>OZ026583.1:1736034-4136034 GCA_964020215.1 Aurelia sp. 3 sensu Dawson et al. (2005) | reverse complement strand
CTTGAAGCGTTGCTAGCTTTAGGTTGCGACTGAATTTCAGAATTTTGTGGAGTTTTAGATGCAGTATCAGGTGGCTGCAATGGATTTTTGCTTGTTTCTAAGCGCTCCTGTGAAGCTGTTGACTGTTGACTTGATGCTGCTAATGAACTACTTATTGCCATTTTTTGTTGTTGTTGTTGTGCATGCTGTTGACTTGATGCTGCCACAGTTAATGAACTGCTTGTTGCTTCTGATGCAATAGGTGCTGCTGCCACCAATATCTTTTGGGCTGGAGCCGGTATCTTTGGGGCTGCAGCCAGTATCTTTTGGATCGCGGCCGGTATCTCTGGGGCCGGGGCTGGGGCCGGGGCTGGGGCCGGGGCAGGCATAACTGGGGTTGAGGCTGGTATCTTTGGGGTTGAATCCGGCATCTTTGGGGTTGAAGCCAGTATCTTTTGGATTGCGGCCGGTATCTTTGAGGCTGGGGTCGGCATATCTGGGGTTGAGGCTGGCATCTTTGGGGTTGAATCTGGCATCTTTGGGGTTGAAGCCATTATCTTTTGGATTGCTGCCGGTATCTTTGAGGCTGGTGCTGCCATATCTGGGGTTGAGGCTGGTATTTTTGGGGTTGAATCTGGCATCTTTGGGGTTAAACGTGGCATCTTTGGAGCTGTGGCAAATACCTCTTCAGATGGTGCCTGTGATGTACTTGGCAAGGTAGGGGGCACAGTCAGTACTGATGACATTGTCGCAGTACTGTCAGTTGTTCTTGAAACAGGTGGTTTGAATTGAGGAGGTTTCTGTGGTGATTTCTCCACATGTTTAAAAGCAACTATAGGGTTACTGGCTACTGAGCTTGGTTTTGATTGAGAAATGGAAGTAACAGTCACACTCCCAGACTGACGGTCAGTCATTTTTAAATGTCTTGCAAGTCTTGGATCAACTGCTCTTCCTGAGTTACTCTGTTGCATCTTTCGCGGTGAAGTAGATACCTAAAAGTAGATGATCCAGGACATTATCAAATCATAAATAAACTCAAAACGTTATAGGTGCAATGTCTGAGACTACGTTCACATGATGCCGGCACATTTTGAAAACGGAGAAAACATTGACGGTAGCACAATGTGAGCTAGCGTTCACACGCTGCCGGGATAATTTGAAGACAGTACGAAATTTTAACTGTGAGGCAATTGTTGCAAAACATTGATGCCAAAGAAATGTACCTACACCCTAAGAATCGATCAATCTCTTTTCAAAAGTGTCGAAAATGTTCTGCTTGCATCATCTTCAAGTTTACACACGATGCCACTTCCAAAACGTGCCAATTAGAGTCGTGCCGGTTAGAATCTTCAAAATCTACCGTTTTCAAAATCTGCCGGCAAAACATGTGCCATTTTCACGTGAAAGGGAGACCTATCTATAACATTTTTTCATCGTTTTCAAAATTTGCTGGCATCGTGAGAACACAGTCTGAGTCTGACATACATACTCGGGCACTCCACAACACAAGATTAGATTCGGCCTCATTCCCAATAAATCACAATAAATGAGAACGAGGAATAGGTAGAAAATGTTTCCATATTCGGAGCTAAAAAATTTGGAACAAACTTAATGATGACTTACAATGAAGCAAAATCTTTTATATCTAAAATCCAAACTAAATCAAATCAAAAACATTAATTCTAAAGTTACACTTTAAATGAATTAAGAATCTAAATACCAGAAGTAACACTGAGCAGCTGGCTCCTGAAAAAGTGTTTAGACAAGGCAAGGAGAATCAGTTCAAGGAAACAATCGTGCAGAGGGGCTCTCTGACCCAATGGTAGTCCATCAAAAGTGATCCTTTCGCAGCCTGATTGTCTATCGATAAAAGGAGCAAAGTGTTGGAATAACATTCCCATGGTTATAAAAAGTTCACCATCTGCTCGTAGCTTTCGTCAAAAACTCAAATCCTTCTTCTTTGAAAATAATTACCAAACTTAAGTCATTATTCACCCTGTAGTTCTATTCTATTATGAAACCGAATAAACAGGTGAAGAACCAATTTGTCAAGTCCTTTAATTATTCTTAACACAGGGGGTGCTCTCTCCGCGATTAGCTTAGCTACTGAGAGAGCTCCTCCTTAAGAAATTCCCCTGCATACAATTCCCGTAATTTGTTTTCTTTTTTAGTTGATTATCATTGTATTAGTGGTTAATTATGTTGGTTTAATGTTTTAATATTGTTGTATCTAGTGTAATTGTTTAGTTAAATTTTTATTGTATGTAGTGGAATTTTAAAATTATATGAACTGAGCTGAAAGGCCCAATAGTCTGCAAGCAGACCATACCTTTTCCTTGGGCAAGGTATGCACACAAGCTAAAGACTGATTTAATGCAGTTTGATTTTTAAGTTATTCTTTTTTAACGCCAAAGCCCCAATGAAGCCCTATGCACGCTTCAAGTCAAAACAAGGCTGTGTTTCCATGAATCCTTACAAGCATTGCCATTCCTCCAGACCATTCTCAGATGATGTCTACCTGCACCCAGGCTATTTTTTCCTCTCTCCTCTTACTTTTCCTCATACTTTCACCCTCTACTTTCTGGTCTCTGTTTCCTATGCTTGTATTTGCCATCTTTCTCCTTTTTATTTGTTCAACAATACACTCTTCTTACTTAACTTTAATCCTTTCTAGGATCCATTTAGTTGCTTTCCTCTCAGTCCACCATATCCCCAAAACTCTTCTCCACACTCAACGCCCACATCTCAAAGAAAAATGTAACAATCTTTATCACTCTTTGCAATTCCAAGCTTCTTGTCCTACAGTTACATTAAACTCCAAAGGTTCGGGATGGTAAAACTTCCTGACAAAATTGGACAACAGTAATCTATGCATACCTCTTGTTTCTTTGGACTCCCTGCAGATGAAGAAGCAGTAACTAAATCCCCTTGCAACTGTTTTAATGCCCTGATTTGCCTTTGCTGTTCTTCAATCAGTTTCTCCCGTTCTATTTGCTGCTGTCTAATCATCCTCTCACGCTTTGCCTTCTCTTCTTCAATTCGTGCACGTTGCAGTTGTTCCTGATTTTCCTACATAGGAGAAAACATTATATATATATATACATCAATTATTGGAATTTACTGGGATGTCCCAAAGAATGTAAACAGATTTGGTTGGGTCAATTCAAGGCTTTCTATTTCAAAACACTGAAAATGGTCACTCCATGCTTGTTTGACCTTATAATTTCGCTTCACAACTCTTTGTCTTTTAGCCCCCTTGACAAGGAAATGCAGTGCCCTCATAAAAGAATGAATCAGAGACGCAAAAACACTGCAAACCTACAAACCTGGTTTGGAGGAAGGTTTTGGCCAAAATTGAGGAAGGTTTAGTTGTCAAAAATAATATTTTATATTGTTGGCATAGATTTAGAAAATGAATCATCAATAAATGCATGGGACCATTAAAATCATGTCGACAGTATGCAGATGGTGAGGTTATATTTCAAAACTCTATCAAAGAAGAAAAATCAGGTTTGATCAGACAATGTGATGAAAGAGAGAACGTCTATGAGGAAATATGCATATGTGTCAGGAAAAAATGATTTTTGAAGAGCGTCCCAGAAAAGTACTTCTGTTTGCAAAATCACCAAAATTTTATTGTAAGGCAGATCTTCAAATTTCTTTTTCTTACCAGTAGATCAAAAAAAATATTTTTGCGGGCAAAGGTGATCTTTTGATTTATTTTTTGATTAAGTGAATCAAACTCTTTTAAGTGCTGCCTGGTTTTGAGGCCTTCTGCAAGAAAGCACTTATGTTTATTTGAGTAATTTCTTTTGTTATACTGAGTTGCTTGTTTGGTCATTAATATCAGAATGAAACGTGAAATGTTATTGTGGACTTAAAGAATACTGCAAAATTTTCAATGTAACGGTCATTATAGGCAAGATTAGCGATGTTGCTTAAACAGTGTTGCTTAGAATGAGGTTTTCGCTGCATTATTTCATACCCGTTAATTAAGGGAACAGATAGTTCACCGTCATTAGATATATTTGAATTGTTGATAGAAGTTGTTGATAGAAGCGATGAAAAAATTTTATGATAACTTTCGTAATCAAATTTTGGTGATTTTGCAAACAGGAGTATACTTTTGGACATCCAAGTAACTTTTAGATGTTCTCACCTTGAACTCTTTGTTCCCCCTTCATTGCCCCAATACCTTTCAATTAATGAACAGCATCCTTAAGATTGTGGCCTCCCTTGTATCAAAACCTGGTTAGAGCCCTGCTACTTGCACCCAAACAGACAAATGATATTGGAAGGTCCCTAATTACATGCTTTTGTATGGTTTACAAAACACCGTCGAGCTGTTTTGCTGTTTTCCAGTAATTATATATCGTGTTACAGGGCCTCCGACTACGGGGGGGGGGGGGGGCCGGGATGGCCATAGCCCCTCCACTTTTTTGCAAAAAACGCAATTCCAAGATTTGTTGATAATCGTTTTAATTCTCTTTAAAACCCTATGCTCATTTAAATCAAGCAAATTTCGTAGCATCCATTCGATTCAATCCCTGTTCTGTTGATTAGTGAAATTTCAAGTCGGAAACTAACAAGGTCACAACCTCACTATTGTACACAATCACAGACAATTTTCAGTTATATCAAAATCTACACCTTTCAAAAACCTATGAATATATAAGAAAGCTAAAGCTATTCAAACTGCACCAGGAAGCAGATAGTCAATGCAGAATGCAAAGACCGCGTACCATTTGGGCATAAATCTAGTAGGCAAGTAAGGCAAGAGCTGCTTTCCAGCCAAAGAAAGTGCTACTTTCTAAAAACTGTACACTTTCTTGGTAGGGCATCTTACAAATATTTACTTCTCGATTCTGCTAGCTTAAATTCAAAATGGAGATTTTCCAATGAGCTGAAAGTCGTAGTCTAAAAACTCTTTCAGGGGCTGCAACCCCCAGACCCCTACGTTAGGACCCCTACGTCAGGAATTTACTTGCGCTTCACGCTCGCACACCTCAGTCACTTTTCCCTCGTGATCTGTCCCTGGGAGGGCAGCTTATTATATTGGGCTATGGTATATTTTCATATCAAATTTTGACCCCTCCACTTTTCAAATCTCGTCGGAGGCCTTGTGTTAAAATGAGGAAGGTTGAGAGCATAAATGTCAGGTTTGGAAGAAGGTCAACAACTTTTTGCAGCTCTGGAATGAATTCAGTGAAATTTCAGAAGGAAATACATTTCTCTGTTTCTCTGTGTCATTAAAAAAGTATTTTAACATTCCTTAACATTCAAACATTCCAACAAAGAACTAACTGTTGTGCATTGGATTATAACTGATTAATTTCTGCATCTCCAAATCACCACAAAAGCAGTCTCTCTTTGTCCATTCCTTTTGAGTCTTTAGAAATTTGATCGACGTTTTTTGACCATTATTCAGTGTTTTTGAAACAAAACATTTGAAGAAACTTGCTTATAACTCCATAAATAGGATATCAAAAAATATACAAAAAATACTAGCATCTATATAATTGAGGATCTTAGCTAAAGACTAACTTATAAATCTTCAAAATCAGCCCAGCATACAATTCATAGTAGCCTGTCAAAAGCACATCATTTATTTTGGCACACCTGGCAGGAACATTTTGAGAGTAAAAAGCCATTGATTACGGCTCACTCGACAACGCTGGACCCAACCAAATCTGTTTACTGGAACATCTGGTATATTATCCATCTCTTAACTAAAGGGTGCTCCCTCCTAAACTAGCTCCTCCCTTAATAAATTCCCAGGCAAAAGAATTCTCTTAAAGTTATTACTGTATCTAGCTCATTTATATTAATTTTAGTTATTTGTCATTTTAATAAAGTGATAAATGTGCTATGCTATGGTTATTTAGAAGTATCTTTATGTAGTGGAATTGTAAATTGTAATGAACTGACCTGATAGTTACTGTGATATGAATCAAAGAGCTACAGGTCTTCAAGCAGTAAAATACCTTCAGCAGACCTGGTCGTAAGTAATTTTAGTGGCGTGTGGTAAATCAAACTCCTTGCTTGCTAAGCAAGGCATGGGATTTTGAGTGCTTTACTTCACTCTGTAAAGCTGGGTCTGGAAGTTGAGTACCAAAAGAATGAGTGTTCAAGCACTCATTGTTACAAAACAACATTGGAAATTATGATAATCTACAGTATATACATTGTGTATTGAGCATTTAGCATCAGTAGAAGCAATCACTGTTTCCCCTGTGTTTGGACAATTGTATTTAGGCCATTTGATGATGAATGCTTTCCAAACCACTTACTCTGAGTCACTGTGGTAGTCCTGAGATGAAGAACAACTAAATACTTTCAGTTCTTCCATATCAAGTCATCTCCTCATCATTTTCATACATTGACCTAATGATGATTGAGTGTTGGAAAGAAAAGTTCATAGATTCAGGACACATGTCCTCCACTACCATTTTTCAATGGCATGTAATCTGACTTTCCTGTGACCTTGTCGGAATCATGATATTGTGTCATTATCACAGAAAGGAAATTACAAGGAATGAACGCAACAATGATTGAAGGTGTTGTGGTGCCGTGTTGCAATCCACTGACTTTGCAGCCAGAACAGTCAGGCGGACAGGGTTCAAGTCCCTTCAGGACCTTTGAACATCATGACAAGGGGTCGCGGACTCGATTAGCGCTTAGCTATTCCTGTGATCCCAGTGTTTGGTGCAGAAAGCCGCAACTTCACCTTCACCTTCACTGATTGGCATTATTAAAAGAATTGAGCATCAATATTGTACTTCATTTAGATAGTAAATTAATTTATTGATTTCCTTAATCACAAAAAAGATATAAGCTCCCAAAAATATGGAACACTCAAGGACAAAAGCCAAGGTGCATGATTTTGAGGCAAAGACTTTCTAGGCGTGTGACAATTCCACATCTGAAGAATATGAGGTGTGTGATGAGGCATGTGTGTGATTGCATGCCTCAAGAGGCCAGGTCTGTAAGTGAGGTCAATAACCGCAAACACAAGACTGATAAATTTGTAGAATACAGTCACCATCAATGCTTTAAAGGTGTCAATAGAACTTGACAATGAGGCTAAAGAAGGCATCAGGGAATTTTCTACTGATATCTTTCAATTATCATGGAGCACAAGGCTTGCCATAAGAGTTGCTGACATCATTTTTGATGCAAACATCTATTGCAGATGAATAAATGAATACACACTCTTAATCTCCTTAGTTCTTCTTTGATTCTTTTCTCTTCTGCTTTGAGCTTTTCCTCCTGCTCACGTGCTCTTAAGTTCTCTGCCAAAACTGAATCATCTAAAGTGGCAGGTTTTGCTTCATCGCGCTGAAAGGTAAAGGATATGGATCTTGGTGTCAATTTCAACAGCAAATTTGGAGAAGTATTTTTAACTGGAAGAGGCAAACAGCCCCTGTGACTTTTGGTGATAGTTTCAACGAAGAGGAATGGATAAACACTGATGATGGGAATGATTCAAGCCCTCAAGATGTAATTTCTGTGTGATATGTTTTTACAAGTCCACCCAAACGATTGGTGTATTGTTTACTGCCTTTTTTAGTGTTGCTTTGAGACAATTACATTGGCATAGGCACAAATTGTTATCAGGATGAATTGGTACCAAGCAGTAATATTAGAATGGGTGTAACCACGTCAAAGAGCCCGAAAACTCTTGTGAACATCTCTTCAACTTCCTGCCTCTTTCTACTGCTCCTCTTTGTCTTCTGTCTTACTTCCTCTGCAATCCTTACATTACCCTGGGTACCAGAGCCTCAAATTTTTTCTTTTTGAGGCTCTGGTAACCAGAGTATCCTTACATGATCATTAACTTCTTTCACTATATATACAGTATGTCTTTGAAAAATTGAGCTAATAAATAGTTCTATCACTGTTTTCAAAAGATGGTTACCCTTGACACATGAATGAGAAACAAGCAAGCCTATGGTATAAATATATAACATGATACTTAATTCTACAGCAATCCTGAAACAGTTGGTAAATACAATTTTGTTTACAGGCCGTATTATTGTACTGTATGCACATCAATGCTGTGATTTTGCCACAAACTTTTTTGGAAATTCTAATGAATACTGATTAAAAATTCTTACAAATGTTCATTCACTTATGAACTCCATGAGAACTATTTGATGCTAATAGACCATTTCTACAATTAAAAGGGAGACTGGAGAGAATGATTTGCTCGGTAAATGGTTGACACAATCTAGTATATATTTATAAATGTCTGCCACACAGCAATTTTCAAGGGCAATTGTTCCTTAAGAGTTTCTCAGTTTCAACCAATCATACCAGTCATATAAATCTACCAGTCATAGAAATTCTGTGGGAGCCAGCCATTTCTCAGATCTGTGTCAACCATTTACCATAACAAGCCACTCTTCCCAGTCCCCTTTTTAATTGTCAAAATGGACTATTTATGAAATCAAAGCTTGGCCCAAAACAGTTACTGTATCAAAGAAATTCATCTCACCTTCAAAAGAAACTTTGGGTTGATATGGATTGATGATGCAGAAACTGGTAATTCAGCTACTGGCCAATTAGGATCCAAAGTTCTCACTGACATATCTAGCTCATACAGAAATTTACTTGGGAAATATTGGGGCCATGTGTTCCTCAATTTGAACATTGACATTCGAACTTTCTCATCACCCTGCATAAAAGCAATAGAAGTTATTAATGAAACATGCTCAATGAAAACTTTCTATAATACCGGGTGAGCCAGAAAAAAGTTCCCACTTTTGAAAATTCATAACACCAAGACTACTTCACGGATTTGAATCATTCAAATTCTAGTTAAAAGTCAAAAGATCAAAGTATTTTTGTGATTTTTGTTGCTGTCCTACCAGCACTAGAAGTATTGGTAAATTCATCTTTATAAAAATTTCATGGTTGCAAAATGACGGAAAAAGGGCCTAAAACATTGACCATATCGTAAGGACTCTATTCAAATCGAACAATAGACATGGGCGTTTCACCTCCCTCAAGAGTTATAAGACATTGATTTTCAAACAAATAAGAAAGATTTTCAATCCCAAGGCAATTAATGCATAGAGGATATCTCTCACCCATGAGAAATTGCATTTCCTTCATTATTCTGTGCGAGAAGTCATTTATGCATTGATCGATGTTTCAGGCCATTTTTCAGTCATTTTGCAACCATGAAATTTTTGTAAAGTTGAATTAACCTATATTTGTAGTGCTGATAGGACAGTGAGAATAATAAAAAAAACTTTGATCTTTCAGCTTTTAACTAGAATTTGTATGACTCAAATCTGTGAATTAGTCTTGGTGTTATGAATTTTCAAAAGTGGGAACTTTTTTCTAGCTCACCCGGTATATATAGATTAGGATGAAAAAGTTAATTTGCACTAGTGAAGGTGCAGTTACAATGGCTAGCACCAAGCATTGGGATCACAAATAGAAGACTTAATCAAAAGTAAAGAATCCCTTGTCATGATGCTCAAGTAGTAGGGCTCAACCTGGGATCAAACCCTGTTGCCTAACTCTTCGGGCTGCAAAGTGAGAGAACTGCAACAAGGTGCCACAACACCTTCAATTATCATTCTTTTGTGGGTTTATCAGTTTTCAGTTGAAATATGACAAGATATTTGATTAGGTAAGGAAACCAGTCAGATTTATCCACCCATGAGAATGTCTCTTTTCAAAGTGGCAGTTGTTGATCATTGAGTAGTGCGTAATGGAGTCATTTGGTGAATGTATTTCTGAGACATTTGTCACAAATCAAATCAGCAAACAAGAACACAAAGTACATTTAACTAAAACCAGAAAGCTCACTATATACTAAAATTTCATTTCCTACTTAGGATCTGACAATTATGAGAAATACCGGGTGAGTCAGAAAATATGTGGGATGTTTGTTGGACTGTGGCCTCACATCAAGTCACTCAACCATCGTGAACTAAATTTTTCCATACAGCCAACAGCCTAACTTAGATTAAAAACCTCTCCCAAATGAAATCATTTTAAGGCCTTGTACTGGAGTTTTTCAACATAATGGAATCTTTAACCAATACTCTTCAGCATTTTAGCCTTGCCAGAGTTGCAGGTACATACGTGGTATCATCAGGGTATACTGAAAAAGTTAAGCCTGTTTCACACTAGGTCGTTATACCAGGTCGCTAATATCAGGTAAAAAGAACCAAAAACCAAAGACATAGAGTTTGAATCCTTTGCCTTTACTCTTTTGGGTCTTTCTGCCGACTCTAACAACACAAAAGACCTGGTGTGAGCTAGACTTTCGGAAAAACATTGTCTGCAAGGAGCCTCATTGCGATTTATAGATATGTTATCTACTTGAAAGAAAGCTTTTCACAAGACAAAGAAGTACACATTATTAATGTCTTTCAACCTTAGTCCCCACGCAGGACAAGTTATGATAAGATGTGCCAAGGGAGAAAATACTATCTCCTAACTATTTCATGCTCCCCTGATAATGCCCATGTGTACCTGTAACTATTGCCAAAATAAGATGCTGAAGGGGCTTAGCAAAAGATTTCACCAGTTTGCAAGACTCCCATACAGGGTCTTACAATGAAAATATTTTCTAAAAATTGCATGAAATGACCGATTTAGATTGGGAAAGGTTTATGATCTAGGTTAGACTCTTGGCTGCACGCAAAGATTTACATAGTTCACCGCAATTGGGTGGTTAAATGGGATGTCACAGTCCATCAAACGCCCCTTGTTTTTTCTGACTCACCCGGTATATCTATAGTTATAGTATTAGTGATAACATGACTTGACAGCGGAGCTTGCTCCAGCAATAAGCCTAACGGTATCAGGTGTAACAAGATGTCAGGTAAGATTTCCAGCAACACAAAATTAATCATTCAAATCACTTTCATTGTTTTATTCATTGACATAATCACCTGATATCTGACAATGGACAAACTTTTATAGGTTTAAAGGAATTGAAACAGTTTAAACTTACAATAGGTATGAGCCACTAGTGACATCTATAATCTTGAATAAAATATTTACCAACCTTTGCAAAAACATTTGTAAAAATTTCAATCATGTGTTGGGATATGATTTTGATGTAATCTCCCCCAACATTTTTCAATATGGAATCTAGAAGATACAGGGATGGCATCTTGAACTTGATGTCCTCCTGAAAGAATAAATATAGAATTTGCAAATAGTACAGAACTATTGTGAGATATCACAAGCTACTGAAAGACCAGGGAATCAAGGTTGGAGCGCCTACCATATATCAGGGCTTTCATGTTCAAAAATTAGGGCGCGCAACCAAAACTCACATAAACTGTACAGGGTGTGCAAAAGAAAATCAAACAGCAACCAAAGTCTATGTCATCTTTCTTGAGACCCTATTGGTACCCCCTGCTGCCTGTTTTGAAACCCTTACTTATTACTCTAATACGTATTTATTTCACATGAAGTTGGGTAAATTGAATCATTGGAAGTCATTTTCAAATTTTCTGTGAAGTTAAGATGCATATTTAGCCTAAAGCAAAACCTGCACCAGAAATCTGACGTTTAAAACAGCATGACTTTCTCTCAGAAGAAGATGGCCTAAAAGAGGAAATCTACTGTCTAAACTTCAGATCTACTATTTTAGCCTATTGTTCTGTCCTCAGCTGTGGAAACTTGGGTCATCTCAACTTGCATGCTCAAAATGCAAACTTTCCAGTCTGGCTCGCAATGAACCTTGTCTCCAGGTTGGAAAGTTCATCAACTGCGCACCGAATGTCAAGCGACTGATAAAATTTTGCGCACCAAGACTGAAATCAATGTGGGCACCAAAATTGCACTGGAAGGGGGGCTCATACGATTTTTTTGATAATGTTATCAAAATCCCTGCATTTCATGCGCGCTGCGCACCAACTTTTTTATGTTTGCGCACCGAAGTTTTGAAGTGCGCCCCGAAGATCTTCGGCGCGCAGTACGAACTTTCCAACCTGGCCTTGTCTCACTCTCAGTTCAAAACTTTGGCTTACTCTACTAATAATCCTGGTTTTAATCATTGTGACAATTCCTTTTGCATTTGCTTCATTTTCTTCAGCAAGCATCGTTAGGACGTTGATCATTGGCTTGGAATTCATATTCAAATCATTCAGTGATGACTGATAGGCTGCAAGGCCATCAGCACTTTCTTCGTCGTACATATTTGATGCTATAACTTCTATTTTTGTGTGTCCCTTTTGCTTTGCCAGCTCATAAACCGTCCTCACTGGATCTCTGAACTGCGGAGACAGGGCATGATATCGATGGGCCTGATGATGATGGGCTTCTTCGGCTCGGCCTAACGCGAAAAGGGCCTAACTAAAGTCATGTGCTTGTGGCGAAGTGTGGCGAAGAGGCAACCTGCTCCTGGTCGTCTTTCGACACTTGTTCTACAAACAGGAATTTCATCAGATTATTGGACGGCATTAGACATTATTCCTTGTTCCTCTTGCTTGTCCATTTCAAATGGTACGGTATTGGGTGCTCCTTTACTTTATTTTCAAATAAAAAAGTTCCTCTCTTCACAGCTTGTCAAGCAAGATGGCGGTCTTGGCATAATGTGTCCCACAATGCCACGCGCTAATAAAAGACGTTTCCATCTAGACTAATTACAAAAGTTTTCTACCCACCTGAATTGCCACTGCAACTAACAACAACAACAACAACAACTGGCAAAAGCTTAAAAGAAATGAACAGAAAAGGACTGATTACTAGACTCGATTCCGTGTAGTGGTTTTCGCTTTTAACTGAGCTGATAACGCTTCAACTACTTTGTTGGGGATACATGGTACTCCCCCTTTTGTTCCATCTGTTTGTTTTAGGCTCAACTTGACAGCCAATCAGCGCGGGGACTATGAACGCATGCGCTGTAGACATCACTTGATCATTGCAGCCGTTTCGAAGATCGTTGCAGTGACAGCGGGCAGTGAGGGAAGATTTTCGCAGCTCTATTTACAGGAAACCTTCCCTATGTTTCATCAATTCCTGACTGCGGTTGTGACTGATATGTGCCTGCAAGATTTCATGACCGCTCGTTCTGGAAGCTTGGTACAGAAGTAAATGTCAAGTGGTTGATCTCGCGTGGGGTAAATTTATGGCCTAAGCGGCGCTCCCTGGCCAAAGCCAAACATCAGCGCTTTCATTTGAGCTTTGCTGTCGAAAGCCCAGTACTCATATCTGGATTTGCTGTATTGACAAAATTCCACGAACCAATGCAATTAGACATAAAAGCCAAACTAAGCTGGGCATGACCATACCAAATACTTATCAGATAAATTCGTTTCTTTGCCAAGCTTCCATGAAACGATATCGTGAGACGTTTTGAACACTGCTTTTTATTGTTCCCCCATAAAAAATTGATTGCTCTGTGGCAGATGTGGTTTCCTGCGAACATCTTCCGATTGCCTCTCGAATGACTAAAAATTCGTGATGAAAATAGTGACATTACGTAATCAAATCGACAAAAATTCACACACTACGCATGCGTTCATAGTCCTCGAGGTGATGTCCACTGCCTCGTCAGCTTGAGCTCGCACGTATTCCCAACAATACTACTCATTTCCCTACGCTTGTAAAATCGGATTAGCACCATACTGAAACCTTTTTGGTGTCCTTCAAAAGGTTCGATTAAGTGGTATTGGAGCTTCTATCACTATCACTACTGTGTACATTCGAACATTCTGTAAATGTATCATGCTATCCGTCGAAAAGGATCCTTTCTTAGCATTCAGCTATTGCCTAAATTGGAACATTTGTCGACGCTTTCGAAACTAGGCCGATCGATTCTTTAGGTACAAATACATTTCTTAGTTCGTAGCCTTCAAATTTTCCACCATTTTCAAATTGTTCCGGTATCGTGTGAACGCTAGCTCAAATTTCGCTACCGTCACATGTTCAACTGTTTTCAAAATTTGCCGGCAAGATCGAAAGACACTTTTCTACTACTTTCCTACTAATTTTTCCACACGACCACGGGCCTAAAAATGCCTCAATAATCAGCTTCATACGGCAAGATCTTTTTGGTCAACTCGAAAACATTCTTGATTTCAACGTTTCGGACATGAACTCCAAATCACTATGTCGACCGTATCAAATGCTTTTTTCAGGTCAATAAATTAGTATTTATTGACCTGAAAAAAGCATTTGATACGGTCGACCACGAGATTCTCTGTAAAAAGCTCGAACTTTATGGCGTCGTCCAGCAGCGAGAGCTGTCTTGGTTTAAGTCTTACGTATCTAACCGCAAACAATTCTGTAGGGTTAACGGTGTTGATTCAGATATCGGGGAAATAGAAGTAGGAGTACCACAGGGCTCATGCCTTGGCCCTCTTCTCTTCCTCATCTATATCAATGATCTTCCTGAGGCTGTCCAAGGTGCCTCTGTGACTATGTACGCTGATGATACCAGTCTTTGTCATCAGTCTCACGATTTGACTCAGCTTAATGAGGCCATAAATAGTGATCTCAGTAAATTGAAGACTTGGCTTCAAGGAAATAAGCTCTCGTTGAATGTGGCAAAAACTCATTCAATGCTCATATCCACCAAGCAAAAACACAACTCTCTCAAAAGTCGAAATGAAGCCTTGGCACTGAAGATACGCGACAATGAACTCGAAGTTGTTCAAAAGACAAAGTACCTTGGAGTGCAAATAGATTGCTCTTTAGATTGGAAAGAGCAAATTAAGGCAGTTTCTACAAAGGTCTCCAGGGTGATCGGCTTTTTAAGACATGCTAAATCCTTTCTGCCTCTGGCAAGCTTGAAAACTCTTTACACAGGTATTGTTGAGCCCCACTTTCGATACTGTTGTTCTGTCTGGGGTTGTGCTGGATCTACAGACATCAACCAGCTGCAAAAGCTCCAAAATCGTGCTGCTAGAATCATTACAAATAGCAGCTTTGATACCCCAAGCAGACCACTCATTGCAGAGTTGGGCTGGCAGACCATTGAAGAACTCATTGGCAGTGAGTCTAAAACGATGGTCTTCAAGGCGCTCAATGACTTGGCTCCACAATATCTGTGTAACCTCTTCACGAAAAACTCAGCATGCTCCTCCCGCAACCTTCGGAACACTGAGACTGATCTGAGGTTGCCGAAGAAAAAGTCTGCAAATGGGTAAAAATGCTTTTCTTTCCGGGGAGTTAAACTATGGAATAGCCTTCCTGCTGAGTCTAAAACGGCATCCTCCCTAAATGGTTTTAAGAAATCAATAAAGGGTTAACCTTTTCTTTCTATAGTATATATTATATCATTGTAAATAGGCTTTTAAATTATGGTTTTTTATATTCTAGTGTCACTTTATTTTTAATTGTATATTGTAATTAAGTTTTTATCGGAGGGCCCCTTGAAAAGCGGCTTCTGCCGAAGGGCCACCCTCCTTAAATGATATGAAATATGAAAAAAATATGAAATATGTAATTTACCTTTTCGGAAAGCCTGATTTGGATGTGAGTGTGAACAAAATGATTATAGAGGAAACACTTCGTTTTATCGAAAATACGAAACGATTGTAGATTCAGTACAATTAGTTGAAACGCAGCAACATACATCTTGTAATTGTATATTTATATTTCTTTCTTTTGTTTATGTCTTGTATTTGTCAGTCGCAATTGTTTTTTTTATATTTGTGTTTTCATGTAAATAAACTAAGTTATATTGTAAGTGCCACTTGTGTTCCATTGTAAATAGAAACTAATTTATATTGTAAGTGCCATTCATAGTAGAAACTCGATGACCTAGTGTCTTTTTCCGCTATGATTGGCACAGTTGAATTAATTATATTACTTGAAATTTTTTCAAGATTTGATAGAAAAAAAAATGCTTTGAGGTAAGCACATCAGGGAGACTTGCTTGTAACTTTAGCACGTTTTAAAAAGTTTCTCGAAGGGAATTTTTTCAGAAAATCGCTTGCAGAATCTGAACAGAGTGACCGATTTCAGCCAGAAAAGATTCTAAAAATAATTGAACGTGTTAACCATTCAATCAGATATTGCAAAATATCATTGTTTATATACTTAAAGAGCAGTAGCCTTTCAAACGCCGGGCTTCTTTTGACTCACCCAATATAAAGGTATTTTTCAATGCTTTAAACTTTAGTTCAATGGTTTTTTACTTCATTTAAATGACATTTCGGAGTTGTCATAATACCTTACTGCTCTTCTTGGTATCGTCGTCGTGGTATGGTAAAGTAGTTTATGCAGTGTAATTGGCTCGTAATTGACGATTGCGCTAAAGATGGCACCGAGGAGTTTTTTCAATAATGCATTGCGTGTTTTAATCGAATTCCTATAGAATCGTTAAAGATTCGCAATTCGAACGCAATGCATCTTGGCACAAAACTCCTCGCCGCCATCTTTAGCGCTATCGTCTATTGGAAATGTGTCATGTAAATTTCAGCCTACGCGTAAACCCATTATTCCAAATTTTGCTCTTTGTTTCGCAGACCCTTTCTTCTTTTGGAATAATGGGTCTACGCGTAGGCTACTAAATTTTAGATAGATGGAAATAAGAAAATTTAACCTGTTTGATAGGTTGAAATATAACCTTGTTCGGATAACACTGGTTTAAGCGTGTCCGTGTGAATGGGGGGTATCAAACAATGAAAAAACGGGCCAAAGAGAAATCTTAGCGACAATTACAATGATAAAACTTTGTTGATTTTTCAACCATGTCTACGTATTGAGAAGGCCGGCAGAACAGCACAAAGAAGTACATGCAAAATGAAAACCAGAGTTAATGAATTTTTCAAATTTTCAATAAACAAATCTTCACGCACACAGATATCCCCATTGTATTCTATACAAAAAATGATATTATTTTTGGTCTACTTAGCAATAGGAATTGGATAAGTCAGTGTTACTAAGCACTAGGAATTTGATATGATAGTTTAGAATCCCTACATGAAAACATCCTCAGCTTTCGTAATGCGCTCTGATCTTCTCTAGCAAGGCATCACAAGTGGACTTAGCGTCTCCAAGTAACATGGATGTATTTTCTTTGTAGAATATTGGGTTGTCAACATCAGCATATCCTGTTCCTAATGTCCTCTTCATCACAACGACCTGGGCAAGGAAACAAAACCATGAATAATTCTGAATAGAATAAGAAACGATGACGGAGAAGGCAAAATTACACTATTTTTCAAATTAGCATTATGATAATTCTGAGAACTAAAAATAAAAAACTTTTTGGTTATTGTAAGACTGCGTTCACGTGATGCCGGCACATTTTGAAAATGGTGACAAATGTCACAGATATGCCTCCCGTTCACATGAAAACGGCACCTTTTTGCTGGCAGATTTTGAAGACGGTAGATTTTGAAAACGGAACTTTAACCGGCACATGTTGAAAACGGCATCAAGTTAACGCTCGAAAATAACGAAAATGGAACAATTGTCAACGCTTTCGAAACTAGGCCGATCGATTCTTAAGGTGCAAGTACATTTCTTAGCTCGTGGCCGTCAAATTTTCTACCATTTTCAAATCGTTCCGGTATCGTGTGAACGCTAGCTCAAATTTTGCTACCGTCACATGTTTAACTGTTTTCAAAATTTGCCGGCAAAATGAGATCTCAGTGCTAAGAAGAATCTAGATCGAACGATACCTTTATACATCTTGTATCAAGAGATTATACATTTTGTGCACAATTTTCGAATGTTTACACAAGTAACAGAAGATCTAACGCTGGTTAATGGAACAGTTCGTATAAGAATTTATAAAAATATCAATCAATCCAGACCCCTTACTAAAAATACCTGAAAGGTCCACTAAACTTCTGAGATCCTACTTGTAACCTTTAACTTTCTTTGTCTGCTGAAGGGTTCTACTTTCATTGCCAAGGGACACAGTTAATGGGTTCAGTCCATAAACATGCTACAAATTGTCACCAGATTCAAAAGGTCAACTTCACGCTTTAGTCTATGAAAAATTTTGACTACCAAGTCCATCGAACTCTTTGCCGGCTGATTTTTTTTAAAGAATCAATAACAAAGTGGGAATTTTCCTGCCGCCAAATCAATACACCTTTTCAACTAACGGTCTCGTTTGGAAATCTTGGAATTTGTTGCTACGAAATTTGTGACCAAGGATTTGGATTCAGCACCCCAAGTTTAGCCTAATTGCTGATTCTCATATTCCTAGAGTTTGCAATTTCTATTTCATGGCGATAACAAATTTAAGAATTTAAAAGGGATTTGACCGTGAAAATGGCTCGGGGTGTAACATTAAACCCTCAGTCATTTTTTCAAGGTCAAATCACTTATAAATTTTCAAATTTGTTATCCTCATGAAATTAAGATAACAATGTGCCTTTAAGATTCATTCGTTTCATTGCATTTTATAACATTTTACGGGAGTTTAGAGGCCAGCATGCTTTGCACGAAGTCAGCAACTTACTCTGCACAGCTTCCAGAATAACTGTCTGAGCGAGATTCACAAAAACAAAAACAAACCACAGCAAAGGCTGCTGGTCTTTGTACTCCCTTTAAACCGGATTATAAGCTATCAGTAAACAGACTGTGGATTTGCATGCTGACCAGCTAAAAAACCTACCCTAATTACGATATTCTTCAGATACATGTAAAGCACTCAGAAACTAAAAGAAACCTAAAGATAAGATTAAACCAAAGACTTTTCTTGAAAGTTTTAAAAGAGGATGGTAATTTTGTTTCTCGTTTCAGCTCATTCCAGAGTCTATTACAACGATAACAAAAGGATCTCTGTCCTGTTGTTGTTCTTATTCAGTTAAAGCCATGGCTAGATCTTCACATAATATCGATAGCGAAGGATCTACTAGTTGAGCATTCACGTAGACATTACCCCTTCGGATCTTACTGTCTTTTCCGCGCAAAGGGATTGTTATCATGGAGTGAATGTTTATGGCCACTGATACACCTGAAGCTTGGCAAATGCTGTTCTTTTATTTGCTTCATTCAGCCAATCAGGGCCACGACAGTTCGCCTTCGAATTGTACAAATCATTCAACAAATTGCTGGCGATCATACATTACGACCTGGACTTGATTCAGCTGGATTAAAGTTATTATCTTGCTAGAAACTGGGTACAGCAAATGCAAAATGTAAAGGGGCTTGCATAGAACTTACTTGTTTCGACTTCCATACTTCTAATACAGGCATACCAGCAATGATTGAATTTGGGTCTTCTTGTGCAGCTGAATTGACAGTATCATTTGCACCAATCACAAGAGTTAAATCAGTTTCTGGGAAGTCATCATTGATCTCATCCATTTCTAATACAACATCGTAAGGGATGCCAGCTTCAGCTGAAACAAACCAATTTATTAAGGTCAGTGGCGAAATGTAGACTGATTACATAGTCGCATTTATCGCTATTGATAGACTGATGGACGGTTAAACTTTCAGGATCTGTCTCAGGAAGGTTAAGATTTTTTGCTCATGCGAGGGCGGCTTCCGCTCTATCCGCTCAAGCCAATTTGAGCAAACAATTTAAGTAAATGTACCCTTTTCATGCCCGAAAGGGCCATCTGGCTCAGTCCGTCAAACTTGCATTTTACGAGGGAACTACTAATGCCCTTGGGTATATATGGCTTATGTGGGTACATCATGCATGCAATTCTGCTAAGACTCTATCGTAAAGACTTTTGAGCAATGATATATACCGGGTGTCCCAAAAAAACGCAACAGATTTGATCAATCTTAGCGATAAAGAGGTTCACTAAATTCATTTGAAGTATGCTTTAAGACAATCCCCAATAGTTCAAGAGAACATTGATACGTTGGTTGTGAAGCTTAGTAGCTTGGTCGTCGAGAATTCTATGTCGAAAGTCCCAATTTGTTATTAGCCCTAAACCAGAGCTTTGGAAGAAAACGGCCTAAGGTAGCCCACTCAGCAGGGGAATCACCCAAATCAAAGTGATTCTAACATAGGTAGTGGGATGTAAGGTAAGGCTGATTTCCACTCAGTCGAATTTTCCGAACAGACTGAAAATCTTTTGTTTACGAGAAAAAATGTCGCTCCATGGTCGCTCTGAGTTTGAATAGAATTTTACGCGTGATAAACTTTTATTGTGTGAAATCCTGTCCACTCGGAAAATTCTACTGAGTGGAAACCAGCCTTCAGGGTTAACTTGTTTCTCAAAATAAATTGTAGCGTGCCTTTTTCAATTAGATCAAGCAACTGTTCTTTTAAAAAACCAATTGCCAAGAGACACACCAATAGAGTGCTATGACTGATTGGTCCCAGAGGAATTAATAAATTTCTGACAACCGGCTTTTCGTGCCCATGAGAGCGGGAGGCAGAGTTACCTCAAGAATGGATACATTTGAAAGAACGTTCTTGGCATGCCATTATCTATCCCTTGTGCATTGTATTATCATTGTGATTGTGATGTTGCTAACAACCACTTTGTGAAGTTTTCTAATTTCGTATTCTGTTCAATATAAGCACGAGCGAGACTGTTGTTTTCTTTTTCTACTTGGAGAAGAGTGGACAATGATCCCTAAATATTTTTTCTATATCTGTGGAAAAAGATTTTTGTGCAGACAAAAATGCAGTCAAGGCTAGGCAGGAACTGGAGATTGTGCTTTGGGTGATTCCTTTTCTGAATGGCCACCTTAGGCCGTTTTCTTGCAAAGCTCTGGTTTAGGGCTGATAACAAATTTGGACTTTCGGCAAAGAATTCTTGACAACCAAGCTACTAAGCTTCACAACCAAGGTATCAATGTTCTTTTGAACTATAGAGGATTGTCATAAAGCATACTTCAAATGAATTTAGTGAACCTATTCAACGCTAAGATTGATCAAATCTGTTGCGTTTTTTTTGGGACACCCGGTAGTTAGTTTGGTTGGGTGTGAGATATGCGAAGAATGGGCAAGTTGGAGAGCAAATTTTGGGCAAGATTTTTTCTTTATTTTCCGAGAAAGATATTCTAATACAGTGTAAAAGCATCAAATGACGTCTGTTTATCTATCCAAAAGTTTGGGTCGGGTTCTTTGCTCTTTGTCAAGTTAAATATTCAAGGGCTATAAAGACCCTGCTGAAACTTGATGTCAACGGGCCTAACTAGTTTATGCTTTTCGGGGTAACAATGATAGAAAAAACCCCTTTCGCTGCCGTTATGATTTGCATTCATTGACCAATCAACATCGAAGAATACTTTTAGACTAGCAATAACTTTAGTTAGTGAGTGGAGAGTGCGGCGTTTTGGGAAGTGAAAACAAACTGGACCAACATGGAACAGAATGAAAGTAAATAACAGGCGTTTCTTGTTCTTTTGACATTACAGGATGCCTTTGCCACCCTCCCCACCCATCTCGTGACCGCTCATTCTTGCAGTCAGTTCAGTTCTGTTGGCATTACATCACATAGTCAATGCCGTCTCCTCATCCCCGTCTCAAGACAAAAACGGAGTCAGACCATAGTCTTTTGAAAGACAAATACGTATTAAGTTGTATTCCATAGAATAAGCGACAGATTAACAAGGCTTTGTTGACACCGCTTCTGACGTGCTCATGTGTGACCACACTACCATATTTCCACACACATTCAAACAGATAGATAGAGAGAAATCACAACGTTTCGATTCTTTGAGGATAGTTTGCGGCCAGCCGCAATCATGAAATACCCTCGATTTGGACTGTAACACACGTTTTCTTGCAAAGGGTGTTATTCTAACGACTTCTGGTTGCTGTTCTATACTTTTCGTTGTGGTAATGGGGATCATATGATTTCAAAATAACACCCGTCAACCTCGCCCCAAAATGAAAGAAGGTTCTCGGGAAGACGTTGAACAACCGTCACCCGTCCCCATCTCCTTCGCTGTCACAAAGTACATAGAGATTTAAAATTCGATGGCAAGAAATCTAGCCAAGCTTCGATAATCAGGCTTGGTAAAGTTGTAGTCGAAAACATAGCTAAGATACAGCAAAATTCATTCCAATATTGGATTCTTCCGATAACTTTTAGATATCCTTCTGAAATCAACCAGAAGTTTTGAAAAAACGATTTACAAAGCAAGCTTTGACGCAAACATTGGTATTCATATATATTTCGATTTCTAAGTGGTTTAAAAAAAAACGGCAACCAGCTTCTCACTGGTTAAGATTAGGACACCAAGTTTTTCAAATAGGGATTGATCAAATCATTCTCCCAGTTTGATTTCAAAAGTTTAGAACTTCGACTTAGATGTCTGAAATTGAGGTCTTGTGTTGTAATAAAGGCACCAAGGAGTACATTAAGGAGTACATTAAGCTGATCAGGCATATGTCCAGCCACAGAGTGAACAAAATAAGTACTACCCTTATTCTCTCGCGAACTGAACCAACAATTCTCATCATAGAAATAAAGCTAGTGGAGGGTTTGCAACAACCTTATCAAGCAGTACATTAAACTGACCAAGCATACGTCCTGTAACACAGTAAAATCCAAGCATGAGCGGTACCACTATTCTCTGGGAAACTGAATCCCCAATTCCCACGATAGAAATGAATCATTTGAAAGGTTTGCAATAAACTTACCAAGCAATACATTAAGCTGACCAGGTATACATCCAGTTACAGGATGAATTCCAAACCTACCAAAACCAGGGACTAAGCCCTGAAACTCCAATTTTCATGAAAGAAATAAAGCAACAAAAGGATCTGCAATAAACTTACAAAGGAGCATATCAAGCTGAACAGGCATATGTCCTGCCTCAGGTTAAATTCAAACCCACCGATAATACCACTATGCTATTGGAAACTAAACCCCCATTCTCACGATGAAGTTAAAGGAAGGGAAAGGATTGGCAATGAACTTACCAAGCAATACATTAAGCTGACCAGGCATACGTCCAGCAACAGGGTGAATTCCAAACCTAGCATTGATATTATTCTTCTTGAGAATCTCAATCATATCCCCGATGGCATATTGTGCTTTTGCAACTGCTAGACCATAACCAGGTACGATAATGATGTTCTTTGAATTGACAATTGTATCAACACAGCCATCAACGTTCACTTCTGTATGTGTCCCTGTGATCTTCATCCTTTCACCAGTACCTAATAAACAGAAAAATTCAAAGTTATTTTCTACTTCATGTCATTCAACTTTCATCTAATCACAATTACTTGTAATAGTCTTTCATAACATGCTACGAGTGAAAAGATGAGTGCATGACAAAAAGTAAATAAGATGAATAAGGCTGACAAAATGAAAATTCTACTTGATGTACTACATAGAATATTGCCACTACACCAAATGGGACTCGTAAGCTAAATATTCACAAATTAAGCATAACTTCACAGACACTTTGAGCCACTTTGAACCCTTTATGCCCAACAAATGATGGTGTTGAGGATACGGTACATCATTTCCAGCTCTGCCATGATTATGATGCAAATAGACATGATTTTCTTAACAGTGTAAATACAGTATTGTTGCCTCATGGTTTAATAACTCTTTCAAATGAAGAGTTGCTAAAAATCGCCCTTAATGGCCATGAACAGTTATCGTTTGATTCAAATGCAAAAATTCTCACAGCAATGCTATGTAGCCAGGCCTCAGAATGTATTGAATAAGATGGTAATGAAAAAATGGACGTAACTTCTCCTCTCTCCTTAAATTTTTTCTTTTTCATCTATTTGTAAAATCGTTTTTGTGTTAGCTAAGTAGCATCTTGTGTCCGATAATTAGTTGTATTTTAGGTCTTTTACCATCTGTTAAATGCCAGGGGGGGGGGGGGGTAGTGACGATATTTTGCTCCTGCTGGTATCGTCCTAGTAGTGCGGTATAGAAGTTCGTACTTAGTGTCTTAGGTAATTCGTTCTTGTAAACTTTTATATTGAATATAAAATAATTGCATAATCCTGGTTAGATCGTCATAATAGCCTACCACGGCTTATCATTGTAGATTTGTAAATCAACAGTCAAAATTATATCAAAATAGAATTAACATCCACCACATGATAGTGCCGCTGCTCCAAAATCTCACAGGCAGGATGGAAAGGGGTTCGGACTAGCAAACGAGCTATAAACATGTAACTTTTAGACTCATATACAGACTATTTATACTGACACAATTTGGCATTTGTAGCGAGGACTCGGTGACCCTTCGTCTATCCTCGCTACAAATGCCACAGTATCTTCCATTAACTGTGTTGTTTTTTAAACTTTTGATTGATAAAAAAACACTATTTCACGTGCAAGCACACAGCTTAAAATCACAACAAACTGGACCAACATGGAACGGAATGAAAGTAAATAACAGATAGAGCTTGATAGAGCTTTAACGATATTCGGATCCATTAGGTACTCTTTGTACTATCAAATTGTCGAGAGCAGCAACTTTATTCTGGCTCAGCAAATACATATTATGAAAACGTTTACAAGTAAAAACGACGTAAAAATTTCACCTGTGGTTAAGGTACCATATCCACCAAACAGTACGTTTGACAATGATCGGTTCATAGCTTTGCACATGATATATGAGAGGATACCTCCAGAGAAACCGACCAATGCTCCAACAATAGTAAGCAAGTCATTTTGCAACATGAATCCTTCTGCACATAAAGCCCATCCACTGTAACTGTTTAGGACTGTAATGACAACAGGCATATCAGCACCACCAATTGACGCTGTCATGTGCACACCCATCACAGATGACAAAGCCGCAGCAGCACCTATGAAAAACAGTTTGCATATTAAAAGCAGAGAAGCACTCAGGATCGAGGTTGAAAATAACACAAATCGATTTAGACTGCGTTCACACGATGCCGGCAAATTTTGAAAACGATGAAAAATGTGACGGTAGCAAAATTTGAGCTAGCGTTCACACGATGCCGGAACAATTTGAAAACGGTAGGAAATTAGATGGCAAAGACTCGTTGCGAGGCTTTGGTGCCAAAGAAGTGTGCCTACACCCGAAGAATCTATCAGTATCGTTCCAAAAGTGGCTAAAAATGTTTTGTTTTCGTCATTTTCAAGTGTTTACACGATGCAGTTTCCCAAATGTGCCGATTAGACTTCCGTTTTCAAAATCTACCGTTTTCAAAATCTGCCGGCAAAAAATGTGCCGTTATCGTGTGAACAGGAGGCCTATCCGTCGAATTTTTCACCGTTTTCAAAATGTGCCGGCATCGTGTGAACGCAGTCTTAATCTAATATTGTAACTGTGTCATGTGACACGAATAACTTGTTTGTACTGTATTGATCGCTTCCTTGTGATTGTATTGTGTATGGTCTTCCGTGCTTTGTGTTGCGTTTTGAAAAGTCTTCTGAAAGAGCCACTGATACAGAAACTTGCCTGGCCAACAATAAGCAATTTCACTCATATTAAAAGAGATGTTAGTGGATACTCTGTGCAAGGACTCTATTTTAATACTGCTAACATAAAAGGACGCCAATACATTCCAGTAAGTACTGCAGTATCATTTTCGGGCTATTTCATTCTTTCAGTACCCTTCGTTCTGTTCTCTTCTATTTTCCTTTGTTTTTGCTTATGCTTGTTTCTTTAGGCCTAACATGACTTATGTTTTTTATTCACTGAATTCATAGCATCAAGAATAAATATGGCCAATCTTCTAAATCGGGGAATTGTTCGGTTGCTGTTGGCTGCTAGAGAGGTAAATCTACCAATGATGGTGCTACAGGCCCCGGGGGGTCCACTACATATATTTCAGGTACGGGGACGTGCCATTGGGAAGGGTATCTATTTTCCAGATATTGGTATAAAGAACGGTATCAATGTTCACAATTTTGGTATAAGGAATGGTACCAATTTTCAAGATTTTGGTATGAAATATAAAGTCGGATATACTTTTTCGAAAATTGGTACAAGGAACGGATATGTTTTTGACCGACAAGAAATCTGGTCAAGTGCACCCCCAAGCTACAGGCACAATTCGGATGCGACCTACAAACTTATGGGCAATTCCAAAACATGTATAACCACGGGTCATTGGACACCCAACACATGTGCATTTACATTGTCTTTATGATCAGAGTGATTTCTTTTTTTTCACTGTAAATCAATATCTTTTCGGTTGATGATGACGTTTGATGATGAAATAAAAGATTCATACAGATATGTATGGTTTATCGCACTTTCTTCTAAAATTTTTGTCTTTTCTTTGTAAAATTATGTATTTCTTTCCAAGACAACAACGTAGTGACGTCAGAAACACAATGGAAAGGCCAAGGTGAGAGCATTCTGACCTCACATTGAACATGAACGAGGTTAGTTATCATGTGCTCTTGCAAAATAGTGACGATACTTGCCTGATTTATGTAAAATGTTTAACGAATTGACAGCTGTTACGGATGTCAAAATGTAGAAAAAGTTACAATGCTCTTGAGCAGTTGGTAGGGTAGTTTCTTTACATTAATTTCATAAAATCTGAAACAGTCCTTTAAACTGAATTGTAGACCGATTACATACTAGTAGTTGTTGCTATTGATAGACTGATAACGCTCAAACTACGACTCGTGGACTTTCACATTGAAAATTGGGACGAAGTTTTTCCCGTTCGATTTCTTGTCTAGATATGAAACATTGCACCAGTTCAGTGCTCAAGGCAATGGTAGATGGGCCTAAGTTACTGACTCAAGTCTCTGATGCTAAAACACCTCAAAATTAAAGTTTTCAGTGACACTAGCCATGAATAAAAGCCGCAGCTATCCAGATGAATGATTCCTCAATCCAAGAATCGACAAACCTTTCACTGTGAACCAATAGTTCCTCATCTTTAAACCAATTAGCTTCCATGAACTTCACCGCAACAATGAGAGTTTCCAACTGTCAAGGGCTGCTTGCCTCTCTTCTGAGACTACGCCGAAGCCTCGTTTCAGGGTGCACAGAAAAATCTGTTCATTTCCGTCTCAAATATTTATATGAGAGTCTATGAGTCCAAGTTTGAGTGAAATAAAAATGTTCTTCTTGTTGTCATTGCTGTTGTTGTTGTTGCTGTTGTTACGATAACTGGGACTACGTCAAGAGTCTAGCTGAATTGTAATCCTGCATAAATGAATTTGAAATAAAACCGAAAAGCAAAAGAAACTTACCCAACATAGCCATGCCAGTTCCTAAATCTGGACTAGTCATAAACACACCCATTGCACCTAAACTAGCTAAGCCCATTGAAATGTTATATGCGTTCTTTCCTGGGAGATCCAATGCATTTGACTTTAGAAGTCCTTGAAGTTTACCAAAAGCAGTAAGTGATCCAGTGAATGTAATTCCACCGATGAAAGTTCCTAAGTAAATTGCTGTTTTGTGTACTGCACCAGCAGGATCCGTTGCAAAGTGAGCTAGAATTGAAACATACATCAGTTTATCAAAATTCAAGCCAATGAGTAAAGCTTTATTTGATCTGCAGTGGCTACCAGTCAAGCAAAGTAAAAGGTTCAAAATTATACTGATCACATTCAAGTGCTTGACAGGAAAGGCACCTGTGTATCTACGGGACATGGTGAGAAGGTATATGCAATAGGTTTTTATTTGTAAATTGAGTAGAATATTTTATTATAGCCATGCACTTTAATCATATAATGAATGAATAATGAATAATGGATAATGAGTTAAAAACAGCGCAAGGATTATTGCACGGAAAATCAAAGCAGTGATATTCAAAAACGTCTTGTTTCATGGCCGACAGGTACGATCAGAACTACAAACTTATCAGGCCTTAATCAGTCGTTCCTCCCCAGGCTAAGGGAAATTTTCTGCAGAAAGCCACTTTAAAAATCTGAAATAACGAGTGACAATGAAAATCAAGATTTTTTCAGTCTCCCTTCTAACAATGATAATTACCTGTGTTATCCTCTTGGGACAGCGGAATTCCCTTGAATATGTTTCTAATGCTAAAAGGGAAGACACTTTGATCCTCCCCAAGATGAAAACACTTGCCACACCTGATTGCCACAAATGATTGCTGTAAGCAGACACTGTAGCAGAATATGATTGCGACTTTTAGGCTGCTCTTGAAGGCTTTTCGCAGGAGGCCTTCACATTGCAGTTATATTCAGGAGTAGCCTTATAAATGTACCGGGGGAGCCAGAATAA
This sequence comes from Aurelia sp. 3 sensu Dawson et al. (2005), assembly GCA_964020215.1. NCBI lineage: Eukaryota > Metazoa > Cnidaria > Scyphozoa > Semaeostomeae > Ulmaridae > Aurelia > Aurelia sp. 3 sensu Dawson et al. (2005). The sequence continues at coordinate 4,108,029 of OZ026583.1, read as the reverse complement.
AGTTCCCACTTTTGAAAATTCAAAGCATCAAGAGTACTGTACATATTTGAATTACTTACAATAAATTATACTCAAAAGACAAAAATCGAAGTATTTTGTGATTTTTTCTTGCCTTCTTACGGGCACTGGAAACATAGGTAAATTCAACTTTACAAAAATTTCATGGCTGCAAAATGACTGAAAAAGGGCCTAAGACATTAATCAAATCATAATGGACTCCTCACGCAGAACAATAAGGAAAATGCCATTTCACATGGATGAGAGCTACCCACTGCACATTTATTGCCATGAGACTGAAAATGTTTAGTATTCGTTTGAAAATTGACGTCTTATAACGCCAATCGCTTATTGTTCCTTGTAAAGACCGTCCCTACAATTTGATTAATGTTGTAGGCTCTTTTTCAGTCATTTTGCAACCATGAAATTTTCACAAAGTCGAATTTACCGATACCTCTAGTGCTGGTAAGACAGGGAGAAAAGTCACAAAAGTCATTCAATCTTTTGGCTTTTGACTGGAATTTGAATATTCAGATCTTGTGACGAACTCTTGGTGCAATAATTTTCAAAAGTAGGAACATTTTTCTAGCTCACACGGTATACCGTACGATTTTTCTGATTCATACAGTCTAAACAACTTAGAAGGAAGAAGGGACCTTAAAGCATTAAGTCGGTAAATTGTTTTTGCTGAGCAATGGTGAGAGTAGACATTTCAACACAATAACATGCAACTTATTTTGTGCTCAAGGTGGAATTAGCTAACTAAATAAATAGCCACTTAGAAACCTTTAGTGACCAGTATCATTTGCGGCAACCAATTGCTGTTCCCCACAGCTGACCTTCGTTTGAGTTTCAAACATCCAGAAAATAAAACAGTTATGACTCATTTTACAAGAATCAAAGCATATATAGGTGGCTCAAGCCTTTAGCGGTCACATGCTAGACAATCAGATATCAGTATTTGCGGTTGACACAAATCAATTACGCAGATATGGAGCGGCAAGTGTCACTGTCTATTATCTTTGCATCGCTACCTTTATCAAAGCCTTATGTATGCTTAGATTCCCTTTATTCTTCGACTGAAATAACGCACAAGGCCTACAAAGTACATTGTTAGTCTCTCTAGATCTGAAACCTTTAACAGTCTAGAGAATGAAGAACATATTCGACTTACCTCCGTCAATCATAAAGGATGAAAATGCTGTTAAAACGGCTGCAAGACCAACAAAACTATGGAAAGCTGCAACAAGCTGTGGAAGATCTGTGATAACAACTCTTTGAGCAACAATGGCACCGATCAACCCTCCGACACCCATTGTAAGTCCCATTTGTGTAAGAACATCATGAGAAGGGGACAGGAAACCAATTGTAGATGCAACTCCTCCACTCACACCAATGATACCTTTGAATTGAAAAAGTGAAAAAGTTGGAAAGTGTTTAAATTAAAGTGAACAAGTACAAAAGCTGGAAAAGTTTTTAAACTGAAGCAGTATATTAGAATATGCAGGGATATCAAACTAATGTTGATAATTTCATTTCATGAATTTTGAGCTATAACCTCCAGCTGAAGTAGGAAGATGGAAAGATAATTCAATTAAATGATGACGATGACGATGACGCGACAATGATGGTGTCGAGGATGATGACGTTGAGGATGATAATAATGGTGATGGTGATGATGATGATGATGATGATGATGATGATGATGATGATGATGATGATGATGATGATGATGATGATGATGATGATGATGATGATGATGATGATGATGATGATGATGATGATGATGATGATGATGATGATGATGATGAAGATGATGATAACGATGATGATGATGATGATGATGATAACAACGATGATGATGATGATGATGATGATGATGATGATGATGATGATGATGATGATGATGATGATGATGATGATGATGATGATGATGATGATGATGATAACGATGATGATGATGATGATGAAGATGAAGATGATGAAGATGATGATAACGATGTTCATGATGATGATGATAACAACGATGATGATGATGATGATGATGATGATGATGATGATGATGATGATGATGATGATGATGATGATGATGATGATGATGATGCTGATGATGATGATGACGATGATGATGATGATGTTGATGATGATAATGGTGCTTACCTAGCGCATTACCAACTCTAGCGCTGCCTTGTGTTGAAAGACCAGCCAATGCACCAATACAGCAGAGAGAAGAGCCAAGATACGCCACTTGGTGAATATCAGGGTAACCATATGCATTTGCTCCTAAATAGCCACCGATGAAAACTGCTCCAGGGATTCCGTATAGATAAGTGTACTCAGGTGGATCAGCTAAAATTCAAAACAAATGATCTTATTGCCAATGCAATAGGAAAGCGTAAATAGAACCGTATAGACACAGAGGTAAAGGCATCTGGTACATAGGGGCAAACCTTTATACCTCAGTACAGGAGAAGTGCCCATACATGCAAGAATAGAGAAAATAACTGTTCAGTTAGTTGCTGACAAGGCCTCGAAAGTAAGGCGAAAGCTTCAACATTTGAAAGAAGTATGTGTGAGTGTTTAAAATAATATCAAGCACACAAACAAAATCTAACTCAGTCATTCTTCTGTTTTACGAAAATTCAAAGTTGTTTTGGGAAACTGTGGCTTTTAAAAAAGTGCAGTTTCCTTACAATCTGCTGAAAGGTTCATAACAGCCTTCATGTTACTTCCTGTGTCCTCGTGAACATAAACGAAATCTTATGAAGCCATTCGAATGATTAGAAATTCCCTCAAGTACTTCACGAGTAATACGATACAGGAAACGAGCGAAAACTAAGTGCAAATGTCACAAGGATTTCCTTAGTCAAAATAAATAACTAGTAAATAACTAATAAATAACCAATAAATGATAATAGGTTATATTTCCCCAGTGCTGGAGTTTCTAGGTTTTTTGGCGGTCTGAGAGCTGAGTTTCTTATAAGCAGATTCTTATAACAAAACACATAAAACGTACAGAGAAAACAGAAATAAAAGAAACATACTTGGTCTCTTGAACATATCCAGCATCCTTTTGGTAATAATGAAACCTCCCGTAATATTGATAGATGAAACTAAGGCGGCAATAGCAGCCAATGACTGCGGGGTATTCGTCGGCATCACTCCACCTCCCATGAGAAGCAAGCCCCCAGCAGCTGTTATTCCTGAAACAGCATTCGTGACAGACATGAGTGGTGAATGCAGGGCAGGAGTGACACCCCATACAACTTTATAGCCAATGACACCAGCAAGAGAAAATGTTGTCACCATCTGACTGAAAGCCAAGTTTGGTGAAACCACTCCAAGGCCAATCAATGAAGCAAGACCAGCTAGAAAATAAGAATAATATTATATTCCTATTCTATTCGTGACAAATTAATAACTAACTAATATAAATACACGAATACTGTACTGGTTTTGGCGTAGACACAAGGTCATCTGGCCTTCACCAACAATGCTACTAGCAAGTTTACAAATTCATCTTCAAGCAAAAAGGAAACATACCCTAGATCAGAGTTTTTTTGGATTCGAAAACAAATTTGAAAAAAATTTAGAATTCGAAAAAATGGAAAAAATAACACTCTCAGATTTTTTAAAAATACTAAAAGATACTCTGATCCAGGGTAAAAGAAACAAAAAAGACAGCATAGAACAAGTTAAGGAAAAAAGGAGACTGACAGTTTCACAGCTGTACCTAACAGCTATATCATAAATTTTCATCCGCTATGCACCAACAAATCTCAGTTTGATGGTACAATGATAACGAAAGTCCAGCACTTTGAGGAATGGTTATCCAAACTTCATATCATATTAAGAATATTATATTTTACATCAAAGCGAAAAAAATGGATTTCAATTCCTGAAATGTCTCATCTAACACCTACTTTTAGGCAGACTTGGGAGTTAATCGAATATGGCTTGCTGTGGGAATAGGTTCCAAATCATTGCAAATGTTGGTGGGAAATTCTGTGACCTATTTCTTTGAAATGAATAACTCGAAGGAAACTTTAGCTACGGTATATAATGTTAATGAGCGGACCTTTCTGAAACATTTAGCATATTCAGAACTGGGGGACTTTTCTTCTTTCTTAAAACTTCAAGAACAATTTTGAATAAACAGCTTAAAAGCATCTATTTTCTAGAATTTTTGCATAAATATAGAATATTTTCCACGAAGACCATAGCATGAAACACAAGTCTTCACTCCAGTGGCTTACGATAGAAATTTGATGACGTCACATCGTCAAATGATTTGAAGTATTTACGGGCCCTAGTCAACATCAGTGCAGTGCCCCCCCTCCCCCCCCGTTAAGAGTTTTTGCCAGGCAGAGTAGATGACGCATGACTACTCAATACAGTATCCAGTAAGAATCTTTGAAGCCTAAAACCTGCAAGTTGCCATACACCGTTTTTTACGCCATGTAAGGATATTGTAGTTTCTTACTCTTTCAAATTGGCCTGCTTTGTATTTTCTTAAAACGGTGATGTTCTCGGATGATGTGATATCAACGGTTTCTTATTTCTCATATCCAAAGGCCATCTCTTATCATCAGTCACTTGAAGAAAAATAGTGACAAAATCTGTTTGTCCTTGACGGGTTTTAAACTCGGGTTGTGCGCGAGGAAGCAGGGAGAGCCTATCACTTTGCCAATCATGCGTTGTTGGTAATGGGTTGTCGCTTTCGTGCAAATCGACAATAGCTGAAGAGCGCAAAGGATGCTGGTTTACCAGGGCTCTTTAAATATGCTGTACTTTGAAAATGTCATCCAGGGTGTCTCATAAAAAGCTTCCCAGTCTTAAACTCAACTATATTTCAATCTACCCATCCTAACAAAACAATTAAACATTTTCTGAAAGCGTAATAATGCAATTACTAAATGAGCACTAGTTTAATGAAATTGAGTAAGTAAAGTAAGTAACAGCAGTTTTATAGTCTTTTTCTAGCCAAAGGCTATTCAACCGACTTTACACCTTACCCCCTGGTCACTCTGCTTCACAGCATATAGCAGGGTGTAGCCACAGACGGCGCTCATAACTACGGACCTGGTACCCATTTATGCTCCTGGGTAGAGAGAGGCGCAATTTATGTTAACACCTTGCCCAAGGATGCATTCCTCAATTGTAGCCAGTACTGTTTTCGAACCCACGACTTTTGGATCGTGAGCCCGACGCCTTACCACAATGCCACAGAGGCAACTAATTGAGCAACAAAACCAAAAACGGGAGGTTGTCAAATATGAATGAGCTTCTCAGCATTTGTAAGCAGCGTTTTACAAAATCAACATGTAGATTGAGAAGCTTACCATTTTTTTGCAGCAATAAACCCTGTCCTACTTACAGAAATGGCGTTTAAGACACTCAGTTGCAAGGGTGTCATTGATGTTGAGATTAATAAAAAGATGTAAATAAGTCTTTACGGTGTGGCCCATTGCATGTGTTGCTGCTGTAAACATTGCTTACACATGATGAAAAGTTGATTCAGATTTGATGACCCCTGGTTTTCAGTGCATTTGCTCAATTTTATCAAACTAGTGCTAATTTAGTAACTGCATTAGTATGTTTTTCAGAAAACACTTATTTGTTTCACTGGGATGGGCAGGTCGAGAGATATTTGAGTATAAAACTGGGCCTGGCTGTTCGAAATTCCGATTGAGTTAACACAGGATTGGGGTTAAATCTAGGTTTACCACTCAACCTCCGGTTTGCTAATCGGTGTATTAAGGAGCGTTGTTGAAAGGGGGCATTACAGCTAAAGGGGTGTTTGATTGGTAATTCCAAACCTACCAAATTCTGAAGACGGTGGACCTCGCAAAGACGTTGCCCAATAAAACACAAAATTCTTCAAAATAGCAGGTTTCAGATTCATCCTGGCAAAAACGAGATTTTGAGTTTAAAAACACGAAGACGAGTCTGGTGCTTGGTAACAAAGATTGAACCGACTCAATCACGATGGTGGAAATGAGCAAATTCGCCTCGTTTTCAGAGTCTCGCAAATGAAAACGAGAGCCTCTCCAAAGTCTGCCAAAACTTCCGCTTTTTGGAGCAGAGGGCTCAGCAGGCCTTCCAAACCTGCCAAACCTGCCGTTTTCGGAATTTGGAAGTCAATCAAACACAAATTCTGGGTCTTCCAAGTCTACCGCTTTCCGAATGGTCCAAGGATCAGCTACTCTACGATTGTATTTTACTAACGTCCGATTGAGTCAAAAAAGTTATGAAAGAAATCTAACATTCGAACACGAACAGCATCGTCTGTGTTATGCAATTGCTTCATACTAAACCTTCGATTTTCTCCTTATTACTCTTTCCTATTTTAAGAAAGGCGTATACCCATTCCTGGCAATGAACCATAGGATAAATAGCTGAGTCTGTCGGGCAATATTGAAAATATCAAAACTGACTGAGTCTTTTGTTGAGCTGCTATGCTGTTAATTTTTGAAATGATAAATCCGCCAGTTTCTTCTCACCTGATATCCGAATTTGAAGGCAACGCATGTACCAAGCAGGATTAGAGTTAACAAGCACATTTATTCCTGATTAGTCTTAATCGGGCTTCGAGCAGCGCAGTGTAATCGGAGGTTCGATCTTAATCGCGGGTTATGAAGTTTAATCTAAGGTTAGCCCTAGTCGTAGTTTTGAACAACCGGGCACTGGGAAGCTCTTTATGAGACACCTTCTGGATTTAAGAAAAGTCCAATGGCAGGAGAAACTGCGTAAAATGACGTCATCAACCAATCTGAGATAAGGAAGTGTTTGGACAGATAAGCTTTTTGAAATGATAAATCAAGAGTTCAAGGCCCTAGGAAGACAACATCAAATGTTGCCCAATTTTGGGATCTGTTGCAGGGAGCTAAGGGGGCTCAAAGTTACGAGTTTTCGCGCATGCGTGCGCAGTGTCTGCTCTGTTATGGCAGGATTATAGCAAAGTAGCTAGACTAACTACCTCAGTCTCAGTTTCAGCTTGTTTCATTGAATTGGAAGCCGCCACTGCGCTTCATCTGTAGTAATAGCGATTATCAGTTTGTCAAGGAGCGCAACTACGACATGTATTCAGTCTAGCAAAGTCACTAAAGTCTCTTTCAAGCCATTTAGTTGAAAGAAAAAATAGGTCATAGAATTTCACAACAATACTTTTAATGTTTTGGAACATATGCTGTTGCTACGTAATTCCATGCTCGCAGTGGTAGGACTTGTATGAAAAAATAGCCCCTATATATGTTATTAAAATTCTAAATGCTGTAACAAAGCTACCCGGCAACAATATTGAAAATGCAGCAGTACTCTCAACCTTTGAGCAATAGATATTGCTTTTCTTTTCCTTTGCGAAAACTTTTCTTCCTAAGACACCTCTGGGGGACCATTATGGAAACACAGTCGCACTGACCTTTTGTTGTCATCCCTGCCATTTTAAACTGGGGGTGTTTTTAACTTACCTTTTCAACTTTCAGGTTCGTCTTATATTGCGCACTTGTAATTAGATTTCTTTTTTACTTAATTTCATGATACATTTATTATCTATACTGTATGGCATAATTTTACTTACAGACACACATACACATATTGATTTGTTATATTTCGCGAAGTTTTTTCTCGAGAAATTTTTTCGCTCTTCAGTTTCCACTCTGTGTGAAACTTGAAGTTTTCAGTCATTTCAGGAATGTGGTAGTGCGTCATCAGCTGCATCCTGATTGGCCAAATCATCACTTCGCAAGCGAAATGCGAAAAAAGTTGAACTGAGTTCAACTTTTTTTGGCAGAGAAATGTTTTCACAGAGAACTGGCGAAATTTTAGTGCGCATGAGCAGACGGTTTTTCGCGAGAAATATTTCGCATTTCGCAAAGATTTTTCTCAGTGAACTCGGGTTTAACACAAAACAAATAAATGGACAATCAATCTGAAGCAGTTTTCAAAAAGTAATCACGCTGCTATTGCAAACACTTGCATATTTCAAAACGAGGACATTAGCAGCAGTTGCTATGACTGACTTAATGTGGCTTTTTATCGATTTAGATTAGTTTGATTAGTTAGATTAGTTATACTTGTATATAGTAAGATTGGTAATGTAGGTAATCCACGGCAATTGCAGTGCCTAGGCAGCCAGTTGTGTAGAGACAGATACGAACCCAAGTGTTTTGTTCAATTGGACATTCAGCAATTTTTCAGATACCGAGTGAGTCAATAAAAACGCCCGGCGTTTGAAAAAATCCTGCTCCCTCAATATCAAAGCAATGATGTTTAAAACTGTCTTATTTTATTCGCGATATATCAAATTGGGTTCAGTAATTTACCCGGCTTTAATCGGTAATTCCTTCCCGTCGAAATAGGAGATTTTCTGCAGAAAGCCCCCTTCGAAAACCTGCAAAAACGAGCGAAAACAGCAACCAAAATTTCCCTTTGTTCTCCTTCCTAGCAATAATGACTCTTGGATGTGCTCATGTATATTGTCCTCATGGGAGAATGGAATCCCCCTGAATAAGTTATTCACACTAGGGGAAAGATTTTTCGACCCGCCAAAATGAAAGCACGTGCTAAAGCGTGCTGAAAGTCATCGCTGTGAGGTAAACACATTAGGGACTTTTGCCTGTAATTTTAGCACGTTTTTTAAGGTTTCTCGAAGGGACTCATTTTAGAAAATTACCGACAGAATCTGAACGGAGTGACCGACTTTACCCAGAAAAAATTCCTTAAAAATAATTGAACATGTTAGCTATTTAATCAGATATTGCAAAACATCATTTCTTCTATATTCAGGGAGCAGTAGCTTTTCAAACGCCGAGCATTTTCTTGACTCACCCGATAGTTTTCAGAACCGTCATGCTGAATTGATACAAAATAAATTTTACTGTCTAAGGGAACCATGCCATGTTAACTACAATTGATTCACGAATTTTAGCGAAAGTTGGGCACATCGCCTTTATTTCGCCGCAGACAACCTTTGTGATTTGAAAATCATTCATATTGAAGTCTGTTTGGGTTCTAGGGAGTTCGGCGAACGCATGGGAAAGGGAATATGTTGACAACAGAGCTGGAGTCTTGTAGGTAAACGAAGCAGAAAGCAGGCGACTAGAGCTACTCGCTTGCGAAAGCATATTATGCAAACAAGCACCGTTCGAAGCAATGCAAGCCGACAATAAAGTTGGATCCTGTATAATAGCCTCACAGTTATTTGCGCTGGTGATCCGAAATTTTCTCTCACTGCGCTATAATACTATGAAGAATACAATTTATCCTACATAACATGGCGTGTTTCTTAAAGGGGTTATGCAAGCTACAGGTCCAAAATTTCATGTCGTCCTCTTGCTAATGCTAGCAAATAGTAGCAGATAAATAGCAAGTCATGATATTATCTATGTACTGAGCTCCGTAGAATTCGCCAACGCGATCAGATCTTTTATAGCATCAACCATTTTGAAAATACTGTTGGATTTTGAGATACGAGTTTCAGAAGTAGCCTGAACAAACGAAAGGCCACTGCAGGCTGAAGATTTCTCATGACACATGCCAATAAGAGAGGGATTTGCCGTTGAATTTATGGCTTCCTTTCCATCAGCCTGGGTTAAGATAAAAACAGATTGAAAGCTATCCGTCATTACGTTGCGCTGCCATTAACCCACTTTAAAAACGGATAAATTTAGATATGGGTCTTGTTGATCAGTTCTAACCCAGATATCGTTTAACCAACCAGTGGATTTGTGAAAACGCCTTAAGCCAGATAACTTTTTCCCCAGTTGCAGCAGCAACAATATGCTCTATTTTGGTATCTCAAATTAAGTTTAAATGACGTTAAGGGAATGGAGCGACTAAAAAGCGATCAATGGAAACGACTGCAGACGAATTAAAAACGGGTCCAAGGAGAAACTGGCGTTTCCATTTACTTGTTTTAAAAACCAGTTACTTTCGACTCTTTTTGAATTCAACGCAGGCTAGCGGAAAGCCATCCTATGACATTGGCTAGTAGATCTTTATCTTTGTTGCGCGCGATGAAGGAGCAAAGCTTACTAAAGTGATCCAGCCCAATTTCTGTGATGTCCACGCATAGACTGATGACCTGTCGTGGTTACCTCCTTGCCTGAACCGATATGTCGCTATGACGACGACTCATGTCGTTACGTTTCCAGAAACGGACATGGCCCAAATCACCTGCAATTCTTTCACAAAATCATCCATCCTAAAAAGCCAAAAAAGGCGGTCTTTCTTGACTGCTATACTTTAAAACAAGCTATCAGTACTAAGATCGATGTTTCTTCGAGCTATTTGAACAAAAAACTCCTACCTGCCAGTGATATTTTGCTTGTTTGGGGACACAAAGATCTAATAAATTCGTTTGGTACTTCGAAAATTTGATCGTTGCGGCCATTAAGTCGAACGCGCCTTTGTTTGCTTGTGGCAAAAAGTTTAACTTGAAGAAAAATCAGTCCATCCGACCACGTTATTTGAAACATTCCATCCTGATTGGTCGGGGAACAGATCTGTGCCCTGCAGAATTTTTTTTTTGCCGTTTTGAGAACAATAGGGAAATAAGGCCCTCAATGAAACGACAACAACAGCACAAATTCAATTCAATGAGATGAGCGTAAGTTGAGGGTCCTTATGGAGCGAGGCTGGTACACGCATATGTTTATTAGAATCCTTTGTTACTTTTGATTACCTATTACCGCTGGTTAGTTTAAACTGAAAGATTCGCAGGCCACACTTCCTTTGTAACGAAGGTTGATTGTGTCTTTGTTTGTTTTCTTGACCAATGATCAATGATCGTGACATTCCATCGTCTACACTGATCAGCGATCGTCCGCAAAGATATCGTGATGGTGGTTGGGCCTAAGCCAAAGTAGGGGCGAATCCATCAAACTTCCTCCACGATTCATGAGACATAGGCAGTAAATCCATGCAGATTCACTGTACTTTAATTCCTTCCATCGACACATTTTACTACTTCGTTTGGCCAAGGTAACGCGAAGATGTCAAACAAGGCGTAAATAGCTGTGGGACGGATTTGTTCAATGACCCAACTTCACCCAACGAAACTTTACTTGGCATACGACCCAAAGGAATGTCCCAAATATTGAAGTAGTAAGGCAGTGGCCCAGAGCAGCGTGTGTTTTTGAAACATTTCATATAATACTATACCAAGGACTTGCATTCACAAATGCTGCAGATTACTAAAATCGACGTCATTCAATGTTTAGATGCAAAAAAATTTTCAGTAGGATGAACTCAACGCAATGATCTGTTTACCCTGCTTATTACCCTCCCTTCCGTTCATAAAACATGGAATACGGAAAAAAGGAACAATTAAATCCAGTTCAAGAGGGGTAGCAAATAGTTCACTTCACAAATTTATTGTGGCTTTATCTGAGTCTACAAATATCTTAGAGTGCACGCAGTTGATGACTTATAGTTACTTCTAGTTTACTAAATCTCGTGAGCCCCCTCAAGTCAATGTCTGTCTTACCTCCAGTGAGTGTTGTGTCGATCATAGTTTGCTTGAAAGGCGAAGTCTCCGGTGGTTTGATCAGCTCTGGTTTCTTGGTCGGTGCGGGTGTAGGTGGGCCAACAGGTTTTGGCGGGGGCCACATCATTTCACCGTCTTGAAGAACAAGTGAACCCCTGATGACTTCATCCTCGTGATCAATAGCAAAATGTCCTTTCCCGCCGGCGGAAAGAAGGAACTTTGAAATGTTGTTTGCATACAATGTGCTTGCTTGAGTGGGAAGGCGGCTTGGAAGGTCTGAGTAGCCAATTATCTGGTGAAGTAAGAAAGAAATCAGCAAGCAAAAGGCAGGGGGTCGATAGAATTGGTCATATACTCCGTTGGGTGCCGTACCAGATTTCGTAAAAAGTATGGGCGCTTCAACACTTATTGTACAAAAGAATCATTTAAATAAATTCTCAATTTGCTATTCTGGAAGAGAGAAACAGTTTAGCGTTGTTGTTGTTGGTGCATACAATGTGCTTGCTTGAGCGGGAAGGCAGCTTGGAAGGTCTGAGTAGCCAATTATCTGGTGAAGTAAGAAAGAAATCAGCAAGAAAAAGGCAGGGGGTCGATAGAATTGGTCATATACTCCGTTGGGTGCCGTACTAGATTTCGTAAAAAGTATGGGCGCTTCAACACTTATTGTACAAAAGAATCATTTAAATAAATTCTCAATTTGCTATTCTGGAAGAGAGAAACAGTTTAGTGTTGTTGTTGTTGGTGCTCATTTATTTTTTGTTTGCTAAAGTACATCCTACCGGGCGTCCCAAGAAAGTATAAGTGATTAAACAGTTCCTGTGAAGGAGCTTTAGATTGGAAAATGTCTATTTTCAGTTTATGGTATAGATGAGAGCTCAACTTAGCATGTCCAAATCGGATATGTATTCGCAGAGAAACTCATTTAAACAGGCAAGATTTCTGAAGTAGCCTAAGCCTAGACTTATGACGATGAGTCTCTTGCTGCCCTGTGCTCTATAACTTGATGATGGCGCTTCTGGAAACTATGAACCTTATTTTGCAAACAGTGGACTGCGAATTGTGAACTATAAAATGTTAACTGTCAACAGGGACATATATGTGTATCATGAAATGTGAACTGAGAACTGTTAAGTGTAAACTGCGGACTGTATACAGCAAACTTTAAACAGTATAAACTTTGAACCTTAGCGTGCAAACTGTGGACTGCAAACTGTTGTTTGTGGACAGTTAATTTTGAACAATGAAATGTTAACTGTCAAATACAACATGTAAACTGTGAAAAATGAGATCTCAACTGTTAACTGTAAAATGTGACCTGTGAACTATAAACTTTGAAATGTAAACTTTGAATTGAGAACTGTAAACAGCCGAAATTTAACTGTGAACTTCGAATAGTCAACTGAGAATGTGATCACACGAGAAAGCTTTCGATATGGCATCAAATTTGCTATCGAATGTGTCCTATCACCTGAAAATTATTTAAAGATGCAGTAAGCCTAACCTGAACACCTTTATAGTTGTAATTTTCTCCACTCTTTGTGACCTCGCAATTTCCACCAGTTTCCGCAGCAAGATCAACAATGACTGAACCTTGTTTCATTGACTCTACCATTTCTTTTGTAATCAGTTTTGGAGCGGGTTTCCCAGGAATCAAAGCTGTTGTTATGATTATATCAACCTCCTTGGCTTGTTTTGCAAAAAGCTCCATTTCGGCTTTGATAAATGCTGGTGACATTTCTTTGGCATACCCACCAGCTCCTGCAAATGAGCAGAAACAATTCAGGACACTCACTAATAACTCAGAGTGGGTAGTCTACAAGAAATCGCCAATGAAATGCGGCTTCCAAAAAACTGTACTAGGAAGTACAGAGGATCTTTTGTATCTTTCCATTCAAACGCGTTTAAAAATTCTTTAAAGGATTTCAAAGTGAAGCAAAAAGTAATCCACGATGCTTTTTTCTGTCGTATTACCATTGTATGACTGACGTATCTTGTTTACAAAATTACAAACACTTAATATAGCGCAATTTTGATATAACATCTTCAAGTGCACTTTGCAGTTCTTAAAAGTCTCAAGAAACCTAAAATATCCACTTAAAGGACAAGTCCAGGGTTGGTATAATTGTTGATTGTTAAAGGGATTACACGGTTGTGAATGGTGTGTAATACTTGTTTTCAATTTTTTCTCTTTAAATCTGCGAAACGACATATTTCTATCTGCCAAGAAGTGCGAAATGACATCATTTTCCATGACGTCACTTCATGTTGACCTGAACGAGGCTGCCAAATGTGTTGATATTATACCTTATACCACCAACATTGCTAGCCTCCTAATCACGCCTTCGCACACTAGTACAAAATACAAAATGGCGACGATATTTGGCCTAACTTACGAAGATTCATGAACCAATTTATGAAGTTGGAGGCATCAAAACTTGGAAAGAATGCACGATTGGTGTTCTGCAGTTGGTAAGGTTGTGTTTTAACTATAATTTTATCAACCACGGACTTGTCCTTTAAAACTTATTAGGAATTAAAAAGAAATGTCCCACGTTTTTTCAAATGTTTCAATATTGACGCATTGTCTCACTGCGTTAGGTGAGCAAAAAACGGGAGACAAACAGCCAAAAATAGTGCTTATCTCTTTGTTATCTTAGTTTGAACGACGTAGACATTTTATCAACACTGTAGCTGAGTGAAGACTGTGATGCTCAAACTTTTGGAAATAATCACTTCACTCTTGCAAAGTTGATTGGTTCGCGTGTAACCAATGGATTTTCGGACTTACCCAGCTTTGCTTCATCATAGCAAATTAAGGGTTGGTGAGTACCTTGTGATTTACACTTTGCTCGTTACAAAAACTGGTAGGAGCTTTTCGTTGAGTACGCTTCATTCATCGGGACCTTTAGAATTGAAATGTAGTGCTTCAGATGAAGATACTGCGCTCAGATTCATAGAAGACACTGTCCCTTTTGACTGTTGCGTAGCACCGAAAATTACATCGAGACATAATTATTGTCATTAATCAATATTTGATGCCTTTTGTGCAACAGACTGCAATAGTCGGTCAATGAAATCGTTCTGCTGAACTTAAACCATTCTTGCAATAAAATCTATCGACGAGAAATTTAGGTCACTTGCCATAGTTCCAGAGAGAACACTTTCGATATCACAGAGTTTTTAAGTTTTCTGAAAAATGTACGAGCCCAGGCATCTACAGCATTTATAAAAATTAAAAACACCGAAACTTCTAAACTGCTCGAGGAAAGTCAATATGCACAGTACAGGAGATACTTAGTTTTAAAGATCGAGGAAAAGTAAGAGGAAAATTTCTGTACCTTTCACAGCTTATGATTTAGCCAAGCCATGATTTAGCTTATGATTTATTTATGATGTCACAACTTCAAAATAGCTTAAATGCACGGGGGGGGGGGTTCTCGGCTAAATTTCGGGTAGGGGTGCTTCAATGTAGACGCCCACAGGGGTGCATTCAATGTGCCGCCCACAGTTTCAAAATGGAACTGTTAGCTAGACAAATTTTTGGCTAGACTAATTTCTCCATCAAAAGTGCCCTGAGATGACGTTTTCGAGACAAAATCTTGCCAAATTTTCGCATTCGCTGGACCAGAATTAAAATAAAAGGGTTTACAGGGATTACCGAGTTTTTACATTTCTTTAACCAAAATTGCCAAAAAGCATACCCTTGCCTAGACTAAACTCGACTAAAATTGCCAAAAAGTATACCCTTGCGGGCGGCACTGCTATTGCCTTGCTGTGGTACGACAAGAAATATGCATTCCCGATTTCTGGGGGGGTGGCACAATTTTTAGCCTCGTAAAATTACATGGCTGTAGATATAGCGTTTACAAATCGTTAATAGTTTTTATTGTCTGATTTTATTGTCAAAGCATTGCTAAGATTCGACACTTATGCTGTCGAGGATTCTTACAATTCTCCTGTTGAACCGCACTCAAGTAATGCACAAGCTTTGTTTGCTAGCTGTTCTTAAATAGTACATACCTTCGCCGGATTCTTCAACACCTTTGACCTCCAGAAACTCGGCTCCCAGAGACTGAATTTGCTCTTTTACTGCTGCTCTTGTATCAAAGGCTCTGACGATGGCACCCATATTCTTTGCAGTTGCTACCGCCGACAAACCAGCTACACCACCGCCTTGAATAAAGAAGAATATGTCAATGATGATCGTACTAGCAAGAAAATTCTACTAGATTTCCCAACAGTTTTCCTCTTTGAAAAATCACCAAAGTTCGATCACAAAGCCGGTCTTCAAATGTTTTTTTATTATTTCTTAAGTAAAAGTGATCTTGTGATTAGCTTTGAAATCAGCAAATTTAGCTCTTTTAGGACTGCATGCGTTTCAAGGATTCTGCATACAACATAGCTGATTACGAGACAATTTGTTTTTGTAAATTAAACCTCCATGCCAGAGAGAAACGCAAACTGTCATTCTAAACAAACATTGTGGACTTAAGAAAGAAAAATCTTACAAAAATGATTTTGTGCGTAGTTTACGCAGAATAAGGTCTTCAGCTTGTCATTTCATCACTTTTAGGTAACACAAACTAACAGTTATATTATCTTTCGACATATTTGGATCACTAACAAAGGAGGCGAAAAAGAACATTTTTCATAAATACGTAAATGATATGCCCAGCTCTGCGAAATTGATACCAAGACTGTTTGCTGACGATGCAAACGTTTTGAATTTCGACAAAATATACCCTAGTTAATAGATGAAACGAATACAGAGCTGCATCAACTTGATGATACACTGCAAAAACAAGTTATTGCATTTTCCGTTCCTCGTCAAATAAATGTGCCAGTGCAAATGAAACGCACAAAGTAAAGATGGGAGATGATCTAAACCACTCTGATGACACGTTGATGTCATACTGGACACTCAACTCTCCTTGGAAAAGCAAGTTAATAAGATTTAAAGCTGTAACTTGCAAATCTAATTGGTTACAAAGATATTGATGTAATTTCTCATCATACGAAGAGAAAAAAGTTAGCATTTTTGGATAGTGGCCTGTGGAAAGAAGTTTATGGCCGATATGCAAAACTACAATGTTAACCTGTCAGTCAAGAGCAAATCTAGATGTGAATATTTTGTTTGGTAAATGCGGACAAGAGCAGAAACTTTTTTTATTCATATGAAAATTTTACGACGTTGACTTACATTCTACAAAACTTTCCTAATAACTTTACAATACTACAGGGACGATGCCATAGGGAGCGAAAGATAATGACTACCCTGTGGCCAATATATAAAGAAAGACAAGCAAGTTAATCTACCTACACACAACATGGTACGAACGAACGATTAAAAACTAATAGATACTGTACTAGATTCTGTCTTACATTAGGTGTCAGGTCAGGGTTGCAATCATTAATAATTCAGATCAGAGCCTGCGAACGCATGCGAGAAAACTCGCAACTTTGAGCCCCATTAACTCCCTGAAATAGATCCGAAAATTCGGCAACACTTGTTAGTTTGCTCCTCTTGATTTATCATTTCAAAAGCTTACCTAGCCAAACACTTTCTTATCTTAGACTGATGACGATGAGTCCCTTGTATCCCCGCGGTAAATCTTGCTCAAGAGGGACTCATCATGAAACAGTAAAAAACTTGGCCCTATTTTCTTCAATCATCAATGGAATTAGGAAAGAATCACGGCTTCGAAACTCTATCTCATGGGAGTGTTTTCAATTCTTCAATCGAATCGAAAATTCTACTACATTTACACGTTAACAATAGTAATTCACAAATCTCGCAATCTGATTGGTACTGAAGAAATTGCTCAATTTGGGCCTAAATAGGGCCAGGTTTTTCATTAGCCTCACGACATAGTCCCAGATATCGCAAAATAGCAACAACGACAACAACAACAATGACAACAACAACAACATTTCCTTTTTTGCTCAATCTGGGCCTTATGGACTTTGATACAAATTTTTGAGACGGAGATGCACACGTTTACGTGTGCCCTTTGGAACGAGGCTGCAGTGTAATCTCGGAAGCGAGGCAAGTGACCCTCGACAGTTGGAAATTCTCAAAGCTGCGGTGAAGTTCATGGAAGCTAATTGGCCTTAAAACTGAGGAACTCCTGATTCACAGTGAAAGGTTTGTTGATTCTTGGATTGAGGAAACATTCGTATGGATACTTGTGGCTTTTGTTCATGGCTAATATCATTGTAAACTTGAATTCTGAGCTGTTTTAACATTGGAGGTTCGAGCCGGCAACTTAGGCCCATCCACCATTGCCTGGTGTTCTTACAGTGTTGCTATGGTTTCCAAATCTAGTAATGAAATCGATCGGGGAAAACTTCATCCCAAATTTTAGTATCAAAGTCCATAAGTCGTAGTTTGAGCGTCCATCAGTCTATCAATAGCGATAACTACGAATATGCAATCAGTCTAGTTTTTCATGGTAATACTATGAGTCTCTATTGACCGAAGCGCCATCATCAAGTCAAAGAGCACAGGGAAACAAGAGATTCATCGTCATAAGTCTATTCTTATCTCAGATTACACGATGACGTCATTTTACGCAGTTTATGTTCTGTCGTGAATGCGCTCATCTCTTTAAAGGTCAATTTCCAGTTGGCGGAATTTTCCGAGCAGGCGGAATTTTAGACAATAAAAAGCTAATAAGCCGTAACTATCTATTCAATTTCAAGGCAACATTTTCTCCCACAAACAATGGAATTTCCGCCCGCTAGGAAAATTCCACTGACTGGAAATCAGCCTTTAGCTCCAGAAATTAGAAAATACTCTACCCTGGATCAGTCGCGGTAGCAGTTGCTGTCGTTGTTCTCCCGTCCGTGGTTTCTATTATTCGGCATCATGCGCCTATGCTCGCCTGATATGGAATATGGAACAGGTTCCAGTCTGTATAAGTAGTTCATCGTAGTTGTCACTTAATTTTATCTATTGCATGTCTTCATGTTAATGACCACAGGGTATTTATTGTCGTTTGCTCCTTGTGATCCCGTCCCTGCAGTGTTGTTTAGTTGTATAGTGATTTGGAAAGTATAGTAGGATGAAGATGTAACATGTATTGCAATTTTCTATATCGATATGAAAATCCCGAAACCTTGTTTGCCATTTAAAAATGATTCTATGACGTTAGCGAACAAATTTCGGTTTGAGCTTTTGCTATATGGCCAGAGAATGACGATTTACGTTGAACCATCTGCTTTGATAGATTTGGTTTTTTTACTCTGTCAAATATATCTCTTTGTTGGTAATTTTGTCAGCTAAATTTCAGATATCGCCGCCCACAGTTTCAAAATGGCCCCGTTGGCTAGACCAATTTTTGTTTTTGCTCTTGTTTGTTTTTCTTGTTTTTGTTCCGCATTGCTGAGGTGGATTACTGGGATAAACCATGCACTGCAATATTTTTCTCTCGCTTTTTACGGCTAAGAGTTGAATAACTTTATTTTCCTTTCACCAGTTATCTGCCTTGGCTCAGTTGTTTTGTTGTCGTTTGTGCGTATTGTATCTTGGTTTCGTAGTTTTGTTCCTTGTTTTTTGTATACTTAAATTAATTGGATTTGTAAGTGCCATCTATAGTGAAGACCCGATGACTTTATGTCTTTCTTCACTATGGATGGCACAGTATAATATAACATTCTATATTGCAGTTTTTAATCTTGATAAAAAAAATCTTTGTGACAATGATACCCTTGGCTAGACTAATTTCTACATCAAAAGTGCCATGAGCTGGCATTTTCTAGACAAAACTTGCCAAATTTTTGCATTCTCCGTACCAAAATTGGAAAAAATCTGGGTTTCTTTACAGGAATTACCGAAGTTTGGCATTTCTTTGACCGAAATTGCCAAAAAGCATACCCTTGCCCCCCCCCCAGCCGACTAAAATAGCCAAAAACCAGCATAGCTTCCAAATCTTTAAATCGGTGTAAAAAGGTGGGTGTAAAATTCAATGACCTATCTCTCTAAGCTGAATGACTCGAAAGAAACTTTAGCCACTTTTCTATGATTCTACCGTTGTACTTTTTAGAAATCTTCAATATTTGTAGAAATTACAGCCTATTTTATATTTCAGCTCATTTCACGATGTGACGTCATCAAATTTCTAAATCACAAACCAGAAGAGTGAACGAGTTTCGCTTGATACCATATTGCAGGCATCCACAAACTATGATTTTCTTGAAAATTATTAGACCTTTCGTGGACAAGTTTAGAAATTACGATAATTTTACGTTTTTGTCGAAAATTTTCTTGAATTTTTAAAAAAGAAGAAAAACACTGTAATTCTGAAGATATTGAAGATTTCAGAAAATTCCAACGGCAGATTTACTGTAAAATAGTTCAAGTTTCTTTGAAGCCATTCAATTCAGAGAAATAGGTCATAGAATTTTACACCCGCCATTGTAAAGATTTGAAACCGATGCTCCAAAAACCGAGACTAAATGGACTAAATGGGCAAATGGTATACCCTTGGCTAGACTAGAAAGTTTGAATAAGTATACCCTAGTAATACCCTAATAGAAGTATAGCACATCCCCAGGTACCTTTATTCCTTTACTATGGAAGAACCCCCCCCCCCCCTCCTCCCCCGTGGATGCTTGCCATTAAAATTTAAATTCTATTCCTAAAACTGGCAAATGTATTCAATTTCAAATTCATGGCAAGTAAATCATAGGTCACATATTATTTTCGTTTCCATAACAGCTCCTCACTGGTATTTTCCTAATTTCTGGATATAAATGATGAGTGATTTTAACAAAAGAACGTTCACATTTAAGTTAACCTTTCACTGACATAGATTAACATTTCAGTTTTGAACATTGGTCGCATACGTTTTATTCCATAGCCGGCAAGAAGCTTCAACTTTTCTTGTCTCACCCAGTGCTTTCTTTGTTACAATATTTCTTGTTATCACAGTCCGAAAGCAGCCCTGCCAGTTATCGGTGGGTCCTTGTGTGACTTAAGCCGGTTTTCCATTAGGCGGATTTTTCAGCGCGCACCGGAGCGGCTATTGTATTTGCATTGTTTTTTTTCTAATAATGGTCACTTCTAGTCGCTCCGCTACGCGCATATTTGAAAGTCGGATAGATTTCAACTTTTCCGCCGCGTCCTATGGCGCCAACCAATCAAATCACTCGAAAGCTCCGACACATGACTTCAGTGTCTAGGCCTATCGCTATTTGCGTCTTCGCACACATTTACTCAAGTGGAAATTGAAAATCTTTTTCCACGCGTGCATTGTTTTAGGAACAACAGCTGCTCCGCTGCGCGCGGAAATATCCGCCTAGTGGAAAACCGGCTTTTGGGCAGGATATATTCATACGGACGCCAGCCAGCCCCATATGGGGAAATTCCAGCCCCCTTGCCGATACAGAAATTGGACACCTACCAAAATGAGAGACGCGCTATGAGCAATATCGACGACTTCGTCTCGATAGTTGGGATTAAATGAATGAATGGGAAAATGTTCATCCCCCCTATAGAGATCTCGCGAGTACTCCAGTGAGATCTCGTTAAGCGCCGCGGCCAGCCCGCATGCTCATGTACACAGACGAAAAATTTTGTATAGGAATTAGGGATCAGGTTGAGATCTCAGCAAAACAGCCTACTTTTGAACGGACCCTTATTTTCTAATTTTCTTCTCGGTTTTTTAAATTTGTACATATACCGGGTGTCCCAAAAAAAAAACGCAACGGATTAAAAAAATTCTGACACAAGCTGTTTCAAATAAATAATCAAATGACTATTTTTCTCTAAATCTGCAATGATTAGTTTAAATTTTGATATAGTTTTCAGAGTTTTTGGTGACTTGGTTGCAGAGTTAAAATCAATAAACTTTAAATTTGTTATCAGGGCAAAACCAGAGCTACCAGCAAGTGCAATGTATACTGCAAAATTACAAGCATGGCATACATGTAACTTCACAGGATTACAGACAAGGACACAAATTGATCAAGAAACTGTGACAAAGGGATCCCTTGCTGATTCATGAGTTATCTAATTTTGAGGGAGCTTTCAGTGCTCATTACCAATTAAAAGTATAACTCTAATGACGGCCTAGTCATTTAAGAAGAAGCAACTGTGCTTTCACCGAAATCTTTATAAAAAATATCTGTTAAATGTTCAATTTACTTGTGTGTTGCATGCTTGTCAGCAGTCTTCGGTAATCGCTGGGATTGTCATGTTTTATAATTTGACATTATAATTCACTATATTGCTAATGCAGCAGCTCTGGTTTTGACGAAAGGGCAATTTTGAATTTTGCTGATTTTTAACTTTACAGTCAAGTCCCCAAAAATACTAGAAAATATATCAAAATTTATTCTAATTATTGCAGATTTAAAGTATGAAACAATTGCCATTAGAATTTTTCAAATCTGTTGCGTTTTTTCTGGGACATCCCGTATTGTAACTTATTCTTTTTAACTTCATATATTCATAAATATCCACATTTCTTTTGTTTTTGTGATAGGTCAGATTGCACAATATTTAAATGAATCTTTGAAATCAAGGATCAAAATGAAATGAAATTACTTAATATTTTGATAAGGTATTAAATAAACATGCACTGCTGATGAAAAAGTATGTTAGAGCTAACGATGCGCCCTTCATGACTAAGGCACTTCGGAAGGCTGTCATGTTACGTACCAGATTGCGTAACAAGTATAGCCAAAACAGAATAGTTGAAAACTGGAATAATTTTCGTCGACAACGTAACCTTTGCGTCAAACTTTTTAGAACAGAGAAAAAGAGATACTACAATGATTTGGCAGTGACATTAATCACTGACAATAAAAAATTTTGGAAAACGGTCAAACCCCTGTTCTCTGACAAAATCAAGTCTCAAAGTAAGATAGTTCTGGTGGAAAATGACGAGGTTATCTCTGACGATCGTCAGGTTGCAGAAATTGTTAACAATTACTTTGTAACTGCAACAGAAACCCTTGGTATAGCAGAGAATTTAGACAAGATTCGTTCAACGGAAGGTATCATCGATCCATTTGATATAGCAATTGAAAAATATGCAAACCATCCCAGTATAAAAGCTATTCTTACACATTTCCCAGTTGTAGCTGGTTTCTCCTTTGAGCATGTCAGTATTTCCACACTCGAAACAGAAATAAAAATTTGAATTCATTTAAGGCTACAACTTTTGGCAATAGCCCACCAAAGCTACTCAAAACAAATTTAGAAATCTGCACTGAACCCTTGCAAAAGTTTTCAACGAATGTGTGAGTAATTGCCAGTTTCCTGATGAACTAAAAAGCGCAGACGTTTCATCCCTTTTCAAGAAAGACGTTTCTACTTCGAAGACTAATTACAGACCAATTAGTGTCTTGCCCACTGTCTCTAAAAATTATGAAAGACTCATGTACAAGCAAATGATGGAACATATGACTGATTACTTATCAGATTTGTTATGTCGTTTCCGACAAGGCTACAACGCACAACATGCCTTAACTCGGTTTCTTGAAAAGTGTAAAATATACTTAGACACTGGAGGAAAAGCTGGGGCTGTTTTCATGGATCATTCTAAGGCATTCGATTGCGTCAAGCACGATCTCCTTATCGCTAAACTGCATGCTTACGGTTTCAGCCATGATGCATTGACCTTTTTGTATAGTTATTTAAGTGACAGACAGCAACGAGTTAAAATGAATGGTTCCTTTAGTTCTAAACAGAAACTGAATTTAGGTGTTCCACAGGGATCGGTTTTAGGACCTTTACTTTCTAACAGTTATTTGAACGATTTGCTAACTTCTGTCGATGAAGCTGAAATATGCAACTATGCTGATGACACCACCCTTTATACATGTGACCAAATCTATAAAAAGTGGTAGAAAGGCTGGAAAGCGTCTCTTTAAAAGTAATAAAATGGTTCTCTGACAACTACCTCAAGCTAAATGAAGATAAATGCCATTTTCTAGCACTGGGTGCCTCTCGTGAAGAACCGGTCACTATTAACATTGGTAATGCATCCGTGCAGAATAGCACTCAGGAAAAGTTGTTAGGTATTACCATAGACAATAAGTTGACATTTGAGCATCATGTTGCCGGTCTCTGTCAAAAGGCTAGCAATGAGCTGTATGCTCTCTCACGTATTGCCCCCTTCATGGATCAAGGCAAATTACGGTACTTAATGAGAGCTTTTATAAATAGTCAGTTTTAATACTGTCCCTTGGCGTGGATGTTCCACAGCCGACAACTTCATCACAAAATTGATAAAATTCAAGAGAGAGCACTGAGAGTTACTTATCAGGACTATGAATCCAGTTTTGAGGTTTTAATGGAAAAGGATAGATCGAGGGGGGGGGGGGTAACTCCTATACGGGGTATGGTATACATGTGCCTGCCCGGGTTATGGGTCAATTTGCGGTATTTTGCCCGGGTTATGGGTCATGTTTTGTGAATTTTGCCCTGGTTATGGGTCTGCTTTACGGAGATTTGCCGCAGTTATGGATAAATGTTAGCAATTTATAGCTATTGCTAGATATAATGACAAAAAACTTTCGTGAACCTTTCATGTTTTCCCCTATCAACGAGGAGACTTTGATTAGGGTTTGTGGCGGCATTAAAACCTCCAATGGGTCGGGTATTGACTGTATATCTAGTTTTTTCTTAAAAGTTGGTATTTCAGTATTGGCACCTTCTCTCGTGCAGCTGTTCAACTTATCTCTTTCTCTCAGGCGATTCCCGGACAGTTGGAAAATTGCGAGGGTAGCACCTATCTTTAAAGATGGAGCCACTGATGACAAATCAAACTATAGGCCTATCTCTGTGCTCCCCGTTATTTCTCGACTTTTCGAGAAGCTAATCTTCGATCAGCTTTACGACTATCTTAACCGGAATCAGCTCATCTTTCTCCTACAGTCAGCGTTCAGGAAACTACATTCAGTCCTAACGTGTCTACTTAAAAGTACTAATGACTGGTATTTAAACATTGACAAAGGGAGGTATACTGCAGCAGTCTTTATCGATCTTAAAAAAGCTTTCGATACTGTGGATCATGAAATCCTTTTAAACAAATTGAACTACTATGGCGTCAGGGGTAAAGAACTGAGCTGGTTTCGGTCGTACCTTTTCAATAGGAAGCAGTTTTGTAGAGTGAATGGTCATTCATCTGTAACTGAAGGGGTAGATTGTGGAGTTCCCCAGGGCTCCTGCCTAGGTCCCCTACTCTTTCTAGTTTACGTAAATGACCTCCCCTACTGTTTAAAGACTTCTGATGTGGCAATGTATGCTGACGACACCACTATCTATTACTCCTCTCCTTCTATGACCGATATTAATACTGCAATAAATGCTGACCTTGAAGCCCTTCGAGGTTGGCTTGAGGGCAACAAGCTATCGCTTAATGTCGTAAAGACTCAAGGGATGATAATAGGTAGCAGGTGCAAGCTTCTTAGTTTAGACTTGCCTAGTTCTTCCAAACCTGACCTTAACAGCGGTAGCGAGGAGATCACTATGGTTAACAACACCAAGTATCTAGGTTTGCAGGTTGACGATCAACTGAAATGGTCTACCCACTTGTCCAATACAATCAAGAAAGTCTCTAGAGGTATCGGTATGTTGAAGTTTTCAAAAAGATACCTACCTCATTATGCTGTATAGGAGTCTCGTCGAGCCCTATTTTAGGTACTGCTGCCCTGTTTGGGGATCTTGCGGTGCATCAGCCCTCGATAAGTTGCAAAAACTGCAAAATCGAGCTGCTAGGATTGTCACAAACAGCCCCTATGACGCCTCAGCTTTGCCTTTGATAGGGAGTCTTGGCTGGCTGGCCATTAGAGAATTGATCGACTTTGAGACGAGCAAGATGGTCTATAAATCTCTGAATGCCCTCGCCCCAGATTACTTGCGAAACCTATTTCAAAAGGTATCTGAAGCTACTAACCGTCAGCTGAGGAACTCTAAAACTGACCTTAGATTACCACTATTGAGAACATCAACTGGTCAGAAATCGTTTGCTTACAGAGGGGCTAAGGTCTGGAGTGACCTAGATAGTGTTGTCAAAGCGTCCGCATCATTCAGCTCCTTTCGAAGAAATTATGAAACCAAACTATGACTCATCTCGTTTTCCTTTCCTTTTTTTTTGACTGAGATTATTGTAAATAGGGTTGAATATTTTAGTTATTATTAGGTTTTGTATTTGCATGGCTCCCTGTAAAACAGTGTATCTGAGTGGATTACCATGGATAAAAAAGTTAAAGTTAAAATGAAATGAAATGAAATGAAATGTGAAAAAGAATTTCCCCTCAAAAATGATACAAAACATAGTCTTTTCATGATACTTGTGGAAAATTTTGCCCTTTTAATGGGGTCATACTTCAAAATTTTTCCCTGGTTATGGGTACTTATTTTCAAAATGTTGCCCGGGTTATGGGTCCTAACTCTGAATTCTCAAAGGCACATATATACCCGACCCCCTATAGGAGTTACCCCCCCCCCTCGGGATAGATCAATAACTGTTCACCAGAGAAACTTGCAGTATCTCATGACCGAAATGTATAAGACCAAAAATGGCTTGAATCCAGCACTTATGAGAGAGATTTTTTGTGAACACGCACGTCAATACAATCTGAGGAACTCTAACGACTTTTCTCTTCCTAGAATCAAAACTGTTACATATAGCTCAGAAACCATTCGTTTTAGAGGCCCGCAAGTCAGGGCTACCGTTCCACAATTTATCAAAAATTCTGCATCTCTAACTGAGTTTAAAAACAAAATCAAATCTTGGTCTGGAGAAAGCTGCCATTGCCAATGATGTCAAACCTTTATCCCGAACTTAGGCTTCATTTGATTTTAACTTTCTATGGTTTCTTTATGCTGAATATTTTCATTGCATATTTTCTGTACTTACCATTCGAAGTACTATTACTATTCGAAGTAGCTACTATTCGAACCATGTATGTATGTATATTGTACTTTAATTGGCCTAAATTAGCTTTTTATCTTAGCTATTGTATTGTGATAGCCAACTTTTAAAGGAATGGATAATAATAATAATAATAATAATAAATAATAATAATAATGATAATGATAATAACCTGCTAGATATATCACTTGTAGCCGCTAGACGACCAAAGCACCGAAGGGGCCTTGGCCCGCGGCAGGGGCTGGGATTATGAACCAATCCAAAGCGCGGATGTGGATTCCCACTGAGTGTTTATCAAAAGAGTAAGGATAAACTAAACATCTGCCCTGGGCATTATATCTGATTCATACAGATTCTCTATGAAAACAGTTTCGTTTCAAAAATTCTCTTTGCATTTCATTCGTTCGTCAACTGAGATAACAATAGGACGTTGGCTCCCGGCCACAAAAAATGAGGATCCAAGCTGTTCATAGTTTCCTTTGGTCAACAACACTGAACAAGCAAATTTCGTAATTATGGCCGAACTGGCAACCCCAAACACGGGCCCCCTGCGGGGTCCCTGCCTACGTCGAAGAAAGACACCCTAATCACGCAGCATCGGGGTCAAAAATGAGTCATGGTTATGGTTGGTAGTTGTCGTTCAGCGACGACAAACTCTAGAGTTGGGCATCGTAAATAATTCACCACCATGATTTATAGAGCTCGTCGTCGCAAATTACCACGACAAGCTCCAGAGTTGGGCACCGTAAATATCATCATTTCATTTCATTTTCATTTCATTTAAATCATTTTTAAAGTTGGTATTTACAATAGTAGATAATAAAATACTAATTCACACCAACTATTTATAAGAAAGATATACTTTATACAAAAGAAAGAATCATTAGCGGCATATTTTGCAGGTGCAAAAGAAAGAATCATTAGCGGCATATTTTGCAGGTGCATTTGTCACCAGCCCAGTCTTTGATCCTCTTTTTGAAAGCCGCAAGTGTTGGCTGATTTTTAATAGTATCATCAAGGGTGTTCCAGAGGAAGCTCCCTCTAAAGGACAGTGATTCTTGCCCATAGCCCTGTGTCTTTATTTGCGGCAGTTTACAAAGATTTTGTATTCTTAGATCATAAGTTACATGCTTCTTTTCATGAAATTCCCATACCAGCGATGGGTTAAGATGATTCATAGACTTGTAGATTTCTGTCAAGAGTTTCTGCAAGTTTCTAACATGTATACAAAAACTGCCACTGCGCGTGAGCAATGTTTCGAAGGGACATTCGTATTCTTTATAGAGGATCCGAAGAGCACGTTTGTGTGTGCGGTCAATCTCTTTGTTTGAACCTTTGTTGCAGAATAGCCAGATCACGTCTCATTTAGGGAGTTCGGCGTCGTGCCCTCGTTTTCATTCCTGCGTCACATTTAGGGAGTTCGGCGTCGTGCCCTCGTTTTCATTCCTGCGTCACATTTAGGGAGTTTTGCGTCGTGCCCTCGTTTTCATTCCTGCGCCACATTTAGGGAGTTTTGCGTCGTGCCCTCGTTTTCATTCCTGCGCCACATTTAGGGAGTTCAGCGTCGTGCACTCGTGTTCATTCCTGCACTGCATGTAACCACTTTTTTTTATTTATTCATTTATAACGATATCCCATCAGTGATACATGAACTAAATAATCTAAGCAATAATTAAATACACTCATATTTACGGAAAAAGAAGAATGTCTAGTCCGACAGGCACTGATCTTCCAGGGAGTAAAGCGTCTCAAGCCCTCGAACTTACCAAGAATTCCAAAAAAGATTTTTTTAAATATAATCGATAAAAAATTTACAAATACAAGATACTCACTACACTACCTACAAAATACTCTACGATACTGTAAATACAATACCATGAGGAGCAAGATATCATGTCTACCTCGTGGCTTTAGGAAGAAAAAAAAGAGAAGGGAAAAGGGCAAGACTACATAGAACTATACTAAAAAAGAAAAATTCACTAAAAAAGGGGACTTCCAGGCTGCTCGACGGATGGCAAAAATTTGGACGAATTCAATCAAATCGACCAGTTTCATGGATAAACTTTAGAGTTAACTCAAGGATATTTCTATTGATTTCATCTGGGAAGTCCTTATTACTATACATTAACAGTTGCGTTTTAAGGGTTAGTGAGTCCAAACGGTCGAACTAATGCAAGAACTCCAGCGAGAAGATCTCGTCGTTGGGTGTCAAAAGATGGACAGAGCAACAAAAAATGTTCCGTATCCTCAATACCATCGTTTGAGAGGCACATTGGGTTTATAGTATCCCTAGAATTGTGCTTGAATTTGTGAAAGTTCAATTTGCTAAGACCACCCCATACGATAATCCT
This sequence comes from Aurelia sp. 3 sensu Dawson et al. (2005), assembly GCA_964020215.1. Taxonomy (NCBI): domain Eukaryota; kingdom Metazoa; phylum Cnidaria; class Scyphozoa; order Semaeostomeae; family Ulmaridae; genus Aurelia; species Aurelia sp. 3 sensu Dawson et al. (2005). The sequence continues at coordinate 4,079,305 of OZ026583.1, read as the reverse complement.
CTTGGGTCATGAATACCAAAGATTGCTTTTGGAAGGGGCAGATATTGGAGAGCAATTTTCTCTTAAAGACGGCAATTGAAGGTGCCAATCTCATTTCTGGATCAAGTTCATTCCATTCAGAAAGGCAGTGAGGATAGAATCTAGAGTGGAATTTTTTCTGTTCGTGCCCTTATTCGCCCGATTACATCCCTTTTGCGCAGGGATTACTGAGATTGCTGAAGTGGGGGGATTGGGTCCAAGGTATATTCAGGGGTTAAGTGGTTTACTATGTTGTAGAATAAAGTAAGGCGTACTCCATCTCCGGCAACAGCGATTCCCATCCGAGCTCTACGTACAACTTTTCTCGCGACGATCCCCTCCATGCTCCTGTTACATCAAGAGCAGCAGAATACTGTACTGACTCTATCTTCTCCATAAGATGTGGCAAGATGATGTTGTTACTAAATTCACATACATTAGCGGGGTTATGATAAAGAACATCATCGTAGTCAAGATGGGGTAAAGATTCTTCAGCCCGCCATACATAATGATATATAGAGGCATTTTCGAACCACTGGGGTTGCTGCAGTGATACCAATATTAACATCCTTCCAAGAGTAGAAAATAGGGCAGACAGAATCATAACAAACAGCTGTTATGATACATTTGCAACGCCTCTGATCCATGGTCTTGGATGGCCAGCAGTTAGTCGTTCTTGAGGGGGGAGTGCTATCTCGAAATGTCGTTTTTCAGTAAATACCCTTTCAGCTTTTTCTTGAATTGGGTTAACGATGACAGTTCTCTGATCTCAACTGGAATGTCATTCCATTTTGATTCCGGAATATCGGAAGCCCTTCTTTCTGTGTTCGAGATTTACTTTTGGGATATGAAGATCTCTATTATTTCTTGTGTTATACCTTGAGAGATTGCATCTTGGTTCATACATATCTCAGAGGCTTTCCGGGCAAAGCTTTTTTAGCGATCGAAACGAATGAGGGTCTCGATATCTTTTTTTTTCATTCAATGAAAACAATCAAAATGAACGAAGAGCAAGATTTATAAACTACGTGCCATCCATAGCGGAGAAAGGGCATATTATCAGCGAGTTCCCACTATGGATGACACTTACAATTCTAAATATATGAAATTAATTTAAAAAAAGACAGATACACTCACAAAAAGTACACATCAAAACAGATACATTCACACAAGGTACACATCAAAACAGATACATTTACCTTCATATCAAGCACTCTTTGTTTCCATAGGATACTAAGTTTCGTAATCTACGCGATCAAAATGTTTTGATGATTCTGTTGATTATACATGAAAATTCAGCGATGCCATACAATAGCAGTGAACAAAAGAAATTATCATCAAGGTTAGGAATATCTAGGTTCAGAAATTCCGAGAGTTCGCCATGGAGATTCACACGAAAGGGCAGTGCAGGAGGAAATGCTTATTATCCTCATTTGCTGCACCGCAGATGGAAAGTGGACTAGTGGCGTAAAATCTGTGCCTGAACCTATGCTCGCATAGGGCACTGAACTGCAGGCGCAATTTCGTTAAGATTCTTATACCCTCAATATCATATATCAATCTCGATATTTAACAGATTATTCTGCCAGTAATCCTTTATTTTCGCTCTTTCAATTATGGATATGGCTCTGTTTTGTAGTCGCTGCAAAGTGTGAAGGTTGGTTGCAGAATGGCTCCGCCAGATGACATCGTCGTATCGTAGATGACTCTTAAAGAGAGCCCGATGTACATCACATAGCTTTGATTGTGGGAGTATCTCCTTTAGTTTCTTAAGGGATGATAGACCACTAGCTAATTTACCAAGTAGGGATTTATACTGATCTTTCCAACTGAGCCCTTCATATACTACAATTCCAAAGGACTTCGTTTTCTTCACCCTCTTTATTTCGCATTGGTTTAAATCAAGCGAGGGGAGGGTTCCCAGTTCATTCAATTTTCGTGAATGTCCTATAACCATGTATTCAGTTTTGGAAGGGTTCGGACTCAGTTTGTTTACTTTAAGCCAATCGCTAATATTCGAGAGCTCTTCCTTGGTCATTCTTATTAAGTCCAGCAACTGTTGTGTGCGTGTCATCTGCGTACATGCTAGCTTTTGAGTAATCTAAGCATCCCTTAAAGTCGTCAAGGACCACTATGAATAGGGGAGGACCTAGATATGACCCTTGAGGAATCCCACATCTTACGTCTCTGATTTCAGATTTCTGGCCGTTTATGGAGCAGTATTGTCTCCTTTCTGTCAAGTAAGACCTGAACCACTCTATTTCAACCCCTCTAACATCGTATTTGAGTATTTAACTGATAAATATCTTATGATCAACGGTGTCAAAGGCTTTCGTCAAATCTAGGAATAGAGTTTAGTTTAGTTTGTGATCATCAGTGTTTTTAAGCCAATTTTCAGAGCAGCTGATAGCGAAGTTATCGTGGAACAAAGTTTCTGAAAGGCATTTTGGTTTTTTGCTAAAATCCCATTTGCCCTTAAGAAATGTTCTAGTTGGTCATTGGTAAAATGTAGTTGCAATCACCAGCAGTCTATTTGGGCGTACTGAATGTGTTACGGAGAAACAGTAAGTTTTTGCACTTTAGGATATTTATTTCATATTTTGGCACGAGGGCACGACGCAGAACTCCCTGAATTTGGCGCAGGAATGAAAACGAGGGCACGACGCAAAACTCCCTAAATGTGTGGCGCAAGAACGAAAACGTGGGCACGCAAAACTCCCTTAATGTGGCGCAGGAATGAAAACGAGGGCACGACGCCGAACGACACCGAACCAGGGAGAAATAGAGGTTTCATTGCCAGTGAAATGTTGAAGCAAGGGGGCGATTTTTGATTGGTCAACACTAACAGACGCTATAGAATCATACACGAATAAACAGGACAGCAATCATTTCTCTATTTCTCCCTGCACCGAACTCCCTAATGTGACGTGATGATATTTACGGTGTCCAACTCTAGAGTTCATCGTGGTAATCTACGACGACGAACTCTAGAAAAAGTGGTGGTGAAGCACCAACACCAACAAATAAGGTATCTATGCTCAATTTAACTAGCTAGGAATATTTCGAGAACGATCAGCTATTGATTAAAGCTAAATTCACTTCCCTTGATCCAACGAAATCTGTATGGTATGGTGCTACTTTTTCTTACTACAGGGTGTCCCAAAATAACTGTGCCCCGCTTGTGCAGCTACTGTGGAGGAGCTGTAGATTCAATTATCTTAATTTTTACACAGTTGCATAGGTTAGGCTTCAACTTAGAATTTGAGCCCTTGTTTGAGTCAATCTGACACGTGGTTGCTGAATTGTGGGAGAGAAAAGGCAAAAGAAGTGGTTGCTATAAAAACAGCGGTTCTATTGTTCTCCAGCAATGTCAAAATAACATAAGTTTTCACAGAAAGGACGCCAGCATCGTATCCAAATTTTCACCACTTTTTTAAAAGGTAGAACGTGCTCTCTTATGAACAGAAAACACTATTAACTCTTTAAAATGATTCGCAAAAACTTGAATATGACGCCAAAACCATTTCTTTGGAAATTTACTTGATTTTGACACTGCTGAAGAACAACAAAAGTACTGTTTTTGAAGCAGCCACTTATTTTGCCCTTTTTCTACCATAAATCAGCAACTACTTGTCAGATTGATTCATACATAGTCTCAAATTCTAAGTTGAAGCCTGACCTATGCAACTGTGTAAAACTTGACATAATTGAAACTATGGCTCCTCCACAGCAACAACACAAACGGGGCACAACTTTTTTTGGGAAATTGCAAAGAACTATGGCAAAGCCGTTTTAAGTTTGTTGTTTAGGCCATCGATCCATCCACCTTTTCAAGATAAGAAGCGTGAAAGGGGAAGTCATTTGTTGTTAGAGATATTGCATTGTCGAGTCCAAAATCATGTTCTACGTACAAAGTTAAGTGTAGAAGCAAATCTTTTTCACCTTCATATCTGTCTCCGTTTCGAACTTATGGTGATATGAATAATTTAAACACATAAGGGCTTTGACCGTGAAATTAAAGTTTGGACAAAACTTTGTCCTAACATCTGATTTCATGGTCAAAGCTCCTATGAGTTTAAATTATTCATATCGCCATAATTTCCAAACGAAAACAGATATGGAAGTGAAAATTTGCTTGTTTGGCAAATGCGCTCATCTCTTAGATCCAGAAATTTGAAAATACTACTGAGATTACACCAACTGATCTAATATTGTCTAATGTTATCTGGATCTAACACCACATTCGCATATTTCCATATCTACCGAAATAAACCACGCCTCAAACAGTTTGTGAGCATTATGTTTTGCAGAATGACTAACGCAGCATCGTTTAACTTATCATCGTCAAAGATATCTAATCCTAGCCATGTACTTTATTAGGAGTAACTGAGAGCTGAGGGAATCACTTATCGGAGTAGTAGCTACTGATGAATCTGGAAGATTCGTGAGATTTAAGCCTGGTTTCCATATAGATTTATCACGATGAGTATGAGTACCTTGTATCCCTGCTTTAAACCTTGCTCAACTGGGGCTCGTAATGAAACAGTGAAACAGCTGATCCTTCTGCAATCATCAATGGAATTATGATGGAACCACGGCTCGGAACTCGAATCCCGTGGGAATGTTATCACTTGTTCAATCGAATCAAGAATAGACTAGCCTCACGACATAGTCCCAGATATCGCAAAATAGCAACAACGACAACAACAACAATAACAACAACAACAACATTTCCTTTTTTTCTCAATCTGGGCCTTATGGACTTTGATATAAATTTCTGAGACGGAGATGCACACGTTTACGTGTGCCCTTTGGAACGAGGCTGCAGTGTAGTCTCGGAAGCGAGGCAAGTGACCTTCGACAGTTGGAAATTCTCAATGCTGCGGTGAAGTTCATGGAAGCTAATTGGCCTTAAAACTGAGGAACTCCTGATTCACAGTGAAAGGTTTGTTGATTCTTGGATTGAGGAAACATTCGTATGGATACTTATGGCTTTTGTTCATGGCTAATATCACTGTAAACTTGAATTCTGAGCTGTTTTAACATTGGAGGTTCGAGCCGGCAACTTAGGCCCATCCACCATAGACCATTTCGACAATTAAAAAAGGAGACTGGGGAGAGCGGTTTGTTCTGGTAAATGGCTGCCACGGAGCTTCGACAAATGATAGATATCTGTCCACGAAAACTTTGGTTTTAAATTCACGGTTAAAATTACAGATCTTTGAGAAAGAAGTCCCTAAAAAGTAGCCGCCAGGATGCCCCATGACTCATATGCCTCGCAACGAAGAGGAGACCTGGCATCAAAAAGCTTTGGCGGGAAAACGGGAAGGTATTCGTCATCTTCCTTCGAAGTTGCTCGAGCAGATTAGAAACGAAGCAAGATGCAAGAAACATTGTTGTGATAAATATGGAGAAGAACTCAGCAGTTGTTTTATCTTTTAATTGTGCAAAGAGGGCGACATAAAATTTGATGTAATATCATTTAGGCTGGAAGATAGCAGCTTAAAGAAGTCATTTTTACGACATTTTCTTCCTGAGAAGTTGCTTAATGATATTAATTGAATTTGAAACTCAACAGACGAGGTCGAGGAGCATCTGCAGAGAATTTCTTGATCCTTATATTAAGGTAAGCTGCATCCTTATTTGTAGAAAGCGTTTTACATTGCAACTCGCTGATAGAACCGAAGGCTTGTTTTGGGTAGCTAGCTCGTCCGTTTTTTAGACTTCTTTATTGTGGTGGTAGGAATCAGCAGCTGCATTGCTGGTCATACCTATTTTTTTTCCAAGGAAGATATGGGCAGCAATGTTTCTCGCAAGCAACTAAAATCAATATTTTAACTTACCTCGACCAACGAATCTTGGAATTTGTTAGATTTTTCAAAATCTCCCTGACTTTCTTTCGAGGCCAATTTTTTCTCAACAAAATAAAACAAATGCGTAAAGTGACTTTATCTCATTCTCTTCCTTTCTCCAGCACAAGGATATTTCTAAGTTTGAATTCCTATCTCATCAAGTCTGCAATACTCAGAGAGGCACAGCATTGTCATCAGGAACCGTCTCGAAATTGCCAGGAACCATATCGAAACGTTTATTTATCTTGCTTTGACATTCTGATCTGACTGCACAGCTTCGAAGGAAGATGACGAATACCTTCCCGTTTTCCCGCCAAAGCTTTTTGATGCCAGGTCTCCTCTTCGTTGCGAGGCATATGAGTCATGGGGCATCCTTGCGGCTACTTTTTAGGGACTTCTTTCTCAAAGATCTGTAATTTTAACCGTGAATTTAAAACCAAAAGTTTTCGTGGACGGATATCTATCATTTGTCGAAGCTCCGTGGCAGCCATTTACCAGAACAAACCGCTCTCCCCAGTCTCCTTTTTTAATTGTCGAAATGGTCTATTGCCTGGTGTTCGTACAGTGTTGCTTTGGTTTCCATATCTAGTTATGAAATCGATAGGGGAAAACTTCATCCCAAATTTTAGTATCAAAGTCCATAAGTCGTAGTTTGAGCGTCCATCAGTCTATCAATAGCGATAACTACGAATATGCAATCAGTCTAGAATAGACGATAACGCTAAAGATGGCAGCGAGGAGCTTTTTACAAAGATGCATTGCGTTCGAATTACAAATACTTAATTATTCAATCTCGTCCCCAGAGTGAGTTCGTTGCTCTACCTCTACTCTGGGATACAGGAGGCCGTTCGGCAATTTGACTGGCTGTTCGCTATTTTGGGCCGTAACTCCGATTTGCGCAGGGTAAACGACCTCGGCATGGCAAAATTCAGCTTAGAACCATATTTTTTTACCTATTTCGACCATCATTTGCAATTTAGTGCCGAAATTCGAAGAATAACGAGCCATTTCATTTTTGAAGCTGCGGTGAAAGCTTCCCGAGTAGACTTATTACGTTGAGTCCTAGTAATCACTACCACCCACCCACCCCTCGCTCAATTTGAAAGCGAGGCAAGTCCTTTACAGGGCCAGCTGTGAGGCTGGAAAGCCATGAGTCCTAGTATGAGCGAGGGGTGGGTGGGTGGTAGTGATTAATAGGACTCAACGTAATAAGTCTACTTCCCGAGTTTGTAACTTAGGCCCATTTTCGCTCCAAACAAACCGAGCTTACTTTCACATTAAAAACACTTGCCGACCCAAGATTATTGTTTAAATACCTGCAAAAAGGTTCGAATAAGGTCCTCAAAGTGTTTGTTTTCAATTTCTCCATTCATCTTCTGCACAATTAGCGCCAACGGCCATTTTCCGTCGATTGGCGTTGCCTAGCCAACGGTGAAATCCATAATGGCTTCCACGCAAATTTGATCGAAGTGTGCCAGGGTTAGACTCATGACGTAAGTCCCTCTAACTTTCGCTTGTTGTTGTTGCTGTTATCGCTTCAGTTGAGACAACTGTAGTAGCGACAAGTCTGCAGGGGGAGCGAAACAAGAGAATTTTGGAATGAGTCTATACCAGGGTGTTCATTCGGCTTCGTGATCAGCGTATGACGTAAGAACACCCTGGGAACGAGGTTGTTAATCATCATCGAGGAATTCGATCAAAGAACGCATTGGATCTTGGTAAAAAGTTCCTCGCCGCTAGCGTAATCGTCTATTCCATTTCCCTGTGGATGCTGCGGAGCATCCAATATGAGAAAGGCGCACGCCGCGAAATACTCACTTGGCAAGATCACTGCGAATGCTCACAATGGCAGAAAAAGCGTGTGGATCAAGGTAAACTTTCTATCCACTTCTATCTTCTAAATCGAAACAATTTGGTCGATGAAACAAAGTTTATGATTAATCTAATTTCTACTTACTCTTTTAGTGTCGATATTGGGTCCGAAGTGGACGTTTCAGTGGAAGACAACACGGATTCTCTTCTGAGAAAAATCGGAAAACAGCAGCAGGATAACTTTGAGCACCTTGCTCAAGAAATGAAGGAGAGTATACGTTATTTAACTTCTTCTTTATCCTCTGTTCTCAATCCTCATGCCTCCGTTGCGGCGGGGCAGAAACGTGCCTCTACGGCCATGAGGGAAGAGACCGAATCCTTTGGAGGTCATGACTATTTAGGCCCCGCCTCCAGAGCATGTGCTTCGAAGGTGAGGAGGGCCTCGCACACTACCACTAGACCCCATGAAAGGGATAGTGATGATTCTTTGGAAGAATCTAATGAGGCAACTTATGACGAGGACGATGATTCTGTCAGCATTCCCGACCCGGATGCTCTTGATAGGGATATCAACTCTCTGATTGAGAAGGCAGATAAACCAGAATCTAGCAAAGCTGCAGAAGCTAACAAAGACAAACCACAATCCAAAGCAGCTGATAATAAATCTGAATCGAAAGCAGCTGACTCGCTTCTGCAACAGATTCAGGCAGAAATCTCTGTTGGAGATGATGTTGGGGGTGATATAAACCCAGAACTTGCCAAAATTATTCTGAATTTGTGGAGCGCAAAACTGCCCGCTGAAAAATTGAAAACTCGTCTCACAAAATTTTTGAAGCCAAAAAATTGTGATAGCATGCTTGTCCCTAAATGTAATAGCATTATCTGGTCAAATAAACTAGACCTTACAGCTAAAAACCTAGACATGGAAGTGCAAAAATGTCTTCGTATCATTTTGAAAGCTATTTTTGGTCTTGTTGACATCACATCAATGCTTCTTTCTGACCAAGTGGAGACAAGTAACTCTGATCTCACTGTGAAGGCAATCGATGTTATTGCCATTCTGTGTAATGCTTCTCAGGAGCTAAATCAACACAGACGTGAGTTGATTAAGCCTAAGCTTGGTGAACTTAAAGGCCTTGCTAGTAATGTTGCTCTCGATTCCCCTGAACTTTTTGGCTCTGAAGAAGATCTGAATAAGAAGATAACCAAATTGACCTCTGCAAATAAAGCACTTGGTATGGGCAGGGGCTCAAAAGGGGGAGAGTACAGATCAAAAGGGAAGTTCTCAAAAAACTTCAAGGCCCCCCTGAAACACCCCTACTCGGGAAAAAAGGGCCAACCAAGGGGCAGAGGCTTGAGAAAGCCATACCATTAGTACCTGCCACAGAAAAAGTTGACCTTTCCAACGTAAGTAGTTTTAAATCGAATCCTTTTGAGTTGAATGATCTAAAGAATGAAGTTCTTGATTACAAAGCTGCCAATATTCAGCAATATCTTAGAGCATGGATTGACATTACTAATGAAAAATTCATCATTGATATTGTCAGAGAAGGCCTGAAAGTTGATTTTATGGCTTACCCCCCTAGCAGCAATGAGGCAGTGCAATGTGTCTTTGGACCCAGTGAAATTTTGATCATTGACTCTGAAATCAATAAACTACTTTCAAAAAAGGTCATTATGGCCACAACAAGGCAAGATGGTGATTTTTTGTCCAGCATTTTCACCAGACCCAAAAGAGACGGTTCTCGTCGGATGATTCTCAATCTGTCAAAACTTAATGATTATGTTAACTATAATCATTTTAAAATGGAATCACTCAGCAATGTCACAGACATTATTAAACCTAATGTATGGATGGCTTCGGTTGATCTTAAGGATGCTTTCTATAGCATACCAGTTCACCCAGAACATCAGAAATATTTCAAATTTTGCTGGAAAGGGCAATATTTTCAATATGTAGGGATGCCAAATGGCTACGGACCTGCCATGCGCATTTTCACAAAAATGCTTAAACCGCCCTTCAGTGTTCTACGTTCTTTAGGTTATCTTTCAGTTGTCTATGTTGATGATACCTACCTACAGGGAGACACATGGAGTGACTGCAAAAACAATGTTATTCATACAGTGCAACTGTTACGCAGTCTTGGGTTTACCATACATTTTGATAAATCCCAACTTGACCCTGTTCAGAAAATTGAATTTTTAGGGTTTGTCATTGATTCACAGAATATGACCCTCAAACTTAGTGAAGAAAAATCTAGTAAGATTAAAGATAAAATTGGGAAGATCTTGTTGTCAAAAGAACCCACAATAAGGGACTTGGCATCAGTAATTGGCAGTATTGTAGCAGCTTTTCCAGCAGTACCATATGGCAAATTACATTATCGGGCAATTGAAGCCCTCAAAACAGAACAATTGACCCGTGCTTGTGGTAAATTTGATACAAAGATTAGTTTGAATGTAGAAGTTACTAAGGAACTGAACTGGTGGCTAGATAGCATAGAGCAATCTTTCCAGTCTTTGATCATCCCAGACATTGATCTTACTATACACACTGATGCAAGTCTCTTGGGATGGGGCGCTACTGATGGCCTCACTCCTATTGGAGGTCCCTGGAAAACAGATGAAATTCAACACATTAATGTGCTGGAATTACAGGCCATCTACTATGCCCTGCTCTCCTACTGCAAAAACAAGAAGTTTCAGCATATTAGGATTATGTCAGATAACAGTACTGCAGTTGCATATATTAATAACATGGGTGGTATCAAGTCTAAAACATGTGATAGTTTAGCTAAAGACATTTGGTTTTTTGCTATAGATCTAGGTTGCTGGCTCTCATCAGCACATATTCCAGGAATTGATAATACCACAGCAGATCTTAAGTCCAGGAAATTTGCAGAAAATACTGAGTGGCAATTGATTCCGGATATATTTGAACTCACCATGAGTGCCCTTCAATTTTACCCTGATGTAGACCTATTTGCATCCAGGACAAATCATCAAATCAATACATATGTATCCTGGCATCCTGACCCACATGCTATAGCTACAGATGCATTTACTTTGTCTTGGACCCACCTTAAATTCTATGCCTTTCCTCCTTTCAGCATCATTGGAAGAGTGGTTGCAAAGATTGTAAAGGATCAGGCAACAGGGGTAATTATAGTTCCAAACTGGAGCACCCAGTATTGGTATCCCAGTCTTCTGAGCATCAAAATTTCGGAAATGATTTATCTTCCAGAATATGCTCTCAGGCTACAATCAGACCAAATGAAGCAACATCCCCTTCTAGGGAAACTACGCCTAATGGCAGTTTTAGTTTCCGGTCGAAACTTGAGGAAATAGAGCTGCCTGAGTTGACACAAGACATTATTTTAGCGTCCTGGCGGGAAGGTACCCACTCCAGATATAAATCATTCTGGAATCGATGGCAGAAATTTTGTGTTAGGAAGAATATTTCAGTTTCCATAGCTTCTGTTAAATCTGTTCTTGAGTTCTTTACAGAATTATATGCTGATGGGTGCAGATATAGTAGTATATGCACTGCACGTAGTGCTCTGAACTCTTTAGTTTGTCTGGATGACCAATCCACTATTTCAGCGCACCCCTTGATCACTAGATTTGTCAAGGGAGTGTTTAATAAACATCCCTCCATGCCTAAATATACTGAAATATGGGACATCAATAAAGTTTTGAAACTTTTTTGTGATATGCATGATAATGAACTTCTTGACCTTAAATCGTTATCAGGGAAACTAGTTACACTATTGATGATTTTAGGCATCAACAGGAAAAATGCCTTTGCTGCTTACAGTATTGACAACATCAGTTTTGAGCCGGATAAATGTATCATTTGTCCTAACAAAGTGCTCAAGCATTCAAGGCCAGGTTTCAAGCAACAGCCATCAATTTTTCATAGATTTCAAACTAATAAGAAACTATGCATTTTTAACTGCCTTGAAGTATACTTGAAACGCAGGAACAAACTAGTAACTGCAGATGTAAAAGAACTTATCGTCACACATGGTAAACCACATAGGGCAGCATCAAGAGACACAATCTCACGATGGATTAAAAATACATTGCAGCAAGCTGGTATCAATACCAATATTTTTACCCCACACAGTTGCAGAGCAGCATCTTCCAGCAAAGCATCATCCATTGGAGTTCCCATCACAGAAATTATGAAGAGGGCAAATTGGACACAAGACACCACGTTCAAGAGGCATTACCAGAAACATGTCATTGGAACTGATAAGGACAAAGAAACTAGAGAATATAATTACGTTGATGCCTTACTTAATGATTTTGAACAAAATAATGTGGCATTGGATTGAAAATTTGTTGCATTTGTTTACTCAACCTTGTCAATGAGCTTTAAAGTCTCATATTGGATGCTCCGCAGCATCCACAGGGAAATGGAATTAAAAATTAACCGAGTACTCTCGTATGAAGGGTAATTATGATTCCATGACCTGTGGATGCAAGGATGCAGACAATATGCCACACCCATCCCGCCCTATTTCATATTTGTTGTTTCATTGACAATGTTTCGTGCTTTAAAATGTGAGTATTTCGCGGCGTGCGCCTTTCTCATATTGTCTGCATCCTTGCATCCACAGGTCATGGAATCATAATTACCCTTCATACGAGAGTACTCGGTTAATTTTTAATTCTATCAGATCTCAGAGTTTGGGGCCTAAATAAGGTCAGAATTTTCAGAGTGATGTTACGAGTCTCGTTAACCGAAGCGCCATCATCAAGTCAAAGGATATGGCCGGTAAGCTTGTGGATATAGTAAAAAAAGAGATATTTTGAAAAATTTTTGGATATGGTAAACCATGTTGGATATGATAAAAAAATTTTGGATACAGTAAAAGATGTTAGATGTGGCCGGTAAAACTGTTATAGAATTACTAGACTTATTACGATGAGTCCTAGTAATCGCTACCACCCACCCACCCCTCGCTCATACTGCGAGCGAGGGGTGGGTGGGTGGTTGTAACGATTGTAAACATGTTGTTGGTATGTAATGACGTCAATGCAACTGGCAAAAAGGAATTAGGTAATTAGCTGAACGAGATGCGTTGCCAAGACCTATTGTATGCCGTTGCCTTTGTGAGATATGCTTTTATATTGTTGAATTGATCAGGGACTTCGTCGATATCGAGTTAGGAAACAGTCACGCGCTAAGAGTTGTTGTGTGTTTTATCAAGGCTTAGGCCTTCGGGCCTTGCCTTGGTCTCTCTCTTCATAGCAAAGGACCAGAAATCGTTACATTTGATGACAGAGGTGGGATATGGAGAGAAGAGAAGATTCGACAGTAAAGAGAATGAAAGAATAGCGCAAGAACGGAAAATCGTCGTCGAAGGCCACTGAGTGAGCGAATTCATGAGATCATGGCACCAGAGAAAGACAAGGGACAATGACCAACATCGTTTTACACATTACCAGGTCAAAAATCACGAAGCACGGGAAACGGAGGTGAAAACGTGCAAGAATAATCGAAGTAGAAAGGTTTAACTGGAGAAGAAGACGAGTCGTTTATAGTTTTCATTTGGCATTTGGCAATCAAAAATTTGGTGCGTACGGAAGAATTTAGTGAGAATTAACTAAGCAGCGTGGGATGATTGTCGCATCAAGTGATGTATTCATTTTCGTACAGAAGAAGGCGGTGCCGATATGTTCAAAGCTGGCAGAGGGAAGGTGACTTTGCAGCGGTGATTTGTAATCAACAAGCGATGTATCATGTTAACAAGCAGCAGAAAGCATGTTTGGGTACCAATTACTGGAAAAGGAAAGGAATCTTTACAGCGATGTCTGGCAACTTTCTACAAAGCTTGGAGCTCAAACGAATCCTTCTTTGCCATTGCTTCCGAGCTCTTTGCAATGTCAGACATTTTATTTTAGTTTTTCTAGATCGGACGGTTCTAAAGGACTCGAATGAAGAAACAGTTGTTCGTACCAAGTAGACTTTAAAAGGGAGGGGATGGTGTAACGATTGTAAACATGTTGTTGGTATGTAATGACGTCAATGCAACTGGCAAAAAGGAATTAGGTAATTAGCTGAACGAGATGCGTTGCCAAGACCTATTGTATGCCGTTGCCTTTGTGAGATATGCTTTTATATTGTTGAATTGATCAGGGACTTCGTCGATGTCGAGTTAGGAAACAGTCACGCGCTAAGAGTTGTTGTGTGTTCTATCAAGGCTTAGGCCTTCGGGCCTTGCCTTGGTCTCTCTCTTCATAGCAAAGGACCAGAAATCGTTACATGGTAGCGATCACTAGGACTCATCGTAATAAGTCTATAGAATTACAGGCCTATAACAGTTTTACCGGCTATGTCCAAAATTTACGAAAGAACATTTTCAGGTCCATTGCTCATTACATGGAAAATATCTTGTCTCCTTATCTTTGTGCATATCGTAAAAGCTATAACACCCAACATGCACTCCCTAGATTGATTAAAAATACATATCTTTCCAAGATATGAAAGGGTTCGCAGGTCCAATTCTAATGGACCTTTCGAGGGCGTTTGATTGTCTGAAGCACGAACTACTCATTGCAAAGCTTGCAGCTTACGGTTTAGTAGATCTGCCCTAAAACTGGTTTATGACTACCTTTCGAGTAGGAAACAGCGAGTTAAGATCAATGGGTCATTCAGTTCCTGGCAGGAATCAATTAAGGGTGTACCGCAAGGATCTGTTTTGGGACCCCTCTTCTTTAATGTATCTATAACCAACTTTTTCTTTTGGTGGAAGAGACTGAGATCTGCAATTATGCTGATGACACGACTATCTATGTGTGCGATCATGAACTAGAACATATTGTATCTAGCCTTGAAACAGATGCTCAGAAGCTCTCTAAGTGGTTTCTTGATAACAGTATGAAACCGAATCCAGACATACATATCTCATCTTTTGATTTTCTGGGAGAAAAAAACTGACGTATCAGTGCAGATTGATGCAACTACGATAATAGAAAATGTTGAAGAAAAACTTTCAGGTGTAACGCTGTATAAGAGCCTAGATTTCAAGAACCACGTCAACACACTTTGTAAAAAGCTGGACAGAAGCTGCATGCACTTGCACGTGTTTCAAACTATGTGGATGTTGAGAAAATAAGGGTTATGATGAACGCCTTCGTTGTTTCTCATTTTAGCTACTGTCCACTTGTTTGGATGTTATCGTGACTCTCGACGTTCCGTTTTTTTTTTTGGGTACTTCCAATTATGTTGATTGACATTTTAAGAACCTTTTGATTGACATTGACACGTTGACATTTTAGTTCATAGGCGCATTCTTTTAGTTGTTGTAGTCATAGAGTTCTTGAGCCTTCAGCACGAGGCAGATCCGTTAGAGATGATACGGCAACTTTAGGCCTAAGTTAGTTGTTGTTTAAATGAAGCCGCCGCGATAGATGTCTCATGATAGGTCGGTCAATAAGAAACTACACAAAATCCAAGAGAGAGCTTTGAGAATCGCATACAGAGATAGTTGTTCACATTTCGAGGAATTATTGACGAATGCAATCACAGTGTCCATTCACCACAAAACTTTACAGTTGCTTGTTATTGAAATTCTAATAACTTAAAGGAATCTTAATCGAAGCTTCATGAATCAAATCTTTGTTGAGAAAGATACTCCATACACCCTTCGTAGTGGAAGAAATATTTTGGCACCACAAGCAAACACGACAGGGTATGGTATTGAAAATGCACGTTTTCTTGGAGCGAAGATATGGCACACAATGCCATCTTCCTTAAAAGAGTCCGAGAAATTGATATTGAATAGCTTCAAAAGAGACATTATCATTATTATTATTATAAAGGGGCACAGGAAAACAAAATACTCCAGGTCATAAGTCTAGTTTCCATATAGCCGTAGGGGACGGTGAGGTTGCCAGTGGCAATCCCTTGCCGCTGGCAGGGCCTTTCCGCTGGCGAAAGAAGAGTCTGTTCTTTCTTTCCACTTTTAGCTTTACTTTTCGCTCCCATGTTTCCTTGTGCTCCTTTCAAAAATTTTTTATTTCACACTTTTCTCGAAAACAAAAGGATACTACCAATGGTGTATAAGATTCATTGGGAATGAAATTGACTGCGGTTTGAGTTTAAAAAGACTTGCCTAATAGAGTTGTTCTTTGATCTCTAATCATGAACGATTTGTTCTTTGATCATTCAAGAATATAGTTTCAAATACATGTTTGGCATTATATCCTTGCTTTTAACTTAAAAAAGTTTCTTGGTGCTTTTCATACCAGTTCATTCTGCTTACTGTTGTCTTTTGGCAGCCTTGCTCACAGAAACCCATAAAAATTACATATTATTAGAAAAATATTTGTTCAAGAAATTATTTCCTTTCTGTCACATATCATTGTGTGCTGTTCTCCTTTCGTTCACATTCACAGCCAACCCGTGTTTTTTCCATTAAAAAAATCCATAAACATCCTTTGTTCTGAACAAATCTTTGCAGTAAATCAATTCAGCAATGCGTGTTTAATATACTAGAAATAAATATTTTGCAATGCGTATTTGAGATACTAGACTGGACATTATCAAATAGCTATTCTTCTTCACTTTGCTAGAATAACTTGCTATGATGGGTATAAATTCTCATTGCAAATTCAACTAAGTGACCTGACATGCATATTTTGTGATCATTACAACCATGTTTATGATGCAAAATATAGCTAAAAAGGAATCTCCCTCATTTTCCAAGCGTCTGAATGGCGTGGTCACTAAAAACTTTCCTGGGGCTACGCCCCAGACCCCTTCACTCTTCAAGTGCTGGGTACGCCCCTGGGTAAAATTCCTCGGCTGAGATCATATTTCTTGACTATTCATATGAGAGAAGTTTCCCTGACCAGCCAGGATAAAGAGCAACAGCGCTTTGTCTCTGGCGCCACAGGATTAACCATAAACAAGAGAAATTTCCCCCGCCTAGCCAGGAGGATCTGTTCCATGGGAAATATTTCCTCGGCTAGGCAGGATTCCGGCAGAGTTCAAGCGGAATCTCAGTTAGCAGGGAAAATGTTTTCTCGCGTGATCGATTGTGATATTTTATGTGAGAAAGCAAAATGAGATGAGATCTTGGCACAGTGATCCAGAATGGTAAAATAATGTAATAAATGCCGAAATATGAAAGTTCTCAAAATTGATCAAGCAATGGCTCATTTTAAAGAGCTATGATTGGCAATCAAAATAAAAGAGAATTTTTTTTAAATCGGACTTAAGAGAGCCAAGAAAATTAGTTTTGAAGTTTCATGATATCAGAAGTCCTCAAATTTCGTCCTGAAAAGACCATGAACATTCAATTTAGGCATCAAACTTCAAAACTCCATTTCTCTGCTCACACGCTCACACTACTCCGATTCTTGAAATTCTTTTTTATTTTGATTGTATACATCTCAACATAATTTGTAGTTCATGTCATTGAAAACGAGTGGAAAATTTTCGCAAATTTTGCGAATCATTACATAGTACTATACTTGTGGATAAAAACCGCAATTTGCTTAAAAACAGTCGAAAATCTAGAACATGTCTCGAGTGTGTGTGCCAAAGGATATGTTAAGGAACCTTCTGCAAAAAATGTTATGGCCGTTAAAGAATGTGTGGTCATTTTCTTCAAAAGACAACATACGATCATTCTAAAACCAGTATTGTTTCGTGTTGAACGAATTGCTCTTTTCAATAATGCCCTGATTTCATTTCAAATTAGAGACCAGTCAATCAACTGAATTGTAAAAATTCAGGTTAATCCAAGGTATAAGAAATCAACATACCTTAACGTCAAATGGATCATCGAAGAAACAACTCTTCTCTTCATGCCGTCTAAACTCAACACTATTAAATCATATCAAGATATCATGATCATATCAAATCTATTTTGAGACACAACGTTCCTTCCCATTAAATCTATATGTACAAAGACTTGATCAATGCTTCCTCTTGAATTGCTATGTGATGATTGGTTGACTTTGGCCATACTTTCCTAAGGGCATGGCTTGCCTTTGCAACAGCTGGAGCAGATGTGATGAGCATTCTGACAAAAACATCGTGGATGTTCTCTTGCACAGATGTTTGTCTCGCTCTGCATCCTTGGCCAATTCGGAAGCTGCGAACATTCCAGGCCTTCAACCCACTTCCTTACCATACAGCTATTGGAGACCCTTTGAGAATTTGAAAAAGCTCCCAACTATGGGCGAGCATTTGGTGTACAGTGGGGCTAATCTTCAACAATGGAAAATTCATGTCTAAGTGCAGGATCATATCGTGGGTGTAATGCATCACATCAACATTGACAGTTTTAGTAATGTCTACACTCTCAGAAACTGTGAGGCAAACGTTGAAGTGGCACAACATAATGGAGAAATTTTCTCTATGTTCACCAGCAATCAAATCATAGATTGCCCGTCTGTTAACCGGGCTAAAAAACGCTTCGCGACTGGGCCAGTGTTTGTGTTGCCACCTCCACAACTTGGACAGTCTACTAACAGCCCCCCACAAGTAGCCCGAATATGGTTGATGACCCTGACCTTTCCTTCAGCAACCCTGGCTTTTACAAAAGAACTGGCCTCCTATCACTCCATACTTTCTGATTAGCAACTAGATGGTACAAGATTTTCAAGACGAAGTCCGAGGAACGCAGTTCCTGGTGCAAGATTGAAAAAAATCTGCCTGATTCTGTCAATAACGTCTTATGACATTGTCCTGCTCTTTGGGATCTCTGTAAGCTACCTGACCGCTTACTACCAGCTCCCATCTATGCCTACACTCTTCAATCGTTTTCGTGATGTGCATGCCCCCGACGCCAGAGCTAGTTAAAAACTGAAGGCTAGAAGCTTCATATTGTGATATGTCACAGTAGTGACAGAAAGCACCAGAGTCTACTTGCACTGGGTCCACCATCTTCCCATCTATCATCGTTACCTTTGTCTGTGTCGATACCAACTTACTCACACCTGCAACATTTTGACGAGTGCGCAATTCATCAAATTGACTTTGAAGAGCAGGAAAAATTGCCTCGACAAGTTCCCTTGACCCTTTCGATTTCATTAACATGATAGGCCTGGTAAGGAATATTGAATTAGGATATGGATATTCCCACAACACTGCAGATACGTGAACAGAACTGGCAGATATTCTGAGTGGGGTCATGAAGGCTCCGAGGAAATTATCAGAACTCCCCTGCAGGCTATCACCACTTGGATCACCAGATAGCTGCTGGCGTGTTTTGTGGGATCCGCAGCCATCTAATCCAGCTTTTAAAGTAAATTTGACGGACGCATCAGGAGGAAGTTCATTCACTTTATCGACAAGGCCTTCACTTACTACGATGCCATACAAAGTGGAATCAAACAACTGTTTTACAGAAACAGAAGCAGAGAGGGTATCAACAGCGACCGTTGGATGAAGGGTTTTCTTGCATGCATCAATAGCACTTCGTGCTTGCAAAGCTTTCACTCCGTGTCTGGTGAGCAGATTCCTACACATCTGATACTGACGCTGGGAAAAATTACCAACATAGATCAAAGCAGTTTGCTCATCAACGGGGATACAAGAAGTAGCTTGTACAAGCATCATAGAAGTTTGAAGTGTCCCAGTCCCGAGAACGAACAGCTTCTTGCACTATCTTCAGTAGTAGTTCTTCCTTTCCAATACCATGCTCATCAGCAGTACTTAAAATGACGCCAAGGCACTGCTTCAATATATTTCGCTCTACTAATTCACAAGGGGAATCAGAAAGATAGGATCTTGTACGTCCTGACGGGCTTGGCATGTCCCCTGCAGCACAATCAGAGGAGGCACAGCAGCGCTTTTCACGCGGCTTTATACCATATGCTTTATACCTTCAAGCTCGAAAACCCTTACTCTATAGTGCCATGACTCGCTTTTTCCCTTCACTTCGCATAGTTGCTTCAGAATAAGTCTTAGCTCATCCACTTTGATGTTCAGCCCTTCCTGCTTTTTAAGGATAGCAGCTAATTCAGAGTACTTTGAATTTTGGGAAGTTATTTATTCTTCAGGTCACCTCGATTGTGAACAAACTCAAGTAATTCACCGTTGGTAATTTGGACGGACATTTTCGGCCTGACCACAGCTTGGTCAACAAATACCAACAATATTTTGTCAGAAAACGACATTAGAAACAGCAATGAAAAGATACACGAGGAACACAATCAAAATATTTGCACCTTTAAATAATAGGGGTAATAGTGGTAATTCTAAAGCCTTTTCAAGTACTGTAAGTTGTTTATTTCAAACCTGAAAATGGGTTAGATGTTACAGGGGCACAACAATTGCAGTTTGTTGTCTTTATCAGTAAAAAATACCTTAACTAGGCTACTTTTCATGTTCGAAAACAACATATGTCTCAAAGAAATCAAGTTTTGTTCCCATCAGACAATGCTTTTGTAAAAAAGCAAGCCCATTCAAAAAGTTTTCAAGATAATACACCAAAACATTCCTTCGTAATGTTCCTAACGCTCTTGAATACCGCTCAATGGCTACCCTGAATGAAAACATTGACGTTGTTGATTAGGGTTGCAACTAAGCGATTAGTAAAACATTTCTGGCTATTTGTAACGTCCCCTATAAGACACCTTGGAGCACAACTGATGTAGACACGAGGATCAGTGATTTAAACATCGATATATTTATCAGAATGGTCAAAGCATCTCCTCCAGGCAAACTAAGTCTTTTTATGGGCCGAAGGAGACTACTGTGTTAGCCTAAAAATGCTTAAATTGCCTCGTAAAGAATTATATTCATTCATACTTACGATGCTGTTAGAATCAATGTAATATGGCGGCCATAGGCCACAGTCGTGCTGTGCATATTGGTTGAAATATTTGGCCAAAGACAATGAAGACGAAAGAGACAACCACAGCATCTTAAGTATTAATGAATATAACACAGTAGTCTCCTTCGGCCCATGTTTTTACGTATCAGTTTGATAAGAGAACGTTGTATTTCAAAGCTGGTCTGATATGATTTGATAGTGTTGAGTTCAGTGATTTCTTATACCTTGGATTGATATGAATTTCTACAATTCAGCTGATTGACTAGTCTTTAATTTGAAATGAGTTCAGGGCATCATTGAAAATAGCAATTCATTCAACACAAAACAATACTGGTTCAGAAACGATCGCATGGTGTCTGTTGAAGAAAAGGACCACACATTCTGAAAAAGCCATAACATTTTTCGCAGAAGGTTCCTGAACATATCCTTTGGCATACACACTCGAGACATGTTATAGTTAATTGCAATATTTTTTGCTAAGACACCGTTCGACACCGTCTTTTAGATTTTCAAATGTTTTTACGTAAATTTCGGTTTTTTATCCACAAATATTGTACTATGTAGTAATTCGCAAAATTCGCGAAAATTTTCCACTCGCTTTCAATGACATGAACTACAAGTCATGTTGAGATGTATACAATCAAAATAAAAAAAGAATCTCAAGAATCGGAGTAATGTGAGCAGAGAAATGGAGTTTTGAAGTTTGATGCCTAAATTGAGTGTTCATTGTCTTTTTAGGACGAAATTTGGGGGCTTCTGATATCATGAAACTTCAAAACTAATTTTCTTGGCTCTCTTAAGTCCGATTTAAAAAATTTCTCTTTTATTTTGATTGCCAGTCATAGCTCTTTGAAATGAGCCATTGCTTGATCAATTTTGAGAACTTTCATATTTCGGTGGCTTAACGGGAATCCCGCTTCACCGGGAAAAGGCTGGGGAAGCTTTCTCCACTGGACCTCTTCATAAAGAGAAAGTTTCCCCGGAGTTTTCCCAGAGAAGCGGGATTCAGTTAAGCAGAAAATTACTCTCATGAAATCTCATGAATAGAACTCTCATGATATTCATGATAATAGAACTCTCATGAAGAGAACTCTCATGATATTCTCTTCTCATGAAAATTACTCAGAAAGTGCTTCCATTATTTATCTATTGCTTATTGCAGCAATTGACGTCACTATGAAATGATGTATTACGCCAGATAAATGTCATGTACCCTTTGATTACCATATCGACTCCAAATTGATCTCCACATGAAAATAAAACCCCTTGAAACATGACAAAATGCCAAATCTGGACGAGAAATCTCTCAGCTATCCCATAGACTCACTTGCACTTTGTCCTCCGTTCGACAAAAATGAAAAAAGAAATGGCAGAACTTTGTCACCGGCATGCCGCAACCACTTCAACTCTCATTTCATAAAATATTTGCGCGCGACGAAGGAGCGTGCTTACTAATTGCGAGGTAGTGAATTTTCGTTTGCTGGCCACGCATATTTGTTTTGTCTATTGCTTCATTGCCGCTGTTCAAAACGTTCGCATACCTACAGCTTCCCTGATCACGTGCATTGATTGGCGACGACGCGGCCAATCGAGCAAATAAATGCTCGTCAATAGGATTAACTCAGCACAATAATCTGTTGACCGTGCTTTCATCACTCTCCTTCTAGTCATAAAACATGGAATAGGGAATAATGGAACAATTAAATCCAGTTCAAGGGAACAGCAAAAAGTCATTTACGAATTTAGTGTGGCTTTATTTGAGTTCAGAAATATCTTAGAGTGCGCGCAGTTGATAACTTTTAGTTACTTCTAGTTATACAGGTTAAAGTTTCATGTACTGCGTGAGTCAAAAAATAGTTTAAAGGCCAATTTCCAGTCAGCGGAATTTTCCGAGCGGGCGGAATTTTAGACAATAAAAAGTTTCTCAGCCATAACTATCCATTCAATTTCAGAGCGACATTTTCTCTTGCAAACAAAAGAATTTCCTCCGGCTCGGAAAATTCCACTGACTGGAAATCAGCCTTAAGCGTTTGGCGGGCTGTGGAATGAAAAGTATGCGACCAATATTCAAACTGAAATGTCTATTATCAGTCAAAGGCTAACTTTGATTAGAAATTTTGTTTGGCAGAATCGCGTTCTATTATGGTCCATGATTTATGTGGCATTGAAGTTGACATTGTCATTTTTCAGAGTTTTGATTTCAATAGCAAATAAATCGTCAACCAGAATAAAATGTGGAATCCTCGTTGCCAAAAATGCACCTCACAAGAATTTTAGTAACTTCTGGGTCTAAATAATGAGTGACATAATTTAGACCCAGAAGTAGCTACTACTAGACATGACTACTATACAAAAATTTCCCATCTAAGTAGCCTTTTGACTGAAAGATTAACATTTAAAGGACAAGTCCAGGGTTGGTATAATTGGTGATTATTCAAGAGATTACACTGTTGTGAATGGTGTGTAGTACTTTTTTCCTCTTGCTTTTCTCTTTCAATCAGCGAAACTGCAAATTTCAATCTGCTAAGAAGTGCGAAATGACGTCATTTTGTATGCCGTCACTTCACGTTGACCTGAACGAGGCTGCCAAATGTGTTGATATCAAACCACACACATTGCTAGCCTCCTCCTCGAGCCTTCGCACATTCGTACCAAATACAAAATGGCGACGACATTTAGCCTAACTTACGAAGATTAATCATCTGATTTATGAAAGTTCAAGCCACGAAGACTAGGAAAGAAGTCACGACTGGTGTTCAGCAGTAGGTAAGGCCGGACTTGTCCTTTAAGTTTCAAATATCGGCCTCACACTTTTTAGAAGAGTTTTCTTTTCTAATTTTACGGTTTTTCACGGGGAGCCCAGGAATAATTGACAAACTCAAAAAATAAATTGTCTGGGATAGGAGCTTCGTAGGAAACTGCGAATGATTTGCGAAGCCTTAAAATAAAAGCTGCAAAAGAAGCTGCGAAGGACTAGTAGCTCGTGGAGCTGCAAAGTAACTGTGAAAAACGGTTGAGGGTACAATCTCTTTTCTTCCTATTGACATGCAGTATTGATACTTTGATGGAATTATAAAATATGGCAATTTGAAATGCAGCATGCTGTCAGAGCAGAATCAACACATTTTTTACGGTAAAAAATTACGAAACAAACCGGAACAAACTTTGTCAAAAGATTTCATACCTAAAAGCACTTGAGGTGATGCCTTGAGGACGGAAATCGGAAAAAGACAAATTACTTCCAAGGAGATCCATTGTTGATAATAATGAACCAAGCTCTCATGAAGATGGATTTTCGTCTATGCCCTATCAATTTCAGGCATCTAAAATAGGCCATCCACCTAACCTGGATATCATTGGAAAGAAGATAGACTGTACTTTCAGATGGTATACGTCAAA
Organism: Aurelia sp. 3 sensu Dawson et al. (2005); assembly: GCA_964020215.1. Classification (NCBI taxonomy): domain Eukaryota; kingdom Metazoa; phylum Cnidaria; class Scyphozoa; order Semaeostomeae; family Ulmaridae; genus Aurelia; species Aurelia sp. 3 sensu Dawson et al. (2005). The sequence continues at coordinate 4,055,421 of OZ026583.1, read as the reverse complement.
TTAATTCAAATCTTATATCATTTCCTTAAAAATCTCGAGTGAAAGAAGGTTGCGTTTTTTCTGAAACACCCAGTATACTCAAAATTTATGGGCAATTCAAAATACATAACCTAAAATTTTGACAAAATTCTAAAATTTTAACCAAGAATATGAAACTAGATCTGATTTGATACCAAAACAACTTATTTCTAAAAATGATAGCCCACGAAAACTAATTCTAAAATGTATTGCAATTTGTGAAATGACACCCTAAAGTTTATCTTCTGCCCAAAAAACAGGCATCGCAGCACAAAAATGGCAAATCTCGTATCAGTGAAGGTAAAGTTGCAGTTTTCAGCGCAAAGCGCTGGGATCGCAAAAGTAGCTAAGCGCTAATCGAGTCCACGACCCCTTGTCATGACGCTCAAAGGTACTGGTGGGATTTGAACCCCGTCCGCCTGACCGTTCTGGCTGCAAAGTCAGTGGATTACCACACGGCGCCACAACACCTTCAGTGTATGCGGCGCCTACCCTCCCCTCTCGGGAATTTAGTGTAGTTTTTATTACTTCTAAAAACAGTGTTCCCTTTGATGCAACTGAAAACAAGAAATTTCAAAGACAGCTGCTGGCAAAACAAATTTTGCAGATTTTCTAAACGTTGAACCATATTTGTCTGACTCACCCAACAAGGGCAGATTTTGTAATACAATAGCATCAGTCGCTTTGGTTCACACCTCAATTCAAAGCGATTAGCGAATGTAGACAAAAGAAATTCTTTCAAGCAGAAATTCAAAACAAACGAAGCCGCAAAGTTGCCTTGAAACCAGTACGGCAAACTCTCGTTTGGTGCGGGCGAAGGGAGGTTTTTAAGAGGAGGTATGTGCTTGAAACGAAAGAAGAAGGGTAAATGCAAAGTTTTTTCTCGCGGATTTTGTTTATTTAATTCAGGAGCTGAGGAGTGACTTCGCACATCTGAGCAATCAATATGCAAAAATTGTAATGCCCTCTGCTCGGTTTCTGAATCGAATAAACAAAATCCGCGGGACAGAACTTTAGATTTACCCTTATTCTTTCGTTATAAGCTCATACCTTGTCTTAAAAACCTCCCTTCACCCGCACCAAACGAGATTTTGCCGTACTGGTTTCAGGGCAACTTTGCGGCTTCATTTGTCTTGAATTTCTGCTTGAGAGAATTTCTTTTGTCTCATTTTTCATTTTCATTTTATATTATTTATACACAAAGAAACCCTTCAGCAAATCAAAATACATAAATCTATTTACAATGATAAAAACCAAGAATAAAAACCTACAGCCCTATGAAACCTAATCATTGCTGTTCTTCCAGGGAGTTGTGTTTTAGAGTCTAGCTCTTTAGATGCGTTTTAAGCTGTTTTTTGAAACGATCTAATGTCGGTAGCTGACGAATTTCAGCAGGTGTATCATTCCATGATGTGAGAGCTGCGTAATGAAAGCCTTTTTTGGCAAATTCAGTTCTATATCTAGGGATCTGGAGATCTTTACAGTGCCTCGTATTGTAGGTCGAGTGAAAAGATCTCTGTTGGTATTTATCCCAAAGGCTTTCAGGACAAAGTCTGTTCACAATCTTATAGGTCATGACATTCCGGTCGTAACGGAAAAGATTTTCTACATTCAACCAGGAAGCCGACCAGCTATCTTTTATTCTTGCATTTGATATTATTGAACAGGCCCGGTCTTGAAGGCGTTGAAGAGCAGCTAGTTTTGTTTTTGACAGACTACCCCAGATAACATCACCATAACGCAGGTGACTCTCAATTAGTGCATGATATACACTACACAGTTGGGATTGTGGAACGATATTTTTCAATTTTTTTAGAGCTGCAAGACCTCCACTCACTTTGCCTTTAGTGCGTTTAAACTGTTCATCCCAATTTAGCTTCTCATCAATTATAAGCCCGAGGGATTTTGTCTTATCGACTCTTTTAATATCAGAAGCATTTAGTTTCAGCACTTCTGGCAGGTCTAGATTTTTGGTTTTAAGCGGATGCCCTATGACCATGAATTCGGTTTTTTTCGGATTTGGGCTGAGTTTATTCACCCTCATCCACTCAGAGAGATTGGAAAGCTCTTGATGTGCGTCCTCAACTAGTTTCGCTACATCATCCGATGCAATCGTTATACTGGTATCATCAGCATAGATGCTAGCCCGCGAGAATCTAAGACACTTTTCTAAGTCATTCAGGTAAATGATGAAAAGAAGAGGGCCTAAACAAGAACCTTGGGGGATACCACATGTTACGTCTCTGGCTTTTGACTGCTGACCATTCAGAGAGCAAAACTGTTTTCTATTATTTAGGTAAGATTGAAACCAATCCCCAGCTTTGCCTCTTATTCCATATGCACGTAATTTTCTGAGTAATATATCGTGATCGACCGTATCGAAGGCTTTCTTAAGGTCGAGAAAAATAGTGAGATTGACATTGCTGCGATCTATGTTTTCGTACCAAAAGTCTGTGCTGCTTATGAGTGATGTTATCGTGGAGTATAGCTTACGAAAAGCTGCTTGGGTGCACGTAATACTCTTATTAATGTTGAGAAACTCAAACAGTTGATCGTGCGTTAACCTTTCTAGCATCCTTGAAAACACTGAGATTACAGAGATAGGCCTGTAGTTGTTTACATCAGTTTTTGGGCCCGACTTGTAAATAGGGGTGACCCTCGCCAATTTCCAAATATCAGGGAAAACACCATTCGTAAGCGACGAGTTATAAATCAGCATTAAAGGGTGCGCGATAAATTCACACGCGTCTTTTACCAAAGTTATGGTAACTTTGTCCGGACCAGAGGCTTTCCCGTTCTTTAGCTGATTGATAGCATTCATCACATACTTTTTGTCGACCGTTCTAAACAGCATTTCGTCGTTTATCGGCGTAATATGCTGCAAGCAATTATCACTTGGTCTGGTTTCTATACTTCCTGCAAGCTTTGGTCCAACAGATACAAAGTGACAATTTAAAGCTTCAAGCACATCACGCTCTTTTGTCAATGTTGTGCCGTCAATTTCGAGACTGGAAAGCGTTGTGGATTTAACATATTTGTCCAAGACTCTGTTTATTGTTTTCCACATTTTCTTTGGATCCCCTTTATTTTTCTCAATTAAACCTTTGTAATAATCCTGAATAGAATATCTAATTTCATTGGTTACTTTACTCCGCTGCTTAGTATAAGCTGGCCACATTTCAGGAGATTTTGCCGCCATTTTTTTCCGTCTGTCCCTAGTCTCCATCGATTTTCTAAGACTTGGAGTTAACCAAGGAGCAAATTCTGATCTTACTCTTCTTTTCTTAATCGGAGCATGTATATTCAAAAGCGATTCAAAAATCTCCTGGAATGTGCCAGTCATGGCAGATGGATCGCTAATCGCTTTGAATTGAGGTGTGAACCAACTGATGCTATTGTATTACAAAATCTGCCCTTGTTTGACTCACCCGCTACGCAGATTGGATCTCTAAGTTGTGAAGTCCAAAAGGAAACTTGAAAGTCCCACAAGGGTAGAAAAATTGTACGAAAAACAAGGAATCAGTTGAAGCAGAAGTTCTGAAACAAAAGCAACATTGCCTTGCAGCTGCAGTTATGCCTGGTTCATACCAGGTCGCTTGGGCCGTTAAGGTCATGCAGAAAGACTCAAAAGACAAAGACTCTGAGTCTGACTCCTTTGTCTTTGGGTCTTTCTGCGCGATCTTGACGACCAAGAGGACCTAGTGTGAACCAGGCTTTACCATCGCATCGTAGTTCCACAAACTCCCTAAGGATATGGTAGGGTGGGTTAAAGGACATCTACTAAGCTTTTTGTTAAAAAATTTCCATTCTCGTCAAACAAAATCAGCTGCCTCCCAACAAACAAGATTCATCTTAGATGTATCTGCATTTGTTTAATAAATCAATTTACTGAACAGCCAACTGCAAAAGAATCCCAAAGCCTTAAGAAAACTTCCCCTCCCAATGTTATTTGCTTTCTGGTCCATAACGTAAGAATTTGGCGTTTTACAAATGAAATAACATTAATGTCAATGTCATGGCAGCGATGGTTCTTATCAGGCACATCTTAGCCTTGAAAGTCTTAAAATTTTCGCATTTTGTTAATATCCTACCACGTTGTTTTGTGTCTCAAATGGAAAAAAAGCTTTCGTAAATAAAATCGTCTAATTAAGAAGCGCATGAGCAGTACTGTCAGGCTTCCGTCAGATAATAAACGAACTTCCTTTACCAATTCTCCATTTTCCAACTCTCGTGCTGCCAATGAAAATATAAAGCGCATGCTCACCATGACATCAAAACGATGTTCACGACGTCACAAGTACAGACATTTTCCTCTTGGCGGCCAGGATAAAGCGTGAACATGGGAAGACGTTCATCCTGCCTACCGACATCTCACCAGTGTACAATGAGATCTCGCTTACTGGTCTGGCTCACTTCTCTGTATAAACGAAATCCGATTTCACTATTGATTCCTCACTTACCGAGCCAGCTCGTTTTACCGGGCTCATATAAATATGCCCTGCCACACACACAGTGACACACAAACTTTAAGGGGCACTGCCTTAAAATTCAGGTGCAAAGAAATTTTCATTCATTTCATGTTCTTTAAGCCATGTCCTGATAAAAGTGGTAGCCTTCTTACATCCATGTAAACATAAGGCTCGAATCTTCGCAAAATTTTTAAATAAGGTGTGTAAAATGTTGTTCCTAATTCTTTCAACTGAATAAATCGACTGATACTTCAGGTCGTTTGCCATAATTCCAGATGGAGCATTTGCGATATCATCATTATTCTTGGAATTACAGCGTTTTAAGATTTGTGAAAGCATGTACGAGAGGAGGTATCAGAAGCTTTGAAAAGATTAAAAGCACCATAAATTGTAAACTAATTGAGGAAAGTCAAAATCACCAATACAATAAATACTCAATTTTCGCCGATATACAAGATAATAGCAAGCAAGCAAGTCTGCAGCTTTTATGGTTTACTATCTAGCATTTTGATGACGCCACAACTTCAAAACCAACAGAAATGTTAAAAATGCTGTAACTTTGAAAATAATGATAATATCAAAAATGCTCTTTCTGAAATCATGGCAAACGTCCTCAAGTTCCCTTCAATATATTTAGTTGAAAGAATAAGGTAATAACATTATACACATTTAATTTTAAAATTTGCAAAGATTCGAGCCCTATGATCATCCTTGTCTCTTCGGTAGGCTATTTTTACACCTTCGGTATACATCTTGATTCTGTCCATTCTGAGTCACTGAAGTGACAGACGGCACGCAGGCGATTAATATTTATTTGATCTCTGTTAATTACAGCAACTCCCCTACACTCTCCCTAACTCCGAGGCAAAAGGAACTAAGAACAAGCATACATAGCTGGCCATTTCTCACAAAATCTTACCAAATGTCTTGTAAACATTTGCTCGGCTATTACTTAGTCACACGGTCTGGAGATCGGGCTTCTTTTGATAAGAGAAAAGCAGATTCGCACAGTAAGTAATCCAAGGGAATAGACAAAGCGAAATCTCATAGCCCATAACTCAGGTATATTTGGGATAGGGGTGCCCCGGCCAGGGGCGGATCCAGACCGAAATTGAAGGTGGGGCAACTTGGAGAGGGGGCGCGAAAAACACAGTGAAAAGTTAGGGCCTTTTTTGGGGTTTTATTCGAGAAAATTCTCTGGTTTTTCTACTGAATAACGCTTTAGTTTATATGTTTACCGCATTCAGAACGAATCACTGAAAACGAGTGCATTCGGGTCAGGATAAGGGGCGCTTTTCTTGCCAAAAAGGGGGCACAAAAGCTGAATTTTCATCGTGAAGGGAGGGGGCAGTTGCCCCCATCTGCCCCCTCTAAATCCGCCACTGGCTCCGGCTATGGTACAAAGCATCAACGCAAAAAAATATTTCTAGCATAAAAATAGACCCAAAAAAATAACATTTTCTGATCCAAAATACCCAAACGTCATGAAGTCGGTATCTTAAATCTACGGAAAAGTGCCCTAACTGATTAGATTTCTTATAATCTAGTAGGATATTCAAGTATTTCGAGTTTAGTAATGTTACTTGATTTTAAATAATTTTTGTCGAGATTTTTGTAATATATGCTTTTCTCAATTTTCATATTTCAACCCATATATGAAACCCAAAAAAGTAATGCAGAACTTCTGGAACCCAAAAACATAAGTGTACAAATGATGAACCCAAAAAGGTAAGCTCTGTCCAGATTTTAGACCCAAACAAGTAACCGAAGCATTGCTATCCAAGAAACACCCGAGTACCCCCTGTGTCTCATAAAGCCAATCTCCATAGAACTGTAGCGACTGGCTTGTGATACTGCAGGTCAGCCGCAGGAAAATCGATCTCCATTTGTTCGATCAGTTGCTAGCGAGAAAATAGAAATTGAAATGGGAATTAAGAATGTGAATCAAATTTTGTAGCGTCCGCTGGCGATCGCTGAAAATTTCAAGCAACTTGAACTCCTGGGCGAGCCGCAGCGACCGGCATGAAGGTGTGAAAAAGTGAACTATGCATACTCACAGTATCGCTGCGATTCTCTTGAACAGAAATTGGCTATTAGCCGCTACAAGTTGGCTGAAGAAACGCCCTTACACATATCGTTGAGCCTTTATTCTTTTGCAATATCAACTAACCATTTGAATTTTCATCATGATAGAACATTGTTTATTCCAATATGATGTTTAATATGTCAAGAAACATATCTGCCGAAGTGTTAGCGACCACATTCATAATTCTCTATTCAAAAATTTGAAACCAATTAAGAAACTTTTAGTACTAAAATGGACAAAATTTGATGTTAAATCAATAAACTTTTAGTACTACAGCCTGATTATAGTTTCTTATAAAAAACCTTTATATGGAGAACGATACAGAATTTGAATGTTCCAGTCCCTTTGCAATTTCCGCGACAAAGAGGCTGCAGTTTATGAAAGAGAAATTTGTATTTTGACCAGAAGAATCAACGACCCTCGTTGCTGAGGCATAGAAAAATGCTACATTTTGCAACACTTTCGAGTCTTCACACGATGCCGTATGTGCCGGTTAGAGTTTCTTTTTGAAGTTCTGCCGTCTTGAAATCCTGCAGGGAAACGCTGTACCAGTTTCGTGTGAATGCAAGGGCTATCCGTAAAAATTTTACGTCGTAATGTGCTGGTATCGTGTAAACCCAGTCCTAGTTTACTCTTGTTCATCTGTTTGTATCTGGTAAGTACTTAATACAACTTAGTTCTTGATTTATCTTTGATAGCCATAAATAGAGACGCTTTACGGCCTGAATTAAACACATTAAGCAAGAAATATAACTCAACAGGTACCTTTGAAGAAGGGAAATCTATATATCAAGGTCAACAGAAAACAAGCTATTGAGATCGACCAGCCCAAATAATCCTTCCTTCTAAAATAATTGATAACACGTCAGTTGCATCAAACTTGTTTATAAACTGCTAACAAAGTTGTTTATCCTAACTAGTTTCGGTCATACAGAAAATCCCCGCATGTAAGAACCTACAAAAATAAGAACCTAGAGGCTGTTTTTCCAAAATTATGTACCTTGCAATTAAGAACCTGTTTCAGTTTGATGAAAAATAGGTTCTTATTGCAGGGGTTGCAAAGTTGATCTTTGATTGCTGTTATTAAGGTCATTGTGGACCCAGTTGGCTTTGAAAGTTTTATTCTCCTCCTCTATTACTTATTAGGTCCATAAGAACACTTCCAAAACAAATAATTGGGCTGAACATCTTTATGAGACTCTCAAGTGAATCTCACGATGCACTCTTCAAACAAGAACAATCATACCTTGAACTTAGTCTTAGTACCTTTGAAATAAGAAGCAACTTCAGCCTGGCTCTCGAAAAAGTAGATTCTTATACGCGGGGATTTACTGTATCCTATTGCCACGATATACAACTTATTCATAATTAGTTTCAATTCGAGGTGAATGATGTAAATCAGAACAAAGCAAGTAATCTCACCAAGCCCATTTTGATGCGAATATCGCACAAAACTATTACATGTGTCGCTGTTGCTGAGGGCAATACACGCTTTTGGCATTCAACTCCACATCATCTTCATGCGAATATTCCTTAATCTCAAAAAAGCATTCGATACTGTTGACCATAAAATCCTATTGTCGAAGTTGCGAGAGGACGGTGCTGAGGGTAATTCCCACAGCTGCTTCACTTCTTAACAGACCAATAGGGAGCAGTTCTGTTATTTTGATCAATCCACTTCAGCAAAAGCAGCATTGAGTATGGTATTCCGCAGGGCTCGTGCTTGGGACCCTTGCTTTTCATACTATACATTAATGATTTTGAGAATTATCTAGAAAGCACGGTCCCAAATATGTACGCAGATGACACATGTGTAAATACCGCATCAGAAAACCTGGATAAACTTATAATCGATTTGAAAAACGAGCTGGAAAATATATCGAATTGGATGAGGATTAATAAACTTAGTTTGAATACCAGCAAAAGTGAATATATGGTTTTAGGCCATAGGCGACAACTAAACAAGGCAGTAATAATCTGCCAGATCTTGTCCTCAATACTTTGGGCTAAACATAGACAAAAGCCTTAGTTGGAAGGAGCAGTACAAAACAATCAAAAATAAGCTGAAAGGGGATTAGAGCTCCTTGAGAAAGCTGAAAACATCTTTCCGCAAAGTAAACATGATTAAGTCTACAAACGTCTCTTTGAAAGCCATTTTCGCTATGGTAACACTGTTTGGAGTGCTCTTTCCAACACCAAACTATCCCAACTGCAACGATTACAGACAAGGGCAAAGAAGCTAAGTCGCGAACAGGGTCGAAGAGAAGGGGGCCAGGGGGTCAAAAACCTGGGGCCCATGGCCATAGGAGCCCATGAATAATAACTCAGTTTTTCAAAAAATTGCTCAAATTCAGGCCTCTGCCAGGTTCATGATCAACAAGGGCCCCAGTAACTTCTCAAATTGCTAAATGCTAAAATATATTGTGATTCTTGTGCATTATTACTGGCTAGTTCGATAAATGTATTTGAAGGCGCAAATAGCTACCAGAGTGATTCTAACAATCTTGATTTAAAAAAATTTCCCGGGGAGCATGCCCACGGACCCCACCAAATGGGTGCGCCTTCAGCGTACCTTTTAAAACTCGGATTGCCAGGGGCCAATGTTTCGTTTTGACACGGGGCCCATAATTCCTCTCCGCGGCCCTGATCGCAAATGCCAGGTATAAGGACAGATGGACTCGCAAATGGCTCACTGTAAAGTCTTTGATTTCCTTTGACCAAGGAGTCGTGATGTGAAATCTTGCATTACCTCTGTCCCGAAAATCTTCACCAAAAGTTCATTGAAAGATCCATGGTTTGGGAGTATAGAAGGAGAAATCGTGAAGATCTGCAAATTCCCACAGTTATGTTAGAATATGCAAAGCGAAATTTCTACTCTTCTGGTGTCAAAAACTGGAATGATATCCCTGACAACATTCGAGAAAAAGAATCATTCGCTCGTTTTAGGACTGGTTTCAGAGAGTATCATTTGAACCTTTCACAGGATCCAAACACGACCCCTTGGTACAGCAGCGACTTTTATTTCTGCTTATTATTTTTCTTTTCCTGAGTAAATGTTGTTAATAGGTTAGCTGAAAGGTGTATCGTGTATAAATATTGATAAAACAGAAAACTGGATATCAGAGCAATAATACAAAAACTGTCTTAGGCCCCAATTACGCTGCAAGATAAACCAGGGCCTTCTGATTGGTCAGCCAAACAAATCCAGTCATTTTACCGGTTGCAATTTAAACTGGTTTAGATAAAGCTTGTATAACTTGCCAGTGTGAATGGGGTGGGAGGCGCCGTTTACACTATACCGTTTTCAAATGAAAACAGTACGAAATCATGCCGTTTTGGACTTCCGTTTACACTAAAACGTTTTTGCAACAGGAACAAAATGAAGACGATTTTGAAAATGGCATGATTTGAAAAAGGCATGAAACGTTTCAGTGTAAACGCTTGAAATCGGAACGATATCGTTCCGGATTCAAAGTGAGACAAAAGAATAATGTGCCTCCCTTTCAATCAGTAACGAAACCGCTCCGTTTTCAAGAGTTCACACTGAAACGTTTCATGCCATTTTCAAATCATTCTGTTTTCGAATTGGCTTCATTTGATGCTGGTTACGAAAATGTCTTCGTGTAAACGGAAGGCCAAAAAGACATGATCTCGTACAACAAGGGCAGATTTTGCAATACAATAGCATCAGTCGCTTTGGTTCACACCTCAATTCAAAGCAATTAGCGAATGTAGACAAAATAAATTCTCTGAAGTAGAAATTGAAAACAAACGCAGCCGCAAAGTTGCCCTGAAACCAGTACGGCAAACTCTCGTTTGTTGCGGGCGAAGGGAGGTTTTTTAGAGAAGGTATGTGCTTATAACAAAAGAAGAAGGGTAAATCTAAAGTTCTGTCTCGCGGATTTTGTTTATTTGATTCAGGAGCTGAGGAGCAACTGCGTACATCTGAGCAATAAATATGCAAAAGTTGTAATGCCCTCTGCTCCGTTTCTGAATCAAATAAACAAAATCCGCGAGACAGAACTTTAGATTTACCCTTCTTCTTTCGTTATAAGCATATACCTTATAGAAAAACCTCCCTTCGCCCGCACCAAACGAGAGTTTGCCGTACTTGTTTCAGGGCAACTTTGCGGCTTCGTTTGTTTTAAATTTCTACTTGAGAGAATTTCTTTTGTCTGCATTCGCTAATCGCTTTGTATTGAGGTGTGAACCAAAGCGACTGATGCTATTGTATTACAAAATCTGCCCTTGTTATCTGGTACCGTTTTCATTTGAAAACTGTATAGTGTAAACGGATCCTTATTTTATTCCCGACATGTCACAAAATTAGCGTTATGTGACCAACCGCTAAATCAATCATGGCTGCTAATCTGTGCACTTTTTTGAAAAATTTGCGCAGAATGTACCACGGTGTTCATTCGGCTTCGCGATCAATGAGAACATCCTCTAACAATCTCAACTCAGCAGTTTATATCGTGTTCTTGTAGAAGGTCACATGCAATATGCAGATGTTATTAAGAGTTGCCTCTCAAATGAACAAAAGAAATCCCTTCAACGTCTTAAAGCCAGACCCATCAAGATGGTCGATACATCCAAGATAAAAGACGAACGGTCAAATAATATCCTTCATGCTTGACAACTCGTCACGTTTCATTGTGCCATTATGGCCTATAATATCATCAACAGACTCAGCCCAGAGAATGTCTGGAGCAAAGTCCAACAAAGATCCCAATACTCCAGTTACAACATGCGATTCCCCAGAGATCTTCAGCTTCCGAGGTATAATCTGGAGTATGCCAAAAAAGGAATTTCCCATTCAGCTCTCATGATGACAATAAATCCCCACAAGTGTCAGGGAGCTTCCTACCTTGTGCCAATTCAAAATATGAAAAACAAATTGGATCAAAGGAAACCAAATTACAACACGACTCCCTGAAGATCAGCAACGACGTTAGCCTTCAGTATATTTGTCATCGTATATGATAGATCTACGGTCTATGTGATATTAATAGGTGGGCCTTATGCCGCATAAGTCAGAAAAAACGTGGGGCGTTCAGTGGACTAAGCATTCACAACTAGCCACTTGATTATCGTGAACTAAATTTCTCCATGCAGCCAAGAGTCTAACTTAGATCATAGACCTTTCCCCCCATCGAAATCTGTTACTTGGTGATTTTGCTGAAAATATTTTCTTCGTAGGACACAAACTGATAAAATCTTTGACAAAGCCCCTTTAACAACTTAGCCTTGCCAGAGTTGCAGGTACACATGGTATTGCCAGGGGATGCTGATATCGTTAAGCCTGGTTTCTACTAGGTCGTTTGGATCGTTAAGGTCGTGCAGAAGGACCAAACAGACAAAGACTCAAAGTTTGAGTCCGTTGTATTTTGGATCTTTGTATGTATGTATGTATGTATGTAAAATTTAGCCATCAAAAATAAATATAATTATTAATAAAAGAAAAAAAATCTAATTACAATATCTACAATTTAAAATAATTACAGGCAAAAATTACATACCTAATTAATAATCTAATTTAAAAACACCCCATGGTAAAAGATGGCAGGGATTGCATTAAAAGGTCAATGCAACCTTGTTTCCATAATGGTCCCTCCAGGAGTGCTATTTAAAAGGAAAAGGAAAGAAAAACGTATTCGAGAAAAGAGAATGAAAAATTTTCATGGCAAATAAAATTTTGACTAGACAGGAAATAAAATCTTTGATTTCAATTACGAATAAGTATTGCTATTGGTTGTTTTTTAGATTTCTAATAGGGACTATCATTAAGACTCTGGAGATTTTTAAAGAATTGGTCTTTGATCTTGTGTTTGAAACTGTTGATGTTCGTTGCAGATTTTAGTTCTGAGGGTAGGCTGTTCCATATTTTAGGTCCTAAATATGAGAGACCATTTTGTCCTGTGTTGCTTTTTCGGAAAGGTTGAATCAGTTTGTTTTTAGATGTTCGAGTTACTCGGCTCTGGCCAACTGGTACGAACATTTCCGACATATAAGATGGGGCTGCATTATCAAAAAAATTGAAAACCTTTGCAGCAGTGCATTGCTCAAACCTTTCTTTAGTGGGGAGCCAGTTAACAGTTTTGAATTCGTTTACTCCTATATGTGCTCTGTTACTAAGGTTCAAACAGAATCTGATACATTCATTTTGAGCCGTTTGAATTTTTTTCGTTAATCGTTTATTCAACATTGGAAGCCAAGCACTGCATGCAAAGTCAAAGTGGGGTTGAATAAGTGCATTTGCTAGTAATCTCCGAAGGGAAAAATCAAGAAAAGTTTGCTTTCTGTAAAGGAATTTGAGCCTGCCATTGATTTTACTAAGGGTCCGGGTAGCCATTGATTCACCAGACAATCCCTCGTCCAGGACACAGCCCAGGTATGTGACTGACGTATATTGTTTGATCTTAACGTCACCTCTTCTAATGTCCAGATTTTTACTGCCGGTTTGTTTATTTTTCCTACCAAAAAGTATCGATTTTGTTTTATCCTCCCCAAAATGAATGCTTAGTTTGTTATCAACGAACCAATCACAAAGAGAATTAAAATTTCTGTTCAGCTGTTTTTCTATTTCACTGACATCATTGTCTCCAAATACAAGACAGGAGTCGTCTGCATACAAGAGTAAGTCACAGTCCACTGACTGAGGCATGTCATTTACATATAAGAGAAAGATGAGTGGGCCTAGACTAGAGCCTTGTGGAACACTACACGATAATTCTCCGGGCGATGAGGAATCTTTGCCTATGTTTACGTAGAAAGTTCGTTTGGTTAGGTATGATCGGAACCAGAAAATGACCGAGTCAGCAAAGCCAAGATATTTCATTTTTTCAAGGAAAATTTCATGGTCAATTGTGTCAAACGCTTTTTGGAGATCGATCAATATCATGCCCGTAGACATGCCATTTTCCAGCCCCTGTATGATTTTATCACTAAGATATGATAGACACGTGTCTGTTGAGTGGAAAGGACGAAACCCAGACTGGTACCGGTAAAGAATTTTGTTTTTATCTAGGTACTCTTGCACCTGTTCATGGACAAGTTTTTCAATAACTTTAGAGATCTGCGGCAAGAGTGAGATAGGACGATAACTTTTTGGATCGTCTTTGCTTCCCTTTTTAAAAAGAGGTTTCCTTTTGGCTTGTTTACAATCATCGGGAAAGCTTGCCAAGGAAATTGAAAGATTGCATAGTTCTGTAACTGGTGTAGCTAAAATTGATGCACCATCTTTAAGGAACTTTCCTGCAAGATTATCAGGTCCTGCTGCTTTTGAAGGATTGATTCCTTCTAGAAGCTTGAGGACGTTATCACGGTGTACATGGTGAAGTTTGAATTTATCTTTTTCGAAATTAAGGTCCTTGCAGTATTTTTTACGCTATCAATGCCAAATTTACAGGGCGGATCTGGTAGCTTCTTCACAAGCTCTGTAGCCAGGTTTGAAAAGAAGTCCTTGAAAATGTTGGAATTAATTTTATCGTCGAAACAATGCTGTCCATCTTTTTTCAGGCAGATCTTTGAAGCTTTATCTTGCTTGGATGGAAGTCCAAGTGATTTTAGACTCTTCCATTCATTGATTACAGGGATGGAGTTAGCTGAAAACGACATGCTAACGTCATCAGCATACATGTTAACTTGTGAGTGTTTCAGTGACAAAGGAAGGTCATTTATGTATAAGATGAAAAGAAGTGGCCCTAGGCAGGACCCTTGTGGAACACCACACGTAACTTTTCCAAACTTGGACAGCTTTCCATTTACCTTACAGCATTGCATCCTGCTCAACAGGTAGGAATAAAACCAGCCAAGTTCTTTATTTCTTGCGCCATAGAGTTAAAATGATTGACATGACAGTGTCAAATGATTTTTTTAAATCGATGAATGTTACCGACGTATATTGTCCACTGTCTATGTTTAGGTACCAGTCATTAGTGCATTTTAGCAAACAAGTGAGTACTGAGTGAAGCTTTCTGAAACTTGATTGCCGCAAAAACAGCATTTCATTTGAATTTAAGTAATTATACAACTGATCATAGACAAGTTTTTCAAACAGCCGAGACAAAACTGGTAATACTGAGATGTGACGATAATTTGACCGTTCAACAGTTGCGTCTGCTCTATGGATAGGCGCTAGTCTGCTAAACGGCCCGCGTTTGATCTGACTCACCCGGACGTTTTTGTAGTATTAGATGTGGTTGAAGGGATTTTGTGCATAAATAATTCAAAATGAAAAAACGAAAAATCAATGATGTAAGAAGACCATGGAAACGAGGATGGAGTTATATATTATGCACGGAGTCTTTTTAATTCAAATTCAATACTTTTGTTCACGATATATCGAGACAATTTTTCCATCAAATCATATCATAGCACTACGCTTTTTAACGGCTTCACGGTCAATAAGCTCTCATTTTTGAATGCAGATGATAAAATTTGAGTGGCACGTTGTCTGACCGAATGGGCCCTAATGGTTTCGATTAAACTTCAGAAAAACAGCATCTTTTTCAATAAGTCCCAAATAATTACAGAACAGGTTGCGAGCAAACGGTTTTGGAGGAAGCCAGAAGCATTATCACTAAATAGCAATAATGATAATAATCTGGGAGAATAGAAGCAGTTTAAGAGGACCACCTTATGTGATTTGCTTCTGTTGTATGCATAGTATTTTCCAAAGGGGTACTGTCTTCTAGCCAGTGACGTAACGAAAGGTGGTTGAGGTTACAAGACCTTTAACATGACCGCCTGGAAGAACAGTGTAATTAGATATACATACATCTTTATCTTTATTTTTTATAATTTATATTTTTAGCTGATGGAGTATCATGTATAAAAAAGATTAAATGTAAATGTAAACAGCAACTCCGAAGGGCCCCCAATCTTTAGGACTTTCAGATCCCTACGATTCTCAGTAACTCTATAAGACTCCAAGACTTCAAATATGTTGACAACCGTTGTGATTTGAAATAAAAGCAAGTTTGATATATAAAGAAATGCTGTAAATTGCAAATTTGTTATAAAAAGCTTTGGTATCTTCCAGGGGACATGCACGTTCTAGCAGAAGACTTGACCGAAGATCCATTTCTGTACAACATTCAAACTCAATTTTCAAAAATTTCGTTGGGAAGAATCTCGTCCATCACAGTCCATTCTTCTCCATCATTCGATGGTGAACGTTCTTCCAAAGTCTGACAATCTAAGGAGCATGGTTCAAAAAATTTTCCGAGTGGATATCCTGGACCAAAATTTGGTTACTTTCCCTCGCTTTAAATTGGAGCCACCACCTCCAATATGTTTCTTGTGCCAACATGCCTTTTTATACACCGGGTGTGCCAGAAAAAAGTTCACACTTTTGAAAATTCATAACATTAAGACTACTTCACGGATTTGAGTCACACAAATTCTAGTTATAAACCAACAGATCAAAGTATCTTTGTGATTTTTCTCCTTGTCCTACCAGCGCTAGAAGTACTGGTAACTTCAACTTTATAAAAATTCCATGGTTGCAAAATGACGGAAAAAGAGCTTAAAACATTGATCAAATCGTGAGGACTCTATCAACACCGAACAATAGGCAATGGGGGTTTCACCTTCTTCAAGAGTTATAAGACATCGATATTCAAACACATACGGAAGATTTTCACTCCCATGGCAATTAATGTCCGGAGGATACCTCCCACCCATGAGAAATTGCATTTCGTTCATTATTCTGTGCGAGGATTCAATTATGCTTTGATCGATGTTTAAGGCCATTTTTCAGTCATTTTGCAACCATGAAAGTTTAGTAAAGTTGAATTTACCTATATTTCCAATGCTCGTAAGAAGGTGAGAAAAATTACAAAAATACTTTGGTCTTTTGTCTCTTAACTAGAATTTAAATAATTCAAATATGTGAAGTATTCTTGATGCTTTAAATTTTCAAAAGTGGGAACTTTTTTCTGGCTCACCCGGTATACCTTCTATAAACCCTGGTTATGGATTATTTGCAAACATTTTCTTTTTAGTATCTGCCGCCTCAGGGGATCTCTGCATGGCTAAAGATACTAAGGGCCACGAGCTGCTCCGTTACGCCACTGCTTCTTGCTTACCCGGCAGAAGAAAAATTAAGAGGAGCTCACCTATGACAAGAATCTTGGCAGGTGGAACTTTCCCAGCAGCTGTTATCTGTCCAGTGAAAAATCTTCCGAATTGATTAGCCGCCTCTATTACAGCTTTGTAGCCAGCAATATTTGCCATTGAGCTTAGCGCATCAAACGTCTGTGCACGCGAGATCCTTGGTACACAATCCATCGCTAAAACTGTCAGCTTCTTGGCGGCAAGCATATCAACAAGTTCTTTATTCTGAGCAGGCATAACGAAGCTGACCAAGTTTGCACCATCTTTCAACAGTGCAGATTCGTGAACACCAAAGCCTGGATGGTCTTCTGGGGCACGTACCTAGTAAGTGGACAATATAGTATTCTAAAGTAGTCTCTGTAACGTTGGTAGTGTCGATGTATGTCAAAATAAAGGATAGTGAATAGTGAATTTCAAATCATGTAGGTGACCAGTAGATATGCCTTGAATTTATTTCCTTGTTAAAAAATGGGAACGGGAAAGAAAAATCCCACGTTTCTCTTCTCCGCTTTTTACTAGAAAAATAGCCTTGCGGCAACTCTGGGACACCTAAGCAGTATAGATGTTTGACAAAATATAGGATCCTGGATTGTAAATTTGAAAAACTTTCTGCGCGACCTGAGAAGTATCGATGTATGCATAAATGACCTAAGAAGTAAAAACTACGAAAGCCCTAAAAAAGCAAAGAAAATAGGGTACAAAAACGCTTCCAAAGCAAAGGCGCCCTATTTAGGAAAGACCTTCCTAGCTCTGCTAAGAGCATACATCAGGTGAAAATTTTATAAATAACATGGAAGATATAATGATAAATGACTGTTAAATCGACTAAAATATTCATGATTTCTACATGCCGTTCATATCTAGCGTCGTTCTTTCTTACATTTTGAAATGACTGCATTAGCAACCTTTCACATATTTTTGTGTTCTAGTATGTTCTCTAGATGTTCAAGGCCCAAGCTCTGGCCCAAGCTCGGTAAACTATGGCATCTTCTGGATCGTATAGTTTATCTTCCTTTTAGCTGTTAGCTTTGTACATAGACGCGTTCTACCCGAAGACTAAAAAACACCCAGCGTGTGAAAAAATGCTGTATCCCATATCAAAATATCCTATATAATATCAAAGCAACTGCTGATATAATAAATCGAACAAGAAAAGGCCACGATATGAACATCGCTCGTCGGATCCGCTGATGCTTGCGATGACAGATAACGAGTGAATTTGCAGGTAGAAATACCGCAAAACGACGAAGTACAACAGCGAATGAGTCGTCGGTTTAAGTATATTTATTTTGCCAATATTTCGTCCTGCCATGCAGGAACTCTTCAGGGTTGTTATACGATGGTTACATTTAAGATTTGAATATGTAGAACAATTTGAATAGGAGACGTTACATGTGATTGGTACTGCTATGTTCACTTAGGTTCAGTAAGTTACCCGATCCCTTCCCAAGGATATAGGAGATTTTCTATAGACAACCCCTTTCGAAAACCTGCAAAACAAGTGAAACAACGAGCAAATTCCCTTGGTTTTCCTTCTGAAAAATAATGACACTTAAATGCATTCATGTATCTTGTCTTCTTAGGAGAATGGAATCCGAGGGGCACTTCACTCATTGGAAAAAGCGTACGAGATTTTTTAGAACAAAAGGATTTATACAGATTTTTGATGGATTTTTCTTGAAAACAAAAGGATTTTTGCCAAAGGTGTACGAGATTTTTTGGGAGTGAAATGCCCCTCGATGGAATCCTTCTGAATAAGTATCTCATACTAGGGGGAAGACTTTTCTTTCTATAACAACAACTAAAGCTACGATAAAAACATAAACATTATTTACATGTGCTATTGATGGCGGGGAAAGACACAAGGTCATTTGGCCCCTACCATGAATGACAGTTACAATTAAACTATTAATTTCAAGATAATATGAAAAAAAAACCAAACGAAAACAACAAAGAAAGAAAATCAACTCAAAACATAGACCAGAGAAAAAAACATCACAACAAGAAAACGACAGAGAGAAAGTAGCAAACAAACGCCAAGAAAAGAGACGCCACACAGGGTAAATGTTAGCATGTTGAGAATATTAAAGGAGTGAGCCACTTTGTTTTTTCAATTGACTTGTTCATCCTCCCAAGAGGACAATACGTGCTAAAGCGTGTTTAAGACCCCGTTTACACGATGTCGGTAGCATGCCGGCATGATATGACACCGGCATGAAACCATGCCGGCATGGGTTAATCTATGATTTTTTCTCGTCCTGTTTACACGATGCCGGCATGATATCATGTCGCTTTGGTAAGACAATGGCTGTGGCGTTACATTTTTGTTTTATTATGCGGTTGCGCGTTGATTCTCAAGAAAGTTCCAAAACACTTAGCAAAACAGAAAGCCAAATCACAATATGGTCAATATGAAGTCGAACTCAAAGTAACGCACAAACGACAACAAACTTACATTGAAAACGAAAAGCGAAGAACGCTATGAAAGAAGGAAAAAAGACCAAGACCAATGACAGAAAAACAAGGCTGCTTCGTTCGTGTGGACTGACGAGGAGATTGAGTTGTTTTCTAATGGTTTACATTAAATTAGCACGCTTACTTGGTTGCAAAATATCCTCGCTTTGAATATTTTCTATCCTCGAGGCAAAAGCGACATGAAATCATGTCGGTACCATGCCGGCATGGCCCGTTTACACGATGTCGTTATCATGCCGGCATGAACCCGTACCGGTATGGCTATCGACATGGTTTTAATCCGGATTAACGCCTTCTCGTGCCGGCATGCTACCGACATCGTGTAAACGGGTGGCCCTGAAACAAAAGATATCATGCCGGTGTCATATCATGCCGGCATGGTACCGACATCGTGTAAACGGGGTCTAAGTCTTTCCTGTATGAAAAAGATATTAGGGAAACTTGCTCGCAAATTTATCACGCTTTTTAAGGTTTCTCGAAGGGACCCTTTCAAGATAATTCCTTGCAAAATCAGAACGGAGTTACCGATCGCAGCCAAGAAAAATTCTGAAAATAATTGAACATGTTTACTACAGTAAAGTCCCGCCTTTAAGAAACTCGTTTCACAAAACCAGCCTTATGAAAACATATAACTCTTCATAACAGGGTATGTATACCATGGTATAAGAAACATTTTTATATTCCGAAAATCTGTCAAAATTTTGCAAAGAATTGTTTTAAATATGCTCATTTGTACAAGAAAGTAATAATTTGAGCCAGTACTGAATTTTCTTGAAGTATAGGCAATTTCGGTCCCTGATTTCAAACTCATTGCCAAATGATATTACTTTGTACAATTGTAAAGAAACTAGGCATAAATCAGCCTGGATAGTTTCTTCTAGAGAGGCATCTTATTCAGTAAAATCAGGTCTGAGTTTCTTATAATGCAGTTTCTCAAAGGCGGGACTTTACTGTATTCAATGAGATGTTGACAAATATTGTTGCTTCGATATTCGCCGAGCATTAGCCCTTGAAACGACGAGCGTTTTTTCCAACTCATCTGTTATCAATGTAATCGACTAGAAAAAACAACATTTTCAAAACATCTGGGTGACCAAAGAAGCATCAGTGTTTGGTGAAATGAAGGATTATGAAACGTAATTCACAAATTTCAATTAATTATGCATCACTTTCGAGCAAAATAAAATAACACGTGAAAATGTAGTTCATAGAAGTCTTGTGCGCCGTTCTAGAGTTTCGAATGATCCCACTGAAAAGCAAGTTTTAAAAACATAAAAACCTAAAATTACATAAATCATTTAGAGCTAATCCCGTTACCCAGTACTAACATACTAAACATGTAAGATAATCAAAACACGACCACAAACTATGTAGGGTAAATTTCTTTCGTCGTAAAGTTTGCCGGGTCACTTTCAAAACTCCTCTGCGACGGTGATTGCAGAGCCGTGAACTTATGCAATAACTTTTTGTAATAATCATGAGTTGGTCTAATTTCCGACAATCTCCGAACTGAATTTAGTGCCTTTAGCAACAAACTTTTCTAGAAGAGGCGATGACAGACAGCTGTTTCATGGGACAAATGCCTACAGAAAGGTGACGATGATCTGACAGCTAATGTGATGATATTTCACCTTACCAGTACCTGCAAAATCCTCTAAATAACTTCCTCAAAATCACAGAGGCGACCTAGTCCGTTTTCAGATCAGCTTGGCAAACTCGTGCTTACTGTGTGTAACTAGCATGGCTTGCTCAGTTGACATAACCAAATATTAGCAATCTTCAGCCATGGATCAGGATAGTATTTCTTCGTAGCCGGTTCCAAATAACAGTCTTTTTGTTCTCACTTCTACGGGTATATATGTGAGATACAGTTCAAGATAATAGCATCCATTAGATCTTAAATTGTCCGTAGTGTCTGTTGTATTTAGGCTAACACTGCGTGTCTTGTCATATTGGCCATGGGGTAGTCATTGTCTTTCGCTCTCCATGGTATCGTCCTTGTAGTGCTGTATAGTAATTAGAACCGTATAGTAGAATGTAGGATTTGTTGTAATATTGTTAATGAATAAAAATATATAAATATATTCCTCATATACACAGGCGGAGAAACAAAACTTGATGAATTCCTGACAAACCTTAATATGAAACACGATTCTATTAAATTTGACCATGAAAAATCAACAAAATCAGTCGCATTTTTAGGCCCCGTCCACACGTATCCGGATATTTTTGAAAACGCATCTTTTTTTTCCGTTTTGGGTTCCCGTCCACACGGAGACGGCGTTTTCAGTCACCGAAAACGAAGCTTTTCGAAAACGCTCTCCAGAGTGGATCTTTTTGAAAACGCCTTTTTCATGTTGTCGTGTGGATGGGTGAAAACGGAGCTTTTCGAAAACGCTGACGTCAAGGCATCGATTTACGACGTATCAGAGCATGCGCACGGATCTTTGGGGACAACAAAAGGGCATTTTGATTGTCTGTTTTCTTTTGTCGAAGTTCGAACAGCGAAGTTTGAATGTAGCAGCGTCTTCGTGTGGACGGGGATATTTTCGAAAACGCTTCTCGTGTGGACGCGAATCTTTTTGAAAACGGATAAAAAAAGATGCGTTTTCAAAAATATCCGGATACGTGTGGACGGGGCCTTAGACACTTTGATTTATATCGATGAAAAAAGACAACTCCAAACAACACTTTACACAAAACCTACAGATACCCATAATTATCTACACTTTAAATCTTCTCACCCTAAACATCTCAAAGAAAGCTTACCCTACTCACAAGCACTACGAATAAGAAGGATCTGGATAAATTAAAGAAACAATTCATAGCACGTGGCTACACTGAAACTTTAGTTGAGAACCAGGTGAAAAAGGCTATCGCTGTCCCAAGAGAAGATACCTTGAAGCTGGGGGTAATAGGATGCGGGAAAGCTTCTGGCAATATCGGCTACATTGCGTTGCCCTAAGGGTTTAAACACTAGGCAGGTTGATACATAGATTTCATTTTTGTTATAATTTTAGTTGTTGTGTTGTTTTGACTTTTTTCGTTAGGGACACACGCTGTTTTTTTAGGGTTTTCTGTTCTGCCAATCCGCTCTCGGATCTTTCTATTGTTTGTTTTGTCGTAACGTGCTATCTTTTTCAGCTTCGGCGAGACAGACACAGCCACCGACTTCAGCAGTTCTTAACTCTGCGCTTTCTTTTATCTTTCTCCCGCCACCTTTGTATTACCGGCTGCTTTAACACATTTTAATTACGCATTGTAATAGGTAGGACCCGCACCTGCTTAGGCTATTGTTGTGTATCGTTTTTGAAATTCCAAATCTATATGTATGCTCCGCTGGCTAATGGTGGCCAAGCAATGATTTCTTACAATCTGATCAACGGTTGTTGTTCAGATTAGATTGGACTAAAGTATAGTTAAAATATGGTTAAAACAGTTTCTCTGCGAGATTCCTTACAAAAAACAATACTTTAAATCTATGTATATATATATCCGTGGTTCGATTCCCGGCTGTGGCGCGTTTTAATTTTCTCGATTTTCCTGAGAATTTTAAAAATTGTTTCCGTTTGCACCGAAAAAGGAGAAATCCTGGTTGCTCGCTAGCTGTTGAATATTTATGTATATATATATATATATATAGACACTCAAAGAAAAACACTTCTGGTAAACGTTTCGGCGTAAGCCTTCATCAGTATATATATATAGAAACTCAGAAAAAACACATTCGTTTAAAGGACATATGTCACGTTAGCAATTGGTTAACACAACAAAGAAGTGTGAAGTGGAATTCCATTGTTTTGTGGCCTTTCATTTCTGTTTCACGAATTTTCATTGCAATGAAAATTCAGCCTCGATCCTGTGCTTTGTAATAAACAATAGAAAGAATTGTATCGTGTGAACCAATCAGGTTCATGACATATGTGCTTTAAACGTTTCGGCCAAAGCCTTCATCAGTATATGCATCAGTCTCCCATTGCACCGAAGGCTCTTGTTCTTGTTAGCGTCGCATTCTATTCTTCTCATTATGGGAAATTCTTACTACACCCCAGATCTGTTTGTTTGTTTGTTTTCAATTTGTTTTGAGTGGGCTTGTCAGGATTTCTAGCTACTGAAAGCTAATTTAGGCCCACGTTGCATGCCGCATCCAGGCATGGGACCCCTAGTTTAACGTCCCTTCCGAAGGACGACGAGGTGAGTTGCGAGGTCAGGCCTCCTTGGTCACCCATCCGGAGTCTGACCTCACCCGACCAAGCTTAACTTCAGTCACCTGACAAAGACTGTATAAGCCACTCGGCCACTCACCCCGTTGAAACGAATCTTCAGGCTGGGAAACGAAAGACACTTAATGACAAACACAAACAACTATTTCGTGCAGAGACTCTCAGCGACACCTATTTCACAGTATTTTGTTTAACAATAGCAGTTCTATGGCCAAAAACAAATTTACCCCACACAGTTTTTGGCTGCACTTTAGAAATGTTAGTTAACTTCTGTGCAATGGTTTAAAAAAAAAAAGAAATGAAGCCATCATCCACCTGGTATCAAAAATAAACGATCAATTCGTATGCATTGCTTAGAAAGAATAGGCATGGTTTAGGGAGCTGTCATAAAGTATGGAACAGAGGGGGGCGGAAGGGATTTTACAGGGTCACCAAAATTATTGGATGGAAAATGTTGGGCTAACAAACTCCTGCAAGTGATAAACATGGGCCATGAAGCTGTACTTCTTCAGATATGTTTTCAATATTTTACAAATGTTTTAAACATTGTCAGCGCCACTTTTTCTATTCTCTTGATCATTGATGTTGTTCTCTATCTCAGTGTCTAATAAAGTGGTATCTGCAGGTACCTCCCTGCCTTCTTAAAACGTTATACTGGATCCCACAAATACAGTATTGGCAGAGTTCATTTCGAAGCACTGGTGGGGTCATCAAATCATTTTGCAGATGTTTAAGGGGCTATGAAAACAGTTTCTGTTTCTTCCATCGGGCTATATGATTTTACAACAAATTTTGAAATCCCTTCCGCCCCCCTCTGTTTCATTCTTTATGACAGCTCCCTTATGTCAGATTCTACGGAGATAACTACCACAGCTAATATCATTTCTAATGCCCTTCGCAAACTAGAAGATGTCCCAGAAACTTTTCGACGTTTACTAATATTTACAGACATTATTCATCACCAAATCGCGCACAAATATTTCAAGACATATCAATTCAGAGGGTCATTCAACAGGAGAAATGGTTGTTCTGGGGCATCTATTTGCGGACAAAGACAGTAGAAAACAAAAGACTTTGGTAAAGGGGATGATTTTAAATTGGGAATTTTATTGCCACATGGACTTAACAAACGCTTCCTATCTATATCGCAGTTTAATTGCCCTTTCTCTGCTACAGACTGCTTACACTTCGACATAAATTTCGCTCGTTTTTTAATTTCTTTTTATCTGAACCTAATTTCTCAAATTGGTTAAGCCAGCAATTCAATTCCATGAATGACTAGGTAAAATAATGCAGTTCAATAGATAAGTAGGTAAAAAAGTCAAGGTAATTCCGAGCGAGAATTGGTACAAATAGTAGTAAGCGCACATCTGCGACAAGGTTTTATATCAACAATTCTTTTTAACGCACATTTTTCGTAACTAATGATAAAGGGTTCACCCGAAATGTTTAGTTTTCTACCAAATGTATCAATCTGTCGTTCGATTCGCATTCTTTTTTAGAATGTAGCTATGGGCTTAAATCATCTGCTACTTTTTTTCTAACGACCACTGCGTCTAAAATGCCTTGAAAATCAGTTTTCTAGATCTCCTGTACCATGAAATCAGGTGTCAGTACTTGGGCAAAGGATCATTCTTGCCGCAAAAGCAAAAACTGCCTTGCTCTAAACCACATGCTGATTGGTAGACGACGGGGCGACAGAATCCTGTCGCCGATTGAAATTTTTTGCCGTTTTTAAAGCTCGTTGCCCATAAGGCCTAGACTGATGCCTTTTCGTCCCTTGTTTCCCTGCGTTCCTTGGTCAAGAGGGACTAATAACATTACTCTGAAATAGTGGGCCCACTTTAGGCCCACGTAGGGTGGTTCCGTATTCACCAATCAAATCGCTAGAATTCAGTTTTTAACCAACCAGGGGCCACTATTCAGAATGTTGTTGTTGTTGCTCTTAAAGAACGGTTGAAGAAGCCTGGAGTTCTCGCAGCTTCGATGGATCTATTTTGCTTCTACAGAGTAAGATTACTGTCTGAAAGGTAGGCATTTTGCGTTTTGTACGTCAAGACAACATCATTCTTTGTACTAAAAGCTTCCTTTTCAATGTTCGAGCTCTTTAAACCATGTTTTGAAGCGATTTTGTTGAGTGTACGAGAACTCCCACCTGTTTAGGCCATTTTGACAAAGTGGGCCCATTATATAAGCGTAATATAATGAGTCCCTATTGACCAAGTGATATCAGCAAATCAAAGAACGCAGGGAAACAAGGGACGAAAAGGCGTAAGTCTACATAAGGCCCTCAGTGGAGCGGTAACAACAACAACAATTCAACTCAATGAGATGAGCGTACCTTGAGGGTCCTTATGGTAGTGAGGCTAGACACATGGTAGTGAGGCTAGACTCGAATATGAAACAAAGTATCAAAAAAATTTTAATGACATTCTTCATCGTTCAACAGTGCTATTCATCTGCATCAATAAAAAATTTCGCTTCAGATCCCCTTTTAGATTATTTCATGTATTCATTGCCCAGCCGCTTGCACAAACAAATAACTTATAATTCATCACTATAAAACTGTAATTACAGTAAAGTCCCGCCTTTAAGAAGCTCGTTCCAAAAAGAAAGCCTGATTGGTTTCTTATGTTAAGATATACTTCTTCAAAACAGGGTTTCTATACCATGGTATAAGAAACACTTTTATACTCCAAACAGCTGTCAAAATTGCTAAGAAAAGGTTTTTGAAATATGCACTGCTGTGCGAGGATCTAATGGTTTGAGCCAGTATTGAAGGTTTCTTGAAATTATAATAATTTGGGCTTAAAACTTTCATTCTCGTTTCTAGAGAATTGCGATCTATTGGAGACATATTCAAATATACGCCTTATAATATTGCTATGCACCATTGTATAAGAAACTGAATATGAATCAGTTTGGATAGTTTCTTGTAGAGAAGCATTTTATGCAGCGAAATCAGGTCTGAGTTTCTTATGATGCGGTTTCTTAAAGGCGGGACTTTACTGTAATTTGATAGTAGAAAGGAAAAAAGCTATATGTTACAAAAAATAGCCAAACGGTTCAATAATTGTGGCTCCGTTTGGTTTTGAGCTTGGAAAAAGGCTAGAAAGTGCAATTAACTTCTGTATACTGGTTGCGCCAAAAAAGTTCTTTCTTTGTATTCAACAAAAAAAGTGTAAAATAGCTACTTAACTAAGACACTAGCTACGAACTACCATACCACACTACAAGGACGATACCAGGAGGAGCAAAAACATCATGACTATCCCATGGCTTTTAACACAGAACATACTACTTAGCTAACACAAAAACAATTTTACTCTGGTTCTGGGGAGCGCGTGGCCGAGTGGTTAAGGCGTCTGACTCGTAAGCCAAAGGTCAGAACGGCCGTAGGTTCAAATTTCGCGCTGGACAGTTTGGTCGCTGTCCGTAACTCTAGCCCGGGTCGACCAGAGCCATGTGAGGGAAATCTGGTAGCTGCGGCGGGTAGCTGCGGCGGACTGATGGTAAAACATTCGTGGCCCCTGCTGGAAATAAGTCTCTCAGACTTTCGCAGGCTAGCCACGTTAAATATAAATACCTACCTACCTACCTCAGCTTTGATTGTTTTTATTTGTTTCAACTTGTTTTGAGTGGGCTTGTGAGGATTTCTAGCCACTGAAATTAATTTAGGCCCACTGTGCATGCTGCATGCAAACATGGGACCCATAGTTTAACGTCCCTTCCGAAGGAAGACGAGGTGAGTTGTGAGGTCAGGTCTCCATGGTCACCCATCCAAAGTCTGACCTCACCCGACCAAGCTTAACTTCAGTCACCTGACGAAGACTGTATAAGCCACTCGGCCACTTACCAGCTTAGGTGGACAATTAGCTTTGGTGGGCAATCATGACTTGTAAACAAGGGAGAGTTCACAGAATTATGATGTGAACATGGTCAAAATCCCAAACAAAACTCTGCAATTGTTTTTAGAACCCCACCTCGAAATTAGTTTGCATCCCGACATCGTTAAAAAAAAGGGAAATCTAGAAGCGTACACAAATGCTGATATCATTAATCTGCCAGAATGTAATGCTATTTCCTAAAAACAGTTTCAGAATGGCTTCAGGAAAGAATTCAGTACACCCTTATTTTGCAAGAATTTCCATGAAACAAAGGCAGAACCCCTTAAAGCAATGAATAAGTACCCAGGGGGGGGGGCATTTGACTCCAATTTGATTAGGTTATGCCTATCAAAATTTTGTTTATCCAGCACCAGAATTTTTCCCTCCAAACGATACACGACTCCAGAAAAATCGGAGGATAGTATATTCCTGAATGTAAAAATTGGACTGAGGAACCATCCGATTAAACAAAACAGCCCATTTTGACATGCTTTCACAACCTGCTCTACAAAAATGTCCTTTGTTTTGAAGCCCGCGCTAGCAAAAATAGGTGAAAACGATAACCTGAAAACGGCACGTCCCCATCGCAGTACTATACTAAGCACTCCCCCCCCCCCCATGCACAGGTATGTAAAACTCGCACCTTCAACACAATATCTCCTTGATATGCCTCTTTCCCTTCTACGATTTTTGCGCCAACATCAACGTAATCCTGATCTGTAAATTTCGCGAGCATTCCAGCCCCACTTTCAACGGCGACATTGAAGCCTTTGTCAATCAATCCCTTGCATGCTTGCGGCGATAGTGCAACTCTCCTTTCATTCAAGTGTACCTCTTTTGGTACGCTAACTGTCAGTTGATCGTAAGGTATCCCTGCTACTGCAGCTTCTACAATAAAAGGATGAGATTTACACAGATAAGACATATATTCTAAGGAGGGTAGCCCTTCGGCAAAAGCTTCTACAATAAAAGGATGAGATTTACACAGATGAGACATCTGACCAGATCAGATGGAACATTCTAATCGTCTTTTGGTATTTATATTTCATATACAGGGTGTCCCAAAAAAATTGTACCCCGTTTGTGTGGTTGCTGTGGAGGAGTTGTTGTTTCAATTATCTCACATTTTGCACAGTTCCATAGATAAGGCTTCAACTTAGAGTTTGAGACTGCGTTCACACGATGCCGGCACATTTTGAAAACGGTGAAAAATGCGACGGCTGCAAAATTTGAGCTAGCGTTCACACGATACCGGCACAATTTGAAAACGGTAGGAAATTTGACAATAAAAACTCGTTGCAGGACTTTGATGCTAAGGAAAAGTACCTACACCCTAAGAATCGACCAGTCTCGATCCAAAAGCGTTGAAAAATGATCTGTTTACGATGCTGTTTCAAATTTATACCGGTTAGGGTTCCGTTTTCAAAATCTACCGTTTTCGAAATCTGCCAGCAAAAAATGTGCCGTTTTCGTGTGAACAGGAGGCCTATCCGTCACATTTTTCACCGTTTTCAAAATGTGCCGGCATCGTGTGAACGCAGTCTGAGACCTTGTCTGAGTCAATCTGACATGTGGTTGCTGATTTACGGCAGAGAAAAGGCAAAATAAAAGGTTGCTTCAAAAACAGCACTTCTATTGTTCTCAAGCAATGTCATAATAAAGTAAGTTTTCAACGAAAGGGTTCTAGAGTCATATGAAAATTTTTGCTAAACCATTTAAAGGGCTAGCAGTGTTGTCCATTCATAAGAGAGCACTCTTTACCTTTTGATAAGTTCAGTGAAAATTTTAGTACGATGCCAGAACCCTTTCTCTGAAAACGTACTTTATTTTGACATTACTGGAGAACAATAGAAGTGCTGTTTTCGAAGCAACCACTTATTTTGCCTTTCTCTATCATAAATCAGCAACCACCTGTCAGATTGACTCAAACAAGGTCTCACACTCTAAGTTCATGACTATGCAACTGTGTAAAGTTAGAGATAATTGAATCTACAGCTCCTCCACAGTTGCTACACAAACGGGGCACAAATTTCTTCGCGACACTCTGTATTTCATATTTGGAGGAGGGTAGCCCTTTTAAGGAGGGTAGCCCTTCGGCAGAAGCCGTAACGGATAATATTCAAGGGTCCCTCCAATAAAAACTTAATTACAACATACCTTCAAAAATAAGAAGTCAATAGTATATAAAACCATACTTAACAGCCTATTTACAATCATACAATAGATACAATAGAAAGAAAAAGTTAACCCTTAATTGAATTCTTAAAACCATTCAGGGAGGACGTCGTTTTAGACTCAGCAGGAAGGCTATTCCATAGTTTAGCTCCCCGGAAAGAAAAGCATGTTTGCCCATTTGCTGAATTTTTCTTTGGCAACCTTAAATCAGTCTCAATGTTGCGGAAGTTGCGGAAGGAGCAAGCTGAGTTTTTGGTGAACAAATTACACAGGTACTGTGGAACCAGATCATTGAGCGACTTGAAAACCATTGTTTTAGACTCATTACCAATGAGTTCTTCAATGGTCTTCCAGCCCAAATCCACAATAAATGGTCATGAACGTACTAATGCTTAAAAGGAATGCTTCCTTTATATCTATGAGAATAACAGCTGTAATAGTGAGTGTTCCAAAAACATTACGTCATTAAATTGAACGCAGAGAAAAAGAGAGTTGAATCTGGCAATTCTTAATCATTCTAGTTACATGCTTGAAATTTCAACTTACAATTTGGCATATCGTATGACGATATTAGTAATCTGAAAAGGGAGTTATGAGCTCTAAAATTCCATGTTTATGTTCAAGGCAACACTAGAGAGCTTGTGCCCAATCCTTCACAATCGCGTTGAAGAGGGAATCTAAGGATGAGCACACAAAACAGCGTTCACATTGTCCATCATTACCTTGCCGAAGAGCAAGAGTTCTGCCCATCGAGCGCCCGTTGTTTGTTACGAGCAAGGCGTGAATCATAACAGCTGCGATAAAATGTCAAAACAAGCTGAAAACTGTATTCGAAAAGCAATTAAGAACATAAAAGAGAAGAAAAGAAAGAAATGCAACTTCAACCTGGCTGCAATAAAGAAATGCCTTGAAGATGAGGGTTCCCTACCAATTGACTTGGAACTGCAGTTGAAAGAGATAGTCAGGCGTGGCCTAATCAAGAAAAAGGAAACGTATTCCCTGGGCTCAAAATGCAAGGCTGCCACTACAGCTGTTGTGTTGGAGAATATAGATGAGAACGTAATGGGTGAGTGCACTGTACAGCATAATAATCTTGTATTAACAAACCTCAGTGAAAGGATAAAAATCTTGGAATCGAAACTTGATAGCACGACCCAACTCAACTCAGCTCACAACAATAACCCCACACCCTATCGATCTAGTGATAACACGCTTGGAAAAGGAAGTTAAATTTTTGAAACAAGAAATATTAGTGAAAAACAGATAGATTTCTTCTCTCATAAACTCTTCAAAATATGATAAAATCTATGGAAAATCTGCTAATGGACGCAATTTTAACCATGCTGACAAGGTAGGCTGTAAAATCGTCACCCATAGCAACCAAAGTCAGGTTGAAAAAGGAAGTCATGTGTGAAAAAGACAAACCCTCGAAAACTTCACTGTCAATAAGAGAAGACAAATACCTAAAATTCCAGACATAGAAAACAAATTTTCACTAGAGCGGCAAAGAACATTTTGTCATTATCTTCAAATACATCTCATGGGGATGAAATTGTCTTTTTCCCTCCTCAAGGCATCACCTCGAGTGCTCCTAGACCTGAAATACCTCGACAAATATTTTTTCATTATTTTACCAGAAAAGGGGGGTTGATTTTGCTTTTGCAGGATGCCGCATTTGAAATTGGGCATACTTACTAACATATAAATTAAATGATAAATAATTCCAGTAAAGTATCTAAACTGCATGTGATTAGAATGAAGAAAAAGGTTGTATTTTTAGATGGTATCCATTACATGTCCTCGGCAATTTTTTAAGATTTCAAATTTAGTTGGGTTGCGTTTTTTTTAACACGTGGTAGAGCGATTTCACCATAAATGAGCATCCTAGGAATTTGCTTTGTTTTTGTTTTGACTACTTTAAGCATATTCAAATTAAAAAAGCCTTGGGCCTAGCTACAACCAAAAAACCCCGAAAATACTTTGCTGACGCCACCGAGTTGACTCCTGCTCATTTTCTTTAACATTCATGCATAAACAAGATTTATGGTAGATCTTTAAGAATGGCCTATCTGGAATACAATCGTAAGTACCATTGAACAATCCTTTGTCTTTCGTGTAAGTATTTTTTATTCTACTCGCCGAAGAGTTTTGTTTTTACGAGAAATGAATATAGCATGTCACAACAGCTTCCTACTCCTCTCATGATTGAATAGAAAATGGAATCGACAAGTTCCTGCTGCCCGTTCGTGTTCCAGGGTGTTGCCATTAGGAAGCATTCAGATTGACATTTGTCGCTCTTTTTGTGCACCCTGTACCACTTCCATTCTCTGCAAAGCAATTATATCACCCTAAGAAAATCTGGCACTCCTTTCATAAGAAATCCTCTTATATTCACAAAAATCCCTAAAAATTTCCATAATGACACTGTTGTGAAAAATCTCGTTTGCTTTTTGAAACAGAGAAACATCCCTTTTTGGATAATGACAGAACTTGAATGAAGGAGAGAATGGAAATCAACTACTTTACCGAAAGAGTTTTGATGTTTTTGAAGGGGAACCACTTTAAATTCAATGAGAATGGGTTAAATACTGTGAGAAAGGAAAAAATGGCACTATTTTCTATGGATATCTGTTGGGCACTACTTTCTATGGATATTTGTCGGAGAGGTAATGGTAGAAGTTGGGGTACTCAATAGAGCAAATTTGGAGGGCTGTGCCGTTTAGAGTGCTGCATGTTTAAGTCGTTGGTGAAGGAAAGAGAAAGTTCATATACTGCTAGCCATATACAGCGATCTGTCACAAAGGTGAAGGAACTTCTTCGCTGTAAGTTACTTTTTTGAAACAACTTGATTGGGAAAATTAATAGCATTTTCCTTGAAGGGTGTTCAATCGACCAAAGATAGACTAAAGATGGTAGCAAGGAACTTTTGCCAAGACGTACTGTGTTCCAATAACGAATTTTTGATGATGATTCTATAGGAATTCGATTTAAAGAACGTTGTGCATCTTGGTTAAAAGTTCCTCTCTGCCATCTTTAGCACAATCGTCTATTTGGGGCAATACAGCTCTGTGTGAAACTCTAGGAAAACAAACCTGGCTGTGCACTCTGTGATAAATATCTTGATGTACCAATATATAGCCTTGGAAACAGTGATGTATTCTGTGAAAAAGACGAAAAATCAGTAAGCCCACAGAAGACCATTGAGTCCCCACTGAAAAATTTGAAACTCTTAATATCTTAACAAATCTACACAATTCGAAAACGTAACCCCTAATTAGACAGAAAAAGAATTCATTATTTCTTGATCCAAAAACGTTATCAGATTTTGAATTCAAGAAAAATACACTTTTTACAACAATCCAAAATCACAAATCAATGGTGCAGAAAGGTTACAAATCAATGAAAAATTCTATTAACATTTTCAAAGAGCTACACAAGTACTTTCAGTCAATAAACTGATGATGTTGATGTGTCCTTTAAAAAACATTATTATCTTTATCAGCATTATACTATCAAATCATTTCAAAGTTGGATACTGGTTTTGATCATTGCCATTCAACTCTCTGGTTAAAATTTGTGCTTAACTTAAATCTCTGAAAACCAGG
The DNA here is from genome assembly GCA_964020215.1 of Aurelia sp. 3 sensu Dawson et al. (2005). NCBI lineage: Eukaryota > Metazoa > Cnidaria > Scyphozoa > Semaeostomeae > Ulmaridae > Aurelia > Aurelia sp. 3 sensu Dawson et al. (2005). Next base: position 4,022,364 of record OZ026583.1, on the reverse strand, counting down.
GGCTGGTGGCAGATCTCATAACCTAGGGCATCAACAATAATATAAACATGTTTTCCTATCAGAAAGCCCCTTGGGAATATCTAAAAAAGCTAAAGGAAAAATAAGATGCAGAGGCATCAAGAAGGCAAGTGATATAAGAGAATGATTCAGGGTTTGGCTTTTTTGTAATTGATGAGAGGTAATAAACCTTTTAGTGGTGTGCGAGTGTATGGTTACAAAGTTTGGCAGAAGAGTCTGAAACAAATGACATTCTAGTAAATTTTGCAGGATTTTTTGAATGTGTGCAACAGTGATAGGCTCAAATGCTGATGAATATGTGTGCAAGTAAATTTTGCCATACAATATGAGAATCAATATATCATAAAAACAGAAAAAGAAATCTAATTACAAGTACACAATATAATGTAAGTACAAAGTTAAAGATGTATATAATCTACAAACATCCCCCAGTTTAAAATGGCAGGGATAGCATTAAAAAGGTCAGTGAAACCTTGCTTCATAATGGTCCCTAAGAGGTGTCTTTGAAAGAAAAGTTTCATGAAAGAAAAGAAAATCAACAATATTTACACCTCAAAAGTGGAGGGTTCCTGCATTAAATTTTTTTACACATATCAACATGTATAAAACTATAACTCAATCGAGATCCAGTCTTAAAATAGGTAAAAGGCCTGTTTTGTAAGGCTGCAAACTTCATGGGCATACTCCTCATTAATTGTGGCTCCAAGTGAAAGAAATTTAGTGAATCTATTTAAGGTTAATTCAAGGATAACCAAAATTTCTGGATAAATAAACACTAAAACCTAACAATAAAAACCTATGAATCTTTCCAAAACATTGAAATTGCATAATTGCAATGATTCATAGGCTCCAATAGACGATTACGCTAAAGATGGCGGCGAGGAACTTTTTACCAAGATGCATAGACCTTTTAGCTATTCTACAAAAGAGCCTGGATCGAGCGATATTTTTATACAATTTTATACACGAGGCTCGACTGAGTGCCGTTAGAGCTTCGATCGCAATTGTGCACATTCGAAAATTCTACAAATTGTAATGAAATATCGTTCGATCCACATTCGTTTTCAGAATAGCTAAAAGGTCTATTGCGTTTGAATTGCGAATCCTTAACGATTGTATAGGAATTCGATTAAAGAACGCAGTGCATCTTGGTAGAAAGTTCCTTGCCGCCATCTTTAGCGTAATCGTCTATTGTAGCTTGCTTTTGAGTTATACCATATTGCATGATACTGTAGTTGACTGCTTTTCCTGTCAGACTCCCTTAAGCTGGCTTTCCACTAGGAGGATTTTTCCGCACGCAGCAGAGCAGCTGTTGTATTTGCATTGTTTATTTCTAACAAATTGTCATTTCTAGTCGCTCCGCTAGATTGACTTCAACTTTTCCACCACATTCTATGGTGCCAACCAATCAAATCGCTCGAAAGGTCTAACACATGACATCAGAATTCCATGGCAGGGGAAAGCCACAGCAATTGGCGAAAAACAGTCCTGAAAATTTTTTTTAAAAATTCTTTGTCAAAGAGAATCATGTCATTGTCTCACTGACCAGCAGAGTAAATTATTCATTTTCTTATCTTGCTTGATATTGTTACCTGGATGGTCTAAGGCTATTACAAGAAACTGATTTAACGTAAATCTGAACCAAATATTCAAATATAACATTAACTGAGGAGGCTAGTATGAATATGAGTACTTGAATAAAATATGTGAATAATGCGAAAAAGTTGAATGCATATCTTGAGTATGTAAAATCCAGTCTAAAATAGAGTCTTCATCCGAGTTCCAAATAACTAGCTGCTATGCAAGCATACTTTGTGCACTATTAAAGTGTCAATTTCCTACTCGTCTACTATAGCAGGCCTTTTCTCCGGAAAAGCTGTACAAGAAAGCCACAATGCTCACGTAACTTCGTTTGCGCGAGCGATCGCACAGGTAAAGGTTCCCAAGTACCTTTTATTCATTTTTCAACCGTAATTCCGCTGACATACGGTGAACAGTATGATGCTCTCATGTCAAAGGACTTTAAATGGGAAGAAAGGTTTTGCATTCACTGATAAAAGTAGAGGATCAATGCACCTTGATTGATGAAATGATAAATCTGATGTCTGGCAGTCATGTTTGTACCATTGATGAACCTTCTGCTACAATGTTGATTCCCAATTTGTGCTTTCTATGAGAATGATTCCTTTCCTTCTTGAAAGACTTAAACTTTACACCGAACAAAATCTGCAAAAGTTGGTTCCTTCTTTTAGTGTTACATCCACGATGGTGAAATTCTCTAAATGTGACTTCTGTTCCTCTTAGCACCAGTGTTTAATTAGATCTGATACCGGTCAGATACTTTCCAGCTTTAACTTTGAGCTTATAATGCAGTTATTTCAATGTCAGGTTTCTATTGCATGTTTGTATTTCGTTTTCACAAAAGAGATGTTTCCTTGAAGTATGATCATTTCCACCTGAGGTCATTAATTCTGTTCTCACAATTTAACAGGAGATTTGTTCATTGATCAAGGAGGACTTTCCTTTGCAATTCACAAAAATTGATGAGAGCGATTTTCCCTAAGGTTGGCAATTTAGCGAGAGTGATGAAAAGCTCACTTGATCATGTTTGCATGAGTGCTGACGCGATCGCGAGCGATCGCTCGTATAAAACGAAAAGGCCTGCTATAGTGACGTCTTCTCTTTCCTAACTCAATGTCCAAGTCCTTTTACACTCTCAATACTAGCATTATACGTCATGTCTTAAGTCATGTGATAAGTATCAAATATAAATGTGGTAATAACGGTTAACAACAACAAATCTTTTTAACAATATAGCTGACGAACGAAAAACCACTTCTTGTACTAAGTTGAAGCTTATTCAGCAGGAGCAGCCTTTGACGTTTTGTCCATTTTCAAAGAGGGTCTAGGCCTAGTTATGTACGTTTTGGCGCCTTATTCCTCCAGTGGAAATTGAAAATCTTTTTCCATGCGAGTGCATTGTTTTAGAAACAAAAGCTGCTCTGCTGCGCACAGAAAAATCCGCCTAGTAGAAAACCGCCTTTAAACAGAACATCATCAAAATTAAATCGCTCATGATTTTTCTGAAGTTAGGCTCACCTTAATCGCCTTTTCTGCAAGCAATGTGCTTGTACTTGTTGCCTTTTTTAATTGTGAAGCTACAAATAAAGACAACATTCAGTATGGTACCAAAGAGTGTGGAGATCAAAATGCTGCTAGTAAGGATTGAAACAACCAACATAGTCAGTCAACAAAACAAATATCAACTTTCAGCAAACAAAACGGTATGAAAACAACTTTTGCTATGTAATCAGGCCTGCCTGTAAGTCCTGTGACCTTGTCTGCAACATGTACCATGATCACAAACAGGAAATTACAGGATTGAAAGCAAGTACTGTATCAATGGCAGCACTTAATGATTAAGCATAGTGTATTTCATTCAGATAAAAAATTAATTTATAGATTTCCATTTCACAAAGAGATATTAATTTTGGCCAGGTCAAAATGTTTTCCACCAGGCCATTAGTTTCCAAGAATATCAAACAGGAGTTCCCCCAAGGATAAAAGGTGAGGCATGTGATTTTGAGGCAAAGCCTTGTAGGCATGTACACATCGCGCTTCTCAAGGGCATGAGGTGCGTGATGAGGTGTGTGATGAGGCGCCAGTGCATGAGCATGCCCCTCAACAGCCAAGTCTGATGATCATGATAATATTTTATCATTGCATAGAAAACAGCACTGTACATGCATAGTCATGACCTGGAGATTATGGATTTCAGGACAGGATTCTCACATGAAGCCTTTGAATGCACAAGTTGCTGTTGAGCAAACAATTGCAAACATTTGCACAAAACTTTCTGTTAGTGAACCCAGTACACAGCACTCTCTGACTACAGCTAGTTTCTAAGAAATTGAAAATATATACACCCCAAGAATATCTGAGGGGTCTCATTTGGCAAGTAAAAAACCGCAACAACTTGAAAGGAACGTTGATACATTTTCTTACTCCTCCTTCTTTCACATTTGCTCTCATACACTGTCCTTTCTTCTCATTTTATTTCATGCTTCATTTCACCTGGTTACTGTTCATTCTGTTCTGTTTCTTTGACACATCCTGCATCTTGATTTACACAAATGCTGAAAAGTGCACACGATTCATTATGAAACATACCTTTGCACCTAACAGAATGACTATTTCTCAACAAGTTGCTCCCAAGTCTAAGCAAAGTCATCTTGATGTCCAAGTTCTACAATCAAGCTTCTGAAAATAAAAAAATATTGCTCTTAAGAACTTCATGTTTTCAAAAAAAATTCCATGAATGCAAATATATTCAACTGTCATTTTGTAAAGGCTTGCTAACATTTTTCACCTTTGTACAAATCATGAAAAACATCTTGACATAAAATCAATTGTAATGTTGGCCTGACAATGCGGCAAGTTATGAAACAAGAATCTATGGCAGTCAGATTTTAAAAAGAGGAAAATTGAGCCTTGCAGAGCCTTGCAGGTGCATATCAAACTTTTGCAGCCTGGGGCTTCTAAGAAAAGGACCTGCGACTTACAATTTTTGTATTCTAGCAGCATTGGGCCATCACAGGCGAAGGGACGAGGGCTCATGCAAGGCCACTAAAAGAAAATTCTCCCTGAGTGATATTTTCAAAATTTATGAATAAATGGCTCTACAAACATTAAAAAAGCAGAGCAAAATGGCAGCAGCATGGATGCTCCAAGCAGTCCCCTTATCAAAATTCTAGGTTGGAAGACCATTCAGGAACTCAGTCAAAACGAATCTTAAAAAATGTTGTTCAAATCCCTACATGGGTTGGCCCACAATGCTTGTGTAGCCTTTCCACAAACAGCAAAGTGCTTCTCTAACAGTCTCTGTAATACTGAGACAGATCCTGCTAGCTGGGTCTAAGCAGGCATCCTCTCTAAGTTGTTTTGAAAAACTATTTAGCACACCTTTCTTATTTGAAAAAATTCGAACATTATGAATATTACATACAGAAGAATAGCGTAAATAGGATTTTAGACTGTATCTATACTGGAAGACTTTTACTAATAACTTTAATCTTCACTTTGTAACTTGAACTCAAATAACCTTTAATTCTTTTTTATGGGAAGGTCTCTTGAAAACTAGCCCCTGTGCTGAGGGCAATCCTGCTTGTAGATAAATAAATAAATACAAAATGAAACAAAAGCATTTACAGTACATCAATTTTGCAAGTCTTCCATTACATTGAAATTGGCTGGGGCTTTCAGTAGCTTGCCCTAAAAACCTTTGATTGTGATGAAGTAGGAATGGACTGGAAACTTTGCAAAGTGTGCTAGAAGATGCCATCTGGCTACCGTCTTAAAAGCAATGAATCTATTGTTCTTCCTTTGTTATACTTTAAATTGCATGGAAGATCTACATCTGCAACATAAAATGCAGCCAGGAGAAGGCCATAAACAAAGGTTTTACTACCACAGTTGTGGCAATAGGCTGTTAAAGTGGAGGTGGGGGGGGGGGGCTTGACTTCAACAGTCAAATGCTATCATGTTAAAAAATACAAGCAACAAAGGTCCCTGTAGATGGCCTTAAAAGATGTCTGGGTGACCAAGTTATCAAATTGTCAATCAAACCATCATACCTGGCCCAGCACAATGCATCACATCAGACACTGGTCGGTCAGACAAATGCATCTCATTGGTTCACTGTGTAGCATTTTGAAAAGCTGCACATTTTGTTTCTTCACAAACAGTTGCCGTAAATAGTATCAACAATTCATCAAGAGATGCTGTGAAAACTTAATAAAGGAGCCAGCTGTATCTGTGATTTCATGTAACAGACTGCAATGGCTCCTATGCTTTTATATGAGTGGTTCAAAAAGTGCTATATGTAGAGAAAAGCTGTTTTAGCCATTAAACCATGATCATTTTCAAAAATAATGCAAACTTAATATCACTCAAGAGACTTTAGTGAGCAAAACTTGATTTTTGCAAGTGTTGTAAAATTTTGGCAACTAAAGGGGGTTTTAGTCTTGTTTCATGAAGTTTTCCCATACATAATAATGATTAGAAAATGCAGGTCTTCAAAAACAATGAAATGAAGTTAGATTTGCATAGGGTGACTGGTTATTGACCATCCCCTGTTGTCACAGAATGCTCTGTGGTCAATTTTTTGTTCTTACACTTTCTTAATGGCATTTGGCAAAAATAAATTGTCCAGGGACTATTCTAGAGCTCATTCTTTCATAAGGAATGACTCTTTTCATATTCTGCTTGCAGATTCCAAATCAGAAGGCATCATAGCCCTCATAATTCATTTGGCACCAAATTTGTTTTGCTATCTTGATTTAAGCAAAATCATCAATAAGTTCCAAGGAAGGGACTGAGCCCTCCTCACCCAGATTAGAAAGTTTGCCTTGCGCAGCCGATTTATCTGTCATGCACTTTAAATTTCATCCCCGGTTCCAGCCGCGAAATTTTCGTAAAACAACAAAAGGAAACAATATAACTATTGTTTAGTGACACAAATACAGCCGCGCAAGTAATTTGGAGTTAGGAGAAATCCCCTGCACATTCTGCAAACTTTCCAATCTGGCTCCTCACTCCATAAGCTTTCAGTTGAACTTTACTTTTAATCAGGCAAAACTCAGCCTTGGAAGTCTTATTCCACAATTTGCTTCTTTTACACAATGAACCATGCAATGCAGGTAGTAGTCTTTGTGGGTTGCAGCAGAGCAGCACAATAATACACAGCAGGTCAAAAGGCATATTTTACAGCAAGTGGATTGGGTTGCTGTGTTGGTGGGTCTGCCATAGGACAAAGGAAGAAAGCTACATAGATGCCGAGGGCTCCACTTTTATACCTGACACAATGGTTTACCCAAATTCCTTCACACCAGATTATAATGCAACGAGCCAGGAATCTGTTACGTAAAATGATCACGAGCTTAGGCCATTTCATTTTATACGTATGGGCCTAAAAGCCAGCTTTGGAGAATCCAATTCGCACGTGTTCGACGTTCTATTTAGGTTTCTCTGGATAACATGTTCCAAGGAGGCAAACAAAGTCTTATGCAAGGTAACTAAGTATCTTGCAAGTAAAGGAATTCAGAAAAAAGACTTACGTGCTTGAAATATAACCCTTTTTGCCTCTCTGGCTTCTGTGCGAGGGTCCCTTTCACCACCACCAGTTCGCGCCGGTCACCAGTGCACTTGCCGGTTCGCTGTAATTTGAATACAGGAGGTAATTTGAATAAGCAGTCACATGTTTGCCCGGGCCCTTGCTGGTTATGTTAATTTTGGACATTCGAGGTCTGTTGGACATTATCGCAAAATTAATTTGGCTTGTATAATCTTTTTTCTCGAATCATGCTCTAATAGTTATGTAGATCCAATCATTGGATTGATCTACCATTTTTCCGTTCAACTCAGTTCGGAGGGGGGCTTTGGGGCTACCAGAACCCGCAACCCCGGATCAACATTTGGAAAAACCCGAAAACGCGGAAGTAAGAAAGCCAAAACCGGAATCTGCAAAACTGAAGCAAAGTCTTCAATTTTCATCGATAATCTATGAGTACTTCCTGCATTTTCCTTTTCACTGAATCTCTGAGCATCGTTTTAGCATTTTAGGCATTCGAAAGCTGGTTTTTCGATCTCAATAAACCACATGCACTGTATGACTTGGGAAACCCGACAAATATGAAGTCATATAAATTACTCGAAACCCAAGCACAAAAATTGGCCAAACCCGCAACCCGTGACACATATCAAAACCTGAAAACCCGCAAGATTTGAAAGTAAAACCCGATACCCGAGAGCTAAAATTAACCAAACCCGCAACCCGTGAAACTCCAATGCCCGTGACACGTATCAAAACCCGAAAACCCGCAAGATTTAAACGTAACACCCGATACCCGAGGGCTAAAATTAACCAAACCCGCAACCCGTGAAACTCCAATGCCCCCCTCATCTGGAGGTCCAGACAACACTTAGGTACCCTGGGTACCAGAGACTCAAAAAAGAAATAAAAAGAAAGTGTCTTCTTTCTTCTTTTCGTTGTCACAACCATTCAAGAAACTGGCAAATCGACCGATGAAAGACTTGATCTTATTATCAAACTCATCACTGAAATAAAGGTTCAGCATAGAGAAGTTTACCAGCTGCTAGACAAGTTTGAAACATCGATGCACTTCATAAACACCCAGTTTGAGGATCACAAGGCCATCACAGATTCCCTCATCAAGCGAAATGCGAAGCTTGAAGAAAGCAAGTCAAACCTCACGCAAGATGTCACCCAGCTCCAAAATCAAATAAAATCCCTTCGTCAAGACCATAACGATCTAGAACAATATAGTCGCCGTGAAACGATTGCAATTGGTGGCATTCCAAGGAAATAGATGAAGACCTGGTACTGGAAGTTGGCAAAGCACTGGACGTTGCGGTAGAAGAATCAAATATTGAGCATGTCATCGCATCAGTTCAAAAAAAGACGCAGCCATAGTCTGCAGATTTGCCTCGTCAATCACAATATTCTATCAGATACGCTAGAATACTATGGAATAAGAGGTATCGCCCACGCTTGGTTTAAATCTTACCTTACAGAAAGAAAACAAACTGTTTCAGTAAATGAAGATCTTTTTATCAACTGCGGAGTTCCACAAGGAAGCGTCTTAGGTCCATTTCTCTTCTTGCTATACGTCAATGATATCTATGTTTCTTCACAAAAACTGGACTTTCACCTCTTTGCTGATGACACCAGTCGTCTCTTTTTTGAGCAAACAGTAAACTCAGAATTAACAAATATTTCTGACTGGCTATTGGCCAACAAACTCTCCTTAAATGTATCTAAATCCAATTTTCTGATTATAATTCCACATGAAAAAGATTGATCAACCTATTCATTTATTCAATCTCACATGCTTTATGGTATACTAAACTTGGGTAGTGCTGCTAAAACTAATTTAGAACCATTGAAAAGTAGTCTTCGTAAAGCTGTTAGGTTAATTGATTTTGCAAAATACCAAGCTCATAGTGAACCACTTTTTAAAGGAGCTGGATAAGAAATATGTAAAAAAATCTTCGTTTGTGTATTAAACATCGCATTTTGAAAGGAGAAATTCCTTTGTAATTGGCTAAATTCAAAAGGAAAGAAAGTGCAAAGGCTAATCTCCAAGGTGAGATATTTATTTTGAATTTTCGTTGAACAGTCGCAATAAAATAGCTCAGCAGAAAATAGCCAATCAAAAACTTCCTCGACAGTTTCTTATCCAGCTCCTTGAAGAAGTATAACCTTCTTAATTTTGATAACATGTATAAACTTGAAGTTGCTAAATTCATGTTTGATATATATCACAAAAATAGTAATGAAATTTTTCAATGACCTTTTCGTCAAGACAAACATGCGTCATCATCATGAAACAAGACAATCTTCAAATGACAATTTCTCTTTCCCTTTGGTCTCCACAAATTACAAACAAAGATCAATCATTTATGAAGGAGTCAACATCTGGAATTCGCTGCCAGCTCATATAAAAAGGTCACCAAACAAGCCATCCTTAAAAAAACCGAAAAACTACTTCTTAGAGTCGAATTAATTTCTCGAACCACATTACCATGCAACCTTGCACTACCAGATTACTGATATGACTGTTATACACTACTGATAGTATTAACCTACTAATACTTTCTTATCCTTATTTGTTACTCTTTTAAACTTTCTTTTCATTCTAAATAAGACACATGCTGTACACTTTCTTACACGTCAACTTTTCTATTTTGGAGTATGCTTTTGACCGACTTTTTCTAGAATCGGGTATCATTCGCAGTCATTTCCTATTGATTGGCATTTTAGGCCTCGTGGCTGCTATCTTTAATTTGCTGTCATTTTAAATTATCTTGGCTTGGTACATCTAGGGGTTTTTAAGCTTGAAAAGTAATGTAAATCTACCAATTTTCATGCTTGAGGTGGTTGACTACATGAAAATTTCATGCTCTAGGGGGTTGGTACCGGTACCACATGGTTTGGTACCAGGTTCCACCCTTTAAGGTACCAGGCTCCACCTAAATTGCAGGAAGTGGCACCATGTAATCCCAATTTTGACCGAAGTAAACATCTGTGTCGAATGAAATGTTAATACATATGAAATGGTAGAGACCAAGCTGTCGACTGCCCTCGTTGATTCCATGTGAAGGTTTGCAGTAAATTGCTTCACGACATCACGAATAGATATAAACTGGTAGAATTAAAAAATGTACAGTTTAGATGACAATGATGATAATTTATTATCGATTCTACCACTTTTGAGTTTCATTTTATCGTGTTGCCATGTGCGTTTCTAGTTCAAATATATAACATGCATTATACTTATGCGATAAAATCTTCTAGTCTGGGAGGCATCCTTCTGTTTCGGGTCTTTGTTCCTGCTGCCATATTTAGATGGCTGTGCTCATCAGTATCGTCATCGGCTGTTGCAGAGTTGTCAGCTTGGCCTTCCAAAGTTAATTCTTCAATTTCCTTGTCGCTTTCATTAGCCTGATTCACAGACCAAACGAGTGGTCTGTGAATCAGGCTACGCTTTTCATGTGCTGCTGCTTCCTCTTCGTCATTGTCTCCCCGTGAAAGTCACTCAAGGGGGGGGGGGGGTAACTTCAATAGGCGGGTGACGGGGGTGTGCCATTTTACGTCTGAAATCGCACCCTAAAATTTATAAATTTTCGCGAAAACGATACCCCAAAATTTACTGGCCATTGAAAATGTATACCCCAAAATTGTGACAGCCATCCAAAATTTTAACAAAGTAAGTGAAATTTGATCAAAATCAATACCCTTAAGAGTTATTTTTCTAAAATGACACCCCAAAATTTATGACTACTTGTCATTTTACCAAAAATGATACCCCAAAATTTATCTTCTGCTGGAAAAAAGGCACCCCAAAAAATGGCACACCCCGTACCTTCATATATGGTAGTTACCCCCCGGGGAAAGTCGTAGAACCTTGACATAATCTGCTTCAGAGATGATGATTATGTCATCTTCATGAAAGAATGAAGGGAGGCAAGAAGATGATTCACCTATCAAATAGTCAGCCCTGCCTTTTCCGCTCTTACGAAAGTCAAATTCTTCCACATCTGTTTGTACCCTGGGTACAATTTCCTTTCATCTAAATTTCGAAGCTCTGGTACCCAGGGTAATCTGTTTGATGGTAGATCTCACCAGACACACTTTTTGCTCCCGTCACGACTCCTCTAAATCGCTGAAGAAATCCAAAAAATCTATCAACACATCGTTCACTACTGCTACATGCGACATCATTTTCAACTTCATTTGTTGCAACATTCTGCTCTCTGATTTCACCAGGTCCGCTGAAATGGGGGACAGGAGGGGCAATTTGCCCCAGGGCCTCAGGGTCTAAGGGGCCTCATAACTGAAAATTTTTAACATTTTGACTGCAAGAAATGCTCTAGAATGCATTTTAAGTCAATCTAAATGGCGTGATCGAGAAAATTTTCTCCTCGTTTCGCTCGCAGGGGGGCTCATTTCCCAGTTTTGCCCCTGGGCCTCCCAAAGCTCTCGGCATTTCACCTTTGCGCATACTGACTTCATCAACCGCAACATGAAGTAGATTGGCTTCAGTTTTGAGGTCATAAATAAACCTTTCGCTTCTCCTGCTTACTGCAACAAGCTCTGTGTAAGACATGTTTTCTGAAGAAGGCAGCTGGTAACCCCGTTTCTCTCTGGTGTAGTACGGGAAGCCTTCTCACACCAGAGAATAAAGAGTATCTTCGCATGCATCAAGATCCAAGACTGTCGGAGTCGGGTTAAAATCCCTTAAAACCCCATTGAAATATTCGTTCGTTAATGTAGTAAAGGCCTTCATTTTAACCGATTTGATGTCTGGATTATGCTTAGCAACATTGTTTTCCAATTTCTGCAGACCACGGAGAAGTTTGGAAATAGAGTTGACGCTCTTCTGCGAGGGAATGTCCTGGGGCCCTTGACATTGGCCGTTCACATTAAAAAAGCTCTTTGCTTTCATTACAACATCAGCGAGCATTTTGCTTGCATTACTGAGCAGTGGTGATGCATCTTCTAGCCCACTTGTGGTCGAAAATTTCATTACTTCTGATGAACATTAAATGATTGGTAGATTAAATGCTTAATATTAAATCAAAAGAACATTAAATGCTTGGTATCATTTAGGGACAGTGCAAAGTTTATTTTATAACATGGCCGGTGAAAAACGTAACGGGGCAACTACTTTTTTGAGGTCGTACACAACTGGGTAAACACTTTTTATCAAGCAAATATGAACGGGCTTGAACGGGGCAATAACTTTTTATGAGCTAAAGATAGGTTGAACTTTTAAATATAAAAAGGCTCACCTTGAGGACAAAATTTTGAATCATGCAAGTTGAGAAATGTATGCAAAGATGTGTATAAATGACGACAAATTTCCTTGCTGGTTTCTTGAAAGAAGGATTCATTAGTCATTGACAAAGGCTCTTTTAGAGATGAACTGCTTTTCTTATGGTCTTTGGCTAATTCATCGGTGGTACTACAGTACAATACAACATCAGTTGTTTATGAATACGGGGCAGATGCATTTTTTAAGGAAAAGGTGAATGGGCAGTTGTATTTTTTGCAATGATTTCCTGCGGGGCGAGCAGATTTCTTTGCAACGATTTTTCTTCTCCACCGGCCATGTAATATTATAAATTTTGCGCTGCCCCTTATTCTCAACCCCAAGTTCATGAATTATCTTCTTTTGTAAATCGGCAACATACAGAATATCATATTGAAATATTGCCAATACTGTTAGCAAGCCAATTTCATCGTTCAAAATGGTCAGCTCGTTTGCCTTGTGATCTGTTTTTTAAGAGTTTAATAAGAACTCTTATATCTCCAATCAATCAAGGTTGCTTTTGTCTTTTTGCTTGGCTGAGGTGCTGCAGCATAGATGTAGACTACATTACATAAGTCCCTCTAACTTACGCTCGTTGTTGTTGTTGTTATCGCTTCAGTTGAGGGACTTATGTCCTCACGCTTCAATACAGGGACTAATTAGGCCAAGTCCGCCGCGTTCACGGCGCGACCAATCAGATCACTACTTTCTTAATATGGTCAACCCACGTGCCTATTTGTAGTTTTGTAGAGTTTGATTGGCTCGTTAGTTCAAAGTTCGACTTCTCGCAGCGAAGCAACGTTCGAAGTGACGTTCGAAGAGACGTTCGAATTTTCTTTCGACTTTCGATGGATGGAAGATGTTCTAAGTTTCTTCTGATTTGTCGTAAGATTTTAGTGCCTGTTTAGAATCTGTTTGGTCGTGAGTCCTTTGTATGAGTGACATTAAAACATCAGATCATAAATGTTGAACGAATACAAGGAATCACGTCGTCAGTCTAGCATAGATGTTGGTATCTGTGAAGTCTTAAAGCTTTCTTTAATTTTCTAAATTGTTGGCTGTTATCTCAAGCAGACTCTGTTTACAGCTTGCGTTTCAGATCAACAACTAGGAGCTTTTTAGAGCTGGTTTCTGCGACAACGAAACAATGTCAGACGAACACCAATGCTACAGGAGATTCGGCATTGCATTTCACTTGGGAGAAAAGTGGAAACTTTGTTTGCACTGCTAAAAAGCTGTTCTAGGAATTCCAAAAAAAACTCCATTGACGAAATTGTTATTGGTACCGACTCATATAAGCTGGGTACCAGTGCCACTACTTTTGGTATCAGGTTCCACCCTTTCTACAGAATTTGGTACCAGGTACCACCCCTCTGGTACCATGGTACCACTACCCTGTCACCACCTCATGATTTTATCACAAAACACGCAAGTCTATGCCAACTTAAGCTGGTTTTCCACTAGGCGGATTTTTCCGCGCGTAGCGGAGCGGCTATTGTATTTGCATTGTTTATTTCTAATAATGGTCACTTCTAGTCGCTCCGCTACGCGCGTATTTGAAAGTCGGATTGACTTCAACTTTTCCGCCGCGTCCTATGGCGCCATTTCATTTCATTTCATTTCATTTCATTTTTTTTAATTCTTTATACAGGGTAAAAAACTTCAATAACTAAAATTACTGCTTTACAGCTTGCCCTGTCAACTAAACAAAATAATATTGAAAAAAAACCTATTTACAATTTTATGTCGCAGCTAACGTATAAGAAAAAAAAATAGAGTAAAAGTAAAAGAATATATGGAGTCAATTTTGCGTGACAGCTTTCTTAAAAGCAGAAAAGCTACTCGTAGTTTTGGCTTCGGATCCTAATTTGTTCCAAAGCTTTGCTCCCCTGAATGAAAAGCTCTTTTGTCCAAAGGATGTTTTCAACAGCGGAAGGTTCAAATCTAGTTTGGAATTGCGTAATTCCCTGACGCATTTATCAGAGACCCTAGTAAACAGACCTTGTAGATATTCAGGTACTTCATTGTGCAATGTCTTGTGAACAATCTTAGTTGTTTCAAACTCAATCATTTGTTGAATATTTAGCCAGCCAAGTTGTTTAATTAGCGGTAATGCGGAGGCCAACCAATCAAATCACTCGAAAGCTCCGACACATGACTTCAGTGCGTGGTCTAGGCCTATCGCTATTTGCGTCTGCTCACATTTTTTCTCAAGTGGAAATTGAAAATCTTTTTCCACGCGTGCATTGTTTTAGAAACAACAGCCGCTCCGCTGCGCGCGGAAATGTCCGCCTAGTGGAAAACCGGTCTTAACGACATTTTTAGGCCTTCTGACCGGCATCTTGAAGTTTGCCGCCATTTTGAATTGTTTTGGCTGGGTCTATACCTAGATTTGTGAAGCTTGAGAAATGATGTAAGTGTACCAATTTTCATGTTATTATCACAAAACACACAGTTTTGTGTCAATTTAATTGCATTTTTAAGGCCGGCAAAATCACGGACAATTTTTTCCAAAATATACATAGCGAGGAAGGGGACAAATATGTGTTCTACTAAAACCGCGCATCCTCTCTCACATTCACGTCTCAGCCTTACCATAGGAAGCCCAAATGGCTAAATAACAGATGTCATCTTTGTCCGTAATACAGCAGTATACAATATGAAACTGGCTCTCCTATTCAATGATAGTTTATTTCAGAACGAAGTTAAACATTATCACTTACGTTTTTCAGAGAATAATTGTTGTTTCTTTGTGTATCTAACTCTGGTATTGTAGAACAAAGAAGCATTGTCTTCACACCAACCTCCATCAGGTCTGCGATTTCTTATTCAAATTTGGAAGTCAAGGCAACCAGGCAGGCAACCAGTCCTACTCGATCTGAAGTCGAGGCAAATATATTACGTCACATAACGCCGATTAACGGTTCGCAGTTTGTGTGCAGTTCTTAGACTGATTGCATATTCGTAGTTATCGCTATTGATAGACTGATGGACGCTCAAACTACGACTTATGGACTTTGATACTAAAATTTGGGATGAAGTTTTCCCCGATCGATTTCATTACTAGATTTGGAAACCATAGCAACACTGTACGAGCACCAGGCAATGGTGGATGGGCCTAAGTTGCCGGCTCGAACCTCCAATGTTAAAACAGCTCAGAATTCAAGTTTACAGTGATATTAGCCATGAACAAAAGCCACAAGTATCCATACGAATGTTTCCTCAATCCAAGAAGCAACAAACCTTTCACTGTGAATCAGGAGTTCCTCAGTTTTAAGGCCAATTAGCTTCCATGAACTTCACCGCAGCTTTGAGAATTTCCAACTGTCGAGGGTCACTTGCCTCGCTTCCGAGACTACACTGCAGCTTCGTTCCAAAGGGCACACGTAAACGTGTGCATCTCCGTCTCAAAAATTTGTATCAAAGTCCATAAGGCCCAGATTCAGCAAAAAAGGAAACGTTGTTGTTGTTGTTATTGTTGTTGTTGTCGTTGTTGCTATTTTGCGATATCTGGGACTATGTCGTGAGGCTATGCAGTTCTTATGTTTAATTTTTAACAAGGAATGAAGGTTTTCCAAAGGCAAATCCCGAACTATGGTTTTCAATTGCTCTCTAACGCAGCACACAAAGCTCCAAATGAACTTTATCATACATCAAAATGAAGCTCATTTATTCCTTGACAAACTGTAATACAATTAGTTAAAGTCAGTTTTAGAAATAAGAAATTATTAATGCTAAAACAAGGGGTAGCCATCGCCAAATTTGCTTTCCAACCATCCTCTGTACAAGCATCTGGGCTTCGAACTCGAAATTCGCGCCCGAAAGTCGAACAGCTTGCAGAAGAATCTAATGAATAAACACCCGTCTTTCAAGAATTTAAAGAGTAAACACCGTAAGAAAAAACGGGTGTTTACTCATTAGATTCTTCTGCAAGCTGTTCGACTTTCGGGCGCGAATTTCGAGTTCGAAGCCCAGATGCTTGTACAGAGGATGGTTGGAAAGCAAATTGGCGATGACTACCCCTTGTTTTAGCATTAATAATTTCTTGTTTCTAAAACTGACTGCAACTAATTGTATTACAGTTTGTCAAGGAATAAATGAGCTTCATTTTGATGTACGATAAAGTTCATTTGGAGCTTGGTGTGCTGCGTTAGAGAGCAATTGAAAACCATAGTTCGGGATTTGCCTTTGGAAAACATTCACGCCCGACAACACCAAGCCCGAATTCTGACGTCACTTCCGGCCTCTGTTGCATGAAAGCTGTGGCGCGGCGCGAAAGCAAAATTTTGTAATAAATGGCGTCAGCAGGCGTCCCATGTGTCGCAAAGTGAAATATCGAGATATAACGCAATAGCTGTATCTTTGCTCTTTCAAGTTCGTTAAGAGTTTTGGACTCAAAGTTTCTTGGTTTATCAAACTTTTCAAAGGCCGTGGACAACTCTGTTTACAAACTTGGAATGCAGCGCAGCAGGTGAGCAGACTTTTTCGCAAATTTAACGTTTGTCGTTGGTTTCATAGAAATTTCGTTTAAAAATTTTGGACTCCTCGATATTTCTTTGACCTACTTATTCGCTTTTTACGAACTGTTGACCAAATGAAGTTATATTTTTCTCGTCTTAAACTCGGCCTCAATGTTTGAAGAAAATCAACTTTTCTTGGCCTAAATTTACCCAAATTTTTTTCAAAGTGCAATATTTTCTAAACTAAGGCAGAAATTCTCAATTTGGAGATATAACGCAATAGCTGTACGCATCTAGTTTCTAAAAATGTTTGCGGTTTTTCTGTAGCCTTTGCCAATTTCCTACAGTTTTCAAAGGCAATTTTCGCTCCAGAGCCATGACTGTTTATTCCTCGTTAACTTTACGTGCTGCTTTTCACAAACGTGTTTGCCTTTTAGTCGGAAAATAGATGTTGACCCCTACTAAATTTACTACATTCGAAGTTTATTTGAAGTTTATGGAAACGGGGATGTTTTTTAGTACTTTTCTAGCCGTTTCGGCTCATGGGCAAGGAAGGTAGGGGCAAGGCTTTGACTTGCGCGTTCTGAGAACTTTCACTGGGTTCAGCCTAATGTAAACAGTCATAAAGCATCATAAAGTTTCTCCGTTGCTGATGAACTTTGCACCAATAGGGAAGTTCTGGCTTTGAAATAGGAGGTTACATGTGGAATAATATTTATCAAAACTGTCTTGTACGAAAAACGCATCAGCTTTTATCATTTTGCCGATAAATGTGAAGCCTGCTGTCACAGATTTATGTTACTTTCCTTGATCAGTTTCTTTTGCATATGAAATTCCATGTGAGACTGGATGAGATTTATTATGCAGTACAGACATTTGCTGGACATTTCTGTTTGTTCCACTTTAGGATTCTCAACAAGAGCAAGTTTATCGTTATCAAGCACGACCGTGATGTAGCATAAATGACAACAACGAAGGCAGGATCAATGCCTTTGTTACAATGCCTGAAGACCGATGGAAAACCGATGGAACATCACTGTTGCAAATGAATCGTTGAATGAAGAAACCATTGCAAAGTATAAGAAACTTTTTTCTGTGCTGTAATGATTGATACTCATGATTTTTTTCATGTTCATGTGAAGATGGTAACATAGTAGCAATTGAATCATCACAAAATTGAAATTTTTAATGCTTTCAAATTCTGAGACAGCCTGAATCTTCTTCTGAATTTAATCCGGAAAGGTTGGAGGTTTGGAAACGTTGATGATGCATGAAAATCGACAAGAATAACTACATGTCTAGCCACCAAAATTTTTCTTTGGTCAAAGCTGATTGACATCTCTTTCTAGTAATTTCAAAGTTTGATATCCCTTCTCCCCTCCAGACCAAAGCCTTGAGTCAAAATTTTTTGAGTTACCATGATTACTGTTTGGCATTTTTAAAGTCACTCAGGAAGGAAAAGTAACAGGAATCACTAGAAATAACAGACCTTTCATACATAACTTCTTGCTGCACATTAACGATTGGCATTTGAAGCTGCCAGAACAGGAAGGATAATTTCATAAGAATTATTGAATTCCAAATAATGCCATTTCAAGTGATATCAAAGCATAAAAGTCAAAGAAAACATGGCAAAGACTTCTCGTTCCAACAGCTGCATCTCATGAAGAATATGCTTAAATCACTAAAGTTTGTGCCTTCCAACTCAGCAGAAATGAAAATTGATAATACATCGTGTTGCACTGCAGCGGAGGTAAAATGGGCACGCAAAGGTTAAAAAATCTGACACCTAGGAAACATTGAATTTTTACCAGTTCAAAGAAAAGTGTGAATCAACATTTTTGGTTATCCCATTATACTTCCAGCGTGCCCATTTTACCTTGTGGATCCTATTGCTATGCTTGTTTATGAGTTTCTGAAAATCATCAAAATAGCAGTCATTGGACTTGTCCATCGGAAGTAATCATTTTAATTCCAATAGACAGCATCCCCCTTGTATCTTGTCTATCATTCTTGGAGCCAATATTATCCAGAACAAGAGGAAGTTTCCAGAAAAGTTTCAGAAGTTTACAAACTCTCTTCATTGAGCAGTTAACCAATATGTCCAACAAGTGGAACTCACTGTCCAGTACAAATAAGATATTCTTTATAATGTGCTCTCCATCTGTCCATTAAAGACATCTGTTGTCATAAACGAAATTTAGTTCTTGGATCCATAAACATGCAAAATTCTTCATTCGAAGATGTAGCCTAAACAAGCGGATGTTCTTCTTCTGTCGTGCTTTCTTTCTGGCCAGTTTGTTGCAAAAACACGAACGCACCATGAACAAGAAACTCAGATAATGCCCTTCACTAGTGGTAAAATGGATAACTGGTGCTGTTGGTAATGATCTATTGCTTCGTTCAGAATTAAAAAGTTTCTTGAAGCAAGCAGCACAAAGACCACGCCCTTTTCAAACAATTTCTACGCTCTACTGTATTTTCCAAATGTCATGGCCTTGGAGGCGCTACCAGTGACGTCAAAGACAATGAGTTCGAATGATTGTACCGAAAGACAATGGAAATTCTCTCAAAATAAGACCACCCCTCTCGTCCAAACTGGTGGAGCTTGCCAAGGAGTTTAAATCAAAATAAACTTAGTTTTAAACGTTTCTTAGATAAATCCACTACATTATAGAATTGCATCGAAAAGGAAAATTAACACCTCGTTCCCGTAAGAAACATTCAAAGTCGTCAAACATATTCACTTCCGGTCATTTTCCTATACATTTGTATAGGGGCATCAAAACGAGGCAAAACTCCTCGAGAAAGGTGTTGTCGGTTGTCGGGCGTGACATTCATTCCTTGTTAAAAATTAAACATAAGAACTGCACACAAACTGCGAACCGTTAATCGGCGTTATGTGACGTAATATATTTGCCTCGACTTCAGATCGAGTAGGACTGGTTGCCTGCCTGGTTGCCTTGACTTCCAAATTTGAATAAGAAATCGCAGACCTGATGGAGGTTGGTGTGAAGACAATGCTTCTTTGTTCTACAATACCAGAGTTAGATACACAAAGAAACAACAATTATTCTCTGAAAAACGTAAGTGATAATGTTTAACTTCGTTCTGAAATAAACTTATCATTGAATAGGAGAGCCAGTTTCATATTGTATACTGCTGTATTGCGGGCAAAGATGACATCTGTTATTTAGCCATTTGGGCTTCCTGTGGCCTTACCATAATTATTCTGTAGCCAAAAGCGCATTCCAATATAATGTTTACATATATATTTTTTTCCTTTGAAATCACCTCTAAGGGGACCATTATGGAAATAAGGTCAACTCGATCTTTTAATGCTATCCCTGCCACTTTAATTTGGGGTATTTTTAACTTGTATTTAAACTTGCTATTTTAAATACATTGTGAATATTTTATTTATGTTTTTATCTATTTATTCATTTATTTTTCTCTTTCCTTTTTTTAACCATTGTAATTTTCTTTAATTTTGTGGCAAATATATATTTACTTACTTACTTGGCCGCCATCCTACCCGGGCCTAAAGTGGGCCCATTATTTAAGAGTAATGTTATCAGTCCCTCTTGACCAAGGTACGCAGGGAAACAATGGACGAAAGGCATCAGTCTAATAAAGATGGCGACGAGGAACTTTTCACCAAGATGGACTGCGTGCTTTGATCGAATTCCTACAACCTTGATACAACGGCCATTACTCCTGCGTCGATAATGACCCTTGTACGGATTAGGCTAATTCGAGATCTGATTGGCTGTTCAAAACGAGGCTTATTAGTAAATCGGTCGACGGTTGAGATTGCGAGAACGAGAAGACCGTTTGGGGCCTGGGTACGAGGTTGGAATTCCTATAGAACTGTTAAGGATTCGTAATTAGAACGCAATGCATCTTGGTAAAACGTTCCTCACCGCCATCTTTAGCGTAATCGTCAATAGACGATTACGCTAAAGATGGCGGCGAGGAACTTTTTCCAAGATGCATTGCGTTCGAATCAGGAATCGTTAACGAATCTATAGGGATTCGATTATAGAACGCAATGCATCTTGGTAAAAACCAGGGAGATATAGAGTCTATATCTCCCTGGTAAAAACTTCCTCGCCGCCATCTTTAGCGTGATCGTGTATTGTTCTTCTGTCGTCGCCATCTTGACCCTAACTGATTGAACTGACTGGGCCTGACTGACTGCAGCGACGACAGAAGAAGAATTGACACAAAAACACACATCAGTGAGTACATTATAATGTTTCTTATTGCGCATGCTTTTACCACAAAACCCACAATTTGTCTGTTTTTTTTGCACCATACTGCTGCTGGACTACACCGTCACTCTAGCAACAGTAAGAGTTATGTTAGCAGGATACCTAACCTAAATACTTTGAGATCTGCTGGGCTGTTTCTTCTTAATTCATCTTAAGTTGGATAGCCAAGCTAAATAATTCATTGCAGGCCTGAAGTATTCGTAAACAGTGTTTCCTTGATTCAGTTTTTCTTTTACAGGTGTAAACCACAGAACATTACGGGATTAAGTCGTTGTCTCCAACTTCGCAAAGATTCATTGCACTGCACTTTTTTATTCTTCAGCATTGCAAAAATCAGTCTTCAACCGAAGAGCAAAGAAGAGTAAAGAAGCACACATCAACATCAGCAGTGCCGGTAAGGCTTTTTCAATTTTTTGAAATTAAAATTCTCCTGGTGGTACAAAGAGTCATAAAAAGGTATTCCCATTTGAAAAATCGCCAAATTTGATCCCTCGACCCATCTTCAAATTTCCTTGTTGTCCAGTAGGACAAGAATATAATCAACTTCTCAGACATAGTTGTTTTGTAACTGCCACTGGTTCATGAATTAGCAAATTTAGCCCTTTTTAGGGCTAGAGAACTATCGCCATTATCAGACCACTTTTCAGAAAACGAAGATTTTCGGAGAGGTCAAAGAAGTCCTGTAAGGGAACTCACCTTTAATAGGCTTCTCAACTCTTGCTACAAACCTCAAAGTGAGATTTGTTCCACCCGTTTCCTTGTTGTCATGCTGGAACCACACAAATATGGACAGGTCTGAAACGCATAAATTAGGCCATATCGCCCTTATCAGACCACCGCAGAAGAACGATGAATTTAGCACATCACAAAACTTTTCAAGGCCGTTGGCAGTTAAACAAAGTATTTTTTACTTCCCCAGACAGCCAGAAAGTTACATGACCAATTCTAATTTGATTGAAAATGATTTCAAAATATTGTTAATTTCACTCCCGCTTTTAACTCTCTAAGCCTTGACCTCAGTCAACTCTAACCACACGATGCGTCAATAGTCTACAAAACTAAAGGGTTTCACGCGGTGGACGCACCTGGGCGGCATAATGTCAGTTGCAGTGCTCTTCCAAAAGGAGCCTTAGGTCTCGCAATTTGTGTGCGATTCTCGAAATTTGTTTTGATATGAAACGAGAAGAGTTGGAGGAAACATTCATGAAGACTATTCCATTTTTAACTGAAAGAGATATCGAGAAACGACACATAATAGACATGGTGTGTGGAAACATCAAAGGAAATGTGAATTGTACTTACACCTTCGTTGCAGGTAGGTCAACTTCAAAACTTTATTGCAAGTCTTCTGAGCAAAACAAAACAGCAAAAATGAAGAAATATCAAAGAGATGACATCAGCAAACAACTTTCGCGCGCTTTTTGGATTAGCTAGGCCCAAGGTCCCTTTTAATTTTAACATTTTATTCAAGGCCGTTGCCAACCTCGTTCCCAGGGCCACCATTGTCTTCCTAGGTCATCGATGTCGGCCCTGGTACCGGTTGCCGCAAAAGTGGCCATTTGGGCGCCATTTTGTTTTGCATAAATTATCACTTGCAGACTCATTACAAACTCTCTTATGATCTCTATAGTCAAAATGAGTTTAGCAGCATGAAACATATGCCAATAGATTTTGATGCATAACATACTATGTAGTAAGTCCACACAAAAATGGAAGAAGTATGAAAATGAGACGAAAAATGACTGATCGTCTTCCACCGATGCAGCAGTATATAATGCGAGAAACTAAAAACTAATTCTTTGAGGACCTTTATTTAACCCTTTTTAAGGTATTTAGACAATAATCCAATGTTAGCAAGTGCATTTTATAGGAAAACGAGCACGATTTCTTTGGAGTGAAAATGGGCCAAAGTCGGAAAATTGAGGAACTTTCACCGCAGCTTCCGAAAAAGAATGGCTCGTTATTCTCTGAATTTTGGAAATAAATGGGAAATTAAAGTAGCCATGGGTAAAGAATATGGTTTTACGTCGATGTTTGACATCCCGAAGAAGTTTGCCCGGCGCAAAATGGAGTTAGCACGCAAAAAGGCGCGGGCAAAAATTTTACCCCATTTTTGAGCCCCCCTCACAAAGCCCCCAGGAGTAGTACCGTACCCCAAATGGTGGCAAACGACTCCCGGGCGATCGGTCTCTTGAAATCTTTTTTCTGTTTTCAAATCGGTTGAGCAACCATCGAGCATCAACTCCAAACGTAACCTCAGGTCGAAAAAAAACTTTTTTTTTCTTTGACCCCCATTTATGACGTCATAATGACCCTCAACTTTCTTGAAACCCCTAAATTCGAAATCTCCATGGTCCATTACCCCTTTTCAACTCCTCATCAGCCCTACACATAAAGCATATTTTTCTCAATAACCATTTGAAATAGGACCATTTTTGAATGGGAATCAATAGGAATGGTCCCCAAAATGACCAAATATAGCTAATTTCTCCCGCACGTGCTGACGGATAGGGCTCAAATTCCGTCAACTGGGGCACATACATGACGTTTAAGTATAACAACAATCCTTTTTTCAATCCTTTGTCCTGTTTTCCCGTGACAGCGATCCAAAGTTGACCAATTTCTCGCCAAAGCCAAGCAATAACTCTTTGGAATAATTAGTGAGCCTTTTGTTATAGAATAGCCAATCAAATAGCGAATTGGACCAAACCGGTACCAGGGTCAGTACTGACGTAGGAAGCTGGCCCTTGGAACCAGGTTGGGCCGTTGCACAACACGGAATCGATGGTGGTCTGATAGGGGCGATATTACTCTACCTGGTTTTGAATCATACTGACAGAAGGTACTGATGAATGACAGATCAATTTCTTTGTTTGTAAAACTCCTAGTTTGGTCATAACAGTATCACTATCATTGGGGGCTTCACTGATAATAAAAATCAGAAAATTTTGACTCTTAAGCTTAAGCAAGACTGAGTATTTTGCTTAAAAAGTATAGCTCAAAATAACAGTCTCCAACGAACAATTTTCCTCCGGTACTATATCAAAAGCAAGCATTTCATACTCTAGAAATAAAAAAGTAAGTCAAAAAGAAAATCTTATCAGAGATTCTACATATAATCGATTCTTGGCAATTCTTTAGACTATCATGACAAAAATTTTTGATGAAACGGCTTCAAAGTGGCTATATGGGCTAAACTTCCAAAAAAACCATCCCTTGTTTCGGGCTAAGAGAAGCAGATTTGCAAATGAAGGAATTATGAAAATTCTATGTTTTATGAGGGTCTGAAATATTATGATGATAACATGCCTGGTTTTCTTTAATTGAAAATTTTGAAATATGATGACGTCATAACTTCTAACGAGTTTTACCTTTCCTTTACCTTAAAGTATTTTAAATAGTTTCTATCTTCACTGTAATTTTGTAGCTTTCCTTTTGTAACAGGACAGTTTGTAAATCAACGTTAGAATGACATGAATACTTGTACCCTGTATAAATATTATAAAATGAAAATGAAAATGAGTTGAAAATGATAAGGATATCAATAAAGTTTATGGTATAATTACAGGCAATTTCTTTCAAGCTATTTAGAGCCATTGTCGCCAAGGGTCTTTTGTGAGTATGCTGCAATCCATCTTTTCAAGATAGGAGGTGCGAAAACACAAGTCTTTTTTGTTTGAGATTTTGGACTTTTGACACTAAAATGTAGTTCAGCGTACAAAGTGCAGTGTTTACACAAATTTTCACATTCATATCTGCCTTCATTTGGAAACTGTGGTGATATAATGAAGTAGAAATCACTAGATTCAGGCTTAGATTTTACAGTCAAAGCCCTTACAACTTTAAATTCTTAAAATCGCCATAATTCGAAACGAAGAAAGGAGGTGGAAATTTGTGTGAACAATAAACTTTGTACGCAGAACGAGATTCTGGTCTCAAAAATCCAAATCCCAAACAAAAAAAGACTTGTGTTTTCGCACCTCTTATTTTGAAAAGGTGGATTTTAGCATAGACACGTCTATGATTTTAGCCAGTCCAAAGGAGTAATTTGGCCCAAACTGAAAATACTGATTAATAATACTGCATTATTTGAACTGATAGAGAAGTCAAGTAAAGTCAAATATTTTCTATCAGTCCAGTTACTGAATGTGTAGACACAATTTCTGTGTTGGCCGGATATGATCTCAAACATATCTACAAGGGATCCTGGGAAATGGCTATTTCTGAGGGGCTTATCACTCCAAAATTGTGTACGAGATTTTGGGGTTTTAAAATCTCTCAGATTGTTCCAAGACTTTTGAGACTTTTACAGAGACTTTCAAAGTTCTCAAAGATTTCGAAGACTTCTTTAGATTCTTAGACTTTTGAGATTTTCAACACTTTTCGTGATTTTCAGAGATTTTCCTGATTTGGTAAGATGTTTGAAGCTCGGTTTGAAGATTTCCCAAGATTAGGATTTAAGCGATTTGTGAGATTGTCAAAAGAATTTCCAAAAGATTTTTTGAGAATTTCCATCATAGGTCGGCAAAGAATTCTAGAATATTTTGAGATTTTCAAAGATTTTCATGATTTCCTTTGGATTTTACAAGATTTTGTGAAAATTTTGAGATTTTCAAAGTTTATTGAGTTTTTTGGAATTTTTCTGAAGATTTTTTAGGATTTTTTACGAAAGTGTTCGAAACTTGTGGAATGATTTGCCGTCTGCTATTTGAATGTGAAAGAAGATCACAACCATTTTAAAATCAGCTCTTTTATAGATCTGCAGCCTGTACCAAGGGTGTTAGGACACGGATGTTTTGATTGATTATTTATTTACCTTGTTTTCATCTTCGTGTCTTGTTTTCTTGTCTTGTTTACTGCCCTGCTCCGTCTTTAAACTGATGTGTGCAACTGAACCTACAATCTTGGTCAAAATTCTTGGGACAAGTCACAAAATTGCACTACTTCAGTCTTTGATTAAGTGCCCCCCCCCCGCTCCTCCCGTTTCAATGTTGGTTGAATCAAACACCATTTGACCATCCCAACATTGAATTAGGGGGGGGGAGGGGGATGAGAAGGTTCTAAACGTATGTTTTCACCTCGATATTTTAGGAAACATGACGAAAACACAGAAATTTCCCAGTGTCCCAATTTATTTTGACCAGGATTTTGTAGGTTTAGGCCCAAACGCTCTCAAATTGTTGAAGTATCATTCTCTTGTACTTCTGTGTCTTAGTGCATCTTCGCACAAGAAAAGTTATCGAACATGGCTTTACAGCTTGAAACTTTTCTCGTGCGAAGGCGCACTAAGACACAGAATACATGGGAATGATATAAACAATTTGAGAGCGTTCGGGCCTAAACCTACGTTCAGTTGTACGCATCAGTTTACAGACGAAACAGAGCAGAAAACAAGACAAGAAAACAAGAAACAAAGATCAAAACAAGGTAAATAAATAATCAATCAAAACATTGTGTCCTAACACCCTTGCCTGTGCTAGGGAGTCGCAAAACTCGTTGGGGCTCTGGGTTCACCTAATGACCTATTACTTTTCTTTCAAATCAGATCTGCAGAAAGTGACACTGAAAATACAGAGGCTGAATCGATGTTTTGTGCATCTTTGATGTTCCAGAAATATGCTTAACGTATCAGCTCAAATTCTTTTCGCGAACTACACCAATTTCACAAGCAATGTTGGAAGCAAATCACACCACCAGAGCATATGGGAGAAAGTATTTCAGAAGATTGTGATTAGCATTGCTATCCCTTTATCCGTGATCGGAATCATTGGCAATGTGATCATTATCTATAAACTTGGTTTTGCCAAGGCAAAAATGAGGAATCAATATGAAACATTCTTACTCGTTTTGGGCCTTGCTGATTTGATATGCATGGCTGTAACACCAAATGTCATGGTGTACGGCACATTAACACATTTCCAACAATGGCATGCTGGAGTAATCGGCTGCAAAATTATTCTGTCAGTCCTACCAATGAATGTTACAGTTAGCCAAGGCCTTCTCATACTCATTTCATACCACAGATATGAGGCGGTCAAAAAGCCTTTGTCTTCGTTGATATTCACAGGCAAACGGGTTTTCATTTGGTCTATCATTTGCGTTCTTATTTCGCTCTTGTTTGTTTTCCCATACGCGTATGCATTGGAACTGGTGGATGATCCCAAACATGCAACCAAGACATGCACTATTCGCGGAGCTATGTCTAAATATACTTTGGCATTCACAGCAATTAACGTTTCTCGTGACACTGTGACCACCATCGTTCTTATCGCGATTGGAAACAGCACCACGCGAGTGTTGACGAAAACGAATCAAGGTTTCGCTGCGAGAAATAGCACCCAACGATGGAAGAATGCACGTATCGCCTCGACTATGCGGGTCAGAAAGCTTCTAAAGACCGTTGTCGTTGTCTTTTGCCTGTGTACATTTCCACTTGATGTATATCAACTCTTGCTGTACGTTTCTTTCCAAATGTTTGGAAATATTCCTGTCAGGCATTACACCGTTCTCCGCAATATCAACACAGCTCTTCTTCTTCTTCAAGCAAGTAACAGCGCTGCAAATATTTTCATCTACACAAAAATTCACAAAGATTTCAAGTTTCATGCAATCAATTTGAGGGATAAGTTGTCATTCTGGATTGCTCATGTCACACCTGTCGCTAGCAGCGGAATATCAGAAGAACCAGTAGAAATTCCATTGGTAAATTTGACGCCATAACGGCGCTCAAATATGCTTTGGAACGATTCACTCATCCTTGTTATACAAAACAGCTTAAAAGAAACGGTGGGCTCAATTTAAAGAAGGAAGATACCCAACTTGAATTAAAAAAGCTACGAAACATTCATGATTTGCACTGAAACATTGTTGACACTTTATTGTAACAGCAGCATGTTTTTGAAAGCGAATCACTTTATTACTTGTTTTAAGGTCTTACTAAAAAATTTGGAAGCTCTCACTTCATTATTCGGGTGTGTTTAATTGATAATTCTAAATCTACCAAAATTCTAAAATTGGTAGACTTCGCAGAGACGGGAACACATTTCCCAATCAAACACAAAAACTTCTTCAAAACAGGAGGTTTCAGATTCATCTTGGCAAAAATGAGGTTTCCACTTGAAAAACGCGAAGACGAGTCTGGTGCTTGGCAACAAACTGCAAAGTTACCGATTACCGTAGCAACGCGAACAAATTCGCTTCTTTTTCAGAGTTCCACAAATGAAGACGAAAATCTCTCCAAAGTTTTGCCAAACCTTCTGCCTTTCGGAGCAGGAGGTTCAACAGACCTTCCAAACCTGCCCCGGGGGTGGGGGTAACTTCAATAGGCGAGTGACGGGGCTGTGCCATTTGACGTCTGAAATCGCACCCTAAGATTTATAGATTTTCGCGAAAATGATACCCTAAAATTTACAGGCCATTGAAAATGTATACCCTAGAATTGTGACAGACATCCAAAATTTTTACTAAGTAAATGAAATTTGATCAAAATCAATACCTTAAAGAGTTATTTTTCTAAAATGAAACCCCAAAATTTATGACTACTTGTGATTTTACCAAAAATGATACCGAAAAAATTTATTTTCTGCTCGAAAAAGGCACCCCCAAAAAATGGCACATCCCGCACCTGCTCACACGGTAGTTACCCCCCCACCGGGAAACCTGACAAAGCTGCCATTTTTGGCAGTCAATCAAACACAAATTCCGACTCTACCAAGTCTACCGTTTTCAGAATTGGTATCAATCAATCACACCCTAAAACTTCTTTAACGCCTGCGGCTCCTGCACTATCAACTACATTGACAAAGACAGATAAGATTCTTGCATGGTGGCCTTACCGCTTCTCCTTGAATCTTTCTTTCTCAAACTGCTATGACACACTGATTTATTCCCAAATCAATTCTGTAACCACATTTGAAGACTTAAGCTTGTTCGATAACGATTGCTGTAAAGCTTGGGCTTCTTCGAGATTTTATTTACTTGATTGATGACCTACTTCTGTAATGAATGACAAACTAGCCTTGAATGATTACCATACTTTTTATTAGGATTCTCCTAAAATACCAACTAAACACAACGTTGACCTAGGTACTGTTACGAGAGTTGACGCGACTACGAGTTTGTGGGTTTTTTGGAGACTTCTCCTGCTATTTGTAAATACATAATACCTAACCAAACAATATATATAATCACATAAAAACTTTTAACCTCTTTTGAGAACTTTCTCTTTTTCTTTGTTTTGTTTGAAGGGCTGCGCGCTTAGGGATTTTTTGGAGACTTCTGTTATTTGTAACTAGGAAGTAAAAGCGCTCGCTTCGCTCGCGCTTTAACATTCCTAGCTCCTGCGGAGTGCTTTTTATGGTTACCATACTCCATCAGTGACCACCATTTAAATTCAGCATGAAATCAGGGTTGGTAGATCTCCGGACCGCCCCGAAGCCAAAGCAGGGGTCGGAAAAAGGTCAGATAAAGCCAAGCAATGGACACTTGCATTCCATTGTTTTCACATACTATATTGTGTAGCTCCGATGAAAACCCTATATCTTTGATGTTGCCTTGCAAAGAAAAATGTCCTAGATTGTGATCGTCTGTACTCCAGTTTGTAGAGAATTGAATGATAATTGACCAAAAATCTCAAAAGAAGCCAAAATTAAGCCAAACATTCAAACTTAATTTTGAAGCCAAGAATAAGAGTAACGAGCCAAATTTCCAAAATTTGGCTGAAAAAGCCAAGTTAGGTACCAACCTTGTATGAAATCAGAGCAGTTATGGTCATTCATAAGAATTCAAATATAACTAAGTAAGAGTGGTATGCTATACGCCAGAAAATGAGAAAATCAGACATGCCCCTTTCTATAA
Organism: Aurelia sp. 3 sensu Dawson et al. (2005); assembly: GCA_964020215.1. Classification (NCBI taxonomy): domain Eukaryota; kingdom Metazoa; phylum Cnidaria; class Scyphozoa; order Semaeostomeae; family Ulmaridae; genus Aurelia; species Aurelia sp. 3 sensu Dawson et al. (2005). The sequence goes on along the minus strand of OZ026583.1, from coordinate 3,992,364 downwards.
CATCCCTTTACTCCCAAATAAGCCTCACATAAGCCTCAACAAAATTGTTACGTTTTCAGCACATGAATCCAGTAGCAGATGCTTCAGAGTTCCCTCGCATCTCTTAGCTTCAGAATGATTAAAGAGACAATTTCGCCCTTCACCCCTAGCCACTGTTTGAAATTTATCAATTTACTTCGGAGTTCCTAAGGAGCCATTGTCACCTGAAGTTTTTTGTATACAGGCTGCATCTTCAGAAGGTCTGTAAATCAAAGTTGGCCTAGTAAAAGATGCGAGTCTCCACGGTAATAGTTGAACTGATGGTGAAAATTTGACTTTACATGACTTTTCCATCAGCTCATCTGCTGCAAAGTGAATACATATTTCCACTTACGTAGGCCAAGTTTTATTTTCAAATGGTCTGACATTGCAACATGCCTGCAAAGGACCCTGGGTGACAATGGCTCTTTAATTGCTGCCGACAATTGATACTCTAAATCTATTATTGATAGATGATACATCTGTCTCTGAGCCAGCAATGTCCCCAAGAACTGGAAAGGGGGAGGGGATCTGACGGTTGTTTCCCTTCATGCAGTTTAGGTCAAACCTGGAGCCTATTGATAAAGACATGTCATGAATAGATTCGTTTCAAATATCTAAACGAAGTTGGCTTCTAGGGTAATTCTTTGAATGGTCAAACTTTGAGAAGAAAACCTATCCCTTCCATGCTCCAACGTCGCTTGGAAATGTTGCTAACTTATCCGACCACTTTCTTCTAAAATTAGAAAGAAATGAAAGTGTAAATAAAAGCTGAACAATATGCTTTGAGCATATCCTTTTTATTTGCTTTTTGCAATAAGAGCTCTTCTTTTTCTCCACGGTGACTCGTCTTTTCATTGCAGTTTCGATCTTACCTAAGGATTTCTGACTTTTCAATAAAGTTTCCTAATCTTTTCGAATTTGACAAGTGGCATTTCACTCATTCGAAAAAGAGTGCGAGATTTTTTCAGAACAGAAGGATTTTTACAGATTTTGGTGGAACATTCTTGGAAACAAAAAGGACTTTTGCGGAAGATGTGCAAGAAGTTTGAAATGCCCCTCGGAATTTTGGGGCAATATCCCCAACTTTTCCCACAATTTCTGCGACTGACTTATTTCCTGCATAGTATGATACAGGAAATAAGTGAAAATAAGTCAAACTATGCCAAGGCTTTTCTTGAATGAAATGAATAGCTGCTAAGTTATATTTCCTTGCATTGGAGATTCTTAATTCTTTGATGACCTAAGAATGGAGTTTCTTATAAGCAGTTTTTTTATGAAAGAAACATTCGTGTACATCTCTACACTTATAAAATAGATGTGTGCATTGATATGTAAGGAATTGGAAATAAGGGTGCTCTGTGAGAAAATACTATGGTATGTTAGAATTCAGCTTTTCATATGAATAAACTGCGATTTTATTGAAATATGGAATATCTCGTTGGTGCCCATAGGTAACCTTTAGCCTCAAATGGAGGATTCAGTGGCATGGGATATGTCCTTTCAATCGGACCGTACGACCGCACGACCCCAGATCCTACGACCCCAGACCATACGATAATAAGATCATACGACCATTCGACCATACGACCCCGGTCCAAAGTTTGATATATATAGCTGACATAATTTTTTCACCACCGATGGTTTAGTGAACACGCAAGACATTAGTACGTGTCAAAGTTTTCTTGGTCAAGTAGAATTCTGTGTATTCATACTGAGCTAGCCAGTTGTTGTAAACAAAACCGGCCCCTCTGAATACAATTAGAATGGATGAGTTGAATATCCACAAATATGTACTTCTTTGCTTGATTCAAATCAGAGAAAGCAAATTTTCCATGTTTCAGTTGGAAGGCAATGAAAGTAACAGACTCAGAATAGAGGGCTTTAAGGCATTTCGACCATTAGGGTTACTCCAGTCTTTCTAGCCTTTCTATCTTTTTTTTAGAACAATAACAAAGAAGTAAGAAAGTTATAATTAAATGCAAACATTTCTTTATTCTCATCCAGATCCCCAGTCACTAATGAGCACCTCTGTTGACATTGAAAATACTGGAAGTATCAATACATCACAACAAAGTCCTGTTAACATAAAATTTTGGCCTGGGGTCGTATTGTCGTATGATCTGGGGTTGTCAGTCCCGGGTCGCAGAGTCCTCGGATCCGGTCAAAAGAACGTCTCAGTTTTTTGTGCGAATGATGAACGCATTACGTGATAGGGCAGATTTTCAGTATTGCGAGTTGGCAAGCTAACGGCTGCATGCATGATACAAGTAAAAAGACTTCAGAAATGATCTTATAGCAGAAAATCTGTCCATTGTTGGACCTTTTGTACTGAATTCTCTTTCAGAGTTCGTAAACAAGTAGTACAAAAGATGATACTGATAGAAGGACAATAGTGATGAAGTCATTTACTAACTCGTTGAAAAATAGACCTAGGAACTTTCATCATTATTTACGGACATCTACATAATTTTGAAATCATGGAAAAGCGATGAATCAGGGGAGTAGCAAAGGCAGTTACTGGACTCAAAGTAAGCTTTGCATAATTCATTACCAAACTTGCATTATTTTCATTCAACAGCAGAACCCAAGAAATAGCTATTTCGTCATCAAATAAGAAAATTGTTTTGTCAAATTCAGACTCTGCACACTTCAGTTATGTTAACTACTTAAGCTTGGCCCCAGCGATGACTGAGTTGCTGAACTGTTATTGAGGTTATTTCCAAGTCACCCCTTTTGTAATAACCAAGGACTCTCCCTCGCTGTGAAACTTTAATCATACTCTAAACTCTACTTTGGTAAAATAGCTTGCAGTTTGCAATCAAACATTCTTTATACGGGTAAACAGGATTTTTTGGATTTGGCCTTGAGCCAGTCATCCCGTCAAAATTTGGAAATGACGACTCTGTGTTCAGGCTCGCTAGGTTCACAGGTCTGATTTGTACTGTTGTACTGTATGCCATTTTGGCCGAAGCAGAGAAACTCAGGCTATGTGTATGGCCTTTAATAAAAGCGTCAAAAATCAGTTTCAAGAGTAATCACTTTGTAACTTGGGCCAAATCTTCACTAAGAATTGGGTAAAGGTTCTATGCGTTGTAATCAGTAGATTTATAACCAGAAGACCTAAAAAACTACAAGGGCAGACTCTTAATTTGTAGCACTGCGACAAAACCAAGAGGAGAGCCTCTGCAAAATAGGGCAATAACTTCGTTGTATCTGACGTGAGCATCGAAATACTTTACCACGGGCCAAATAGATACTGCAGCTAACATAATATCAACTATTTGCAAGCTTTTACTCCCTTGGTGTTTGGAAAAAGCAGCTGCAAAACTTCTTTTTAGCTCAGATTGAACGCTGCCATCACATTTCTATGGCTGCCATCAGCATCCACAAAGAAAGGTCGAAGGTTAAGGCCTATTGTTGAATTGAATTGCTAAAATTTGGGTACAAAACCCCTCCTCACATTACCCTAAGATACTGTACGAAGAAAAGTATTGGACCACAAGTAAGCCTTTATCGTCAGCTATTTTTCATAATTTTTCTTAAATTTTTGGAGGTAACCAGTAGGCGTAAGGAGCTGCGTGCGGGAAAGTGTCACAAACAGGAATGTGCGTAACAAAACTCTTCATCGCTTATATATATAGATAATGATTCATTCATGCTTGATAACAGCGCCTCTGATGTTTTTGTTATTTTGTGATAAAAATAGGTCATTTGGAGCAAATCAAATAGCAGGATTGTGATGTTTTCACAAACCGACACAAAGAGAGACTTCACAGCTTGCTGATTCTTTTGAAATATTATGTGTTCTTACGTCATGCTCTGATCAAGATGCCGAACACGGTTTGCTATAATCGAATCTTTGCTGTATTTACCGGCCAGTATCGAATCGATGGGATGGCCGTTGCTCTAGAAATAATTCTGCTGTGGATAAATCGAGAAGCTCAAAACAAACACTTTAAGGACCTTATTTAAGCTTTTTTGAGGTATCTGAACAATAATCTGGGGTTAGCAAGAGTGGTAATGAGAAAAAAGCACGGTTTGTTTGGGGCGAAAAGGGGCCTAAGTTGCAAACAGAGGAGCTTTCTCATCGCAGCTTCCAACATGAAATGGCTCGTTATTCTTCGAATGTCGGAAATAAATTGCAAATGATGATCAAAATAGGTAAAGTATGTGGTTTTACATCGAATTTTGACACCCCGAAGCCATTTACTACGCGCAAAGCCGTGCGGGGTTGACTCCGCGCGAAATTTCCGCGCAGATCCCAGAGTAGAGGCAGAGCAACGAACTCACTCTGGAGACGAGACTGGCACTGAATTGATTTGACCACAAAACGACAGAAAGAAAGAGACAGACATATCGCATCTTGCTAATTGTTTTGATATATAATGCAGCTAACGCTGCAATAACTAAACAATATAAAATCACACAAAAACTTTTAACCTCTTTTGAGAACTTTTTTCTTTTTTTGTTGTTGTTTTGTTTGAAGGGCTGCTGCGCGCTCAGGGATTTTTTTGGAGACTTCTCCTCTTATTTGTAAATACATAATACATAACTAAACAATATATAATCACATAAAAACTTTTAACCTCTTTTGAGAACTTTCTCTTTTTTTTTGTTTTGTTTGAAGGGCTGCTGCGCGCTCAGGGACTTTTTGGAGACTTCTCCTGTTGTTTGTAAATACAATACATAACTAAATAACATATAATCACATAAAAACTTTTAACCTCTTTTGAGAACTTTCTCTTTTTTTGTTTGTTTGAAGGGCTGCGCACTCAGGGATTTTTTTTCTGTTATTTGTAAATACATAATACATAACCAAACAATATATAATCACATAAAGACTTTTAACCTATTTTGAGAACTTTCACTTTTATTTTTTGGTGTTTTGTTTGCTTTGTTTGAAGGGCTGCTGCGCGCTCAGGGATTTTTTGGATTTTTTGGAGACTTCTCCTGTAAATACGCAATACATAACTAATTGACATAAAATCACGTAAAAGCTTCCAACCAATTTTCAGAACTATCTGTTTTTTACCTTTCTTGAAGGGCTACGCTCTTGGGAACTGTTTAGATACACGATACATAACCACCTAACCACTGTAATCAACAATCACCTACATTAGCTGACATCAAGCTTTTCAAGAGCTTCTTGTTGTTGGAACTAAGGATAGTTGTGGAAACCTAAGAGGGTACGTACAATGTAACCAAAATTCATGACAGCTTGCAGATGCTGCGGAGGACTGGCATTAATGAGACCCATTTAGATACAATTGGGGCCTGTTGGCCTTTTTTTGGTTGGTTAGCAATGCCAACCTCAGGATATACTATGGAAACATATATAATTCAACTAAAAGTAATTGTACAACTAACTGCGATACGACCATGTTTGGGGCAGCAACCACCTTCCAGACTTGCCGAAAAGGCCTGATGCTGCCCAATGGCTTACTACCTACAAAATGGGTGGGAGGGATAGGGTTGCAAGAAAATACTTGCTATAAACTTCCCTTGGAACAGACAATATAATTTTACTTTCAATGATTCAGCAAACACGTGGAACACGCCCTAAGGTTGTGGAGGACTGGGAGCTAGTGGGAGGCATTCGAGGATCACCTTGTCGTTGAAATACATTTACGCAAGCGTAAATGTTTCACTATCAGTGCGAAGAATGCCGTGTGGTGGAACCATGGTTTAAACTAAACCAAACTTGATTTACATATAGTCTGAAATTTCAGGGCGCCTGCAAAGGACCCTGAGTGACAGATAACGGTTCTCAAACTTGATGGAATTAGATATCATTTTGAGTTAACGTTATCAAACCCCGTGTTGCAACAATGTATAAATGTATATATGTGTAATATTTCAGCTATACCATGTAAGAGATAACTGTTACTCAGATATAACAAAGATAATGCACCACAACTAGCAGTATAATCGAAATCTGAATATTCTTTATCATATAGACTTTATTCCCTTGCTTTTATTGCCTGATTTTACTCCTGCTTCATACCGGGTGACCCATATTGAGCTTTATACCGGGTGACCCAAAAATACTTCACGAGCTAGATCATAACCAGCTCCCTGAAATCAAAAGCTATTGCCAAATGCTTTCTACCACAGTTTAGTTGAAAGGCTAAGCTATCTTTTGAGATGCTGCATGGTCATTTAAAGCAATGATTACCATCCGAAAAACCATATTCCATGAAAATTTCGAATCCAGGAGGACTCCTCATTTTAAGTGAAATAATTGCCATCATTGTCCAGTCAACATCTTGTGAAAACTTGACATGGCGATGGATTAGAAGTCGTTTGGGGAAATTTTTTGTTTGCAAAATGATTGACATCTGTTCTTCATTCAAATTTCATGCTCCAAAGCAAATTTGGAATTCAGCTTTTTTCACATTTTCCGAAAAATGGACTGGAAACCGAGGGAATGGTCTGAGAAATGAATGAATATTCATATTTTTGAAACTGTTTTTTCAAACAGTACGCATATCTTAAACTGAGCAAGCAACATGTCACAAGATAGTGGAGCCTTTCAGCTACATACTGATACCTTATTTGTCTTCATAACATTTGCTTTCAAGAAATAATGTGCGATCTAGCTCGTGAAGTTTTTTTGGATCATCCGGTAGCCATCTAGCGGGTGCACAGCAAAAGTTCAACGATATTCAACACTAAATTGCAAATTCATTCACCTTCGTTTTCATTCTATCATGTTCTAACATAAAACCCTATCAACAAAAAAAAAGAAAACAAGCTATGCAAATAAATACTACATATATATAAAATCTCATAAATTTGCTTGTCTTCCAGGGATGGTGCTTCGGGAAGGATGCTAATTTTGCAGGAATTCCGTCTTGGTTAGCGTAGTACTCATTCTGATTTCTAATGGGATTTCATTCCAAGTCTTTGCACCAGAATAGAAAAATTACTTTTGGACGAAATTCTGGTCAAAGGCCTACTTTGGTGTAAACATTTTGTTTCGTGAAATTGCTCATCCGATAGACCCAAGGATAAAGAAAATGCTGGTAAAGCCTGGTTTTTATTACATCGTAATTCATCGACGATCATTGCCTTGCAGCATCGGCAAAAATCGGAGATGCTCTAACCCTATAGTGGTTGGGCTATTTGATAGTCCTATTTTGGTTGGGGGGGGCAAAAAAGCCCCCCGCCCACCTAACTCTTGACTGGTAATAGGTAGAGCGACCAAATTTGGTGTGCTAAAGCCTCAGGCATGTACTTTCTGTAAATATAAAAATTAACCTAAAAATAGCCACCATTTTTGCTTACATCAGCATTTTCCTTTGTGTGGTCAAGAAAAGCGGCAAAATTGGCCAAAATCAGGAAAATTGCGATAAAATTAAATTTGGAACACAATTTCCATCCAAACATGGTACTTGTGATAGAATGCATCGAATAACACTACATTACTAAAGAAATTTGCAAATATTCCACTTCTGCTTCTTTTTTCGCAATAATTGAGATTTGAGAATTTGCGATTTTTCCTGGGTCAGTCCTAGAAAATTGTCTCCCACCCCGTCATTTTTCAAAATATTTCAATGAAACTTTTTGAGAAGTTGCACAATAAGTAGTTGCAAAAGTCAAGAAGTTTCATGTCCATAAAATTCTTCCTGGCAGATTATTTAAGAAAATCCACTAGGGGGGGGGGGGCAAAGTTGCCTGCCCCCCAAACAAAATGATTTAATGAAAACCAGGCTTTAGGGGTTTGCAGGAGAGTGGGAATTCCACGTTTGCTTCTGATCCATGTTTTACTTGCCATTAACATAGAAATTCTATTTCTAAATAAAACCATTGTGTTAAATTTTGACTTCAATAGCAAGTAAACCGATCGAACATAGAATTTTCCTTCCCATGCAATCTTATTACCAGTAGCCTGTGTTCCAGACCACTTGAAAAGTAAGTGGTCTGTGTAACTGAGCGCAAATTCGTGTACAGAAATTTTCCCAGAATCTGAGGAAAAATTAGTATATGTAATGAATAATTTGCATAATGATCATTTGTTTTGTTATGGGATAGAAAAGCCTGTCTCTTGCGAATAGCTACAGGAAACTAACATCACAATACAAAGAATAGGATATTTCAATGCCTGCTAATCCTATTGATTTTTACGTCTGCAGTGAGCGATAACGACCGGCTCGTATTGTTTCAAACACATAGATTCATAAAGACATTGCCTTTAATTATTTCGCAATTCAATTCATCGTCTGAACACAGATTTGCGCTCAGTTGCACAGACCACTTACTTTTTCAAGTGGTCTGGAACACAGGCTAATTACCAGTACTTAACTCATTTCTGGCTCTGAAAGATGGATCTTTTCACATAAACAATTTTCACATCTAAGTTACCCGTTGCATGATAGATTGACATTCTAGTTTTGAGAAAAGGCTACCTACTGTTTATTCTACAGCTTATCAAACCATTATTGCTACTTTTGCTCACCCGGTAGCAGTGCCTATTTTAAAGGGGCCTTTACAACCGGCAGCCTTTGCGCACGCAATATACTCCGGGCGGCCATTTCATGGACCATTGAAATGGCGGAGCAGTGGTGCCCTGAAACTGTGTGTCGGTCGCTGTTGCTAGTTTGTTTAACATGAGGGCAGGCAGAGGCCGCCCGGAACAGAGAGAAAGCTAAAATTTAAACAATTTTTGGTATAATTCAACAGAAATTAATTATTAACCTTTTCCAGTTTTACGTTCAAATGAGTAGAAAACAGACAAAATATTACAATCGATAAAAAAATTTCTAAAGTTAGCAAACTACGAGATTTATTCATGCATTGGGCAAAGTTGTAAATTTTCTGCTACCACAAACTTTAAATTCTAGTGTAAAAACATTGTCAAATGAAATAAATGTATCCATTAAATAAAGACAGAAGATAACAGTCAATGAGATTCGAAATCATTACAACTGCGGTGACAGGCCGACGCGTTAGCCATTTTTCCACGTACGCATACTGATGATGTGTAGAACTTGGAGGTTGTAACTTGGAGGTTGCATCTCTGCGATGTCTTTGCGGCCAGGCCATTTCTTCGCTGCTCTTCCATGTCAAGACAGTGGCAAATTGTGCCCCGTGATCTATGTACTTTGCAGTGCACGAGGGCTGAAATAATGATGTAGAAGCTTCCATATCATTGAGCAGGAGGTGCCTAGTTCTGCTCCGCTTTGAAACTCCTAGTAAAAATAAACAAATCGCGTGTGCGCAGTGGCTGCCGGTTACAAAGGCCCCTTTAAGTCAAATTCACAAGACCACAATCTGAAGAAATTAGATTATGTAGAGGTTTCTTCAAGAAAGAACTGTTCAGACCACACTTGTCCCCCACGCTTTTCTAAAGCCTGGTTCACACCAAGTCTTTTGGGCCTTTCTGAACGACCCTACTAACCCAAAAGACCTTGCATGAAACACGCTTTAAAAGTAGGAAAGGCTCTTTCCACATTTTTTTTCATAAATTGTTTCTTTCATTTTCAAAGTTTTTGCATTTGTTTCAATGTTCGTTGAATCCCTGTGCACCCTTTAGAAAGTGAAATAAAAGTAAACTGCCAGAAAAGTGTCACCAATAAGGAAATGGTTTCGTCTGAAAATGAAACAAAATTAGCGAATGGGCCAAAATCTGAGTTAAAGCTAGAACCAAAAGTCAGAATCAAAGCTGGAACCAAAAGATAATTTCATTGATTTTTTGTGATATCAAACTTCTTTGTGGTCACCGAACGACGCTGACCTAATTACATCTAAATACATTTTTGATACATCGTTACTTGCTTACAAATCAATCTTTGGTGTCCATTAGAACATATGCTAAAATTTTGAGATTAAATTTGCCGGAAAATCTTGCTAACTATGATCAATGCAACCTTCCAGATTTGCTGCAAGCACGAGGGATTTCTCATTTACAAAGAACAACTCAACAGAACATATTCAATGAGCAAATGCATTATTTGTCTATTCGGCAGTCTTGGGTTGTAGAACAGTGCGCAACAAAATAGTGAAATTATGTTTAACACCTCCAAGGTAGACAACCATAAAGTTCTGCTTTCTTTGTTTATCACTTGCAATCAGAAGTGTGAATTCTGTTCTTCAGAAAGGCCAATCGCTATGTCTTTTCGGAAACCAGAATCTTATTGCCCTTGCTTCCCTGCCTCGCAATTTACAAATCTAAACTTCGAAAGTGTTGTCTAATGAGTAAAGCAAAATTGAAGGCGTCCAAAAATTTACATAAGGCAGTTCCAAACAAGAAAACCACGATTAAAATGAAGCATTCAAAGAAGGCATGACGTACGTATATGCTTCGATAAGGTTTCTGGAGCATGGGAATAAAATCTTTTGCTTGCTGCTATGGTACTTAGCCCCATCCAGCCCCACCTTCATGCACCAATCAGATCGCGTCAATACTGGTAAACTGTAATCCGAAGGATCACGTCGAAAGTACCTTGAACAGACATAAACCAACAACTGTAGAATAGGTTTCATCAAAACTTCTCTGAAAACTTCAAATAAACTACTGTCCTTGTTGCAGGTACGCAAAACTGCTTGATTGGCGCTATGTTACGCCTTCAGATCAAAATTCACCAAGATTGACGCAATGGGGTTTGTTCCTCAAGACGAAGCTGGACAGGGACGGGTACCTTAGCGACAGCCAAAGACTGAAGGTTTGGTAAAATCAGCTATGTTGCAACGTTTTAAACCCAACAAAACAAAAACAAAGAAATATAACAAATACGGATTCTTTTGAAAATGTATTCCTGCGGGCGATCAGAAACTAACGAAAATGATGAATTAAAAATGTTAGAACATTGTATTGACCCTGGAGTCTATTAGACTACTACACTGAAATTTGATTGGCTCTTTTCAAAACAACAGGAATTTCGAATATGAGGTTCGAAAGGGCCTACTGTCTGTCAAATTATGCTAATTATTCCGGCAAAAATCTGCCAGAATTTTTTGGCAACCGGTCCCAAAGGTATCTGTTGAGGTCTAGCCTCCTATTGACAACAGAAACCACCCTTGGGCAGGAGGGTGAACCATAACATATCAATGGGCCTACAATTCTGGACAAAATATTTGAAACAAAGTGATGTTTTTGCCGATTATCTCAGGTTTTCTCATGTTCATATTTCCACGACCCCCTATTAACCCCAAAACAATGTTGGTTGGTATCTTAAAGCCGAGAAACGTCTAGGCAACATTGCATCGGGGATAAGAGGGGGTGGTTCATTACAACTGTAAAATTTTACGTGGCTCGCGAGAAAAAAAATCGCGAAATTAAGGGTATAAACTTTCGCGAATGACGTTTTTTCCTGCAAATTTCGCGACAAAAACTTTCGCGATCGAGAAAAGAAGATGCATTTTCGCGTGAAAAAACTTTCGCGACTGAAGAAAAGCGAACGGAAAATACAATTTTCTATTCATTTTCAGCACTACCCACAGTCACGGTGACAATTTACAAGATTTTTTAGCTCAAGAGACTAAAGACGGGGTGATTAACGAACAGCAACGCCAAAACTTGAAGAAACTAAACAAAATGTATGGAAAAAACTATCGCGAGTCGAGAATTTTCTGTAATTTCGCGAGCAAAAACTTTCGCGAATTTTGAATTTAGATTATGCCTTGGCAGAGACTTTCGCGGAAAATGCCAAAAAACGCAAAAATCGCGAAAGTTTCTACCCGCGAAAGTTTCTGCCCCTAAGGTACCTCGTGAAAAGTGTTCAACAAATTGACAGCTGCTAGGGATATAAGTTACAGTTGATCTTCGGCAATTGATAAGGTTGTTTTTGTCATCAATGCTATAAAGCCCGGGCTTGTCCCTTAACAACAGCAGCGAGACTATACTTACGATGAGGATAACCGCTTGGTAATTTGATAACCTAAACCAGATGCTACACTTAACAGTAAAACAACGCTTACGACTGTTATCAATTTCTTCCCTTTTGCATCTACTACTTGTTTGTCATCTACAAAGTCACATTGCTTTTCAAAGGCTCTTGGCAGTTCCTGAAAAGGTAAGCAAATATATGATGAAAGAACAGCATGGGTGATAGGATCATGCATGTTGTGGACATGTTTGGGTCGATTGTATCAACAATACCCGTCCCAAGTGTCCCCAAATAAATAGATGACGTCTCAATGATGATTAGCTTGCTGTCTCAATTTATTAGCATCTCCTATTTCTTACTTGGAAGTCTCTTTCTTGCTTGCTTTCGGCTATATGTTATGGCTTAAGTTTCGAACAGTATAGCGCTCTGGTTCCACAAATGTCCGTTATATGGAGGTTCTACCGTATTGAAAATAGTTTATTATAACTCTTGGTGACAGCGATAAGAAGCGACATGTCTAAATATTCACCTTCCCTGAAAACCTTCAAGGAACAGCTGTAAATGATGACAACTTTTATTTCATTTTTATGTTCTCTCTTTATAGACTTTGTTGTCAAATATTGTAACTCAGGCATGTCAATTTGTTTTGTTCTTGATCTTACTACTTTAGTCTAATTTTTGTTCAAACAGGTCAGGTTGAAAACAGATGTATTTATGTATTTGAGTTACTGAAGAAGATGGAAGTCGAAACGTTTACAAAGTCGTAGCATATTTCTGAATTATCCTATTTAACTTGTATAAATATTATAAAATGAAATGAAAATGAAAATGAAAATAACGATAGAGCCCCAACCACTTCTATATTGGTTCTATTTTCAAGGGGAGGGTGAGTCAACTGAAAGATGAAAGATAACGTAGAATGTGTTAATTCTTAAACTTGGCGCGTTGGAAACATGGTCTTGCGTCGCTACACTTCTTTACTGCCCAAAATGGTGCATGGATGACGCTTAAAGTGCGAATTCAGCTTAAGAAAATCTGCAAATCCTCTGCAAATATAGAGCACATTTTGGCCGAATTTTCTGTAATCTTTTCAAGAAGATAAGAATATCTTGAGATTTGGCACTAAGCAATAATCGAAATATTTCATGCAATATGATAAGTACGACACAAAATTCAAGCCGCGATGATCTTTTGCATACATACGGCCCAATTTTGCATTTACAGTCACAGCTTTCTTTACGTGTTCGCAGCAGCAGATGACTACTCCAAAGATGGCTGCGATAAATATTGACTTTATAATGATAGGACTATAGCGTTAAGATAACTCTGCAATACGCCCCCATTGAGTTCAGAAAGCCGGTTTTTTAGAAATCCTCCACTGTAGAATGTATTAATAACTTAGGAACCATCGTGCCTTTTGAAAATTTGGATCACAAATTCACAGGGAAACCAGAAAATAATTTTCCCAAAAATAAAACTGTCTTTCTTTGTCCCCTGTGCTTGCTCTTGGTCACTTTTGCATCTTAGTATCATGCGCTCTAGTAGCGTAAAAATAACCAAGAGCGAGCAAGGAGGACACAGAAAGACAATTTGGTTTACATGTAGCATTTTGTAACTGGATATTTAGTTGTATTTCAGGGTGTACGTTTTTCATCCTAAAACCAGGGGGTAGCCATGATCTTTTGCTCTTCATGACATCTATCTTATGGCGGTGAATAGTAGCTCGTTCGTAGTGTGTTAGGTAACTAGCTATCGTAAACTTTTTACAATGAATTTGTCTATAGATAAAAAGGGATGGCTGGATTTTCCGCTTCAAAAATACCTTATATTTTGTTGCCTACTCGGTAAAACCCACCAGAAAACTGCTGAGTTCACTTTGGCTAGGCAAATGTCCAAGAACGGTAAAGCGTTTTTAGTCATGTTTGCAAGCCAGGGCTCACTTTGATGTCGAAAAGTTTACAGAAATATAAATTTGACTGCAAGACATCTAGCCTAGCTTTTTCAATGAAACTTTGCAAAGTTGTGGATCAATAACCTAGCTAAAGATTGAGCAAAATAAAATTAAAGAAGTTTAGAGCTGTTTTCGAGATAAATCAACTTTTCTGAGATCAACAAAATTTCTTAAAAATATTGCGAAGACAGTGTTAACAGAAGCCTGCGATTTATATATCTTCCATTGCCAACACCATGCAGAACAACATCCTCTCTACCGTTTTTCGCGGCAACTCGCTGTTTACTAGACGGGAAATCAGAGTTGCCAAGATAGGGGACGTACGGTGGTAAAGAAATAAAATTCTCCGGCAATTGGCTGTCCTAAATGCAAAGTTAATTTTGATGCAGCGAGTTTGCAAAAGCTTACCTTGACTAAGGTCTTATGCATGGTATCCATTTGATGTTGCAACTGGACGGAGGCATTAGAAGCATCTTTGCATTGTTGGACAAGAATGGCTTGCGTAGCTGGATCGTCCTGCGAGAGAGAATATCATTTGTAACATAAGCAGAAGTGACTTTTTTGCAACTCGACATCATCGTCACCATCACTATCATCATCATCATCATCATCATCATCATCATCATCATCATCACCACCATTATCATCAACATCATCATCATCATCATCACCACCATTATCATCATCAACATCATCATCATCATCATCATCATCATCATCATCATCATCGTCACCATCACTATCATCATCATCATCATCATCATCATCATCATCATCATCATCATCATCATCATCATCATCATCATCATCATCATCATCATCATCATCATCATCAGCTGTTCATCCCATTGGTAGCTGATGGCCTCACCAATATCCCTTTCAATAAAAAATTCCTTTCAAAAAGTTCTTCCGTTCTTTCTTTCTGACATCCAGGTGACACAAGCTGCCTTATCAGTATCATCTCGCCATCTTTTTGCAGGTCTCCCTCTAACTAAATTCCAGATATTGTTTAAGACAATGAGCCATTTTATTGTTTCAGCACCAGTCATTTAGAAAATTGTGTTCTCTTACGCCCAATTCACACTTGCAAGTTAAACCAGCTTCGACTAAACCTGGTTATCAAATAGGGTCTTCTAATACTCCATTCACACTTGCAAGTAAAACCAGTTTAAACTAAACCAGGCGATGGAATGGAGCCCTCTGACTGGACAATCCAACGAATCGGGTGCATCTGATTGGCTGAAATTTAACCCGGTTTAGATAAAGTAGGTTTAAATGCGTCAGTGTGAATGCGGTATAATTAGTCAATTCGATAAACAATTAGTCATTTGATTGGTTGAAATTTAAAATGGTTTAAGTAAAGCTGGTTTTCCTGTGTGAGTGTGAATGCAGTACAAGCTTTTCCTTGTACATTTCTTATTTGCGTCTATCAACTGTAATCATCACACTCAATGCTTGTACCTTTTTCTGTGAGAAATTTTACGCGAACTGCAAATGTGGTAATACGGCATTTTAAAGTGAATAACCCGAGTTAAAGATGAGATCGCATAGGTTTATGAATAGCCTATTGTATTTGGTAATCCAGCTCGTGGCGAAAGAAAGCAAGGCCAGAGAAAACAATGCAGGGACTAGGTGTCTCTTTGTCCTTTTTTTTAAAAAAGCGCTATGTATCTCAGATCATTCACTTTAAGCATCCCCTTTGATTGATATTGATGTTGCTTTTAAACCAGCCAATCAAATCAGTTTAAAACTTTGCTGACTCATCTCATAACAAGTGACTAACGCATTAGCTTAGCTACAGTAAGTTTCATTTTGAGAATAAAGACCATACGAAGCTACTGTGATTGAAACTATTCGACATACTGGATGAGTCAGAAAAAACGTGGGGCGTTTGACGGACTGTGGCGTCGCACTGAGCCACTCGATTATCGTGAACTAAATTTTTCCATGTGGCCAAGAGTCCAACTTAGATCATAAACCATTCCCCATCGAAATCGGTCATTTGATGCATCTTTTAAAAAGATTTTCTTCGTAAGACCCTGTATGGGAGTCTTAGAAACTGGTAAAATCTTCGACCAAGCCCCTTCAGCATTTTAGCCTTGCCAGAGTTGCAGGTACACGTTGTATTATCTGGGGATACTGAAAAACTTAAGCCTGGTTACCACTTAGTCGCTTAGGTCGCTACGATCGTGCAGAAAAAACCAAAAGACAAAGACTCAGAGTTTGAATCCCTTGTCTTTTGGGTCTTTCTGCGCGGCTCTGAATTAGGCTTTAGGAAAAAGTGTTCTCTGCACGAAGTCCCATTGCGATTTACATAGCATTTTTTCAAATGTCTTCTCCAAGCAAGGCAATTTATGATAAGACATCTCAAGGGAGAAAATACTACTTCATAACTATTTCATTCTCCCCTGATAATACCATGTGTACCTGTAACTTTTGCCAAGACAAAATGCGGAAGGGGCTCAGCGAAAGATTTCACCAGTTTGCAAGACTCCTGTACAACGTCTTACGAAGAAAATCTGTTTTAGAACATGCATCAAATGACTGATTTTGATGTGCAAAGGTTTATGATCTAAGTTAGACTCTTGGCTGCGCAAAAAAAAATTTAGTTCACGACAATCGGGTGGCTAAATGCGACGTCACAGTCCGCTAAACGCCCCACGTTTTTTCTGACTCATCCGGTATATCTTGTATCTCTATGTAATTTTTTCCTAACGCAGGCTTGCATCTCCAGGTAACATATCGTGTTAATCATTCCAAGTAAAACTTCAAAATTAAGACAAAGGATGAGTCAGGCAAGACAGTAAATCATTTTTCAATCAACCAGTATGCAGGGCGATAGACTTTTAACTAACTTGTACCCAGTAACTTTCGGTCAAATTCGTAGTTTTAGGCTGGGACAAATGAGTGGAAGAGGGGCCTAACAGAAGTCTTGAAATTTAGCTTCTGTAATAGAACATAAGCAAAGTGTAACCAAATTCTGTCTTCTAACAGAAGTCTTGAAATTTATCTTCTGGTATAGAACATAAGCAAAGTGTAACCAAATTCTGTCTTCTAACTGGGAACTGGGACTTGAAGAAGATATGCCAATTGAAATTTTCGCCGTATTTTTTAGCTTTAGGGACATAAAGACCACACTAAAGCGACAACGACCAAATCCATTCAAATCAATCGGACGAGCGAAAGTTGAGGGCCTTATAAAACAAGGCCAGCATCTTACCTTGTTAATTGAAGCATTGTTCTCCCGCACAAAATTTTGCAAATAAGTCACACTACTTTGAATACAAGTAAGATGCTTTGCAATGTTTGCTACGATAGCTGCAGCTTCCAGCGTGCTGCAATAAGAATAAGACGCCTTTTAGTCAGGAAATGGAGGCTTAAAGGGGCAGGGTCATGTAATGCAAACAAACTTTTTTCGAAATGACGATTTTGCAGTATTTTTGTTAGGCCAAATCACAGTGATTTTCAACTATTTTTCTCAAAATGAAGGTGTTACTTTGAAGATGGACTCTTGAGCTTTGTAGAGAAACAAACGAAATACTTACATGTTGTACCGTTGCAGAGATATTGATGGATTTTTGGAAGTAACTTTCTAATGGATTCACTCCATCCATCAAAATCTGTGCAGAACACAATGGCCACGTGTGGGCAACAATATAGATTATAAAGATAGCAGGTTTGTTTACGGTTACGTGACCCTGTTCCTTTAAGGCGGATTCACATTGGGCGAATAAATTCGTGCAATGCGACTTTTTCTATTCGAATTTTTCGCCTTGAATTGCTCTTTTGGTTTCCACTGTGTGAAATTTTAGCGCCAAAATAAGGAAAAACATGGCGGATGTAAGTAGAACGTTGTTATTAAAAAAAACTCATATTTCTTAAACAGATTCTATCCACAATGACGCTATTGATGTTGTTTAAATATGCCCTGATTGGTTCATGTTGCTGCTTGTCAAAATTCGCCGCAAAGAAGTAGCAATGGATCCTACTTTCTGCGAAGCGAAAAATTCGTTGCTATTTCGAGGAGAGTTTTCTGAAATAGAACTCAGCGTTAATTTTCTGCGCATCGACATGGAAAAATTCGCTTCGTGCGAATTCGTTCGCCTAGTGTAAATCCACCGTTAGTTAAATTTTGAGTTTTTAGAAGAATTGTTGAGCCTCAGTTGACCTAATGCTGTCAAGATTGGGGCTATTGTGGTGTAAACAAAACTTGCTCTGTCCAGAAATGCTCAACAGGGCTTTTGTATGCTGCTTTTACAGTCTTCTTGACCCAAGATCTCGACAGGCTCTTCATCAAGGGTGTCATCAGGAAAGAAACGGCATTATTGATTTATAATTCTTTGAATTGAAGCCTTTCATTCCAGTCATTCCAGAGAATTTCGGAAAGCTCTTGCACAATAACCTGGGGCGCGGGAGGGGGGGGGGGGTTGGAGCTCATCAGAATAAATAACCTTACAAGAAAATTTGCAAAGCGAGCGCTTGCAAGGAGAAATCTACATCTAGCAAATAAATCCAACAGCACAACAAAGAGAGATATCGCTTACTGGGGTGGCTCACTTCTACATATTTTCCTATTGATTCCTTAAGATAGCGAGGTTTCGTTTACCGAGCGAGCCCATTTATCGGCTTCATATAAACAGCTCCAGATTATACCTCACACCGTATACCAATCTAACGCCTTCATTCCTACAAGTTCCGTCCTTTGGAACAACCTCTTTCTCTTTGTCTCTTCCCAAAATACACCTGATAGGCTTTCAAACATTGCATCAACTCCCTGATCTGAGCTCTCCCTGCTAAGTCCTTCTCTTTCCTTTTCTCAGCCCCTGGGATATTCATACTACAGGTGAGGTGCTACTACTCCCTTACCAACATCCTCAGTGACAAAACAGTCACTAACGGACACTTTGCCAAATATGGGGGCGAAGCTATTGTTTCAGTTCAAACGCATTGTTTATTTCCATTGTTTTAAAACAAAAGATCTTTGTCTTAGCCAACATTGGCGGGCGATGGTATCCAAACGCTCCATCCCCCCCCCCAAGTGCTCACAACTGAAAACACTACAAAAATACCTAAGTTTTGATGTGTTATCCACTGTAAGACCAGTATAATCCCATTCATTTGTATGAGCTCCTCGTATTGCTTCAAGTATCTTCCTTCGTACTCCCAGCTGAGTTACACCTATCTGTACGATACGAATATAAATAATAAAGGTAGGAAGTTGTACGAATAAACTTTATAGAAGAAATATGATACGATACGATACGATACGATAAGATACGATACGATAAAGAATACGGTACGATACGATACTATACGATACTGTACGATACGACAAAGAATTGAGTAAATTTCATATTTTGTAGGAAATTTGTATTAGAAGGGAGCAAAATAAATATCATATAAAAGTGACGCAAATCACCTGAATCAGTTCTGCATCTGTTATACGAAGAAATTCTTCGAAAGACAATCGATGTTCCTGAAAAAGAGAAATATATAAATGAAACCGTGAAAAGTCTCCATTTTCATCTAATGGTCTATTTTTCCATATTTTCAGACGGCATCTTACAAAAATCTTGCAACACTAACGATAGCTATTCATATCTTCCAAATGTGCACATGCAGAAATTCTGAAAAGTGTCGAAACCAAAGAATTTTGTTCTGACATGAGAATAATAGCTCTGCAAAATGGATGCACGCTCAAAACGGTCAATTTGGCCAACTGCAACGGGCTGGGAATCTCGAGTCCCAAGGAGGCACATTCCTGCAACTTTTAATACGAACTCCTACACCTTAGAACTTATTCCCTTACAAGTATGACAGCGAAATGAAATCTGAAAGGGTGTCAAATAGCAACATTTGCCAAGACATGATAACATGATAACTGAAAAGTTTTGGGACAGATTTTTTCATGGTGCAATTATTTATACTTTTCATTCCAAAGAAATCCTTTTAGAATATTTAATAATGAAATTGATTTTATCCACATAGAGATGTATTTTATGGTTGTGCTGTATTTGTTCAAAACGGGGGTTCTAACCCTAACCCTAGCGTAGAATTTTTCCAAAGATGGAATATCATGCGAAAAGACACAGTGGCGACCTATACCTTCAGTGGATTGATTCATCTGAGAAGGTCTACTAGATTGATGCCCAGCTCGTCGAGTTCAAATATTGGGTATCTGAAGGAGCACCATGTGAATGTTGCTCCTGGGCATGACAAGAGCATTTTAGAACGTACCATACTGGGATCCAATCGCAATCATCTGTCACTGGCCAAACAAAGTTATTTGCTGGGCCTTTCGGATGCATGAACGTTAGTCCCACTTCAATGTGCTCGGCGGAAATATCAAATGCAATGCCAACAAACCAATCTCTATCATATATGGTACATCATACAGTTCACAGTATTCCCCTGAAAGAGAATAAGTTCAAAGGTGTAGGAGTTCGTATAAAAATTTGCAGGAATGTACCTCCTTGGGACACAAGATTTCTAGCCCGTTGACGTTGGCCGAATTTGACCGTTTTGAGCGTGCATTCATTTTGAAAGAGTTACTGTTCTTGTGCCAGAACAAAATTTCTTTGGTTTCGAAAGTGTGGAAGGTATGGAAAATAGACTATTCGGTCAAAATTGACAGACTTTGCAGCCCCCTGTACGAAAAAAATTTGCGAAAAGCGTTTGGCCGTTCAACACATATCATCGAGGGTAGATCAATATCCCACTAAAAAAAATTGAAAAGCGCCATGACATTTATCGATCAGCAAGCCATCACCAAACTCCCTTCCCCAGCCATATTTTGGGGTAAAAATCATATTTGGTCCAAACTTTGAAGCAATATTCTACAAATACATTGGTCTTCAATTGCCCAAAACGTTAAATTTCGAAAACCATTTACATTGTACTATCAGTCAATGCAGAGAAAAGTGGTATAGGAAATTTAGTTTTCATATATCTGAACTTGGATTTGCCGTCTCATGAAAAATACATTTTTGCATCAATTGGCAAAATATTCAGTTGATCATAAAGCCTGAACCAAATTAGATATCTTGCCGAAATTACTTTTCTGCAGTTCTCGGATGCATGGGTGGCCATGGCTAAGCTTAGAAGGACTTTTGAAAACGTCATCTGACATTTATCTGCTGTGTGCTTATTTGGAATGACCGAAATGTTTTCTTACCGATTCGGAAATCAGATACTTAAGAAACGAATTTCCTCTGGACGTCTTGGACGACTAATTCTCTTCCCTGAATAAAATGTTACTTGGCTCTTCACATTTTATTTAAGTATTGATCTAAACACAAACACTGGCCTAGCTTCGCAGAATTTCAGATAATCTGAAAACCTTTTTAAAGTGCACTGTGGGACAGGAACAGCGAGCAAGAAAGTCTTGTGGTTGACAGAGGGTCTTTAAGACAACACCTAAACTAAAGACAAGAAGTAACTATAAGTTATCAACTCTTAGATATTTGTGAATTCAAATAAGGCCACACTAAATTTGTAAATGGTTCTATTTGCTATTCCCCTGAACTGGATTTAATTGTTCCATTATTCCTTGTTTTATGACCAGCAGGAGGGTAATGAAAGCAGGGTCAACAGATTGTTGTGTTGAGTTAATCCTATTGAAATTGATTGAATTTAGACACTGGATTACATCTATATTGCATAAACTTACTGCCTGTGTCTCATCAAACGTAGAGGAAGTTCGATGGAGTCGCCCCTTCTCTGGCTTAGGCCCATCCGCCATTATGATATCTTTGCAGGCAATAGAATCTCACCAACCTCGTTCCCAGGGTGTTCTTACGTCATACCCTGATCACGAAGCCGAATGAACACCCTGGTACACTTCGATCACATTTGCCCAAAAAATGGGCAAATGTGGAAGCCATTATGGATTTCACAGTTCCTAGGCAACGCGATCAGCGGAAAATGGCTGTTGCTCTGGCGCTAATTCTGCAGAAGATAAATTGAGAAAATGAATACAAACACTTTGAGGACCTTATTTCAACCTTTTTGAAGGTATTTGAGCAATAATCTGAGGTTGGTAAGTATGTTTAATGTGAAAATAAACTCGGTTTGTTTGGAGCGAAAATGGGCCTAAGTTGCAAATTCGAGAAACTTTCACCGCAGCTTCGAAAATGAAATGGCTCCTTTTTCTTCGACTTTCGGAAATAAATTGCAAATGATGGTCGTAATGGGTAAAGAATATGGTTTTACGTCGAATTTTGACATGCCGCGGCTGTTTACCCAGCGCAAAACGGAGTTACGGCGCAAAATGGCGAACAACCAATCAAATTGCCGAACAGCCTCTTGTATCCCAGAGTAGAGGTAGAGCAACGAACTCACTCTGGGGACGAGATTGGAATCTCACGACTATTGATCATTGTTCACGAAGACCAACACAGACACAATCAAACTTCTGTGACAAGGGAAATGTGGCCAGCGAATCTTTCAATTTAAACTAAGAAGCGGTAATAGATCATCCAAAATAACAAAGCAATACAATGAATATATGCGTGGACATCACAGAAGCTTGGCTGGATCGACAGAGCAGAAACTGCGTAAAATGACGTCATCGACCAATCTGAGATAAGGACTTGTTTGGATCGATAGCTTTTTGAAATGATAAATCAAGAGTTTTAGGTCCTAGGAAGAAAATATCAAGTGTTGCCTCATTTTGGGATCTGTTACATGGAGCTAAAGGAGCCCAAAGTTACGAGTTTTCACGCATGCGTGCGCAGTTTCTACTCTGTCGGCTGGATCACTTTAGTAAGCTTGCTCCTTCGTCGCGTGCAATCAAAACCAAAGTAAAAAACATTACCTGAAACAACGTGACCAGATCTTCAAGTCCAATACCACATAAAAATATTTCAAGATCTCCATAAGTTACGTATCTAGAAAATTGTTGAAAGAAGTAATAAATTTTGCTTGTTTGGAAGTGGAGGCAAATCTAGACATTCAAGATAAAGATTTCTTGGGTTAATGCTCCAGTATCAACAAACAAGTAATCTATCTTCAAGTTAAGTATCGAGGAGGGCTAATTTAAAGATTATTTCCGACTGATTGATGCTAAACTCTTAGCGTTAGCCATGATCAAATCTGTTACCTTTTTTTCTGGGACATCTGGTAAAAAAAAAGGTAAATAAGTTTCATCCGATTTCTATGCCGCCATATAACCATTATGGAAATAGCAACTTTGTTTTACCTAAAGCTTGGGCTACTTTCTTTGGCATTGATGATATCAGGTTTATGGCCCAAAAATTATGGCAGATCCTGCCAGTTGTAATTAAAGAGTACAAGTCATTGGTAATTCTAACAGGAAGCATTAAAACAATCAAAACGTTTGACTGAAGCTGTAAATCATGTAAAAGTATTATTTCAAATCTAGATTTTCATTAGCTTCTATCATTTCGACTTGCAACTTTTGTATGGCTGGCTTTATATGGCTAACTATTGTTGCTATTCAACTGCTTTGCATCTAATATTATCAAATAATTACAAATTTTATGCTAAATTCATCTAACAAACGAAGACCAGAAAAACATAATGAAAAGCAGGAAAAGCACAACCATCGAGACACAACTCTCTACCCTTGAAGGTGTTGTGGCGAATTGGTGCAATCCTCTGATGTTGCAGTAAGAGCAGTCAGGCGAAGTGGACATGATGCCAAGTAGTGCCCCACCACTTGAGCATCATGACAAGGGGTTTGCGGACTCAGTTAGGTCTGCTCTATTTCTGTGATTCAAGTGCTTGGCACTGAAAAGCAAAACTTCACATTCACATTCACCTTCACGCACAACCATCTAGACATGACCATCTAGACAAGACAATCTATACACAACTATCTAGACACCACAATCTAAACACCACCATCTTGATACCGCAATCATTAAGACACCACCGTCTAGACACCACCGTCTAGACACCACCATCTAGACACCACCATCTAGACACCACCGTCTAGACACCACCATCTAGACACCACCGTCTAGGCACCACCATCTAGACACCACCATCTAGACACCATCTAGACAACACCGTCTAGACAACACCGTCTAGACAACACCGTCTAGACAACACCACCTAGACAACACCGTCTAGACAACACCATCCAGACAACACCATCCAGACAACACCGTCCAGACAACACCATCTAGACAACACCGTCTAGACAACACCGTCTAGACAACACCGTCTAGACAACACCGCCTAGACAACACCGTCTAGACAACACCGTCTAGACAACACCACCTAGACAACACCGCCTAGACAACACCGTCTAGACAACACCGTCTAGACAACACCGTCTAGACAACACCGTCTAGACAACACCGTCTAGACAACACCGTCTAGACAACACCGTCTAGACAACACCGTCTAGACAACACCGTCTAGACAACACCGTCTAGACAACACCGTCTAGACAACACCGTCTAGACAACACCGTCTAGACAACACCGTCTAGACAACACCGTCTAGACAACACCGTCTAGACAACACCGTCTAGACAACACCGTCTAGACAACACCGTCTAGACAACACCGTCTAGACAACACCGTCTAGACAACACCATCTAGACAACACC
This sequence comes from Aurelia sp. 3 sensu Dawson et al. (2005), assembly GCA_964020215.1. Lineage (NCBI taxonomy): Eukaryota > Metazoa > Cnidaria > Scyphozoa > Semaeostomeae > Ulmaridae > Aurelia > Aurelia sp. 3 sensu Dawson et al. (2005). The sequence goes on along the minus strand of OZ026583.1, from coordinate 3,967,985 downwards.
GTCTAGACAACACCGTCTAGACAACACTGTCTAGACAACACCGTCTAGACAACACCGTCTAGACACCATCATAACTTTATCCTTCAGGTGTCATGACTTCCTTGCGGCACACTTTTACGTCCATATGAAACCTTAGCTGTGCGCAAAACATCAATTTCAAACATCATAGTTGAAATTCCAAAATTTTGAATCAAACTGAAAGAATTATGTGACCATAACTTTACCAGGCCTGATTGAAAAAGGTCGGCTAGATTTTAAAACGGCTTTGATTTTGATACGGCTTTTGAAAAGAATTTGATTCATTCAAATTCGTCGAATACTTTATCTGCTATGAATTCTCGAATGTAGGAACTTTTCCCTCCCTTATCAGGTAAAAGAAACTGTGATACTCACTTTGAGTTAGCTGAGTTGTTTGAAGCTTGCGCTGATCTACAAAAATAACAGAACAGACATTTAAGTTGCTGTTATAGTAAAAGGGTGCATACCATAGGATATTTGTACAAACCCTCGATGATAATTCGCCAGATAAATCTCTCTGATCGATGCTTCTCAAAAACTACATGGTTAGTTCCAACCTCGAACCCCCGGCCCAGGGTAACAATGGGTAGTCTGTTGTTATGTCTCATACGTCGAAGGAAGGCAGAAGACACTGTAAGCCCTGGAATCGAGGTTGGGTAGCTCAAAACTGAAGGATTAACTGAGCAATTAACATTAGGCAAGAAACAGGGCCTCAGAAAGAGCGTCCAGCTTTCTCGAGGAACCTTCTTTCGTTTAGACGAGTCCAAATTTTGGAAACTTTGATCGATGTCCTCGACCAATTTAGGATAATTCCAGTCTTAGAATTTATTGGAAAAGAGGTTAAAGCACGAGAAATAGCAGGCAGAACGTCGACAAAACAAAAATTATAAGTTAGAATTTGGTCGTGGCCCTGTCTGTACACGAGGATACATCAAAATCCAAATGATTCACACAGTAAACCCTACAGACAAAACTTTTCTGAAAGCAATAGTCCGAATTAACTTTGAAGGCTGATTTCCACTCAGTCGAATCTTCCGAGCGGACTAGCAATCTATTGTTTACGAGAGAAAAATTCGCTTATTTTTGAACAGAATGTTACGCATGGCAAAACATTTCCACTCAAGTCGCATCTTCTGAGCGGACTGGAAATCCGTCTTTTACAAGCGAAAATGTCGCTTTGAATCTTAACAGAATGTTACGCATGGAAAAAGCATTGTGAAAAATTCTGCCCACTCGGAAACTTCTACTGACTCAAAATCAGCCTCCAAAGTGTCTTTTGGGTTTTATTGTTTGCTCACAATCCTTCCATTCGAAGCATTCAGCCAGTTAACATTTTAAGAGAAGTTTTCACATATAAAATGCAAAAAGAAGACTGTCTCCGATTTTTCAAAAGCGTTCAAAAACCTTAGGTACCAAAACTTTTCGACCGACGTGTTGTGATCGAAACTTTTACGTCCAAAGCACAACAGGTACTTTATAGCATCGAACGGGTGTATAAGGAGCGGGAGTTAAATACCTTGATACAGCTTCTCCCTTTTCCGCATTACTAGATTGGTTTTCTAAAGTATCGGCAAGCTACGGAAAGAAGAAAGGTGATCTGAAGTTCATTTGAAGTTCATTGGTCACACCTCCAGATGTCCCAATACGGCTATCACAAAAAAATGTTGTTCGCAAAGCCAACTCGTAGGTATTACAGAGACGATTGGTTGAAGACAGGAGAGCTATTAGGTGTGACACCGGAGCAAGCGAAGATAACGACACAGACAAGGGGAGAATTCGCCGAACTAGTCCATCATCGGTTTAGTTCGACTCCGTGACGGCATCGACGTCAATAGGAGGAATACGCAGGTAACAGGTAAGGCGAAGTGAACATTGATATCAATACAAATAAACAGTACTATTGAATTATAAAAATTCTGATTAAAGGTTTCCATATCTTTTTCTTTTCTAAGACTGCGTTCACACGATGCCGGCACATTTTGAAAACGGTGAAAAATGTGACGGTAGCAAAATTTGAGCTAGCGTTCACACGATGTCGGCACAATTTGAAAACGGTAAGAAATTTGACAGTAAAAACTCGTTCCTGGACTTTGAAGCTAAAGAAAACTACCTACACCCTAAGAATCGACCAGTCTCGATTCAAAAGCGTCGAAAAATGCTCTGTTTAAGATGCTGTTTCAAATTTATACCGGTTAGGGTTCCGTTTTCAAAATCTACCGTTTTCGAAATCTGCCGGCAAAAAATGTGCCGTTTTCGTGTGAACAGGAGGCCTATCCGTCACATTTTTCACCGTTTTCAAAATCTGCCGGCATCGTGTGGACGCAGTCTAAGTTATCCGCAATTTTGTATGATTGGCTGATGAAGTCATTTGTTTGCAATAACTCTTTTCAATTGACATGCCATCCAAGACATTATACCAAGTAAAGAGACAATGTATATTATATTCATCAAACTCGGCTGAAATGTTTCGTACATCTGTCCATTTCAAAACAAAGATACAACGACATTTACCTATGTTACCCCAGTAATTTGGAAACAAATTACTTCATCAGCTGAGACTTAAAATAATTGGATAAGTTGAAAACGAAATGAGATATCTGAGAAATTCAAACAGGATTCCTGTTCACTTAACATAAATAAAATGAATTTACATCGACAAAAACTTGTTTGCTTCAGGTCACCTGTAGCGAATGTTATCCACCACAGTGAAAAGCTGAATTTAGGGCCTATTTATATGAGAAAAAACACCTTGCCTGTCAGACCCGGGGCTGAGAGGGGAGATTCCACCTTGCCATAGAATCCTTTGTACTTTCATTTTGCGTTTATATGACGAAAGCAACACCACCGATATAGTGAAGTCCCACCTCACTAGAGGTGGAATCTCACCTTGGGTGAGGTGAATTTTTTCCAAAGAAACGAAACACCACCGGTATGGTGAGGTGAATTGAAATTATTTGTTGCTTGTCAGTTCGTTCTGATTTCACAGAAGAGAGACTTTATTCCATCTCGCCTCTCAGTCCCGGGGCTGACAGGTGAAGTGAAAAATCTCATATAAACAGTGGCTGAAATTTATTTTACCTGTCAGTCCCGGGTCCGGCAGGTGAGGTGTTTTTCTTGATATAAACAGGGCCTTAGGGCCTGTTTACATGAGGTGGGCCAGCCCACCTAAGTGGGCCAGCTCACCTGAGTGAGATCTGCATGTTCTATGCAGCCCTTTGTTAATCTCCTGTTACGTTTACATAGAAGGTGGGCCAGCCCACCTAGGTGAGATCCGTGAGAATGGCTGGTGGGATCCGCGTCAGGTGGGATGAGAATTGTGCATGTAAATGCGATCAGGTGGGCTGGCTCACTGAGGTGGGATAGAAATGACAGACATACGCATGCGCAAGCAGCATTGGCGTCAAAACAATTTTCAGTTCTCACCGAATCGATAATGGCTGACAAAATCAAATCTTTGAGCTTGATTTCAATGCGGCAAAGTGAACGCAAATGAAGAAACTTCTGGAGTAAAGAAGCATGTTTAGTGGACAGCTTTGCTTAGGATACAAAATTCAAATGCAGTTGTAGGGGAATGATTTCTAATGGGGTAGGCCAGCCAGCCCAAATTCTCAATCCGAGGAAAGGAATGGCGAAGCTTTACGATGAGAAAGACTTTCGGCGTAGTCGACATAAGAAACACCGCCTGAAATATGGCAAGGTGAGGAAAAAATAAATATAATTTGAAACGAATTCAGGTTGGAATTTTCTCAATTTTAATGAAAGATTGAGTATCAAAGCATTTAAATATTTCGTTTGAAAACGCGAAACAGAAGCCAGCTCACCTGACTGCGATAGAAAGCTTCTCATGTAAACACCCGTGAAAACCATCTCACCTGAGTGAGCTGGCCCACCTCATGTAAACAGGCCCTTAGACATATTCTTAGACTACTTTCACACGATGCTGGCACATTTTGAAAACGCTGAAAAATGCGACGGCAGCAAAAAGTTGAGCGGGCGTTCACACGATGCTGGCACATTTTGAAAACGCTGAAAAATGCGACGGCAGCAAAAAGTTGAGCTGGCGTTCATACGATGCTGGCACATTTTGAAAACGCTGAAAAATGCGACGGCAGCAAAAAGTTGAGCTGGCGTTCATACGATGCTGGCACATTTTGAAAACGCTGAAAAATGCGACGGCAGCAAAAAGTTGAGCTGGCGTTCATACGATGCTGGCACATTTTGAAAACGCTGAAAAATGCGACGGCAGCAAAAAGTTGAGCTGGCGTTCATACGATGCTGGCACATTTTGAAAACGCTGAAAAATGCGACGGCAGCAAAAAGTTGAGCTGGCGTTCATACGATGCTGGCACATTTTGAAAACGCTGAAAAATGCGACGGCAGCAAAAAGTTGAGCTGGCGTTCATACGATGCTGGCACATTTTGAAAACGCTGAAAAATGCGACGGCAGCAAAAAGTTGAGCTGGCGTTCATACGATGCTGGCACATTTTGAAAACGCTGAAAAATGCGACGGCAGCAAAAAGTTGAGCTGGCGTTCATACGATGCTGGCACATTTTGAAAACGCTGAAAAATGCGACGGCAGCAAAAAGTTGAGCTGGCGTTCATACGATGCTGGCACATTTTGAAAACGCTGAAAAATGCGACGGCAGCAAAAAGTTGAGCTGGCGTTCATACGATGCTGGCACATTTTGAAAACGCTGAAAAATGCGACGGCAGCAAAAAGTTGAGCTGGCGTTCATACGATGCTGGCACATTTTGAAAACGCTGAAAAATGCGACGGCAGCAAAAAGTTGAGCTGGCGTTCATACGATGCTGGCACATTTTGAAAACGCTGAAAAATGCGACGGCAGCAAAAAGTTGAGCTGGCGTTCATACGATGCTGGCACATTTTGAAAACGCTGAAAAATGCGACGGCAGCAAAAAGTTGAGCTGGCGTTCCTACGATGCTGGCACATTTTGAAAACGCTGAAAAATGCGACGGCAGCAAAAAGTTGAGCTGGCGTTCATACGATGCTGGCACATTTTGAAAACGCTGAAAAATGCGACGGCAGCAAAAAGTTGAGCTGGCGTTCCTACGATGCTGGCACATTTTGAAAACGCTGAAAAATGCGACGGCAGCAAAAAGTTGAGCTGGCGTTCATACGATGCTGGCACATTTTGAAAACGCTGAAAAATGCGACGGCAGCAAAAAGTTGAGCTGGCGTTCATACGATGCTGGCACATTTTGAAAACGCTGAAAAATGCGACGGCAGCAAAAAGTTGAGCTGGCGTTCATACGATGCTGGCACATTTTGAAAACGCTGAAAAATGCGACGGCAGCAAAAAGTTGAGCTGGCGTTCCTACGATGCTGGCACATTTTGAAAACGCTGAAAAATGCGACGGCAGCAAAAAGTTGAGCTGGCGTTCATACGATGCTGGCACATTTTGAAAACGCTGAAAAATGCGACGGCAGCAAAAAGTTGAGCTGGCGTTCATACGATGCTGGCACATTTTGAAAACGCTGAAAAATGCGACGGCAGCAAAAAGTTGAGCTGGCGTTCATACGATGCTGGCACATTTTGAAAACGCTGAAAAATGCGACGGCAGCAAAAAGTTGAGCTGGCGTTCATACGATGCTGGCACATTTTGAAAACGCTGAAAAATGCGACGGCAGCAAAAAGTTGAGCTGGCGTTCATACGATGCTGGCACATTTTGAAAACGCTGAAAAATGCGACGGCAGCAAAAAGTTGAGCTGGCGTTCATACGATGCTGGCACATTTTGAAAACGCTGAAAAATGCGACGGCAGCAAAAAGTTGAGCTGGCGTTCATACGATGCTGGCACATTTTGAAAACGCTGAAAAATGCGACGGCAGCAAAAAGTTGAGCTGGCGTTCATACGATGCTGGCACATTTTGAAAACGCTGAAAAATGCGACGGCAGCAAAAAGTTGAGCTGGCGTTCATACGATGCTGGCACATTTTGAAAACGCTGAAAAATGCGACGGCAGCAAAAAGTTGAGCTGGCGTTCATATGATGCTGGCACATTTTGAAAACGCTGAAAAATGCGACGGCAGCAAAAAGTTGAGCTGGCGTTCATACGATGCTGGCACATTTTGAAAACGCTGAAAAATGCGACGGCAGCAAAAAGTTGAGCTGGCGTTCATACGATGCTGGCACATTTTGAAAACGCTGAAAAATGCGACGGCAGCAAAAAGTTGAGCTGGCGTTCATACGATGCTGGCACATTTTGAAAACGCTGAAAAATGCGACGGCAGCAAAAAGTTGAGCTGGCGTTCATACGATGCTGGCACATTTTGAAAACGCTGAAAAATGCGACGGCAGCAAAAAGTTGAGCTGGCGTTCATACGATGCTGGCACATTTTGAAAACGCTGAAAAATGCGACGGCAGCAAAAAGTTGAGCTGGCGTTCATACGATGCTGGCACATTTTGAAAACGCTGAAAAATGCGACGGCAGCAAAAAGTTGAGCTGGCGTTCATACGATGCTGGCACATTTTGAAAACGCTGAAAAATGCGACGGCAGCAAAAAGTTGAGCTGGCGTTCATACGATGCTGGCACAGTTTGAAAACGCTGAAAAATGCGACGGCAGCAAAAAGTTGAGCTGGCGTTCATACGATGCTGGCACATTTTGAAAACGCTGAAAAATGCGACGGCAGCAAAAAGTTGAGCTGGCGTTCATACGATGCCGGCACACTTTGAAAACGCTGAAAAATGCGACGGCAGCAAAAAGTTGAGCTGGCGTTCATACGATGCTGGCACATTTTGAAAACGCTGAAAAATGCGACGGCAGCAAAAAGTTGAGCTGGCGTTCATACGATGCTGGCACATTTTGAAAACGCTGAAAAATGCGACGGCAGCAAAAAGTTGAGCTGGCGTTCATACGATGCTGGCACATTTTGAAAACGCTGAAAAATGCGACGGCAGCAAAAAGTTGAGCTGGCGTTCATACGATGCCGGCACACTTTGAAAACGATAGCAAATTAGAAGGTAACGGACTCAGTGCAATCTCTCCCTAAATTTGATGCCAAGGAATATACCTACACTGTAACAGCCGCTTAGCCTCATCTTGAACGTATTGAAAAAATGTGCCGTCTTCATCACTTTCGAGTGTTCACACGATGCCGTTTTCGAAATGTGCCGGTTAGAGTTCCGTTTTCAAAAATATCTACCATTTTCAAAATCTGCCGGCATAACATGTGCCTTTTCCGTGTGAACGGGAAACCTAGCCGGCACATTTTTCACCGTTTTCAAAATGTACCGGCAGCAAATTTGTGAGAAAGATACTGGAACGGTGCACTGCTCCTTCAAAGGCAGTCTGTCCCTTATTATTCTTAGCATAGTAATTGCTCAGTTACATGTTCATGAAATTCATGCATTACCGAGTCTTTAGGACCATGACTTTTTCGGCTAAGCAAATTAGCGTAAATTTCTGGAATATTCAACAGAGATCTTTATCGATTTTATTTTCATTCATCGAAGTGGACAGATTGCTTTTAAAAGCCTTGTAAATTGCATGCTTTGTACCCTAGCACCTAAGAACATCTTTTTCCATAGATCTAATAGTGGTGTGACGCTCTGATTTCGCACCCAGAACGGTCTGGCGGACAGGGTTCGATCCCAGATACGGCGCCACGATCATTGAGCGTCACGACATGGGGTCGCGGACGTGATAAGGCCTTCTCTACTTCTGCGATCCGAGCGCTTGGGATCAAAACCGCAAATTTAGATCACATTTGAAGCCTTTTAAAGATATCGTCCTTATCGAGGGTGTTTACTGTACGAGGCCCTTACCGATGTGAAACCCGCTGAGTAGGCAAGGTCTGCAGGACTCTGACCACTGAAATCACACAGCGTATGTTTTGCATTGTTCCGTAATAGAGCTTTCACTACATTTGTGTGTCCTGAAGATGCAGCAAAGGCCAGTGGCTAGAAGACAGAAATTAACTTCAATGCACGCAATACTTCTGAAATCTCTCCACAGTACAACACAGATATTCCATTGGGTGAGAATCAAGTGAGATAAGAAGACTGGTAGTTAATTTGGCAATCAAAGGTGTAACATAGCGTATATTAGGTGTCCCAAAATTTCATCACATCTGCGTGGCTCTAGCCTTCGCACAGACCCCATTGTCCAAAGGAGGAAAGTGTCTGCGAGACTACGAGCCAAAGCTTACTGGAGCTTCTCATAATTTATCCTGACGGCCTCGTAATAAGTCGCTGATATTACTGATCCAATCTTCCCGAGTGGCATACTTACCTATGGCTGTTGTATCCTGGTTTTTATATTTTTGTCGCAAAGTGTTGCTTATTTGTCACCGACTGTTTCAAAGGCATAGGAAAAAATATATGATATAAAACAGTGACGATAAAATTTACATAACCAAAGAAAAATTATATTTGTCTGTTTAGTCCGTAAAAAGCACGATTTTGCTTGATGTTCGAAGGAAAAGTATAACACACAAGGCAAGGTCCTGTGGTCCATACTTTAGCGTATTGCCGACTTTGAATACCAGTTCAAGAAATTGACAAGCGGTTATGTGCCTTCAACATGGAAGGAATGGAACATATCTCCATCGCTAGATTTCCAAAATTTTCATGGACTTCTCCGGCATACGATTTTCGAAAATCCATACTTTGGAGGTCTTTCGATGGGCAAAAAAATCGGGAAAAATTATTTGGATCCAGTAAGCCTGTAAGCAAAAGATTGCCGCTTACATCGTTCAAAACGAGGCAGTAGTTTTTGTTGTGGAACTGTTCAAACGGGAAAAGTTTTTTGGGACACCCGGTATACATATATATAATTATTCATCTATCAATTCATCGATTTAGGTTAGTTCACTATGTACATTATTATAGATAGAAAGCAAGATTTAATTGAATGATCGATATTGAATAAGAGGACAAACAAACAAACCCAATACAACTGTATCACAATTACAAGTTTTTTTTATAGGAAACTAGGATCAGGCCATAGTACTAAAAGTTTCTTAATTTAACATGAAATTTTGTCCATTTTAGTACTAAAGGTTTCTTAATTGGTTTCTTATTTTTGAATGCATGAATTGACACTGGGGTCGCTAGCACTGCTGCAGATATGTTTCTTGACATTTAAAGCATCATATAGGAATAAACAGGGCTCTGTCATGATAAAAACACAAATGGTTAGTTAAAGGGAATCGACATGGTTAAAATCTGGCCCAGGCCAAATTAAAAATATAATCTTTTGAATTTGATAATATCAACACATGTGGCTTCATTGTGGCTTCATTGTGGAACCAAAGAAACAATAGATGCGTAGGCGTATATTTAGGCTATTTATAGTGGCTACGAGATATAGCTATGTCTATTTCTTTTAATATTGCAAAACAATAAAGGTTCAACGACCTATTTGCTACAATATCCAAGCTTTTAACTTTGAAAAGTTTCTTAATGCTTCTCAGACATAATACTAGAGTTCCTTAAAATTTCGGCCATCTTAGTAATAGTTTCTTATAAGTCAGTTTCTTTTAAGAAAACGTGTAGTAAAATTACGCAAACACCTCCTCCGGAGCACCACACAAATGAGGCACAAGGTTTTGGGACACCCTCTACGGATTGAGTCAAAAAAAGTTCACGCGTTTGGCTGGCTATGGAATCTAAAGTATGTGACAGATATTCATTGACATAATATTGACAAACAAGGGCAGATTTTGTAATACAATAGCATCGATCGCTTTGGTTCACACCTCAATTCAAAGCGATTAGCGAATGCAGACAAAAGAAATTCTCTCAAGCAGAAATTGAAAACAAACGAAGCCGCAAAGTTGCCCTGAAACCAGTACGGCAAACTCTCGTTTGGTGCGGGCGAAGGGAGGTTTTTAAGAGAAGTTATGTGCTTATAAAGAAAGAAGAAGGGTAAATCTAAAGTTCTGTCTCGCGGATTTTGTTTATTTGATTCAAGGGCTGAGGAGTGACTACGCACATCTGAGCAGTAGATATGCAAAAATTGTAGTGCCCTCTGCTCGGTTTCTGAATCCAATAAACAAAATCCGCGAGACAGAACTTTAGATTTACCCTTCTTCTGTCGTTATAAGTACATACCTTCTCTTAAAAACCTCTCTTCGCCCGCACCAAACGAGAGTTTGCCGTACTGGTTTCAGGGCAACTTTGCGGCTTCGTTTGTTTTCAATTTCTGCTTGAGAGAATTTCTTTTGTCTGCATTCGCTAATCGCTTTGTATTGAGGTGTGAACCAAAGCGATTGATGCTATTGTATTACAAAATCTGCCCATGTTATATTGACATAATATTATGACTGACAGATTAACATTTTAGTTTTGAATATCTATCACATACTTTAGGGGCAGAAACTTTCGCGGGCAGAAAGTTTCGCGAGAAGAAAAATTGCGAAATTAAGGGCATAAACGTTCGCGAATGACGTTTTTTCCGGCAAATTTCGCTACAAAAACTTTCGCGATCGAGAAAAAAAGATGCATTTTCGCGTGAAAAAACTTTCGCGACTGCAGAAAAGTAAGAGGAAAAACACAATGTTCTATTCATTTTCAGTACTACTTATAGTCACGGTGACAATTTACAAGGTTTTATAGCTCAAGAGACTAAAGATCGGGTTGATTGAGGAACAGCAACGCAAGATGTTGAAGAAACGAAAAAATTGGAACGAAAAAACTTTCGCGAGTCGAGAATTTTCTGTAATGTCGCGAGCACAAACTTTCGCGAATTTTGACTTTAGATTATGCCTTGGCAGAAACTTTCGCGAAAAAGGCCAAAAAACGCGAAAATCGCGAAACTTTCTGCCCGCGAAAGTTTCTGCCCCAAAAGTACTTTTTATTTCACAGCCAGCCTAACACGTAAAATATTTTTGACTCACCCGGTAGTAGGCCTGAACTGAATTAGCTGTAATTTAGCTATATCATTGGTAGACCTACTACCGGGTGAGTCGATAAAAAAGCCCGGCGTTTGAAAAAATCTTGCTCCCTGAATATCAAAGCAATGACATTGAAAACTGTCTTTTTTATCCCCGATATGTCAAATAAGGTTCAGTAATTTACCCGGCATTAATCTGTTATTCCTTCCTTCGAAATAGGAGAATTTCTACAGAAAGCCCCTTTCGAAAACCTGCAAGAACGAGTGAAAACACCAAGCAAGATTTCCCTTTGTTCTACTTTCTAGCGATAATGACTCTTGGATGTGTTCATGTATCTCGTCCTCATGTGAGAATGGAATCCCCCTGAATAAGTTATTCACACTAGGGGGAGACTTTTCAACCCGCCAAAAGGAAAGCACGTGCTAAAGCGCACTGAAAGTCATCGTTGTGAGGTAAACACATTACGGATTCTTGCTTGCAATTTTAGCACGTTTTTCAAGGTTTCTCAAAGGGACTCATTTTGAAAAATTACCTACAGAATCTGAACGGAGTGACCGATTTTAGCCAGAAAAATTTATAAAACAATTGAACATGTTGGCTATTCAATCCCGTATTGCAAAACATCATTGCTTATATACTCAGGGAGCAGTAGCCTTTCAAACGCCGGGCGTTTTTTTTTCTCACCCGGTAGACATAGATTAATGAATGACAATCATCTAGGGGCAAATCACTGACTTCTTTTCGTACATCTACCTTGAAATTACAAAAAATCACATAAAAATCACAAAATCACAAAAGAATCAAATGAAAAAGGCACAAAAATCACAAATCACTGAAAAGTTACTGAAAACTCAAATAAAAAAATCATAAAAATCCATAAAATCACAAAAATCACAGAAAAGTCATGTAAGTTTAAAATCACAGAAATGACGTACGTGATTTTGAGAAGTGATTTGCTCCTCGACAACGATGATATATTTGTCTCCTATGTAAAATTTCCATGTAAATGCAAGATGGTACACATTTACAACATCGCAAGCATTCAACTGACCAGCAAGCAACTCAAACTGTGAAATGTTGAATTCATTTGTGACAGATCTATGGTGATCAGATCAAACAAAAAAAGCTCGCAAAGTATGGAGGATACGTTACCGTCCACCCTCGATTATCTTGACAATCGATATCTGCATTGTGATCAATCAGGGTTTGCACTAGTTCTGCTCGACCATTTTGAGAAGCGTACATCAAGGGGGTGATCAAATGTCTAGGAGAGAAAGTACATTCACAAATTTTAAGATTATTAAATTTTCGCCACATAAGTTAAAGACAAAACTTGAAAAGACTGCTTGAAAATGGCTGCTCGAAACGCTGCTTGAAAAAGGCGAAAGCCGAACGCAACCCATAAGCTGCTAAAAATGTCGAGAGCGTGTGGCCGAATGGTTAATAATAATAATAATAATAATAATAATAATAATAATAATAATAATAATAATAATAATAATAATAATAATAATAATAATAATAATAATAATAATAATAATAATAATAATAATAATAATAATAATAATAATAATAATAATAATAATAATAATAATAATAATAATAATAATAATAATAATCACTTTATTTACAGTTGGTTGCGGTGTAGCTTGTACTAAAAGTGCAAACTAATAAATACCAACTAAATTAAACTAATTTACAGCAACACTATTTACGAATATTACAATTGCAACCCTCCCCAGTCCAATTTTTTATGTTTTTGCCAAAAACGGAGACTGTATTGCTGTTCTTAATCACATCAGGTGTATTGTTCCAAAGTATGCTGCCCCTGAACGCAATCGAATTTGTACCGAAGGACGCAGTAGATGCCTTGGGAAGAGTGAGAATATCTTTAATTCTCAGATCGTAGTTAATTTCTTTCCTTGTGAACAAATCCCATAAGAAAGAAGGGTTTTCATGATTGAGTGATTTATACACTTCAATCATGAGTTTCTGCAAGTTCTGAGCGTGAACAGTTTTTTCTTCATTTCTAATGAGCAGTTCATCGAATGAAGCATCATAGTCTTTCGATAGGATACGAAGTGCTCGCTTATGAACCCTGTTAATTTCTTTATTGGCTGTTCTTCCACAAAACATCCAAATTAAGGGGCAGTACCTGAAGTTTGACATGATAAATGAGTTATAAAGCAACTTGCATTTGGGTGGGTCAATGACTTTAGCTGCCCTGGATAGGGCACTAACATTTCGGTTAGCTTTAAGGCAGATAGATTTCACATGGTCATCAAACTTCAGTTTGGAATCAATGATGACGCCCAGTAATTTGACTTGTTGAACGGTTGTAATTATCATCTCATCTACCTTCATGCAAAGTTTGTAGTCATGCCCCAAGCCCATAAACATAAATTGAAATTTAGATGGATTTGCAACCATCATATTTGAATCGAACCAGACGAGGGTCTTTTGCATGTCGTTTTCTAGCCTTGATATCACTCCTTCTAGTTTGAAATCAGATGCATATAAGGTATTATCATCGGCAAAGTTGCATAGATGAGAGTCCTCTATGAAAAAAGTAAGATCGTTGATGTAGATGTTGAATAGTAGAGGACCTAGGACTGAACCTTGTGGTACACCTGATGTGATCTCAAGCCAAGAGCTGTAGGTAGAGTTAATTCTGACACGCTGTTTCCGAGATGTTAGGTAGTCGAAAATAAGTCGTAGACTACCAATCCCAAAACCATATGCCTCAAGCTTTGCTATCAGGAGGTCGTGAGGCAGACAATCAAATGCTTTGGAGAGGTCCATAAGAACCATTCCAACTATTCCTTTCTTATCAAGACTTTTTCGGCACTGCTCAACAAGCCTCAAAAGTGCGTGTTGTGAGCTGTGGTTCTCTCGAAATGCACAAAGTAAATTGGAGAAATTAGGGACCATAAAGGGTACAATTTGTTGTGACAACACCCTCTCATAGAGTTTGGAGAGAGAAGAGAGCACGCTTATTGGTCGGAAATTGCCCCTGATGAAGGTTTCACCCTTCATCAGGGGTTAAGGCGTCTGACTCGTAAGCCAAAGGTCAGAACGGCCGTAGGTTCAAATCCCACGCTGGACAGTTTGGTCGCTGTCCGTAACTCTAGCCCGGGTCAACCAGAGCCATGTGAGGGAAATCTGGTAGCTGCGGCGGGTAGCTGCGGCGGACTGATGGTAAAACATCCGTGGCCCCTGCTGGAAATAAGTCTCTCAGACTTTCGCAGGCTAGCCACGTTAAACATATATACCTACCTACCAAAATTAAGACGTGGTCTAACGGTTAAGAAGCTTGCCCGGAAAGCAGGGGATCCGTGGTTCGATTTCCCGACTGTGGCAAGTGTTCATTTTCTCGATATTTCCTGATAATATAAAGACAGTCTGTCCCCTATTGTTCGGTCCTTAGCAATGATTTTATTTACCATATTTACGCTGGAGCTAATTCATGCATCACTAAGCCACTACGGCCCTGATTTCTGTAGATAAAGCGAATTAGCAAAAACTTCTGGAATGTACAACAGAGATCTTTATCGATTTTATTCCCATTATTTAAAGGAGAGAGACTGCCTTTAAAGGTTTCTCTGTGCACCGAAAAAGGAGACATCCTGGTTGCTCGCCAGCTGTTGAACATTTAAGTTAAAGACATGAAGTTTGTACAAATCTCGACAAAACTATTTTAACCACAGAGATGTTTGAAGTGGGTCTATATCAGAAGTTGCTTGATACGATACCTTTTCGTGCTCGGAACTGCAGTTTACGGCAAAACGTTCTGAAAACTAATGCTCAAACTGGACTAATTCAGGTAACAATTTTGCACTGTGCCACCACAAGGAGGTTAGCCATGATTACGAGGCAACATCATTAGCAATATGTTATCACAACATTCGAGAACGAGGCCATTGAAATTGCAGAACAATTTCAAAACAAATGCATGAAGCTGAAGATGTTAAAACTACTCGAGTATCACAAGAATATTAAAAAACCTGCTGTTCACTTTCTGATGCTGGGAATCTCCCCATTTCTTCTTATTTTGTGCTTTCGTTCTCTTTCGTTGGATGTTCTTACTACAATTTGATAGTTAGTTTAAGTAGCTGATGGTTGGTTATCATGAAATTACAATTAGTTTACTACGTGCTTCGTTATCATCCAAAAACTTTGCTGTTGATTAGCCCGAAAGTTGGCATGCCAAAAATTCTCAACAAAAAGGGTCCAAAAGTTTTCTGTCTGAGGTTATTTTTCTGAAACATTTGTCAGAAACCTTTCAATTTTACTGTAGGACACACAATGCTGGAGAAAGTTCCATATTCATAACATTTGTTCATGGCAACACCTGATTTGCCCAGCAACAGATAGTACTCCAATGCCAAAAACTATTCTACCTTGACAGCACGTCGCCTGCTATATGCGGACCCTATTGGTGCCACATATGGAAACTCCATCCACCTGCCCAAAGCCTGAACAAAGAGACTAGCCAAGAAATATCTGAAGAGGACTGTATCTTTCTTGTTTTCCATTGGCGTAGAAGTACGCCCTACTTCCACTCGCTGTGGAACAATCTCGAAAAACATTACTATGAGCTCAAGACTTATGATTTGCGATGACACAGCAATGACCTCATGCTCATCAAGTCACATGACCTCTTGGTTTTTAGTAAACGAGCCCAAATTTGGTAAATTAGTTACCCAAAGTTAGCTCTCTTTTACGCAATGTGTTTGCCCCAAAATGATACCACTAATGCGCTCCTCCACACCAAATGTAGAAATATAAGGAAATACCGGCGAAAATGCTTCTGAATCAAGTAAAATCGTAATAAAATGAGTGATAACGAAGAATGAGAAATTTAAAGAAGTAAGCTTAGAGAAATAGGGGGCGATGACTCCAGAAATCGCCTAAATTTTCTCACAATATCCTAAATTCTTAAAGATCCTAAAAATCTCGAATAATAATGAAAATCTCAAAGATTTCTACACAACCTTTGAAATACCAAAGAAGCTCCTAAGAATCTTCGAAAATGTGGAAAAAACCCTAGATGTCTCCCCCAACAAAACGCTACATATTCTCAAAAAAATCTTTTGACAATTCTTTGAAACTCTCAAAACTGTTTTCATTCTTAAAGAGCTCATAAGATCTTGAAAACTTTACGAAATTTCGTAAGTCTTTGAAATCTCGAAAAAATTTAAAAATCTAAAAAATCAGAAAAAAGCTTAAAAAGTCTTCGAAATCTAAAAAACAAACTGCAAATCTCCGACAAAATATCAAATATCTTTCAAAAGTCTGACAGATGTTTGAAATCCAAAAATCTCGTAAGATCATGTTTTGGGTGACATGACTCCTTTGCACGAAATCAGTTGGCATCGTCAAGGTTTCCCACAGTGTATTGACCGTGCAATAGACCCTTTAGCTATTCTGAAAAGAATCAGAATCGAACGATATTTTGTTATATCCTGTAGAATTTTCGAATGTGCCCAATAGTTATAGAAGGTCTAACGCCACTCAATCGAACCTCACATGCAAAAAATGTACAAAACCAACGTTCGATCTATGCTTTACTTTATTGTGAATTGCGTGAGAGCTTCATACGACCTAAAAAGTTCACTGAACTCAGCCCCAAATGTGCAGCGTTTAGCGTTTATGATTTACTTTTGTTCGCCTTATCCGTAGTTTGCACTCACGTTATTTTGGACCTATGTTATTGTTCATTCGTTATTGTTTTAACTGTTGTTGTAGTTACTTCCTCAGTTGGTGCGTGAGAATGTAAGTTGTCTTGTACTAGGCTATTGATGGAAAAATGGAAATCTGAAATCTGAAAATCTACGCTGTTTTGTAGAATAGATTAAAGGTCTATACGATTGCTTCATTTGCTGCAGGTGATATGAACTGTTCATATGGAGAAAAATTTCCCCCGCATTTTCCCGTTTCACCGGGAAAATCGTTCAGCCGAGGTAATATTCTTTGACCTTTCATATGAAAAAAGTTTCCCCGGCTAGCCAGGTTAAAGAACAATAGTGCTTTGTCTCTGGCGCCAAAGGAATAACCATAAACAAAAGAGATTTCCTCGCGTAGCCGGGAAAATGTGTTCATATGGAAAAATATTACCTCGGCAAAGCGGGATCCCGGTAGAATTCAAGCGAAATCTCGGCTAGCCGGGGAAATTTTATGTGATAAAGCTATGTGAAGCGGGATCTCGGTTGAGCGATTTCCCCGGTGAAACGGGAAAATGCTGGGGAACTTTCTCCATATGAACAGGCCCTAAGATGTACTTACTGCGCCAGACTCTCATGCAATTATCTCATTATCAAAAGCCATTCTTTTTCAAACGCTTTATGCACAGAAAATCAGTGACTCATTCATGCTGCCTCTCGTTGAAACTGTGACTTTGAAAGAATGGGAAGCCGACAAAGAGGAACGCAAATTTGAGTGCAGTATAAGAACCCGCAAAATAGAAACAATTTCTTCTTACAACAACCATCGGCCTTCTATTCGCTTTTAGACTTTTGCATCGCTTCAATTCTCTCGCCTTCTGCTTGTTATTCCGCTTGAAATAGTCCTATATCTTAACTTCCACTGACAAAGGTTCCTCCCACACAGGGTAATGCGAGACTTAGGATGGCCGACTATCGAACAACTTATTCACTGAGAAACAACAACAATGACCTACAAATGTCTGAATCAGCTAGCCCCTGCTTACCTTAGTGGTTGTTTTTCTAAACTGTCAGATTCCCATACACGAGTTCTACGGAACTCTGAGACTGACGTACATAAACCTCGAATGAGAACTTCTAACGGACAGAAATGTTTCGCTTATCGTGGAGCCAAAGTTTGGAATGATCTTGATTCAGAAACGAAGTAGGCATCCAATATTCAGTGTTTCAAATCGAGGCTAAAAAATTACATGGGCCTCTAATGCTGGGTAATTCCGCTTTCTGTTTCTCCCCTTATTTCGCTCCTTAGTTGGCATGGGTTTGATAGATAAAATAGATTTAAAGTGAAAATAAGTTTTTAGTTGTTTATCAGTAGGTTTGAATTTTTTATTTTGTAACGCTTTTGTCTTTCTTTTTTTCACAGGGCCAATTGTAAAGCAGATGCATATTCTGAATTGTTACCCTGTATAAATAAGTTTAAAATGAAAATGAAAAAATGAAAAACGATTGCGAAGCCAAACAATGCAACACAAGCGGATGAGTTGGTTTTGCTTCGCAACTGGCCTCCCTTGCGCAGGAGGAAACTTTGAAAGTCTAAATTAAAGATGGCGACTTTGAACACTATGAAACATTTCATGCGGAATAAAAACCAGAAGGTGAGAGAAATAAAGACAAAGGTTACATTGAATATCAAAATTACATTGATTTACCAATCCTATTCATTTCTTACAGCGCGTGAAATCAGTCGCAAAAAGTCAGGCTCTAAGACTTCTGAAGATTTCTGTACAATGTCTTTGTGTTGAATAACATGTCCGTAATTAATAGTTTATGTGCCAATATATTTTCGCCTTGGCTTCCGGACACAACGCTCCTGATGATGCCCGGAGAGTTCAGTGTGTTCTAGTCTTGGCATTTAGTTTATTCATTACTGAAAATTATGTTTATATGTCGTATCAATTGTCTGTCTTAAATTTCTCTTCGACTTCAGGTATATGAAGCAATTTTTGGAATAAGGTAGATGTTGGGCGTATCATCAAGTGGAGAAGGCATACAACTCAACCATGAACCTGATTCCCACAATTTCGAATCCGAAAATTTGCAGGCCATACGAAATGCATATCCAAAATCGTGACAGAATCCAAATGTCTACTCAATCATGAGAAAGGGATCAAATAAAACTACCCATTAGATTACCTTTTAAGCTGATACTCAGAGATTTATGACCATGCCAAAACTAATACCACATAATCTATTTCTTTTCCTGATCTCGCCAAAAATGGTAACTTGAATTGTATTATTTGCCTGAAAAGGCACCCCAAAAATGGCACACCTGGAACCAGTATATATGGAAGTTGTACCAGGGTCTGTCAATCATCAAACAGGCAAAGGACATGTTGGTAAATCAATACAGACATACCTGTCATGTGCGTTGACTCTGGCATTTGCAGTAAGTAAAAACTTCAAACTTTCGACCAAATTTTGTTCTTCTTTTATGGTAGCAGAGCATAGAGCCATCAATGGAGTGAACATATCTACAATTGATCAAAAAAATTCAAAGCAAGATGAGTTACAACGCCAGATAATATAATAACAGCATCAGTCGCTATTGAACGACAAGCCAATTATGAAATCAGTGAGGCAAACTGTCCCGTTATGCACCCGACGTTCCAATTAGATCTGCTTCCAACCAACAAGTTCAACAAGTACATTTTATTGCTAACTGTTATCATTAGTTTCTTTTGAATGACACGCTGTTTCGAAGCAACATAAACCACTGTAGATCAAGGCAAACTCCTCATGCCATAAAAGCAGTATGGCCAACTGTCGTGTTATGTAAGTAAGGTCCCTATTAGATTAGCTTCCATACGATCGTCCAACAAGTACACTTTATTGCTAACTGTTAGCATCAGTTTCCTTTGAATAACACGCTATATGAAAGCGATATTAGCCATCCTAGACCAAGGCAAACTCCTCATGCCATAACAGTAGTATGGCCAACTGTCGTGTTATGTAAGTAAGGTCCCTATTAGATTAGCTTCCATACGATCGTCCACCAAGTACACTTTATTGCTAACTGTTAGCATCAGTTTCCTTTGAATAACACGCTATATGAAAGCGATATTAGCCATCCTAGACCAAGGCAAACTCCTCATGCCATAACAGTAGTATGGCCAACTGTCGTGTTATGTAAGCAAGGTCCCTATTAGATCAGCTTCCATACGATCGTCCAACAAGTACACTTTATTGCTAACTGTTAGCATCAGTTTCCTTTGAAAAACACGCTATATGAAAGCGATATTAGCCATCCTAGACCAAGGCAAACTCCTCATGCCATAACAGTAGTATGGCCAACTGTCGTGTTATGTAAGCAAGGTCCCAATTAGATCAGCTTCCATACGATCGTCCAACAAGTACACTTTATTGCTAACTGTTAGCATCAGTTTCCTTTGAATAACACGCTATATGAAAGCGATATTAGCCATCCTAGACCAAGGCAAACTCCTCATGCCATAACAGTAGTATGGCCAACTGTCGTGTTATGTAAGCAAGGTCCCTATTAGATCAGCTTCCATACGATCGTCCAACAAGTACACTTTATTGCTAACTGTTAGCATCAGTTTCCTTTGAATAACACGCTATATGAAAGCGATATTAGCCATCCTAGACCAAGGCAAACTCCTCATGCCATAACAGTAGTATGGCCAACTGTCGTGTTATGTAAGCAAGGTCCCTATTAGATCAGCTTCCATACGATTGTCCAACAAGTACACTTTATTGCTAACTGTTAGCATCAGTTTCCTTTGAATAGCACGCTATGTCAAAGCGATATTAACCATCCTAGACCAAAGGAAACTCCTCATGCCATAACAGTAGTATGGCCAACTGTCGTGTTATGTAAGCAAGGTCCCTATTAGATCAGCTTCCATATGATTGTCCAACATGTACACTTTAATGCTAACTGTTAGCATCAGTTTCCTTTGAATAACACGCTATATGAAAGCGATATTAGCCATCCTAGACCAAGGCAAACTCCTCATGCCATAACAGTAGTATGGCCAACTGTCGTGTTATGTAAGCAAGGTCCCTATTAGATCAGCTTCCATATGATTGTCCAACATGTACACTTTAATGCTAACTGTTAGCATCAGTTTCCTTTGAATAACACGCTATATGAAAGCGATATTAGCCATCCTAGACCAAGGCAAACTCCTCATGCCATAACAGTAGTATGGCCAACTGTCGTGTTATGTAAGCAAGGTCCCTATTAGATCAGCTTCCATACGATCGTCCAACAAGTACACTTTATTGCTAACTGTTAGCATCAGTTTCCTTTGAATAACACGCTATATGAAAGCGATATTAGCCATCCTAGACCAAGGCAAACTCCTCATGCCATAACAGTAGTATGGCCAACTGTCGTGTTATGTAAGCAAGGTCCCTATTAGATCAGCTTCCATACGATCGTCCAGCAAGTACACTTTATTGCTAGCTGTTAGCATCAGTTTCCTTTGAATAACACGCTATATGAAAGCGATATTAGCCATCCTAGACCAAGGCAAACTCCTCATGCCATAACAGTAGTATGGCCAACTGTCGTGTTATGTAAGCAAGGTCCCTATTAGATCAGCTTCCATACGATTGTCCAACATGTACACTTTAATGCTAACTGCTAGCATCAGTTGCTTTTGATGGACACTCCACATCAAAGCAATTAGTCTTTGCAGACCAAGGGAAAACCTCTCAATCAATAAATTTAAAGTATCCTAGACCGAGGCAAATCCCTCTCATGCTATGATAGCAGTATGGCCGGGTTATGTACGCAACGTCCCTTCTAGACCTGCTTCTATACAATCACCCAACCGGTACACATTATTGTTCACTGTTAGTATCAATTGCTTTTGATGGGCACGTTATTTATGAAACCATTATGGCCAACTGTCGCGCTATACAAGTAACTGCCCTACTAGATCTGCTTCTATATAATCGCCCAACAGATTCACTTTATTCCTAACTGTTAGTATCAATTGCTTTTGATGGGCACGTTATTTATTAAAGCATTATGGCAAACTGTCGCGCTATACAAGTAACTGCCCTACTAGATCTGCTTCTATATAATCGCCCAACAGATTCACTTTATTCCTAACTGTTAGTATCAATTGCTTTTGATGGGCACGTTATTTATTAAAGCATTATGGCAAACTGTCGCGCTATACAAGTAACTGCCCTACTAGATCTGCTTCTATATAATCGCCCAACAGATTCACTTTATTCCTAACTGTTAGTATCAATTGCTTTTGATGGGCACGTTATTTATTAAAGCATTATGGCAAACTGTCGCGCTATACAA
Organism: Aurelia sp. 3 sensu Dawson et al. (2005); assembly: GCA_964020215.1. NCBI lineage: Eukaryota > Metazoa > Cnidaria > Scyphozoa > Semaeostomeae > Ulmaridae > Aurelia > Aurelia sp. 3 sensu Dawson et al. (2005). Next base: position 3,946,093 of record OZ026583.1, on the reverse strand, counting down.
GTAACTGCCCTACTAGATCTGCTTCTATATAATCGCCCAACAGATTCACTTTATTCCTAACTGTTAGTATCAATTGCTTTTGATGGGCACGTTATTTATTAAAGCATTATGGCAAACTGTCGCGCTATACAAGTAACTGCCCTACTAGATCTGCTTCTATATAATCGCCCAACAGATTCACTTTATTCCTAACTGTTAGTATCAATTGCTTTTGATGGGCACGTTATTTATTAAAGCATTATGGCAAACTGTCGCGCTATACAAGTAACTGCCCTACTAGATCTGCTTCTATATAATCGCCCAACAGATTCACTTTATTCCTAACTGTTAGTATCAATTGCTTTTGATGGGCACGTTATTTATTAAAGCATTATGGCAAACTGTCACGCTATACAAGTAACTGCCCTACTAGATCTGCTTCTATATAATCGCCCAACAGATTCACTTTATTCCTAACTGTTAGTATCAATTGCTTTTGATGGGCACGTTATTTATTAAAGCATTATGGCAAACTGTCGCGCTATACAAGTAACTGCCCTACTAGATCTGCTTCTATATAATCGCCCAACAGATTCACTTTATTCCTAACTGTTAGTATCAATTGCTTTTGATGGGCACGTTATTTATTAAAGCATTATGGCAAACTGTCACGCTATACAAGTAACTGCCCTACTAGATCTGCTTCTATATAATCGCCCAACAGATTCACTTTATTCCTAACTGTTAGTATCAATTGCTTTTGATGGGCACGTTATTTATTAAAGCATTATGGCAAACTGTCGCGCTATACAAGTAACTGCCCTACTAGATCTGCTTCTATATAATCGCCCAACAGATTCACTTTATTCCTAACTGTTAGTATCAATTGCTTTTGATGGGCACGTTATTTATTAAAGCATTATGGCAAACTGTCGCGCTATACAAGTAACTGCCCTACTAGATCTGCTTCTATATAATCGCCCAACAGATTCACTTTATTCCTAACTGTTAGTATCAATTGCTTTTGATGGGCACGTTATTTATTAAAGCATTATGGCAAACTGTCGCGCTATACAAGTAACTGCCCTACTAGATCTGCTTCTATATAATCGCCCAACAGATTCACTTTATTCCTAACTGTTAGTATCAATTGCTTTTGATGGGCACGTTATTTATTAAAGCATTATGGCAAACTGTCGCGCTATACAAGTAACTGCCCTACTAGATCTGCTTCTATATAATCGCCCAACAGATTCACTTTATTCCTAACTGTTAGTATCAATTGCTTTTGATGGGCACGTTATTTATTAAAGCATTATGGCAAACTGTCGCGCTATACAAGTAACTGCCCTACTAGATCTGCTTCTATATAATCGCCCAACAGATTCACTTTATTCCTAACTGTTAGTATCAATTGCTTTTGATGGGCACGTTATTTATTAAAGCATTATGGCAAACTGTCGCGCTATGTACTGAATTATCACCTAGCCCCCCTGGACTCAATTTTGTTTTTGCCTCGTTTTGGCGAGAGACCACGTTTTTTGTTTAGTTGAAGTTTTGGTTGATCCAAGATGGCTCTGCACTTGCACATACGTCTATTTCATTCGTGAAAGTATCTTTTGAACGCGCAAGTTAAGATATTTTGCGAGAAGTGGCACCTTCCGACTAGGACATTGGATGTCCGTGTTATGATTTTAAGAAGTGGAGTGCAGATAACAATGGGATCTAACGGTGATAAAGACGAAGAAACTGGCGCTGTAGGAGGCGATGAATTGTCACAAGAAATTGATAATTATGGTATTGATAGGCCACAAGATCGGCTGAAGAAGCAGTTAGGAGTTCTTATTGAAGATCGTGAATTGATAATGGTTGCAATGAAAGATTTTATTATCGAGTTAAAGGATATATCAACAATGAATGTTATTGATGAAGATATTGAGTCCAGAATAATGGAGTTAAAGTTGATTGTGGAGCCTATGCTAATCGATATTAAATCTTTGTCCAAGGATATTCAAGATGTGATGAAGAAGTTAAATTTTAAGTCGGAATTGGTAACAGAGTATACGTCAAGTCGTTCGTATGATGCAAAAGTAGGTATGTTACTTGATAAATGTTCAAAGAAGAAGCAGATTGATTCTTCCCAACAAACAACTGGTAAGCCTACTACTACTAATTCCTTTTTCTCAATGAATTCACCCCATGGAAGAAGTTTTGGAAATGAACAAGGACACAGCCAGTATCCTGTTGGGGGTTTGAAAGATCATTTCCCATGTACCAACCCTTGGGGCAACCCTTTAATCCCCATATGCAAAATTATTTGCCACAACCTATCTGGCAACCCCAATATTCACCCAGTACAAACCCAGGGGAAAATTTGAGTAGTAAACTGAGGTTGCCAAAGCTTGAATTAAAGTCATTTGATGGGAATATGATGAATTGGATGGAATTTTGGGACTCTTTTGAGAGGAATATTCATTTGAATTCTTCACTGTGTGATGTTGACAAGATGTCTTACCTTAAGGCTTCTCTTAAGGGTACTGCTAGTCATGCTATTGCAGATTTGCGAACTACTGGGGACAATTATGCACCTGCAGTTGACATTTTAAAAGAGAAATATGGTAAAGCTAATGTACTAAAGGGATCTCATATGTCTGCATTAAAAGCTGTTGTTGGTGTAACTTATTCTAAAAATGTAGATGGATTAAAAAAGTTGTATGAGATTGTTGATATGCATGTAAAAGCATTATCTGTATTAGGTACTTCTGAAGAACAGTATTCCTTAGTTATTGTACCAGATTTAATGAAGAAGATACCAAGAGATGTTGAACTTTCCATCAGAAGAACAATGCCTGTAGACCATGAGTGGACCATGAGTGAATTTTTGAACAAGCTCAGAGAAGAACTTCTGTTCAGGGGTATGGATGAAGCTATACCAAGAGTGCAGAGTTCAAGAGAAGAGAAGAATCCTAACAAGGGGAAGGCATTTGCTATTTCACCAAATGCATCTTGTGCCTTTTGTCTTGGAGATCACAGTAGTGCTGATTGTTCTGTTGTCACTGAAGTGAAGAAGAAAAAGTCAATCTTGATGAGGTATAAGAGATGTTTTTGCTGCTTGAAGAAAGGGCACCGTGTCAAAGAGTGCTACAACAAGAAGCCTTGCAGCAAGTGCAATGAAGGTGAGCATCACCCTGTGATATGTGAAAAAGAAGAGAGTAGTGTTCCAAATATGCATGTTGTTACACCTGGAGGTATAGCCTATCAAACTGTGTTAGCCAAGGTAAATGTTAAGGGAAAGCCAAGTATCACTTGCAGATGTTTGTTGGATACAGGGTGTGATAAAACATATATGTTGCAGAAAACTGCAAATTTGCTGAAATCAAAGCCATTGAGACAGGATAAGAAGGTCTTGGACACTGTGCATGGAGAAAGGCAACACATATGCTCAGTGTACAAGATAGAAGTAAAAGATATGAAAGGAAGGCTGAAATTTGAAACTGAAGTATCCACACTCAGCAAGCTGACATCTGTCAAGAATGTGAAGCCTCAGATTTTAAAGGAAAAGTTCAACCATTTGAAAAATCTTGAATTTTCAGATATTTCAAGTGACAAGGAACTTGAAATTGATGTCATTATTGGATTGGAAGACCTTTGCAAGTTGAAAACAGGAAACATGAAATGGGGAAATGCAGGTGATCCTGTTGCAGAAGAAACAACACTGGGTTGGACTCTAATGGGGCCAACAAACACATCAGAAGATCAAAGTATTTCAAGTTCAGTGTTGTTGACAACTGATAAGGAGAATCTGAGCAATCAGATAGCAAAACTGTGGGATTTAGAGACAGTAGGGATAAGAGAAGAAAACTCAGTGGAAGAGAAATTTGAAGATACAGTAAGTTTCAATGGAGAGAGATACAGTGTGCAGTTGCCATGGAAATCAGATAGAGTCAATTTGCAAACAAACAGGAGTCTTTGTGAAAGGCGGCTCAATTCGCAACTCAAAAGGCTAAAGAAAGAGCCAGAAATATTAAAGAAATATGATGATGTCATTAAAGATCAGATAAAACAGGGTATCATTGAGGAGGTACCGGATCTGCCAACTGGAGAAAGAATCCACTTTCTACCACACCATCCAGTAATCCGTGAGAATGCTGAAAGCACAAAAGTCAGAGTTGTGTATGACGGGTCAGCCAAAGAAAGAAAAGGAGACAAGAGTTTAAATGAGTGTTTGTACACAGGCCCATCATTGTTACCTATGCTACATGATGTGCTGTTAAGGTTTCGGATGTTTCCGGTGGCCCTCGTTGGTGATATCAAGAGTGCATTCCATCAAATCCTGGTGGATGAGAAAGACAGAGACAGTATGAGATTCCTTTGGGTAGAAAATGTGGCAGATGAAAAACCTGTTGTTAAAGAGTACAGGTTTACTAGGGTGATTTTTGGCAGTGGACCAAGTCCTTATTTGTTAAATGCAACACTGCAACGACATCTAAAGAGGTATGAAGAGCAAGAACCTGCAGTGGTCCAAAATGTCCTACCAAACATGTATTGTGATGATCTTGTAAGTGGAGCTGCCAACAGTACACAAGCCATAGAGTTGAAAGATAAGATCACAGAAATTATGCAAGAAGGAGGTTTCCAACTCCATAAGTGGAAGACCAACAATTTGGAAGTCAGAGAACACATAAAGGAGCAAAGTGATCAAAAGGATTCAACTGCAATGACATATGCAAAGGAAAGCCTCGGTACCAAAGATTCGCAAAGTAAGGTTTTAGGATTAAAGTGGGATCCAGAAGAGGACATCTTAGGAATCAACATGGAAGCAGTTTCAGATGTGAAGACTCACAAAGTGACTAAGCGAGAAGTATTGAGTACGCTGTCAAAGGTATATGACCCACTTGGGATTGTGGGACCAGTTACGGTTATTGCCAAGCTGATATTCCAAGATATCTGCAAGGAAAACAAGGATTGGGATAAACCAGTGAGCCCGGAGATAGAAATGAGATGGAAGAAGTGGATGCAAGCAGTTTCAAGATTGACTGACTTAGAGATTCCCAGATGCATCATGCCAGCAAGTGGTGGACCATGCAAGATTTCACTGCATGTTTTTGGTGATGCAAGCAAAGTTGCATACTGTGCTGCTGTATATCTTGCATGGCACAATGACAATCAGTCAGGAGCACACCTTGTCACTGCGAAGACAAGGTTACCTCCAATAAAGAAAGAGATGACAATACCCAGATTGGAACTGACCGCAGCAAGGATTGCAGCGCGTTTGTTGAAAACAGTCAGAGAAACTCTGAAGAACTGGGAACCAGAAGAATTAGTGCTGTGGTCTGACAGCAGCACAGTGTTACATTGGCTAGAGAACCGAGGTCAATACAGACAGTTTGTCCAGCGAAGAGTAGATGAGATCCAAGAGTTGACAAAGGATGTAAAGTTGAAGTATGTGCCCACAGCGGAGAATCCTGCAGATCTTGGAACAAGAGGATTGTCTCCACAGCAATTAGAGCAAAACAAACTTTGGTGGAATGGACCAGAGTTCTTAGTGAGTGGAAATTATCCACACCAGCCTCAAATGATTGAAACAGAGGAAAGCAAAGCTGAAGAAAGACAAAGTGTACTTCCTATTGCTGAAGAAGAGCCAAGTTTGTCAGTGGACAATGTAGTGCCTGCAGCAAACTACAGCTCCTATGGCAAACTGTTGAGAGTAACAGCTCTCGTTCTTCGCTTCATCAGATGCCTTAAGAAGAAGATGCAACCAGGTACTCAGCTGTTGCATGTTGAAGAGATCCAGAAAGCAGAAGAACTGTGGATAAAAGACACACAAACGATGTTGAAAGGAAGAAAGAGTTACCCACAAATAAAAGCACAGCTTGCGGTGATAGAAATAAATGGAATTTTGCACTGCCAAGGCCGTCTGCAAAACACAGCGCTACCGGATGAGAGCAAGTTTCCAATGCTGTTACCTCAGGATAGCAGATTTACAAGTTTGTTGATTGCAGAGTGTCACAAGCGTACAAGACATGGGGGAGTAAATATTACACTGGCTGAAGTCAGAAGCAAGTTTTGGGTCTTAAAGGGACGCCAAGCCGTAAAGCAACAATTGCGTCAATGTATGATTTGTAGTAAGCGAAATGCAAAGCCGTGTGCACCACCACAATCAGGTCAGCTACCAACAGAAAGAGTGGTTCAAGGTAACCCGTTTAGTACAACTGGAGTTGACTTTGCAGGACCCATACATTTAAAGAATGAAGAGAAGGCATATGTCGCACTATTCACATGTGGAATAACTCGTGCTGTACATCTAGAGCTGACAGAAGACATGACAGCACATGAATTTATGGGAATGTTTCGCAGATTTATCAGCAGACGCGGAGCACCTTCAACGGTGATAAGTGACAATGCCAAGACATTCCTTGCCACCGCCAAGCACTTGAAGAAGATATGTGCAGAGCGAGAATTGCAAGATTTTTTGCTAGCGAACCGCATTGATTGGCATTTCAATGTGGCCAAGGCGCCGTGGCAAGGCGGCTTCTTTGAAAGATTAGTTGGAATAACCAAGACAGCATTATTCAAGACGATGGGAAAATCAAAGTTAACATTTAGAGAGCTGGAAAACATATTGATAGAAGTGGAAGGAAGGATAAACAATAGACCACTTACCTACCAAACAGCAGATCTGGAGGAGGAGCCACTCACTCCAAATCACATGATTCATGGTCATCGCCTAACAATGATAGGAGATGTCAAGCATGACAACGATGCAGATTTTGATGACAAGAATGTGAATAAAAGGATGCAGTTCTTGAGAGCTAAACTTGAGCATGTATGGAATAGATGGTCAAAGGAGTACCTTGTAGGTCTTCGAGAATACCATCGCACAACCAAAGGTGGAGAAGCGTTACCAGAGCTGGGAACTTTGGTATTAATCATTGACACTACCATCGAAAGACGTTTCTGGAAGTTAGCCAAAATCTCCAGTTACATCAAGGGAAGAGATCATGTAGTTCGAGCAGTTAAATTAGATGCAGTGTCTCAAGGACGGAAGATTGTCATGGAAAGACCACTTCAAGGAATATGTCCCTTAGAGATAAAAGCGCAAGTAGGAGGACAACATATTCAGCAGGAAAGAGTTCAGGAAAAAGAAGTCAGACCAAGAAGAGTAGCAGCCTTTGCAGCTGATGAGTTATTAAAAGTACATTCAGAAGTATTAAATCAAGAGTAAAGACCCTTGATTTGGGGGAGTGTACTGAATTATCACCTAGCCCCCCTGGACTCAATTTTGTTTTTGCCTCGTTTTGGCGAGAGACCACGTTTTTTGTTTAGTTGAAGTTTTGGTTGATCCAAGATGGCTCTGCACTTGCACATACGTCTATTTCATTCGTGAAAGTATCTTTTGAACGCGCAAGTTAAGATATTTTGCGAGACGCTATACAAGTAACTGCCCTACTAGATCTGCTTCTATATAATCGCCCAACAGATTCACTTTATTCCTAACTGTTAGTATCAATTGCTTTTGATGGGCACGTTATTTATTAAAGCATTATGGCAAACTGTCGCGCTATACAAGTAACTGCCCTACTAGATCTGCTTCTATATAATCGCCCAACAGATTCACTTTATTCCTAACTGTTAGTATCAATTGCTTTTGATGGGCACGTTATTTATTAAAGCATTATGGCAAACTGTCACGCTATACAAGTAACTGCCCTACTAGATCTGCTTCTATATAATCGCCCAACAGATTCACTTTATTCCTAACTGTTAGTATCAATTGCTTTTGATGGGCACGTTATTTATTAAAGCATTATGGCAAACTGTCGCGCTATACAAGTAACTGCCCTACTAGATCTGCTTCTATATAATCGCCCAACAGATTCACTTTATTCCTAACTGTTAGTATCAATTGCTTTTGATGGGCACGTTATTTATTAAAGCATTATGGCAAACTGTCACGCTATACAAGTAACTGCCCTACTAGATCTGCTTCTATATAATCGCCCAACAGATTCACTTTATTCCTAACTGTTAGTATCAATTGCTTTTGATGGGCACGTTATTTATTAAAGCATTATGGCAAACTGTCGCGCTATACAAGTAACTGCCCTACTAGATCTGCTTCTATATAATCGCCCAACAGATTCACTTTATTCCTAACTGTTAGTATCAATTGCTTTTGATGGGCACGTTATTTATTAAAGCATTATGGCAAACTGTCGCGCTATACAAGTAACTGCCCTACTAGATCTGCTTCTATATAATCGCCCAACAGATTCACTTTATTCCTAACTGTTAGTATCAATTGCTTTTGATGGGCACGTTATTTATTAAAGCATTATGGCAAACTGTCGCGCTATACAAGTAACTGCCCTACTAGATCTGCTTCTATATAATCGCCCAACAGATTCACTTTATTCCTAACTGTTAGTATCAATTGCTTTTGATGGGCACGTTATTTATTAAAGCATTATGGCAAACTGTCGCGCTATACAAGTAACTGCCCTACTAGATCTGCTTCTATATAATCGCCCAACAGATTCACTTTATTCCTAACTGTTAGTATCAATTGCTTTTGATGGGCACGTTATTTATTAAAGCATTATGGCAAACTGTCGCGCTATACAAGTAACTGCCCTACTAGATCTGCTTCTATATAATCGCCCAACAGATTCACTTTATTCCTAACTGTTAGTATCAATTGCTTTTGATGGGCACGTTATTTATTAAAGCATTATGGCAAACTGTCACGCTATACAAGTAACTGCCCTACTAGATCTGCTTCTATATAATCGCCCAACAGATTCACTTTATTCCTAACTGTTAGTATCAATTGCTTTTGATGGGCACGTTATTTATTAAAGCATTATGGCAAACTGTCACGCTATACAAGTAACTGCCCTACTAGATCTGCTTCTATATAATCGCCCAACAGATTCACTTTATTCCTAACTGTTAGTATCAATTGCTTTTGATGGGCACGTTATTTATTAAAGCATTATGGCAAACTGTCGCGCTATACAAGTAACTGCCCTACTAGATCTGCTTCTATATAATCGCCCAACAGATTCACTTTATTCCTAACTGTTAGTATCAATTGCTTTTGATGGGCACGTTATTTATTAAAGCATTATGGCAAACTGTCGCGCTATACAAGTAACTGCCCTACTAGATCTGCTTCTATATAATCGCCCAACAGATTCACTTTATTCCTAACTGTTAGTATCAATTGCTTTTGATGGGCACGTTATTTATTAAAGCATTATGGCAAACTGTCGCGCTATACAAGTAACTGCCCTACTAGATCTGCTTCTATATAATCGCCCAACAGATTCACTTTATTCCTAACTGTTAGTATCAATTGCTTTTGATGGTCACGTTATTTATTAAAGCATTATGGCAAACTGTCACGCTATACAAGTAACTGCCCTACTAGATCTGCTTCTATATAATCGCCCAACAGATTCACTTTATTCCTAACTGTTAGTATCAATTGCTTTTGATGGGCACGTTATTTATTAAAGCATTATGGCAAACTGTCGCGCTATACAAGTAACTGCCCTACTAGATCTGCTTCTATATAATCGCCCAACAGATTCACTTTATTCCTAACTGTTAGTATCAATTGCTTTTGATGGGCACGTTATTTATTAAAGCATTATGGCAAACTGTCGCGCTATACAAGTAACTGCCCTACTAGATCTGCTTCTATATAATCGCCCAACAGATTCACTTTATTCCTAACTGTTAGTATCAATTGCTTTTGATGGGCACGTTATTTATTAAAGCATTATGGCAAACTGTCGCGCTATGCATGTAACTGCCCTACTAGATCAGCTCCTATACAATCGCCCAACAGATACAATATATTGCTAACTGTTAGCATCAGTAGCATTTGATGGACACGCCAGAGCAAATCGATTAGTCATCTCAGACCAAGGAAAATTACTCTATCAACAATCAAAAGCAACGAATGCTTATCACACAATGGAGGTCCCACCGAAACAAAAAAAAGTCGGCAACTCAAGCTGTTACATCTACAGAATTTCAAAAAGGCCATTCTGAACAACCCACACAGCAGAGAGCACACTTCTGTCACAATAGAGATTTAGACCAAATAAAGCCCACTCAAGATGCAAGTTGCCCCTACGGAATTCCAAAACATCACTTTGAGCAAAGCATAACGCAGAAAGAAGGCCAAAATCTCATCGTGAAAATAAATTAAGCTCAAATGATTAATCAAACTAGGCCCACTCAAGCTGCAAGTTGCCTCTACGGAATGCCGAAATAAACCACTTCTAACACCCCCAACAGCAGAGAGTACGCTTCTTTCTCCATACATATTTGGTCGAAATAATAAAACAACACCCAGTTTAAGATGCATGTTATCTGCGCAGAATTGCAAACACCACTTTGAACAAAGACAAATGCGGGAAGAAGGGCTTCAGAGTCACAAAAGAGATTTCACCGAAACAATTGGGACGCTTGCATCTTATACAGTAGAAAGAGAGTCTAGCTCTACTGATCTTACTCTCACTATTTTCATCTGTTGTTTGTCAGTCGAATATGAAACAGAAATAATCGATTCAATCACGTCGAAAATTAGACTTGTGCTTTTTTGTCCCTTGTTTCCCTGCGTTCTTTGATTTGCTGATATCACTTGGTCAACAAGGACTCATAATATTACGCCTAAAAAGTGGACCCAATTGAGGCCAGCGTAGAGTGATTTCGTATTCACCAATCAAAAAAATTGCTAGAATTTAGCTTTCAACCAATCAGGAGGCACTATTCAGACAGTTGTTGCTGTTGCATAGAAAAACCGTAGATGAAGCCTGGAGTTCTCAGTGAGTTCTCGCAGCTTCGATGGATCTATTTTGCTTCTACAGAGGCAGATTACTTCTTGAAAGGTATGCGCTTTGCGATTTGTAGGTCAAGACAACACCATTTTGTGTACTAAAGTTTGCTTTTCAATTTTCGAGCTCTTTAAACAAGATTTTGAGGCGACTTTGCATAGTGTACGAGAACTCCCACTTATTTTAGGATATTTTGAAAAATTGGGCCCACTTTTCAAGAGTAAGATTATGAGTCCCTGTTGACCAAGTGATATCAGCAAATCAAAGAACTCAGGGAAACAAGGAACGAAAAAGCGTAAGTCTTCTCAAAAATATGAGACCAGCTGTCATATCCTCTGTTGTTGTTCTGACGCTGTCAGCAGTTATAATGATTACTGAAACTCCACCTGAACACAGACACCGCAGAGATGGATTCAATTACTGTAATTTAAGTTAAGAGACGCTGACACAATTATGGCAATAATAAACCATGGGATCACAGAAAAGACATCTGCATTTCCTGAAAATTCAGCACAAAGTCAGCCGTTGTTTTTCAAATTTTGTCTTCTGCAACACAGTATTTTGTCTACCTGAAAACCCCATGAACTCATTCCTAAATGGCGAGCAGACCAAGCCTACCCTACTGGTTCTTTACCATCTAGCCGTTTTATCAGCTTTGAGTAAAACAAAGTGCAAGTTGAGGGCTTCGAATTCAAAATGGAAATTTCGCTGAAACAATTACTTGTATTGGGACGCTTGCATCTTAAAAGGTAGACAGAGAATCTAGATCTAGCGACCTTGTTGCTACTAGTTCTGTCTGCTGTTTGCCAGTCGAATATGAAACGGAGAATTCAAAATCTTTAAAATTTTGGTTTAAGATTCAATAACCTGTTTCTTTGAACTCAGTGCCTTCAAAGACACTTTACTGTAGTTGGACTTTCTGAATTCTTTCATAATAAAAGTATGGTTCTGCTTGTTTTAAGAATTCAAGAGAAATTTTCAAAACACTTAAAACCGAATTGTCGATACTGATTTGTCTTTCTCTGCCATGACCCTCAAGATATTCGTCGTGGTCCTAGTGTTCACACTTAAAACCATCGTAATTTCAGAACTTTTGACGAAATATCAAATGACTTTCGAGGAAACCATAGTTTATGGTTGTCTACAATATGGTATCGAGCAAAAAGTGTCAATCCGCTGTAAAATTCCATGACATATCTAATTGGATGACTTGAAAATAAATTTTGGCACTTTGACATGATAGAACCTCGCAAATAAAAGTGTATATCGGGAGAGCCAGAAGATAGTTCCCACTTTTGAAAATTCATAGCACCATCAGTGCTGCATAGATCTGAATGATTCAAATTCCAGGTAAAAGCCTGAAGATCGAAGTTTCTTTGTGATCTTCCTCGCTGTTATACCAGCACTAGAAGTATCAGTAAATTTAACTTCATAAAGATTTTATGGTTGCAAAATGGCAGAAAAAGGGTCAAAAGCATTGATCAAATTGTACGGACTCTCGTAACACATAACAATATACAATGGGCGTTTCCCCTCTCTTGAGAGTTATACGACATCATCTATCAAACAAATACTAAATATTTTCAGTCCAATGGCAATAAATCTGCAGTGGATATCTCTCACCCATGAGCAATTGCTTTTTCTTTCTTGATCTGTGGGAGGAGTCCATTATGATTTGATTTTAGGCCATTTTTCAGTCACTTTGTAGAGGTGAAATTTTCAAACTTGACTTCACCAATATTTCTAGTGCTTATGAGACAGCAAAAAAAAATCACAAAAATACTTTGATCTTTTGGCTATTAAGTAGAATTTGAATAATTAAAATCTGTGAAGTTCTCTTGATGCCATGAATTTTCGAAAGTGGGAAGTTTTTTGCCTCACCCGGCAGAAATAACGCTCGATCCAAAAGGCCAAATTTCAACTCCCAAAACACCAGGTATCTATGCTCAAGTTGGTGAAGGTGAAGTTGCATTTTTCAGCGCCAAGCGCTGGGATCGCAGAAATAGAGCAGTCCTAATCGAGTCCGCGATCCCTTGTCATGACGCTCAAGTGGTGGGGCCCTATCGGGACTCGAACCCACTCCGCCTGACTATTCTGGCAGCAATGTCAGAGGATTACACCACTGCGCCACAAAACTATCGAGCAAGGCTTTAAAATTGATTATGAAGGCATTGACTAGCTATTTATTAAAGCTAAATTCTCACCGCTAGAACCAGGGAGCGCCGACTAACCAAATCTATATGGTTTGTTTTCTCGGACACCCGTCACAATAATTAGATTATGATCTATACCTTTCTGGAAGTTGACATTAGCACCATTGTCAATGAATAATTTGATAACATCTGGATGACCAAAATTTGCAGCATACATAATGCCAGTCCATCCTGCTCTTACTTTTCTGTTTACATCATAACCTGAGAAAAAAAGAGTCTGCTAGTTAATAAAAATCATTATCCTCTATCTTCATAATCACAACAGATTGATCATCAGCGCTTTGCAACAAATAATATCTTCCACGTTGGCTTAAGTTAAAACTTGCTTCAAATAATGGAAGATTATCCAATGGTATAGTTTGTTACGTTACTGAACACAGTCTTAAAGCTCTGTCCAACTGGCTTATTCAAACATCTGATGTGTCTATTTACAGGCTTTCCAATCTTACTTGGACAACGAGAAAAGCCTTTCACATTGTCACTACCTTTGAAGATGTGTTGAACCGCAGATATCTTGAGCAAAATCAAATTTAGTTATCAAAAAGAACATCATATCTTACGTTTTACGATCCTTGCTAGGGTTAATCAAATCTGTCGTGTTTTGTTCGAGACACCTAATCAGTTATCAATACTACATTCCTCAGATCAAAATCCAAACAGGATGCATTTTGGCTGCATTCATATAAAGAAGAACGATTTTCAAAAAATTACTCGTTAAAGACCCATGACTGACCAGCAGCCTTTGCGCGCCTTTGTTTTTGTTTACAAAAATTGATGGACTGATAACAATTAACCTAATTTATCATTCATCAAGCGAGACCCACACAGAATTGTCAACATTGATAACTACGACGATGTAGTAAGTCTACCGTTCTTTCAACCGCCGAACGGTTATTCATCATGCTGCATGTAAGCACCTATAATGTCCTGAACACCATTGAACTGACACTAGATACAACAACAACGCAGTTATTGTACTGAAGGTTCAGGACGTAAGAAGATGCTTACTTGCAGCGTTCTCCTGGCTTCTTTGCTTGGACGGAAAACATGACATCGCAAGGCAGAGAAGATTAAGAATTACCTCTAGATCTCGCTCCAGGATCGGCACAGCTCTGAAGTGGACATCGAAGGAATAACTACGGGGCTTTGTTTCTTGGATCTTTCGACGAAGAAGACCAACAGACCAGCTTAGATCCGTAAATTTTGGCCTACGAATCTCTTTCTTCTACGGGCGCCAGCTCATCCAAAACATGAGGTACAGTTCCTTCACTATTTCCTCGCAATTTGATTTTCAGGCTTTTAGATGCTATTCCTTGTTGAGTTTAATGTTTGATCGTAAAGGTAATTCAGTCTCCAATGTCTGTTTGTCTGCAAATAAGCAAGATTTCCTCTCCTTTTCTCGGGTTTCTTCCTGTCTACTTTGGCCTATAATTATTGCCTCCAATTTGCGTAGCTCTGACCATCCAGATCGAAAATACATGCTTAAATGCATTGTTTATGGACTAAGGAAGCCATTGATATAATTTGTCGTCCATTTAAGTTATTTTAATCGAAGATTAACACGGATTACGAACACAGCTATTTTCTGTATACAGAAATTAATGGAAGCTGTGGGGAAGAGTATTCGGGGCCCGCAAAGGATGCTGGTCAGTCATGGGGCTTTAAAGTTGATATAAAACATTAATAATTCACAAAATCTTCAATATGCAAAACATATTCAGCCTCAGAGGTAGCGTTCACAGGAGACAAATTACATTTGCAACGGTATGCAAAAAAGTAGATTCTCACGTTCATAAACTTTGCATTGAGACCTGTTGCAGAAGCTCCGAATTGAGCTGCTAAAGTTGAAAACGTAGAAACTTTGCATTGAGACCTGTTGCAAACGCTCCGAATTTAGCTGCTAACGTTACCTAATGTCCACTTACAGAGTTTGTCATGCATGGAACCATCCACAGTGGGCAAAAATGGTGATTTTGCAGACATTTGTGGACATCTCAAGGGAACTAAATGTTATAGGGGCAGTTGGCAGCTCGTTTTGACGTATGAGAGGAATAAATCAAATGGTTCACAGAGCAGCTTTAAAACTTTTATATTCAGGGGGGTTAATACTATAATCAGGGCCTAATACTCTATATTTACACTCTGAGCCCAGAACCCCCGTTACACTTCTCGGTCTCAAGAAAATCAGCATTAGTGATTGATGGATCTTTTCAATGTATTCGGTTGGAACAATGGATATAGTTGAATGTTTCACCATATTTTGGGGATTGGGACCCATATTATGGGGACTGGGACACATTTTCTAATTTTGGGAATTCTAACTAAAAATCTCCTTTCTGGTACATTCCAGTATAAAAAAGCTACGTAGAAGTTTCTCATGCACATGATATTACCTAGGGGATACTCAATAATTAAAATTTCTCTAGTGCTCTCAAAAAAATAGGCATGGTCTAAATATCTTTCCCTGGAACACCCCAAATTTCCTTAAAAATACCTTTCCCCCCTGTTTATTTGATTTTGCCGAGGGGAAACAAAATGAAACCTTCAAAAATAAAATTTTCATAAGCTGCTCTTTCAGAAAATGTATTGGTGTCATGTTTCTCCTCGTACTTTTTAAAATATTCTTGATGAAAGTCAAATTTTGCTCTCTGAAGAAGATAACAGATCTGACAAGTTGCCTGAAGAAAATTATTGCAGCTGTACGAGTAGGCCAGAAAAAGAATTTTTGTCTTGCTTTTCAATAAACCGTGACTATCTATGACTTGGTTATAGCTATCAAACATTCTGCAACCAATTTTTCTAGCCGAAAATCATTTATCCGCATTCTCTGCCACTAGAAAGCTGGGTGTAACATTTTGAAAGATTTTGTTCAATCTTCTCAGATTCAAATATCTATAACTCTGTGATAACACAAGATAAATGAAAACTTTAAAAGGCACGCTTAAGCCAAGTTGTTCGGCTTTCTAAAACTGCATAACAATTTGCATTTTTGAGAACTTCAAAATTTCCGAATGTCTGCCTCTAGCCGACTGTGCCATCCTCAGAAATATTGTGTGTACACTGGATGATTAGTTCCAGACGGGTACAGCCAGGAAATGCGGCTAAGATTTTTTGTTTAGCATTCTTTAAACAAATGTCTAATGGTACAGAGTTTAGAAGTGCCTGGAAAAATGGATTCACCGTTATGAACACTTAAACGCAATGCTAGTCAATATACTGTATGAGGTAAAAAGTCAAGCACAGCAAAAGAACACAGATCTAGTTCAGTTTGCTTTGTGTTCTTTTTAATGATTAAACCCTTTCTACCCTACACTACTTTAGTACTTCCTTCCTTAATGCAAAAACGAGATTAGCATGGTTTGAAGAATTCATCTGAATGTGTTGGAAAATAGCTCTCATTAAGAAAGCATTTGGAATCAAGAATGCTAGGACATGGATGTTTTGATTGATCATTCATTTACCTTTTGTTTTTATCCTTGTATCGTGTTCAGTTGTCTTGTTTTCTGCTCTGTTTGTTTTTCAACTGTTGTGCACAACTGAGCGTTGTAAGGTCGAAACGCTCTCAAGTTGTTCGAATAGAGCTCCTTGTATTTCTGTATCTTAGTGCTTGTTTGCACAAGAAAGTTTTCAAGCCAAAAAGCCACAGGAAAATCTTTTTCTAAGAAAGATTCTCCTATGAAAAGATTTTGAAACCTTTCTTGTACGAAGGCGCACTAAGACACAGAAACACAACGAACAACTCGAGAGCGTTTGGGCCTAACCACGCTCAGTTGTACACATCAGTTGAAGAAGAAAAAGAACAGAAAACAAGACAACAAAACAAGATACGAGGGTAAAACAGGGTAAATAAATAATCAATCAAAACATCCGTGTCCTAGCACCCTTATTGGAATACAATGGGAGGCATTAAGTATTCTTGAATAATAAATACCAGCATTGAATGCTTTTTGCATGAAATCAACATCCCCTTTCATTATTGCAACTCTGATATTTTCATCTTCCAAATTTACTTCAGTTCTTTGCTCCGTGACATTTGCATGCATTTGCTTTTCACTAGGATCGAAACAAAAATCAATGTTATATAAATGTTATGGCTTACAAAAAGCATCCTGCAAAATCAAAACAAAATTTCAATAAAATAAGTTCCATAAACATATATCAAGAAAACACCAAGCTTATGCTGAGTCAAAATGCTGACTCTCTGTGAAAATGAAGAAGATCTAAAACTTGCAGAGAGTTTCAATATTTGGATCTATCAGCAGATAAAAATCTTTATAAGAAACTCTTCACGAGAAATTCAACTCTCAAAGCACCAAAAAATAAAGAAACTTTGATGCTAGAAAGACATTGCAAAGAGACTTCTTATGTCATCCTTTGTTAAAATTTAATCAGTACTACTTGACTAACGTATAGATAGAATGCATGGCTTGCTAAGAAATGTCTGTGAAGGAAGAGAAGATCTGCTAGCAATAATACAAATCCAATAATTTAAAGAACTTTTATCGATTGGATCAATTTCTAACTTTCCCAAAAATATTTGTTGTATCAGCGGGTGCACCAGAAAAGCTTCTGGTGTTTGCAAAAATTGTAGTACCTCCAGAGTACCACATGGATTGTAAATCAATTGAGTTCTGCTTGATATCAGGAAAACTGAAGTATTTTCTGATCCTTCTCATGTCTTTAAGAGTACTTAAGATAGAGGTCAATTCGACTGTGCAAAAATATCTTGGTTGCAAGATGCCTGAATAGGGGGCTTCGAAACTTGATCAAATCGTGAACAAGATTCTCATGCCAAACAATACAAAAGTATGATTACACAGTTTTCATTGGTATTGGATGTCATCTGCCCATGTTTATTGCCATGCGATAAAAAACCTTTAGGAATTTGCTTTAAGAATTAATTTTCCTGAAACTCTTGAGAAAGGATAAACATTATTGTGTCTTGCTTTGTGTTAAAGATTCCTTACAATTTGATTGAATATTTGAGGCCCATTTTCAGCCAAATCATAACAAACAATTTTTCTTGAAGTTGAATTTATCTAATATGATTTTGGTGCTTTAGAAATATAACCAAAATCACAAAAATACTCCAGTCTTTCTGGGCATCAAGTATGAAATTTGTTTCATTCAAATCCATTCTAGGTTCCATGATTTTTCAAATTCCTGAACTTCTTTGGTGCACCCTGTACCGGGTGAGTAAACAAAAACGCCCGGCATTTGAAAGGCTACTGCTCCCTGAGTATATAAGCAATGATATTTCGCAATACCTAATTGGATAGCTAACATGTTCAATTATTTTAAGAATTTTTCCTGGCTAAAATTGGTCACTCCGTTCAGATTCACTAAGCGATTTTCTAAAATGAATCCCTTTGAGAAACCTTGAAAAACGTGCTAAAATTGTGTGTTTACCTCACAACAATGACTTTCAGTACCCCTTAGCAGGTGCTTTCCTTTGGCGGGGTTGAAAAGTCCTCCCCCTAGTGTGAATAACAAATTCAGGGGATTCCATTCTCTCATGAGGACGAAATACATGAACACATCCAAGAGTCATTATCGCTAGAAAGGAGAACAATGGGAAATCTTGCTTGGTGTTTTCACTCATTTTTGCAGGTTTTCGCAAGGGCGATTACAGCCAGGTAAATTAAGCCTGGTTTCCATATGAACGTAACAGTCGGCGATGCGTCGCCGAGACAGGCTCGGGGACACATCGGAGACAGTTGCGTTAAATGGAAACATTTTCTGAACGACGTCGCCGATCAGACGGGGACAGAGTTGAGATGAGTTTAGGGCCTGGTTTCCATATGATCATATCAGTGATCGCTTCCATATGTCGCCGACTGATCGGGGACATGTCGCCGATGTATCGTAGTAGGTTGCCGACTGTTACAATCATATGGAAATCAGGCTTTACTGAACCTAATTTGACATCTCGGGGATAAAACAAGACAGTTTTCAATATCATTACTTTGATATTCAGGGAGCAGAATTTTTTCAAACGACGGGCATTTTTATTGACTCACCTGGTACAACACTCCACCAACTCAAAATGTGTGAATCACCTTTCCCTTTGGCCATCATCATTATTTGCTGCATTTCCTTGGTTCATCCATGGTGCTTTCCTTTGCTGTGATGAAATTGTGGCTGCGCTCGTTAGGACTTGCTTTGGTTTAGGGGGTTCATCGAAATCATCATCGCCAAACATGAATTCATCTCCAGAATCATCGTATTCCATTCCTGCTGCCATTCCAACTCCAAAATTGCCTCGCTTCTTGTAAAATCTCTTTTTGCTCATGATTCACAAGAGTCAGAATACAGTATCAATTTGATACCTAGAAACAAAATTAACAGTACAAGAAAAGGCTAAAAATATTACATTCCAATTTGTGACAAACCAGGTCTGAAAACAATCTCCTTACACTGTTTGACCTCTTAAGAATGCTGATGTCAACATCTGGATGCCTTTATCAAAACTGTCAGTGGGGCAGAAATGCTTCTCATACCAAGGTACCACACTTTGGAACAAGGTACCAAATTTTAGAACAGTCTCAACACTGAATTTAGAAACTCTTCATCCCTTACAGCATTCAAAAGGAGGGTGTAAAACTGAACATCAATGAATTTTGTTTTTCCTTTGCTTTTCTCATGAAATGAGACAAATTCACATGAGAGATCTTGCTACCAGGTGTCCTGACTATCAGAGCATTTTCTCGCGCCTAAGTCACGCTAATGGAGTGCCTGTATTCTACACTGAGCTCATGCTATGTCACATAGTTTGACCCTCGTTTTCTTGAGGCAACTTGAAAGCTTCACAATCTCTCCTTTGAACTCTTTTAAAAATTTTCTGTGCTCCAAAAGGACCATCATTTCAAATTAGGCCACTCAGACTTCTTGGCAAAAAACTGATGTAACAGCAAGAAGATATCGCAGTTAGTCACAAGATTAATGGAAAGGGGAGAGAAAGAGAAGGAAACCATACCCATACAATTAGAGAATTTAAAAACAAACAAGGCGTTAGGACTTGATAAAATCAATGCAAGGCTTCTGAAGGATGGTGCAGATGCAGATGTTATTGCCCCAGTATTGCAAAAGATAACAAATCTATCGATTGAACAGCAGTGTGTACCAAACAGTTGGAAGTCAGCAAAAGTCAGAGCTCTTTTCAAAAGTGATAATGACAAGAATTGTGATAACTATAGGCCAATCTCGATACTGCCCACTGCAAGCAAGATACTAGAACGTGCTGTTCATGCTCAGTTATACAAATTCTTAAAGGAAAATGTCCTTCTTCATCCAAGACAATATGGTTTTCAGCACTCTTCGTCAACTGTGCATGCCCTTTTAAAATTTTGTGACAACATTCTTGAAAATATGGATAACTCTAAAGTAACAGGAGCTTGTTACCTTGACTTAAAGAAGGCTTTCGACACAGTCGAACACTCCATCCTGCTGAAAAAAATAGCTACTCATGGTGTTGAGGAAAAGTCAGTGGGCTGGTTTACGTCATATCTCAGTAATTGTTCGCAACGCACTAGTGTTGGTAATTTTACTTCCACACCAAGCTATGTTTCTATAGGAGTCCCCCAGGGATCGGTGTTGGGACCGCTCTTGTTCTTAATCTACATCAATGACCTTCCGGATATACTCCAAAACACCAAATCATCACTCTTTGCTGATGACACTGTAGTTTATACAACAGCTCCTAGTGCTGATCATCTTTCAGCAGCATTAAATGAAGATCTAAATAATGTGAGGAACTGGCTTGTGGATAACAGATTAACACTCAATATAGGAAAGTCAAAATACCGTAAAAGCTCTATTAAGCCCCCGGGGGGCTTATTTAATTTCGGACCTTCCAGAGGGGGGGCTTAATAGAGAGGGGGGCTTATTAGAGAGGGGGGGGCTTATTTACAAAATCAAAGGACAAGGATATATTTGATAGCTTTTTAGTTCTTTCAACCCAAATTTTGCGGAATCAACATACAATTTTACGGCTCAAATACATAAATTCGACACAGTTTTTATCCCAAACCATACTAAAATTAACACGCAAGGTTGTGCAGCTAAATAAATGGAAAACATTTGGTAACATCTAGAATTTTGTATAAGTGGGGGGGCTTAATAGAGAGGGGGGGCTTATTTCAAATTTTGACTCAGAGGGGAGGGGCTTATTAGAGAGGGGGGCTTAATAGAGAGGGGGGGCTTAATAGAGCTTTTACGGTATATGCTGATTGGAGGGAATAAATGAGTCAAAGATTTTGGAGATGTGACGCTGAGCATTGAAGGCAAGGGATTAGAAAAAGTCAGTAACTATAAATACCTGGGAATTATCATCGGTGAAAATCTCTCCTGGACGGATCATGTAGAGTCAGTTGCCAAAAAAGTGTCTCAAAGAACAGGTGTCTTGAGTCTTGAGACGAATAAAGCACCTACTACCAAGAGCTCAAAGAGAGATGGTGTACAACTCAATGATGCTGATGATGACTCAATGATGAATCTTTTTGATTATGCTGATATTGTATGGGGAGACCGTGACAATAAAGTATTTATGAAGTCACTTCAGATTCTGCAGAATAAGGTTGCAAAAGTCATACTGGACCGCCCAAACAGATCATCAAGCTCTGATGCACTTGCTACTTTGAAATGGGAATCAATTGAAGAAAGAAGATAGGCAAACAGGAGTTCATTTGTAAAGAAAACTTTACTCAATAATGTGAACACATCCAACGTGAGGGGTAATGAAATACATACCTATAATACTCGAAATAAGGGGAACTTTGGATTACCGAATTGTAGAACTAATTGGGGGAAGTAAAGATCTTCATATTATTTTTTTAAAGAACAGAATTAACAATTTGAATTGTAAAGAAGGATTGTAATCGCTTTTAACTGTATAAGATTTTATTAGATTTAGGTAGTTTACTATTAATTTCTATATTTTATACCTTCATTGTAACTTTTTACTTTTGAGGACCCCCATGAAAAGCACCTCTTGGTGATTGGGGTATCCTCATTAAAGATATTTAATCAAATCAAATCAAATCAAATCAAATCAAATACTCATGGGAAGCCTTAATCAAAAATTTTGCTTCATATTGTCACAATCTGCTTTGCTTAGGGGTTGTCCAAAAATCTAATATTGTGATCGCTTAGCAGCATTGGGCCGCCAAGGAGAGGGTTTAATCAAAATCCATTAAGTTATCATTGGTGGAACTACGGAATCCTGATCAAAGAAATTTACATATCCTTGATTTTTGCAAGCTCTTGTCGCCTTTGCTTCAAAATATTCAGCAATCTAATGAGCAGAGCCTCAGAAAATTTTCAATTTCCTTCAAATGAGCAGTTGTTAACAAAACTTTCCTGCCAATGTTCTATCACACAGGCCCATTGGAACAAATTTTGAGAGCAAAGCAAGGAAACATGAGGGTCCGGTGGGTCTACCCCAGAAGAATTCTTCTGACAATGCCCTCTAGATTATCAAACAACACCCCTGTTGTGAAGAGTTTGCCTTTAAAATGAGGGAGCAGCATATCATGACCAATAGAGGTTATCATGGGAAATTTGAAAAAATAGGTCTTGATTACAAAAATCAATTGACAAAAAGAAGATAAATGATTAAACATGAGATATCTAGCCTGCATGCACATGCAAATTAATTGGAAAAAATTGAAATTGAATAAAATTGTATATTGGTTACACAACTGAACTTAGCATTAGGTATGCTCCTTGTAAAAATGTCCTGAAGCAACAATTCATATGAGCACTTAAAGTAATCAGGTAGAATACAACTGAAATTCCAAGTCAGGGAGTAAGAGTTGAGTAAAAATGAATAGTTTGTCCATTTCTACATAGCATTACCATCTTATACTCATTGCATGTTTTCCGTACAAAGAAAAAACAAATTTTCTGCGAAGAACATTTTGACACCTGACATTTTTTTGCAATATAACTGTTGGTTTTAAACCAAATCTCTCCCGTTGGTTCCTTCCACATCAAACAAATGCCACTCATTCATGCCAGGCTTGTTCTGCCTTCAGGTACCTTTTAAATAGCTTTGCCCTAAGAGTCTACCTTTGCGATACCTGGGTCATTCCGTGTAATTTATATCTCTTCAAAGCATAGAGGTAGGAACCAGAGGAACCAGAGAGATTTTGCAATAAATGAAGATGTGGCCTTTTTATTTCAGAAAATGCCCCCTTTTCCTTAACCCTATTTTGGTTGGGGTGGGGCAAATTTGCCCCCCCTAGTAGATTTTTTTAAATAACTCTGCGAGGAAGAATTTTATAGCCATGAAACTTCTTGACTTTTTGCAACTACTTATTGTGCAACTTCTCAAAAAGTTTCATCGAAATATTTTGAAAAATGAGGGGGCGGGAGACAATTTTCTGGGACTGACCCAGGAAAAATCGCAAATTCTCAAATCTCAATTATCGCGAAAAAAGGAGCAGAAGTGGAATATTTTGCAAATTTCTTTTTTAATGTTGTGTTATTTGATGCATTCTATCATAAATACCATGTTTGGATGGAAAATATGCTGCAAATTTAATTTTATCTCGATTTTCCTGATTTTGGCCAATTTTGCCGCTTTTCTTGACCACACAAAGGAAAATGCTGACGTAAGCAAAAATGGTGGCTATTTTTAAGTTAATTTTTATATTTACAGAAAGTACATGCCTGAGGCTTTTAGCACACCAAATTTGGTCGCTCTACCTATTACCAGTAAAGAGTTAGGTAGGGGGGGCTTTTTTGCCCCCCCCAACCAAAATAGTACTATCAAATAGCCCAACCACTATAAGGAAAAAGTGCCCTCAAAGTGTTGTGCCCCCAAGTTTGAGATGCTTCCTATGTCCCTGCTTCATAGAGCATGTTTCTCTGCTTTTCCCTTTTACTAGGTAGTGCCAAAGCGATCCTCGTAGCTTGAAATAGTTGATTCTATGATTAAATGACTAACTTTTCACTGCTGCAGAGCATATGCAGTGGAAAGAGAACTAAATACCTTCATTGAGATGATTACTTGTAAGGCTTTCAAGGTTCTTTTTGTCATCTTCTCTTAAGTCTGAAGTACAAAGTTTTGTTGTATGTCTACGTCAGAAATCCAGGATTTCTGATAAGTTAAGTGGAAAAGCAAAACTTTCTGCAGGCAGTGACCGAGTGTCCAAAGACATTCTGAAATCCTGCTAATGAGTGGTCAATTTAGGCCCATGATAAAGGGAGGTGACTAGAAACTTAAGTCAACATGATTTTTATAACAGAATATTAAGATGTTGCCATAAAAAAATGACTTTTGCAAGCTTTTTCTGATGCTGTTACTTTAATGGGAGATGACTGGAAACTGGCATTGTCAGAACGACAGAATAGAAAATACATAAGTCCGCTAAGGAGAGGGAGAGAGGGGGTTAAAAAGTTAGCAGCCAAATGCTGCCAAGCGATCACAACTAAGTGGATTCTTTGGGCTACCACTTACAAAACTGCTCCAAAAAAGGATGATATGTTGGGACTAGTATTACAGTATTACCAGAAAACCTTTAGTAAATGCACTGTGATCCAGGACATGGAAGAAATAGGAAAAAATGAAGTTTTGAATATCAAATTGTTTTTACACCATCTTTATTAAGCACACCCTGAGGATCAATATAAAAAAAGATATTTCAAATCAGTCAAGGGATCATCAAGTTATTGATTTTTGAACTTTGGCCTAATTTGTTTGTTTGTTTACATTACCGTTCATTTCTGGAATAGTGCTGTTTTGAGGGCAGTTTTTAAATCCTCATATCTCCATCTAGGAAAGCCCGAAATTCTTAATTTTTGTCTCACATAAAACTGCTATTCATGCACTTTGAAATAATTTCAAAATATGCTATAATGTCTTCACTTTTGATACTTTTGAAAGCAATTTCATAATGGCGGGTTTTCGAGAAATCCAGGGGCTTAAAAAGTTAATTTTGAAATTCAACGCTGAATATAAAAAAATTGTATCAAATTGCATGAACCAAATATATATATAAATTCTATAATTTAAAGCCACTTCCCCTGCATCTTTTTGCCAAAGGGCTTGTACAAATTCGTGGCCATAACAAATCTACAGCGATTCAAATTTTTCAGGTGGTACCTACATTTTTATGCATCTTTGAAGGATTTTTGATGAAAAATGTTCAGTTCTGAATTTTTACGCTTTTCCTTGCTAGAAAGTGGGTTTTACAGTACAACTCAATTAATTTCTTTGCTTTTATACTATTTGCACCCCTTTAGATAGATTTTTTGCGAAAAATAGCATTTTTGCTTATTCCTCATCAAAATAAAAGTCGAAAAACTTGTAAATCATCAATTTTACGCAACGTTGCACTTTGTAAGCTGGTATGAATGTTGCTTATCTTGTTTCTGGACCACATGAATTATGTTTGGTCTTTGCAAATTCACTTAGTGGGCTGAAGTGCTAAGATTTGTTCAAAATGTGTGATAGAATAAAGAACATAAAAGAGGCCACCGAAAAATTTTGAACGGTCAGAAAATTTTTAAGGCTACAAATCTATACAAGCGCTTTGGCACCAGGATGCAGTGGGAGTGGCTCTAAATCATAGAATTTATTTGGTTCATGCAATTTTTTGTATTCAGTGCTAAACTTCACAATCAACTTTTTAAGCCCATCGATTTTTTGAAAACCCGCCATTATGAAATTGCTTTAAAAAGATCCAAAAGCGAAGGAATTAAAACATGTCTTGATATTACTTTGAAGTACAAGAACAGTAGTTTGAAGCAAGAAAAGAATGAAGAATTTAGGACTTTCCTGGATGGAGAAATGAGGATTTAAAAACTGTCCTCAAAACAGCACTATTCCAGAAACAGTGATGTAAATAAACAAGCAAATTAGGCCAAAGTTCAAAAACTAATACTTGACGATCCCTTGACCGATTTGAAATATCTTTTTTTACATTGACCCCCAGGGTGTGCTCAATAGAAATGGTGTAAGAAGGATTTGATATTCAAAACTTCATTTTTTGACTTTATTCCCTTATTTTGCAATTCTGGATCACAGTGAAATGGCTGACATGGAGGGGTTCCATCAAACAGTCAGATCGGGGCCCGGGGGTACTTGGCCTACGAACATACGGGGAGGTGCTGCAAAAAATCTAAAAAGCTACCCTGTCCCGGAGTCAAATTCCTGAAAATGATACCTTGTCCCAAAGTAAAATTTTCTTACACAATACCTTGTCCTTTAGTTTCATCATCAGACAAAATTGTGCTCTGCAAGGAAATTTGTACGAAATCTATCGAAAAATGTGGAAATATTGCCATTCAAGCGATTTGAATCAAGTTCGCAGAGTGCAAATGACCTAAAGCAACCTTTCGGAGTCAAAAATGACCGATATGGACCTTTGATGGGGCCGACGAAGTTGGAATCCTGAAAATGATACCCTGTTCAGCGGCAGCGGCACATCCCCGTACAGAAAAATGTATGAGTAACCCCCCGGGGATCGGGGTCTCTCCCACTCTCAATAATATTCGCGCTCTTTTTGACAGAAGCTAGGGTCCAGTCTCCCACACTTCTCCCATACTTCTTCTCCCTGTCCCTGTATGGCCTAAAAAATATGGAAGAGAAAAACGAAACATTGCCCATCACTCTCTGCAAGAGACATCACCAATGTCAGGACATTGTAAGCAGAATGAGGAAAGTAAGAATGTTACAAAACATAGATAAAAACTTTTATACATACAGTACACCAACTGTACCAATAGAGAAGAGAAGGACGTCGTCAAACTCTCTTGCCGCCAGAAGCTTCAGGCTCACTCTTTTTGTCAAAAAGAGTGAGCCTTTTTGACTTGGGCATGTGCAGCCTCAATTTGGGAATGAGACAAAATGGCCTAGCCATCTTGGTCTCCTTGCCTGCACGCGGAAAAGGCAACTCGTTGTTTGTTGTCATCAATCATCAACGAGAATTAAATCATTTATCTTGCCTGCAGTCACAAATGGATCATATTTCGATAAATGAAGATTACAAAGCTGTTATATTCTTAGCAGAGAATGATGAAGTAACAAACAATGTCATAAAATCTGTTTCAAAAATTCTTGGCGAAGAAAACTTTTTGATTCTTGTTGTGGACGAAAATCGAGGAGAAGAAGAGCCTCGTGGTGTTGCTGGAGCTGCGTCTTCAGGTCCTGTTAGAAAGAAATATAAATCTCACATTAAAGACGATGAACACTCAAAAGAGTCAGAAATGTCGACAATAAAAAACACGAATGCTTTTCTAAACTGGAGCAAAACGTTGCCACTTAGATTGAAATATCAGCAACTTGTAGGCTTGTGCAAAATGCCTGTCTTCATTCACCAGAGTGTATCATATTTATGTTATGCTGGTTTGTGCACAGTTATTCGGATGATGGTGAAGCATGTACAAAAATCCAACCCTCAGACAAAAGCGATAAGTTTACTGGTAGGCATTTGAATGAAATATCATAAGATTGAATCCAGATTAGGAAATACTGGAAAGTTTGTATTGCACTTGTAAGGTAGCTGGGTGTGCTGGAACTTACACAGTTTTTGATCTGGACTGCACACATTTACAGTTAAAGAAAAGATCTATTGTTTCAACCATTTTGTTCTCAGTAGAGAAACTAGGAAATATTCACGGATTTTATAATAAGTCACCTCTACTTGCACAAAAAGGTGTTATGGCACAGTGGTGTAATCCTCTGACTCTGCAGCCATAATCAGTCAGATGACAGGGTTTGATACACTGGATAGGACCCCACCTACCAGGGTGCATTCTGTGTAAAACCTACGTCAAAGGTACGCTGAGCCCTAAGCTTTTGTACGCCAGGTATTTTCGGGGAGAAAGAAGCTACTAAAACATTGGAGTACTCAAACTCAGAAGACTTTAGGAAACTTTCAGTACTTGCCCAAATTTGCAGTTTCTTATAAAAGAAATGCATGTATCATCAAATAAAACTGCTAAATGATTGAGCACAACTTCACCTAGCTTCACCTTCACGCTAAGGTAGGCAGATTTTCAAACGCCGTCATGCCAAGAACCGATTTTATCGAAACAATGATGCCACTATGCCAACAAAAAGTTGGGTCTACGCTGAAGATCTTCAGGCCTAAGTGCATGGAATTCACCCTGGCCCACCTAATGAGTCTCATGACAAGGGGTTATGAACTCTATTAGGTCTGTTTGATTTTTGTATCCTGGTGCTTGGTGCTAAAATCGCAACTTCACCTTGCAAACACACACAATGCAAACTTTCCACTGTGGGTTGGATTTTGGTTTTTCTTAGATGGTCAATATAAAGCTTTGGTTGGCATCATCGTAAATGTCATAGTGAGCTGTTGACTGCCCCATTGAATTTTGATGATTTGCTTCTCTTTGTGTATGTGAATATAGTTTACTTGCAATTGTCATCCACACATGTGTTATGTTGCAAGTAGATACTTCATTGTTCAAAAAAGATGCTGCGCCCAAAGGGACTTTTCATCTGGAAATTCCCCAGCCATTTATTGGTCGATTTTCAATGCCAAATGCAAAAAGATTTATCATTAGTCTTAAATTTCATGATTTTTTTATGCATGGATGAAATTGAACAGCAGACATTTTATGTTATTTTGAAGGCTTTGGTAGCATATTTGATTAAAGCTTCACTGAGAGTACTTCATGGCTATTTTGTTGGGGATACGAATCATCAATGTTCCAAGCAACAGTTATCCCCCGAAAAGGAAACCTGTGATTATGTGCAGAAAGCATGTTTGGTCTGTGGAAAGAATGCGGGCGGAGAATCCAACCACAATCCAAACAATGATTAGAAGGGAAACAAAGAGATTCTCGCGCATGGTAATAAGTTCCTCGGCTGTTGATCTGCTTTGAACATTACCAGCAAAACAAAGGCCTCAGACAAAAGGGGCAGTCCTCGGTATCCTCAACAACATTGTGGATGCAGTCCTTGTAAAGCTGTGTATTTTAAACCTGAACAGTTTATCAAGTAGGATAATGACCAATGAACTCTATGTAGCTCATCTGTCATAGTCAGTTATGGTTTTCTTATTGGCTATTTACAGTGTAAGCTTGTCTTTTTCAGGGTTTCCAGGAGACATGCTTAAAGGCTTATGCGGAGTTAAGTATTGAATAAATGTGAAACTTTTATCTTGCAATGATAATACAAACAACAGGATAGCTATTGATATATTATCAATCTCTCTTTCACATACTGCCCAGTTGCAATTGTTTGATCTAATAGGCTTTGTCCATAGAATACTACCAGATCCAAAATAATGGGGAAAGCAAGGTCCTGACCAAACATTGTTGCCAAACTGAACCAACAACAACATTAGTTTATTGGTTAATTTGCAAGATTCTCATGTTAGCCTACAGAAATGAAAGAATCATCTCCACAAGTGTAACAGATTAATTCAAGGGGATTCTGTCCTCATGGGGGGAACATGACTTGCAGATGGACAGGGGTCTGCCGCCCAATTTTCAGAAAGGTACCCTCTTCTAATTACCAAAACTTGCTGTCATACCCACTTTTATGATGAATTTTGGTGGAAAACGACCCATTTTTGGCTATTTTTGGGCAATTTCTGGATAACCCACCCATGTTTATGGAAAATCTGACAAAAAAGGGGCCCTTGTTTAGAAAATTTTGGGCCCAAAAACCCACCCGTATGGGTGGCACATACCCATACCCTCAAAATGTTATGTTACGCCCACGGGATTCTGCCCTCTTAAGGAGATAATGCATGCTTGCTTGTCATTACTGTGAAGCAGGGAAAATGACAAAAATTTGATCATCATTTATGGCCGTTTTTTAGAGATGTTGCAGGAGCCTTCTTGAGGAAATCTCTCATAATTCCGAAAAAGAGAGACTGGTTTGAGGCAGTTAAATTTTCATATTCACTTATAAAAAATAAACATTTCAGAATGAGGAGCAAGATCACAAACATTTTTGAATATCATTTATTCAACATATCCATTAATAGAAAAAAAAATTGACATCATCTTGTTAAGTTAGATGGCCTACAGCCAAGAATGAATAAGACTCAAATCATTTTTTGGTATGTTCTGAATCACCGACAATTCATTATCAACCTGTAAAAGAAAATGTATACGAGCTATTTATAATCAACATGGAATTATCAGATAGAAGCAAAAATATTTATGTGTCATGTAACTTAAGTATCAGAGGGGAGAAACACTAAGTAAGAAGTAGTGGCAGACTAAGAGACAGAGTGGAATTGATGACTGTAGGGAATAGATCTTGTAGCTATTCTATGAAAGAGCCTGGATCAATTGTTATTTTTATACAATTTTATACGCGAGGTTCGATCAAGTGGCGTTGGGGCTCTATCACTAACTATTATGCACATTCAAAAATCCTTCAAATTGCATCATAACATCGTTCGATTCAGATTCTTTCCCAGAATAGCTAAAAGGTCTATTAAATGATGGCTAATTTTATGCTATTGGTAAACTTTTGCAAATTGATAGTTCAAACTCTGTAGAGGCCTTTGCAATGATGCTAAAATCATTAAGGGAAAGTGAAAAAAGCATTTTGCTAATATGATTGCTCTGATGTTCAAGGAATAGTATTTTTTAATGTTGTGCATCGTGCTACGTACCAGTACAGTAAGTAGCTTCATACAAATCATGTTTCTTGTTCTTCTTTTGCAGGTGAGCAACTGGACACGGTTTTGTGAAATAGAGCTACCAAATGCTGTCAAAGTATTACGTACAACCAATTTGAATGGCAATGTTGTATCAATAAATGAAAGCTCTTTTATGGTTCCCTTAGTTTTGCAGAGACTTGAGAAAGAATTACTAACTGCCAAAAATTTGCCAAATAAATCTAAATACATAGGTCCAGACAAACAAAAATGGTTGTTTAAAATGGTAAAGAATTCATTTGAGGGACAAAAGTTGGAGGGAGAAGAGCAAGAATATGTGGATAATATTACACAGCGGTTGGATGGAAGCTGGAGTCCTTATATGATTGGCTTTCAAATTACAGTTGCTGATGTAATAGTCCTAAGTTTGGCCTTACAGTTGCTTTTGAGGGTAAGACTCTATCTGGTTGTTACAATGTAGGCATAACAAGGGCAGATTTCGTTAATCAATAGTATCAGTTGCTTTTGATTGAGACTTCAATTCAAAGCACTTAGTGACTCAAGGCAAAGGAAATTCTCTCTGTCAGTAATTCAAAGCGAACTAAGGCCCCGTTCACACTACTCCGTTTTTGTTACTATCCGTTTTTGTTGCATCGAAGCTACCGTTCACACTGCTCCATTTTCGTACAAAAACGGAGAGAAAAACCTCCGTTTTTGTGCGTTCACACTGATCTGCCCGATAACAAAAACGCAGCGAAAAACATCCGTCTTGGTGCGTTCACATTGCTCCATTTTTGTGAAGTTCATTGTGGGGTATTGCAGCGTTTTCGAAAACCTCCGTTTTTGTGGCGTTTTTGTGCGGATCAGTGTGAACACTTTCACAAAAACGGAGGTCTTTCTCTCCGTTTGTGTACAAAAACGGAGTAGTGTGAACGGGGCCTAAGCCGCAAAAGTTGCCCTGAAATGAGTAGGGCAAACTCTCGCCTTGTGCACACGAAAGGTGGTTTTTAAGATAAGTTATGTGCTTATAATGAAGGAAGAGGCTATTTGCGAGGCGTATCTTGTTCATTTTGTTCAGTCGCAAGAACTGCAATGTGTTTTGCTGGGCTTCTTAATCTATAAACAAATCAAATATCTCTAATTCGCTTTTACTAATGTGTGAACCAACACAATGACAATCGTTTTTTTTTTGACAGAACTGCATCCATTAAATTACGTTGATGGTCTAGCCAGAGGCTTCTTTCAGCTACCTGTAGATAAGTTGTATCAGGTGGATTCAAGAAAATGTCCCCCTGTTCTAATAACTAGAAGATTCAAATATTTTTGGTGTTCTTGGTAATTTTGTAAATGGTAGTCTCATGGCAAATCCAAAGACTTAAAAATCAGTCTCTCCGGGCGGCGTCATAATGGCCTAAAAGCACAATCTTTCAAGTCGTTTGAAATTCATTCGAAATCTGTTGGAGTTGGATGACTGATAAGATGATGAATTGATACGAAACTGAAATATATATCTTGTTCATTGTTCTGAAGAAAAGATTATTGAAAATAGTAAACCGACAGGTCACAGTTCTTTTA
This sequence comes from Aurelia sp. 3 sensu Dawson et al. (2005), assembly GCA_964020215.1. NCBI lineage: Eukaryota > Metazoa > Cnidaria > Scyphozoa > Semaeostomeae > Ulmaridae > Aurelia > Aurelia sp. 3 sensu Dawson et al. (2005). The sequence goes on along the minus strand of OZ026583.1, from coordinate 3,913,885 downwards.
TTTCGTGATGCCTTTTTTGATAGTACGTTATATAGACCATTTTCTTGATGTTCTGCAAGACTAATTCTTTAGTCATTCGAATCTACCACAGGACTACTATCGTGAACTTTACCAAAAAATACAAAAAGTAATTCAATCTTTTAGCTATCAGAAAAAACGATTCTGATTATTTTAGTGCAAGTAAATTTGCTGCAATGATTTATCAAACCATGGGGACATTTTCTTTCAATCGCCATATACATTCGTTAATAGCTTGAATTTCTTGATGAAATGAAATGCATTTTTTTATTTAAGCTTGCAACGCACCATTGCTTACATGGATTACAGAGAAAGATACCTGCAGTCTTTAAGTGGATCGAGAGAATGAAGGTACTCCCAGAAGCACAAACATTGATCAATGAAACATTTAGTATTATATTCAGTTGCGATAAAGACATTGAGAATGGAAAAAGGTCAGAACATTGTCCATCTTGGAGTGAGATCAGTAAGGAGGTTGAGCCAGGTTAGAAGATATCACTAATTACTGATTGTTTTATGGATTTGATTGTGCTTTTAAAGGGCAGTAGTAACCTACGAGTAGGTCGTCGGAAAGAAGAAATGGTCTACAAAAAACATAGAGCCAAACCTTACGACGACGGTTTTCAGATTTCTGGAACTTAATTTAATTTAATGCTGATTTTGTTTAGACGCGTTTCACCTATTATTTCGAAAGAAGATTGAAATAGGCAGCTGTAGAGCTTTTCTTCTTTTGAATAATGCGATGATTTCTGTCTCATGTGAAGGCAAATAGTGCAGATCCATTGCAAATGAAGACATTTTCTACTGGACTAAACTCTGTACATGTAGAAAATGCAATCACATGTCACATACCATCAACGATTTTAGAGATACAGCTGGATTCACAACTACAAGTGTTAGATGTATTTAACAAAAGCCTTACGAAACGAAAATTTAACGAAAATTACGAAAATTTTGGGCCATTTTGGCGACAGCAACTGGGTTACACATTTTAGGGTTTTTAACAACGCAATGAGTATGAAACTCTGAATTTTATCTTGATTTGTTGTTGTTGTTGTTGTTGTTGTTGTTGTTGTTGTTGTTGTATCTTTATTCACATCGATTGAATGCAATCTAATCTGCTATGTATATATGTACCTGTAAGCTAATCAAAATCGATGGATACAGTAATTAAAATAAAATAAGTTTCAATGCACGTGGGAACATCCCACTGTGTTTTCAGCCGATTTTAACTCATTTGATAGGCCATTCCAAGTCTGCGGTCCTAAGAATTTGAGACTGTGAGTACCGAAAGTACCCTGGTTTGTTCTGTAATGAGAAGGGTTATTAGGATTTCGCGATGATGCGATGAATAATGAGAGGATCTAACTTGAAAAATATCTTTCACGAAGGATGGATTCAGACCATTTAGAGTCTTGAAAGTTACTATGGAGATAGCTCTAAGTCGGTGAACATGCATGGTACATCGCTGTGATTTCAGTAGAGGTCATGTTGGTCATTGTATGAACTGACATGATCATTATGAAGGAACCTAAGTGCACATTCTTGTAACTTCTCAATCATATGCATTAAGTTTTTTGTTCAACTTGATGGAAGAGAAAGGTTTGAATATTGAATCGTTTTTCCTTGACAGTTAGCCAAACTAAACTGGAGCAGAAGAACAGCAAGGTAAAAGTTGATCACCAGAATATGATTGAAAAAACATTAACTGCACTTCAAATGAAGGGGATTCTTGGTGACTGCCCAGAAAGTTTTGACGCCGAACCAAAAATTGATTGGGATTCACATCCACTCTACCTGAATCCAGCAACAGGTATGCATAGACTTTCCTAAGATCTCTTTCCTAAAGTCTGTAGGCTGTCTGACCAATCCCTTTCCAACATTTTCCGGATCCACCATTCCAACATCCGATAATTAAACAAAGGTCTCTATTTTGCCGTCGTGCCTTGATGGAAAATAGCCTCACTCCGTAGGACCCTCAAGTTATGCTCATCCCATTGAGTTGAATTTTTGCTATTGTTGTCGCACCAGTGAGGCCCTCATTTCCCTAGAAGTGTAAAAACGGCAATAAATGTCAATCGGCGACGAATTTCTGCCGCCTCGTCGTCTACTGGTCAGATTGTGGGTTAGAGGAAGGCGATTTTTGCTCCACGGCAAGGATGAACCTCTACCGAAGTACTGATATCTAGAGTTATGGTACAGTAGTTGTTCAGGAAAACAGATTTCTAAGGCATCTTAGACCGAGTGTTTTGAGAAGATAGCTGCAAATAGGCCCAATGGATCTTTCATATACATTTCTAAAAAAGAATTCGAATCGAACGACAGATTGGTACATTTTGTAGAATTTTCGAATGTACACAATGGCGTTAGAAGCTCCAACACCACTTAATCGAAGTTTTTGTAGAGCAGCTGAAAGGTTTCATACAGAATCAGTACGGGGTTTGATACCGTTTCTACAAGTGAAGGGAAATGAGTCGTAGTGGCGTTATTAGGTCAGGCAAAACGCGAAACTACTACATGTAATTGAGTCTAGATGGAATATTTGAATGGTGGATCCAGAAACAATCATAAAGGAAACGGTCAGATGAATTAAGCAGATAGCTTGGGGCAAGTCTCTAAAGGTCAGCATCATTACACAAACATCTATCGAAAATTTATACTACGTTCACACGATACAGGCACAATTTTAAAATGACAGAGAATCCCACTGTACCACTCTATTTAAGATATATGCTTGAAAGAGTCTGAATTTTGACGACAATGAATTTATCTGGGCCTAAAGAATCAATCAACCTCCTTTGAAAGTGTCGAACAATCTCTAATTTTCATCAAATTCTGCCGTTGCCAACTTCTGCCTTAAAAATGTGCCATTTTCATGTGAACAGAAAACCTATCAGCAAAAGATTTATAGTGCTTTCAAACTGTGTCAGTATGGTCTTAAAGGGATCAGACAAAGCTATACCGGGTGAGCCAGAAAAGAGTTCCCATTTTTGAAAATTCACAACAATGAGAGCACTTCACAGATTTGAATGATTCAAATTTTAGTTAAAAACCGAAAGATTTAAGTGTTTTTTTTGTGATTTTTCTCGCTGTCTTACCAGCACTAGAATTGTTTGTAAACCTAACTTTATGAAAATTTCATGGTTGCAGAATGACTGAAAAAGGGCCTAAAACATTGATCAGATTGTAAGGACTCCCCGTGAGAAAAAATCATCAGATGATTTAAGCCCACAGCTACATTCTAAAAAAGAATGCGAATCGAACGACAGATTGATACATTTTGTAGAAGGTTTGAACGTACACAGTAGTGATAGAAGGTCCAACACTACTTAGGCCCCGTTCACACTACTCCGTCTTTGTACAAAAACGGAGAGAAAAACCTCCGTTTTTGTGAAAGTGTTCACACTGATCCGCACAAAAACGCCACCAAAAAAAACGGAGATTTTCGAAAACGCTGTCAAAAGTGGATATCCACAAAAACGGAGGTTTTTGAAAACGCATTTGATCAACGTGAACGCACAAAAACGGAGGTTTTTGAAAACGCTCCAATATCCAACAATGAGCTTCACAAAAACGGAGTAATGTGAACGCACAAAAACGGATGTTTTTCGCTGCGTTTTTGTTATCGGGCAGATCAGTGTGAACGCACAAAAACGGAGGTTTTTCTCTCCGTGTTTGTACGAAAACGGAGCAGTGTGAACGGTAGCTTCGATGCAACAAAAAACGGATACTAACAAAAACGGAGTAGTGTGAACGGGGCCTTAATCGAACTTTTTGGAGGGCAGCTGAAAGGTTTCATTTCGAGTCAATACGGAGCTTTATGGACTTCAATTATCGTCCATACTTGCAGATTTAATTATTAGTGTCTCTTCTAATAGGTGACTTAAACGTTGGACGCTCACTGCGAAAGCAACAACAGATAGCAAATATTCTTGCTGCAGTTAAACCACTGGCAAAACTTGGTAATCGAATTGTCGACTTTTGTGCAGGAGGTGGCCATATTGGCATTGTTCTTGCTTATTTCTTACCCGATTGTGAGGTAATGTATCCGCTGTAAATTGTTCTAGAGAACTTTTTACTTACATGTTCCCTTGAGTATCCCAAAAATAGAACGTAGACTGATTTATAGGATCTCTCTTTCACAGTTCATACGCATTGCTAACTCTAGTGCTGTTTGTCGTTCGAAGTTGAAAACTTATTTCCTTCATTCATTTTCTCCGAACTAACTGGCTATGTAAGCCACACCTGACAAATTTCATTAAGGCTCATCAGGTTATTGGTTGAATCGTCTGATGTCTTTGTTTTTGATCAGAATATTTTGTTTGTTTTCCTTTAAGACCTGTTCACAGGCTATGTTGTTATGCTTTTAGTTTCAGATTATTTCATATGATATTTCGATGTTGTAGTTTTTCAAAATTGTTTATTCTTGATTCCTTGTTTAAATCTCCGTTAAGTTTCTTTTATGAAACGGGTGCCTCAAAAAAGTACCGACTTTAGACTGGAAATAGAAACGAAATGATAAGGTATTATTACCCTCCGACTGGACAGCTACATGTATCAATCTTCAGCTTAGATTCACATACCTTGCATTTAAAAATGGTCTAATAAACACCGTAGATACAAGTTTGCAAAGCCAAAATTTACAGTGCAACCGAAACCAGAGGTTTTGATAAAGGGCCTAGCCATGTTTTGTGCCATGATATTTTCCAAAGCACCTGTAAACTTTAACTTTCAATTTTTTCTCCCTTGAAAAGAATAAAAGACTCGTAGACGTCGCCCTGATTAAACAAATATAATAAAAATGTGGTAAGAATGATAAAGTTGTGCCACATCTCCAAAATGAGGGTGCATGGTCACCTTTCTTCTCCTTTGACACTTGGGATGGAATGCAATGCAGGGATTGATTCCTCAAAGGAATAACTATTTGTAGAGCAATAGAAGCAATTTAAGGTATAATTCTTTTAAAAAAAGCTAAACGTCAAAGTTGAAATTCTTTTGCAATGTACATATGATATCAAATCATTGCTAGGCCCTTTGCGAAACCACTGGTTTCAAGTGCACTCTAAAATTCGACTTTATGAACTCATATCTCCGGTGTTCGGAGGACAATTTAAAAATGCAAGGTATGTGCATAATTATGCCTATGAACTCAAAATCCCTATGTTCCTATGTTTTATCGTTTCGTTCCTTTGTTTAGTCAAAAGGCAGGTACTTTTTGTAGACACTCGGTATTGTTCGTGGCTCTGGCTGGGTTCTTGAAAGGGTAAATGCGTTGCATTGTCAATACCAAAATATGCTGTAACAGATTGTAAAAATGCTGTAACCTATTATAAAAATCTATATATATATATATATGTATATATGTTTATACTTGATTATTGCGTATGTTTGGTATATGTTTTTTTATTTTAAAAAATTTTACTTTGTAATTGGCTTGAATTAGCTTTATTCTGTGGCTATTGTTGTACACCTACTTTAGGTAAATGGATGATAATAATAGTAATGATAATAACAACAACAATGATAATGATAATTCTCGCTTTGCTTCAAGCAAGCGTTCTTTGAAATGAATTTCTAGCGTAATAAGGAAGAAAAAGATTAAAAAAACTAAAAATATAGAGCAGAAAGTGATAAGTCCGCTTATCTCTAGCTCGGTATGAAGGAGATTAATTTTTGCTTCTTTTTTTATGATATGAGATGCAGATCTACCAAAGTATTGCATTTTGATCCAGATCTTCAACTGTTGCAAGTGATAATTCTCAGTTTACCAGCTTTCTTATGTATTCTCGTTTTCTCCAGGGACCATTTTAATAATTCAAAGGATGCGATAGTGTACTGCCTATCAACTTCGCATGAAAGTACAACCGGTTCGAAAGTACCTGTCCTTTCTTCTCCCTCACCTTATTTGCTCATAGTTCAAACGTGTGCATGGACATAAAATGGACCTTTAGTAACTAGGACGGCCACTGCAACGGCAACACAACATGCCCATTGTTTTCCGAACTTCGGCTTGAAGTGACTCCTTGTTTTCCGTACGAATTTGCTTCCCTTGAGAGTCTATGAAGTTGTTCTTTACAATTGCACAAGTTGGATATCCTATTTCTAACGTGCTGTTCTTCAGATCTGGATGTTCCAAATGAAAATCATTCACTTTAAATGTTAATTATCATGGAAAAAGAAGGTTCCAAAGTATTTAGATGAAGAAGATTTTTTCTTGGCTTGTTTAAAAACATGTGAAAGTAACTTGCGGGAAACTATACTCGGTTGTATCCAGAGAGCACTGAAGGCTTCGGCGCTCCCTGGTTGTATCATGTAAGACGACGTCCCGCCTGGCGTTCCCGTCCTAGTTGCTTAAGGTCCCTAAAGTGCCCTTGGTTACGGACTTGAATGGTGCACAGAGGTCTTTTTCATTGTTCTTCTGTTCAACATTAGGGTCTCACAAAAGATTGAGCCTCATTTACGTGGCTGCTGTCAAGGAGCTTTATGTTCTGTTGTCCCGTTTTCATTCAGCTGCGTAGCATAGGCTTCATTTTAGATAAAAAAAAATCTTCTTGGTGCGTGTAGTGCCACAATGCAACGACAAACAAGTAAATAACATAGAATATAAGCACTTTGATGCGAATTGAAAGTAGCAACGTTTCGAACATAGCCCATTATCAAGCAAAGAAAATTAATAAAACCGACACTAATCAAGCAAAGAGAAGGGCAGATTCGAAGGATAAGGATAGTGATCAAGGGAATCGATGTGACGTTGAAAAGAATATTATTGAAGAAAAGTAAAGTGCTTGTTGAGTCCTGAAGTATACAAAGTTCCAAGTGTAAAAATGATCCGTTTTTCCAATGTTTTCTTTTTGTGCTTTCCGTAGATGCATATAGAAGCCCAAGAATCGACATGTCATCGGTAGAATGGTTTGGTAGATTGAAATGGTGGGAAATTTTGCTGTCTGGGTCGTTTTCGCGTTGTACATCTAAATGTGTCCTGTTCCTAACGTTCCTCAAATGTTCACCGAATCTGTTGTTTATTTGTCTTGACGTCTCTCCAATATACAGGATGTTGCATTTGGTGCAGGTAATGCAATATACTACGGATGCTGAGGCACATGTGAATGCAGATAGGATGGTAAAGTTTCTGTTTCCATTAGTGACGGTTGTGGAATTGTTGATGTGCTTACGTGTTGGCAAAGATGATGGTTACATGGAAATGTACCAGGTGGGTCGTTAGTCTTGAGGTTTGTGCGGACGAGTGTGTCTTTGATGTTTTTATCTCTGCGGAAGGCCATAAGAGGAGGTGCTTCAAATATATCCTTGGTATGAGAGTCTTCTTGTATTATTCGAAAGTTGTTGTAGATAATCCTTTTGATCCTGTCGTTGAGTGGATGGTAGGTGAGGGTGAAAGGAATGCGACTGTTTGTTTGGCTTCTGTCATCTTCTTCTGAAGGGAATCGATGATGAAGAAGAAGGCATCTTCTTCATCTTCTTCATCTTCATCATCTTCTTCATCTCCTTCATCATCATCTTCATCTTCTTCATCTTCTTCATCTTCATCATCTTCATCATCTTCTTCATCATCATCTTCACCTTCTTCTTCATCTTCTTCATCTTCATCTTCATCATCTTCTTCGTCTCCTTCATCATCATCTTCATCTTCTTCACCTTCATCATCTTCATCATCTTCTTCATCATCATCTTTATCTTCTTCTTCATCTTCTTCATCTTCATCTTCTTCATTTTCTTCATCTTCGTCATCTTCTTCATCTTCTTCATTTTAGAGTCTGAGAACTTGTTTTAGCCATTCCAACAAGTGGTTGCTAATTTCTTGCACATGAAAATTAACAAAGAGGTTGCTTCAAGAACGCTTTCTTTAGGCTGCGTTCACATTGCACAATCTAGTGCAGAATCCGCCATACTAATCACTTACAGTGTTCAGATGCAATATATCTGCATGCGGAAAGAAGTTTGCTCATGCGAAAAAGCTTGTTGGTTGGCAAGCAGATTACTTACATGCGCGTGCAAGCGAGATCTATTGTGAGCTTTTCATTTCAGAAGTAAAAGTGACCTGCCATATGGGATCCAAGGGAAATATCAATCTGAACGGGAAAACGCAAACAAAAGCGCGTTTACGCAAGCAAAAGCATGCAAGCAAAAACAAGCCTTTAATGTGAATGCAGCCATATTCTCCAGAAACTCCAATATGAAGCAAACACTACAAGGGTTCAATTGCTGTCTTGGAATTGTTTCTACAGCTTAAATGTATTATTTACCCAAGGCACTGCCCTGAACCATTTTTCAAATGTGGACGCGATGCAAATACAACGATAGAACCCTTTCTCTCAAAATTTTCGCGATTTTGACTTTTTTAGCGAACAAAGAAAGTGCTGGTTTTAAAGCAGGAAGCGCCTTTTAAAGCAATCACTTATTTCGCTTTTCCTGTTCCATAAATCAGCAGCCACATGTCCAATTGGCTAAAATAAGGCCTCAGGCGTGTCCTTTGTGGTCATTCTGCAATTTAAAACAGTCTGATATCAAACTTTGCCGAAGTGGTAGATATGTAACAACGCTGTAGTGGTAGTTTGTTTGTTTGTTTTGTTTGTTTTGTTTGTATTGTCTGTTTTTGTTTTCAATTTGTTTTGAGTGGGCTTGTCAGGATTTCTAGCAACTTAAAGCTAATATAGGCTAACTATGCATGCCGCGTTGTTGAGGCATGGGACCCCCTAGTTCAACTTCCCCTCCTGAGGACGGCGAGGTGAGTTGCGAGGTCAGGCATCCGAGGTCACCCATCCGGAGTTTGATCTCACTCGATCGAGCTTAACTTCAATCACCTGATGAAAACTGTATAAGCCGCTCGGCCAATCTACCCGCAACTGATAACTGATAATGGTTGAAACTGATAAGACAAATTTGACAACAGTTGAACTTCAACTATAGCATTGTGGATTACTGCCTTCTCGTCAGGCCAAATATGATTTTCGGACAGTGTGAAATTTTACGTTGCTTGCAAAGGACCCTGGATGACAAATACTGCTATTTAAGTCTTTCTGTATTTATTATTTTCTGCAGATCATCCTGGTTGAAAATAAAGAGCAGTCTGTATCTAGAGCTGTTTCAAGGATACAACATCTTGGTTTGACGAACATCAAAATTTGTCATAGTAATCTGGATTATTTTCGTGGCTCTTTTGACATTGGAGTGACATTGCATGCTTGTGGAGTTGCAACTGATCTGGTTCTGAATGCATGCCTGAGAGAAAGGTTGGTTGATAAAGAAATGTAAGATTAAACTATCTACAACGTCTCTTTGAGCCTTTCATTTCATTTGATTTCATTTCAACAGGGTAAATACACTCAGTGTATACCGGGTGAGCCAGAAAAAAGTTCCCACTTTTAAAATTCATAGCACCAAGAGTACATCACATATTTGAACACGGGCGATGATGCACCGATTGTTTGGGAAAGGAGAGTAAAAATTGCAGAATTTCTTACCCATTAGCTGCCTAGTTATCCAGTCCACATAGCTGTTGGCCACTTTGAGTAGAAACGATCAGAATACATTTTGTCCTTAATTTTTTGCTCTTCGCTTCGACTTGTCTGCCTCTGTTTTACTTAGGCCCGAATGTGAAGTGAAGTGCATACCTCCTTCTTAGCGACGCAAAACGAAAGCGTAGTGTTTCGTTTTGCGTCGCTAAGAAGGAGGTATGCACTTAAATTCACATTCGGGCCTAAGTAAAACAGAGGCAGACAAGTCGAAGCGAAGAGCAAAAAATTACGGACAAAAAGGTATTCTGATCGTTTCTACTCAAAGTGGCCAACAGCTATGTGGACTGGATAACTAGGCAGCTAATGGGTAAGAAATTCTGCAATTTTTACTCTCCTTTCCCAAACAGTCGGTGCATCATCGCCCGTGATTTGAATGATTCAAATCTGAGTTAAAAGCTGAAGGATTGATGTATTTTTGTGATTTTTCTCGGTGTCATACCGGCACTAGAAGTAACGGTAGATTTAACTTAACATATCAGTCGTATAGGAATTGACCTTACTTATTTTGAGAGTTTTATTTATTATGTCATCAATTGTGATTAGTAATCAGAAAGTAAAATGAGGAAACAGAATTTCGCTTCTCGAAAAAAGCTAAGAAATTCGGTAATTTGGACATAAAGGAAATTTGGACCTATTCGTCCGAGAAGTCCGCTTTTTCGAGTTCCAACATGTCCGAGTTTTCTTCTAGTGCATAGGAGAAATTTGATAGTTCGGATAAAAAAAAGTCGGACAACTTCGTCCGAGAGGTCCGAGTTTTCAAGTTTGAACACAGGGCTAAAAGGAAAACTCGGACCTGGAAAACTCGGACAATTTGGTCCGAGAAGTCCGAGATGTCAGTGTTTTCGACCTGGCCCTTCAATCTCGTTGAATTTTCTCGGTGTCGTACCGGCACTAGAAGTATCGGTAAATTTAACTTTGTAAACATTTCATAGTTGCAAAATGACTGAAGAAGGACATAAAACATTGATCAAATCGTAAAGACTCTATTCACACCAAGCAATAGGCAAGGGGAGTTTCATCTCCCTCAAGAGTTATAAGTCATCGATTTTCAAACAAATACGAAAGACTTTCAGTCCCATTGCGGAGAATATCTCACCCATTAGAAGTTGCATTTCCTTCATTTGTTTGTTTTTGTTTGTTTTCAATTTGTTTTGAGTGGGCTTGTCAGGATTTCTAGCTTTTGAAAGCGAATTTAGGCCCACTGTGCATGCCGCATCCAGGCACCGGACTCCTAGTTCAGCGTCCCTTCCGAAGGACGACGAGGTGAGTTGTGAGGTCAGGCCTCCGAGGTCACCCATCCGGAGTTTGACCTCACTCGACCAAGCTTAACTTCAGTCACCTGACCAAGACTGTTTAAGCCACTCGGCCACTCACCCCGCTTCATTATTCTGTGCAAGGAGTCCTCAATTTTTGAGCAATGTTTTGGGCCCTTTTTCAGTCATCTTGCAGCCATAAGATTTTTGTAAAATTGAATATACCAATATTATAGTGCTCGTAAGACATCGAGAAAAATCTCAAAAATACTTTAATCCTCTTTGATCTGTTGGCTTTTAACTAGAATTTGAATCATTCAAATCGGTGAAGTTTTATGAATGTGTGAATGTATGAATGTGTGTTATGAATTTTCAAAAGAGGGAACTTTTTCTGGCTCACCCGGTATAGAAAACTACCGTTTTACAATGTGCCCTGCTTAAAAACCTTACTTGCTAATCACATGAATTATTACAAAACAGCTTTATAATCCAACATATAAGAAAAAAGAAAAATATACAAAAAGAAAGGAAACTCTGAAGTCAAAAGTTTGTGCCGAACTTTGATTTAGATCATCAACCTCTTTGATCTTTCAAAAACGTTCTCAATATCGTTTTGAAACCAGCTAGCGAAGGATCAGTTTTGATTTCATGGCTTAACTGGTTCCAAACAGTAACTCCTCGATACGAAAAGCTCCGCTGCCCATTTGAGGTTTTGCACAGTGGAATCCTAAGGTCAGTACTGGTTTTACGTAAGGTCCGATTGCAAGAATCGGACAATTAGTGAAACATCGACTTCATTAGGGAGGTGCAAGCCCATGCAAGGCTTTATACACTATGCAAGCTGTCTCGAAGTCAATAATTTCTTTGACTGTTAACCACCCCCAAGTTTTGATATTAATGGCAACGATATTTGGTGGAAGGGACTGTTTGTGAGGACATGAGCTGCCCGATTTTGTAGTTTTTGCAATTTTCTTAGAATGGTATCACCAGCACAACCATAGAAAGAGCCTGAAAATTGTAAGAGAGGGTGCATGTTTCCCATTCAAGCCAAGGGATTGATCGGTTAATTTTAGGACAGTGGAATGTGGTGTTCGTAAGCTGCCACAAGGTTGCTGCAGCCATTGTTGTTTTTTTGCTTCTAATTTGTTTTAAATGGGCTTGTCAGGATTGCTAGCTACTTAACATTAATTTAGGCCCACTATACATTCCGCGGTGAGGCATGGGACCTCTAGTTTAACGTTCCTTCTGAAGAACGGCAAGGTGAGTTGCAAGGTCAGGCCTCCGAGGTCACCCATCCGGAGTTTAACCTCACTCGACCGAGCTTAAATTAAAACCGTATGAGCCGCTCGGCCACTCACCCCGCATGCTCTAATTAAACATTTTGCGGGTTGCTTCTGGCATACCGCACTCATTGCAACTTAAATGGAAACCACTTCCTCCGATACCGCCAGCAGCTGCAACCTTGATGGTTGCAGTACTGTAACTACTTGGAAAAAGTTTCATCATTTCAACTTTTCTCTGTCCTTACGACATCGGACCATAACAGCAGGCAGGATAGTTGCGGCACTAGATTCAGTTCCATTTCGTTCGACTGCGGTGCTGGGGGCATATTGTTCGGAATTTTATCATAAAGCACTGCGTTCCCTAAGAGACCTTCGCAGGAATGTCGTTATGTTTATCCTATCAGTGGAAACGCCTGCTCAGTTAGCAGTGAAGGTTACCAACAATGGCCGTATTTGTGAAAACTGCTCCCTTGGCCTCATTGAAGATTAGGTACATTTTCTCCTTGTATCCCCGGCCTATAGCGTTCCTAGATCGGATATTTTATCACGCACCTCGGTAGAGCCCCTTACAACGAATTTGCAATTCCAGAAGATGATGAGTTCTAATGATAATGTCACAATAGCTGCCGCTCTAGCATCATACCTCGTTGAAGCCAACCATATAAGGGAAATTCTAGCCAGATAACACTAGCCTGATGGATCTGCGCCTGGATGATCACATACCTATGTTTTAATGTTTTTCTTTTTCAATTTATTCATATATTCCCTTTCCTGTTCCATATGTTTTAGCTGACCATAGTTTAGTTGTTTTTAAAGTGTAGTTTAGTTTTCTTATAGCTGCCATACATAATTTTATGTAGTGCACTATAGCAATGATGATGATGATGACTAACAAGGAAAATACTGCTATTGAAGATTACGGACATCAACGCATTCCTAATAACAATGTACTATTCAATTTTTAGGGCTAATTTTATGTGAGAACGGACGATTTTATCATTGTTTATTTCTTTGAAATTTTGCTGCATCATGCTTACAATAATTGGCCATTACGTTAAATGTTTGAGACTTCTCGATTTTTGCTGCGCGAAGCGCAGAATTAATATTCTTCCATCAAGCTGGAGAGTTAGTGAAAGTTTTCACAATTCACCAGCAAATGGCTGTTTCTTATAAAATGTTGCTGCATTACAAAAGTGAAACAAACTCAAATTGATGCCTGGGTCATTGGTAAGTGATTGAGCTCAAAAAATTTTCCAAAACTTTTTCAGTTCAACAGAACGGATTTTAAGGGAAGTCTAGGCCTCAATGATGCCTCTGCCAGAAATCATTTGAAAATCGCCTCAAATTTCGAGATATAACAGAAGTGAGTGAGTTCGAGTTATTGCCCAGGTCAGTATGAATAATTCTTAAAATTCTTGTCTCTAAAGCTCTTTTGTACACAACTCTGGACAGATATCTCTGCAAGCGATTTATCAAAAAAATATTTGGTATTACTGCTATAATTTATCATCCATTTCACTTTTCGTAAGGGTACTTGAAATTCATCTCGAATCACTGATTTTGTCTCAAGGGGTTAGAAAATGGTGATATCATTGGCTGATTTTCGTGTGGTTGGATTATTTTTGCGTGTTCTGGGGACCAGTAAGGATTTGAGCCTATCTTTTCTTGCATTATCTCTCCAGCTAGATGGATGTTACATCATGGGTAGGTGGACTGACCATAGGCAATTCATAAGGTGACTGCCGTCGTGAAGTATGGAAAGTATAGTGATAATATCCTATTTTTCCATAACAAAAATTGCATTATTTACATGGTCACTTGATTTAGTAGAGAGGCAATATAACAACCAATTTGTCTTACGACTGGTTCTATTTTTAGCTCATGATTGCGGGACTTCAGAGGGAGTGTGCGAGTGTGCGAAGCAACGAGAAGGAGGCTAGCATATGGGTGGTATAATATCAACACATTTGGCAGCCTCGTTCAGGTCAACTTGAAGTGACGTCATATAAAATGACGTCATCTCGCACTTCGTAGCAGATTGAAATATGTAGTTTCGCAGATTAAAAGAGAAAACAATTGAAAAAAAGTACTACACACCATTCACAGCAGTGTAATCTCTTGAATAATCAACAATTATACCAACCCCGACTTGTCCTTTAAACAATGCCGCAAAGCTTGTTCAAGCCTCCTTTTGATATTGCTCAGACAAAGTTTTGATGGAGATTCATGCGAATAATTTGACAATTTTTGTAAACAAACCAATCATCCATGTAGCTCTTTGAATTTCTTCTGAGAAAGGAACATACAGTTTGAATTTTACATGATTGCTTTTTGTTCCACCCTGACCCAAGGGTCTCCTTTCAAACACCAATCATGCAATCAAACTGTGGTATCAAGAGTCAAGTGGTATTCAAACTGCAATGTTTCCTTTTCAATAAAATTGCAAAGAGCCACATAGATGATGATTGGTTTGTTTGCAAAAAATCAACAAACTATAGGCATAAATTTCCACCAAATCTTTGGATTCTGAACAATATTGAATCGAGGTTTGAACAAGCTTTGTGCCGGTGCATTGAAGGCCCATAGTATGGGGTACCATTACCGCCAAAATTCAGCAAATAGTGTTTTAAAATGGTGCACCTCCTTTCTTAAAATGGTGAGTTCGGTTTCTAAAATGGTGCATCTCCTTTCTTAAAATGGTGAGTTCAGTTTCTGAAATGGTGCCCTAGTTTCTCAAAATGATGCATTAAATTTGGTTTCTTAAAATGGTGACTCTGTTTTCTAAAATGATGCCCTCATTTTTTAAAATAGTGAGGAAGTGGTATTCTTGTTTTTCTGACATGGTGCTTTGTTTTCTTAAAATGGAGCCATTATTATCTAAAATGGTGTCTCGTCATTTCTCAAGCGCTGTACCTGTTTTTTTGTACATGGAGGTCTTAAAATTGAAGATTCTCTATTTCTTAACATGGAGCCATTATCATGCAGAGGTCTGGATTCGAATGTCATTTCCCACATGACGAAGTCAAACAGATTGTCTGGCCACATGGAAAGAACCATCTTCAAGTTAGACGATGTTTCGTCCGGATGCAGATTCAGATTCTAGACTCAGATTCACATGGACGGCCAGACTAGTAAAACAACGGGACGGAGACTTATTCAGATGCATGAACCGTGAAATGATGAAAAGAAATACCACTGCTTTTCGTTACTTTTCAAGTTTTTCCTTGGTGGTTGGTAGCCTGCTATGTGAATCTGCGTCTGGAATATAAATCTGCATCTACGAGAAAATTTGTCTATCACCCAACCATAAAGATCCCAACAAGTTAGTGTTAGACGCACACCACGACTGAAACTCAACTATCTGTAACTCAGACGAACTCGAAGGAAAAACACAACTTTTTCCAAAACACTCGACAAATCAACAACTCTTACATCCAAAAACAATAACTTCTCAGTCTCTTAGCGTCCTTCTTCTTCTCTCGTGTCTGTCTTCTCTCTCCCTCTCTCTCTCAGTCCGGGGGGTCAAAGCCCTTGTTAATGTAAAAAGTTTTGGGGGCCTCCGCAGAGGGCCTCACACTCTCCCCCTACAAAATTGAATGTCAGCCTTGACATTTTCGTCATTCGACTCGATGTTCACTTTAAGAAGTGTTCCTTGTACGTGCGAAACAGTTACAAACTTCGCAACTGCCAATGATCAAAATATGAAACTTTACGGCGCCGGTGTAAATCTCATACATAATTATTGTTCTTCATTGTTACTTTCGTTCTCTCTGTTCTCGAATATTGCTGCGCAGCGATTCTCGTTTGTCTCTGTAACTGTTACTTCAATCTTGAAAGATTCGATGGAGGACATTACATCCTATGACGTCGGTGTTTGGAATGCTATTTGATATTTCAGAGGTCCCAGCCTAACAAAATTCTTCAGTAAAAGTTAATGACTATAGATTACAGGTCCTGGCCTGACAAAATATGGCGGGTATCGTACAAAGCGTCCACAAAATGATCCATTTAGATGGTGAAATGAAGGTAGTCCTGCTCTCCCTGGAAACATCGTCTGTCCAGGAACACGTGTGTAAATAGGGAACGGTGCCGGCTGTACATGGACAGTATTAACTGCTTGTTGATTGTCAAAAGGCCTTCCGAAATCATAATAAGCAAGTCTTGTCGGTTGACGTCGTTCTCGTTGTGGGCGTTCCAATCTCTCAGCAAAACCATCTCCCGAATGTGTGTCATCAATATCAACTGTAACGTGTCCAAACATGTCATGATCACTCCCTTGCAGACCCTGGTGTGACTCATTAAGTTCATTTCCTTCCACGTCAGGTGAATGTGGTTGCTCAATCACCTCGGCTGGTCTTGTCATAGGTTCAGCGTGAACCGGTGGCATGAAATATTGCTCTGCCTGCTCAAGTTGTTCTGGTGAAAACGAAGGCAGTTCGTCTTGATCTTCTGTGCTAAATAAATCCTCTGCTTGGTTGGCGTCAGGTTCCCTGATGTGATGATCCTTCTTGTGCAAAGCTTTCTTAGATTTGGTAGCATCTGGTTTTTCCTCGTATGGTAGAAAAGGACATGGCAGTAGCAAATTCCGGTGGAGAGTTCTTGTTCTTCCCGGTTGCGATTCTGGGCGTACCTCATAGACAGCATTCAACGGATCTTTTCGATTCATGACGATGTATACCTTGTCTTCCCAGAAGGAGCGAAGTTTTCCTGGTCCACCTTTTTCCAACACGTTCTTTACAAGTACTCGGTCACCTGGTTTGAGGTCAGAAGTACGTACTTTCTTATTGTACTCGTCTCTTCCTGCGGCTGTACTAATGGCTGCCTTCTCTGCTGCAATCTTATAAGCTTCTTTCATGGCATCCTTGAAATGCTTTACGTACTCCGGATATGATTTGGTTGTAGATAAATCTGTGTGTCCAAAGATTATGTCAATCGGTAAACGAGGTTTCCGGCCAAATAACAATTCAAACGGTGAGAAACCAGTACTGTCGTTCCGAGTGCAGTTATATGCAAAACACATCTTGTTCACATGCTCTTTCCATCGAGATTTCTGACTTTCAGCCATGGTTCTTAACATCGACAGCAAGGTTTGATTAAATCTTTCACATTGGGCATTGCCCATTGGATGGTATGGCGTGGTACGACTTCGCCTTATTCCTGTCAGTTGCTCCAGATGATGAAAAAGTTGATTTTCGAATTCTGGACCCTGATCATGGTGGATCCGAGCAGGGAAGCCAAACCTCAGAATAAAATCATTGAAGATCTTTTCCGCTGCTGTGCGTGCTGATTTGTTTGTTGTGGGGTATGCTTGTGCATATCTCGTAAAGTGGTCAATCACGGTTAGAATGTACTCGTATCCACCCACACTCCTTTCAAGGTGAACGAAATCGATTGAGATTAGTTCAAATGGTTGGCTAGTTTCGATGCTCTGGGCAGGAGCTCTTGGTGGCAAATGTGGTTTCTTCCGCTTCACACAGCAGCATACCTTTGTCACATAATGCTCAATGTCGCTGGCCATGTGAGGCCAATAAAAACGCTCTCTTGCAAGTTCAATGACACGCTCCGCACCGAGATGTCCCATATCTTCATGTAAGTGTTTGCAGACTAACCTCTGATACCTCGCTGGAAGAACAAGTTGAAGCCTCGTGTTAGTTTTCCTGTAAAGTGCCTGATCTTTTCCAATGACAAGTTTATTCCATTCATGCATGAGTAACTTAGTCATATTTGATTCTCCTGCACGTTCGCTAGCAAATGGGCGTTCTCCAGTCAACTTGGCTTTCAAAACAGGTGCAATTATTGGGTCATCTGCTTGTGCTTTTGTAATATTTTCCGCAGGCATAGGGGTGTATTTACCCATTGATGGTGCATCCATGAGTCGTATGGCATCAGCATTTGTTGATACAGCAGTTACCCAACCAACATCACTCTTCTCATATGTGCTAATGGCATTCACAGTCGACTGAATATCACTTTCGGTGGTTTCCTCTGTACACTCGTTGATCAGATTTTCTATGTCAGTAGGCATTCGTGAAAGGAAATCAGCATCTACGTTGGCATGGCCTGGCCGATACTTTAAGGTGAAACTGAAATCAGCCAATGCTGCAACCCATCGATAACCTGTTGCATTGAGTTTCGCTGTTGTAAGTACATATGTTAGAGGATTATTGTCAGTGTAGACTGTAAAGTGCTTGGCATAGAACAAATAATCTCGAAACTGTTCTGTGACTGCCCATTTCAAGGCTAAGAATTCCAATTTCCCGGAGTGGAAGTGATACTTCTGCTCTGCTGGAGTTAGTGTTCTTGAAGCAAAGCCAATAACTCTCATTTTTCCTGATTGTCTCTGGTACAGAACGGCTCCTAACCCACTCTGTGAAGCATCGGTATGTAAAACGAATGGCTGTGAATAATCAGGATATGCCATCACTGGTGGATTTGTCAACTGGCTAATTAGCGATTGTAGTGCTTCCTTATGTTGATCTTGCCACACAACTGGACTCTTAGAACTAACTTGGTTTGTGTTCTTCTTCTGTTTGCGTGATCTTGCTGTGTTGTCTGGTAATTTCTTTGTGCCAGAATTACTCTTTAGTAAGTCATAGATTGGCTTAGCGATACGCGAGAAATTTTCGATGTAGCGTCTGTAGTAGCCCAATAAACCTGTCAGTTGCCTGACTTCTCCCACTGTCTTGGGCATGGCATCTTTGAGTTTCAAAATTGGCTGAATGTTTTCAGGATCAATGCGATATCCTTCCTCTGACACGATACGACCTAAGTAAACAACTTCCTTCTTAAAAAGATGACACTTTTCAGCCTTGAGCTTGATTCCATTTTCCTTTAGTCTCCTTAGAACAAGGCGTACATGTTCTACATGATCCTGGAATGATGCTGAGTACACAATCACGTCGTCAAGATACGGGGCACAGAATTGATCTCGGTAGTCGTCTAAAACATTCTCCATGAATCGTTGGAACTCCGCAGGAGCATTTTTTAATCCCATGGGAATACGGACCCACTCATAGAGCCCCCATGGTGTCACAAATGCGGTCAAGGGGCGACTGTCAGGGTCCATGAATCCCTGATGGTATGCTTTTCCCTGGTCTATTGTAGAGAACCATTTCTGTCCTGCAAGGCTGTCCAATGTATCTTGAATCCTTGGAATGGGATGTGAATCTGCATGTGTCTTGTTGTTCAGATCTCGATAGTCAACGCAAAGTCTCATGGATCCATCCTTCTTTCTTACGATAACGCAGCAACTACTGTAAGGTGATCTTGACTTTTCTATGAACCCTCGGTTCAGGAGGTCTTCGATGTATTGTTTTAGTTCTGTGTATAATGGTCGTGGTACAGCTACATAATGCTTCGCGACAGGTGTTTCATCTGCTAAATTGATCTTTAGCTTCAATCCTTCCGCACATCCAATGTCGTCTTTGCTCACACAAAAGATGTCTCTCTCTTCATACAACATACGTTTGACTGTAATCTCCTGTTCTTCTGAGAGTTCTCCTAGTGAGACGTTAGGAACAAGCTCTTCAGCAAAGTCTGCACTATCATTTTGCTCCTGACCACTTGTTGCTGTTTCAATTTGTCGAACTTCTTGCTGTACTGGGATTTCTTTGCGTTGCACCTCAGCTGGCGTAATAGATCGTACAAGTTGCAATGTACCCAAGACAGTGCGTCCCTTTAAAGCAATATCATGGGCCGTATTGTTGATAACTTGCACGTAAACCTTACTACAATTTTCTCTCTTCAGCATCTCGAGTGATTGGCAAATCTCTATTCCTGGCGGTACATGTGCATCTAAATCAGGCTCAAAGAGGACGGGTATCTGCCTTTCTACCAAGCCAATGTCACAACGACATGGAATCCTCTTAGTTTCACCTTTCCGTACAACAACATCTCTCTTGAACATTTTAACGATACTGGTGTTTTCTTCTATGGATGAATTAATGACGTTTACCAGTGTCATAAGGTCTTTGTGTGACTTCTCATGGAAGCTTCCTAATAATATTGATACAATCCCTTCCAGGTCTGTGGTCAGTCCTTTCTCTCTTATGACCTCTTCGATCACGTTGTATCCAATGATTGGTTGTTCAAGTTTATAGTCAGTTACCAACATTGGCACTTCAATGGAACCTCCATCTGATTGTGAAAGTTGGAAATCTATTTTCACCCATCCTTTATAGGGAAGTTTCGAACCATTTGCAGTCATCAGTTCAAGATCTTTACCTTCAGAAAGTAAATTCTTCACATCTTGAATCTCAGTGTCTGGGAAATAGTCTGCAAGTTGTTGCGCACTTATGATTGATACTTGAGCACCAGTGTCAAATAGTGCTTCGACTTTAACTTTGTTCATAAATGCAGTTACAATACACTTTGTCCCCACTAACTTCGACACTTTTTCTCTTTCTTTGGGTGTGATGTGGCTAATGTAAACTCCTTGGTCATTACTGTCACCTAGGCCCAAGCTTCCAGTATTATACAATTGCTTGTGTTGCTGCATCGCCTCGCAGAGGGGTCTATGGTAGTTCCAGTCTTTCTTCTGACAATCTTTACTGCAATAGCTGATATTTAAACATCCACCACAAGTAAATATCGCTTCTTTCTTCACACCACAACTGTTACAAATTTGGGACTTCCGTGTTGCATCTCCAGCTACTGGTTGTCCCGCTGCAGTAGCTGAGGGTAGTTTCCCTGACCCTGTGAGCATTGATATGAGAAGTGATTTGCATCCCCACATTTCCAGCAGTGGGTGCATGTTTTACCTTGCCCATTCTTGAAACACTGTTTGCATCCTCTTCGGTTTTGCCTTGGTCCACGGTTTCTTCCCTGGGGCTGTTGGGGTTCTTCCCTCCTTGCTCCCTGCTGATTTCCAATTGAGTTTCGATTCATTTCTTGTCTCAGTGACGTCATGTCTGCCTTCAGTGCCTTAATTTCGGAGAGCACTTGTTCGTGAAAAGGAACAGCTGGTTCTTTAGCTTCAAGGGGGGCCGATGTCTTACTTTTGGGGGCCGATCGAGTTTCCGTTGGTGATGATTTTTGAGCCTCCCCTCCCTGTATCTTGGAGACTTTGGCCTTTCCTTTGTATCCTATCCCCAACTTTGCATTTCTTTCCGACTCTTCTGCTTCTGCCAGGTTGAGTTGTGCAATGAGTTCTGCGTCCGTTATGTTCGGTTGTTGAATAAATACCCTCATTCTCGACCTCAGGTTGTTACTGATCAGCCCTGTTTCTAATGCATGCAAAAACATTGATTGGCATTGAGCAACATCATACTTCAATTTACTGCCCTCTTGTTTTGATGCGAAAAGAATTTTCTCTCTGAGGTTCAAAGCTCGGAGCAGGAAATTTTGTGGCTCTTCATTTGGTGTTTGCACTAGGCTAGAAAGGCTAGCATAGAGTTCACTGGCATTTTTTTCTTGGTAATGTGCTCTGATGATCTTTATTACGGTGGGGAGACCAGTTTCCCTCATTGCTTCGAGATAATCTTTTAGGGGTAGCCCTGGGGCAATGGATTTTATTATAGCATCAATTACCTCCCTATCCGAATAGCCCTTTTCTTTTCCACTTTCGATTTGTCGGCTCAGGCTGATGAATGATAACTGATCCCTTGTTCCCTGAGACCCGATTGTCCCTAAAATACGAAAATCTCTCTTCAAAATTGATCGTAAACTGCCCAGGTTTGCTTCCGGGTTTTCTTGCTCAACCCCCGTCTGACCTGTCATTATGGCAAACCGCGTTTGAATGGCTTCGAGATCTCTCTTTTGTTTCTCTTTCTGTAAATAAACCTCCCTGTCCATTTCCTGTCGTACTTCCTCGTCTACACCGGATGTTTCAGCTGGGGTTTCCGTATCCCTCGTTTTTGGATTTATCATTTCCAAAGTTTGTTTCAAAAATGCCACCTTTTCTTCGTCTTTTAGCTTATCTAATAGTTTCTCGATTCCTTTGGTTAAAATTCTTACGGTGGCGAAACGGGATTTCCCCTCGAAGTCTGACTTTTCGATTTTAAGTTTTTCACAAACACTGTACAGTTCCTCCTTATCTAAACAAGACGCAAAACCCTGAATTTCGAGCTGTAGGTCCTCAATTTCCTCAGCCATGTTTACTCACGAATGTCCCGACCAAAACCGAAATCGAATCGAAATAAAAATTGTTCAACGTTGGTCTCTCAAAATGTAAACAAACGCCGCGTTGTCATGCAGTCACTGAGTCACGCACGTGAAGAAAGAAACAAGAAACACACTCAAATATCCACAAACAAAGCAAAACACAAAATCAATTCAAAACAGCAGTTCAGGTATTAAATCCTCTATACAAAATTTACAACACCATTTCTTCTGGAATCTTTCCAAAATCTTAAATCCGAGCGAGATATTTACAACAAACACAAATATTCTGCCAAAATCAAGACAAAATGAAACCCTTGCGAACGGGCCTTCGGTCTTCTTTTCACTCGTTTCTTCAGAAATTTCTTCTTGAAATATCGACGCAAAAATAAACAAATAGATCGTACTCACAGATCTGCAGTTGGTTCAGTTTAACAGTCACGTCGAGGTCACCAGAATTGTTAGACGCACACCACGACTGAAACTCAACTATCTGTAACTCAGACGAACTCGAAGGAAAAACACAACTTTTTCCAAAACACTCGACAAATCAACAACTCTTACATCCAAAAACAATAACTTCTCAGTCTCTTAGCGTCCTTCTTCTTCTCTCGTGTCTGTCTTCTCTCTCCCTCTCTCTCTCAGTCCGGGGGGTCAAAGCCCTTGTTAATGTAAAAAGTTTTGGGGGCCTCCGCAGAGGGCCTCACATTAGACAAATTTTTTCATTCACAAAGAGAATTCACAAAGAACCAGGCTGCTTTCGTAAACTGTATTCCACAATAACATCCTTGATAAACAGTGCTGACTCCTGGTACTCCACCATGGACAGAAAGAAATGCACCTTGCTATTTTCTCGACCTGAAAAAACATTTGATAAAGTCGACCACATCATCTTGTTAGCAAAACTAGAGAAATACGGCATAAGAGGGATAACAGGCGACTGGTTTACTTCATATGTGCGAAGAAGGAAACAGTTTTGCACAGTGGACGGGCACAAGTCATCGGCTAAAATGGTAACTTGTGGAATACCCCAGGGCTCTTGCCTCGGTCCACTCCTATTCATAATCTATCTGAATAATTTTGAAACATGCTTAGAATTTTCGAAAGCCATTGTATGCAGATGACACACATGTTACCATAACATCCAACAACCTTGAAAATCTACTTAACCCTATCAGGCCTAGGGTATTTGATGCTCTAGGAAGCCTAGGGGGGGGGGCTGATTCGCCCCCCCTAATTTACTTCTGTTGTGGACAACCTAGAGCCTTGAAACTTTGCATGTGTATAGAACAACTTATGATGAACCCAAAAATGAAATCTATTTTTAGATATGTCACGTGACCTTTCCATGACGTCACATTATTCAATTTTCAAAGTCAATAGGGTTCAGTACTAAAAATTTTCAATCGTTGATTGTGAGAAAACAAAAAGCATTAAGGACATCAGTCCAATTTCACTGTATTCTATGTCTAAATAGTATTTGCTCTGTGAAGAAAAATTAACAAAAAGTGATGATGTCATCACACAGGAATGCAAAGAATGCGCGCATGCGTAGTGCCAAAATCCGCAAAACCATACGTTCAAATTAAAAATTAGCTAATTCATTGGATAGAGCATCAAAAGTAGTATGCATTCCTATCTTTTCATCATTTTATCACATTAGCTGTAGATTTTATTAGGAATTATTCAAAATTTTACACATACATCTCTTGAAAACTGGTCGTGTTTACCCCCTGGAATGAATTTGATTTTTTTTAAAAAATTAATTTTACATCGTAACAAGGATAAAAACTAAAAGTCAGAAAGTTTCAGTGTTGTAAGTGCACTTGGTAAAAATCTACAGACAAAAAACCGCTAGGGTGGGCTGATTCGCCCCCCCTCCCTAGGCTTGATAGGGTTAAGAATGCTCAAAGGGAACTTCTCAACATTTCAGAATGGATGAGAATTAATAAGCTGACTGCCAATCCTAAGAAAACTGAATACATGTTCATTGGCCACCCCCGTAAAGTTAACAAATTGGATGTCTCCGAACCGCTAATGCTAAACAACTCAGAAATAAAACGCGCAAAGACAAAATCACTTGGGGTCATCGTAGATGAAGGGTTGATCTGGGAACAACATTTCAAAGTTGTTAAAGGGAAAGTTCGTGGAGGTCTCTCAACTCTTAAAAAACTGAAAAACCTTGTGCCACAAAAACAACTAGATAATGTATATCGAGCCCGTATAGAAAGTCATTTGCGGTACGCAAATGTTACTTGGGGCAGTATTCCTAGTTCCAAAATAAAGATCTTACCAAATCTACAGGACGAGCCCGAGCCATAATTGAGATGGCTAGAATCAAAGACGATTGGTCATGTTGAACAATTAATCAAATTCGATCCATCAACCATGACGTACAAGATTATGAAAAGGATGTGCCGAGAGAGCCTTTGGGATAAATTCCCCCAGATATCCTTGCATTCAAACTACAATACGAGAAACTGCAAGGACATCCAAATTTCAAGATATAACCTTGAATTCTCAAACTTATACGATATGTTATAGATTGCAATTTTAATTTTTATGACTTTTTTTCTTATGCTGAAGGATTTTGTATAAAAAATGATTTAATATGAAATATTTTTTAATATGAACATAAATGATAAAATATTTTGCCTACTCTATGCCGAAAACATCAAGTACCGAGTGTTTTAATTGAATATCTAAACATTGTGACCTTTTCACACGACATCCATCTATTCCATGTTGAACAGTCGAACACGATCGCTAAATAATTGATTTCCGCAATTTCTGTATACGAAATATGTTAACTGCAGATTACTTTCGGTATTAGAATTTCGACTGAAAAACAGCTGAGTGATTTGCACGATCCCTTAGTTTGCTCCATGAAATTCAGTTTAGGGACTATTTACAGAGGGGTTGGTACTGAAAAGAATTGGGCTGGGTAAATGAATTTTCTGACATAAAAAGGTTGGGTAAATACTTTGTCATGTAGTGTCAAGGTTGGGTAAACAAAATTTTTACGACCAATTAAGTCCAAACATTGTCAGTTTTCATCAACATCATCGGCAATCCATTTCATTTTCAGTGTCTACTTTGTTTTCATCTTTGTCACCAATATCTACAATATTTACAGTATTAGATTTAAAATTTACATCGCTTTTGACATTCAATTTATGTTTATAGGTAGGATTTGGATAGAAATTTTTTCACCTTGAAAATTTTCGGGTAGATGTGTTTTCTTTCACCTTTCGAGTCGGCTAAGAAGATTTCCTGGACAAGAAAACATTTCTCTTCAGTGCCAACCTTTCTGTAAATAATTAACGGTCCCTTAAAGATATGTAAATTTCAGATCCACATGGAGTCGTTGAAAATACTTTGCGTGAGAATCAGACTTTGAGTCGCTGAGGCAACAAATTGTCGTTAAACGTTGCAAAAATAGAAGCAATGATAATTGGAAGCAACAAAAAGCTACACAAGATAGATACTCCTGACGCCCCTAAGCCGCAGTTTAGAATAGGTTCTGAAGATGTCAGACTTGTAAGTGATGTAAAATACCTCGGAGTTCAAGTGGGTCAAGAACTAAAATGGACGAATCATTTAACCACTGTCACGAAAAAGATCTCCAGGGGTATTGGCATTCTTCGTTATGCAAAGCAATACCCTCAACCCGCTACGATTGAAACAATGTATAGAAGTTTGGTAGAGCCCTATTTCAGATACTGCTTGCCGGTTTGGGGTGATGCTGGTGTATCAATTATAGGAAAATTGCAAAAACTGCAAAATCGAGCGGCAAAATTGATCACTAACAGCCCATTCGATGCTTCGCCACTCCCAGTCATTCGTGCACTCGGATGGTCCACAGTCAGGGAAATAATTGATCTTGAATCTGCAAGGATTGTTTACAAATCCCTGAATGGTGATGCACCATCCTATATGAGTGACATGTTTACTAAAGTCAACGTCTCTACAACACGGTCTCTCAGAAATTTGGATTATGACCTAAGAGTCCCTTTTCTAAGAACGACCACAGGACAGAGATGCTTCTCTTACCAGGGTGCGAAACTTTGGAATGGTTTATCTAAAAAGACTAAAAATACGTCAACTTTGAAAAATTTTATGAAAGCCATAAAATGATCTTCCGTCCTCGAAGAATCAACAAAACCCCCTTTTGGTTTTTAATGTTTTCTTTTGAAATTTCTTTTTAACGATTGTAATTAGGTTATTGATTAGTTATTTTGTGTAAAATATTTAATTTAGTTTTAGTGTATTTTATTGCATGGCCCCCTGTAAATCAGTTTTCTCTAACTGAGGGGCTACCATGCCTAAAAAATTGAAAATGAAAATGAAATGAAAGATCCGTCAATTTTAGACGAAAACTAAGGAAATTATTAATTATGAATGAGGAAGGCAATTGTTGGCATAATGGCTTGTTTCATAACTAAGCATTCACGTATTCAGCGCAGTGTTGGCTTTCCCACAAATATTTCCATACGAATCAGTATTTGTCTAAAGTAATCTGGCGAAAGGAACAGTAGACACAGCCCAGCAAGCAAACGATGATAGCCCTCTGGTTTATCTTCGAGAGTACACGTTGTTTGTTTTCATGCTAAGGCAGCATTTACATGGGATCGGTTTCATTTGGAACCGTACCCAAATGGGTACATTTAGGCCTTGCGTTTGACCCGCTGGAACCGTTCCAAATGGAACTGCTAGCCGTGCCCAAATGGGTCCACTCACGAAGTCGATCCCAGTTCCCTGAAAGGTCTCATGTAAACGGGTGGAAAGGTTCCAAACGGGAACGGCGAAAGAGTTTCCATCTTTATTTGAAACATAAGATCCTTTTGGATGATTACAAAGTCCGTCCTGAGCTAAACAAGCATAAGAATATCTGATTATTGATTTCTTCATAACCCCAAATGATCGTTGATTCTGTTTTTTGCTACAGTCAGAGAGACGAGTGTTGCTGCTAAAGTCGCCTTCAATGGAAAATCGAGCGCCTAGTATAAGGACAAGAATCGCCTCAAGGTCAAAGGCAATATTTTGGTCTTTATGTCAAACGAGAATGATACGCAAAAATCAAAAGTCATTATCCCTAGTTTGCTTATAGTTCGTGCACAAAACTATTGGTGCATCTGTGTCAAATGAGATGTCATGTGAGATTTACGATAACGCAAAATTACTTATGCAGAACCGTACAGAACGTTTCAGTTGTTGCTATTCGCGGGCATCTAATTTGAGACAAGCAGTCACGAAGATTCCTCTGTGCAGAATGATATGCATGAAGATGTTTTGGTTCAGTGTGATCACGTCCCTTCCCCCAGTCCATGCCGCCATTGCTTGCTGGGATTCTGCACCTTTCGTCTCAACTTCACCTGCGATGATTGCATCCGTTGCTGTGTAGGAGGGGGTCCTTCTACCTTTGGTTATGCTGCAAATGCTAGCCTCTGTGCAGGCCGCCGGTTACATCATCCTCTAAAATTGAGTTATTTGCATAATGAGTACTATCATTAAGTGGCTAATGATTCGTTCGTTCTAGAAAACGATTGTTTTGACATAATTAAGCTGCTAATGAAGTAAAGAACGTGCCAATTCTGGGTGAATTTGTTGCTGTGCCAGGGTAAACATCCTAGTTATTTATCCATCTTATGGTGTCAAATCTGTCTAACATGAAATAAGCCGACGTCAAATGTTTCTATAGGATCGCGGGAAACTTCTGTCTTGTATGCGCTTTATGTGCGCTTTCTTTATTTCAGTGCCAATTAGCAGAGATAAAACGTTAATCAATTGCTTTAACGAGCGTGACGGAAGTGGGTTACTTTCTTTCTTTCTGACTGACTGACTGACATCGAAGCCCCTTCTTAGATTACAAAGTGGACTGTGTAATCAAAAACAAAGAGATGCCTACGTCTTTGTTTTGAAAAATATTTATAATCTAACAAAGCCTTTGGAACTTTTTGGAACCGATCCCGTGTTCCAAGCAGTTCCAATCAGTGCCATACGGAACGGTTCCAACAGGTCCCATGAAAATGCTGCCAAGAGATGATTCGTACAGGGAGGATGTAAAGTCAAAGGGAATCTAAGCATTCAAAAAGCCTTTGATAAAATTAGCGATGCAAAGACAATGGGCAGTGACACGTGCCACACCATATTAGGGTAAGTGACTTGCGTCAACCGGAAATTCTGATCCCTAGTTGGCTAGAATTTGAGCACAAGTGGCTTGAGCTCCCTAAAGCAAGTTTACAGTATATATCATGGTTTGGGACTATTGCATTTTATTACTATTCACTTTAGAATGCCAGAGGGCTTTATAAATTTTCCAACACACATGAGCATTATTTGATTTTTGAGATTCTAGATCCTATGGTTTTGCTTGAAGTATACCCATTTCTCAGTGACATCATGGCTGAGCGTGGTGTTTATATTTTCATTAACATTGCACCCACCGGGCTTGAGCCACTGATATATGCTTAGATTCCCCACAGCTAATGTCTGGTTCTCAAATTGAGGAAGGAAATACTAGTTTCAAGAACAAACTCTCTTGAAACGAGCACATTTATACTTGTCCGTGTGGTAAGCAAACATTTCATGGCAAGAATTCTTCTTGGTTCGGGTATTTTTACTTGATTAGTAACTGTTTGCTTATTAATCGAGCGTCTGTGAAACAAAAGATTCTTTGCAAGAATTCTTAATTCGATTATTTTTACTTGTTAGTACGATTTCTCAGAATAAGTAGATTCAGATACTTATTTCAGTTCAAGTGAAACTTGACTGGGGAACAATCCCTTGAAACAAGTAATTGATGTAAAGCATCGTAAAATTCTTCTGCTACAGCTTCGCTACAAATTTAATTGTTAACATAAAGCATTGCAGATTTTGTCATGGCTGTCAAATGATATCATTGCGGTTTACGGTTCTTATTTGTGTTGAATTCTGTGTCAAGAGTATATTTAGTTCTTTCTGGAAGTAACAGTTTTTCATGACAAATTTCCTCGTTTTAAGAATATGCAGATACTTGGTTAGTTATAAATTCTTCTTTTTTCAAGAAAAGATTTCTCAATACCAACTTGACTTGAAAGAAGAAAATAATTGCTAACTTATTCTTGTTTCGAATCAGGAATTTGCAGTGCCCTTAAGACAAGATCAATATTCCAGTTTTCTCTTAAAAGGGTGGCCAAGCGTAGGAACGGAAGAACGATACAGATTGGGGCAGGCTCCCAGAAGGGGAACTTCTATTGGTATGTGACGGGAGGGTCAGACACAGTATATTTTTGAAAAACCCAAAAATATACTAAATTCAGGACATTTTAGCCCCAAAAATATACGCAACCCAAAAATATACTAAATTTAGTACATTTTTAGACCCCTAAAATATACTCCTAGCTTCATGGTACATGAAAAATGAATGTTTTATAGCATTTTTAGCAACTGCCCTGCAATATTTTGGTGACTCACCCTGTCAAATTTTCTCTCCAGCAACCCCAAAAATATACTGATTTGCACCAAATAGCGTACCCAAAGGTATACTAGACAACGTTTTACAAACCCAAAAAGTGTCTGATGTAATAAATTGTAAATATTGTACGAACTGGATATGGACTGCCTGTGCAGCCAAGACCGACTATTATATTATTCATTGTATTCGATGCTGATGTTGTTGTTTGGTTCTGATGCGAAAGCAAAAGGATGTGTCTTTCTTTACTGCTCTTCTCTGGTTCTCTAATATGAATTTAGGGAATATAACAGTGGCGACGAGTTGATAAAATAATTCATCAAGATGTCCGACGACGAAGGAGTTGCTCCACAGAACCAGGTTCAGCCTGTGCAAGTTGTTATGGCGCAATCAGTCTCGATAAAACCAGTGCCTGAATTTCAACCTGATGCGGAATATGGGGCAAGCCTTGCCACGCGATGGAGGGACTGGATGGCTGATTTTGAAATGTTCATAACAGCAAGTGGCATAACCGATGCTAAAAGAAAACGAGCACTTCTCCTCTATCAGTCAGGCCCAAGAGTTCGGGAAATTTTCAAGCAAGTTCCTGACACGGGAACCGATGAGGACTATGATATCGCAACAGCGAAACTTCAAGAGTATTTCGAGCCACAAACAAATAGGCGCTATGAAGTCTATCGCTTTCGTCAAGCTACTCAAGAACGTAATGAAACTTTGGACCAGTTTCATACGCGACTGCGAACTTTAGCACAAACATGTGAGTTTCACGACACCGATTTTGAAATCGAAGAGCAAATCATAATTGGAGGAACTTCATCCAAAATTCGTAAAAGAGCTCTGCGAGACCCTGGTTTCGATTTGAAATCAATGTTATTGGAAGGGAGACGCGATGAGCAAAGTACATTTCAAGCAAAGGAAATAGAATCCAAAGAGAAACCTGTCGCTGAAACAAATAGAGTGGCAACCAAGAAAGTTTATAAATGCTATTCATGTGGAAGAGCTTTCCCTCATAACGGTCCATGCCCTGCCAAAGGAAAAGAATGCAACCATTGTGGCAAAATGAATCACTTTTCCAACGTTTGCAAAGACAAGAAAAAGCAGAATCAAAAGCCAGGACGACAAATAAAAGGCAGGAAGAAAGATGTTCGCCCTCTCAAAACGGAAGAAAGCTCCAATTCATCCGAAGAGGATTATGTTTATGCGGTGAACAATAAGAATAATACCAGCCCAGCAGTGAATGTCACGGTTCTTAGTCATGCATTTAAAATTATTGTAGATACTGGTGCAACCATCAACGTC
Source organism: Aurelia sp. 3 sensu Dawson et al. (2005) (assembly GCA_964020215.1). Lineage (NCBI taxonomy): Eukaryota > Metazoa > Cnidaria > Scyphozoa > Semaeostomeae > Ulmaridae > Aurelia > Aurelia sp. 3 sensu Dawson et al. (2005). Next base: position 3,882,948 of record OZ026583.1, on the reverse strand, counting down.
ATCGATGAAAACACTTATGCAAAGATGAAAGAAACTGATTTGCGTCCCACGAACATAAAAGCCTTTGCATATAATAGTCCAAAGCCAGTAAAGTTCCTTGGAAAATTTGATGCTGTCATTGAGACAAAGAAACGCGTCGCGATAGCAACCTTTTATGTGGCTAAAGGAACAAACAGTGGGAATCTGTTGTCACTGTCAACAGCTCAGGATCTTGGTTTGATCAGTCTTCATTTGCATAAGTTGTCAACAAAGGATGATGGCCTAGCCAAGATAATCAACAAGCATGCATCAGTGTTTACTGGTCTGGGTAAACTGAAAGGAGCAAAAGTCACGCTGAGTATTGATGAAACGAAAACACCAAGAGCGCAGCCTCAAAGAAGGATTCCTTACCACGTGAGACAAAAAGTAAAAGAAGCCTTGGCACAGCTAGAAAAGGAGGATATAATCGAAAGGGTGCCTGAAGATGAAGGGACACCTTGGGTATCCCCAATTGTCGTGGTTCCTAAAAAGGACGGAGGAGTCAGAATTTGCGTAGACATGAGAGTTGCAAACGAGGCTATACAGCGTGTACGACACCCTATACCAACCGTTGATGACGTCAGTTTTGAGTTAAATGGTGCTAAATATTTTACAAAACTCGATCTGTCCCAAGCTTATCATCAGCTGGAATTAGATGAAAATAGTCGTAAAATAACTACGTTCAGTACGCACGTTGGTCTTTATCGTTACAAGCGTTTGAACTATGGGACAAATGCATCAGCGGAAATTTTTCAATATATGTTACAGTCTCAGTTGCACGGATTAAAAGGGGTTAAAAACATTTCAGATGACATAATTGTGTATGGTACGACACGCGAAGAACACGATGAAAATCTTGATAAATGTCTTTGTCGTTTAAAGCAGAGAGGCCTTACTTTAAACCAAAGCAAGTGTAAGTTTCTTAGCAGCACTCTTGAATTCTTTGGACAAATATTTTCCGAAGGTGGAACAAGGCCAGATCCGAAGCGTGTTCAAGATTTATTGAATGCACAAATACCAAGCAATGCCCGTGATGTACGCAGTTTGTTAGGGATGGCAAATTACAGTAGTAAATACATCAAAAACTTTGCCACAATTACTGCACCCCTGCGAGAGTTAACGAAAAAGAACACTCGTTTTGAATGGAAGCCGATTCACCAAGAAGCATTTGAAAAGCTTACTAAAGCCTTATCTACTGCACCATGCATGTCATATTTTGACAAAAACAAGGACACGTACGTTCTAGTCGATGCAAGTCCATTCGGACTGTGTGCAATCTTGTCACAGAAGTCACAGGGATCTGAGGATCAGAAAGTTGTAGCGTATGCGAGCCGAGCTTTAACAGATGTGGAAAAACGGTATTCGCAAACTGAAAAGGAGGCCTTGGCTATTGTATGGTCAGTTGAACATTTCCATTTATATTTGTACGGAAATCAGTTTACGTTGGTCACTGATCACAAGCCACTTGAAGTTATTTATGGCAATCGAAACTCAAAGCCTTCAGCCCGTATAGAGCGTTGGGTGCTACGTTTACAACCGTATACCTTTAAAGTCGTATACAAGTCGGGAGAGGACAACCCCGCTGATTATCTTTCGAGACATCCGACATCCGAAAGTACAAAGAAACAGGAGAAAATGACGGAACAGTATGTTAATTTCATTGTTGATAACAGTGTCCCGAAAGCCATGACATTGAAAGAAATCGCCGAAGAAACTAGTAAAGATCTAGAATTACAAACATTGCGTGCAGCAATTCGTTTAAATTTGTGGGATATGGACAGTGTTCGACCATATCGAGCATTCAAAGAAGAGTTAGCTGTTGGAGAACAGAACGTGATAATTCGTGGATCAAGAATTGTCATACCCAAATCGTTGCAGCAAAAAGCAATCGATATCGCGCACGAGAGCCATCAAGGCTTGTCTAAAACCAAAGCGCTACTCAGAGAAAAGATTTGGTTCTTAGGAATCGATGAGTTAGTGAAAAAGACAATCGATTCGTGCTTAGCCTGTCAAGCTGTCGGTAGATCTGCACCACCAGAGCCGATAAAGCAAGCCGAAATGCCCAAAGGACCATGGGAGACTTTGCATATTGACTTTTGCGGACCATTGCCATCAGGCGAATATTTACTCGTTTTAATCGATCGTTATTCTCGTTACCCAGAAGTTGAAATTGTACGTTCAACCAAAGCTGCCTGCGTGATTCCAAAACTTGATAAGATATTTACGGTTCATGGTATTCCATACAAGATAGTTTCAGACAATGGACCACCATTTAATGGAGATGATTTTGATCGATATATGAAAGCATTAGGCATTGAACACGACCCGGTTACACCTTATTGGCCACAAGCGAATGGCGAAGTTGAACGTTTTAACCAGCCGTTAGAGAAAACGTTACAAGCTGCAGAAGTTGAAGGAAAAATATGGAGACAAGAACTGAACAGATTTTTGTTGCAGTATCGCACTACCCCACATTGCACAACTAAAGTCGCACCAAGTGAATTGTTATTTAATCGGAAAATACGCGGTAAATTACCATCAATTGAGAAGAAGTTAGTCCTGAACAGACACAGAGAAGCCCGCGAAAACGAAAAGAAAAGCCAAGCATATCACAAGTCGTACGCAGATAATCGTAGAAATGCGAAAGAAAGTAGTATCAAAGTTGGTGACACTGTTCTTGTTAAACAGAAGCGTCAAAACAAGCTTACATCTCGGTTTAACAAAACGCCATATGTCGTTATTCAGCGCAAAGGACCGCAAGTAATTGCAGAGAACAATCAGAAACACCGAGTCAAAAGAAATGTATCTCATTTCAAGAAGTTTGAAAACACTGTCGATCGTTCAGAAGAAACTGAAAGTGAATTGGAAGATGAACTTGTTGGAAATGATAACGACCTCGAGAACGAACACGAACACGAACACGAAAACGAACGCGAACCAGTTGAAGTGGGTAATCGTTGGCCGAGAAGAGAACATAGACCGCCTGAACGTTTTGGACATTCCGTTCCGTCAAACTTGATTCCCTAAAGAAATTCTTTTTCGAAAAGGGGAGTGATGTAATAAATTGTAAATATTGTACGAACTGGATATGGACTGCCTGTGCAGCCAAGACCGACTATTATATTATTCATTGTATTCGATGCTGATGTTGTTGTTTGGTTCTGATGCGAAAGCAAAAGGATGTCTTTCTTTACTGCTCTTCTCTGGTTCTCTAATATGAATTTAGGGAATATAACATCTGACTCCCCCCCCCCGTCACTTACTAATATGGAGTTCCCCCTGGGGGCAGGCTATTCTACGGTTTAAATTTGTCATCAACCACGCATGAAAAAATATGCTTGATTTGTAAGAGGCAAAGTTTAATTTTAACCCTTTTTTGGTTGGAGGCAAATGTGCATCCGTAGATTTATATAATATCTCTGCAAAGACAATCGTTGTGGTACTGACACTTTTTTACTTTTGCAGGTACCTATTGTGAAACTATTCTTGTTGAGGATACTGAGGACTGCCCCTTTTGTCTTAGTCTCTAATCTCAAAGCGAAACAGCAATATTGTACGAATTTCTTTTGCAGCGTAATGTTGTTTGGTGTATTTATTTCACAATATTTCGGATGAGACTTTTTCTCCAAATTCGATCAATCCCGAGCTCTTGGCCGATTTTGTCGCTTTTCTCTTCTTAGGTTAATTTTCATATTTTTGAAAAGTACGCGCTTGAAGCTGCTAGCACAAGAAGTCAAGTTGTTCTAGCTATTACCAGTCAAGAGTTAAGTGCGGACCCCCCCTCCCCACCCAAAATTTGACATGTTAGATAGCCCAACCACTATGGTGTTAATGACATTTTGGACGCCGCAGTCCTCATTAGCTCAACTGGTATAAATAGCCAAAACAAAATTGTTTCGATTCCTGCCTAGGTACCGATACGCGCTGAATCCACCTCACCTATGCAATGCCCCTCACCTATGTGGCCAATTTGTCAAGCTTCAAATGTAAATGCTACCGGGTGAGTCAATAAAAACGCTCGGCGTTTGAAAACGTTTGAAAAATCCTGATCCCTCAATATCAAAGCAATGGTATTGAAAACTGTCTTGTTTTATCCCCAATATGTCAAATGAGGTTCAGTAATTTACCCGGCTTTAATCGGTCATTCCTTCCCGTCGAAATAGGAGATTTTCTGCAGAAAGCCCCTTTCGAAAACCTGCAAAAACGAGCGAAAACAGCAAGCAGAATTTCCCTTTGTTCTCCTTCCTAGTAATAATGACTCTTGGATGTGCTCAAGTATTTTGTCCTCATGGGAGAATGGAATCCCCATAAATAAGTTATTCACACCAGGGAGAAGACTTTTCAACCCGCCAAAAAGAAAGTGCTAAAGCGTGCTGAAAGTCAGGGAGATATAGGGTAAGGTGGGGGTAATTTGGGTCTACGGGGTAATTTGGGTCTATTTGGTTTTTCGCTTTTAAAGCGATCGTAATGTGAGTTCAAAATTTCAATTCATGATCCCGTGGGTGTTGAAATCTTCAAGAATGGGCCTAAGTATGCGCAGATGGTGGTACGATTTATTTTCAATTTTCTCTGTGCAAGTTTTCAAGTCGTTGGCTGCCAAACTCTGAAAATTCAATCATAGATATCCATAAAAGCATCCTAAAATTGTATTTTATTGAATTTACAATGCTCCTGATGAAATAGATACTGTTTTTCTCGAATAGACCCAAATTTCCCGCCGGCAGGTTGAAATTGCACACAAAAGTGAGGAAAGTAAAAAATTCTTTAAAAATATTTACACTTCAAATCAAAGAACGGGAACAAGTTTCCAAGAACGACAAGAGATTCAATGTAGGAAAAACGAAAAAAGATCTTCAATATTTCAAACGACTGTGTGAGGATACTCTATTTATTTCGAAAAATGCCCAATTTAGACCCAAATTACCCCCACCTTACCCTAGAGATCTATATTTCCCTGCTGAAAGTCATCGCTGTGAAGTAAACATATGAGGGACTTCTGAAATCAGCTTCACAAATTTCAGAAGCTTTCAACAAACATTTTACAACGGTTGGACCTAAGTTAGCGGAGAACATAGAAATTCAGCCTTCCGATGACCCTCTTAAGTACCTTGGAGATAAAACCGGAGGAACCAAATTTAAGCTACAGCCAGTAAATGTAGGGTATGTAAAACGTGCTATAAAAGCTCTGGATAACTCGAAGTCTCCTGGTGCTGACAGAATCCCCGTCAAAATACTGAAAGATGCCATAAACTTAGTTTCGAAACCACTGACACTGATATACAATGCATCTTTAGAACGGGGTATTTTCCCCCAGATCTGGAAATTAGCCAGAGTAACACCTACTCATAAGGCGGGCACGAAAACAGATGTAAACAACTACCGGCCTATCTCAGTGTTATCAGTTGTGTCAAGAATTTTAGAAAAGATTGTACACGACCAACTAATGGAGTTTCTAAAGGGACAAAAAAGGCTTTGTTTGAACCAGTTTGCGTTCCAAAAACTACACAGTACACTGACATGTCTATTGAATGTTATAGACCCATGGTTCAAGAACTCTGATGAGGGGAAAATAAACTTGAGTATATTCCTTGATCTCAAGAAAGCATTCGATACCGTTGACCATAAAATCCTATTGTCGAAGTTGCGAGAGTATGGTGCTGAAGGTGCTTGCTGAGACCTTAACTTGATTTTGGACACCAGAAACTTGCGAATTCAATGAAATTTCACGAGGTACGAGTTAGTGACGTCACTAAGCATAAGCTGACGATGTTCTGGACTCGTGCTCAACAACGTGACTGTGCACTTGTCGCTGATTTTAAAGTACATATGTCATGAACCTGATTGGTTCACACAATGCAATTCTCTCTATTGTTCATTACAAAGCACAGGAGAAATGACGTCACAAAGCAGTGGAATTCCACCCACACTTCTTTGTTGTACCACCCAATTGCTAACGTGACGTGAGATATGTCCTTTAATGCGTAATTTTTCACGGAGAAAAGAGAACGAAGTTGGAATAAAGTACAATACACCATTAAGCCTGGCTTCCATATGATCGTAACAGTCGGAGACACTTCGGCGACGTGTCCCCGATCAGTCGGCGACATACGGAAATGATCACTGTTATGACCATATGGAAACCACGCTTTAAACTCATCTCAGCTCTTTTGCTGCGTGAATAACAAACTTGGTATATTACTTCTATATTACTTCTTAAGTACAAAGTCGTATTTTTTTCAAAAAAGAATCAAATCTTTTGCTGCGTCCCCGTACTGTCTCCGTCTGATCGGCGACGTCGTTCAGAAAATGTTCCCATTTAACGCAACCGTCCCCCATGTGTCCCCGAGCCTGTCTCGGCGACGCGTCGCCGACTGTTACGATCATATGGAAACCAGGCTTTAATAGCAGCATCATCTTTCTTTTATCATCAACTATACCAATTCCAGACATGTCCTAAGGGACAATGCAAAATTTATCATGTGACATGGCCGGTGGAGAAGAAAAATTCTTGCAAAAAAATCTGCTCACTCCCTATGGAATTATTGCAAAAAACCAACTGCCCCGTCACCCTTTCCATAAAAAATGTATCTGCCCCGTATTCATGAGCAAAAGATGTTGTTTTGTACCACCAATGAAATCATAGCAAAATGAATTCTTGTCCTTACGAGTCTTCTTCAACGAAAAACGTTAACTTCGCAGACGAAGAGATATGACTGATGAATTGTTCTTTCAAGTAACCGACAAGGAAATTTTACATAAGTTTATACACAATCCCTTAACCCTATTTTAACCGGGGGGGGGCCTTTTTCGCCCCCCCTCCCGAACTTCTTTTAAAAGCTCCTAAACGATGATAGCTATAGCACTGACACTTGCTGACTTTTCCTAAGATTTAACTGGCAATCAGAAAATAAAAATTCAATGCCTATTGTTAGACCACGTGACCACCAGATGCCCATATTTGGAGAGTGGTCACAAAGAAAATCGTGAAAACTGCTCACGTGGTGCCAAATGATGGCCGCCATATCAAAACACGTTGGTAAAAGGAAGGCAAGGCAATTCCAACTCAACTCATGAAGTATCCTCGATTTCTCAGGCTATTTTTGAAGAATTTCAACATGGAAAGAGTTAAGAAGAGAACTAGAAAGCCTTACGTTGGATATCAAAAGAAGAACGACCAAAATTCAGAGAAAGAGTAAGTGCAAAATGCTGATAAAAGACAACAGGAGAAAATATGGATTCTTGATTGGGCCAGGCCTGCCAGAATCTGAGTTGCATAGTCCAAAATCTGCCTCCACGAAAGATGAACGTTTGCAAGGACCATGTTGAGCAAGAAATTAATCCTCAACATAAAGATAATGACCGTTACATTACTTTTCAGAAGTCATCACTATAGTATACAGATTTCTTCTCAGAAGATTGCTCGCCTTATATGTTCCATTCCAGATATTGACATTGCTGATTTCAACTGTTAATTTTCAAGAGGAAGAGGAGTTTTTGCCTGACAGAGTTGGAGTATTAACTTCCAGTCGTAGTCGGTGCTTGACATGTCGCTTTGAAGATATTCTAGAGTAATTTATGCAAGACTGATGACAGTATCCACTGCTGGCAGCGCCTGGCTGCATCCAAATTCACAATTGGGGTATTCTCTAAATGATGCAACTGTAGCAGTCCCCTGTGAGGTCCAGGCACAGACTTGATGGCTTCAAATTAGGAAAAGGACAAACTGGCGATGAGATAATAGTGTCTGCAGAAAGCTTTGAGGCTATATGACAAAAGAAATGAATTGAAATGCAATAAAACAGTAAAGAGACAGAATCTTGCTGATTTTTAAGGTGACATGTATGCTGCCCGAAAAACTAAATCACTAACTACTTCCTTTAAAAATATGAAATTTATCCATAAATGGTACATTTTAGAGTGAAACAAGATGAAAAAGTCAAATGAGACCATATTGTTTTTATTAAAACATATTTTTACATCATTTGATCCAACATCAATGTGAATTTCATAGACTGCATTCTTTAACTGCCATTTTCTCAAATTTGCCATTTTGCGAAAGTTGCCTAGCTAAGGATTCGCATAACTTTTTTGTTTTACACTGTATTCCTTAAGTCTGTATATCAAATTGATCCTTATGGTCTGGAGAGTGATACTCAACTCTTGTTTTTTTAATTTAATTTCCCTTGTTGTCCCTGCACAGGATGCAAAATTTTTGAATGATCGGCAAAAAGTAGTTTTTTGACAAAAAGTTGTCAAATGAAAACTAAAAGGCCAAATCCAAAATTTAAAAGCAGAACATCACTCTCCAACACAAGAGAATTCATTTGATATGCAGCATGAGATATTTTAGCAAGCCTCAAAAAAGTTATGCATTTCCCCGTGACGACACAATTTTGCCACATTTTGGATGTTTCCATGACAACGAAGTGTCAAAATTAAATTTTAACACAAAAATGAATTTCCTGACCCAACAATACCCCACCTACGAAGTTTCATGGTAATATCTTTAGAATAGAGCAAAACAGTTTTTCGAGGAGTGGACATCCTTAAGCATTATAAAATTTGCCCTATTCTTGGTTGCCTAGCAACCAATCACGTGATTAAAAATTAATTGATACTATTTTTGGATTCTCCTTTGCTTAATCATAGCACAGTGCAAGTTTCATTGTCATAGCTATTATAGTTCCGAAGATAATTAGGGGGGGGCGAAAAACGCCCCCGGTAGAAAATCACTTTTTTTCACCCGGTTAAAAAAGGGTTAAGCATTTCTCACTTGACATAAATTACAATTTCGTCCTCCAGATGAGCAATTTTATATTTCAAACTTCATTTTGAGCTTATAAAATGTTACTGTCCCGAACATATTTGCTTTACAAAAAGAGTTCACCTAGCTCTGTATAAGCTCAAAAAAAAGTAGTTGCCCCGTTACATTGCACTATCCCTAACTGAAACTGAAATTGACTTTTTTGTAGAGCTGCATTCGTCGTTTGCCCTTGTTGCTATGGTGGGATCAACAACATCGATGAATTGTCTTACCCAAGAAGCGAGATATTTCAGAAAGAACTTGATTTGAAAGATTACATGGTTCTAAGTCATGCTGCAGATATGACAACATGGGATGATGTGTCGAAGCAATGCCAGTTTGGTAAATCAAGCATGACTATGATAGATCTTGATCGATGCAATTTCATGAAACAATACGGGTATCAAACAACACTTAGTACTATGGTTCCGAGTTCTTGTGCAACGAAAAATCACCTGTTGACAGGATACATGTCGTAATGAAACCAAATCCTGAAGTCTGTCTCAAATGAGATGTCACGGGAGATTTGCGATGACACAAACTTGGGCACCGTTCACGCTGCGCCGTTTTCATATGAAAACGGATGAAAACATATCCGTTTTTGTCTTGCGTTCACACAAGGGTGTTAGGACACAGATGTTTTGATTGATTATTTGTTTACCTTGTTTTGATCCCTGTGTCATGTTTTGTTGTCTTGTTTTCTGTTCTGTTTCGTTTTCAACTGAGCCTGATAGGCCCAACCGCTCTCAAGTTGTTCGAATAGAGCTCCCTTGTATTTCTGTGTCTTTGTGCGCCTTCGCACAAGATAGGTTTTAAAACCGAAAATGGCTTTTCGGTTTGAAAACCTATCTTGTGCGAAGGCGCACTAAGACACAGAAATACAAGGGAGCTCTATTCGAACAACTTGAGAGCGGTTGGGCCTAGACACGCTCAGTTGAAAACGAAACAGAACAGAAAACAAGACAACAAAACAAGACACAGGGATCAAAACAAGGTAAACAAATAATCAATCAAAGCATCCGTGTCCTAACACCCTTGGTTCACATTGCTCCGCTGTAAAAACGGAGCTTTTCGAAAACGCTAATACACCACTTTAATCAAGCAGCCTCGTTTTGGAAATTTGTCAAAATCTCTTCCTATTGTTAATATGAAAAATTCGAGCCCAGATTCGGATTCAGCACCCAAACTTTAGTCTAATTACGTGTCTTTAAACTGCTAACTATTGTGATGTTGATTTTATGACGATCTAAAGTTCAAAGATTTATAAGGGATTTGACCGTGAAAAGTCGTTCGGGGTGAAACTTTACACCCCGAGTCATTTTCACGGTCAAATCCCTTATAGATTTTCAAACTTTACATCGCCATAAGATTAACACTACAACCGCTAGCAACATGAAAACTTAGGGTTAGACTAAAGTTTGGGTGCTAAATCCGAATTTGGCGTCTAAAATTTCATATGAACGAATTTTGAATAATTTCCAAAACGAGGCTGTTCATTAAAGTGGTCAATTAAAAACATAAATTTGAAAACGGTGCGTTTTGAAAACGATCCGTTTTCAGTGTGAACGCCGAAATCGGAGACTTTTGAAAGCGCTTCACATTCCTTTGTTATTATGCTGTTGATTGCAATGGTATTCAAAGTCGCGATTGGCGCCTTTTTGAGAGCTAGAAACAAAAGTCTTTGTTTTGAAATGCGGATAAACAACACCGTTTTGCTGGAGCAGTGTGGACGCCTATCGTTTTCATAGCGTATTTATTTGAAAACGGAGCAATGTGAACGGGCAGCGTTTTCATCAACAAAAACGGGTAGAAACGAAAATGGAGCAGTGTGAACGTAGCCTTACTCATGAAAACACTTCAATCGTTGCTATTCTCGGGCGTTTTCACGTGACATCTTGTGTGAGATAGACTAAAGTCTACGAGGTGTCCGAAAGAAGCGCAACCCTCCTTTTACCAAAATTTTAAGAAAATTAGAATCTTTAAATTAATTCAACTTGCACTTCAAAGCACAATCTATCTTATTTTAAATGATATGTGGTCTAGAAACATTAGGAACGGCTCCATTTCTTGCGGGGTAGGGGGTAGAAGACATCTAGACAGGGGTGCCAAAGTTATACCTACCAAAAGAGAGGGGGGACCCAGAATGACGCACTTTTTAGGGAAGTGCTATGAAAATAGCTAAGATAAATCCTTGAAATTCAGGGCATTTTTTAAGGAAATTTGACAAGTGGGCCAGAATGACCAGAAGGGCCCAATTCCCGGAGAAAAGGAGAAAGTACTCTTATAAGTATACAAACAAAGCATACAATGTAACCATGCGCTATTCAGGGGTCATCCTACAGAATTTTGGAACTGCCTATTTTTCATTTCGTTTCTGAATATTGTTTTAGGCTTTACTCAAACATCTTCCATACAAATTATCCAATAAATTTGAAGCGCACTCGATAGAAAACCAAAAAACTATGTGGACATGCGAGGGAAGCAAGCAGAAAAATTTTGGTTCATGCTACTCAGATCCGCTTAAAATGGGTTAAAAAGACTGCTGGTTTCTCGAAGGAGATTCAAGAGTGGGCATGTCATACTGAGCACGATGGTCCTCCCTTTGTCTGAAAACAGGTAGTTCATGAAATAATTTTTCACCATCTTTGTGCCGAAAATTGGTCGTTTTTGATGTCAAATTTACGTTGTTATTCTTCTTCGATTTCGATTTGATGGACAATTTAATCACTGTCAATGTTTGTGCCGAAAACTGGTAGTTTCGGCCAAATACCGTTTTTCGAAATCAAGTGGAACTCGCAGCCATGAAGCCACAAGCGTCCCAAAGCCGGTTTTTCTTGATCACTAAAATCTCATGTCTTTCGCAGCGAATCCAGAAGAGATTATCCTGCAGGCATCATTACCGTCGCAATCATATCTATAGAGCAGCAGAGTCCCAAAACTGGTAGTCTTCAAGCGGCAATTCCGAAGTTGTCTCCAGGTCCTAAAAAATCCGTTAACGTTTCTTCTGATTTTCCCAAAACTGTTCTTCTTTCCGTAAATTTGACGGACAAAGGTAGAACCACTTTGGTGATGAAAAAGGAATTCCTGATTTTTTTTAAAAATTTGGTGGACAAAGGTAGAACCGCTTATGTGAAAATTTGTAATACTGATCTTTTGAGCTTAAATTTGGCGGACAAAGTTAGAACCAGCCTACAGGTAAGCTTTCGGATTTTGATTAGATAGGAGGAGAGACAATTTGATTTTCGTGAGGATTGGTGGAAATGGAAGACTGATTTTAAGATTTGACATTCGTCCCAAAAACTGGTTGTTTTGAGCAGGAAAGTCATACTGTGTCACAAAAGAAACGGTTATTTTTCCAATTCTTTCGGACAAACATGGGGTCAAATATTTGACAGTACTTGCCTGCCCCTGGAGATTCTGTGGAATTCTACGACTGGGCGATCTGAGAAGTAAAGCCCTTGCACACCCTCAAATTGCCACCACACTGTGTGAATATTCCATTATTTCCGTATTGTCAGCATAGAAAAAAAAATTTGGTTCATTATAGGAAATTTTCTGAGCAAGCAGTTTCCCTGATAACCTTGTTTTATCATTTTCGGATTTTTTCTAAGGACAGCAACCTTTCGAGTGAAATATCGCAAAACTGAGGTTTACCACCAGTTTTTTCATTTCCAACTGCCCATAGCTGAGAAGAAGGTACAGTTGAAGTTGGAGGTTTTAGCGCAAGTGCTTGGAATGCAGAGGTAGAAAAGACGTAATCGAGCCAACTAGCCCTTGTCGGAGGATTGGTCCACTGCACCACAACACCTTCTGCCCATGTTGGAAAATGGAAAAACAGAAAGGACCATCAGGGGTCCATCTAAGGCTGAGCGTCTATCTCTCAATTTTACTGGCAGAACTATGTTTGGACTGATAACGGGCTATGCTCCAAACGTCGCTTCTTTCAGTTCGCATCCTTACATTTTAAGTTATTTACTTTTTTATCTTAGAACTATTTGGTGTTTGACAATGAAGGAGTAAAACGCTAGAGGAAATTGAATGAAAAGGGCCCAAACTACTGGGCCAAAAATGGTGATTTTTACTCCATTACTGGGCCAGATTGGGGGCCTACTGGGCCAATGGCCCACTCGTTACAATATTAAAAAATGCCCTGTTGAAATTTCTATAGCGTTAGGTAGCTCTTCAGGAAGAAGATGTATGGAGAATATCGGATTGGTGAGTTCTCGGGTAAACATAAGGCCAATCCGATATGAAACGACATCGCGTAAACGGGACCTTAATCACTGAAAGTTGAAACGATCAGCCTTTGTTACAAAAGACAATCGATGTGTTAAGCTCCGACTTTACTGCACCAAATCAGATGCATGATACAAGCCCTTGAACTCTGCCAATAACCGCGTGAATTTGAAAAAGTGTGAAAATATACTAAAAAACTAAATTCTGAGATTGAGATTCAACGCAGTCATACACATTTTAATGCTGTAGGTTTATTTTACATCCTTATGGTTGGATACCCGATACATATACCATATTCCAAACAAGAACATCAGTGATTTAGATTAATGTTCCTGTTTTTCTTGCGTTTCCCCACCCTTGTTAGGTAACTATGACCTTTTGCTGCCCTAACGTAAAATTTCATCCCGGATGTCCCAAAAAAAGTCTCCCGTTTGAACAGTTCCAGCCAGAGAAACGACCATTATCTCGTTTCCATTAAATCGTAAGGGGATCGGCGACAGTTTGCGATCGTTGCCGATCCCTATCTTCCATCTTCCGTCTGCGATCGCAACGGTGCATTTCCATTCATGGGCTACAGTCTGTGACGGTCTGCGATTCACCTATACCATGATCCCTTTCAAACCCGCAAAGCGTAGCAGCTACGACTACTATCATCTAATTGGCTAATCAAATCAACGTGACCATAGTTTAACAAAAGCGCGTCTGCGATGATCGCCGATTGTATGCAATGCGTGTTTCCATAAAAGCTTTTCCAGATCGGGACAGCCGTAACGATCGGGAAAGTTGAACCATAGTCTGGTTGAACTCAGTTAAACTTTCCCGACGCATCGTTAAGTTAGTGTTTCCATTAGATCGTAATTAATAGTGTTTCCGTTAACTAGTAGAAGCCAGTACTGTTCTATTGATGGTCAAGTATCAGATATTATGGAAATAGAGTGTGAGATTCCCCAAGGCTCATGCTTGAGACCGCTGCTATTTATGATTTATTTGAATGATTTCGAGCTCTGTCTAGAACACTCAAGAGCCAACATGTATGCAGATGATACTGAGATAACTAAAACAACCAACCAGCCAGAGCTAAAAGAGACAGCACAAGCTGAATTATTAAACATCGCAGAGTGGATGAGGATTAACAAACTCAGTCTCAATCCCATAAAAACAGAATACATGATAATAGATCATCCCCGTAGAAGGAAAAAAGGAGAATCATTACCGCAATTATTCATAAAACGATAAAAAATCAAACAGGTTGACAAGACAAAACATCTTGGATAATAGTTGACGATACTTTAGGTTGGGAAGAACAGTATGAATCAGTTAAGAAGGGCCCTTTGATTCGACCAATAGTTAGCATCGATCAGATGTTTCAATTTCAACGGTCGGTTCTGATGTTTAAGATAATAAACAACATATGTCCTGAGAGTCTGCACGATAAATTTACTGAAAGATCCTCGATAAGCAAGTATGATACAAGGAACAAAACCAGTCTCCAAATCCCAACGCTAAATCTAGACTTTAGTAGAAAAGTTTAATCACACTAGTCTAAGAACTTGGAATTCTATCCCAACACCCATAAGAGAGTCTGAAACGCTCGTCATTTTCTATGCTGAAGAAAAAAAAATTACGCACGAATCCATGGTAGAACAGTGCTGGCTTTTATATCTTTTAATTAAACTTGTTACTGATATCAATCAACTTCATTTGTAATTACCCTAGGATTTTTTTCTCATTATGGCTGAATGGACATCGTGGTTGAATAGGATAAATGAAGTGAATGAATGAAGGATCACAAGAATGGCAGATATAGAATTTTTGTATCTCAATCGCAAAGAGCGCAAGGATCCCAAGCGTCGCAAGGATCGCAATGGATTTTTAAAAGTTACTTCCATAGACACAAGGATCGCAAGAATCGCAAGTCGTAACTTTCAGCGATCGTTGCGTTACTTGCAATCCTTGCGATCATATGATCATATGGAAACCAAGATTCAGATAAGTAATTCACACTGCATTCCTATTTCTTGGTCAATATGAAGTATCTGGCGATTGCTCCTCTAACTACTTTCACACCTGATGAAGAGTAATACTCGAAACTTTGTGTATATCATTTCTCATGTACAAAGTCGTACTTTCTAAAGAATTAATTGATCTACAATATACTACGACGTACTACACGCAAAACCAACTTTGTTATTCATCTGAAATATCTTGTGTTTGTGTACCACTGAAGTATGCGCATGCGTAAAATCAAAACAAACCCAGATTCGCCCCATGTTTGCGTTCCCACGACATTTTGCCACAACTAACCCAGGTTCGACCCAGAGTGAACCCACCTCTTGAAATGGGTTAGCTTAACTCGGGGCGAGCCCTGGTTAGTCGCATTCACACTACGAAAATCTAACCTAGGTTAGTTTAACCCGGGTTCGCCCCAGGTTAGTTTTCGTCGAAATTGATATTTTGCGAATGCTCATGAAAGTCTCAAAGGACACGAAACAGAAGGCTGTGAAATTGATGGCAAAATTCACGAAATGATGCTTTTACAAGCGCTCCAAGGATGCCTATTGAGACTTGGATGTAGAGCATTCCCAACAGATCACATTCATTCTTTTGCCAATGGAAGCATTTCAGAAGTTATAACATGATATCTTGGTTATAACCCCGGGGGGGCACTTCGATGTTTTCGGTACTGGGTATGTGCCGCTGGACAGGGTATAGTTTTCACCATTCTTGCTCCCGAGCCGGGTATCGTCTTCTGCAAAAATGCTCCCAAAAGGGTATACTCTTTTCAAATTTTTGCTCCCAGACAGACTACAGTGTATTTTCTTGATCCTTTGCTCCCAGACGGGGTGTGGTTTTTTGCAATTTTGCTCCCAGACGGGGGTATTTAAGTTGAGGAAAATGCTCCCAGACAGGGTAAAAGTCACAGCACCTCAAAGGCACACACCCGTACATATTAGGACCAAGTGCCCCCCCCCCCCGGGGTTATAACAAGGCTGAGTGTTTGCAAGCGTGTGATTGTACCATGTTATCCGTTGACCAAGGTTTCTACCATTCGCTGTCGAATAGTAAACTGAAATATAAAATTCGATTGCGACAAATCTAGCCATGCGTTTTCAATCAGACTTGGTAAAATAGTAGATCAACAGCGTAGCCAAAGATATAGCTAAAGAAAACCAGAAATTTTTCGAGTATTGGAGATAAATCCTTTTTTCTGAAATCGACATTTGCAAAGCCAGCCTTAGCGGAAAAATTGCCATTTATATATCTTTGGATTGTAGAACAGCGTCCTTTTTACCGCTTTTCAACAGACTGAATAATAATGGAGAAATTAATTTTTTCTGAGGGGAGTGGTTTTGCAAAACGGCAACTCGCTGCCTGCTGGAGCGGAAAGCGGAGTTACCTTAATGGGTAAGGAATGATTCAGTTTATACACAACATAGCCTATACACAGGGTAGTTTTATTTGCCTCCTGGCTTTGTTTCTCGTTGTTCTCTTTCATTATTGGCTGATTTTGTAGTGTAATAGTTACTGATGAAAAATGGGAGCATACAAGGGTTTCATTTTGTAAGGGAGCGGTCATTAAGTATCTGTCATGGGGGGGGGGGGCGGAGGGTATTCAGTAGGGTATGAAGCAAAAATATGATTTTAAGGAGGGGTTTCAAACAAAATGCACCAAAATGGAGGGGGTATGAAACAAAAATTATGTTAAAAAGTCATAAGTAGAATTCAACCAGTCAAATTAAGTGCCAGTTAAGTGCCAGTCATCATCTGATGATTCTATTGCAGTGATGTATTCATAGAAAAAGTACTCTTTGTCCAGCAGGAAAACATAGCAAGTACTCAGCAAGAAAGCAGGGTCTAGAAATGCACAGTCATTGACATGGAGAATTTAGAGGATGGTTTGGTGAAATAGAGACTTGAAAAGGAAGCTTTGGAAAACATCTCTGAGAATAAAAAGCGAAACAATTCACTGTAAGAAACTTTCATACACAATGTAATCAGAGTTGAAATCGCTATGCTTAGCCATAGGCAAGAGAGATCAAATGATTTGCCTCACATTAGCTCTTTAGCATTTGGTAACTGGTATACCCACTCACTTTCTCTATCTTTTCAAAACTTAGATATATTTTACAAAAAGATTTGCTGCCATGTGCAGCAGAGTTTTATTTCTCAAAAAAATAAGGCTGGTTTAGGAAGCTTCATCATAAATGGCCCATCTTGGGTTGACTGATGGCTTAGTCAGGGTTCAAATATCTCTCTTTCTGAATTTCAATCATTACTGCACCTCCCCCATTATTGGCCCCTTGTTGGTAAATTTGTGTTCATAGTATCTTTGAGATTTTCACATTCATTAATTCCATCAGATTCCAACTACACTTTACCAATCCGCAAGTAAAACTTCAAGCACAGTGTCATGTTACAGCTAACTTTAAATTCTGCATTTTTTGTATCTCTTTTCGTCTTCAAAAATGTATGAACTTCCAACAATAAATTCCAACAATAAATCTTACGATACAAGAAGATGCAGGACATTTATCGATTATGTCACTTTCAACTTCACTTGTCTTGTGGCTTTCTTCTTGGCTTTCGGCTGCTACTTCCCCACATTTTGCCAAAACAAAAGTAATGTTTGCAGAGATCTTCAACCGCTACCTACTCCTCGAGAAGTCATCTTCTCTGGTTTTTCCTTCCTTCTCAGTTGCATGCTCTGATTCTTTGCTGTTAAGGAGAACAGCGATTTGAGCAGGCTGTTTTCCACAATCCACAACCAGCAACCATGTCACTAAACGTCTATGAGTCTTTTGATGTTGTTCAATTCAGGCCATGATCATTGTTGTTGTTGCTTTCGCGCCCATTTTACACTTACTACCTGAGTCCTGCATTATCCTGCTATTTGAATAAGGTGACGAAGAAAGAACATAAACTCAGGTAGTAAGTCTATGATTTAGAAATGGTCCCTCTAGATTTTCACTTCCCAAAGGACTGGCATGACCCACAACAAACTGTAAAAGGAGCAAATACGTAAAAAAATACGTACAACTGCATGTGCTGAGGTTTATGAAATTTTGGTTCCAGGGGGGGGGGGTATGAAATACTTTTGAATTATTTTGAGGTGGTATCAAGTCAACTTTTGAACTTCATGGTGGGGTGCGAAATTTTTCTTCAAAATTTTGGAAAAGCCTCCGCCCCCCCCCCATGACAGATACTTAATGACCGCTCCCTAAGTTGCTAATCGAACTTCGCTGTTTTCAACCATTGTTACTCAATTGAAAAAAGTCATCTGGCGAGGAGCTAACAATTGGACTCACGACATAGACCCAGCTATCGCAACAACATCAAAAACAACAATGACAACAACAACAACATTTTTTACTTTTGTTCAAACTGGGACTTGTGGACTTTCATATAAAAATTTGAGACAAAACTGAACACGTTTAGGTGCGCGCTCTGGAACGAGACTAAGGTGTTGTCTCAAAAGCGAGGCAAGCAACCCTCTTCGTCTGGCAGTTCCCATTGCTGCGGTGAAGTTCATGGAAGCTAATTGGCCTTCAAAATGAGGATCTCCTTGTTCACAGTGAAAGGTTTGTTGATTCTTGGATCAAGGAAACATTCATCTTGATACTTGCGGCCTTTGTTTTATTTTTATTTTATTTTTTATTTTATTTTATTCTTATTTATAAACAATACCCTATCAGCATAACAAAGTAAATATAAATGTTGATAATATCATGAAAAAATAAAGCTGCTCTTCCAAGGGGTTGTGTTTGTGTCCCTCTACCTCAAGAACTCCCTCAGTCTTACTTTGAAGGAGCTCAATGAGGCAGAGTCTCGTATTTGCTTTGGGATCTCGTTCCAGGCACTTGCTCCCTGGTATCCAAAAGACTTTTTGCAGTACTCAAGACGAAGCCGAGGAATTTCGAAATCATCAATTTTTCTTGTGTTATATTTCGAAATATTCGACATAGGAGTGAATTTATTTTTGAGGTTCTCTGGGCAGAGTCCATTTTTTATCTTGTATGTAGTAATTAGCTGGTCATATTTTATTAGATTGCGTACATCGAGCCAATCGCATACCCAGCCATCTTTGTGCCTTGCGCATTCAATTAGTCTGCGTGCCCTGTTTTGCAGCCTCTGTAGGGATTCCAGTTTTGTGTTTGACAGACATCCCCAAATGACACTGCAATATCTCAGATGGCTTTCAATTAATGCTCGATAAACAGTTGCCAATTGTTTCTGGGAGAGGATGTTTTTGAGTTTAAACATCGCCCCTAATCCGTTTTTTATCTTTCGCTTTATGGTTTTGAGTTGTTCTTCCCAATTCATACTTTCGTCTATTATGACACCAAGATATTTTGTTTTTTGAGCTCTGCATAATTTTTGATCTTCTACTTCGAGGTCAGGGAAATCTTTGGCTTTGTTCAGTTGTTTTGGATGCCCTATCAACATAAATTCGCTTTTTTCAGCATTTAGGCTAAGTTTGTTTTGCCTCATCCAGGATGAAACAAGATCAAGTTCGCCCTTTATCTCATTAAAAAGCTCGTTGATCTCATTGGAGGCATAAGAAATGCTCGTGTCATCCGCGTACATATTTGGTTTAGACTTTTTCAAACATTTTTCAAAATCGTTCATATAAATGATGAAAAGTAAGGGACCCAAACACGACCCCTGTGGTATTCCACACTGTACTAAACGCTTGTTTGACGATTTACCTTCTACATAACAATACTGCTCTCTCCCGGCAAGGTATGAAGTGAACCAACCGTGTGCAAGATCGGTGACTCCATAGGCTGATAGCTTCGACAACAGAACATCATGGTCAACGGTATCAAAGGCTTTTTTTAGATCTAAAAATACGCTTAAATTCGTTTTTTGCTCGTTGATGTTCCTGAACCAAGTCTCTGTTATGTTCATTATCGATGTTTGCGTGTTATGTAATTTTCGGAAGGCGAATTGGTTGTCTGAAAGAAGACCACAATCTTTCATATGGGAAAAGAGTTGATCATGGGCCATCTTTTCCAGCAATCTTGACAGTATCGAAACAACAGAGATTGGTCTGTAATTTGTCAACTCTGATTTTTGACCTGCCTTAAATATTGGTGCCACTCTTGCCAGTTTCCAAAGATCTGGAAAAACGCCAGTGTCGAGGGATCTATTGAATATTTTTGTCAAAGGCCCGCTTACAATCTCTACAGCGTCTTTTAGTATTTTAATAGGTATTTTATCTGGACTTGGCGATTTTGAGGTCTTCAGTTTGTTTATCTCTTGCTTGACATAAGATACTTCAACATGTTTGAACAAGAATTTCGGGAGACGTTTGTCTTTCACCACATTTCGCACGTAAGCCATTGGGTCGGCATCTGTAGGTGCCTCAATTTTGCTTGCAAGCTTAGGCCCAATGGTCACAAAATGCTCATTGAAGGCTTCAGCTATTTCATCTGGACGAACATACTTTCGACCGTTCAGTGTGACTGAATTTAAGGGAGCAGAAGTTTTACATTTGTTTAACACTTTATTTATCGTCTTCCACATCGCCTTTGGATTGGTCAATGGCTAGTATCGATGAAAACTTGAATTTTGAGGTGTTTTAGCGCCGGCGGAACCAGCCGGCAACTTAGGCCCATCCGCCATTGCTAGGGGTTCGTACAGTGTTGCTACGGTTTCCATATCTAGCTAGTCGTGAAATTAAGGGGGGGGGGGACTTCGTCTCAAACTTAAGTGTGAAAGTCCATGAGTCGTAGTTTGAGCGTCCATCAGTCTATCAATAACGATAACTACGAATATGGAATCAGTAAATCAGTCTAGCTAACAATGATTGAAGATGATGAGAAACAAAGCAAAACGACCAACAGCACTTGCCTCTGTGTAAACTGAACCATTGCGACGTCACTTTGCCGAATTTGTCGATGAAAAAGTCTCTGAAAAGTGTTCTGAAATCCGAAACAACTTGAAGGGGGTCAAGCTTTTGTTTTTCTCCACATATTTACCAGATTTGGACGCTCAATCCAAACCTCTTTTCTAAGAAGTAAAAACGTCAATGACGTTGAAAATGCTAGTACAGACATGTCATGTCATATTTTCAATAGACTAGATAAAGTTGAAAATCATGAAAAAATTGGTATAATTTACTCTGGTCGGTAACAATGTGTGTATAGCCGGATAGAAAGAAAACAAGCTTTGCAACTCCTTGCGCATGCCAAACACATCTTTTTTCAACAAACAAGATAAAGTTGAACGATAAGGAAAACATCAGAATCTTTTACTGAAAAGTTCGGTTTTACCGGACATGGCAACATTGTATACTAAGTTTCACACGCATGATTGTCTGCATTGCTTAAAGAGAGTTAACTGCGAAATGACTACAATTTGATAATTAATACTATGACCAAACAAAGGTACAACACAAAATATGGCCTCTTGCTATAAACTCTCGGGGACGCATTTTTCGAATTGATTCTTGCTTCTTGCTCGGCTATCTTTTGTGCGAGTACATCATCATTACACAAATCATTAGTGCAACAAAAAGTACAAGCGTACCGGTCCCATTTGCCGTATTTCACGTGTTTCTTACAACCGTTCCAGCACTCGGCAGGGTTTAATCGTTGAAATAAGATATCACTGTTACATCCCATAGTTGGAAATGCGTTCGGATCGTTTTCATCATCTCTGACCGTCATGTAATAGCATTTATCACCATGGTTACACTGCTTTGTCTGAGTATGTCCCGGTACACAATCTTCTTGCCCGATGCAAAACGCACAACGCGGCGCGGTTTCTTTCACGGTAAACTGCATAAATGTTTTGAGTGCTCTGTTTAAATTCTCCTCAAAATTCTCTTGCCGTACGAGGACTGATGCAGTGATGAACTTCTTGAACAACAAACAACGCCGGTGACAGACAGACTTAGTAACTTTGGTGTCTAGCAGCATGACAGATTTCACGCTAATGCATAACTGAAGGCCATTAAATCTCACATTAATGTATGGCTGGAGGGTGGTAGTCTTTGCATCACTTGGCAGATCCACTTGGCGGATTACTCGACTGCTTTGTGTGACCTGTTGCGAGCCGTTGATCTCTTTGGTCACTGCAGTTAAAGTCACCTCTGCACTTGTCTGCTGGTTAACAAATGGCAGAGCTGAAGGCCTGCAGTCATTATTTCCAAATGAAAATGGAATAAGCAGTAGGAAGCCCCACATGAACGATATTTCCAACGACATGGCTACGATTGGAATTAACACTTGCAAAAAAGTGAGGAAAATTCAGAAGATCATTGAAGCTGGTTGTTTTCCTCCCACACACATTTTCATCTGTACGCTAGTTCTATGGAAGTTTTGATAGCAAGTTAAGACACCTGCTCTGTTTAGACCTGTTAGAGTGGAAAATCACTCTAATTTGATCTTATCTCACATATCTAGTTGTACGCACAGTAAAAGCACAGTCTCGACAACAATATGGGACTCCGTGCCAGCTAGGTCAACGAAAATTGTTATCCACGTGCTTCCGCGAGCATCGAGTTCTCTTTTCTTCTCTCGCCTACACTTCCCCTTGTATCTTTAGATTTTTTAAATATTTCTGTCCACAGTATTTGTAGACTCCATTTCCTCTCATATCGCATGCGCTTTTAAGAGATTTTATCAACGTTCAATACCGCCCGCTTGATAGTGTTTATTCTCAGAAAACAGTCAAAGTATAAACCCTTTTCAACTTACAGTGCATTGCAAAATATCTTTAAATTTCTGATGGTGTTGGAAGGAGAAACTCAGTAGAAACTAGACATTTTCTCTAAAGAAACTATGAGGAAAGGGAAGTTTTCGTTTTTTACATCAGAAATCATAGGAAATTGTGCCTTTCCTCTAAGTTTCCACGGAAAAAATTCTCATGAAATTTTGATATTTTTTGCTGCAACTGCAAAATTTCTTTCGAATAATCTGATGACAGGAGGCGCAGGGTCCTTTGACTTTTGACTGTTATAAACTTTCTCATCCAGTCACCTTTTATTCTGTGTTTGTTTACACTTACTTCAAGCTTGCCTATTCACCCGGAGGGGGGGGGGAGTAACTTAAATTACCGTGGTACGGGGCTATGCGCCATTCAAACTGTAAAGGCACCACCAAAGCATCCGGCAAAATTGCAGGAAGGTATAGCCATATATTCAAAAACAGAAATGTGGAAGACTGTGTCGAGGTGGAATGCTTTACCGACAGAACAGCCAGACAGACCAGTTTCGATCCCGGTAAGCCCAACCACTCGATCGTCGTGACAAGGAGGGGTGGCTCACTCGATTGGGTCATCCCTATCTCTGCAATCCAATCGTTTGGTGCTGGAAACCGCAACTGCACCGTGACCTCCACCCATAAAAACTGATTTTCACTGAAGGTGTTGTAGCGAAATGGTGTAATTCTCTGACTTTCCAGCCAGCAGATTCAGGTGGACAGGGCTCGATACCCATTAGGGCCTCACCACTTGAGCGTCGTGACAGTGGGTCACGGACTCCACTTAGATCTGCTCTATTCCTGCGATCCCAGCGTTTGACGCTTAAAAACGCAACTTCACCTTCACATTCGGCTTTCATCGCTTTCGAAATTATCGGCAAAATCACATTGGATAAGAGCATTTATCGGACTCTGATCAACATGGTCTGGAAATGTCTTGAAATCTTCCCAGTGCAATAATCCAAAGCAAAACTATGAATCTAATTTCACTTCCCAGGCTTGTTATGTTTGAAGAACGAAAACATCATTATCGCTGCAACGCTGCGTATGTTTGTGGTGCTGCGGCCAGCTGTGGCAGTGAAAGTGCAGTGACAGGGAGCGCTCCCTGCGCCGTGAATTCTAAATGCGCTACCTATTACCTAGTCCAGCACAGCACCGCGGAAGTGGAAGGTTTTACGGGGGCGTGCCATATTTTAGGGGCATTTTTTCCAAAAGTTGCGGGAATTATGGATACATTTTCGGGTATTTTACGGCATCATGGGTGTGTTTTCATACAATTTTCAGGAATTACAGGTCCTGTTCTGGACGCAAATGTGCAAAGTATAGAACATAGAAGCTAAAGGAAAGCTGTTCAGTTTGCAGAATTACGGTCCAGACTTTCAACTAAATTTGCGTAGTTAGGA
This sequence comes from Aurelia sp. 3 sensu Dawson et al. (2005), assembly GCA_964020215.1. Lineage (NCBI taxonomy): Eukaryota > Metazoa > Cnidaria > Scyphozoa > Semaeostomeae > Ulmaridae > Aurelia > Aurelia sp. 3 sensu Dawson et al. (2005). The sequence goes on along the minus strand of OZ026583.1, from coordinate 3,858,781 downwards.
CCCTGCAATTCTTAAAATGTTACTGAATTATGGTACCATTCTACGAGCAAATGACACGACCAATTTTTAATTTCATTTTATCATTTCATTTTCATTTTAAATTCTTTTAAACACGGTGGTTCCATCAGCCAAGAGTGGCTGCTTTTCCGGGGGCCGTGGTAAAACCTACTTACAATACTACTAAAGTAAATAAAAATGAGTATTTACAATGTTAAATTCGAATAAATGAAAAATTAGAAGCTATTTAGATTGAGTTTACATTTAAAAGTACATAGAGAGGGGGCTAGCTTGACCTCATGTTGTAACTCATTCCAAACCTTTGGTCCACGGAAAGAAAATGCTTTTTGGCCATTGTTTGTTTTTATTCGTGGAGCAAGCAAGCCAGTCACACCATTTCTCAAATTTAGGGTAAGACGGGGTAAAGTGAACTATTTTGTAGGTTTTCGTAGAACTGAATTTTCATTTCGATGAAAATATCAAATCTGCTTGCGTTAAAGTGACATTGTGACCTTTGCTGAAATATTGATGCATGTTTCCAATTTTTAATGATTGGCGTTTCCACGCATCAGCGTGTTTTTGGCAAGCAGTTGGGTAGTTCACTTTACCCCGCAAAACGGGGTAAAGTGAACCAGGACAGTGATGGTCAAAACTCAGTTGTTTTATCGACTTTGAACTGCTTTGGAGATCACTCTATGTATTTCTAAGTGGAAAATAGTTCAAACAGGGCCGAACAAAGATAATTGACGTCCCAGAAGAACCTTTGGAATTGGCAAGTCGAAATATTCATAAATGAAGCAAAAGTGAAGGAGACATTCCGATCCTTCTTGATGTTTAATCATGTGATCTAACCTATGGCATTTCTTGACTACAACACTTTTGCCAGAGTCGTGCTTTTCTCATATTTTCCACAGAATATTCCAATGAATGATCAGCCTGGTAAAAAGCAGTATAGACCTACATGTATTCACAGATCGTCAACTCACAGATCGTCAAAAAATTAAGAAACTCCAGTACTGGGAAAACATAAAAGAAACGATTAATTTGTAAGAAAGGAATCCTTAACGTATTTTACTCTCTTTCACCTGTTTCCTTCATCATATTTCTCGGCAGAGATGGCGCCAGAGATGAAATTCTGGGGGGGGGGGGGGCAAATACTGTCAGAGTGCGTGCTGACAGCGATTGAAGCAAAAATTTTTAAGGACCTTTAAGGTTGGCTTGAAATGCAACCACATTCTCTGAAAACATGACATACAAGTTATGTAGGTGCCTACAGTGGACAGAAATTTTCAGAAATTTAAGTGCCAGTAGGGCTCAATGAAATTGCGGGGGGCTCTTGCCCCCAAGTGCCCCCGCTGGTGATACCATCTCGTTTTCATGGCATGTACCTGAGTGATGTCTAAACATCGGAAAGGCTTCAAATAACGTCGTTTTGAAAAGTTCACAAGGGTACAATTAGTGACCATGAAGATTGTCATGAACCCTTACAGAAACTCCAATCAGGGGCATAAATTATGAGACAAAGTCATTTTTCAACGTTGAAATACGCAGAAATTGGTTTAAGTTGGGAAAATCTGGGAAAGGCAACGCTTTCTCACATGAAGGAAGCTTGGAATGCATCAAAACTCCAGTTTCATGCATGCAATGCAGGTAGTTCACCTTACCCCGGTCAAGGCAAAATCTCGACTGAACGGTGGGCCTTTCAAAATGCCATGCTAGCAGACTGGAAAGACTTTCTTGGTTATCTTTTTTCTGGAAAAAGGAACCACATGGTGTGAGCTTTTAATCAATAAAAAAATCTCCGAAAATAATTTCGTTTTGGAGTCAAAAATCAAGACTAAAAAAGAGGGGCTAAACCTAAAACTGCAATTTTCCAAAGTTGTTTTCACTACCTCGGATTAGGGGATTTTTCGCAACAACAGAAATAACCCTTCAGCAAAAATATTTGATTTTCTGCCAGCATATATAATCAAGCATCTGTCATAAATTATGTTTTATCATAGCGCTTCTACGTTTGGAGCAAAGCGTGAATGTTCTGAGTAGTTCACTTTACCCCGTAGTTCACTTTACCCCGCCTTACCCTACAATCTCCCGTGTCGAGTTCTTCGTGAATAGAGTAGAGAGGTAAGTGGGCGCGAGACCACTTATTGTTTTGAAAAAAAGGTGGCAATCTCTTGATTGATCATGTCGTGGACTGTCGGCCATTTGAGCTCTTTTATTAGGTTTGCTGCTGGTGCATCATTGCTACTGTTGGTAACTATTCTCGCAGCACGGAAACCCCGTCCTCGAGGAATTCTTCAACTAAAATCTTCATCGGCTGTCGCTTCGCGCAATAAAATTGTTTGGCGATAAATTGCCCTGATCTGCGGTAAAAATGTACCTTATGCTTTGTCTGAATTAAGCTCACCTCAAGGTGGTGAAAGAAAGTAGGTTATAGAAATAAAGAGAAAACAAAGAGGATTGAGGTCGACTTCCAATATGACATTCTCTATTTTGAAGGATTTGTGAACAGTCACTAAGTGTGGTGTTCCGCAATAATACGAAATTTTTCCAAATTATCTCAAACCACATCAGAAACCAATCAAGAGACAAACAGTTGCACACCATGGGTTGTCAGTCACCGTAATTGTGTTTCAACATATATGCTTCCTGCGGAGGAAGTTGTATATGCTTCTGCAGAACAGGTTTCGGAACATAACAAGGATTCTTCTTTCTTCCTCCACTCTCTTACGCTAGCCCCACAGTAGTACCGGGTGACCCAAAGAAATTGACCTGGTGGAATCTGTTATAGAAAAATGAGTAAGAGGCCGATTGAACGCTTTAAACGTTGTTCTGTTGCTAAAAGACTACCCTACATTAGGATTATTTTTTGCAATTTTTTCGGCACAGTAAATTTTTCAAATTAAGGACTTTGCGGAAAATGTCATGCTTGAAATCCTCAAAAAGTCATCAAAACAGGGGATCAATTTACAGCCATTTCACATCTTCAAAACAGTGAGGAGCGTGTTTCATTTTAAGGATGGGAATAGGCAAATCAATCAAAAGTCTTCAGAGCAAGTTTATAGTCCCTAGATACCTAAAATATTCTTGTCTCAAGGGACAAGGATACCTCTGCTTTTCTGTAAAGAATTCTTGAATTGCAAGGAAAGTTGAATTCGTTTGAAATTCAGTGAGTTTACAGGGAACGTCTATTCCCAATTCTTAGGTACCTGGGGACTATAAACTTTCTCTGGAAACTTTTGACTGAGTTGCCTATTCCCAGCCTGAAATAAACACGCTCCACATTCTTTTGAAGATCTGAAGTGGCTGTAAATCGATCCCCTGTTTTTGACGACTTTTTGAGGATTTCTGACATGCCCTTTTCCTCAAAATCCTTAATTTGCAAAATTTACCGAGCCGAAAAAAATTGCGAAAATACTCATAATGTAGGCTAGTCTTTTAGCGACAGAACAAAGTTTGAAGCATTTCCATCGGCTGCTTACTTATTTTTCTATGCGTGGGGTCACTTTTTTGGGGTCATCTGGTAGTAACTAACATTTCCTCCACAAAAGAACAAAGCGGCTGCCATGAAGCACAACTTTTGTGTCTAACCACTAATGTTCACACACAACAGAAAAAACCCAACTTGGTTACTTGAAGCTAACATGCTACGAGTGTCCCAAAAACATTCCAATTAACAAGGACAGATTTGTGATACAATAGTAACAGTTGCAATAATTCACACCTCAATTCAAAGCGATTAGCGACTGCAGACAAAGGAAATTCTCTCAACCACTATATTAAAGCAAACACGGCCGCGAACATTGCCCGAGCCTATTTTAGGGCAAACTCTCGCCTTTTGCAAGCAAAAGGTGGTTTTCAAATGTGCTTATAACAAAAGAAGAAGGGTAAATCTAAATTTCTATCGCGTGGATTTTGAATATTTGATTCATGAGCTGTGTGGTAGTTGTTTCATTTAAGCCCTAAATACCAAGAATTATGGTGACTTCTGCTCGGCTTCTGGATCAAATGAACAAAATCCGCAACACAGATTTCTCTCTAGGAGGAATCCCTTTCTCTTATACAACACCCCTAGCTTGCACAATTGGGGAAACTTTTGCGGCCGTGCTTGTTTTGATTTAAGGGTTGGGAGAACTTCCTTTGTCTGCAGTCACTAATAGATGTCAATTAAAGCGACTGTTGCTATTGTATTACAAAATCTGTCCTTATTATTCCTGTTTGAAAAATCGCCAAAATTTTATCAAAAAGCTGACCTTCAAATTCCTTGTTTTGGCAAATAGATCAAAGACCAAGTTGTTCTCTCAAGAATAAGTGATCTTATGATTAATTCTTAAATTAGTAAACATAGCTCTTTTTAAGGCTGCCTGGTTTTGAAGCATACTGTAAACAGCACTGATTTTTACTACGTTGGTTTCTAGATTCATGAGGTACATTGAGATTCCAGGTTGGTCACAAATGTTAGGCGCCGTCTGTACGACAGAGCTGCAGATTACTGTTCATGAAGACCGTTAGCAAAACAAATCGTAAGCAGGAGGTGTGACATCGACTAAATTTAAAACTACTCAAGTTATAAGCACGAAATATTCAAATTTAAAATCTACAACAACAGTGGAGTGATTCGTAAAATATTTAAAAGAACCATCCTTTTGTGCAGGTTTTATGGGATAAAACCTCTGTTTCTGAGCTTGAAATCAAAGCCCGTTCAATATTAAAATCTGCTCTTTGAGAACTTTTTGCAGATGTCTGCGCGAAAATGATATGCAAATTTCAAGCTAGTGTACTTAGTTTTAGGAACGATGTGTTAGTCAAAGAAATGTACAGACGTTTAAAAGCCTACTGCTCTCAAACGATTTATCAGATTCGTATAAACTAATAAGGCTTGTTTAGCTAAGATATCAACTTATATAGGAAGGTTTTCCCTGTAAAAATTAGCCGCATCAGCGTCAAATTGCAAGCGATTTTATAAAAATTGTCAATCTCATGAAAAATGTTCGAACAGGCCTAAAAACATTGATCAAATTTGCCGCTAGTGTTATCATCACGCTACCCTGGGTACGGTACCCAGGGTAGCATCACGCTGGAGTGCTAGCAACTTTGATCAAAGATTTCAGGATTTTACGCCTATCATAGGATTTTGAAATGAAGCATTCTTCTATGGGACCAGTCATTGATAATGCCGGGTGGGGGGCTGGGCCGTCAAAAATTTTGGGCTGTGAAAGGGGGGCCATTAAAATTTTAAGTCTGAAAACAGGGGCCATGAAAACTACAAAGCTAATCTGAGCTATCTGAAAGGAAAACTTCTTCCTTCTATGATCTTTGTAAAGCCTTGCATTTCTCCTCATAGTATCATTGATGAATATTTTCATGAATCTTTAGGAGCCACTCTTTTCCCTTGAAAGAATTTCTATGTTCTTTTTGCGTCATTTGTTATCAGATAATATGATATGTTGCTCAGACACTTGTCATCAAATTTAATACACAGGGGGGCCACATGACATTACAGCTAAGAGACCAGGACTCCTTGAAAACTTTAGTGACGAAATGGAGGGGTTTGCAAATTTTCATTATCAATAAAAATATCTTCTGGCCACCTACCCGGCACTAATGACAACTGATCCTTAAGAAAAGCTTGTAAACTGAGTACAATGCCCGGGGGGGGGGGTACTTAGTATATTTGTCCGACGGGGATGTGCCGTTTTTCAGGGTATCGTTTTCGACTATTTTTTCTAGAACAGGGTATCAATAGAAAGCAAATTTTCTGGAGCAGGTTGTCCAAACATGTCAAAAGAGGAAATTTGTTACAACGGGTAATTATTTAGTCAAATTTTTGTGTTTTGAGTATACTATTCACCGATTTTTTCTAGAACAGGGTATCATTTGAAGGCAAAGATTCTGGAGCAGGGTGAAAAATTTTTTTCGTGGGCACATCCCCGTACAAATTTAGGCCAAGTACCCCCTCCCCCGGGGTACAATGCGATTGCTTTCTTGAGAGTGCTTCTGCAGCATGCTGCAAATCCACAGCAGCCCTAAAGAGTTAAATTTGCTAATCTCAAAACCAGTCACAAGATCATCTCAAATCTCTGGACAATTAATATGGTCTCTGATCTACTTACCAAAAAAAGAAATTTGAAGATCGCCCTCTGGTGATTTTTCAAACAGGAGCACCTTTTTGGGTACCCTGGGTACCAGACTCTCCCAAGAAAGAAAATTGGAGAGTCTGGTACCCAATTTTCTTTCTTGGGAGAGTCTGGTACCCAGGGTACTTTTTGGACCACCTGGTTGATCATCTACAGTCTTTTATAAGAATACAATAACTTTTGTCCAGACTCAATATTCTTAAGATTGTTTCATTTTGAGCCTGAATATATTCGTAAAATATTCTTATTTTTCAAATCTGGAATAGAAACAACGATTTTTGGAAAAAGGACATATGTCAGTCATGCGATTCTCTGTTCTAAACATCGCGAAATCAGCAACTGCTGAACAATGAGACACAAATATGCGAGCTGAGGCTGAGCAATATTCTTCTAGTATTTTTAAAGGGTCAGTTTCATCCAGCATTCCTTGTACGTGTCGTCTCTTGGTTTGTCTTTGTTTGTCGCCATTCATGGCCCATGAAAATGGCGACAAATAAAGACAAGCCAAGAGACGACACGTGCAAGGAATGCTGGATGAACCCGACAGACTCTTTAAAAGCTGGATGATTCTGAGCCTGAATATTCTAATAAACAATATTCTTATAAAAACAGAGTGTACCCATAAGTATAAATGTTAAAAGGTCTGTTTCATCCAGCATTCCTTGTACGTGTCGTCTCTTGGTTGGCCTTTGTTTGTCGCCATTTTTATGGCCCATGAAAATGGTGACGCGACGAATAAAGGCAAGCCAAGAGACGACACGTGCGTGCAAGGAATTCTGAATGAAACAGATACTTTAATTGTTAGCACAGAAGAACGATCTAAACCTGTCAATTTGGAATGCTCTTTCCATATGTTCCTTCTGGTGCCCTATAGATGGCAGGATACGCTCTGACCTGCATTCGGTTGAAGGCATACTTAGGAATGCCAACGTTCTTCATAGAATTGACCAGTCGAGTTCCTTGGCTGCAAAGAGAAAGTGATGTTTTATTACTGTCAATGTCTTTAAAGGACAAGTCCAGGGTTGATTAAATTATTATCAAAAAGCAACCTTACCAACTGCTGAACACCAATCGCGAGTTCTTTACAAGTTTTCATGCCTAAAAGTTTCATAAATTGGTTAATGAATCTTCGTAAGTTAGGCCAAATATGGTCGCCATTTTGTATTTTGTACGAGTGTGTGAAGGCGCGACAAGGAGGCTAGCAATGTGAGTGGTGGTCTGTGATCAACACATTTGGCAGCCTCGATCAGGTCAACATGAAGTGACGCCCTATAAAATGACGCCATTTCGCACTTCTTAGCAGATTGAAATATGTAGTTTTGCAGATTAAAAGAGAAAAAATTGAAAAAAGTACTACACACCATTCACAACAGTGTAATCTCTTGAATAATCAACAATTGTCCTTTAAAAGGGTATTCCTCAGAAAAAAAACCAGATATCGGTGAACTGGGTTGTTTTGTTTACAACGAACATCTATATCATCATTAACATTTCCCAATATTTTTGTCATATCATATAAAACAAATATTTAGGCACGGTGTCCTATCAGCTAAATCACAAAATATTAAAAAGAAAACCCGTTTAATCACAGTTTTGAAAAGCTAATAGGCTGCTGCTCCTAGGGGTCGTGCTCTCCAACTTAGATAAAGCTCAAACCGGCCACAAATGACAGACCGAAAACTGAGGCATATCCTCCAATTTGAACCCGAAGCAGAAAACTAGAATTGTCGGTAAAGCCGATTGCCCGTAGTCGACCGTGGACACATAAATGAACGAATGCAACACAACAGGACATTCCAACTCACTTTAACTAACTATGCACAACGAACCCACCAAGACTCGCCAAGGACCAGCGACGGACAATAACGGAAATATGCAAGCTTTGTTCACCGCCAACAACGCGTAAATATGATAGGGCATTAAAATAGAAATTGATCCAAATGTTTTCCTCCATATTTCGCGTCTGGGTGCGATCGATAAAACGAAAACGATTTTCGACGGCTGATATAATCTGCTTCACGATCGGGATGACGATGCGAATCTTTGGAAGCACTCGATTTTCGCGGAATGCCCCTTTTAGATAACAATAGCGCCACAAAGGCGAAACTGCACTGGGTGCATCAAACAAAATTTCACTACAAGTAACTGGAATTGGACGGACAAAATTTGGCAATCATACCGACAAATTGTCTCTTCATACCTGGTGAACCAGAAAAAAGTTCCCACTTTTTAAAATTCATAACACCAGGACTATTTCACGGACTTGAATCATTCAAATTCTAGTTAAAAGTCGAAAGATCGAAGTATTTTTGTGATTTTTCTTGCTGTCCTACCAGCACTAGAAGTATTAGTGAATTCAACTTTATAAAAATTTCATGGTTGCAAAATGACGGAAATAGGGCCTAACACATTGATCAAATCGTAAGGACTCTATTCAAATCGAACAATAGGCCATGGGCGTTTCCCCTCCGTCAACAGTTATAACACATTGATTTTCAAACAAATACGAGAGATTTTCAATCCCAAGGCAATTAATGCCTAGAGGATATCTCTCACCCATGAGAAGTTGCATTTCCTTCACTATTCTGTGCGAGAAGTCACTTATGCATTGATCGATGTTTTAGGCCATTTTTCAGTCATTTTGCAACCATGAAATTTTTTTAAAGTTGAATTAACCTATATTTGTAGTGCTGGTAGGACAGCGAGAAAAATCACAAAAATGCTTTGATCTTTCGGCTTTTAACTAGAATTTGAATAATTCAAATCTGTGAATTAGTCTTGGTGTTATGAATTTTCAAAAGTGGGAACTTTTTTCTGGCTCACCCGGTAGGTTACGTGACGAGTTCTATCTGAGTGGAGCCGTGACATTTTATGTTGTATGCGTACCACTTTTACTTGTGCCCGGACTACCTAGACTGATTATTTAAGTCCCTTGTTTCCCTGTCCTCTTTGACTTGGTTTCGCTACAGATAATAGAAAACTTATACTATTCCTCAGAAAAACGTAAAAGTACCGTGTTAGTCAATAAGAAGAATCCCTGTTTGAAGGGCCACGGGTCCCTAGATATAAAAAGATGATATCTAAAGGGGCATTCCGCGAAAATCACATGCTCGCAGAGATTCACATCGTTATCCCGATTGTGAAGCAGATTATGTCAGCCCTCGAAAATAGTTTTCCTTTCGTCGATCGCACTTCTCAAACACGAGATATGGAGGAAAACAGTTGGACATATTTTGATTTTAATAACCTATCATATTTACGCGTCTTTGCTGGCGAGCAAAGGTTGAATATTTTCGTCGTTGTCCGTCAGTGGTCGTTGGTGAATCTTGATGAATTGAGCTTGAATGTCATGCTGCATTCGTTCGTTCGTTCGTTCGTTCATTCATTCATTCATTCATTCATTCATTCATTCATTCATTCATTCATTCAGTCATTCATTTATCCATTCACCCATTCATTCATTTATTTATTTACTTATTTACAGTAGGCTTCTACATAAAATTAAAGTAGCAAAATTACTGCTAATTAAGGCCTACTATTTTAAAAATTAAGGGAAAATATATTATAGCCGTTTAAAAATAAAGATTGATGCACGTCATGTTAGGTACCCAACCTGTGGTATATATATTTTCCAAAGTCTACAGTTGCAGTTTTCACCCTTCCAACATTTAATATGGTTTCTAAATATGGGAAGTGTGCTTGCTTCTTTGGCTATAATTGGTAAAGTCGACAAAAGCCTATTTCCAAGGAAGGCTATAGTAGTCTCAATTCCATATGTTGATTGGTCCACGGTCGACTAGCAAGAGGCTTTTCCGAAAATTCTTGCTCTCTGCCTTTGCCTCGGATTCAAATGCCAGGATATGGCTCAGTTCTCGGTCTGTCGTATTGGGAAATGTAGATAATGATAGATTTCAACACCCACGGAATCATGGATCGAAATTTTCAACTGACGATCGCTTTAGAAGGGAAAAAGCAAATAGACCCAAATTACCCCGTAGACCCAAAGGGGTAATTTGGGTCTATTTGCTTTTTCGCTTCTAAAGCGATCGTCAGTTGAAAATTTCGATACATGATTCCGTGGGTGTTGAAATCTATACTTTCAGGAGTTGTTTAAGTGGTGCCGAAGAATTATTTGATTATTTCTAGTGCTTCAGTTTCCTGATTTTCACCGGCCTAAACTTTTATCATGATCTGACAGCGTAGAAAACTTTCGATTAACGCCTACTTGCAACTTCTTTTCGTCAACAAATCATTATCAATCTCATGTTCAGTCATTTGGAAAGGTGCTAAAAGTTTTCCGGATTTTTTTGCGATTCGGTAGATTTCATTTCGATTATTTCGCAAGATGGGGTAATTTGGGTCTACTGGGATTTTCATAGGATTTTGATCCGAGTAACGTTGTGCAAGAATTGACAATCATTCCGAATCAAAAGAAAAATTAAGATAATACTGCAAGCAAATAGATGATGCATCGAAAACAGCATAAGGTACACGTTTTTGTTTATGTTTTAGTGGTTTCAGAACAAGACACAAGGATTTACATCTTTTAAATATCATTTCGAAAGAGACTTTGTTTACATTTCCATCTTCAAGAATGGGCCTAAATATGCGCCGATGTTGGTGCGATTTATTTTTAATTTTCTCTGAGCAAGTTTTCAAGTCTTTGGCTGCGAAACTCTGAAAATTCAATCTCAGTTATCCATAAAAGCATTCTAAAATTTTATTTTTGCGAATTTACAATATCCCTGACGAACTAGATACCGTTTTTCTCGAATGGACCCAAATTTCCCGCCTGCAAACTAGAATTACCCTCAAAATTGAAGAAAGTAAAAAATTCTAAAAAAATATTCAGACTTTAGATTAAAGAACGGGAACAAGTTTCCAGGAACGACAAAAGATTCAATGTAGGCAAAGAGAAAAAATATCTTCGATATTTCCAACAAGTTTGTGAGAGTGCTCCATTTATTTCGAAAAATGCCAATTTTAGACCCAAATTACCCCCACTACATGTTCGTTTTAAACACAAGCAACCCAGTTCACCAATATTCGGTTTTTTCCCGAGGAATGCCCCTTCAGTGTGAGACGTGTTCAAATCTACTTTTTAACTGACCTGACTCAAAGCAGCTGCTACCTGTTCTAAAATTATCAAGGGCTTTCTCGAGAAAGCGTCTTCAAGAACCTTCAAAACATGCTCAAAATCACGCACAAATTTCCCTAAGATTTCTGCCTTCACGTGACTTCTGCATGCTTTAGCACGTGCTATTTCGTGGGAGGATGAACAAGTGGACAAAATACATGAAAGTCAGAGAAATATTGGGAAATGTTGATAATGCTATGTCGGGTGAGTCAGAAAAAACGTGGGGCGTTTGCCAGACTGTAAAATCGCATTTAGCCATCCGATTGTCGTCAATTAAATTTTTTCGCGCTGCCAAGAGTCTCACTTAGATCATAAACCTTTCCCCATCGAAATCAGTCATTCAATGCATTTTCTGAAACAAGATTTTCTTCGTAAGACGTTGTACGGGAGTCTTGCAAACTGATGATTTTTTTTGCTGAGCCCCTTCCGCGTTTTGTCTTGGCAAAAGTTACAGGTGCACGAGGTATTGTCAGGGGAGAATGAAATAGTTAGGAAGTAATATTTTCTCCCTCGGGATGTCTTATCATAACTTGCCTTGCTTGGAGAAGACATTTGAAAAACGCTATGTAAATCGCAATGAGACTTTATGCAGACAACGCCTTTTCCCAAAGTCTGATTTACAGAGCCGTGCAGATCATAGTGACCTAAGCGACCTAGTGTGAACCACGGGGGGGGGGGTTCTCGGCTAAATTTCGGTTAGGGGGGTGCCGCCCACAGTTTCAAAATGTAACCGTTGGCTAGACCAATTTTTGTGAAAATGACACCCTTGGCTAGACTAATTTTTCCTTCAGAAGTGCTCTGAATTGGCATTTTCTAGGCAAAACTTGCCAAATTTTCGCATTTTCTCGACCAAAATTCCAAAAAAGTTGGGTTTTTTACCAAAATTACCGAATTTTAACATCTCTTTGACCAAAATTCCCAAAAAGCATACCCTCGCCTAGACTTAACTCGATTAAAATTGCCAAAAAGTACACCCTTGGCTAGACTAGAAGGCCGAAAAAGTATACCCTCGCGGGCGGCACATCCCCAGGTACCTTTACTATGGAAGAACCCCCCCCCGTGGTGTGAACCAGGCTTAATTTTTTCAGTGCCCCCTGATAATACAACGTGTACCTGCAACTCTGGCAAGGCTAAAATGCTGAAGGGGCTTGGTCGAAGATTTCACCAGTTTGCAAGACTTCCATACAGGGTCTTACGAAGAAAATCTTTTTTAACAAATGCATCAAAGGACCGACTTCGATGGGAAATATGGTTTATGATCTAAGTTAGAATCTTGGCTGCATGGAAAAATTTAGTTCACGATAATCGAGTGGCTCAATGCGACGCCACAGTCCGTCAAAAATCCCACGTTTTTTCTGACTCACCCGGTACATTTTCGTTTTAAACACAAACAATCCAGTTCACCGATATCTGCTCCTTCAATGTAAGGCGTGTTCAAATCTACTTTTGAACTGACCTGACTCAAAGCAGTTAGCTCCGTTCTAATATCATAAAGGGCTTTCTCGAGAAAGCGTCTTCAAGAACCTTTAAAACGTCCCCAAATCACGCACAAATTTTCCTAAGATTTCTGCCTTGCACGTGACTTCTGCGCGCTTTAGCACGTGCTATCCTCGTGGGAGGATGAACAAATCTTCCCTCTGGTATGAATAATCTATCCAGAGGGATTTCATTCTCCCAAGCGGACAAAATACATGAACACATGTAAGGTTCATCATTTTTAAGGAAGGAAACCCAAGGAAATTTCATTATTTTCACTTGTTTTTGCAGTTTTTTGGAAGGGGCGTTCAGCAGAAATCTCTCATAGCAACGGGAAGGAGTGACTGATTAAAGCAAGGTGAATTGCTGAACCTAAATGAACTTATAGACCTAATCGGGTAAGGTTTGTTTTACCCATTTCAAGTCATGTGACCATACCATAGGGAAGTTTTAGTATTATTCTACTTTTTGCATTCATGGCACAACTTTGCATGGTACGAAATATGTCAGAGAAATCAAAAGAAGTTTTATCAAGAGATTCATCACATGACTTGAAATGGGTGTAAACAAACCTTAGCCGATTCTGCCTATTGACAATAAAACGAGACAGTTTTCAATATCATTGCTTTGATGTTCAGGGAGCAGTAGTCTTTTAAACGAGGATTGTTTTTTGACTCCTCCTGTGTTTACACTAGACTCATGATATAGTCAAGACTGATTTACTTCGATGAGTGCCAGTAATCGCTATTCAAAACGAGACTATTACACCAAACAGAGACCGCTCATACTGGGACTCACAATATTCCCGGCGGGGGATAACTGACCAGATTTTGGACGGGGACGTGCCATCGAAGCATCAAAAACATACCCGCTACCACTTTTTCTAAAATGTATACCCAACCTTATACCAATTTTCCAAAAATATATACCCGACTTTATACCAATTTTCCGAAAATGCATCGATACCGTTCCTTATACCAAAATCATATAAATCAGGACTGTTCCTTACACCAAAATTGGAAAAAAATGATACCGCTCCTTATACCAAAATCTTGAAAATTGATATCCTTCCCGACGGCACGTCCCTGTACCCAAAATATGTATAGTACCCCCCCGGGATAATATTACGGTAATTTTTCGGACTGACATTCTTGCATGTTGCAGTTGCACTTTTGAACGCCCTTTGGAACGAGGCTGTTTGCAAATTCGATTGATTGATGTCGACAAATAGACTGGTTCCACAATCTCTGTATGCTCCTTAGAGCTGATCTGTCGCTAATACAGAGACTTGTTGCCAAACTGTATCTGAAATCGGATTGATTTGATAGCCTCGTTTTCATAATCGCTGCATGCTTAAAATTCGGACCACGGAATTAATGTTTTTGCGGTTGTTGTTGCTGTGATCAGTAATCATCAAACAAGAACATTCTTGAAAACGATTGAAAACATTTTGTGACTCTGACAAAATTGGAGCATGTATAGTGAACACAAAATTGAAATTTGAGAGATGTTCAGAGTGACTAAAGATCAAGAAACCAAAGATTTGACATTAGAAATAATATTAGCATTATACATTGTCATTTTTAGCAATCAGTTAAGTAGCATCTGAAAAACAAGAAATTTTCAAGGGAAGTGTTCTTTATATTTTGTTCCAGTGCTTTGTTTCATCAGAAAGACAATCTCTCCCCAAGGTGAGTGCCATCTAAATGCATACTCACATGAGATCTGATAATAATGAAGCAGCTATCTTGCTTTAGACCATCCCTATGGATTAAAAACATTGACATCAATGTAAAGTGACGGGTACTATTAAAATCACAAGCAAAAGTTTCACCCCCTTTTGTTTTTCTTTGTGCAACCCACCACCAGACAAAATATAACTTTGCACACCAAGGCAATAATAATAAACTATTGGATTCAGTCACTTATAAATGTGGACCATTCTTGGTTATGCTAACAAAATTCAGTAAAGCAAATTTTTAGGCAAATCCTTTTATAAGACTACCAAATTTCTACTTAAGCAAATCCATTCATTTATCAAAACCAAAACCACTGAATTCAAGAGTAAACAGCTGTAAACAAAAGCCCAACAGAAAGGCAAGAAATTCAGTATTCACATGCCAAGTAGCCTGTTTGCAGTTTAATTGTTGTTATGAATTCAAATACATGAGCTAAATGTAAACGAAAAGTGACCAACCTGGACTGGGCCTAAACTGATGGACTGATACAGTAGCAACCAACCACCACCGGCAGAGAGTTGGATGTGCTTGAAAATGCCTCTAAAAAGTTGCAAAAACATCACACTTTGCCATGTCCTGTCAGAGCACAAACAATTATTTCTTCCTCATGTTATAAAAAACGGCTGCCATAATCACCACAACTTCGTTGGCTTCTGCTCGATCGAGTTGCGAACTGCGATAAGGAGATCCGACACCATTATTGCGTTTCTTGAAAATCTCGGACCATGCATTGGCCTCACTTTGAAAAGGAGGCTTTCGAGGAATAAAGCGTAAAGAGATCAAAAATCGATTGGCTACAAAGGAATTAGCTATTGTTTTCGCCAAAATGCTCCAATCAGGTTAGGAGCAGATTTCTCCGCTCCAAAATTCCGATTTGAAATACTCTTTGGCAACTAGTCCCTCATTAAGCTGGCCATCAGCAACAACAACAACAGCGAAATAGAGGGGCTAGTGGAGCAAGTCTAGTCGACAAACGGAAACTCGAAGCTCAAAGCAGAGTTTCAAGGAACTTGGCTTGACAGAACAAAGTCTTACGATTAAGAATACCGCGAGAACAGTTGGTGAAAATGTCAAACCATGTAAGTAGGTACCGTTTTGTTGCTTTCGTTAAAGGCAGTGTGTCCATATATAATGCACGAACCATGAAATTGCTGACACGATGCTGACAAGCTGACATGCATATAACTTTTCGAGGATTTGATTGGTGAAGAGCTGGCTGTTTAAAACTGATCACATGAAAATAACAGCCTCATTGTCAAGACGATACGAGCAATGGCGGAATGGCGGCAAGGCAAGCTTCGATCAAGTGAATGTTTTTCCTGCTTGGCAATGACACTCACGATACACATTTAGTTTTCAAACATTTTATAGCAGGAGGGATGAACAAAGATTGGACAGCAATGTCGAGCTAACGAAAGTATTTCCAATCATAACGCAGGTGGACAGAAGTGGTGAACTCAGGGTGTGTGGCGATTCGAAAACGAAATCAGGGCCTAAGCCTAAACAACTGGTCACATGAAAACACGAAAAAAGATCACATGTTTCCGAGATACCTCTCTCGAAGCCCTCTACTTACGTGGACACACTGCCTTTAAGCATTTTCTATGAAGTTTCAGATCAATATGTTTCATTGAAAAATACGAGTGTTTATGTCAGTGCTTTTTGCCTACACCCTTATCGAAACGAGGCAGATATAATCATTTCAAAATAATGGCGTTTGATTATGAGACGTAGTCAGGAGCGCCCGGCAGCCTTTAGCCTTTCAATAGCCATAACTACGGCCATATACTAGATATAGGCCAAGTTATTACAACAATAACAACAACAACAACAATGACAACAACAACAACATTTTTATTTTTGATCAAACTGGAAAGATTGGAAACACGATCAAAATTTGATGATTTTTCAAACATTTATACTTTTTAATGGGTCACGCGGTAACAATCTGACAAGACTTGGAAAAGAAGCACATCGTACGGACTAATTTAAGTCTAAACACTTTTCAAACTTAACTGATTCATGCGTCAGGTCATTTCATTATCAACTGTGTTGTTTTTCAACTGAGTTTTCTTGTTATTCCACTTGGTGACCCAGAAAGAGTTTTCAGCTATAATCTGACACAGTTGAGAAACTGTGTGATAGTTTTCTGCTATCACAGCCTTCCCTTCACGGTCAAAAACTTAGCTTAATTCTGAGCTTTTATTTGACTACGCCTTATCTAACAATTAATGCTTTCCAAATTCATTGTTAGAAATCTACACTGTTTTGACTTCCTAAGTGCTCCTGAATTTTTCAGCTACTTTGTTCAAGAAAAATCTATTTGTTTCGGACTGACAACAAGTGGTTGTTTTTTTTTTCAAGGTGTTGTGCCGAAATCCCTGAATTTTCAGCCAGAACAGTCAGGTGGACACGGCTCGACACCACCAGGGGGGGATTCTTCCATTTTAAAGGTACCTGGGGATGTGCCGCCCACAAGGGTATCAATTTTAGTCGAGTTTAGTCTAGGCAAGGGTATGCTTTTTGGCAATTTTGGTCAAAGAACTGTAAAAGTTCGGTAATTTCTGTAAAAAAAACCAAATTCAAAAAAATTTCTGTCCTGAGAATGCGAAAATTTGGCAAGTTTTGTCTAGAAAACGCCCTTTCAGGTCACTTTTAATGGAGAAATTAGTCTAGCCAAGGGTATCATTTTCACAAAAATTGGTCTAGCCAACGGTTCCATTTCGAAACTGTGGGCGGTACACCCCTACCCGAAATTTAGCTGAGAACCCCCCCCCCCCGTGCTCGACACCTGGTAGAGGCCCACAATTTGAGAGGCATGGCAAGGGGTTGCATACTAAATTAAGTCTTCTCATGGGCAATTACAGGCCTATATCCGTGTTATCTGTTTTCTCGAGGTTGTTAGAGAAACTAGGACATGTTAAAGTTTCAAATTACTTGAAGGTGCATAAGAAATTTTCAAAATGTCAACACGCATTTTTAAAGATGCATAACACTTTAACGTCACTACTTAAAGTAACGGATGCGTGGTTTTCTAACAATGACAAACGCAAAATTAACATAAGAGTATTTCTCGACCTCAGAAAGGCTTTCGATACGGTGGACCATGGAATTCTCCTATCAAAGCTTACTAAATACGGCGTAGTGGGGACATCTCTTCGGTGATTCACGTCGTACTTGATGAATAGAGAACAATACTGTCAAGTGAATGGCAACAAATCTAACCTAAAAAGTGTTCACTGCGGTATTCCTCAGGTCTTGTGCTTGGGGCCTCTCCTCTTCATCCTGTATGTTAATGATTTTGAGCATGAGCGGTAGGAGACTGCTGTGTTAGCCTAAAAATGCTTGAATCGCCTCATAAAGAAACATATTCATTCAAACTTACGACGATGTGGTTGCCTGAATCTTTTTTATTGTCTTTGTCCATACATTGATTCTACGCATGCGCATGTTGTGCTAATTCCCATCCCTTCTCGTTTTCGCGTTTGGGGGCTTCCCAGAAACCCACATCGAGGCACAGCGTAGAATCAATTCAACATGGCAGCATGACAACGCCTACTAGGCCACAGTATACTTGCATATTGGTAGAAATATTTGGCCAAAGACAATAAGAAGAAAGAGACAACCAACAGCATCGTAAGGATGAATGAATATAACTCTTTATGAGGCAAAGCATTTTTAGGTTAGCACAGTAGTCTCCTCCAGCCCATGTTTTGAGCAGTGCCTATGACGTCAGTGTAATTTGCTCTGCTGAAGATATTGACGAACTTTGCAATGATCTAAGAGCTGAGGTTGACAATATTGCTGAATGGTTACGGCAGAAAGCATAAAACAGAATACATGGTCGTTGGTCACAAAAGACAAACTAACCGTATCTATGGTCCATTAGAGGTAACCATAAATGGAGGACCAATCAAACGGGTCAACAAAGTTAACTACCTTGGAGTTACAGTGAACGAAAACCTTACATGGAATGAGCAATTTAAGAACCTCAAAGGTAAAATTGAAAATGCCCTTTCATCCCTGCGGAGATTAAAGAACATACTACCGCAAACAAAATTGGATCAGGTGTACAAGGCACTGCTCGAGAGTCATTTGAGATACAGTGATGAACTCTGGGGTAGTTTGTCAAACACAAAGCTTGATCATCTTCAACGTCTGCAAACTAGAGCACGAACACTGGCAGAAAGCTCTAGATTAAAGGATGGGTGGAGTTGCAATTGGCTTTCAATCTCAAACTTAATTATAGTTGACAGGGTCGTGATGATCTATAAAATAATGAATGGTCTCTGCCCAGACAACTTCTGAGGGAGAGTTGTTACCAGATCTCAAATATCTAACTATCCAACAAGAAATCAATTAGATCTTGATACTCCAAGGCAGAGCCTAGAATTCTCCAAAAGCAACAAGGGCAGATTTTGTAATACAATAGCATCAGTCGCTTTGGTTCACGCCTCAATACAAAGCGGTAAGCGAATGCAGACAAAAGAAATGCTCTCAAGCAGAAATTGAAAACAAACGAAGCCGCAAAGTTGCCCTGAAACCAGTACGGCAAACTTTCGTTTGGTGCGGGCGAAGGGAGGTTTTTGAGAGAAGGTATGTGCTTATAACGACAGAAGAAGGGTAAATCTAAAGTTCTGTCTCGCGGATTTTGTTTATTTGATTCAGAAACCGAGCAGATGGCATTACAATTTTTGCATATTTGTTGCTCACATGTACGCAGTCACTCCTCAGCTCCTGAATCAAATAAACAAAATCCGCGAGACAGAACTTTAGATTTACCCTTCTTCTGTCGTTATAAGCACATACCTTCTCTTAAAAACCTCCCTTCGGCCGCACCAAACGAGAGTTTGCCGTACTGGTTTCAGGGCAACTTTGCGGCTTCGTTTGTTTTGAAATTCTGCTTGAGAGAATTTCTTTTGTCTGCATTCGCTAATCGCTTTGAATTGAAGTGTGAACCAAAGCGACTGATGCTATTGTATTACAAAATCTGTCCTTGTTTCCAAAAGCAGCTTTTTTTATTCTGGTGCAATTACGTGGAATGAAATCCTATCAGAAATCAGAATGCGTTCCACGATTATCATGTTCAGAACGAAACTGAAGGAATTCCTGCAGAACTAGCCATGAGCGACAGGACACAAAAAGATTGGGTCGGGCCTAAGCTGCTCTCGCAGTGATTACTGAGACCAACGTTATGAATTCAGTTTGCAATCAATTTGTAATGATGTAAGGAATACTTACTCGTGTTCTTGTGCTTCTCCGTCATTTCCTTGCCTTGTACTGCCTTGCAATTTCTGCCAAATACAGCCAGCATCGGAGCTAGATTCCCCTTCCACGACAGAACTGATCAGTCATGGCGAATATATTTTCGCTCCTCCGCACTCACCTTTTCAAAACTACGCGCCTATTCCGAGTAGGCGCGTAGTTTTGAAAAGGTGAGTGCGGAGGAGCGAAAATATATTCGCCATGACTGATCAGTTCTGTCGTGGAAGGGGAATCTAGCTCCGATGCTGGCTGTATTTGGCAGAAATTGCAAGGCAGTGCAAGGCAAGGAAATGACAGAGAAGAACAAGAACACGAGTAAGTATTCCTTACATCATTACATATTGATTGCAAACTGAATTCATAACGTTGATCTCAGTAATCACTGCGAGAGTAGCTTAGGCCCGATCCAATCTTTTTGTGTCCTGTCGCTCATGAACTAGCATCCTTCCCGAAGCACGATCACGGATCGTTTTCAAAACGCACCGTTTTCAGATTTATGAGTTTTCATTAGCGGTTTTGAAGAGCTCCGTTCAGCGGCGCAATGTGAACACATGGCAAATACGGATAAGTTTTTCTCCGTTTTCATATGAAAACGTAGCAGTGTGAAAGGAGCCTTAGTGTTTGAGCTCTTTTCTGTTTCTCTTGTTTTTTTCCGCACTGCTGAGGTGGCTTACTGGGATAAACCATGCATTGCAATATTTTTCTCTCGTTTTATAACTACAAATTGAATAGCTCTAACTTCTTTGACCAGTAATCTGCCTTGGCTTGGCTGTTTTGTTGTCGTTTTTGCGTATTGTGTCTTGGTTTTGTGGTTTTGTTCTTTAGTTCTTTGTTTTTGTACAGAAAATTAATTTGATTTGTAACTGCCATCCGTAGTAACAGGGATGCAGGAAACATCTCAAACTTGGGGGGGGGGCACGACGCTTTAGGGCACTTTTTTCTTTAGAAAAAAGGGGCATTTTCTAAAAATCAAAAGGGCACTTCTTTGTTTATTGCAAAATCTTGGAGGGGCATGTGCCCCCAGTGCTCCTCCGGTTCCTACGTCTACGTCTATGTGAAGACCCGGCGATTTTATGTCTTTTTTCAAAATGGATGGCACAGTGTCATATAAAATTATACATTGTAGTTTCTTAATCTTGATAGAAAAACGATAATGGTATATATGTCATTTTAGATTACAGTAAAACCCAGCAAACAAGAACATACTTTTCTATAAAACAGACTGACTAGGTTCTTATAAATGAGGTACCTATGACATTTTCAGGGTGTAGTTCTCATCGCAAGGGCACTTGTTATTTTGATGAATACATAGCTATACAGTATGTATTAAATAAACTTGAGGCTAGAATGACTGCATTTAAATATTAGAGGGTATGGTATTTTGTTGTTGACGAAGCAATTTATATCATACAGCTCGACAAAATAATTTGCATATCCCTGAAAACCTGAAAACGTTTAGAGAGGTGTTCAGTTATCAATGGTTGGTAGTTTCTTTACAATGATATGATGAAATTTCTTAATTAAGTGTACTCTCTCATAAGAACATTGGAGCAAATCAGTCTGTTTTTGGTTCTTACCTTTGGGTGTCTTTGTTAACCAAATCAATCTGCAGGTTCTTATTTTGCTATGTTCTTGTTTGCGGGGTTTTACCAACCTCGTTCCCAGGGTGCTCTTACGTCATACGCTGATCACGAAGCCGCATGAACACCCTGGTACACTTCGATCACATGCGTCCAGAATCTGGGTGCATTAGCAGCCATTATGGATTTCACTGTTTGCTAGGCAACGCGAATCGACGGAAAATGGCGGTTACTCTGGAGCAAATTCTGCAGTAGATAAATCGAGAAACTACAAACAAACATTTTGAGGACCTTATTTCAACCTTTTTGAAGGTATTTGAACAATAATTTGGGGTTGGCAAGTGTGTTTTATGAGAAAATAAGCACGGTTTGTTTGGGGCGAAAATGGGCCTAAGCTAAAAATTAGAGAAACTTTCACTGCAGCTTCCAAAATGAAATGGCTCGTTATTCTTCAAATTTCCGAAATAAATTGCAAATGATGGTTGGAATAGGTAAAGAATATGGTTTTACGTCGAATTTTGACATGCCGCAGCCGTTTACCCCACGCAATACTGAGTTACCGCTCAAAATTGCGAACAGCCAATCAGACTGCCGGACGGTCTCTAGTTTCCCAGAGTAGAGGTAGAGCAACGAACTCACGCTGGGGACGAGATTGGGGTTTTACCGTATTAAAACGAAACCAAAAACAATGACCGATACAGATGTTTAGATATGTCCTCCCTCTTTCGCTATATGCCCAGCTTTACTCTTAAAACCATTTCTGGAACGCACAACGAGGGAGGTAGCTACCTGAGTTCCCGAGCAAATTTTTTGGCTCTGTTTGTTTTCAACTGAATAGACCTTTTAGCTATTCTACAAAAGGGCCTGGATAGAACGCTATTTTTATACAATTTTATACGCGAGCTTCAATCGAGTGGCGTTAGAGCTTCTATCACTATTGTGCACATTCGAAAATTCTACAAAATGTAGCAAAATATCATACATACTATTCAGATTCTTTTCAGAATACCTTAAAGGTCTATTCCGGTGTCAATCAAAAACAAATGAGGTCTACTGATGATGCAGTTATCTTGCAAAATCTGTCCTTGTTCTAACGTCAACTATTGTGATCATCCTTCACTTAACACCAAAGCACTTTTTTTTTATTCATCAAAAAGAATTAACAACAAATTTTACATACTACTCTACTTATCTAATTACTCTACAACACCACAGGAACGATACCAAGGGGAGCGAAAGACAATGACTACCCCATGGCCAAAACATAAAGACAAGCAACGGTAAATTACATACAACTACTGTACATTACAAGCAATTAAAACGAAGAAAATAAACTGATTGATGATACATCATACATAAAGGGACTTGGTGGTTGGGACTTGACACATTGCTGAGGTTTCAAAGGATATTAATCAAACCGACTAGTTTTGTGGATGAAACGTAAAGTCAATTCGAGAATATTTTTGTTCAAATCATTAGAAAGGTCTTGATCGCCATATAGTAACAGCTGCGTCAAAGCGTCATTTGAAAGACTAGCGATTTGTACAAATGGTCGTAGTAACTCTACAATTCCAGCGAGAAGATCTCTCCGTTGAAGATCAAAAGAAGGGCAGAGCAGCAAAAAGTGCTCCTTATCCTCAACCCCATCACTTGTTGGGCACATAGGGTTTATGGTGTCCCTGAAATTATGCCTGAATTTGTGAAAATTTAACTTGCTGAGACCAACCCTAAGTTGAGTAAGATAGGGTAATCGTATTGGATCGTGAATTCCGAAAACAGATTTTGCAGGGGGACGGACTATTGATAATAGCTTTTTCTTAATTGATAATAACCAAAGCACTACAACCAGCTCTCCCTATCTTTGTTTTAACCATTATTTTTCGCACTTATCCCTTGACATTCCTCAAGATCTATTTGTTTTTATGCACATAAATGCCACCTCCGGTACTTTTTTGTAACTCTTATAGACCTTTTAGCTATTCTACAATAGAGCCTGGATCGAGCGATATTTTTATACAGTTTTATACTCCAGGTTCGATAGAGTGGCGTTAAAGCTTTGATCGTAACTGTCCACATTCGAAAATTCTAGAAATTGTAATGAAATATCGTTCGATCCACATTCGTTTTCAGAATAGCTGAAAGGTCTATTCTGATGATGAAGCACAAAATTGCTTCGAAACGTCATTAAGTAAACAACCAGATCATGGCCTAGTGTAACATCATCAATGATTCATTCATCGTCTTTTACTAGAAATGCCGCATAGGTTATCGGACTTGTCTTCTTGTAAAAACTGAAACCGTCAATTACAGTAGAAACCCGCATAAAAGAACTTGTTTTCATAAGAACCTTGAGGCTGAAATTTAATCTTTTAAGCCCCCTAAATAAGAACCTCCCACAGACTGAAACTAGGAGAGGTTCTTATATAACTGGTTTCAAGTGTTCAGAATTCCTCAGAACTTTGAAGAATTCTTACCTTCTGATCAGAATTCTGGTACAAAGACTGCATGATTTGTAAACAAGAATTCTAACCTACAACTGTTCTCACGAAGTCAAAAGAATTCTTAAAAATCCTTGTTCTGAAAAACAGCATTTTATAAGAACCTATTCAGGCTGCCCAAGAAAAACCTAGGTTCTTTTATGCGGGTTTCTACTGTAAATGGAGTGCTTTTAAAGATATGATAATCATTGCAATTCTTCCCCTTCGATTTTGGTGAGGATTCGATTTGCTGCCAAAGGAGCTGATTTTTAGAAACAACAGAGTTCCTCAAGATGGAAAATTTCATCGCTATTCCTTGTCATTCATTAGCTTCTACTCATTAAACTGAATTGACATACAGTTGTGCGACTCGTTGAGAAGTTGTAAAGGCCTTCCAGATCTCGATTCTTCTGAAATAAAGAGCAAATTCACAAATGTATCGTAGCAAAACTGACAGAAAAAGACTACGGGACGACTGCACTTTAGCGGACCAGCTTTATGTCATATCTCTCAGGAACTAACCCTAACCTAACCCTAACTTAACCCTAACTTATCCTAACTAGCCCTGACCCTAAACTAACCCTAACTAACCCTAAACTAACCCTAACTAACCCTAATCCCCATTTCCAAAGCCTAACTCTGGCCCTAACCCTTACACCATGACACATAGTGTGCAGATCTTGAAAGCTGGTCCGCTATAGTGCAGACTAGCCAAGACTAACCTTCTCATAGTGCTCAGAATTCTCAGGAATAGTTCAGAAGGTAATCGATGCTCTCTTTGAAGAATTCTTGCTGCTTCAAGTGTTACTGCCATTGCCGTTCGGTCTTTTGCACTTTTACAAGACGTCAGTCGAATTCCATTCATTCGCCTACATATCTACGGTTGGAAAGAAAGTAAATAAAGCCTAGATACGGTATTTGATACCGTGGATCATGGATTTCTGATCCGTAAATTAGCCAAATATGGGATAAAGGGTAAAGAGAAAGACTGGCTTAAATCATACTTAACTACTAGAAGCCAGTATCGCTCTATTGATGGTCAAGTATCTGCTAGTATGGAAATAGAGTGCGGATTTCCCAAGGTTCATGCCTGGGACCGCTGCTCTTTATCATTTACTTGAATGATTTTGAGCACTGTCTCAAACACGCAAGCCAACATGTATACGGATGATACCGAGATAACAATATCCTCAAACAGCCATGCAGAGCTAATACAGACAACACAAGTAATTAAATAATTTTAAAGTTTACTGAGTTGTCGTGAATAAATAAAATAAATGAAATGAAATGAAGACTGGTTTCCATATGGTCGGAATAGTCGGCGATGCAAAAGAAATTCTCTCAAGCAGAAATTCCAAAACAAACGAAGCAGCAAAGTTGCCCTGAAACCAGTACGGGAAACTCTCGTTTGGTGCGGGCGATGGGAGGTTTTTAAGGTATGTGCCTACTATAACGAAAGAAGAAGGGTAAATCTAAAGTTCTGTCTCGCGGATTTTGTTTATTTGATTCGGAAACCGAGCTGAGGGAATTACGATTTTTGCATATTTATTGCTCAGATGTACGCAGTCACTCCGCAGCTCCTGAATCAAATAAACAAAATCCGCGAGACAGAACTTTAGATTTACCCATCTTCTTTCGTTATAAGCACATAACTTCTCTTAAAAACCTCCCTACGCCCACACCAAACAAGAGTTTGCCGTACTGGTTTCAGGGCAACTTTGCAGCTTCGTCTGTTTTGAATTTCTGCTTGAGAGAATTTCTTTTGTCTGCATTCACAAATCGCTTTGAATTGAGGTGTGAACCAAAGCGACTGATGCTATTGCCCTTGTTCGGCGACGCATCACCGAGGCAGGCTCAAAGACACATCGGGGACAGTTGCGTTAAATGGAAACATTTTCTGAGTGATGTGTCCGACATCACCGATCAGATGGGGACAGCACCGGGACGCATCGAAAGAGTTGAGATGAGTTTAAAGCATGGTTGCCATTTGATGATAACAAGTGATCGTTTCCATATGTTGCCGACTGATCGGGGATACGTTGCCGATGTGTCGCAGTGGTCGCCGACTGTTACGATCATAAGGAAACCCGGTTTAACATGCAAGCATAACTATTGAGAATATTGTGTATAAGGGAAATGCTATTTTTGGAAATTAGCGATAAAAGATCTGAACGGATTGTATAATTTTCTATATTCTATAAAATTTGAAAACCTGGCGGGATCACTCTTCTGTGGGTATGTATATCATTCGAGTTCCCAAAACTTGAAATACACGTTTCTCTTATAAGAAACTAGAATCAGGCCATAGTACTAAAAGTTTCTTGATTTAACATGAAATTTGGTTCATTTTAGTTGTAAAAGTTTCTTAACTGGTTTCTCGTTGTTGAATGCATGAATTATCAATGTTGTCGCTAACACTGCTGCAGATATGTTTCTTGACATTTAGAACATCATATAGGGATAACCAGTGTTCTACTATGTTGAAAACACAAATGGTTAGTTAACATTGCTCAAGAATAAAGGTCCAACGATATATTTGCTATAATAATCATGCTTTTAACTTTGAAAAGTTTCTTGATACTTCTCAGGCATAGTACTAGAGTTTCTTAACATTTTAGCCATCTTAGTACAAGTTTCTTATAAACCAGCTTCTTATAAAAAACGTGTAAACCCCTAATCTCTGACTTATCTTGACAA
Organism: Aurelia sp. 3 sensu Dawson et al. (2005); assembly: GCA_964020215.1. Taxonomy (NCBI): domain Eukaryota; kingdom Metazoa; phylum Cnidaria; class Scyphozoa; order Semaeostomeae; family Ulmaridae; genus Aurelia; species Aurelia sp. 3 sensu Dawson et al. (2005). The sequence goes on along the minus strand of OZ026583.1, from coordinate 3,832,276 downwards.
AGATGAACTTTTTCTCTGAATGAAAGTGAAATGTTTCTCTAGTTAAATATTCCACCGTAATTAAAAACGACACACTTGATTTCTTCTTCACACTCACTTGCTATGAAAAAGAATGTTCAAGTTTAATTATTAGTGTTCTCTTTAAAAAAATACAAAGTAACTTAATGAGATATTGTAAATTTTTCTTAGCCATGACAGATTGGGCGTTTGATTTGAAATGTGTGAACCATGGATGCCATTGCCCCATCGAACATCTTGCACAGTACTTGTAAGTTTGAGGATGAAATCTAGCATTACCTTCAAGGATGTTCTGTTCTCTCTATCATTCTGTTAAGGTTATGCTTGGATTTTAAAATACCTATCGTTTCAAATCTTCTCTTCAACGGATATGGTTGATCAAGTTTAGCACAATTCAAGCATGAAAATTAATGCACATTCAACAAAATTATTAATATTCAAGAAAACATTTTTCCACATTCAACATACAATATCATTCACATTCAAGGAAAACAATTTATATTCAAGGGTCGTTATTCATGTTCAGCGAAAAATTTATGCACATTCATGGGCACAATTTACATTCCAGAAAAACGATTCGTATTCAACGGTTTTTACTCCTATTCAAGAAAAAGTTCCCGTATCCTTTTTTAAAATCATTAAAGAAAAATAATTTCCCGGATCTTCCTGTGAAATTATTCAAGGAAAAGTTCCCGTAGCCTCCTGTGAAATCATTCAAGGAACAGTTTCCGTATCCTATTTTGAAATCATTCAAGAAAAAGTTCCAGATACATAATACAAAAGTTTACAGATTTTTTACAATGTTTTCCATATTTACAATCTTCTTTTCCCCCGGTATTTACAAAGAAGTAAATTTAGATCAGTTCAACACCCAACCTGAGCCACGAAAGGTCTACATAGTCTACAATTGTATTCTACTCTTTTCCAGACTTTGATTCTCCTTTGAAAGCTGGAGAGGGTTTCTGATTGCTTTATGTCATTGGGGAGTGCCTGCCATAATCTACACCTGCGAAACGATATCCTCTCCAAGCCATTGCACGTAGTGCGCACTTGAGGCAATGGTAGATCATGTCAGCTTCTTAACACATAAGGACTGCGTTTCTCAACGATGATCTCCTTCATGAAACTAGGAATAAGCTCAGTCATCAGCAATTATAAATTCCTCATGTGGACTGGGACCGCATAGTCTCTGAGTAACATTGCATCATAATCTGATGTCATATCTTTGTAGGTTATCCGTAATGCCCGCTCGTGAATACCGTTAATTTTAATGTTCAGTGTTCTAACACAGAACATCCAAACAAGAGGACAGTAAATGAACTGGGACAAGATAAATGTCTTCATTATTCGTTTTAGTTGATCAATATCAACAAAGTAAGAAATTCTTGAGCGTGCATGTAGTTTTGACTAGCTTTTCTACTAAATACATACAACGAATAAGAATTAAATAAACATACATAAAACAACATACAATAAATAGCAATTACATAAGATGCTGCATGCAGGGGAATTTCTTTAGGAGGAGCTCTCTCAATAGATAAACTAATTGAGAAGAGAGCACTCCCTTTTTAAAGATGGTTTTGAATCATATTTAACCATTTATCGAGCGACCAGAAGCATATTTATCACTTTAGGATCAACTTTGATAGTTTTTCATAAATAAAAGGCTCAAAGCTAATGATGAAAACTGAAAGCAGATGATGATCTTTTTATATCAACTGGAATATTGTTTCAAAGAAACGCACAGACCTGATACCATAAGTATTTCTCGGGTTAAAAAAGTCAGTTTTTTGTCACTTGCCGTGCACCATATTGATGAAAATTCGTCACTGATTCAAGAAAAATTGAGGAGGCAACTAGGAGAGTTCTCATTGACACGATTACAATCATAAACAAAGAAAAGCAATAGACCACTTTCACAATTACGTCAATTCTTTTAAAATACTTCCATGAACATCACTTGCCTCGATATCATGTGGATCTAAATCTCAAAAGCGTGCATTGCTCTTAGCAACGCATGAAATAGTTTTGTACGTGTCTTTGCTACATAATTATATGATGTAGATTTCTTGCTGTACAGGGAATCACATCTCGTACCTCGAATTGAATTTAACTGTGAAACTGGTCTATTCTAACTGAAAAAGATGTTGAATCTTTAAGATTTCCAAGTCAGAAAAGATAGGAATGGAATGGATTCTTTTCCCTGCAGTCATTGTTATAAGTGAAGAACAACCTCTTTGCTTTGCTTGACACCCTGGATTGTTTTGTTTCATTTTTGGACAGGATCAAAATCAGTCAGTCATTTGTCCACAATGCTCAGCAGTCAAATATAAAAACAAATATCAGATAAACTTACCTCTTCACTTAAACGAAATATTTCGATATTCTTGCTTTTTTTCGAGTTTACAACAACTTGCAAGTGAGCCATTAACATTGCAAGAGATGTAAATGATTCTGATCTCGTACCCTCTACAAGTGTAGAACATCAAAAGCTTAGCATCAAATGACGATTAGAATGAAATTCTAATCGGAGTTAAAGCAACGAACATGCTGTTTATTGTTTATTACAGATTTACAAATCTGGCAATTTGAAGTACCATGTTTTTGACTCTCTAGAGGTGTAATGTTTTTCATCAGCTGCGTGTTCATTGATAGTCATGCATGCGGCATGGTTTCTTCCATGCAGTATAAAACAAAGTTGGATTTGAGAATTTAGCAAATTTTGCACACTCGTGCTGAGTGGTTGCAAATCAAAATGCTAAAAGTCTCGACAGCGAGTCGAGCAATGTTGGTTGAAATGGCCTTCGGGCTTTGCTTTGTTGGTTGAAATGGCCTTCGGGCTTTGCTTGTGTTTGTGTGTTACGTGTTTGTGGCCTTCGAGCCATGTTTTTTCCTTTTCAGCTACGTTCGAGCTGGCCATTTTGTTGGCCAGTTGTAATGCACTTCTACATTGGTTTAGCACGAGGCATGGAGCCTCAGATTTGGTGAGAAATTTCTTTTTCATTTATATCATTTGTACTGTCGCCTCTGGTTATAGCAATGCAAGTATTTGGAGGTATCATTTTAGCTATCGCTTACAGGGGTTGCATTTTCTCATCTTATTTACGCTTCGACCCTATTTGGCTTCGGGTCTTGCGCTGTTTTTTTTTCTCCTCTTGGTTTGGGGTTGGGGGAACACTTTGCTTCGTTTCATTTCATTTCCTCGCTTCGTGTTCTGTGGCGGGAAAAATGCAGGTTTTCCTTCCAACCCCACCTTCGGGAGGGTTATTTGCTTTTTTCGGGAGATGGGCTAGTTCCCTCAAAGCCCAAATTGCCCTAATGATGAGAAAATGCAACCTTATGTTTGTCTGATGCTTATGAGGAAAGATTTACGAAAAGGTTGAAAATATCTGAAGGGCAGCCAAGCCCCAGCAGCCTTGGGCCTGTTTATGGGAGTGTAGCTTTAAATGACGATTAGAATGAAATTCTAATCGGAGTTAAAGCAACGAACATGCTGTTTATTGTTTATTACAGATTTACAAATCTGGCAATTTGAAGTACCATTGTTTTTGACTCTCTAGAGGTGTAATGTTTTTCATCAGCTGCGTGTTCATTGATAGTCATGCATGCGGCATGGTTTCTTCCATGCAGTATAAAACAGAGTTGGATTTGAGAATTTAGCAAATTTTGCACACTCGTGCTGAGTGGTTGCAAATCAAAATCTCCCACCCACCCGCCTCTATCACATTTTCATGTTGGATCTTCTTTCTTTTGCAGGTGCATCTGGAAAAGTTTTGTCCAACATGGACGAGGGGACTAGTTTTGCGGGAAAAATGCAGGTTTTCCTTCCAACCCCACCTTCGGGAGGGTTTTTTGCTTTTTCGGGAGATGGGCTAGTTCCCTCAAAGCCCAAATTGCCCTAATGATGAGAAAATGCAACCTTATGTTTGTCTGATGCTTATGAGGAAAGATTTACGAAAAGGTTGAAAATATCTGAAGGGCAGCCAAGCCCCAGCAGCCTTGGGCCTGTTTATGGCAGTGTAGCTTTAAATGGTGAAACTTTGAATCTAGCTATATTTGTGTGTAGAAATCTGAATCCGGAGTGTCAACAATAAACAATTCCATTAAGGCGGGCTTCCACTTGTGCGAATGTGGTCGCGCGACCCGTGTGATCCATTGAAAGCACTCGCGCGAACTAGTCACACGACTGCGCGACCAATGGCCTGAGCATGCGTATCAAGTAATTATTGCAGCATTAAAGCAATTTGATTGGCTCTATTCGAGCTGGTCGCAAAAAAGTTGAAGTAAATCCAACTTCTAAAATCAGTCGCGCGATTGCGGATGACTGGGGAATCTTCTTCTGTAAAACAAACTACGCATGCACAGACAACTGGTCACAAGTGGAAACCCGCCTTCAGGCCTGTTAATCGACCATGATTTGATTATTCGATTAATCGTATGCAAAAAAATTGTCGATTAATCGATTAAAAGGAGGCCTAAATGCAATGACTGCGTCATAGGCAGGAACTAACAACGGTAGCAATAGAACCTTAATTACTCCAGCGGCACAGTATATACATGGGTCTACTGATCTAGTACCTCCTCCGGGGAACTGGAGAGCTTCCAACTTTGCTAATATCATCAACTGTGACTGAGACTAGAGTTACACTTTATCGGATTGCTATCAGAGCGGAGTAACTTTCACTCCGTAGTGACATTTGGGGCAGCAATTACAATATGACCCTTCTCTTGCTCCTACGCCTTATTCCTCCGCAATTTTGGTCAATACTGCAGGGCGCTTTTGCAGTCTGGCGCCAAACTTTATTGTTTGCTAATCTTTATATCATTGTTTCGAAGTGGAATATATCGGATTCGTGCAGGGAGAGCCGAACGTTCGACTGCACTACAAGGCTTCGCTACGGAGTGACTCCGGAGTGATTTTCGTATCACCTCCAGAGCGGAGTGATTTTCACTCCGCTAATAGGAGCGTTGTGTATCGGATTGGTGCGGCGTGTAACTCAAACCCCAATCCGATACGAAAGTCACTCCGCCCCGATGGCAATCTGGCATAGTGTTACTGGTCCTGAAACTGACCTCGTTTATCAGCCATGGGTCTGGCAAGCAAAGCATTCTTTGCATCAAATCATAAATTAAAGTGTCCGATGACTAACTCTGAAACGGACTTACGCCATTTTGGAAAATAGGAAGAGAACTTCTCATAGTAACTGTGCAGGAGATTTAGGTTTTCACAATTCATGTTGTCTTGTATTGACATGTCACCAAACCTGCAAATTTTAATTAATAATTAGTTTCAAACTGCAAAATTTTGGTAAGGACTAAATGCTCGCTAGGTCTCTCAAATACTTTCGTAAAATGAAACAAAGGCAGGGACGAAGCCAAGGGGACAGAGCCCAGAAATAGTTCAAAACTTCCTGCGGATGCTAAGTTGGTTCGTGAAATCTTCCTCATTTCATCATTTCAAAAAGTCAAAATAGCAAGGATTTTCAAACTTATTGCGTTGCTTATAGCTCTACAGTTAATGAAATTTTCCAAAATAAAGCAACTTTTTCCCTCATTCCTAACAGAAATTACTTAGCCTTCCTCAAATATGACGTTAAAAAGCACAGCCTTCCTCCAGCTCAGACCCAAGGAGCTGTGAGTTTTTTTGTACTCTGCAAAGAGAGTGCACAGGGATGCGGCACCCCAAGTTTTGGTTGCTCAGTTACTGATAATGAGCCATAATGAATGAATGAATGAATGAATGAATGAATGAATGAATGAATGAATGAATGAATGAATGAATGAATGAATGAATGAATGAATGAATGAATGGGTCCAGTGAGAAGTGGCAGACAGAGAAATTTCTAGCAAGAACGTACCTTTCTGCGATGGTAGCATGTTCATTTATGCCTACATTGAATACAACAGGATGGAGGTAAATAAGCGCGCCACTTCGTAGATCTTCTGGAAGGGCTTTGAAATGGGAGCTTTCCAACGGAAAACTGACAATCATCTCCGATCTAGAAATTTTAAAGTATTACATTTAGGAAGTGGAAAGAAAACAACTACGTCAGTATGAAACAAAGCTATGGTAAGAACGATTGATAATGCAGATTTTTGCCGCCTTTGGGTCGTTCTTACCGCGAAGAATATTGAAATTATTGTGTCGCGTGTGCATTGGACACGCCATAATTTCTTAAGAAAATGAAATATTTAAATAGGGATTTTAACAGATATAACTAGCATCTGGAAAGTAGATTGCTTCAAAAAATAGGAAATTTTAACCAGTCTTCTGTCCTTGTTACGTTTTATGAAGCTATTCAGCAAAGCCTTCGCAGGTTTCCTGTATCTTCTTCGCTTAATCGCCTTTTGATTGATTCGTGAAAATCAAGCTTTGGAGGTTTTGGACCATGGGCCAAGGGCAAAAATCGAGAAGAAACAATTCCTATCGTACGTTCACTATGATTAATTCTCAAATCGACATCCCATCTTAAAGTAAGATCTTCTACACAATATGAGTGCAAAAAAGAAATGTGTTTGAAGACACGTACGATCAAAGATTTTTAGGGTGAAGTGGGGACAGATGGGTCAGAGTGGGGCAAAATGGGTCAATCGACGTTTGCTTTTAGAGCTAAACCAAAATGTCCTTGGTTAAACGTATATCGACTTGGTCGTAGGTGTTATCAAAAACCGCCGGCGTGACTTTTCAAAACGGTTTGTCGAGGACCTTCCGAAAATTACGGGTATTTCTATAAATGTCCATTTTGGTTTAAGAAAGACGGCAAAGACCTGGATCGTCCTCTACAATAAAGATGATAAGTGCCTACCTCTGGTGTGCTAAAATAGAGACAGCTATTATAGTTTGTTAGAATCATTTGACTAAGTTGATTAAAACTAGGTGACATGTGGTCAAATTTTGTTTTCTACTCTTTTTTCAACCATTTTCAAAAACAATATCTCAGCAAGATTGCAAATAACATAAGGAGGTCAAGATTGATCCTGTCATTTTATTCAAACAAACATCGAAATCCAAACTGCACTCACATGTACCGACCCGATTCGAAAACAGCATAAGCACAACCCCAATCGCCCTAGTAATGAACCCGCCGGACATTAAAATTCTAGGGGCAGAGTTATGAAATTATACATTTTCAGCGGGGCTCAAAATATCATGACAGGAAAAGGAAAACTTCAGCTATAATCTAAATGAGATGTAATGATTGTTGATCGAAAGATCGAGGTATTTTTGTAAATTATCTCTCTGTCGTACAGGCATTAAAATCATCAGCTAATTTAACTTTGTAAAAAATTCATAGTTGCAGCATGACTGAAAAAGGGCCCTAAACATTGATCAAATTGTAAGGACTCTCCTTACACAGAAAATTACGCAATAAGCGTTTCACCTCTCTCAAGAGTTATACGACATCAATGTTCAAACAAATACTAAAGATTTTCAGTCCCACGGCAATGAATGGGCAGTGGATGTCTCTCACCAATGAAAAATTTTATTTTCTTTATTGAACTGTGTGAGGAGTCCTCTATGATTTTATCAATGTTTTACGCCATTTTTCAGTCATTTTGCAACCATGAAATTTTTGCTAAGTTCAATTCACGTTTATTTCTAGTGCTTGTGTGACAACGAGAACAATCACAAACATTCTTCGATCTTTCGGCTTTTAACTAGAATTCGACTGATTCAAATTTGTGAAGAAGTCTTGATGCTATGAATTTTTTTAAAGTGGAAATTTTTCTGGGTCACCCGGTACACAAAGGATGTACACCTATGGCACTGCGGTTTGTTCAATTTGTTTTGAGTGGGCTTGTCAGGATTCTAGCTACTGAAAGCTAATTTAGGCCCACTGTGCATGCCGCATCCAGGCATGGGACCCCTAGTTTAACGTCCTTCCGAAGGACGACGACGTGAATAATAATAATAATAATAATAATAATAATAATAATAATAGAAATATTTATACAGGTTAAAGCCTTTTCAATGCCAAAAGGCACTGTTATCAATAAGGGTCCTGTTTTTAAAAAAGTATATACATTGTTAAAAATGAAAGTAATTGCAGTTTGGGTTAGGTACAATGTTAAATTATCTAATCTTATCTTAAAATGTAAAACAAATAGCTAAAATCGTTTATAATGTACTTTGTAGTGAACTAGTTGTTCAAGAAATGTTCTTTTAAGTGATGTTTGAACTGAACCAACGACGTTAATTTCCGAATGTCAATTGGAATTTCATTATAACAAGAAGGACCTTGAAAACGAAATGATTTTCTTGCAGCCTCTGTTCTGACCTTTGGAAGGCGGAGCGTTGATGAATTTCCTCTTGTGTTGTACTTGTGATCCACTTTCTCTATATATGCCGCAAGATTTGGGATGGCAGTCCCTTGCAAACATTTGAAAATCTGTATTGCTGCCTTGAATTTCTTTTGATTTTGTATGGTCATGAGTCCACACTCTTTGCAGCTCTTTGGTTGTTTATGAATGATCTTAATTGCGCTCCTTTGTAATCGTTCGAATTTATTCGCCATCGTGTCTGAGACTTTGAGAACAGGAGTTGAACAATATAATATTTTAGGAAGAACAATAGCTTCGTAGACTGATTCAGCCGCAAAATCTGACAGTGAATATCTCATTCTCTTCAAGAGCCTTATTCGAACGGCCACGTTCTTTAGGATCTTTTGTAGATGGTCATTCATGTTAAGTGATGGATCTAGTGACACTCCCAAGTATTTATATCCACTTACAAAATTGATGAGATGCTCTTTCAGTGAAACTTTCAAATTGCTTTGTGAATACAGCCTTTTCGCGGTTCCAAACAGCATTGATTCAGTTTTCCCTTTTTTTAAATTTATTATTAATCTATTATTGTCTAACCATTTAGCAATGATTGACATCTCAGCAGTTAAAGTCTCTTCTATGACGTTTACATTTTTGTGAGAAAAAGATATCACTGTGTCATCGGCATATATTTGGATATTGCAATTCTTTACACTCATTGTCAAATCGTTTATATGGATCAAAAATAACAAAGGTCCAAGAATTGAGCCTTGGGGTACTCCATATTTGACAACTCGAGATTCGGATTTTGCAGTGCCACACTGAACAAACTGATAACGATTTGATAGATAACTTTTTATCCACGCAAGTTCAGTGTCCTTGATGCCATAGAAAGGAAGCTTTGATAACAGTATAGAGTGTTCAACTGTATCGAAGGCCTTCTGCAAATCAATGAAGACTGCACCAGTCAGCTTGCCTTGATCCATAGCCTGGCGGATTTGATCTGTGAACAAAGTCACGGCAAGTTCGGTGTTATACCTTTTTCTGAATCCAAACTGACATGACGTTATGAGATTGTGGTGTTCCAAGTAGTTAGATAGTTGATCGTAGACAATTCTTTCGAAAACTTTCGACAAAGCTGGCAGTACTGAAATTGGACGATAATTTTCAACACTGGTTTTACTGCCAGATTTAAAGAGTGGGATAACCTTTGCAATCTTCATTTTCCCAGGGACTACAGATGTCCTAAGTGATAGATTTATTATGTGAGCTAGAGGTTCTGCTATCATAGTTGCGCCATCCTTTAAAAATCGTGGAGAAAAATTATCTTGACCTGGAGCTTTTGATGGATTTAGTTGAGCAAGAGCCCTTGACACCCACTCCTTCGAGACTGATTGAAACTTAAAGGTAAAGTTCGCATGGCCTAAACCATTGTCATTTTGCCAGGTAACATTTTGTTGTAGACTACCGCACAATTTTTCAGCACAAGTTGCAAAATATTTACAGAAGGTGGAGGCTATGCCTTGCTTTGTAGTTTCCAATTTGCCATCCACTTCAAGTGCTGACAAAACTGGTGATGTATTTTCTTTCATTGGATATAACTTTTTGATAAGCGTCCAAAATTGTTTCGGATTTTTTGCATTCTCCTCCAGCAGAGTTTTGTTGTAGGAGGCCTTACTTTTCTTAATGCTTGCGTTCACTTTGTTTCGGTGTTGTCTGTATAAATGCCAGTCGTTGTCATTGCCACTTCGTTTGGCCTTCCTGAGGTGGTAATCCCGTGTTCTTATTAACTTTAAAATCTCAGGGGTCCTCCATGGGCAGCTCAAACCACGAACCTTCTTCTGTATCATAGGCGCGATATTGAGTGAGTTGTGAAGTCAGGCCTCCGAAGTCACCCATCCGGGTTTGACCTCACTCGACCGAGCTTAACTTCAGTCACCTGACAAAGAGTCTGTGACCCAGGCACTCACCCAGCTTGCACCCTTACAGTTACAGTTGCCTCTGAATACTCATTTACCGACCTCGGGAGCATGGGCAGCTGAATTGACTGTTGGCTTATGGCTTGCAGTCACCAAACGGAATTCAAATACATCTGAGCACATCCCACAAATTCAAACCATTGCGCCAAAACGACTCAGCCATACGGCCTAAACTGAAAACTTAAAACCCACCTGTCCCCTTCCAATGATGGATAACTCTCCAATGAATCGTCGCGAATGAACTGAAAATAGAAAAGTGACAAATATCAATAGTATTAGGGAGCCGCCATTTTTAGTCCTGGGTACCGAGAAGAGGATTTTTGACAGGGATATAAGGTAGGATTTTTTGCTTTAATAGCTCGAAGAAACATCCATGAAGTTCAAAGGCTAACATGAGGAAAACAAGACTAAAAAACAATTTCAATAAAATTCCAACAAGTGAAAATTGGGCTGCGAATATGACTCAAAGAAACCTGAGTTTTAAAATCTTTCGTCGAAATAAGAAGTTTTACCATGCTCAACCTGATCCAAAAGTTGTCAATGACAACAAGAGGTTCTGAAAAGCTGTAAAATCCTTGTTTTCAAATTTGATTCAAAGCAGTTCTTGTATCACATCACCGTTCTAGAAATTGATGTCGTTGAATCAGATGATGGTTATGTTTTTGAAATTTTAATTAAATATTTTGTAAATATAACAAAAACTTTGTGTGTAGCTAATGAACACGATCATGAGCCCTTGAATAATCATGATGAAGATCCCTGCTTAACAATCATACCGCCAAAAGAACCATAAATTTCTCCTTCAGGAATGCTAGAACAGTTGCAAAATTTAGATCCTAAAAAGGGTTCACCATAGGAAACAATCCCTGCAAATACCTTGAAGTCTAACACAGACCTGTTTTGTTTTCCTCTTGCGGAGCTCTTTGATAAAATTTTTCACCACTATCTGGAGAGTGTAGAAACGGGCACAAAACGCAGCATGCTTTGTTGAACTTTTTGCAATATTGTAACAACAGCATTGCTATAAGGGACTTGCAGGGGCAATGTCCATGGATCTTTCAAAGGCTTTGATTGTGTAAACCATGCTCTTTTAATCGAAACACTGGGTACCTATGCACTGTCCTTCGACTCATAAGAAGCTATCTATCAACAGCTCTTTTAGTGATTGGAAAGGCATTAGAATTGAAGTACCGCAAGGGTCAGACCTGGGGCCTTTGCTACTTAATATCCTTATAAATGATATCTCCATTTTTGAAAAGTATACAAAGATATGTAACTATGCTGATGATACCAGAATCTTTGCATGCCATCCAGATTTTGATATTATTGTTAGACAGTTAGAAATAGACAGCTCTGTGATGGTAAAATGGTTTTCTGGCAACTTTTTGAAATTAAAGGCAGTCTGTCACGTATCTGATTGGCCGCTACAATCAGAGTTCAACACAACAGATTTCTTTGTGAATCTGTGTATTTGAAACAAAGGAGGGTTAATCTTCTTGAATTTCTACGGCCATAGAAAATCAGAGGATCATCAGTCATTCAAATTTCGTATTCTTTGTATTGTCATTATCAACCAATCAAATGCGTGACAGACTGCCTTTAAGTAATGATAAATGCCACCTGATGATATATGGTAATAAAAGCACCGAAACAACAGTCACGATTGGAAATTCAAGCATCAAGGAGGTGATTATGAAAAGCTGCTAGGTGTGACTTTAAAAGAAAATTAAGTGTCAAAAATATGTTGAAGATTTGTGTACAAAGGCCAACCAAAAGCTTGTCGAAGTACATTATCCTATCAAAGCAGAAATATTCAATCATTGTTCACTTGCATGGATGGTTAAAGGGTCTGTTTTATCTGGCATGCCTTGCATGCGTCGTATCTTGGTTTGCTTTGTTGTCGCCATTTTCATAGGCCATGAAAATGGCGACAACAAAGGCCAACCAAGAGATGATACATGCAACGAATGCTGGATGAAACAGACCCTTTAACGACACTATATCATTTATAAGGAAACTAATTCAAAATGAAATCGTATTCACGAAAAGGCGCAGCGATTAGCAGGCAAATGTAGTGTATCGGAGCTAGAAAAGTTGAACAAAAAATGGGTTACCATTGATCTGCACAATCTGCAATTGCTAATGGTTGAAACATTCAAAACAAAGAATAATCTAAATGAAACATTTTTGAAAAACCTTTTTATTAAGAGAAATATTCCATACAGTTTGAGAAGAGAAAATCATTTACAATTGCCAAATATAAAGACAACAACATACGGAGTAGAGAATATTCAGTACAGAGGTAATCTTTTGTGGTCCTCACTGATGAAAGAAATAAAAAATTCCAACACACTATCTGAATTCAAACGAAAAATAAGATTAAGAAATTTATGAAATAGAAATACTTGCATCTGCAGATTTGCAAAGTTTTCATTAAAGATTTAAGACTTTTGTGGACTTTAATTAGCTAATTAGCTGTGTATTCTCCTCTTATATTGCGAACGTCAAAGAAGTAGTTCATGATGATAAATAATAATAATCAATAGGTACTGATAGCTTGTTTTATAGTGCAACACATCAGGACAAACGATTTTTGCGGCGTTTTTGGGTCGGCAGTTTTGAGAAAACGGAGCAGGTGATTGTGATTTGTGATTTAAGCCATGTTGAATCAGAACGAGGCTAATCTGCTTCAGGACGCGAATGGACATAAGTCGTAGTTGTAGCGGGATGTTAGTTAAGGCACGGCGCGATACTAAAACATGTATTCAGTCAGTTAAGACAAGCCCGCTTATCCTTGGTTATTAAAAAACTCATGTGACACTTCATCAAATACTCCAAACAGAGGTCAAAGGCAGGGCTGACTATTTCTGAATTTGCTGAAATCTTTAAACTGATTAAGCTACCGGGTGAATCGATAAAAACGCCCGGCGTTTGAAAAAATTCTGCTCCCTGAATATCAAAGCAATGAAATTGAAAACTGTCTTGTTTTATCCCCGATATGTCAAATTAGGTTCAGTAATTTACCCGGCTTTAATCGGTCATTCCTTCCCGTCGAAAAAGGAGATTTTCTGCAGAAAGCCCCTTTCGGAAACCTGCAAAAACGAGTGAAAACACCAAGCAAGATTTCTCTTTGTTCTCCTTCCTAGAAATAATGACTCTTGGATATGTTCATGTATTTTGTCCTCATGGGAGAATGGAATAAATTATTCATACTGGGGGGGGGGGGATTTTTCAACCCGCCAAAAGGAAAGCACATGCTAAAGTGTGCTGAAAGTCATCGCTGTGAGGTAAGCACATTAGGGATTCTTGCTTGTAATTTTAGCACTTTTTTAAAGATTTCTCAAAGGGATTCATCCTAGAAAATCGCTTACAGAATCTGAACAGAGTGACCGATTTTAACCAAGAAAATTTCTAAAAATAATTGAACATATTAGCTATTCTATTAGGTATTGCAAAATATCATTGCTTGTATACTCAGGGAGCAGTAGCCTTTCAAACGCTAGGCATTTTTTTTACTCACCCGGTATAGGCTACCATTCTATCAGTTTTCTTTTCGTCCTTAACATTAGTTAAATAGAGTGCCGACATTTTATGAGATACTTTTCTCCATACAGATATGCTCTATGCGAAAAAATAACCTTAAATACTAATAGTTGGAACATTTCTTAGCAAAAGCGTAGGGCAACTAACCTTTGGGAAAATTTAATTTGAAAGCAAAATAGTTCATTGTAACGTATGAAAAAGTTCTTGGTCATTGAGAAATATGTGACACGTCATCAAATACGCCAAATAGAGGTCAAAGGCAGGGCTAATCTTCGAGAATTTGTTCAGATCTTATAAACTGATTAAGATATATGCTAAAATTTAAGAAGTTTCCTTTAGTCCTTAACATTGATTTCAGAGCTGACCTTTTATCAAATTCTTTTTCACCATTCAGCAATACCCTACGGGGAAAATTGTCTTTTGACATTCTACTAATTGAAACAGATTAGGCAAAGCCCGGGGAAACTACTCTCCGAGAAATTTTTAATTTGAAAACAAAATATTTGGCCATCAAACAAACCATGTGACACTCCATCAAATACCCCAAACCAAGGTCAAAGGGAGGGCTGATTTTTTCAGAATTTGCTCAAAACTTTAAACTGATGAAGATATAAGCAAACATGTCACTGCTACGAAAATTTAGCAGGCTGCATTTAAAAACCGAATCTTTTTGCTGACAGGGTGATTAGCATCTCTGGTGAAAACACTGTATGATTAAAGATCAGACAGCGAGTATGATGACTTTTATAAGCATTTTCAATGATGTAACTGGTGAGTTGAAAAAATATGTCCACTGTTTGAAAAATTATACTGCAAGAACCATGTAGCCAATCCGTAAAGCCTGGTTTCCATATGATCGGTACAGTTGGCGATCTTACTGTGACACATCGGGCCTCGGTGGCACAGTGGTAAGGCGTCGGGCTCACAATCCAAGGGTCGTGTGTTCGATACCGGCACTGGCCACATTTGAGGATAGCATCCTTGGGCAAGGTGTTAACACAAATTGTGCCTCTCTCCACCCAGGAGTATAAATGGGTACCTGGTCCGTAGTTATGAGCGCCGTCTGTGGCTGCACCCTGCTATATGCTACTAAGCATAGTGACCAGGGGGTAAGATGTAAAGTCGTTTGAGTAGCCTTGGGCTAGATAAAAGACTATAAAAAAAGACTATAAAACTACTACTTACATCGGCGACGTGTCCTTGATCAGTCGACGACAGGTCCCCAGTCAGGTCCCCAATCAGTCGGCGATGCGTCCAAGCGCGAACTTGCCAAACTGGGGCTTGACATTGAGTAGAGTCTGTGCGTGGTTGGGGTTATCAAAGTTTCTCACAAATTAGATCTCAGACAAGGTTTACGACAACGCAATGATTGCTTATGAAAAGCTCATCAGTTGTTATAGTTCGTGGAATTTTCACGAATATCTACCTTGAGACCAACTTTTGAGACATTCCATTGTGTAGGGGACACTTGCCTATTATCACAGAGAGGAAGAAGATTTCTGAACTCAGCCCCCATCTGTCACTGTGGGACTAAGCTTAAAGCGGAAAATTGATAAAGTAAATACCTTAAGCTTTACTTTGGTCAAGTCATGAAAAGCTATAATTGCATCTTCTAGCATCCCCATTTCATCACCTACAACATTTAAGAAAGATACCAAATGAGCAAATAATATACAAGATTCGCTGTGGTGATCAGAGTGGCTCAAACTGTTTCCATGGTTTTCAGATCTGCTTTGGACCAGCCCTACTTTAATCTTTTCATATTCACCTATTTCAAGAAGATCTATGAGAACATAAATATTTCAAGTTTTTTCATATAAAAAGTTGCACATGGTACTTTGCCGTAAATCCGCCGTGGAAATCTTTTGATATTTTAATTGGTTTCAAAATGGCGGCATTTAAGATCTTTGATGCTGTGAAGTCATCAAATTTCTAAATCCTAAACCTGAAGAGCTTCAGATTTCTGCTTGCCACTATATTGTAGACCTTCATAAACTATGGTGTTCTTGAAGATTATATCATTTGTTGAAATATTCGTATTATTATTATATTTATTATTATTTTTCCTCCATTGATTTAAGATTTACCAAGATCTATTAAAATGTCGCCAATGCTTGAAAATAATCAAGATATCAAAAAATTTCTAAAGCAGATTTACAGCAAATTAATTAAAGTTCCTTCAATCCAGTCAATAGACATTTTAGCTATTTTAGCCTGGATCGAGCGTTATTTTTATACATTTTTATGCATGAGGCTCGATCGAGTGGCGTTAGCGCTTCTATCACTGTTGTGCAAATTCGAAAATTCTACAGAATGTAGCAAAATATCGTTCGATTCTGATTCTTTTCAGAATACCTAAAAGGTCTTTTCGTAGAAAAACGTGATGGAGTTGTACAATGCAATTTTTTAAAGACTTGAAAGATTTGAGCACTATGCTTTACGACAATGCTTTTGAACTCAGACAAAAGACGGCATTGTTCCCTAGAGCCACTTCTGTTTCCACTATTTGCATTCAAAATTCATCATTTACGAACAACACGATGTTTGATTGTGTGTTTTTTTAATATTCATCTAAAATTTTACAATACAAGTTACGTCTACATCCTACTATACTTTCTAATTAACATACAAACTATACAAACACTACTGGGACAGGACCACAAGGAGCAAAGGACAATGACTACCCTGTGGCCATTAACATATAGACATGCAAATATTAACAACTAAATGAATAACTACAAAATACAAACCATACGATTTAGCATTATACACATAAATACTCGAATCCGTTTCACATTTGATGTCAGGCCAGCATAGGAGAAAGATGCTGAACACCAGGAACCCCGGAAGAGAGAACAGCGACGACAGCAATTGCTACCATCACTGATCCTCCCCCAGAGCCCCGATCCCTCAATACTCTACGCATATGCTGTCACGCCAGGATTTCTCGTTGTAATATCGATTGTGTGTGCCTGTTCAAAGACCATGGGAAGCACAGACTCTTTAAGATAGCGTATGTTTGTGAAACCTTACAGTAACTTTGGAGAAACTTACCATGAGCTGTTATCAAGCTCTCGAAGTGCACCAGAAGGCCAACTTTAGCGAGTTGCTCAAGAAACATTGGACTATGAATTTTTTCCGAAAGCTTTATGACGAATCCAGCGATAACAGGGGCAAGCTAGAAACAAGATATTCATCTGTTAAATGTCACATGAAGCAAAGATATTTATTGATGTAAATGATTATCACTGTTGAATGATAAAAATGTCGTTGAAAATTTTTCGATATCTGGTTTCATTTTCCATTCATCAACCATTTGTAAAATTGGCGCATGACGTTGTTGTTACAAAAAGTCAACAAAATATTTCCTACAGGAAATCTGATTAAAAATTATTTTTCTATTGCCATGCCATTTAAAACATAATTTCAATTCGTCAAACAATCTCTAATGTAGCTCAGCCGAAAAATTCTTGCAGCTATAGCCTTCAAAGGCAACATACAGCAATGGCTACATATATTACATGAAGTTTTAAGTAAATTCAAAACAAAATGACGTCATCATCTGAAATTAAAATCAGTAGATAACTCGAAAACGAAATGAGATATCACAAAATTTAAACAGCAATTCTTATCATACAACAGTGTTAATCATTTGCATCAATAAAAATTTCGCTTCAGGTCACATTTGAGCTCTAGCTTAACGATCAAAGATTTGCCAAAGATTTTAAGTCTGATTGATAGGACAATACGACAAGCTGAAAATGTCATATGGTGTGTTCAAAACGTTGCCCAACAAACTGGTTCTTAAGTTTGCTTACCAAGCAATGTCTTCCGACGTGG
Organism: Aurelia sp. 3 sensu Dawson et al. (2005); assembly: GCA_964020215.1. NCBI lineage: Eukaryota > Metazoa > Cnidaria > Scyphozoa > Semaeostomeae > Ulmaridae > Aurelia > Aurelia sp. 3 sensu Dawson et al. (2005). The sequence goes on along the minus strand of OZ026583.1, from coordinate 3,814,631 downwards.
CAAAACAGGAATAAATTGGTTGGCAAGTAAATCCCCCCGGGGGGGGGGGTAACTTCAATAGGCGGGTGACGGGGGTGAGCCATTTGACGTCTGAAATCGTACCCTAAAATTTATAAACTTTCGCGAAAACGATACCCCAAAATTTACAGGCCATTGAAAATGTATACCCTAAAATTGTGACAGCCATCCAAAATTTTAACAAAGTAAGTGAAATTTGATCAAAATCAATACCCTAAATAGTTATTTTTCTAAAATGACACCCCAAAATTTATGACTACTTGTGATTTTACCAGAAATGATACCCCAAAATTTATTTTCAGCTGGAAAAAAGGCACCCCAAAAAATGGCACATCCCGTACCTTCATATATGGTAGTTACCCCCCCCCCCCCCCGGGAGTAAATCTCAAATGTTTGGCAAAAACGTTTGCTCACTTGGCCAGTGCTTTACATTAGAATTATCAGTACACGTTTTTTTTCATAAGAAACTGGTTTATAAGAAACTAGTACTAAGATGGCCAAATTCTTAAGAAACTCTAGTACTATGTCTGAGAAGTACTAAGAAACTTTTCAAAGTTAAAAGCATGAATTTTATAGCAAACAGATCGTTGAACCTGTACTATTGGGCAATATTATCTAACCATTTGTGTTTTCAACAAAACAGAACACTGTTTATTCCTATATGATGTTTCAAATATCAAGAAACATATCTGCAGCAGTGTTAGCGACCACCTTGACAATTCATGCATTCAAACAATAAGAAACCAATTAAGAAACTTTTAGTACTAAAATGGACAAAATTTCATGTTAAATTAAGAAACTTTTAGTACTATGGCCTGATCCAAGTTTCTTATAAAAAAACGTGTAAGCCAAATAGCAATGATGTTTAGCTGGACAAACATCGGAGTACCTTTTTGAGACAGACGGTAGGACGAATCGGTCAGTATGATACTGTTGTGCAATGACTTGGAATGAGATTCCCATATGTATATAAAGATCATCATCTCTCAAAACTTTTCGCCACAAGCTTGAAGCTTTCTCTTGAAAAGTATTAACAAAGAAGTTTTGTCCATATCTCAATCAAGTTTCATTCACATGAATCAACTGATATGAATCTGATGAGCAATCAGTTAGTTATAAAATGTTTATGAAAAAGGGGGTGTTCTCTCCTCGATTAGTTTTTAACTACTGAGAGAGCTCCTCCTCAAGAAATTCCCTGCATACAATGTTCTATATTTCCATCCATAGTTTATTGATTTATATATCATTAGTTGTATTGTAATTAAGCCATATTTAGTTTTTCGCTTCTTTTGCTTTTTTTTTTTTTTTTTTTTTTTTTTTCTATCAAATCTTAAAAAACTACAAGTAATACAATTGATTCAACTGTGCCAATCATAGCGGAAAAAGACACAAGGTCATCGAGTTTCCACTATGAATGGCACTTACAATATAAATTGGTTTCTATTTACAAGGAAACACAAGTGGCACTTACAATATAACTTAGTTTATTTACATGGCAACACAAATATAGAAAAAAAACAATTACGACTTACAAATACAAGAAACAAACAAAAGAAAGAAATATAAATACAATTACAAGATGTATGTTGCTGCGTTTCAACTAATTGTACTGAATCTACAATCGTTTCGTATTTTCGATAAAACGAAGTGTTTCCTCTATAATCAATTTGTTCACACTCACATCTAAGTCAGGTTTTCCGAAAAGAAGTAAATTACAGAGCGATTTGGAGTTCATGTCCGAAACGTTGAAATCAAGAATGTTTTCGAGTTGACCAAAAAGATCTTGCCGTATAATGTCATACAAAGGGCAGTGCAGGAGAAAATGTTCATTATCCTCATTTGCTTTACCGCAGTCGCAAATTGGGCTTAAACAATCAAAATTGTGCCGAAATTTATGCTCGTTTAGATCACTAAATTTGACACGAAGTTTTGTCAATCGTTTAATACCAGTGATATCATCGACATTGAATATCGGATTCCTCGATGGTCTAATTATGGCCAAAACTTTCCTTTTAAATTCACCAAGGGAAGCCGAATTTTTTATCTCATAATCGAGCAAATTCCATTCGTAAAGGACGTTTTGGAAGTAGGTATTTGAAAAGCGAACAGTTCTTGGAATAATTGGATCATAAGCCCGCGCAGGTCTGAGATTGTAGGAAATATCGCGCTCAGGGGGAATTTCTTCAAATAGATACTGCGGAGTCGATGACATTTTTAGGTTGTAAAAATGACATAAACGTCTATACCACCGTCTCTTATAAAGGTTTTCCCATCCCAGTTCCTCATAAAGTCTTTGCCTATTGGTGCCTCTCCAAGCACCAGTCACTGCAAGTGCCGCAGAGTACTGTGTTTGTTCAATTTTTCTCGTCAGGTCCAAAGACATATTTGGATCAAATCTATGATAGATTATGTCCCCATAGTCCAGGTGAGGTCTTACATACAATTTGTAAACTTGGTCAAGAACGTCCCTTGATACATATCTTGAAAGGTACCGTATGATGCCAATACCCCTTCTTGCCTTCATAATTGCTTCACGAATATGGCTTTGGAAATTCAGTTTAGAGTCCAATATCAGCCCCAAGTGCTTGTGTTCCGACTTCCTTTCAACTTCAGTGTCACCAAGGAAGAGATTAGGATGATGGGGCTTTATCCTTTTGGCGGAAAAAATTACTTCTTCAGTTTTGGTGGCATTGAATTCCATTTTCCATTGCCATGCCCATAAACGTACCCTTTCCAAATCCCTATTTAGTTGTTGCGCAGTTGTTGCCTCATCATAAACAACAGAAAAGAGTGAAGTGTCGTCAGCAAACATTTTTACATCGCTATCAACATTTTCAACAAGGTCATTGATGTACACTAGAAAAAACAAAGGGCCGAGTACTGATCCCTGGGGTACCCCTGCAGATATAGATGCCCATTGTGAGCTTTTTCCGTTTAACAGAACACGCTGTTTTCGGTCACTTAAAAAGTTTCGAATCAAGATCATAACGTTTCCAGAAATACCATTGCATTCCAGTTTGTACAATAGACCATCGTGCCACACCCTGTCGAAAGCCTTTGAAAGGTCCAAGAAAACAGCGCGCGTTTCCCTGCTTGGAGATGCTTCAAAGCTTAAATAGATCTTGTGTGTTATAGCCAGTAGCTGATTTATTGTCGAGTCTCCTGGACGAAAGCCTGATTGGTTTTGGGTTAACAGGTTGTTATCACATAGATGACAGTAGAGTGTATCAAATAAGAGTTTCTCAAAAATTTTTCCAAAAATTGGCAGCAAAGAGATTGGTCGATAATTCTTTTTGTTTTGCCTACTCTCTTTCTTGTGGATGGGAACAATATTAGCTTTTTTCCATACGGACGGATAAATTCCTGTTTCTAAACATTTTTCAAAAATCAGGCAAAGTGGCTCTACTATTGAAGCATCGCAGATCTTAATCATAGCAATCGAAATATCATCACAGCCGTGCGCTTTCTTTGAATCCAATGATCGAATCAACTTCAAAACTTTTCCTCTGTCTATGTCAACCTTTTCAAGAAGAACTCTGCACCTGGGTTGAAAAGTGGGGAGAGTGCTCCCAGTAGCTAATTCAGAGCATTGTTGAACAAAGTAGTCGTTTAGAATCGTGGCTTTCTGTTCAATATTGGTGACAAATAATCCATTTTCGAGCAGAGGAGGAATATTCATAACTTTCTTTTTATTGACTAGCCTATTTAGTACAGCCCAGTATGCTTTTACCCCTTGTGTTGGATCAGAAAGTTTACGGCCTAAATTTGAATAATAAATCTCTTTTGCATCAGTTACCAATTTAGATGAGTCGTTCCGCGCCCTTTTAAACACTTCCCAGTCCTCTTGACTTCTACCCCTTCGTATAAAGTTCTTGTATAACCTCTTCTTACGTTTTATTGCAGTTTTCACGGCATTTGTAATCCAAGGTGGGTCCTTGTCATTAAACTTAATTACTTTATTTGGGATATACGCAGACACGATAGAATATATCTCATTTGTGAATGCCGTGGTCATTTCTTCAGGTCCCATTTCACTGAATTTAGATAACCAATCAGTGGATGCAATAGTATCTATTATTGCTCTATCATTTGACCTAGAATATTCCCAAATAGTTTTTTTGCTTAATATCAAAATTAAGTTAGTAATAGTTCTTTTGCTTAATATCAAAATTGTACGTAGTGGAATTTTAAGATAAATGATGAACTGAATAAATTTATAGGAAGCAGTGAAACACAAGACACCAGCAGGCCCTTTAGACAAAAAATTTCACTGATGCAAAATGCTCAAGTATAGATCTTTTCACTCGCCAGAAGAGGTTTGGATCGAGTGTCCAAATCTGTTAAATTTTATGATGAAAAACAAAAGCATGACCAATTTTCTCAGTAGAAGCACTGTTAGCTGTAGCAGGAAGTTCCTCCAGATCTCAGAACACTGTTGCGCGAGATAATCAATGACAACTGTACAGGAAGCGAGTTAAGAATGATTGTCCATATTACAACTGGTGACAATACATGAGACTTACCACTTGCGAGAAAACAACATCTCTTCTGTAGCGAATCTCCTTAGTCATCGTGCCAATAGAAGCGTATTCTTTCATCAGAATAAACCTCATAATCACATTGAATTTCTTTATGAATGATCTCACAGTGTTTGATAATCTCTTTGCAGATTTGATCACTTTGGCTCGAACTAAAAAAAGCAACGAACATCCTTTATTTGACTTCATTTTCCTAAGGATCTGCACATCAACATTTACAATGTCCAGAAGAGTGGCTTGGGCAATCGTGGCAAGGAGAAAACTTGGAACAAAGACTTTAGCAAAATATCTCCAAAGTTTTTCCCTATCCAGTTTACTCAAAACAAACCCATTTTAAAATGTGCCGCAGGAACACCGCAAAACAACACAAAAGAAAAGACGACTAATTTTCAGGTTATATGTTGACTTATATATACGAACTGATATTTCGCCACGGCATACGAGGCTTCTTCAAAGCTAAACGTAATCACAAATGTACAATAATTTGAATAAAGGTTAAAGAACAAATGACAGAAGTATAAGGCAACTTAAATCAGGGGTCTGGGCAATCTAAATATAGCCTATTGCATTCCATTTTACTTGATAATCTGGAGAGATTATCAAACAATTGGACAAATGATGGTAGGACCCATCTGTTGTTCTATTTTTAAACTAGACGCTATACATCCGTCATTTGTCTTCGTAACATGGTTGGCTAAGGTGTGCTACATCGCAGGGGGGTGGACGTGAGGGATTAGTATGTGTTGAGCAAACATGATTGTGTGGAGGAGGAAAGTAACATGATGATGATTAAAGTATGTTATATTACAAATAGAACTAGATGTTAACATTGTTAAGTGAATGCTGCCATGGTTTTGTAGGGGGTTGCAGCTTCATTGTTGATAAATTTTTGTATACCGGGTGAGCCAGAAAAAAGTTCCCACTTTTGAAAATTCATAACAGCAAGAGTATTTCACAGATTTGAATGATTTTAATTCTAGTTAAAAGCCAAAAGGTTGAAGTATTTTTGTGATTTTTCTCGTTGTCTCACGAGCACTACAAATATAGGTAAATTCAACTTTACAAAAATTTCATGGTTGATTGATTACTGGAAAATGACCCAAAACATCGATCAATGCATAAATGACTTCTCGCACAAAATAATTAAGGAAATGCAATTTCTCATTGGTGAGAGATATCCTCTAGGCATTAACTTCCTTGGGATTGAAAATCTTTCGCATTTGTTTGAAAATCGATGTCTTATAGCTCTTGAGGGAGGTGAAACGCCCATGGCCTATTGTTCGATTTGAATAGAATCCTTTTGATTTGATCAATGTTTTAGGCCCTTTTTTCGTCATTTTGCAACCATAAAATCTTTATAAAGTTAGATTTCCCAATACTTCTAGTGCTGGTAGGACAGTGAGAAAAATCACAAAAATACTTCAATCTTTCGGCTTCAAACTAGAATTTGAATGATTCAAATCTGTGGAGTAATCTTGGTGCTATGAATTTTCAAAAGTGGGAACTTTTTTCTGGCTCACCCGGTATAGATGCGGGAAGCACCGTTGTTATACCCTTCTCTCTTGTTTAAGTGTTAAGGAAATGAACAGACTGTTGAAACAAAACAGAACTGATTAAAAATTAGAAAATATCAAATTAACCTATGACTATAAAACTACACAATTTTCTGGCCTTCAAGACTGAAAATTTCCCCCAGCAAACCCATTTGACTCCTCCAGGCTTTCTGTCTGAAAATATTTGTTGCCAAATATAATTACGTAATTTCATCACGAATAATTGGAAACGTGGTACACCTGCCCCTAAAACCATATCTATGCATTTGCAGACAGCAGTACATCTAATTTCTACTTAATTTATATGATCTCTGAAATGGCAAGCATTTTGACCGAAATCTCAACTTCAACTTTCTCATGTGATCCATGCAAGAGAAAAAGGTGCTGTATTTCAGGTCATTGCAGGGGAATGTTCAACATCCCTGTCTCAAAGTAATTGTCTCAAGCGTTGCTATTGTACCCTTTTTATGATAAACTTTCACTGAAAACTACCCATTTTCAGTAACTGTTTTGCCAATTTCAGCAAAACTGACCCTTGTTTAGGGAAAATTTACTGAAAAATTAACCATTGTGTGGAGAATTTTGGGCCAAAACAACCACCATATGGGTGGCACATGCCCATATCTTTGAAATGTTACTGTATGTACCCCCTGGGCTGTAAGCAATGCTCTGAAGTGGTGCAATAAAACTTAATTCCATGAGGGGCAACACTAATTCTTGAAACGAAGAATAACAAACAGTGATTTACTTTTAGCACAGTGTTTCACAACTTCGAAGGTTGCCATCAGAATTTCAAAGCTTGGCAGTCCAGGAAGAAACTTATCTTAAAATCATCAACCTTAAAATAAGATTCATCGAAGAGCTTCTCTTTTTGAGCAATAGCTGATAGAAAGTCATCAGTCAATGGCATCAGTCCCTTCGTCAGACATCCTACAGTTCTAGGCTTCTCCATATCTGCATTCATGTGATCGTGAATGCTACTGCAGAGTACCTTAGAATCTTCTTCTTCAAACACAGGTTGGAAAAATTTTTTTCAGATTCAATCCTTCCTTCTCGTTTTCAAACACTTATGCTGTTTTGTATATGCATATGTCTCTTCGCTACAAGTACAAGTGGGCTTTTTTGGCTATGAACTCGATTTGTTAACTGTTTTGATACTTCCAGTGTCCAAGGTTTAATGATGGTACCCAGTGTTTTGCTTGTCCCAGTCTTGTTGGGCCTTGGGCCAGCTGCACCCGAAACGAATTAATTGACGACCTCAAACAAACACAGTCATCTGATGCCCAGGGCCGAGGAGAGGGGGGGGTCAGGGGGTTAAAAACCTGGGGCCCATAGGGGCCCATGAATAATAACTCAGTTTTCTCAAAAAAAGCTCAAATTCAGGTCTCTGCCAGATTCATGATCAAAAAGGACCCAGTAACTTCTCAAATTGCTAAAATGTGTTAAAAGTCAAGAAGACGCAACCTGTTGTTATATCGTGGTTCTTGTGCATAATGACTGGCTAGTTTGATGACATGATAATTGTATTTTGAGGCACAAATAGCTACCAGAGCGACTCTAACAATCTTGATTTTAAAAAATTTCCCGGAGGAGCATACCCCTGGACCCCCTAGATGGGTGCTCCTCCAGCGTACCTGTCACAACTTGCTTTGCCAGGGCCCAGGGGCCCATGTTTCGTTTTGACCCGGGGCCCATAAATCCTCTCCGCGGCCCTGCTGATGCCAATTTATCTCTGTCATGTCTTCCCGGCTTATGGCTGATATCTATTTTCTTCTGCGTTCTGCAGCTAACAATCTAGTTTGCACTCCGTGATGAGTTAAAATTGCTAAGCACTCGGAAAACTGTTTAGGCCGTTCTCTCGTCATCACCCCGCTCAGCAGCACCGCTCACGTTTCTCACTCATTGCTCTTTCTTCAAGTTTTTTTCTTCATAGCTGATTAATTAGACACGAAACCATTATTACAATGAATTCTTTCAAGCCAAGATATTATAAAACCCAAATGATTCATTAAAGTGATCCTTGGAGTGAAAATGTGTCGATTCCTCACTGCAACGTGTTTATTGTGGTGCACCAACATGGCGGACAACCACGGTTGCTATGGGTTGCTATGCATTTTAGTCACGTGATAAAAAGCTAATCTCTAAGACGCATGCCCAATGAATGCAATTACGTTACTTGATGTCAAACACACGAAAAAATTTTCTAGATTTTTTAGACCCTGTGAAAGATTATGAGGGCTGCCTCGCAGAGGCTCGGCAGCAATAATAGTGATGTGACAGAATACAAAATGAAGGGATAGATAGAGGATATGTATTTTTCGTGATTATAGGTAGTAAGTTACAACCTAGTTTATTTATGTTAGTGGTCAGTGGTCCTGTACATGCCGTTCGGTATGAGAGTATGAACTGGACAGGCATGAACAGAACAGAAAAACTCGTAAATTCTCTACATATAATTGAAAACTGTGAAAAACAACAGGAAATAGGAGACTTTGCATGGATATCGCATTTTTAGGTAAACATAAGCAAACATTAGTTAACAGTGGTATTGCAGGATAAAATTCATTTCGATATTCATTTTCTGTGAATTTGGAGCATACAAAAAAGCCAGGTGACTTGTGAAAGCGAGAATTTCAAAATTCATAGCCACTTCATGGCTTTGCAGTATGTTATAAAGGGTCCAAAATAAAATTGGGTTTTTGAATCTTTTTATGATTCAAATTCTTTTTTATAATCAACTAAAAGAATAAAGCTAAAAAAATACAACTACTGTGCCGATCATGGCGGGAATAGACGCTAGGTCATCGAAGTTCCCACCGTGAATTACAATTCATTAGGAAGAAAATAACGACAAAGAAAAATTTAATGTCTGTTTGACATCTGACGTCAGGCAATAACATCAGCGAGTCTTGACAAATTTGGAAGAGCACAGGTGCAGGATAATGAAGTGGGGACGCTCATATGCTGACGGACAGCTGCCACCCAATGCCACATGCGCCATCCCAATCGGGACAACACCGAAGCCAAAGGGCAGCAGCCACCATCCTTCAATTTTTCAGATAAAATTCTGACAATTTTTCAACTATTCTCATTTTTCAGGTCATCATAGCGTATCTAGACTGCTGTCTCACTGAAGACACTGCTTCAAATTTTTCTAACCTGGTTCACGTTGAAAATCTTGTTCCGGGCTATTTATCAGGGACATGAATAGCACCAAATCATCTCTGAGGCCACAGTCATATTCAACCTGAAAATAAAACGAACTAACAGTTGATTTTAAAAAGTTTCGAAAACGATTGAGGAACAATAATAATAATAAGAGCAATATTTATACAGGGTAACCTTGTCAACACTATAAGTATTGTTATCAATAAGGGCCCTGTCTGAACATTAAAGAAAAGTAATCTATCTATTTACAATAAAAGGTCCTTCAATATCTATTTTTAAAATGTCCTATCCTTAAGCAAATGCCTATAATCCTTGTAGATTTTCTTTTAGTCGATGCTTGAAAACAACAATAGAATCTAAACTTCGAATGTCAATGGGTAGTTCATTAAAGCAAGATGGGCCTTGGAACCAGAAGGACTTTTTTGCTGCTTCTGTTCTGACCCTTGGAACGCGTAATGTAGCTTTATTGCCTCTTGTACCATAATAGTACAGAATAGTTACTTCCATCAAGCCACAGTCAAAATAATTTGGTACTTCAAATTTGTCATTCTTCACAATTATCACTTACTGTTAAAGCTCTATTGAAGTCTCTCTTTCTTTCAAGTCTCCTCCTTTCGTAGCTCCCTTTCCAAGCCATTCTAAACACGCTTCATTAATCCGTTAATTCCCCCTCTTACATACTGAATCCAATTTCATACCGTTGGCAAGACCAATTTTTGAGAAAATGAAACTCTTGAATGGACTAAGTTGTAGATCAAAAGTGCCATAATTCGGGATACCTTAGAAAATCACCTTAACCCCGCCTTCTCTACACCAAAATCTCTAATTCTGGGGGTTCCTAGGCACGAATTACAGAAATTTGGCCTTTTCTCGACTAAAAGTGCCAAAAAGTATACTGTTGGCTCGACAAAGTATACCCTTGGTGAGACTAGAGGTTGTTTTGGCCTGTTCACAGGCTAACTACAATCCCGGACAAAACTCATTGAGACAAATGATTTTTACGTCAACATATGCCTTTCCTATCATTAAAATATTACCTGTCACTGCTAAATGCCCCCTCCCCCTTTGCAATTTTGGTAGATTGAAGAAACACACTTGTGAACTCATCTATGACATTTCCATCGGCTGCCAACATTGCAATTGGGGGTGGGGGCTCTCAACCCAAAATCTCCTCCAAAAAGCAGAGTGTCTCATGAGCTTTGTCCGGGATTGTAGAAGTTCGAAAAAGCATAATCTTAAGAGCAGCACATTGCCATGTACCTTTACTATAGAAGGAACCTCCCCCTGTTGCCAACCAACCGTTTTACAACTGTTTCAACAAAGAACTTCAAGTGAGCAACTTCAAGTTGTAAAGGGTCAACACCGCATCAGAATGAATGCATTTGACAAGAAAAATTGTTTTTGATTCTGGGGTGGGTGAGGGTGGCCTAGGGATCGTAAAATTAATAGTCTTGATTTGCAACTTTTGGAATGAGCTCTCTCCATAATAAAAAGCCCTTCCCCTCTCTCTGTTAAGTTCACTTAGGCCCCGTTTACACGAGATCGGATCTAAATGAATCCGTACCCAAACTGTAACGGATAGGCCATTGTGTTTACACGGGACCCGACGAATCCGAACCCATTTGGATCTGCTATCTGTACCCAAAAGGGATCAATTTCGAAAGTGATCACGTTTGGGTCCGATGCCAAAAAGGTCTCGTGTAAACGGGTGGGAGCGGATCCAAACTGCTATCGACTGGTAATGGCGTGATAAAACTGCCTTCGTAGAAATTTCAAAGAGGGAAATCAGAGAAGGGATCTATCAGACTGAAAAATTTCAAAGGATCTAATTGAAGATGAGAAAAATGTTTACCAGAGCGCTGCTAAAAGTTCATAAAAATCGACATGGATTCGATCCCATGTAAATGCGAACAACTCTGGATCCGATCTCTCAGAACAGTGGATCGGATCCATTTGTATCCGATCCCTATTTATGGATCCGATCCCGTGTAAACGGGGCCTTAGAACCTCTATAGTATAAGTACCTCCATAACTTGACAGAGCTTCTATGTTACTCACAAGTTAGGAGTAAATTCTTTGAAGCATGCGATGAGATTTCGGCATTTACTTGTCGGGCTGGGTCAAGCAAGCAGATGAATTCTATCAAGCATTATAGCAAATACCTGGTCTGACAACTCTTTTTTGTCGATTTCTTTGAATTCAGTGCCATTCCATTGCCATACTGCAAAGAAATGTAAGATGAATGAAGGACATATTGGAAAAAGCATGTCACAAAAATAGCAAAGTTTTGATTGATCGAAATATATCGTGATCGGCAAATGTATCCAAAGATATCCGAACAGTTACTTCTGGTAGCCTTAGATATGATCAATATTCTTGGTTTTCACAAAATCTAATTCATGACTATCTGTTTCACTATGAGCATAATCCAATAACTTTGATGGTCTTGCTCCATACATCAGCCACTACTGATCAGATTTACCCAAACTTTGTGTCAAACTTTGCGTTGAAATTTCTTCTATTAAAGATCTAAGAAATAAAATTCTTTCTATTAAAGAAAGAACGAAATAAAAATTGCTCTCATGGCTGCTCCGCAGCGGCTACTCAAACAGCGCACATATTTCTTGGGACACTCTGAAGTTGCCGTTTAGTTGTTTTTATTTGTGATAAAAAGAGAATTGTTGCCTACACTGGCTTGACCTCAAATGTGTTACAAGCTATCGTATCTATAAGTATTCAATTGTTCATGAGTGGCATTTTTACTTGTCCACTTGGTTTAAATCCAATGTCATGTTCTTTATGCTAATGATTATGGGGTAGTCATTGTCTTTGCTCCTTGTTGTGTTATGTCTCTATATGGTATGGTTCTCGTAGTATCGTAAAGTAGTCTATATGTAGCGTCTTAAGAAGCTTGTTCTTGTAAACTTTTAAATTGATTTAAAAAGGAGAAAGGAAACTGCACAGTTTACCGCTATCTGAGTCATCCTCAGACTGTCCACCACCACGAGATGATTCCAATGATTTCTCTGCATCGCGAACAAAAGAAGAAGATACAATATTCAACACATCTGCAATCTAAAAAAAGAAATTCATTGTCGAAGTTAATAGCATACGTATTAACAGCTGGTTGAAACTTCATGGAAATGTTTCATTGCGTCTGCTTATCATGCTGTATCATTTTAAATATTCATATTCTGCAGGATCCGGTCTAAATTTCTCGTTACTAACTGCCTGATTTAATGCATATTACAATAGCACTACAAAGCATCGGTTCCAAATCTCTAAAATAGTGGGTGTAGGATTCAATGACTTATTTCTTTCAACTGATTGGCTTCAAAGAAACCTTAGCTATCTTGCTATAATTTTGCCGTTGGGCTTTTCTGAAATGTTCAGTATTTTCAGAATTAGAGCGTTTTTCTTCTTTTTTGCGAATCCCAAATAAATTTTCAAAGAACTTAAAACCGTTGTAATTTCTAAACTGTTTGACGCAACATGAAATAGTTTTCAAGAAAACCATAGTTTATCGATGTCTACAATATGATATCAAGCAAAATTCTGTCATTATGTGGTTTATGATTTAAAGATTTGATGACGTCACACCCTCACATGACGTGAAAAAATATTGCGCTGCAATTTCGAGAAATATTCAAAATTTCTGAAAAGTCCAACGGTAGAATTATAGATTAGTAGCTAAAGTTTCTTTTAAGAGCCATTCAGTTAGAACAAATAGGTCATAGAATTAAATCCACATTTTTACACCGATTTAAAGATTTCGAGCTTATGCTGCACTACAATGGTATTTCACAACTCCATGATACATTTACGATATCACTTCAGTTAAGCTACCGTTGCTCATACCTTGTTGCTTAAGAGATCCGCAGTAGACTTCAGTTCAAATGTATCAAGACTATAAATTAAAAAGATTAGTCAACGCAACCAGTATATATAGAATATTCGGAGTACACCAGCACAAGCTACACAGGTGCTATGAAGGTCCAAATATATGTCTCTGGTGCTAAAGGATAAAGGATAAACAAACAAACGAGCTTGACCCGCTTTGTCGGGAAAACCTGTTTATGAGGGAGAATATTTCCTCGCCAAGGCAGGGTCCCAAGCGAGATCCCGACTGGCTGGGAAAATATCTTCTCAGGCATCCCGTCCACACGTATACGTTTATGTTTGCAAAAGCAGACTTTGTTATATGTGTACGTCGTTCGTCTACATGTAAGCGGCGTTTTAGAAAACGCTTTCCAAAGTGGATGCTTTTGAAAACGCCGTTTTTCCCGTTTCCATGCAGACGCTGGTAAATGCATACTTTTGTAAACGGTGACGCCATAGAAGTTATGTTCATCAATCGTTTTCAGTTGTTTGGCGTTTACGTGAGGACACGCTAAAACACACTGAAAAGGTTCTGCAGACGGAAAACATTCTGTGTGCTTACAAAAGTACACGTATAGGTGTGGACGGGACCTCTGGTGAATGCTAGTGTTCTTTCATGCAGTTAAAATGTATGGGGCGGGATTCCACCAGGAAAATTCCAGGGAAATTTTCTCCATATGAACAGGCCCTTAAAGATAGTCGATAAAAATGAATTACTAACTCAAGAGCTGCCTATATAAATCTAAAATTAGCTTATTGTATTTGATGACCTCAGAATGTGCGTGGATATCGCTTAGCTTGACAACAATACCTTGCATAGGCGTTGCCATGCTCATTGCCTAATCTTAACAATCCCTGTTCGCATGCACAACGAGTTAGTTAGACATCTAAGTTCAAGGATATCTTTTGCACTCTGATTTCTTCCTTCGCGATTGGACTATTGTTTTGTTTGTTTATTTTCAATTTGTTTCGAGTGGGCTTGTCAGGATTTCTAGCTACTGAAAGCTAATATAGGCCCACTGTGCACGCTGCATCCAGACATCTACAATGATGTATAAATCTCTACACGATCTTGCACCACAGTACCTTAGTGACCTATTCCTTAGACTATCATATTTCCACACACGAGAGCTAAGAAACACCAAAAATGATCTTGCAGTACCGTTAATGCGAACAGTAAGTGGCCAAAAGGCATTCTCTTACCGTGGTACCAAAGTGTGGAACAAGTTTAACAATGATATCAAAGAGGCCCCCTCGGTATACTCTTTTAAATCAAGGTTGAGACAGTTGGGGTACGAAAATCTTTAATTTTGTATATTGCTTATTGTCGCCAGATGTATATATTTTTATCTATTAATTTATTTGTAAATAGTTTATTAGGTACTTTAATTTTAACAGGGCCAAGTTGTAAAACAATATCCTTATTGAATTTGTACCCTGTATAAATATGTTTAAAATATGAAATATGAAATATATATGAAATATATGGGTCCCCTTGACTTCAGTAACCTGACGGAAACTGTTTCAGGCACTCGGCCACTCATCCCGTGACTAATCGGAGTAGAACAAAAACATCAATACTGCATGAATGAAAGAAAAATTACCTAGGGATCATATTGCATAAACTTTCTATAACATCACGAGCCTCATTCAGAACACCTAAGAGGATAAAAGCGATTAATTCGTTGAACGAACATATTTGAGGAAAGCTTGGGAAAATCTGTTCAAAACATACATAAGAAGATGTAAATTAAAAGCACACAAGAGGTAGCTTTGACGAACGGTAAGACAAAGTTTAATAATTTTTCGAAAACATCTGAGGACAGGAAATCTCAAAAGTGTTCGGGCTAGTGAAAGGGCGGAAAGAGGGAGGCTGTTATTACTTAGCAAGGTTGTAGGAAAATTTTTGTCCTGCTGCAAAGGAACGTCAAACTTGTATTCTTCCTTCCATTGTTATGTCAATTTCTGCAGTTCCAGATTTCACTTGAATTGAAATATTGTATACAATATAGTTGACAGTCCGTTAGGAAATGGAATCAAAACATCTTTCGATCACAAAACTGTAAATGAGAAACGCATAATCCAAACATTTATTTTTTTATTATTTGCTTCTTGTATTGCTTCCTGCCCTCACTCTATTTTCAATCCTTCTTTTCTTTGTCATCTTATCTTTTTTCTATCGTTTATTCTTCCTCCTTCCCTATTTTTTCCATCCTTTCTCATTTCATTTCTCTTTTCTTCCCTTCATCGTTTCCTTTCACCTTCCCTATTTTTTCCATCCTTTCTCATTTCATTTCTCTTTTCTTCCCTTCATCGTTTCCTTTCATTCTCTTTTCTGCTCCTTTTCTTCCTTCAAGACAAAGGCTTGTTGCTTCGAAGGTTTGTTGCTTCGCGGCTTCATGCACTTTTTCACTTTTGCTCGGCAATCACATCTTGAAAATGATAAAGGGTTTGCAATGCGGTACTATAACCATCTTTATTTGTTTAAGTATAAATACAAATAAATTTGACCTTAACAGCAACAGAGCGGACGGCAATTCGTTAAAATGCACGACATTTTAACTCTTGAATACGGGTTTCGATCGATCAACGATTTGGTCTCATTTACAGGTTAATTGGAACATGAAGTGAATCTAAATGTTGGCGCAAAGAGGCAAAGTAGATATACGATAGAAGAAGATGTTTACATGAAAACGAGATACTTATAACTAGATAGTGGCGGTAAAAGATAAAGGCTAAGTATATAAAAATCACTGATTAGAATAATAGTGTCAGATGCTATGAAAATGCTGTTTGTTGAGCAATCTATCAATGAAAATACAATTTCATGGAAATCAAAACAACAAACAAACTTACTTTTCATATTCTTTGCCTTCTTAACTGTAATCATGGTGTCGGCATTTGTTGAGCTAAAGGAAAATGACAAAACTTTATGCCTTAGCTCAGTGTGCAGCACATCTGGAAGAATTGGCAACAATGTTCGGAGGATTCTTGCAAGATTCCAGCTTCAGCATGGAGTTGCAACAAGTCTCTCTCGCGGCAAAAACGGGAGAAAGAAAAAAGGCGAGAGAGACTTGTAATACTTGGCATGCTCATTAATATTCATGAGCTATCGAGCCTTGTTTCCATTCTAAAATAACGGGTTTGTTGTCAATTGTTTCATCGAAGTTTGAGTCGGCAATTGTCAAAGTACATCGTAGAGCCTCGCTGTGTTGTATCATTGTCCTTTCTAAGCATTTGATTGGATATTGGCTTTTTGTAAAAGGATGCCGACTGGACAGAATCCTGTCCAGCCAACGACCCAGGCTACCAAGTATTATAAGTCTCTCTCGCTTTTTTTCCTTCTCCCGTTTTTGCCGCGAGAGAGATTTGTTGCAAGTCCAGCTTCAGCATTATGCCTCTAGAGAAATGTTCCATTCGCAGAGAAAAGGCGATAAATTGTTTGTAACTATTTGTGAGAGTCCCACAATGATGTATCGACGCTTGCTGATTTATGCGTGTATTCAGACTTCTAGTTTTATCTTCTTATCTATTTAGGTAAGGCAGCCCCGTCACTCCATCAGAATTGCTTTTCGGGAGGGGGGGGGCGTGGAAGAAAGAAATCTCCAGGCAAAATCAAAATAAAGAAAGGTATGCCTGATTTTTGTGAAATAAACATACACATTAAAGACGCATTCCTGCTGCAAAATGAGTGATAGTTGACAGCAACCACTCAAAAATTCTTATTGTACGATTCTGCAAACGAGGATGCATCATTTTGGGACAGCGAGCACATCATTTTCAATGAGAGCTCGTTGAAATTTCACAGTTTTATCAGCGATATGGAAGGATTAAGGCAAACCTTAAGTCACCAAACCTTTCAGCACTTCTCTGAGCTAGACCTTGTGCTGTTAGCATAATTCTATTCAAACCACCAAGCTTGAATTTTTGTGAATGTGCAGCAGGAGCACCAAATGTTATAGTATCGTAACAAAATTCTGCAAGAAATTAAAAAGAGATGTCAAACGTGCGGACTGTAATTAATCAACGAAGTCCTCGCTTCACTTTAATGGAATTTGGAATCCTCAATTCCCATACAAGCCCCTTACAAACATTTTGCTAATTTTGGTTGTCTTAACCCCATCACGCCCGGCTAAAATTAAGCTTAACAGGAAAACCTAATGTAGATCGTCGTCGTTTTCCAAGGGGTATCATGCAATGCAATGATAAATGCAATGACCATAACCTTTCAAATCAATCAAAATTCTAAAAGCTTTACCCCCTGAAAAATTCGCAGTTCTCAATGAATACTGTTGGGCTATATGGCCCTTCCGGGGGTGAAAGGGTTAAAGATGAGTGACTCTAGCAAATAAACTTTCTCTTCTAAGTTAGCCTTTGACTGATAGATTAACATTACAGTTTTGAATATCAGCCCCACACTATCAGCCGCATATATTTATTCCACAGCCTCCCAAAGGATTAAACTTTTTGACTCACCCGGGCCAGAGATTTACCATATGTCCTAGCAAAAGTATGAAGATTTGGCTCGGCCTTAAGATGAGACTTCAGCTTGAATCACATGCAGGTCAAATAAAAAATGTTCCTCGATAGTTAACTTAAACATAGATACATTATTTGTAGGTACTAGTGCTTTGAGAGGAGACAGATCTATCCTGAAAGTTCAAATTTGCCTCGATGTCCAAACCAGAGCTTTGGCCTTTGGCCTGAGCAAATTCCTACACCACATCAAAATTCAAACTAAAATAAAAGAAAATGAACAATTGAACAACAGGAAATTTTACAATGATGAAAAGTTACAACTCTAGCAAGAGAGTAAATGACATGATCTATGTTTTGTTGAAACATCTGCAAGGATAATGTTGATTTATTCGCTGTGTCTAAAGAGTTTGCTTAGGCGTAAACGTCAGTGCTCTCTTTCGGAGGTGACAGTAAATCTACTATATAATGTGATCGAAGTTTTTTTTAAATTCCTTCAAGGGCACTATTGATTTATTCGCTGTGTCTCAAGAACTTGCTTAGGCCTAAACGTCAATGCTCTCTTTCGGAGGTGACAGTAAATCTGAAACTTCAACGATACTATTTCAGCACTCAAATCATCAGAATTAACTAAGCAGATACCTACGCTAAAGTTATCTCTGAAGGAAAACTATGAAATTTATTATCCATTCATAAAAGCTACAGTTTCATTGCTGGACTCAACGAAAATCTGCTTTAGTTTATTAGCCTACGTGCAGACTCCCGTGGAGTCTGCGCATCAGTGACAAATCCTTGTTCCCAGTTCATGAGAAATACGGAACCTATCCTGATTGGCTGACGCATATCCCGTTTCTTTCAAGAACGTCTCTGCCTTTATTCGAGTCTGCGGGTATTTAATTGGCGCTTCCATGGATACAGGTGGCCAAAGAAGCCTTATTGTGTGTGGATGTTATGTCTTCTCTCCCTATAGGCCACTCTATTGAATCTAATTCAATGATTAGGTTGCTCAAGCGTCGGAACCATGCGTGACTCAGAACAAGGATTTGGTCGCCGATGCGCAGACTCTAATGCAGAAGAACCTCTGAAAAGAAATTAGTAGAGTCTGCACGCAGGCTATAGTTCATATAATATCCCAAATAACTAACTGTGTTTCAGGCTCTACGATTGCTCCAGATACTAGACGAAATAAAGCCACAAGAACACAATACACTCTTAAAGATCCAAACGACGATATACAGCTTGGTTTGTGCAAACACACTCATCCAAGTTTGAACAAAATAAACTGCAGGAATCAATCGCTTACGATTATCAAACCTTGAATGAAAGATGGACCTATATTCTGAGAGTTTTATTGCAAACTTTAGTGGCTATATACTTCATAATAACCAAACGAGAACAGCTGTCTGGAAACCAATTCCAAATGCGTCTTTGAGCTTCGATTTCAAAACTCCAATGTAATACAGTAAATCCCCGCATTTAAGAACCTACCAAAATAAGAACCTAGAGGCTTTTTTTCCTAAATTATGTACCTTGCAATTAAGAACCTGTTTCAGTTTGATGAAACATAGGTTCTTATGGCAGGGAAGTTGATCTTGGATTGCTGTTATTAAGGTCATTGTGGTCCCAGTTGGCTTTGGAAGTTTTATTCTCCTCCCCCATTACTCACTAGGTCCATAAGAACGCTTCCAAAACAGCTCAAGGGGACTACATGTTGCACCCTTCAAATAAGAACCTCTGTACCTTGAAATTAGTCTTACTACCTTTGAAATAAGAACCAATTTCAGCTTAGCTCTCGAAAAAGTAGGTTCTTATACGCGGGGATTTACTGTACCGAGCTGCAACGCAAACAGCACCTACACATTCGATTGCGGGATGGTTTATTCAAAGAAAAGAGAATCTCTAAGCAATCAAAAGTTCAGAAACATACCTTCTTTATTTGTCTCAATGACTCGAACCCTCTGGATATGCAAATTTGTTGTTATGAATTCAAGATCCTTTTCACATTTCTCTGCACTTCTTTTGAAATTTTTATCTACAAGATAAAGAATCATTCAAAAGAAAAGCGTAGCACTGCAAGTGATAACTTAGAATTGAAATTATGTCTTGCAGTTTTGCAATATGATTCAATTTGGTGGATCTTGAAACCAATTCTCTCTACTTTCAAGCAACTAGCTAGTAGCTCTAGAATCAATTTCTGTTTGGTCAGCTTGAATAACAGTAATATCATGTCAAACTACCGGGTGAGCCAGAAAAAAGTTCCCACTTTTGAAAATTCATAACACCAAGGCTACTCCATGGATTTGAATCATTCAAATTCTAGTTAGAAGCCGAAAGATCAAAGTATTTTTGTGATTTTTCTCGCTGTCCTACCAGCACTACAAATATAGGTAAATTCAACTTTACAAAAATTTCATGGTTGATTGATTACTGAAAAATGGCCCAAAACATCGATCAATTCATAAATGACCTCTCGCACAGAATAATGAAGGAAATGCAACTTCTCACGGGTGAGAGATATCCTCTAGGCATTAATTTCCTTGGCATTGAAAATCTTTCATATTTGTTTGAAAATCGATGTCTTTTAACTCTTGAAGGAGGTGAAACGCCCATGGCCTATTGTTCGATTTGAATAGAATCCTTACGATTTGATCAATGTTTTAGGTCCTTTTTCCGTGATTTTGCAACAATGAAATTTTTATAAAGTTGAATTTACCAATATTTGTAGTGCTGGTAGGACAGTGAAAAAAATCACAAAAATACTTTGATCTTTCGACTTTTAATTACAATTTGTATGATTCAAATCCGTGTAGTAGTCTTGGTGTTATGAATTTTCAAAAGTGGGAACTTTTTTCTGGCTCACCCGGTATAGGGTATCCCTAAAAACTTTCCAGATTTGTGCTGTTAATTTAGTAAAAGAGCGTGTGATCTAATAAAAAATCAAACAGGAATCCATTAAAAAATGCACAGCTTAGTTCTGAATATTCGTTCATTTCTGTATCTCCACGTACTGACTTTCTGCCGTATTACTTGAAAAACAGATTACCTGAAAACTTCAAGAAAGAGGTAAAAACAGTTTATCAATACAATCGATGAATCTACCGCTCAAAATCCGCAGAACTGAAGCTTCTTTAACAAATTCAGTTTAACAAATAACACTGAGTTTAAACTCGCAATAAGGACCTAAGAAAGATAATATTTCTCTGTTTTGCCGCAAAAAGCACGACTTTGCTTGATGTTTGAAGAAAAGAATACTTTACAAGACAAGGTCCTGTGGTCAGTCAGCACTTGGAATATTGCCGAGCTTGAAAACCAGTCTATGAAACTGACAAGCATTTGTATGCTCTTCACACCTACGATACAAAACACGGAGGGGATGGAAATGTCTTATCGCTAGATTTTCTCCCTTTCAAAGGTTTCTCGAAATGAACACTTTCAAGAAATCAATATTTTGGAGATCCTGTATTCAGCAATATATTGGGAAATTATATGAATCCAGGTTAGCCTTAACACCCTTTCAAGCAAGAGGCTGGCGTGCAACTCGCTCAAAACGAGATAATAATTGTTTCGGGAATATTTCAAACAAGGAAACTTACCCTGGGACACCTGTTATGTTTTGTTAGCTAAAAGATATTTAAAATTTATTGGTTACGTCGATAGAGCTTTCCAGACTCTAAAAAGGAGTCTTGAAGTATGGTGGAGTAGTTAGTCTTTTTAAAATTCGGTGAAATCGTATATCAAGATACATTACGGTTTTGAAAGGATAAAAAGAATTGAGATGTGGTAAATTTATATGATGCAGTGCGTTCCTCACTGCAATCGATTATAGAAATGTTTACTTGCCAGAAAAGAGGTTTGGATCCAGCATCCAAATGTGGTAAATTTCGAGACGGAACACGAAAGTATGACCCCAGTGAAAACAATGAGAAACAAGATGAGAAAGCAAATAAAACTTCCCTGTGTATAAACTGAATCATTTCTAACTCGCATTGAGTAAATCTAGTGTTTATTAGATCTCTGAAATGCATTCGGGGATCCGAAGGAACTTCTTGCTACAGCTAGTAGTGCCTCTTCTGAGAACGGGTGCCATCCTTTTGTTTCCCACAGGGTAACCAGTTTTCTGGTTTGAGTTTGTTGCTTGTTATCTTTTGGAAGCTGCTTTTATCATTGGGACGCTGCGTAACTGCTCTGACGCTGCTGCGTAGCTTCTCTGTTGCTTTCCCTCCTTCGTATTTGCACTACCACCTCAACAACAGAGAAGTTACGCTGCAGCGCCAAAGAAGCTACGCTGCGTGCCAGTACGCAGCGTCCCAATGATAAAGCATCCAAGAAATAAAAAGCAACAAACTCAAACCAGAAAACTGGTTTCCCTGTGGTTTTCCTTCACAAAATTTATCAGAGCTGGAAGCTCGATCCAAACCTCTTTTCTAGCAAGTAAAAAGATCTTCATTATGATGAAGATAAGAACTTACCGACAACTGATTCAGTTCTGATAAAATTTCATTATAAACTTCACTTACCGACAACTGCTTTCAATTCTGATAAAACTTCACTATAAACTTCACTTACCGACAACTGCTTTCAATTCTGATAACGCTTCACTATAAAGAGATACCAAATCGAAGTGCTCATCTTGTTGTTGATTCTTGATGACATCCAATCGGCGTTGCAACTGAAAATACGTGAGCCGAACAATTCAAAATCTTTCAAATTATATCTTTCGCTTATTGCCTCATGACAAATTTTATGGTCGAAAATTATCATGTGAACAACATGCATACAGAAATACAAGATGATAAAAAACGCAGCTCGACTTTATTGGAGATTGTTCAGAAAATAATGACGCTTAACCAATTTAATGCATGCTATCAGAAAGTACAATCTATCTTTCCAATGCATCAACATTTCAAAGCTGTTTACTTTCTTACATTGATCAGCGTTAAGCGTCCAGGTTTCACTTGCATATAAAAGTGTTGATAAAACATAGCATCTGGCTAAGCGTTTTCTTGTCTCGATCTCAACGTTTCTTGCTGCTAAAACATCACTCATATTAGTAAAGTCTGTCTTGCGATTTCTATCCATTGTCTTATTGCAGTATCTGATCTACAATCAGCTCAGATGGTAGATCAGATACTGCAATAACCTTATTCAAGTGAACCACAATAACGGCAGTCTTTACCATTTCAGAATTTCACAAACTTTGAAACTTTTAAAACTTTTAAATAATGATTTAGACCTCTGGCCATTTAACAGTTCTATCGACCTAAAGCTGTTGATCGTACCTTTTTCAGGATTAATGCATAACTTGATTGATTTATTGATAAGTAAGATCAAGACGCAATTCTCATAATCAAAATACCTTTCCAAGTTTATTGAGCTCTACCACAGCATCTTTCTCTTCCTTTATCAATAAATGACTGCAAAAACACGAGAATTATAATCGAGGAGTAAACTCTATAGCTACCAAAAGCGATCACCTACCCAAATGTAAACTCGATCACCTACCCAAAGGACTGATCCCCGCTGGAATATACTCTCTTGTACGACCATATGGATACGTAAATCTTGCAAATGATGTTCTGTTGCAAATCTTACTATACGGCGATAAGAATTTTCCAAACAATCTCAATAGAAGCATCCTTGAGTTAACAATACGTTTTATACATAGTACTGGTCGCCTTGAATAAAGTACGTCGCCCCAATCCCCCTTAGTAAGCCAACAATTATTTAGTTCATTATCATATGTAGTGCCTGTCTCAAATTATATACGAGGTGAGATCTGTGATAACGCAAAATTACTCATAACGCAGCGAACATCTTGTCTGCTATTATTTTCGCGGACATTTTTCACCTGATATCTAGTTTGAGACAGAGTGTAGTGTTCTTTGCTTCTTTTTCATGTCTTGTATTTTTTTTCCTTTTGTAATTCATATGTAAATCGTCTTAGTTTTTTGTGATGCCACGGAGTAGTCATAGTATTTTGCACCCACTGGCATCGTCCTTGTAGTGTAGTTAAGTATTCTGTAAGTAGTGTAACTAGTAAATCCGTATTGTAAATTTTTATTGGAATGTAAAAAAAAATGTAAACTGCTGTCGCCCTTTATGACATTTCAGCAAGAGACGTGAAATGGTAGTAAACTGGGGACTGCTAATTAAATCTGAATTGCGTGGGAAATATTCGCTGGAGTTATTCTTATGATAAGTTGGCAGCATGCAGGTTGTTCAAGTGTGCCACGAGAAGCATGGCCCCTTTCAAGTGGGCCTCTTGATAATCAACTCCGCTGAAAGGCGGCCCTCAAATGAAATATCAATGCAAGGAAATCTTCCTGAGCAGCGAAATTCAAGAACTTACAGAAGTTGACATGGCAGTTTAAATGAAAGCAATGATTCTCCCATGAGCTCTTGAAACTTTATGTCTTCGCCATTGCTGAAAAATGGAAATAATGGACTAATGCTGATTATACGCATACTAACCGGTTTTGTGTTATACAGGAAAATATAAAGCCCGAAGCTCGGTCTGTGCATTATGACCGAGGTCTTTATATTTTCCTGTACAACATACAACCGGCTAGTATGAGATTTATTACCTGACAGCTTCTAATTTTGACTTGTAATCTTCCGTCAAATACATTTTGTTATTGTCATGTCGTCTGAGTTAATGGTAAATTTCAGATGCCTAATAAAGTTGCTGTGGCGACAAAAACGCGTCGTTGCATCATATTATACAAGGCTACAGGAAACCCGCGGGAAATGTTTGATTAACGAATAGGAATGGCGGGATTCTGTATTGCCTCGTTTTTGAAACTTCATTCAGGTAATAAATGATGGTAATAATATGGGTTTAAAGGAGTATGGAAAATCGAAAGAAGCTTTGTCGTAACATTTAGTCAAAGTAAATATTATGGGTTACTTAAAGACTACTACGTGGTCAATGCTAGATATAATTAGATCACAGCCTGACGAAGACTTAAGGTTCGAATATTTACAGCATGGATCGAGTAACCATTAAGCAAAGGCTTCAGTATATGGGAGAAAATTTTCAGAAATCTTTTTTACATTATTATTGTATTGTTCTACTGTGTTTTTGATCCACTTCTTCGCAGTAGTTGGTTGTTTCGACGCTAACTATATTCAAATTTTCTTCGTGTATGACTGATAGTTCGTCTTCAAAATTTACAGCAAAGAAATCTTCGCCGGCAGTTGTCATTTTTGCTACATTTATTTTAGACACACGCAAAGAATTTATTTCATTTGATTCATTTGTTTTAGACATATACAAAGGAGCCCTTCCCCCTTGTTGCTGATTTTTTAGGCAAAACTAGTCCAATAAGGCTTCGAAGACGGCTTTTGCAGACTGATCAGGAACCAATCAAACTGCCTGGTTGCCAGGCCGAGGCGTCGTATTTTCTATGTCATATAATATATGTCCATATCCTGTGACATTGGATAAAAAAAGCTAGAAATCATACTCCTGACAATGTAGACTTCTGATTTCCAGGGTATAGTTGTGGCAATCAGGTTGCAGAGCAGGGAACAGATGATCCCTGACATTTACGTAAGCTGTAAGAGAGACAAGGGACATACGAAAGTCTCCTTGTAAGTACAGAGAATTTCAATTTTTCAAATGGGTTCCTCCTATGGTCTCTCCTATCATAGTCTTCTCTTAATCAACTAAGAGATATATGTGAACATTTTGCCACTAATGATGAAAAAAACATCAACGAATCGACTGAATTGTAACAGGGAAATAAATACCTTGTTTGGTAGTAAAAACTCCTCTCACAAACTGGTCCAACGAATGTTCTACGAAAGAAATGACATTCGGTATATTTTCAAAGTTGGTTGCTCTAAGTGATCCCGACTTACTTCGGTTTCTGCTCGTTAAGTAGTTTGAGATTCTATTGCCAATGGTTTACCAAATATACAAAGATAAAGTGCATTGTACTGGGTGAGTCAAAAAATAAAATTACGCGTTGGCGGGCTATGGAATAAAAAGTATGTGGGCGATATTCACAACTTAAATGTTAATGTATCAGTCAAAGGCTAACTCTGATGAAAAAATCTTCTTTCGTACAATCACACATCTTTGAGACCCAAATATTAGAAAAATGTTTGTAAGGGGTTTGTATGGTAATCGAGAATTCCGCGTTTCATTCTGGTCCATGATTAACTTGCTTTTGAAATTAAAATTCTATTCCTGAAACTGACAATACCACGTAAATCATGGACCAGAATGGAACGTGGAATTCTCAATTCCCATACAAAATCCTTACAGACATTTTCTAATACTTCGGTTTCAAATATGTGTGATTGTACGAAAGAAAATTTTCTCATCAAAGTTAGCCTTTGACTGATAGATTAACATTTTAATTTTGAATATCAGCCACATACTTTTTATTCCACGGCCCGAGAAACGCGTAAACGTTTTTGATTCACCCGATAGTATGATATTACCTTGGAAATTGCTTGAGGCAGTTTGATATTTGTGATCCATAACCTTGGATGAACTAGAGATGATAAAATAGATCAGCAAACCACTCATAAAAGCTTATACAGGGTATACCTTAGACTTATTACGTTGAGTCCTAGGATTCAACGTAATAAGTCTAGATATACTTAAAAGCAACATGCATTGCCAAAGGATAGCATACGTTCCAAATACTTAAAAAGATTGTTATTTCTTTGAGTTGAATTACTTAAAAAACTACTTAAAAAATTACACCGTTGGACTTTTCCAAAATTCTTCAATAATCTTTTAAACCAGTAACTTGTAAATTGACAATGAAATTGTTGAATACCTCTATTGAATTCTGTCTTCGTGCGAAGGAATTTCCAGATTGACGCTAGCAACAGAGACAAGGCGTTAAAGTATAAGTCGAAAGTTTTGAAAAAACAGACGTTTTGGATCTATATCTACAGCAAAGTGGAATTCAGAGGGTTTTCTAAAAAGGTGAGTGGCATGCGATGAATAATTTTTGGATTGGCACAATTTCCTGTGCAACAAAACTTGAAAATAAAGTTGAAAATAGAAATAAAGTTGTGAGCAGCAACAGAATAACACAATGAAAATAACAGAAAATACAATAGAATCACTAATTATACTAGCAATTGAAGTACTTCATCGAGCCAAGCAGTTGAAGAAATCATTATTATTAGCAAATATACTGTATGTGCAGCTGTTTTGGTCGTGATCTGACAAGGGTCGTTGACAAATTGGCTCCTTCCTTTTGTACTTATTTTAATCTAAACATAGACTTTTGAAGTGATGTTCTCAATCGATGAACACAAAAGAACATAAGTGGAACATGACCTACTTTTGTTCTATGGCTAGATCTGATCTCTATAGCTCCGTTCATTTACTTTTAGGCCCCGTCCACACGTATACGTTTACGCTTCGTAAACGCATAGAATATTTTGATTCCATGAATCGATGAACACAATGGAACATAAGTGGAACATGAACTGCTTTGTCCTATGGCTAGATCTGATCTCTACAGATTCGTTCATTTACTTTAAGGCCCCGTCCTCACGCATACGTTTACGCTTCGTAAACGCATACAATATTTTGCGTCCATGAATCGATGAACACAACAGAACATAAGTGGAACATGAACTGCTTTGTTCTATGGCTAGATCTGATCTCTATAGCTCCGTTCATTTACTTTTAGGCCCCGTCCACACGTATACGTTTACCCTTTGTAAACGCATAGAATATTTTGCGTCCACACTGATCCGCTAATCGTTTATGGCGAGTTTTAGCCTGTCCGCACGTAAGTGCCAAAACAATTGGAAATGAATGATGAGCATGAACTCTTTGACGTCAGCGTTTATAAAAGTGTGCATTTATGACTGTCCAAACGAAGAAGTGAAAACAGCGTTTTCAAATTTATCCACTTTGGAAAGCGTTTTCGAATGTATACGTTTAGGGTAACTTAAAACGCTGTTACATGTGGATGCAAGGTGTAAACGTATAAGAAAGTGTGCGTTTACAGACGTAGACGTATACGTGTGGACGGGGCCTAAGGATGCTAGTCAACTTGACATAATGATGAACTTAAGCTTGAAACGCTGTAAAAAACAAACACTACTAAAGTACGACCAAAAGTCATGTCGAGTAAAAACATGTTTTTTATCGATGCCGTTTCAGCTCCATTTGATTGATAGTAAAAGCTAAGATCTCTTTCGCGAGAGAAAGAGAAGAACATTTTCACAATTTAAACATTCATAAGGGGGTTGAAATCAATCCTCAAAAAAGGCAGCTTTTGGCCTACGTAGCCGTTGAGGTTGAAAAGTATATGGTTAAAAAGCTCTTCCCTAGCTGTATCCAAATTTGTGCTCCAAATTTGTCAACGCAGTAGATTTTTGTCTACATACAAAGAAATGGCCAAGGGTTAACAGATTTTGGAAAATCTGCTTGTCGCATTAACGAAGGCAGCAATAATTCGCTACAACAGCGAATAAAAAGGACTCTATCACAGTGAAACTGTATCGAGCATGAAACATTATCTAAAGGGAGTTGAACCGAAAGTGACTTTTTCATGCTAAACGTTGTTGAGTTCTTTGAATGAATATTTTGTCAACATTTTAGGCAATAAAATTTGGTACGCTAGTAATTTTAAAAGAACCTTTTCAGTGTTTCTTTGCAATAGCGCATTGTTTCTCGTTCGCCGATCTAGCCACTTGAGAGATTACAACCGATACCTTTATGTGATTGCTGTCTAAAGTGCTAAAATGAATAGCTCCAAATAACAAGGGCAGATTTTGTAATACAATAGCATCAGTCGCTTTGGTTCACACCTCAATTCAAAGCGATTAATGAATGCAGACAAAAGAAATTCTCTCAAGCAGAAATTGAAAACAAACGAAGCCGCAAAGTTGCCCTGAAACCAGTAAGGCAAACTCTCGTTTGGTGAGGGCGAAGGGAGGTTTTTAAGAGAAGGTATGTGCTTATAAAGACAGAAGAAGGGTAAATCTAAAGTTCTGTCTCGCGGATTTTGTTTATTTGATTCAGAAACCGAGCAGAGGGCACTACAATTTTTGCATGTTTGTTGCTCAGATGTACGCAGTCACTCCGCAGCTCCTTAATCAAATAAACAAAATCCGCGAGACTGAACTTTAGATTTACCCTTCTTCTGTCTTTATAAGCACATATTTTCTCTTAAAAACCTCCCTTCGCCCGCACCAAACAAGAATTTGCCGTACTGGTTTCAGGGCAACTTTGCGGCTTCGTTTGTTTTCAATTTCTGCTTGAGAGAATTTCTTTTGTCTGCATTCGCTAATCGCTTTGTATTGAGGTGTGAACCAAAGCGACTGCAAAATCTGCCCTCGTTGCTCCAAATTAGAATAAACTATTTTTTTTCAAAGGAAGCATCAATGAACACTAAAAATAACCTGCTGTTAAACTCCACCTGAGATAATTTTTCATGCTAGATACAATTTCATTGTGATAAAGTCCTTCTTATTCGTTGTTGTAGCTACTTGCTGCTTCCCTCGTTATTGAGAAAACCAGATTTCCAAAATCTCCCAACCATTAGCCATTTCTTCATATGTAGACGAGTATCCCTTGGGTTAACAAATAAACGGAGAACAGGTTTGGATACAGCTAGAGTAAAGCTTTTAACCATACACTTTTCAACCTCAACGGCTACGTAGGCCAAAAGTTGCCATTTCTGACGATTGATTTCAACCCCGTTCTGCAGGTTTAAATTTCGAAAATGTTTCATAAGAACATTACGCTTCTCTTCCTGTTTCGAAAGAGACATTAGCTCTTACTATAAAGCAAATAGAGCCGAAATGGCATCGAAAAACGCTTTTACTCTACATGGTTTTTGGTCGTACTTTAGTGAAATCAATTGTATAACATTTTTTGTTTTATAAAAATATTGTGCATGACGCATACAGGAAGATTGTCTGCGCAATAGCGCATACAGGAAGACTGTCTGGTTTTGAGACACAGAACCGAAACCTTCAAGAATAGTTTTTTTCCTTTTTGCATCGAAGAATGGAATCATCTTGATCCTGAGATGCGGAATGCTCTCTCATTGGCAATATTTAAGTCCAGACTTATTAAACTGATAAGACCCAATAGATATGAAACTTATGGAGTTTATGACCCCAAAGGTCTTAGATTTCTCACTCAGTTAAGGGTAGGATTAAGCGTTTTGAGAGAGCATAAGTTTCGGCACAGCTTTTGCGATACGTCTGATCCTATGTGCTTATTAAATGATGGGGTGGAAAATACTGAACATTACATGCTGCTTTGCCAAGATTTCAATCAGCAGAGAACACTCCTCCTTCGAAAGGTATCTGATGTTTTGTCCGAAATAGGAGTCAATGTTAACGATTTATCTCAGTGTGCACTTTTACATATCTTGTTATATGGCGACTCTAGGCTTAATTGCACCCTAAATAGACGCATCATTTCGGCAACCTTAGAATACATTTTAGAAACTGGTCGTATGAACTGAGCTGTATCCCTCTTTCCTCCCTCCCTCCCTGTCTCTCTCTCTCCCTTCCCTCCCTCTCACCCTTTTTCTTGTTTTCATTTTGATTTTCCTTGTTAGTGATTTGTGTAGTCCTTGTTATGTTCTATATCTAAATGTTGGCTGCAGGGGAGATGTGCTAGTCCACACCCCATGCAGCTTCGTTTCATGTAAGTCTTGTAGTTTCCTTGTGTAAGTAGTCCCTATTTGTAGTTGTAGTAGTTATATTCTTGTAGTTTTGTAGTTTTTGATAAATTGATATATATATATATATATATATAAAAACTGTCTGCGCATAGCTACTTCTGTATCCTCATCTTTTCCCTTTCGCATCTTATCCGACGATACAGTAAAACCCCGCAAACAAGAACATACTTTTCTACACAACAGGCTGACTAGGTTCTTATAAATGAGGTACTTATGACATTTTCAGGGTGTGTTTCTTATCGCCAGGACACTTGTTACTATGATGAATACATAGCTATACAGTATGTTTTAGATAAACTTGAGGGTAGAATGACTGCATTGTGCATTTAAATATTAGAGGGTGTGGTATTTTGTTGTTGACAAAGCAATTTACATCATGCAGCTTGATAAAACAATTTGCATATCCTTGAGAACTGTTAGAGGTGTTCAGTTATCAATAGTTGGGAGTTTGTTTACACTGATATGATGAAATTTCTTAATTAAGTGTACCATCTCATAAGAACATTGCAGTAAATCAGTCTGTTTTTGGTTCTTATCTTTGAGTGCCTTTTTTCACAAAATCAATTTGCAGGTTCTTGTTTTTCTATGTTCTTGTTTGCGGGGATCTTACTGTATGCCATGATCAATATTGGGTAAACTTGGCAACACTTGAAATGCTATTTACTGTTTGAACTCAGACTGTTCATTCTTACAGACTAAATTGAAAAATCGATACTTACAATCCATCCTTGTAAAACTAATTTACCAACTTCTTCATTTGACTCCAAGTTTCTACATTATGATCAAAATTACAGAATTACATCCAAATAAGCAAGGTATCAATAAATGGAAGAATAATCATCATCATCATACCAAAGCATATAAAGTTCCTTTCAAGCCAATGAATCAAAGAGAAGATGGGAGAAGCATTAAAGGGAATCGACATACCGGATGTCCCACGATGATCAGTGTTTCGATGATGATCGATGATCGATGATCGATGATCGATGATCGATGATCGATGATCAGATGTCAGTGTTTGGCACAATGTGCTATCTTAAGGTAGCTCTGCTTTCTGCTCCAGTGAGCAGCGAGTTGCCGTTTTGCAGAACTACCCTCCTCAGAAAAAAAGGTAATTTCTCCAATAATATTCGGTCTGTCAAAAAGTGGTAAAAAGGATGCTGTTCTACATTATCTTCGCAATCCAAAGATATGCGATGGCAAAGTTTCCGTTAAGGCTGGCTTTGCCAATTATTTTCAAACTTTTTGTTGATTTCAGAAAAGTGGATTTATCTTCAAAACTAAAGCATTGTCTACAAATATTTGCTTTCAAGAAAATATGTGCGATCTAGCTTGTGACGTTTTTTTGGGCTACCCTGTACAGGTCTGCGAACCCTGGTACATCATTTTGGGACACCGGCATTTAAAAGCCAGCCCGAGTTTGGTTAAAAATATACCGTAATTGTATCTGATAACTTTGGCAAGTGTCGTTTCATTGTCTAGCTGAAAGAACAATGGCTTTCTGAGCGTCTTCCTAAGCCTACTTTTGGTGGCAACTCGATGTAGCTATGCCGAATCCCTTTAACATCTGTAGATTCTATTTTAACGATTTGCGCTTGTGCTTAGAGCAGCTCGAGGTTGTTGTTGCTCATTTGTACAGATTTTGCCCATAGAGGAATAAATGCAGGAAGTGCTTAAAACGTCAATGCTTCGATATTCATCTAGCATCATTTTGCAATTTTCCACTTTGCGTTTCTGGAAGAGTCACGACTAAACCTACACAATAACCATTAAATTCCAAAAATTTATTGGAGGCAAGAAAAGACTTAGCATGGTGTTC
This sequence comes from Aurelia sp. 3 sensu Dawson et al. (2005), assembly GCA_964020215.1. NCBI lineage: Eukaryota > Metazoa > Cnidaria > Scyphozoa > Semaeostomeae > Ulmaridae > Aurelia > Aurelia sp. 3 sensu Dawson et al. (2005). The sequence continues at coordinate 3,782,494 of OZ026583.1, read as the reverse complement.
AACAAATAAAAATTTTACCGCAGATCGGGAGAAATCCTGCATCGTGATGCTTGCTGTATTTCTTGCAACGTGCATACTGCCTGGCCAAGGGGAATTACCTACAAAAGGTATTTTTTCATTAACGAAGTTTTTGTTACCAGCATACCCTGCAAGTCCCATCTCTTTGTTGTCCGCCACTTTCTGGACCATTAAAATTGTGACAACAAAGAAACCATAACAGGATGTATTCACAAAGCATGTCGGTTGCAAAGGCCTCTTTAATGGACAATTCCGGGGTTTGTATGATAAAAGCCAGAAAGCAAACTTACAAACTGCTGCCGTGAAAATGAATTTCTTTCGACACAATGACGTTTGTAACAGTTGTAGCAATTTATTTTGAATCGCCTTGTCCAGATTTCTAGCTACTTAAAGCAAACTCAGGTCCATTATGCATGCCGCAATGAGGCATGGGATCTCTAGTTTAACGTCCTTTCCGCGGGACGGTGAAGTGAGTTGCGAGGTCAGGCCCCCGGGGTCACCCATCCGGAGTTTGACCTCACTCGACCGAGCTTAACTTCAGTCACCTGACGAAGACTGTATGAGCCACTCGGCCACTCAGTTGCAAATAAGTTACACATTCCGCGAATTTAGGCCAAAGATCGTGGCAATTTTTCCATCGAAATACGATAAAGAAGGCAGCAGCGATTAAGAGACAAGAAAAAAAACGGCGGCTTCGTTTTCGTTGAGCGTGACGTCAGAACAGCATATATTCTTTCCTTTTCTATATCCTTTTGGTTGCTGATTTTAAACACGATTTCGCAGAGAAAAGACGCAAAATGGTGGAAAAAAGTACGATACACCATTCTTAACAGTATAACCTTGCATTTCGTCGAGAATTATACCAACCCCAGACTTCTCATAAAAGCATCGCTTTAAGCAAGTCTTATTTGATTAGGATCTTTTATCATTACAGGGCGTCCCTCAAGTCAAGATAGCTTGCTGTAGAGAATAGACCATTTCGACAATTAAAAAAGGAGACTGGAGAGAGCGGTTTGTTCTGGTAAATGGCTGCCACGGAGCTTTTACAAATGATAGATTTCCCTCCACAAAACGTTTTAGTTTTAAATTCACTGTTGAAACTACAAATCTTAGAGAAAGCAGTCCTTGAAAAGTAGCCGCAAGGATGTCCCATGGCTCATATGCCTCGTAACGAAGGGGAGACCTCGCATCAAACAGCTTTGGCGGGAAAACGGGAAGGTATTCGTCATTTTCCTTCGAAGTTGCTCGAGTAGAGGATTATCGCCCTTTTGGAACACTCTCGAATATTGACATATTTGACTACACAGCAAAACTTCGCTATGGCCGGGGCCCACAGTGGGCCAAAATGGTGATTTTGCAGACATTCGTGGATATCTCAAGGGAACTAAATGTTGCAGGGGCAGTTGGCAGCTTGTTTTGACGTATGAGAGGGATAAATCAAATGGTTCACAAAAAGCTTTAAAACTTTTATATTCAGGGGGGTTAATACTATAATCAGGGCCTAATACTCTATATTTACACTCTGAGCCCAGATTCCCCGTTACATTTCTCGGTCTCAAGAAAATCAGCAATAGTAATTGATGGATCTTTTCAATGTATTCGGTTGGAACAATGGATAAAGCTGAATGTTTCACCATATTTGGGGGATTGGGACCTATATTATGGGGACTGGGACACATTTTCCAATTTTGGGAATTCTAACCAAAAGTCTCCTTTCTGGTACATTTCAGTTTAAAAAAAGCTATGTAGAAGTTTCCTATGCACATGATATTACCTAGGGGATACTCAATAATTAAAATTTCTCTAGTGTTCTCAAAAAAATAAGCATGGTCTCAATATCTTTCCTTGGAACAACCTAAATTTCCTCAAAAAATACCTTTCCCCCCTGTTTATTTGATTTTTCCGAGGGGAAACAAAATGAAACCTTCAAAAATAAAATTTTCATAAACTGCTCTTTCAGAAAATATATTGGTGTCTTGTTTCTCCTCGTACTTTTTAAAATATTCTTGATGAAAGTCAAATTTTGCCCTCTGAAGAAGAGAACAGATCTGACAAGTTGTCTGAAGAAAATTATTGCAGCTGTACAAGTAGACCAGACAAAGAATTTTTGTCTTGCTTTTCAATAAACAGTGACCTTCTACGACTTGGTTATAGCTATCAAACATTCTGCAACCCATTTTTCTAGCCGAAAATCATTTATCCGCATTCTCTGCCACTAGAAAGCTGGGTGTAACATTTTGAAAGATTTTGTTCAATATTCTCAGATTCAAATATCTATAACTCTGTGATAACACAAGATAAATGAACACTTTAAAAGGCACGTTTAAGCCCAGTTGTTCGACTTTCTAAAACTGCATAACAATTTGCATTTTTGAGAACTTCAAAATTTCCGAATGTCTGCCTCTAGCCCACTGTGGGGCCTTTGTCTAGTTCCTCACCAAAAGCGCGCGAAAACGGTTTGGTGACGCCATCTTCTTTGTTGTCATTTGTATTTGTTGTTATATTTCCTTTCGTTGCTTTGCAAATTGAAGATAAAAGTACCGACCTGAAATGAACGCGTTCTTCATTTTTTCAAGCTGCCTTTCTACCAGTCTGTTTTCTTTTTACTCCTTTCGTTGAAATTTTTCGGCAACAACTGAACCTGCACAGCCATCTTAAACTGGTTTCCTAATAACTATATGAAACTTAACGAAGAAAAATGCCATGTAATGATTTTTGGTGGAATACATGACGATATACGTGTGAAAATTGGTACTTCTGTGATCAAAGAGACCAAGGAGCAAATGCTCTTAGGAATCAACATAGATAATAAACTAACATTTAAGTCTCACGTTGAAACGCTCTGTAAGAAGGCTGCCCAAAAATTACATGCTCTGGCTAGAATTGCGAATTACATGGAAACTGAACAGCTTGCATCATTGATGAATGCGTTCATCATGTCACATTTTAGTTATTGCCCATTGGTATGGATGTTTCATGATAGAAACATAAATAAAAAAGTCAATAAGATACAAGAGAGGGCCTTACGTATTGTATATAAAGATAATCACTCAGATTTTGAAACCCTTCTCGTGAATCAAAATTCGGCATCTGTCCATCAGAGAAATCTGCGGTTACTTTTAACTGAAATATATAAAACAAAATCAGGAAACGCCCCTAGCTTTATGAAGGAGATTTTCATGGAAAAGGTGCCTTCATATGGACTGAGGGATGGCGGAAACATATGTTTACCAAAAGTTAAAACAATGAGGTTTGGAACAGAAACTGTGCGGTTCCTCGGGCAGAAGCTCTGGAGGACACTACCTACCGAAATAAAGGAATCAGAATCTCTTTCAGTGTTTAAAAGAAAAATTAAAACGTACACGGTTAGTTGTGACTGTAGACTATGCAAGCAATATGTGGAAAATTTAGGTTACATTTAATTTAGAAGAAAATTTAGGGTAAATTTAATTTCTTTATTTTTATTATTATTTTTTACACGATTGTAGTTGGCCTAAATTAGCACCATGTGCTATTAATTGTATTGTTTATATAGCCAACGTTAAATAAATTGAATAAAAAAAAAATGGCCTGTTGTTGACATTGAGCCTTCGAAATGAAAACTCAGTGGGATCCTGCACAATTGCTTGAACAGTTCAGGCACTCGATGTGTTGATTTAACAGCCACGCTGACTAGCCTAAGCCGCCCTTATGGTGCACCTGTGACCGCTCGAGCCTTCCAGGTGACTTTCTGCTGTGTCACATGCTCAAACGTCATTTCCGTTCCGTGTAGGAAACTGGATGGAGGCAACGGGAGATGTTGGAATATCGGAAAGCATGTTTCCAAGCAGTTGAGGGTGGTAAGGAGGAGGGGTAAGGTCACGAAGGAATTACAGCCTTTTCACGTTGCACATCAACTAAATTAATATTGGCATTTTATACTTCACGCAAGGCGCTCGTAACAATTTTGCCCGCGTTCCAAATGGGCGAATGCTGGACATTAGGCCGCTCAGACCTCTCGGCACTAAAATTAATATAATGGAAAGATGGAGCAACAATCAGACACGTTGCTTTTAGAAAGGTGATATGAATAGCAAAGGATTACAATAACGGTAAGCATTATCTTGCAATTGTAACTAAAATTACAAAGATCTTCTCAGTTCAACAGAGTGTTCCAAAGGGGCGATACTCCTCTAAATCAGAAACGAAGCAAGAAACAAGAAACATTGTTGTGATAAATATGGAGAAGAACTCGGCAGTTATTTTATCTTTTAATTGTGGAAAGAAGACATAAAATTTGGTGTAATAATGTTTAGGCTTGAAGATAGCAGCTTAGAGAAGTCATTTTTACAACGTTTTTCTTCCTGAAAAGTTGCTTCTTAATGATATTATGAAATTGAAACTCAACAGACAAGGTCGAGGAGCATCTGCAGAGATTGTCTTGATCCTATACAGGTAAGCTGTATCCTTATTTGTAGAAAGCTTTTATATTGCACCTCGCTGATAAAACCGAAGGTTTGCTTAGCTTAGCTCGTCCGGTTTTTAGACTTCTTTTATGGTGGTAGAAATCAGTTGCTTTTAGCCATAGTTGTGTTTCTGTAAGGAAGATATGAGCAGCAATATTCCTCGCAAACAACTAAAATCAATATCTTAACTTACCTCTACCAACAGCCTTGGCTTGGAATTTGTTAGATTTTTCAAAAATCCCCCTGACTTTCTTTCGAAGCCAACCTCTTCTCAACAAAACAAAACAAATGCTTGACTTCGCTTCATTCTCTTCGTCCTTTATCCAGCAGAAGAATAATTCTAAACTTGAATTCCTATCTCATCAAGTCTGCAGTACTCAGAGAGGCACAGCATTGTCATCAGGAACCTTCTCAAAACTACGAGGAACCACATCGAAACGTTTGTTTATCTTGCTTTGACATTCCGACCTGATCGCACAACTTCGAAGGAAACTGACGAATACCTTCCCGCTTTCCCGCCAAAGCTGTTTGATGCGAGATCTCCCCTTCGTTACGAGGCATTTGAGTCATGGGACATCCTTGCGGCTAGATTTAGGGACTTCTCTCTCAAAGATTTGTAGTTTCAACCATGATTTTAAAACTAAAAGTTTTTGAGGGGGGAAATCTATCACTCGTTGAAGCTCCGTGGCAGCCATTTACCAGAACAAACCGCTCTCCCCAGTCTCCATTTTTAATTGTCGAAATGGTCTATTGTATTGATCTACGCCATAAAGCAAACAAACAGAACAATGACTGATGATTTTTGAAGCTAAATTACAAAAGCTTTCTACAAAGTGGCCTAAAAAAGTCCCTGTGCTAAAACATCATCAAAAATACTAGATTCCTATGATCAAAATATCGTTTTGATCTGATTTGTCAATTATCTGATAAGATTAAGACAACAACGCAAACTTACAAAATTTTTCGAACGATTTCTGACGTCATAGAGCACAATCTTCAGCCTCGTAGCTGGGGGGAATTTGGAATCAAACACAACAGTCTTGAGGAAAAATGGTTCTCTAGAATCCTACGGATAAAAATTAAGGGCTCTTTCAGTTAATTAAAGGCTGTAGACAGACTCAAGAGCTACTTGCTCAGAAATCTAAGGAATCGTTCACACTGCTCCGTTTTGTACAAAAACGGAGAGAAAACCGCCGTTTTCATCAGTGTTCACACTGATCCATACAAAGTGGGTGCAAAAGCGGAGGTTTTCGAAAGCGCTATCAGAAGTGGATATCCACTAAAATGGAGGCTTTTGAAAACACACTTTATCAATCTGAACGCAAAAAAACAGGAGATTTTGAAAACGCTCAAGTATTCAACGATGAGTCTCACAAAAATGGAACAATGTGAACGCACAAGAACCGATATCTTTGGCTCCGTATCTGTAACCACGTGGATCAATGTAAATAGACTAGATAGAATGTTTTCCCCTCTGTTTTTGCACAAAAACGGAGCAATGTGAACGGGTAGCTTAGATGCATCAAAGATGTATCATAACAAAAACGGAGCAGTGTGAGCCGGCCCTAAAATTAGCCTATCAACTTTGATGAATTCAGATTGTACTTCGACCTTGCATAGCTGAAGAAACAATGGCGTGCGTAGACATTTTCCTTGTCGCATACCATAGGTTTGTCCACGTAAGCTCCGATTCACCGTCAAATATGCAAGTTAACAGAGTTCCCCTGAAAGTCAAAACCTAACCTATGTTTTATTATGAACATAACTAATACTGGGTGAGCCAGAGAAGATTCCAACCTTTTAAAATTCATAGCATTAAGAGTATTGGAAGGGTTAAAATGACCTGAATTCAGTTTGATAGGTGAGAGATCTTAAGTATTTTGTTAGACTGATTACGATGAGACGAGTCCCAGTAACCGCTATTCAAAACGAGACTATTACAACAAACCGAGACCGCTCTAACTGGGACTCATAATATTACGGCAACTTTTTTGGACTGACTTTGTTGCACTTTTAAACGCCCTTATTGGCACGAGCCTGTCTGCAAATTCGATTGATTGATGCCGACCAACGGAAAATCGAAGCTCAAGGCAGAGTTTCAAGGAACCTAGCTTGATAAAACAAAGTCTTGTGATTAAGAATACCATGAAAACAGTTGGTGAAAATGTCAAGCCATGAAAGTAGGTAACATTTCTTGCTTTCGTTAAGCATTTACTATGAAGTTTTCAAATCAAAATGTTTCATTTGAAAAATACGCGTGTTTGTGTTTTTGCTTAGGCCCCTTATCGAAACGAGGCTGATATAATCGTTTCAAAATGATTGCGTTTGATTATGAGTCATAGTTATGAGCATCCGGCAGCCTTACAATAGCGACAACTACGGCCATATGATCAGACTAGCATTTTGTAAGTTCCCTCGCATTTTATAGCATTGCAGATATAGGTAAATTGGACTTTACGGAAATTCCATTATTGCAAAACTATCTGAAAAGTGGCATAAACCCGTGATCAAGTCGTAAAGAAAGTCATTGTATAGAAAAATGAAGGACAATTTTTGAGAGCGAAATATATTACCAGCACAGTTACTGCCAGCATGGCATTCATAAACTTCAGTTTTTGTTTGTATATCGATAATTTTGTGAAAAATTTATGGCCAAACTTAGGATGTAACGGTTCAGGTCCAAAAATAAGCAAGTCTCACTTACCTCGCATAATTCTGTTTGAGAATGTCTTGACCACGAATGTTCAGTAGGAGTCATGACAAATACCTTCACCATGAAAATTGGTTTCATGACATCTTGCAGAGTTGATAAGTTTGTACAAGCTAAAAAACCATTTCATACCGGGTGAGTCAAAAAAAGTTTCGGCGTTTGGCGGGCTGTGGAATAAAAAGTATGTGACTGATATTCAAAACTGAAATGTTCATATATCAGTCAAAGGTCAACTTAGATGGGAAAATTTTGTTTGATAGTATCCCTCATCGTACAGACCCCAACATTAGGAAAATGCTGGTAAAGGGCATGTTTGGGAACAAAAATTCCACATTCCATTCTGGTCCATGATTTCTCTACCGGGTGAGCCAGAAAAAAGTTCCCACTTTTGAAAATTCATAACAGCAAGAGTATTTCACAGATTTGAATGATTGCAATTCTAGTTAGAAGCCGAAAGATCAAAGTATTTTTGTGATTTTTCTCGTTGTCTCACAAGCACTACAAATATAGGTAAATTCAACTTTTCAAAAATTTCATGGTTGATTGATTACTGAAAAATGGCTCAAAACATCGATCAATGCATAAATGATTTCTCGCACAAAATAATGAAGGAAATGCAACTTCTCATGGGTGAGAGATATCCTCTAGGCATTAATTGCCTTGGGATTGAAAATCTTTCATATTTGTTTGAAAATCGATGTCTTTTAACTCTTGAAGGAGGTGAAACGCCCATGGCCTATTGTTCGATTTGAATAGAATCCTTACGATTTGATCAATGTTTTAGGTCCTTTTTCCGTGATTTTGCAACAATGAAATTTTTATAAAGTTGAATTTACCAATATTTGTAGTGCTGGTAGGACAGTGAAAAAAATCACAAAAATACTTTGATCTTTCGACTTTTAATTACAATTTGTATGATTCAAATCCGTGTAGTAGTCTTGGTGTTATGAATTTTCAAAAGTGGGAACTTTTTTCTGGCTCACCCGGTATTGAAATTGGAATTCACCATCTCAAACTGGCAATGTAAACTTCAATGCCACATAAATCATGGACCAAGATGGAATGTGGAATTCTTGATTCCCATACAAACCCCTTACAAGCACTTTGATTGTTGTTGGGTCTTGAAGATTTTTGATTTTACCAAACAAAATTTTCTCTTCTAAGTTTTGAGTGATAGAGAATGTTTAGTTGTGTTTTTAATATCGGTCACATACTTTTTATTCCACAGCCCTCCAAACGCCGAAACTTTTTTTTGACTCACCCGGTATAATTAAAGTGGCTGGACAAGAATTACGTACACCATTGTGTATATCAACTGAATCAAGGAGCACTTCCATAGGGGGCATTCAAATTGCAACCTATCTTAACTCCTTAACAACATGACAAAATATAACACACAAAGTCCATTTTCAGGATCTGCTAGTTAAAATCTTCCCAGAATTGTATCAGATTAATGAATAAGGCTTTCATATTTCAACAATTATTACGGTTCCAAATAGGCTGCGAAGCAAAGTGCAAAATATTCAACCCCTCCTAAAATTATCTACCCAAAACAGATTTTAGTAGCTTTGCACAAGCTGTAATGAGAAACATTCTGCATCGGCACGCGTGAATCCCACCTTCGTACCACTAATTTCTGGATCAATATGCTGTCGAAAGGACGACAATTAATCCCGAGGATCCCTACATAATTCATGACGATATCACAAAAAATGGAGCAGACATTTCAAACATAACACCACTTCTCCGAATCTATATGAAAAATGGATCTGAAAAAACTTCAAGGGTAACATAGGTAGCTGCACGAACCCTACCCTCAAAAAGGCCTGCCCGCTTGACAAATCTACTTTAGATGTGTTGATCCCCCTCCCCCCATCTTGCGACAACCCAGGCTAATGCAATGGGGTTCTAAAATAATTGTTGGAAATTCATTTATATTGGTCATTGTCAAGTACAAAATGGTTTCACATACCTATGCATAATTCCATTACTGGCTTAGTGTCATCAAGTCTGTTTAGAGGTTCTTCTGAGTTCTGAAGAGACGTCGAGTGGCCCTTGTACTCTGCCTAAGAACATGATATGAAACAGTGTGATGTATTCGCTATTTCTTCTTATCATGTATCACATAACCAATATACCATGCATGCCAGAAAAAAGTGTATACAGGGCGTCCCAAAAAATTGAGCCGCGTTTGTGCGGATACTGTGGAGGAGCTGTAGATTCAAATATCTCAGTTTTTGCAAAGTTGTATAGGTCAAGCTTCAACTTATTGTTTGAAAACCTGTTTGAGTCAATTTGACAAGTGGTTGCTGATTTATGGCAGAAAAAAGGCAAACTTAGTGGTTACTGCAAAAACAGCACTTCTGTTGTTCTCCAGCAATGTAAAAATAAAGCAAGTTTTTAAAGACAGGGTTCTTGCACCGTAAAATGATTTTCACTGCATCTTTTAAAATGTAGAGAGTACTCTCTTATCAATAGACAAAACTGCTAACCCTTTACAAGATTTTGGAAAAATTTCAATACCATGCTACAACCCTTTGTTTGTGTTGTTAGTTTACTTTATTTTACCCTAACCCCAACCCTAACCCCAACCCTAACCCTATTAACATTGCTAGACAACAATAGAAGTGCTGTTTTTGAAACACCCACTTATTTTGCCGTTTCTCTCCAATAAATCAGCAGCCAAATATCAGACTGACCCAAACAAGGTCTCAAACTCTATGCTGAAGTCTAACCTATGTAAGGGTGTAAAAATCAAGTTGATTAAACTTACAGCTTCTCCAAAGCAGCCACGCAAATGGGGTACAATTTTTTGGGATACGCTGTAGATTTAGGTGAGTCTGAGGATGAGAACTTCAAAATGTTCCTCAATAGTTAAAGTTAGTAGACGGAGATAAAGGCAACGGTTTTTAAAAATAGATTCAATTCAACTCAATTGAAACTCAGAACACCCTAGGAACGAAGTTGAAAACTTAGTGAATTGAATTGGTGAATTGAATTGACCAATCACCGCATCCCTTCCGATCACGCCACTGAGTTAACGAAAAGTGGAAATCCCTGAAAGACAAACAGACAAAAGCTGTTCATGGAGATCACCCCATACACGGCAAGGGTTCCTGATTTTCATTGGCTAAGACACCAGATCTATTCTTAACTTCTACATGTGTAAAGGGACTGGGCAAGCTTGGGTGGCTATTTATCTCCGTCTACTAACTTTAACTTGCATAAAGATGCTAATATTGCTGTAAGAGCTGCAATTCAATCTTGAAAGTTCATATTTGCCTCCATCTCCTCCAAGCTCGAGCTGTGGCATTTAGGCCTAAGCAAATCCCTGATGCACTCGATATTAAAAACTACAATAAAAGAGAATTGAAAGCCTGCACCAACAGTGACTTCTGTCAAACAGAATATAATTTGACCTAAACTTTTTCATATTTTACAAGGATACTGTTGATCCAATCACTGTGCTTCAAGAATTTTCTCAGCCTTGGCCTACTTGATTGTGACCGTGACTCGACGTGAATCAACAAGGGCAGATTTTGTAATACAATAACATCAGTCGCTTTGGTTCACACCTCAATTCAAAGCGATTAGCGAATGCAGACGAAAGAAATTCCCTCAAGCAGAAATTGAAAACAAACGAAGCCGCAAAGTTGCCCTGAGACCAGTATGCCGAACTCTCGTTTGGTTCGAGCGATGGGAGGTTTTTAAGAGAAAGTATGTACTTATAAAGAAAGAAGATGGATAAATCTAAAGTTCTGTCTCGCGGATTTTGTTTATTTGATTCAGGAGCTGAGGAGTGACTGCGTTCATCTGAGCAATAAATATGCAAAAATTGTAATGCCCTCTGCTCGGTTTCTGGATCAAACAAACAAAATCCGCGAGACAGAACTTTAGATTTACCCATCTTCTTTCGTTCTAAGCACATACCTTCTCTTAAAAACCTCCTATCGCCCGCACCAAACAAGAGTTCGGCGTACTGGTTTCAGGGCAACTTTGCGGCTTCGTTTGTTTCCAATTTCTGCTTGAGAGAATTTCTTTTGTCTGCATTGGTTAATCGCTTTGAATTGAGGTGTGAACCAAAGCGACTGATGCTATTGTATTACAAAATCTGCCCTTGATACGTGAATCTGGACTTTGACAAAAGGGCCTATTTGTACGACAGAGTTTTTCAAGAATTTCCAAACCTTTGGCAAGAATTTCAGGAAGTTTCATAACCAAGTCTATGAATTTTGTCAATTTGAGGATGAAAGGTCTATCCAAATCCCCCCAGTCGTGATAAAAATTCTGAAAAAGATACCCATCTACCAGCATTAAGGTTAACAACAGAGTAGGGACTTTCAGGTGAAAAACCCCACCCATATGAGCGGCACGTTCAGTATCACTTAACAATCAAGTACACCCCTCGGGCTTCTCAGGCAAAACGTCAAAACTCTGGTTTGAGGTGACGGCAAATTTGAAGTTTCGACATTAATATTTGAGCACATTGAGATCATGGCGTTTCGGTCAACAGAGACTAACAATGTTACTCTGAAAAACCTGGCCCTATTTAGGCCCAAACTCCGCGATTCGTTGAGTACTAATCAGATTGCGAGATTTGTGAATTACTTTTGTTGCGGTGTAAATGTGATAGAACTTTCGATTCGATTAGAACACTCCCACGGGATGGCGATTCGAAATAGGGCCAGGTTTTTCACTGTTTCATTATGAGTCCCTGTTGAGCAAGGTTTACCGCAGAAATACAAGGGATTCATCGTCATAAGTCTAAGCTGAGGGTCCCTGTGCAGTAAGGTTGGGTTAACATCACAAGCCAAATGCGATTGTGATAACATTCGATAAACCAAACTTTAATTAGGGGACATATTCGTTGTTTTGACGTAGTTCCGACTATACAAAAGTAGAAGCATTTCATGTTCTAAGAGTGACGCACTTACGTTTTCTTGTTCGACAGCTGGATAATCAGGTAGTGGATCCTAAAATAAAATCATTTAGTACTGCGTAAGTAAAAAACTTGCACCAATCAGAAAATCGCCAAAATGTGGCATGTTACTGACTTTTAAACACAGTTAGTCCCCAGATACAAAAAAACAGAAAAATTTTAATCAGACTGTTTCTTTTTCTTACGTGCAAGAAAATTATTTCTTAAAAGAGGATAATTCACTTGTATTCGCTTCCTTTCTTTGCTTTCGAAGCATTCTCTTTCTTTGGGACAATTCACTTGTTGATAAGGCTATCATCGTTTAAAAGGAATGTTGTTAACTTTTTTGTGACGTCACAACACAATGACACAGAATTTCAAAAAAAGATATCAAAATTTGAAATCTACATGAAAAAAGGATCTAGAGTAACCATGAATGACAAAATTAGCAGAGCAGTTGGACGTAGTATTGTTGTCCCAAGAAGCGTTACCCGATTACCAGTCATTTACTTAATTCGAACAAGGGTGTAGCGTGCGTGCAGACTACGCCAAAGAAAAACGTATAGTCTGCGCAACGTCGCTCACTTTTGTGCAGTGCGTGCTTCAGCATTTATTTGCTAATGAAGAAAATATATTGTTGTAACAGCCAATAGCATCACTTTCCTGCGAAACGAGGCAGCAATCAGATTTGAGAACGGCTACCATGTGATTAAATCTCAGGTTTCACTTTGTTCCAGCAGACTACGTTAGCAACACAATGCTCTGAAATTTTAAGTATGCTATGGCAGACAATACACAAACGCTAAGAGAACGGACCATTGAAACTGCTATTGAAATGAAATGCTGACGCATACAATACACAATATTGAGCTGCGTTGCGCAGACTATACCATTTCCTTGTGTACTGTCTGCACGCAGGCTAACAAGGGTGTGGCTTTGTTTCTTTTCCATAAGGAAAGTGTCCACCCTGCTAATTTTCCATTGAATAATTGGAATAAGTTCAGGAAATCGCAGCCAGAATATACATTTAATGGCAAGTGTGGATAACATGATAAAAATACTGCGCAAGTAGTAACAAATTATTCGACGAATCCATTGAATAATAGTGCCAAAAATGTGTGCAACAGAAATAAATTCCAAAGCAATTTAAACAAACCTCGCCACACATTTTCATGATTTCATCCCGCAGCAAAAATAATTTCTGTGACGTTGCCTCATACCTGCAAAGTAATGTGGGTGCTTTAATGATATTTTCTTAAAGCACAGGTAAAACTGAACAAAGTTCAGTGAATTGTTCAGTGAAAAGTTCAATCGTTTTGCCACGCTTTAAAGGGCACATGCCATGACTGGCTCAAGCAATGACAGGCTCATGCAATGCCATCCTCTCTATTGTAACCATAATGATGCAAAATTCATCCTAGATCCTGTATTTGTGATAAACAATAGAAAGAACTGTGTTGCATGAACCAATCAGGTCCATGACATATGCCCTCTAAGACATCAACTGATTTCCATTTGACTTACAGAAATGATCTTACCGATGATAAATAATACTGATGTTGAATTAATGTAAATTCAAACTGAATTTAGGAGATGAGGCTTAGCACTTTGTTCTAACTTGATCAGCCCTTTTAAAAATGTATATAGAAAGTATTGAATACAATAGACCTTTTCGCAATTAGGAGAAAAGGACAAGGGAGAGTGTGGCCCATTCTGACAGCCTTGGCAACAGCAGGAAATATGGAGAGTCGCCTTTTTACAGCTCGGTTGCCTTTCCTCTAAACTTGAGTTGCCTTCAATTTATTTGCACCCTTCAAGAGTCACAAGATAGTTGTTTGGACTGGTAAGAGTTTTCTCTGGATTATTTAGTCATCTGGTCATCTTTTCACCAATTGGTGAGTGTACTTTGAGCTACTTTACTGCAGGTATTTGAGCTCGTTCTTGAAGCGGCTCAGGTTAGGCCCAACCAATCCAGGTTAACTTCAAACTTGAGTGAACTGAAGCAATAAGTGCCTCAAAATAAACTCACAAATGGGTGGGAGGATGGCAAGACGACTAAATAATCTAGAGCAAATACTTACCTTACCAAGCATCGTGCAACTCTTGAAAGGCGCAAATAAATCAAAAAAGCTTGAGTTTAAAGGGAGATGCGACCGAGACGCAAGCCAAACGTTTATCACCGAAGCGGAGGGGATTCCCCGATTCCTACTGTTGCCAAGGCCGTCAGAATGGGCCGCGCTCTCCCCAGTCCCTTTCCCCAAATTGCAAACATGTCTATGCTACAACTTTTCTTTCAAAATTTACTGAATTCTAACATAGCTGGAGGACAACAGAAGTGCTGTTTTGTCAAGCAACCACTTATTCTGCTTTTCCTGGGCCACAAATCACCAACCGCTCGTCAGAATGAACAAAGCAACGTCTCAAATTCTTAGGCACCGTTGAGACTGCTCCGTTTTTGTACAAAAACGGAGACAAAAACTTGCGGTTTTTTTGAAAGTGTTCACACTGATCCGCACAAATGAGCCATAAAAACGGAGGTGTTCGAAAACGCTATCAAGAGTAGATATCTACAAAAACGGACGTTTTCGAAAACAGTATCAAGAGCGGATATCCACAACAACGGAGGTTTTGAAAACGCATTTGATAAATGTGAAAGCATAAAAACTGAGGCTTTTGAAAACACCCTGATATTCAATAATGAGTTTCACAAAACCGAAAAAAATGTAATCGCAAAAAAACCGATATCTTTGGCTCCGTATTTATGATCGTGTGAATCAGTGTGAACGGACAAAAACGGACGTTTTTCCCTCCGTTTTTATACAAAAATGGAGCAATGTAAAAGGGCAGCTTCAATATATCAAATAGGGATCATAACAAAAACGGAGCAGTGCAAACGGGTCCTAAGTTGAAGCATGTCGTATAAAACTTTGCAAAACACACCACAATGGAACTTACAGCTTCTTCACAACAGGCACATAAATAGGGCACAATTTTTGGGACAGCCTGAAGGTATTTAATAAACTACTATCTGCAAACCATTTCCTGGGAAAAGCGTAGCAACTTTGAAACAATAAAGCATCCATCATATACCTTGCTTGAATCAATCAACATATTCATCCACTCATCCACTTCTTCTCTTGATTCAGGAACAAGCAAAAGAAACTGGTGAAATATCCCTGTAGATAGCCTGAACATACTTAATGAATAAATACCTGCAGTTCATGGGCTGGGAACAGTGTTGCAAGACTTTCAAAAAATTAAGCATTCATCATATACCTTGCTTGATTCAACATATTTATCCACTCATTCATTTCTTCTTTTGATTGAGCAGCAAGCTCATATCTCCCATCATCACAGTCTTTGCAGTCTACAAACAGGAAAATTTGAGAAAAAACCAACCTTTTTGTGATTTCGTAAAACACGTTTCAATACGCTTGTACCATCTTCAGTTCCTAATAAAAATACGACATAAATTACTGTCTGTTACCCCCACTGACATTTACATAAGTCGAGCCAGCTTAAACTAAACCAGGCGGGTTCTAATTGGTCAATGCAACAAAATGAACGTGTTTATTGGTTGAAATTTAACATAGTTCAGACAGGGCTGTTTTAACTGTGTTAGTATGAGTGGAGAATAAAGACTATGTTCAAAACCGTAAAGATTTATACACCTGCTTACAGAACCTCTATAAGTCTGGTTTCCATATAGCTGTAAGGTTGCCTACGGTTGCTTTCTGCCATCTTCCATCCTCCCGGCATCATCGTAGGAAATAACTTTCTAATAAAAACGTTACTTTACAACACCGCAAGCAAGTGCTGTGAAGTACTGTTTGATTGCCGTGACAGCCTGAAGAAAGTTGAACTGGTTCAACTTTTACCAGCTCTTATGACAGTCTCCCAGTTGTCTTTCAAACATCGGCCTGTAGCATAGTAAGGAAACGTTTCCATTAGAAAATAATTGCCTGTGAAGACCGGAGGATGGAACAAGGCAGAAAGCAAGCAAGCAGCCTTATGGCATCTTACGGCTATATGGAAACCAGGCTTTATAATCGGTTAACATATCAAATAGGTCCAAAACATCAGTTGAACCGTTGCTGTCTAATAATGCAATGCAAAAGAACAATCAAAGAACCTACAAGTCTCCAAAGCTACGCCAGTGCTTTGCTCTTAGATTGCTTCATTCATAATGAGTGGAAAGTAAAGTTATCATGCATACAGAGAAGAAAACAGTTCATCCAAGACACCCCAAAGAAAGCAGAGTGTGGGCTAATTTTCTTTGAGGTTGAAAACTTCTTCAAATTTTATAATCTAACTTGGATTTTTAACCTTTCTGATAACCTTGCTTAATCTAAGCTGGTAACCTAACACATATAAAGTTGCGTATTTAAGATATCTAAACTTAACTACAGTATCTATAGCTTGCATGAAGACTACACCCAAGGAGAAGCTATAGTTTGTGCAACACAGCTCACTCTTATGTAATGCATGTTTCAGCATGTATTTCACAATAGGGACTACAAAGAAAAATTATTGTTGTAATAGCCAATAACATTGCTTTCCCAGGAAACGAGGAAGCAATCAGATTTGAGAACAGCTATCATGTGATCAAATCTCAGGATTCACTTTGTTCTCTGATTTGCAACCTATTTAACAACACAATACGCTGGCATTTTAAGTACCCTACAGCAGACAATAAACTGACGCTAATGAGAAAGAGTAATTCAAACTATTGTTACTTGACTGAAGTTTCAAAAACGAGGCAATACAATACAGAGTCCCACCATTCCTATTGGTTAATCGCACATTTCCCGCAGGTTTTCAGTAGCCTTGTATAATATGATACAAAGACGTATTTTTGTCACCAAAGCAACTGCTTTTAGCCTGTGAGATTAGAAACTCGAAAGACATGACAGTAACAACATGTAGTTGACTAAATGATACAAGTCGAAATTAGAAGCTATCAGGTAATAAAACTCATACTTACCGGTTTTTTCGTTGTGCAGGAAAATATAAAGCCCTCGGTCTTAATGCCCGCTTGCACAGACCTCGCAAGCTCAGTCTGTACTTTTAAGACATCAGGCATTATATTTTCCTGTACAGCAAAACACCTGTTAGTATGCTGATATTACTGAGATGAAATCTGCTGCATAGAATATGCGAAATTGAGCATCGTTGAGCAAACTGTCCTTGGGGATTGTCTGCATGCAGGTTTCTTCATAAATGGGAAACAGTAGAAGGAAGCCAAGAAGAGTAGTCTCATATCTCACCTATCGCAAAAGAAAACTGTCGATTGCTGAGTGTAACATCTACAAAACATTGATCAAGAACGATAACACCTGCAACTTCAGAATCCTACAACAAAAAAAGGAAATGAATCATAGATTTTTGGTATGACAACGGTATACTGCTCAGTCTTCTAGGGGCAGGCAAGCACTGTAAAATATCTGACCCTTTGTTTTCCAAAGGCATTGGAAGAACAAAAATAGGAAATGAATCATAGATTTTTGGTTTGACAAGGATATACTGCTCAGTCTTCTAGGGGCAGGCAAGCACTGTAAAATATCTGACCCTTTGTTTTCCACAGGCATTTGAAGAACAAAAATAGGAAATGAATCATAGATTTTCATTATGACAAGGGTATACTGCTCAGTCTTCTAGGGGCAGGCAAGCATTGTAAAATATCTGACCCTTTGCTTTTCCAAAGGCATTGGAAGAACAAAAATAGGAAATGAATCATAGATTTGTGGTATGACAAGGGTATACTGCTCAGCCTTCTAGGGGCAGGCAAGCACTGTAAAATATCTGACCCTTTGTTTTTCCAAAGGCATTGGAAGAAACAACCGGTTCTTTTTCCGCACTGTACGACTTTCCTGCTAAAATAACCAGTTTTTGCGACAAAGGTAAAATTTCAAAATCAATCTTACTATTCCATCAATTTGTCACAAAAATCAAGTTTTCCAACCTCCTAACGTATCAAAATCGTAGACTTCACCTGTAAGCTGGTTCTATCTTTCTTCACTAAACTTAGGCACAAAAGACCAGTATCTCAAACTTTCAAATAAGTGGTTCTACCTTTGTCTGGCAGCCGATTTTAGGAAACTTTTACTTTTATAGCCACAGTTATTGCTTTTTATTGCTTTCTAAAACGGTAGGTGGTCAAAACCACCAGTTTTGGGGCAAACATCGTTAGTGATACATATATCAAGTTAAAATTGTCCACCAAATTGAAGAAAAACAACAGCGGAAATCTGCCATAAAAAACGACCATGGTGCGACATTTTTTTGTGAACTACTGGCGTTGGACAAAGGTTGGACCATCGTTCCCAGTGTGACATGCCCGCCCTTAGTTTTCTGATCACTAACAACTTGTTGACTGCTAAAACGTAACATCTGACTCATTAAAAAGGAGGAATTTCCATTTTCTTTAGGCAAAAAAGGACCAACTTCTACAAAATATTGTGCCTCGAAATCCATTCATAGGCAGGTTCAAACCTGTACTGTCAACATTTGATGTCGAGAGATTTGGATGATTAAAGCACTAGGATAAATTTGAACTCAGTGATTGTGAATCGAAGTCGTACTCTGATGATAAGAAAAGCTTTAGAAAAGTTAATCGACGTTTCTTGGTAGTTACCGATGTTTTCTGTAATGATCTACGTCATGAACTGCACACGCCTTCATTGCCAACTAATTCATAACTATAGACACTAATTGATAAACAATGAACTGCTCTCAGGCATGCTGAATCCATTGTGAGTCAATAGCAATTATTTCGCAATGTATTTAGGCATATGATCTTGAGTTAGATTTTAATTCACGGATATCGAGTTCAAGAAAACACGGTGGCCTAAATCTTTCTACGTCTCTCTCTGTCGGACTCATAACATTTCGAAAACCAAATGTTGAGAAACTCGATTATAGCTCTTAAAACAGAACACAAACAAAGTTTGGAAAAATGCAGGCGTTTTGCTAAGGATAACCTCATAAATCTTCAAAATTGGTCTGATAAACATACTAATAATCGTAGGCTGCTAAGAGTGGATACCTTTTTGGAGCATCAGCTATCTTAATAGGGAATTTAAATTTCAACTTTGTTCTGCGGCTCCTTCAGTAACACAAAAACTAACCTTTTCTGGTGCCTTGAAGTAAAACAATAAGTTTCCTTTCAGTCTGAATAGCCTCTCTGTGTATTCTAGGGAAGAAATGAATTTGGAAACTGAGGGAAAGAAAAACAAATCATAACTCTTAATAGACCATTTCAAGAATTAAAATCGGAGACTGGGGAGAGCGGCTTGTTCTGGTAAACGAGGGATGCAGTTCTAGGAAATGACTGCTGCATGGCTAGGCCGTTTAAGTGAATAATGTAAACAATGAGCTTTGCAAGCAGTGGCGAGCATTGCTACTGCATAGAAACACAGCATCGGAGCTGTTTTAGGATCTATTCGAACATTAGTCCATGCTAAAGGCAGATTTACGTTTAAGTTTGCTATCTTCGCAATTGGCATCCCTTTTCGGCTTTTATTTCGTTGCTGCAAACAACAAGGCTTTCTTCGAGATTAGACCCTTGACATAACCCTTTTTTATCTGTTGTTCGCCCTTCTTAACAACAAAAAAACACTTTGGATGCATGTTCGACCATCAGATTAAGAAAATTCTAATTTTTTCGAATTTTTTCCTTGCCTCAATTTTTAATCAAATTCGATGAGGATATTCAAAGGGTAAAAACTTCAGATGAATTCTAGTCACTGCCAAATCAAAGTTAGAGTAAGATTCCTTTATTTCAAAACTTCAAATGCATCATGTATTTCAGGTTATGTGGAACGGCCAATGAAGGGCCTAGCCTTGTAGCAAACATTGCTGTTTGAAGCACAGAAATTATGGCTGAAAAGGAAACCAGTTGCGAACATAAGTAACTTACACGTTGATCTGCACTTAGCATGGACAACTATTTTAATGAATCCTGTAACAGCTCCAATGCTGTGTGTTGTGCATTAGCAACCCTAAGCGGTATCTTGTCATGTTTACATTATTCACTGTAACCGGCTCATTCCGCGGCAGCCATTTATCAGAACTGTATCCACCATTTACAGGAACAAACAGCTCTCCACAGACTCCAATTTCAATAGACTTTTCCTGCCATATGAAGAAAGGAACTAGGGAGAGTGCGGCCCATTCTGACAGCCCTGGCAACAACAGGAAATAAGGGGAGTCACCACCATGTGGCTCGGTTGCCTTTCCTACAAACTTGGGTTGTTTTCAATTTACTTGCACCTTTCAAGAGTCACACGATCTGTAACTGTTTTCTCTGGATTACTTAGCCATCTGGTCATTCTTTCGCCCAATGGTGATATGAGTGTATTTTGAGCCATGCAGGTATTTGACCTCCTCTTTGACGCGGCTCAACTTTGGTCCCATCGATCAACAAGTCTAAGTTCAAACTTGAGTGAACAAAAGCAATTAAATGCCTCAAAATAAACACACAAATGGGTGGAAAGATGGAAAGACGCCTAAATAATCTAGAGAAAACACTTACCATACCAAGCGAGTATCATGCAACTGTTGAAAGGTGCAAATAAATCGAAAATAACTGGAGATTGCAGGAAGATGCGACGGAGACCCAAGCCAAACGTTTATCAGTATAGTATTTATTTCATATCATTTACACTGTTTTACATTTATGTATCATTTTATCGCCTGCCTTATAAAACAATTGTTTTCCCTTTATTTTATCATATATATTTCTCAGTATCAAGTTTTCACTTTTTGTATCATTTGCTCTTCTTCACTATCAAAAACTCTTGTTTTCCTATCATTTCTATCAGTTATATTTTTCACTCATCATTTTATCAATTTTCATATCATTTTATCTTCTGCTCTATCAAAAACGCTCTCCCCAGTCCATTTCCCCAAATTGCGAAAAGGTCTATTATCAAAATGGTCTGTTATCAAATTGAAAGAATTGGCATTTTAATAATTCAAAAAGGAATGAAAGGTGAAGATTTAATATTGAAGTTCAAAGCTACAGCACAGACCTGACCTACAGAAAATGATTTTCTGCTTTGTGGTCTTCTAAACTTATAGGATCATCGATCATGCTTTTAGGAGGTACTGTTACAGAAAATACCCTGAAACAGAAACTGAAGTGCATATCAAATCAGTTAACTAATCATTTATCAAATCAGAAGTTTATTGATAGCGACACGTTAGTTACGCTTGCTTTTGTAAATGTCGAGGCTACACTATGTACAACACTGTGCAGCCAGGTTAATTAAGGGTGCTCGTAAATTTGATCATGTGACACCCTTGCTCATTGATTTACACTGGTTACCAATGACGTATAGACCAATGTTTAAGATCCTCCTGACTGTGTTTAAGATTCTTCAGGGTAGGGCCGCTGAATATTTGATAGAATTGATCACTATTTACAATCCTGGCAGATCCTTGCGATCTAATGGTAGCCTAATTTTGAATGTGCCCTGCTCTAATACGAAGAGTTGGGGCGACAGAGCTTTCAGTATTGCTGGTCCCAGATTATGGAACTCGCTCCCAATAGCACTACGCACGATGACTAACATTGTAGACTTCAAGTCAAGATTGAAGACTCATTTGTTTAACATGACATTCGAGGGATACTTATAATTTCTATTTTTATAAGCTTTAATACCTGATTTGTAACTATTTGTAGACTTTTTTCCATTATCTCTATATGCTAAGGCGCCTTTGAATATATTTTATTGTAGATAAATGGCGCTATAGAAATGTTCCAATAATAATAATAACTGCCTTCTGTGCAAGCAAGCAGAGAGTACAGAAAGTAATTGATGCACTAACTTAGATTCAAGAGCATGGAAATGAAAGCAATCCCATACCACATGGTACAGGCCTTGCACATATTAGCATGATAACAATTCTTAACCCTAATCCTACCGGGCTTTTTTGATCTAACCAAATCAAAACCAATGCTAACTTTTCGGCAAACCAAGAACTTCAGAAACGCAGAAAAGCATGTTTAAAGCTTGTTAAAGATACAAAAATATCAGAAAACGATCAAGTTTTGAATGGAGAATTAAAAAAAAAATATATTTGAAAATATCTGATGACATCATCAGTAATGACGTCATCAATGACGTCACACAAAGAAGAGAGGATACTGACGTCATAAAATTATAAAAATAACTACAAATTTCGGATTTAATTAATAAATTCTATTAGCTCACAAAGAATTAACCCATTTTCGTTAGTTTTACTGATAGAAATGACTAAGTAAACCTAACTTCCATCGACCACTCAGAGCAGTATAAAGCTGTAAAGCCCAAAGGAACTTTGAACATGAATGAACAATTACTTGTTTATGACTGAAAATTGCAATTTAATGCTTTGGTTGACAGCAATATTTGATTGAGTATGATAAATGTTCTATTCATGCTAAGCCATCTTGCAACCACCAAGAAGTTGTCCTTTTCTCCTTGTTTCCAACTCTGGATTGGTTTCACAAGGGATTTGCAGTCAATCACTTTGCAAAACTCTGAGCTGCACTCACTTTAACTTTGTTAACAGCTAGTATATAAATGTAAATTGGGTCTTATGCATATTCTCTGTTGTTAAGCTTTAATTGTTTAAACCTCAACTGCAGGAAAGCAACTGAAACTAACTTAAGTAGTGTCAGTGGCAGAGCCGCAGGGAAGTCTGGACCCCCACTTTTCCAAAAGATGGGTCCTGAGATTCACACAAAAACGCCATAAATTTGTCTATCAGGAGGGGTAAGCCAGCTCAGTTGTTTTTATCATGCAGTTACACAATCTCATGAAATGTTCTTAACAAATACCTGCTGTAAATTTAGCTAAAAGGACGTCGCCTGCATTGTCCAAGAGTTTGAAGGGTGTGGTCATGTAAAACTTTTCTGGAGCTCCCCAGACTCCTCACTTCTTGAGTGCTGGTGAGTAGCATGCACACTAAAAACTTGTATAAAACTTACTCTCAGTTTTAAGAAAAAGTTTGCCATCTTCTTCCCTCATTGCTAAAACACCCTCCATGTCAAACTCCTCCTTTGGTTTCATGGCAATTACCACCATCTCCTTCTGGTTGAATTTCATAGGCATTTTACTCTCTCTTTGAATCCAGCTAGCTGGATGAACAAGCTTTGACAATTGCTTTGACAGTGATCAATCTATCAAGAAGTCTGTGAAAAAAAATTCTGCTGATGAAATATTCCAGCCAATTGACAAAAGCTGAGTGACACAAAGGTTTAGGTTTAAATTAAACATTCCATTTCACGAAGGTAACACTGGCCAAAAGTGTCATTATGGGGCCAAAAATATGGAATAGCCTATCATTTGATTTCAAATCTACAAATAATATCAATTCGTTTTGATACATTAATTTCCAAAATTTTCGGACGTTTAATTTTCGGACATTTAATTTTCGGACAAAAATTTTCGGACGAAATTATTATCGATTTCGGACAATATCAGACAAAATTTCGGACACTTTCAAACAGGTGAATAAAATTTCGGACATATACGATTTGATAATGAGTAGGCAAATCATACACCAGATGTAGCAAAATTTCTTCACTCTATGTCTCAAAACGGAAACCAGCATAGTAATCAAGTGTAAAATACAAGCATTATAAGGATAATCATGAATTAAAGTTGGGGCAAAAAGACTTCAAGAAAAAATCAACAATATTGAGAGTAACAAAACAACCATAATAGAGGTCAAATATACGTCTTTAATTAGGAACTTAGAATTTGAGCCAGTGCTGAGAGTTTCCTAAATGATCAGAATTTCAGCACTCCAGGATTTCAAATCAGTTTCATAAGATCCGTCGCAATCTTCAAGTTCACTAAAAATTATTATGTTTTTCTTGCATTGAGACATTGCCTGTCCTTCATTGAGATTTCCAAGGTTCCTCCATTAGAACAATAGTAATCTTATATCAGAATTTCATTTCTTATCCAAAGAAATTTTGTGTCATTGTGATTTGCCAGACAATTAAATTTTCGGACCACTAAAAACTTCAGACACTCAACTTTTTGGACAATTAAATTTTTGGACCACTAAAAAATTTGGACACTTAAATTTTCGGACAATTATTTTTTCGGACTACTCATTTGTCCGAAAATTAAAACGTCCGAAAATTTTGGAAATTAATGTAAAAGACAATTTTTACCAAAATATACAGAGAACGGGAAATGTGTTATGCAAAAACCAAGTGTCCTCTCTTGCATTCATGATTTGGCCTTACTAAATTATGCAGTATCTAAAAGCATGCAAAATTTTATTTTTCCTTATTATTTGCAACCACTTTTAAGGGGGCCATTGGAAATTAGATCAACTCAATCTTTTGATGCTATCCTTACCACCATAATTAGGAATGTTTTTAACTTGTTTTTATGTAAATTGTATCGTAGCTATCCTATATATTTTCCAACCATAATAAATATCTTATTTTATGTGACAAATTATACAAATATACATGCATACATATTAACTAAACTGTAAATATGATATGCAACAGTTACAGATTCTTGGGAATGAAGATCTCATTCACGTAGGTCTAGGAGGTGCTACGCTGGCTGAAAATCTCATTAAGGTTGAAGGTGCACAGGCATCAACATTGAATTGATTTGATGTCCTTGCAGGTAGGTAGGTATTTATATTTAACGTGGCTAGCCTGCGAAAGTCTGAGAGACTTATTTCCAGCAGGGGCCATGGATGTCTTACCATCATTCTGCCGCAGCTACCCACCGCAGCTACCAGATTTCCCTTACATGGCTCTGGTCGACCCGGGCTAGAGTTACGGACAGCGACCAAACTGTCCAGCGCGGGATAAGAACCTACGGCCGTTCTGACCTTTGGTTTACGAGTCAGATGCCTTAACCACTCGGCCACGCACTCCTATGGATCACGAAATGACTAGAAGTGATGGCGCAGTTGGTCTAAACTCAACTGAGTGTGAGACAGACCTTGGAATTTATGTTGATACTGAATTGAATTTCTGGTCACATGTGGACCGAGCCGCTAGCAAAGCAAACGGTCTTCTGGGACTGGCAAGACGATCCTTTGATCATATGGACATGAGCATGTTTATCAAGTCTTTGTCGGTTTAGTAACACCTCACTTGGAATACGCTAATGTTGCGTGGGCAGCGTTCTTTAAGAAAGACATAAAAACTATTAAAAAGGTACAGAAAAGGGGAACCAGGATGATACCTGAATTAACAAACTTGGATTACGAAGGTCATTAAAAAGGCTACAAACCGTAGATTTCGTGGAGATATGATTCAAACGTACAAATATATGCATGGGTTTTACAATGTAGACCCTGTGATGATGCTAGAAAAGTATGAGAAGACCAGAGGACATGCATTCAAGTTACACAAGAACGGTCGTAATAAAACTGTGCAACAGAGATTGTTCAGTACAAGGATTTTGAATAGCTGGAAGAGTCTTCCAAAAGCAATTGCAGACAGAAGCTGCATCATTGAATATATTCAAGAACAAGCTTGACAATCATACCAGAAACTTAAAGTACTCATCGGATATTGACACATTTTATTAGAATTCATTCATTTTTATATCATGGACCTGTTTAAAGGCTCTAAGCCTAAGTAATTAGTATGGTATAGAAACCGCTCCAGAGACTCCTTCATAGTGAAATTGGATTTTTTTGTCTCCCGTTTAGGAGACTAAAATCAATAATTTTCATAGATTTGTCTTCCTGTTATGGAGACAGTGTGGTTCCAGTTAATATCCGTACCCCTCCCCCAAATCCGAATGTATGCAAAAATCCCTGAAAATCCAGGGGCATTCCGCTGCTGAGATGCAAAAATCCAGGGGATGTAACAAAAATTAGGAAAAATCCAGACCTTCAAGTTGCTGGCTGGCCAACTCTTCCAGAGGGGCAAACATAAGATTAATAGTAATACTATAGTAATTTGCCTGTAAAATTGAGAAATCCGAACATTCCTCTACTTTTAGAAGGAAAATCAGGATCTTTCTAACATATTTTATTATGAAAAATCCGGGGCTTTTCACTTGACGAATTGTTCTTCCATAGGGGGGGGGGGGTACGGATATTTATACTGGAACCACCCTTGTCTCCTGATGCTGGTTCACGGGTCCGGTCCTCGCCCATATTCGTTCGCGGAGAGGTTATCGCCACTGATTAAAGGAATGATAATGCTATTCACCTGGCTGTGTACTTGGTCCTTTTCTCTTCTATCAGAAAACCATGAGAGCCTGGGCTTCAGCAGCATGAGCCACCCATCTGCCGTCGAATCGAATCGCAACAGAATTTGGGCCTAATCTATGCGTAGCAACAACAACAACACATTATTAATGCGGCAACTTCATTTTCCAGGTGCAACTAACAAGTCAAAGTGATCTGCAGGTCAAACCACAGAACATTTAAAAACTTTGAAGTTTCAAAAAAGCTCATTGTTGCACTTCTCTACGGCTGTTTTGAATTTCCTTTATCAACGTCGTACTGCATAAAATTGCTCAGGACACACATTGATAACAGCAGTTTTTAAGGTTCATAGCCGAAGCAGGAGCTCCAGTACCCTGGGTACCAGAGCCAAAAAATAATAAAAGAAAAAAAAAGTAAGGAGGGATTTCATCTAAATTTCGAGGCTCTGGTACCCAGGATAGAGCTCCAGAGTATCAAATGTCCATCCGACATATTTTTTGGGGAGTAAAAAATAGGCCCTATTGATAGACTGATGGACGCTTAAACAACGACTCGTGGACTTTCAAAGTTAAAATTGGGACGAAGCTTTCCCCAATCGATTTCATATCTAGATATTGAAACCATAGCAACACAGTACCCTGGGGGGGTACTTGACTAGGGAAGTGACGGGGTTGTGTGGCAAACCGCTCAACACCCTATACCCTGTCGCATAAAAAATTGCCCAAAAGTATACACTGTCGCATAAAAATTCTACCAAAATCCATTATCAGTGACTTCATGGATAACTCTGGTCTAAAAAATCTGGTCAGGAGCCCGACCTGCTTTAGGTCTGATAGTCCCAGATGTATTGACTTGATTCTGACGAACAGAAAAAGAAGTTTTCAGAACACAGAAACGGTGCATACGGGACTGTCAGACTTTCATGCCATGATAGTTACAGCACTTGAAGGTGGATATAAGAAAAAAGGACCTAAGATCATTAGATATAGAAATTACGCAAAATTTTGTGCCGAGGAATTTACCTTTGTGATCAGATTTCGTCGGAACTGCAGGATAATGAGGACTATGGTGCTTTCGACACTGTGGTTACTGATACGCTTAATAGACATGCTCCTCTTAAGACAAAATATTTGCGTACAAACGACAGCCCCTTTATGATTAAGGCCCTGAGGAAAGCGATGATGCATCGCAAAAAGCTTCGCAATAGATACATTAAGAGGAGAACTGAAGAGAACCTTGAAGCCTTCAAAAAGCAAAGAAATTTTTGCGTGAAACTCCTGCGCAGGACGAAATCTGATTACTATAGGAACCTTGACCTTGGAGACCTTACAGATAATCGTAAATTTTGGAAGACTGTCAAACCGGTATTTTCAAATGAGATACAAACAAGTTCTTCTGTGACTCTGATTGAAGATGGAGAAGTGATAACTGACGATGCAAAAATTGCGGAGATCTTTAATCATTATTTTGCAAATATAACAGAGAGTCTAGGAATCTCCGAAGACCAGTCACTCCTATCACAAACAACCGGGATCAATGACCCAGTAGAGAAAGCTATTAAGAAATATAAAAATCATCCCAGCATTAGAAAGATCAAAGAATGCTGCGAACTGAACCAATTTGAATTTAAGCCAGTGACTGTCAATGAGATACATTTACAGATACAAAAACTGAATACAAACAAATCATCTCCCTTAAACAGCATTCCGGCTAAGATTCTTAAACACAATGCAGACATTTTTGCTATCCTCTTCCAGAAAATCTTCAATTCTAATGTGGCAGAGTGCTATTTTCCAAAGGAATTGAAAGCTGGTGAGATCTCATCTCTTTTCAAAAGTCTTGATGCTTTTATCAAAAAGAACTATAGACCTATAACGGTTTTATCGTCTGTGTCCAAAATTTACGAAAGGGTCTTAGAGAATCAAATAAAATCGCATGCCCTTAGCTTTCTTTCTCCCCTTCTGTGTGGATTTCGAGAGGGCTATGGAACCCAACATGCACTGTTGCGACTCATAGAAACCTGTAAAAAACCTTAGATAAAGGGGGTTTTGCTGGAGCACTACTCATGGATCTTTCAAAGGCTTTTGATTGTTTAAATCACGAGCTTTTGATTGCAAAATTAAGTGCTTATGGCTTCAGTCCAAATGCATTGCAGTTGGTTCATAGCTATCTCAGTGAGAGAAAGCAGAGGGTAAAGGTAAATGGGTCTTTCAGTACTTGGAGAGAAACAATGATCGGTGTACCACAAGGTTCAGTCTTGGGGCCCCTTTTATTTAATATATACCTCAATGATCTCTTCATGTTTGTGAAAGATGCTCAAATATGTAACTATGCAGATGACACAACGATCTACGCTTGCGATAGCAACATTGAAGGTGTTATCGCAACATTAGAGAGCGATGCCCTCAAAATTGCAGAATGGTTTCCAGACAATTGTATGAAGTTGAATGAGGAATAATGCCACCTAATGGTATTTGGAGACAAAAGTAATGATGTGTCAGTAAATATCGCAAGGATAACGATAAAAGAGAGTACAGAAGAAAAGTTGCTGGGAGTGATTCTTGACAAAAAATTATGCTTTGAACAGCAAATAAAATCCATGTGCAAAAAGGCTGGTCGAAAGCTACATGCACTCTCAAGAATTTCTTACTTTCTTGATACCGATCAACTAAAACGAATAATGAAGACATTTATCTTGTCCCAATAGACTACTTTCACAATTACGTCAATTCTTTTGAAATACTTCCATAAACATCACTTGCCTCGATATCATGTGAATCTAAGTCTCAAAAGCGTGCATTGCTCTTAGCAACGCATTAAGTAGTTTTGTACGTATCTTTGCAACATAATGCTATGATGTAGATTTCTTGCTGCACAGGGAATCACATCTCTTACCTCGAACTGAAGTGAATTGTGAAACTGGTCTATTCAACTACTGTCCTCTTGTTTGGATGTTCTGTGATACAACACTGAACAATAAAATTAACGGTATTCACGAGCGGGCATTACGGATAGCTTACAAAGATATGACATCAGATTATGATACAATGTTACTCAGAGACAATGCGGTCCCAATCCACATAAGGAATTTACAGTTGCTGATGACTGAGGTCTATAAAACAAAATGGGAGCTTAATCCTAGTTTCATGAAGGAGATCTTCGTTGAAAAACGCAGTCCTTATGGGTTAAGAGGCTGTCATGATCTACTATTGCCTCAAGTGCGCACTACGTGCAATGGCTTGGAGACGATGTCGTTTCGCGGGTGTAGATTATGGCAGGCACTTCCCAATGACATAAAGCAGTCAGAAACCCTCTCTAGCTTTAAACGGAGAATCAAAGTCTGGAGAGCAGTAGAATGCAATTGTAGACTTTGTAGACCTTTCGTGGCTCAGGTTGGGTTCCTGAACTGATCTATTTTACTGCTTTGTGAATACCATTGAAAAGAGCATTGTAAATATGGAAAACGTTGTAAAAATGCATTTGTAGATAACTATTCTCTATTTGATTTCTTTTTTTTCTTTTTACAAATTTACTTTTTTAGATAGTAGGCCTGAGTTAGCTCTTGTTTTATAGCTATTTTGTATGTTGCCTACTTTAAATAAATCAATAATAATAATAATGATAATAAAATCAATTGTTTCATGAGAACTCTAAAAGGTGTGCTTCCACGTGATACCCTGTCGCATAATTTTCTTATCAATTGGAATACCCTGTCGCATAATCTTTATCAAAAAAGGACACCCTGTCGCATAATCTTTACCGTAAAAGCAGTGGCGTACCAGAGGGGGGGAATGGGGGGGTCCGGACCCCACACTTTTCAAAAAGTTGGTCATCGAGATTCGCACGAAAATGTAATAAAATTGGTGGGGGTGGGGGTCGGGCAGATCTGTCAAGAAGTGGTCTCTGAGATTCTTGAAAAGCAAGCAACGAATTGTTTTTCAAGGGTTGGTGGCAAGGTTTTGGTTTCGTAGAAATGCTCGAACTCTGCTGGAAAAGGCATTCTAAGCCAAAGTAGAATGCATATCTTAAAAAATTTTCCTGGGGTCTTGCCCCCAGACCCACTCACTTCCAATATCCCTTGTTATCTCAGCTTGAATATGCTGCTAGTTATAGGGATCCCTGTTTGCTGCCATTGTTGAAACAAGCTCATCAAAGAGTCTGTACCATAATATGCATGAAATGATATAAATTGCAACAACAATTACTTTTGCTGAAGCTTCTTGCAAAAAATGATGCCATCGACCAACTAGACAAAATTTAAAGTACTGAAGGGAGAAATTCCTCAAATATCAAGATCGAAGGACCAGACGGACTAGTGGCAACTCATTTTGCAATGAAGCTTAAAGAAACAATTTGTAATTTGTACTTGATATGTTGGACTTGGCGCTAAACTTTTCTTCTTTCACTTTACTAGAGTAACTTTGAATGATGGGTATAAACTCTCACTGCAAATTTATCAAAACAACCTGCCTATTTGGTGTTGATTGCAGCTATGTTTACTATGCAAAATATAGCTAAAAAGGGCGTTTCCCTCATTCTCCGAGCGTCTGGAGGGCGTGGTCACTAAAAATTTTCTGGTGCTACGCCCCGGACCCCCTCACTTTTCCAGTGCTGCGTACGCCTCTGCGTAAAAGGACACCCTGTTGAGCGGCACATCCCTTCAAGTCAAGTATGGGAGTACCCCCCCCCCCTTTGAAGTAGGACTACAAGTACGTCACAAACAGCCTCTCTATCATGTCAATTCTAATGTATGGACTTGCTATTTCTCCTTCATTCTATTGTATTGTAAGTAATCACTTCCTGTAATGAATTTGTATTTAAGTTATAGTCACTGTAGTCAAATATAAATTCTTTAGTCAGTCTCATGATCATCGTCACACAACAACGTCTGTTTCTGGCTCCGTGTCTGCGCACGTAAACTGCTTTATATTGTAAGACTGATCCCTCTTACACCCCGGGCACTGTACGAACTCTAGGCAGTGGCGGATAGGTCTAAGTTTCCGGCCCAAGGCTCCAAGGCTAAAACACCTCAAGGTTCAAGTTTACAGTGATATAAGCCTTGAACAAGAGCCGCAAGTATCCAGATGAATGTTTCCTGTTGATCCAAGAATCAGCAAACCTTTCACTGTGAACAGAGTCGCCGGAAGGAAGACGAAGCAGCGGGGGCAGCCAATCAAAAAAGGCACTGTAAATTGGAGAAATGGCACACAACTCTCCCAGTCACTCTCCCAGTCAATTCCAGCATTTCTCGGGAAAGTTCTGATCCTATCAATCTACTGAGTACTCATTAACTCTTTCTACTTATTTTTAAAGAAGGACCCCAAAAACCATCTTTTGACAGAGGTCTAAGTTGAAGATGGATAAATTTAGCTGTCCACTCGGAGAGTAATGATATCTTATCGTTTCGTTCCTATTTCCAGTCAAAAGGGGGTACTTTTTTAGACACCCGGTATTTGCCTCGTTTCTGAGACTGCACCTCAGCCTCATTTCAGAGGGCACAGCTAAACGTGTTCATTTCCGTCTCAAATTTTTATAGATTACGATAAGTCCCAGGAATCGCTATTTGTTGGGGAGATGAAGTGCTGACCCTATTGTTTTGACCGATTGTGATTCAGCTTTGTTGAGAGCGAATCAACGGTGGGGCTCACACTGTCATGCGCAACTTTGCTATTGTTTTCTTCTCGTGTTCTCAACCGTCAGCTTATTTGCATATTACGTCATCGACACAAATCGCTACTACGCATGCGATCTGGAGCCATTTTTTTGGGATTCCTCGAGGCTCACAACTTAGCCTATTCATATCCCCAACAACTATTCAAAACGAGACAAGTGCACACAACCCAGACCGCTCATCCTGGGACTCATAATATTACGGCAATTCTATTGGACTGACTTTGTTGCACACTTGAGCACCCTTTGGAACGAGGCTGCTTGCAAATTCGACTGATTATGTCGACCAACGGAACCTCGAAGCTCGAAGCAGAGTCTCAAGGAACTTAGCTTGACAAAACAAAGTCTTACGATTAAGAATACCATGAAAACAATTGGTGAAAATGTCATTATGCATTATTTTGTTTTCTGTCTCTAATGCCCCATTCACACTGGCATGGCAGGTTAAACCAGTTTAAACAAAACCAGGCTATCGAATGGGGCCCTCTGATTAGTCAATCCAACAAATCGAATGCATTTAATTGGTTGAAATCTAACCTCGCTCAGATAAAGCTGGTTTAGCTTTTTTGCCAGTGTGAATGGGGTATAGGCATTAACTGACTTAGTGTGAAGTTTTCAAATCAATGTGTATGTGTTTCATTTGAAAAACACGAGTGTTTGTGTTAGTGCTTTTTGCTGGACTGATGACGTAAGTTCCTCTAACTTTCGCTTGCTGTTGTTGTTGTTGTTGTTGTTGTTGTTGTTGTTGTTGTTATCGCTTCAGTTGAGGCGACAAGTTGAGGTTCTGTTGTAGCTACATGTCTGCAGGGGGAGCGAAACAAGAGAATTTTGGAATGAGTCTAGCTTTTTGCCTAGGCCCTAATCGAAACGAGGCAGATATCATCGTTTCAAAGTAATGGCGTTAGTGAGCAAAAAAAATGTTTTGCTGTTGTCGTCGTCGTTGTTGTTGTTGTTGTTGTGATAACTGGGACATGACTGGGACTATGTTGTGAGTCTTGAGACCATTGGGTGGTCACGATATTTTGCTCCTCAACTCATCGTCCCAGTAGTGTTATTTAGTTGTATAGTATCAATCCGTTAAGCAAAAAGTAACATGTATTGTAAGGATTTTATCTTGATATAGATAACCTAAAGCGATGAAATGAAGGGCTTAACATTTTGCGGTTAAGTTTTACCCGAGATTCGTTGTCGAGAAGAATGAGGAAAAATGGACTGCAACAATAAATAATGGGCCAGACTGTTTGGGAGATTTTTCAGATTTACAGGTTCGCAGTACGGCGATATCTGAAAGCCAAAGAAAGAAGAAGGAGCCCAAGAATTTCACTGTGACAAACTTGTAGCCTAACTAATAATAATAATAATAATAATAATAATAATAATAATAATAATAATAATAATAATAATAATAATAATAATAATATCGAATTTTTATACAGGATAATCTATCAGTGCAAAAATACACTGTTATCACTAGAGTCCTGTTCCTAAAGTCAAATGAAAAGTAAAATCTTACAGTAAAAATGATTAAAAACTATTTTTGCCTATTTACAATCGGGTATGTAATTTTTGTCCATTTTTGTTCATTAGATACTCTGACAACATTCTACTAAGCTTGACACTGACAAAAAACTTCTTTGTAGGATAATGAGAAGTCTCAACGAAAGAAGGCAAAAGGAAATTGACTATCGATATTTTTTATACCCTCTACCCTAGTCAGGCCTACTAAAGTCCAGCGCCTTGCCTGGCTTCTT
Source organism: Aurelia sp. 3 sensu Dawson et al. (2005) (assembly GCA_964020215.1). Classification (NCBI taxonomy): domain Eukaryota; kingdom Metazoa; phylum Cnidaria; class Scyphozoa; order Semaeostomeae; family Ulmaridae; genus Aurelia; species Aurelia sp. 3 sensu Dawson et al. (2005). The sequence goes on along the minus strand of OZ026583.1, from coordinate 3,748,789 downwards.
GTAACATTTGACACAACTTTTGGGAAAATCTTGTCTAAAACACCTTTTTTCTTATCTTCCACTGCTCTATATCTGCTCAGTATATAAATTGAAACAGCTTGAACATAACAAGAGACAGCTTCGGTTGATACTGCAGCTAGATTGCACCATCAACAGCCTTCTAGCAACGCGTTATCCTTTCGTCAGTGAATCCCATTCCTTCACGGGGTGACAAAGATGACCCTCTGCCCTCATGCAAAATTTTGTAATAAAACAGTGATTAAAGAGGACACAGCTATATTTGGTGACATGAGAAAATCGTACATTTTCTATTCTGAAATGGAGTTATTATTAAATCATGAAGGATGCAATCAAAAGCTTTTTGAGAGATCCATCAAGACAGAACATGAAATGAAATTATTGCCAAGCTTAGATTTCCAATGTTCGACGAGTCTGATTAAAACATGTTGAGTAGGCTACAATATGCTATCCTATAACCTGCGGCAAGGGTTGATAGGCGATTATCCAGAAAGTCATTAATTGTACCTTTAAAATTTGTTCCAAAATCTTAGGAAAAGCTTCAAGTACGCTTTCTGGACAATCATTTCTCTCCACAGTGAGAGTGGGTTCACCTTTATCGAAGGGGCAAACTGTAGCAGTTTTTGCGTTTTGGGGAAATGTGAAATCACGAATAATTTGCAACGATTGCCTATTTTTTGGTTGGCTGGCAACAATCCATATAACCAATTAGCACCAGATTCTATATTCAAACTTCTAATAGGTGTAATAACTATCAAACAAAGTTTCAGAGGCATACTAAGACCCCGTTTACACGATGCAGGTAGAATTTGAAAACGTCAGAATTTTATGCCGCCTTGGATAATGAGTTACCGTCTAAACGATGCAGGTAGAATTTGAAAACAGCATGAAAAAGAGCCGGTGTGGCATACGTCAACATACAAATCCAGATAGATAAAACGACAACGATTCGACACCGACAACGTTGACAACGATAATATTAATAATAGTAGCCTCGTGACGAAAGCAGCATAAAATTCGACCGGCAAAGTGCGTTAACACGATGCCGGCAGAATTTGGAAATTGCCGGCATCTTGTTAAGGGGAGGCCACAATCGCACGCTTTCATGCCGTTTTCGAATCCAGTGGCATCGTGTAGACGGGGTCTTACTATTTCTGTTGTTTTTCATTTTCATTTCATCTCATTTTCATGTTGCTAAGTAGGGTTGCCCTTCAACCGAATTACAATCTATATTTACAAAAGAAAAAGAAAAATTACTATATAAAAACCATAATATTAAATGCTCAATTTCAAATTTACAAAGTTTACTGTAAAAGAAAAGAAAACTACAATAGAGTCTTAAATAGATTTTTTAAAACTATCTAGGGAAGATGCCTGTTTGGTGTCGGCAGGAAGGTCATTCCACGCTTTGCTCCTCGATAGGAAATACATTTTTGTCCATTGCTCAACCTTCTCTTTGGCAGTCTCAAATCTGTTTCTGAATTGAGCAGGCCATACGACGAGCACTTTGAGATTCGGGTGAAGAGGTAAAATTATGGTTTTAGAGATTAGTAGAAGGCACTTCTCCGATGCTCTGACCCAAAGACTCATAGAATAGGTTCAATAAGGAACAAGATAAATGTACGATGTATTGAAACATGGAAGTCAGCAAATGGAAGTTAGGAAGTGAGAAAGAAGGAACAAGGAAGACAAATGTACGATGTATTCAAGCGGGAAGTCAGTAAATGGAAATTAGGAAGTAAGAAACCTTGATAACAGTTAGATTTATTTTGACTTTATTTCTCTTCTTGATCTGGATAAAAGAATTAGCGGTATACGATCCATGAACACTAAAATGGGATGAAAATTTTCAGAATACTGGTACAACCACATATTGTTATAGTAGCTAGTGCCAAGAATAAACGACAATTTTGTTTCCTGGTGTTAGGCCTGTTAGGTTAGATGTTCAGTAAATTCAATTTGCTTTCAGTTCTGTTTGACTGGCACAAACTATTATTGCCTACACGACGAGGAGGAGATCACTTACTGACCACAAAAGTACATATTTTGTGAGGTTTTCATTTGACCATCTTAATAAACTTCCATATTCAGAGCATGGTCAATAGAGGAGACGGCTAAGATACTAGCACGGGCTCCATGAAGAGCTTACAGCGAGTTATATTAGTATCTAAAAGTAAAAAATCACCCCAGAAGGTTCCTTCGCTGTTTAGCATGCCACTTATGTCGTTTGAAAGCAAAGCGAAGAGAGTAATCAACAGAGAAACAACGTACGAATATTCTGGTACGGTTTTTTCCCGGGGGGGGGGGGGTACTTGGATACAAAACGACGGGGGTGTGCACGCCTACGATAGTTTTTGTGAACCGGCTTTAGAAAAAATAGCCAAAAACCATACCCGGCATTAGAATTTTGGAATCACCCAAAACCACATTCTACCGGGTGAGTCAATAAAAACGCCCGGCGTTTGAAAAAATCCTGATCCCTGGATATCAAAGCAATGGTGTTAAAAACTGTCTTGTTTTATCCCGATATGTCAAATTAGGTTCAGTAATTTACCCGGCATTAACTCAATAAAATCAAGGTCAACGCCAACATCCATAAGCATAGGTAGACACGAGGTTGGTATTAGCTACCCCTTTATTCTTAGAAAAAGCTCTGTTGGCGAAAAAGTAACCGGTTTTAGAAAAAAGATTAAATTCAGGCTACCGGCTTTAGATTTTATCAGCAAAACAGATACCCGGGCTTAGAATAAATCGCTGAAAAAGATACCCGGAAAGACGTGCACATCCCGTCAGCAAAATATACTAAGTACCCCCCCCCCCGGGGGTTTTTTACTTTAAGATAGTTGTATAACTCACTATAAGTTCCCTTGCACTTATACCTTAATGTCGGAAGTTCTTTTTGTGTTTACTCTGATCAAGTCAGGGGCGGATCCAGACCGAAGTTGAAGGGGAGGCAACTTGGAGAGGGGGTGCCAGAAACACAATAGAAAGTGAGCGCGCCGAAGGCGCACGAAAATTTTTGGTGCGTTATTCGAGAAAATTCTCTGGTTTTTCTACTGAATAACGCCTTACTTTATATGTTTCCCTGCATTCAGAACGAATCACTGAAAAAGAAGTGCATTTGCGTCAGGATATGGGGCGCTTTTCTTGCCAAAAAGGGGGCACCAAAGCTGAATTTTCATCTTGAAGGGGGGGGGCAGTTGCCCCCATCTGCCTCCCTAAATCCGCCACTGTAAGTCAAGCAATTGCTAGGGAAAGCACGTTCGTGTGATGAGATTTCGTACTTCGTATTTCGTATTTCATATTTGAATCTTTTAAGGAGGGTGGCTCTTCGGCAGAAGCCGCTTTTCAAGGGGCCCTCCGATGAAAACTTAATTACAATATACCGTTAAAAATAAAAAGTCACTAGTATATAAAAACCATAATTTAAAAGCATATTTACAATTATACAATACATACAATAGAACGTAAAAGTTAGCCCTTTATCGATTTCTTAAAACCATTCAGGGAGGATGTCGTTTTAGACTCAGCAGGAAGGCTATTCCATAGTTTAGCTCCCCGGAAAGAAAATCATTTTATACAATTAGGCCCGAAATTATTCATACCTATGTCACATTTGGATTATTTTAGATTCTTGTATTTGTGGACCAGTTCGTCAGATATTTTACTCCTTCCAATGTCTCTTGTTGCGCTTATTTTCAGCCTATCATGTCCTTACAAAGCTTCAGCTACAGCAAACTTCATCCTCAAGCAGAACGATGCAAAATACTGAGAATTTGGTATGGGTATAAATAATTTCGAGCTTAGGGTGTCCCAAAAAATTGTGCCCCATTTGTGTGGCTACTGTGGAGGAGCTGTGGATCCAATTATGTTGGCTTTTTACCAGTTGCATAGCGTCAAGTTTCAACTTAGCGTTTGAGACTTTGTTTGAGTCAATCTGAGTCGTGATTGTTAATTTATGGCAAAGAAACAGCAAAATTAGTGGTCGCTTCAAAAACAGCACTTCTATTGTTCTCCAGCAATGTCAAAATAAAGTAAATTTTGAAAGAAAGGGCTCTGGCATCGTATTAAAATTTTCATAATACTTTTTAAAGGGTAGAAAGTGCTCTCTTATGAACAGGCAGCACTCCTAATCCTTTAAGAGATTTAGAAAAAATTTAATAGGACGCTAGGATCCTTTCTTTAAAAACTTTCTTTATTTTGGCATTGCTGGAGAACAATTACCCTGGGTACTGGTACCCAGGGTAGAGAACAATAGAAGTGGTGTTTTTGAGCAACCATTTATTTTGCATTTTCTCTGCCATAAATCAGCAACCACTTGTCAGATTGGCTCAAACAAGGTCTCAAACTCTAAGTTGAAGTTTGACCTATGCAAACATGTAAAAGTCGATACGATTGAATCTACAGCTCCTCCACAGCAGCCACACAAACAGGGCACAATGATTTTGGGACAACCTTTATATTTGCTAACATGAGGAAAGCAAATCATAGATCGTGACGCCATATAATTTCACGACGGCATATTTCTAACAAAGAAGGACACATTGTTTAAATGTTAATCAAAATCAAATCACAGGGCACTTGTATTTTCTTTACTAAGGTCTGAATCCATCTTATCTTGAATACTTATTGCAGAACTTGCTCAGGCTCTGCCAATCGCTGATTCTGCCAGATGTCTTTATCGTAGAGAATTCTAGTTCAATAAGATCACAACTATTTGACGTTTATCAGATATCCTCATGAAATTAGCTACCTCCGACTAATACACGTTCTGCTCAACAATATAACTCAACAATCTTCTATCAATCTTGTACTCGTTGTAGACAGTCCTCTTCATCAACAATCTTACAATCCTGCTATCATACACACAATCTCAACTATCCTGTCATTAAAACTATCTATGAACTATCCTACCCTTACACTGCTGGTCGTCAGTTTTATACTCTAGTCTGTCTATTGTTCTATCTAACCAATAAGATTTCCACTCAGGAAAGGATGTATTTGTTACCTATGCAACAGCATTTTTCCCACGGTGACCCTCTATTCAGCCTCCCCTAAATATATCTCAAATATGTAATAAATCACTCTTATCTAAGGTTAAATGATGTTCTGCAATTAGTAAGGTTCTATAGCTTCTGTGTTCCTAATAAGTAAACAAGGTTGTTACGCAAATGCGTCTTACTTCAATGAGTACAATCATCCGACTACATATCAGTCTTTGTATTCTAACTACTTCAAATATAATACCTGAAAGAAACTTGCGTCATTACATTCTAAATCCATAAATGCTTTGTTTCCTATTCTGCTCTGATTCATTAATCTACTGTCTGTTGTTACAACTACAGCGCACATAGGGATTTTCCCGACAATACTGTACTGCAGCTTTACGACTACAGCTTATAACTGACATGATGCTGTTTTTTGTTACCTGGCAGAGAGCCACAACATGTGCGGATACATACATCCACTCTAATACTGATTGTCCAAGACGAAACCAGAAGATTCAAACGGAATGAAGGCGAAGTTGCGTTTTTCAGCGCCAGGCGCTGGGATCGCAGAAATAAAGCAGACCTAATCGGATCCGCGACCCCTTGTCATGACGCTCAAGTGGTGGGGCCCTACCGGGACTCGAACCCACTCCGCCTGACTGTTCTGGCTGCAATATCAGAGGATTACACCACGGCGCCACAACACCTTCGAATGTGGAGATGCCACAAAGTGACACCGAGCAGACCTAGTTGCTGCTGAACGTAGTGAAGCAGCCATTTAGACGAGTTTTACAAGCAAAACACGGGTAGCGGACTATCACCATGGTTGCAAACTACAGAACAAAAGGACAATCTGCAGACTCATCGATGCTTGTGATTCATATATCACCGTAGCGCGAGCCTGTAAATCTGAGGCGCCTGTATATCTGAGGCCTGCCTGTAAATATGAGGTGTCCTGGGAGTAATCAAACACATAGTGTTATTGTTTCAAGAGCCTTTCAAATTAAACAATACTGTACAGAGACCGCCTATTGTACATACAACATTACTCTTCTGTGATCACAGCTGCCGACCGCTATTTGTCAGGGGGTAGGCTGTTAATAGAAGTACTTCCAACACAAGTCAGTCGTTCTTTGTCTGTTGCACTTTAGAAGTGAAAATGAAACAAAACCGAAACTAAGATTGGGTTCTTAGGTTAGATATTTCTAGATTTGGAAAAGATGTCGCATAAATTTGAAAAAAAATAGGAAACCGAGAAATAAAATGCGACCAAGATAAAAAATAAACTAAACCGATACTATTTCGAGATTTGGGAAAAATGTCGCACACATTAAAAAAAGTTAAGAAACCGAGAAATAATATGCGACCAAAATGAAAAATAACTAAACCGATACTAGGAATGGGTTCTTAGGTTAGATATTTCTAGATTTGGAAAAGATGTCGCATAAATTTGAAAAAAATAGGAAACCGAGAAATAAAATGCGACCAAGATAAAAAGTAAACTAAACCGATACTATTTCGAGATTTGGGAAAAATTTCGCACACATTAACAAAAATTAAGAAACCGAGAAATAATATGCGACCAAAATGAAAAATAACTAAACCGATACTAGGAATGGGTTATTAGCTTAGATATTTCGAAATTTTAGAGAGATGTCACACACATTTAAAAAAAAATTGAGAAACCAAGAAATAATATGCGACCAAATTGAAAAATAAACTAAACCGACACAAAGTTAGGGTTATTAGGTTAGATATTTCTAGATTTGGAAAAGATGTCGCATAAATTTGAAAAAAATAGGAAACCGAGAAATAAAATGCGACCAAGATAAAAAGTAAACTAAACCGATACTATTTCGAGATTTGGGAAAAATTTCGCACACATTAACAAAAAATAAGAAACCGAGAAATAATATGCGACCAAAATGAAAAATAACCAAACCGATACTAGGAATGGGTTATTAGCTTAGATATTTCGAAATTTTAGAGAGATGTCACACACATTTAAAAAAAAATTAAGAAACCAAGAAATAATATGCGACCAAATTGAAAAATAAACTAAACCGACACAAAGTTAGGGTTATTAGGTTAGATATTTCGAGATTTGGGAAAGACGTCGCACACATTTGAATAAAATTAAGAAACCAAGAAAAAATATGCGACCAAATTGAGAAATAAACTAAACCGACACAAAGTTAGGGTTATTAGGTTAGATATTTCGAGATTTGGGAAAGATGTCGCACACATTTAAAAAAAATTAAGAAACCGAGAAATAATATGCGACCAAATTGAGAAATAAACTAAACCGATACTAAGATAGGGTTATTAGGTTAGATATTTCGAGATTTGGGAAAGATGTCGCACACATTTAAAAAAAATTAACAAACCGAGAAATGATATGCGACCAAATTGAGAAATAAACTAAACCGATACTAAGATAGGGTTATTAGGTTAGATATTTCGAGATTTGGGAAATTTGTCGCACATATTTGAAAAAAATTAAGAAACCGAGAAATAATATGCGACCAAATTGAGAAATAAACTAAACCGACACAAAGTTAGGGTTATTAGGTTAGATATTTCGAGATTTGGGAAAGATGTCGCACACATTTAAAAAAAATTAAGAAACCGAGAAATGATATGCGACCAAATTGAGAAATAAACTAAACCGATACTAAGATAGGGTTATTAGGTTAGATATTTCGAGATTTGGGAAAGACGTCGCATGAATATGAAAAAATTAAGAAACCGAGCAATAATATGCGACCAAAATATTTGGGAAAGATGTCGCACACATTTAAACAATATTAAGAAACCGAGAAATGATATGCGACCAAATTGAGAAATAAACTAAACGGATACTAAGATAGGGTTATTAGGTTAGATATTTCGAGATTTGGGAATAATGTCGCATGAATATGAAAAAATTAAGAAACCGAGCAATAATATGCGACCAAAATCAAAAATAAACTAAACCGATACTAAGATAGGGTTCTTAGGTTAGATATTTCGAGATTTTACAGAGATGTCACACACATTTAAAAAAAATTAAGAAACCGAGAAATAATATGCGACCAAAATGAAAAATAAACTAAACCGATACTAAGATAGGGTTCTTAGGTTAGATACTTCTAGATTTGGAAAAGATGTCGCATAAATTTGAAAAAAAAAATAGGAAACCGAGAAATAAAATGCGACCAAGATAAAAAATAAACTAAACCGATACTATTTCGAGATTTGGGAAAAATGTCGCACACATTAACAAAAATTAAGAAACGGAGAAATAATATGCGACCAAAATGAAAAATATCTAAACTGATACTAAGATAGGGTTAGTAGGTTAGATATTTCGAGATTTGGGAAATTTGTCGCACACATTTGAAAAAAATTAAGAAACCGAGAAATAATATGCGACCAAATTGAAAAATAAACTAAACCGATACTAAGTTAGGGTTATTAGGTTAGATATTTCGAGATTTGGGAAAGATGTCGCACACATTTAGAAAAAATTAAGAAAACGAGAAATAATATGCGACCAAATTAAAAATAAACTAAACTGATACTAAGATAGGGTTAGTAGGTTAGATATTTCGAGATTTGGGAAATTTGTCGCACACATTTGAAAAAAATTAAGAAACCGAGAAATAATATGCGACCAAATTGAAAAATAAACTAAACCGATACTAAGTTAGGGTTATTAGGTTAGATATTTCGAGATTTGGGAAAGATGTCGCACACATTTAAAAAAAATTAAGAAACCGAGAAATGATATGCGACCAAATTGAGAAATAAACAAAACCGATACTAAGATAGGGTTATTAGGTTAGATATTTCGAGATTTGGGAAAGATGTCGCACACATTTAAAAAAAAATTAAGAAACCGAGAAATAATATGCGACCAAATTAGAAAATAAACTAAACCGACACTAAGATAGGGTTATAAGGTTAGATATTTCCACATTTGGGAAATATGTCGCATGAATATGAAAAAATTAAGAAACCAAGCAGTAATATGCGACCAAAATCAGAAATAACCTTAACCGATACTAAGATAGAGTTATTAGGTTAGATATTTCGAGATTTGGGAACGATGTCGAAGACTTGTAAGAAAAATTAAGAAATTAACAAAAAACCTAATGGAAATATCTAACCCTATCTTAGTATCGGTTTAGTCTATTTTTCATTTTGGTCTCATATTTTTTGTCGCTTTCTTAATTTTTTTTAAAAGTCTGCGACATCTTTTCCAAATCTAGAAATATCTTACCTAACAACCCAATCTTACTATCGATTTAGTTTATTTTTCATTTTGGTCGCATATTATTTCTCGGTTTCTTAATTTTTTTAAAAGTCTGCGACATCTTTCCCAAATCTAGAAATATCTTACCTAATATCCCAATCTTACTATCGGTTTAGTTTATTTTTCATTTTGGTCGCATATTATTCCTTGGTTTCTTATTTTTTTTTAAAAGTCTGCGACATCTTTCCCAAATCTAGAAATATCTTACCTAATAACCCAATCTTACTATCGGTTTAGTTTATTTTTCATTTTGGTCGCATATTATTTCTCGGTTTCTTAATTTTTTTTAAAAGTCTGCGACATCTTTCCCAAATCTAGAATTATCTGACCTAACAACCCAATCTTACTATCGGTTTAGTTTATTTTTCATTTTGGTCGTATATTTTTTCTCGGTTTGTTAATTTTTTTTGAATGTATGCGACATCTTTGCCAAATCTAGAAATATCTTACCTAATAACCCAATCTTACTATCGGTTTAGTTTATTTTTTATTTTTTTCGCATATTATTTCTTTGTTTCTTAATTTTTTTTAAAAGTCTGCGACATCTTTCCCAAATCTAGAAATATCTTACCTAATAACCCAATCTTACTATCGGTTTAGTTTATTTTTCATTTTGGTCGCATATTATTTCTTGGTTTCTTAATTTTTTTTAAAAGTCTGTGACATCTTTCCCAAATCTAGAAATATCTTACCTAATTACCCAATCTTACTATCGGTTTAGTTTATTATTCATTTTGGTCGCATATTATTTCTTCGTTTCTTAATTTTTTTTAAAAGTCTGCGACATCTTTCCCAAATCTAGAAATATCTTACCTAATATCCCAATCTTACTATCGGTTTAGTTTATTTTTCATTTTGGTCGCATATTATTTCTTCGTTTCTTAATTTTTTTTAAAAGTCTGCGACATCTTTCCCAAATCTAGAAATATCTTACCTAATATCCCAATCTTACTATCGGTTTAGTTTATTTTTCATTTTGGTCGCATATTATTTCTCGGTTTCTTAATTTTTTTAAAAGTCTGCGACATCTTTCCCAAATCTAGAAATATCTTACCTAATGACCCAATCTTCCTATCGGTTTAGTTTATTTTTCATTTTGGTCGCTTATTATCTCTCGGTTTCTTAATTTTTTTCAAAAGTCTGCGACATCTTTCCCAAATCTAGAATTATCTTACCTAACAACCCAATCTTACTATCGGTTTAGTTTATTTTTCATTTTGGTCGCATATTATTTCTCGGTTTCTTAATTTTTTTAAAAGTCTGCGACATCTTTCCCAAATCTAGAATTATCTTACCTAACAACCCAATCTTACTATCGATTTAGTTTATTTTTCATTTTGGTCGCATATTATTCCTTGGTTTCTTATTTTTTTTTAATGTATGCGACATCTTTCCCAAATCTAGAAATATCTTACCTAATAACCCAATCTTCCTATCGGTTTAGTTTATTTTTCATTTTGGTCGCTTATTATTTCTCGGTTTCTTAATTTTTTTCAAAAGTCTGCGACATCTTTCCCAAATCTAGAATTATCTGACCTAACAACCCAATGTTACTATCGGTTTAGTTTATTTTTCATTTTGGTCGCATATTATTTCTCGGTTTGTTAATTTTTTTTGAATGTATGCGACATCTTTCCCAAATCTAGAAATATCTAACCTAATAACCCTATCTTACTATCGGTTTAGTTTATTTTTCATTTTGGTCGCATATTATTTCTTGGTTTCTTAATTTTTTTAAATGTGTGCGACATCTTTCGCAAATCTAGAAATATCTTACCTAATTACCCAATCTTACTATCGGTTTAGTTTATTTTTCATTTTGGTCGCATATTATTTCTCGGTTTCTTAATTTTTTTTAAAAGTCTGCGACATCTTTCCCAAATCTAGAATTATCTGACCTAACAACCCAATCTTACTATCGGTTTAGTTTATTTTTCATTTTGGTCTCATATTATTTCTCGGTTTGTTAATTTTTTTTGAATGTATGCGACATCTTTCGCAAATCTAGAAATATCTTACCTAATTACCCAATCTTTCTATCGGTTTAGTTTATTTTTCATTTTGGTCGCATATTATTTCTCGGTTTCTTAATTTTTTTTAAAAGTCTGCGACATCTTTCCCAAATCTAGAATTATCTGACCTAACAACCCAATCTTACTATCGGTTTAGTTTATTTTTCATTTTGGTCTCATATTATTTCTCGGTTTGTTAATTTTTTTTGAATGTATGCGACATCTTTCCCAAATCTAGAAATATCTAACCTAATAACCCTATCTTACTATCGGTTTAGGTTATTTTTCATTTTGGTCGCATATTATTTCTTGGTTTCTTAATTTTTTTAAATGTGTGCGACATCTTTCGGAAATCTCGAAATATCTAACCTAAGAACCCAATCTTCGTATCGGTTTAGTTTATTTTTCATTTTGGTCTCATATTATTTCTCAGTTTCTTAATTTTTTTAAATGTGTGCGACATCTTTCCCAAATCTCGAAATATCTAACCTAAGAACCCAATATTAGTATCGGTTTATTTTAATTGTTCATTTTGGTCCGGGACAGGGTATCATTTTTAGGAATTTGACTTCGGGACAGGGTAGCTTTTTAAACCTTCCAGCGGCACTTTCCTGTTTGGTCGTAGGCCAAGCACCCTGGGGTTCCCATGTCTGTGTCAAGAAACATATATATCTTCACCAGGCCAGTGTTAACGACCATACGTTGATAATTCAAGCATTTAAAACAAGGCACAACAAAATAACAACGTTTTAGTCCTAGAAATGCGAAAATCTTTATTCTTAATTACGAAACAACTTTCAAGTTCCTTGTTGAAAAGTTGAAAAGCTTTATGGCAATAGAAAAAGCATTTGAGCAACATGAGTAATTTCTTACGACCGATACCAGTCAAATCCAGGACATGAAAACAAAACGAAACGAAAGTAAATTGGATACTTGTTCTCACGGATTCCCGTACGAAGTTAATTTTCAACCTTTACTATGGATTTCCTCACTGATTTCTTAACGATTTCCTCTCAGAAAGATGTCCATTCGTGAGAGATTTTGACCCCCGGAAAGGCCTATTGTTTCTGTTGAAGCCAGACCTTGTGTTTCACCTTTGTCTGTCTTACAATAGATTATGACTACTCGTCACCTATGAATAATACGTCTGATCTTGCCGACCTCATATTTACAGGCAAAACCTCAGATATACCGGCGCCTCAGATTTACAGGCTAGCGCTACGGTGGACTCTCTATTATTGAGATGGGATGTGTGGTGGCTATCAGGAGATCATAGGTCCATTGTCATTATCAATTTCTATATGGGATCTTGGCAGTCCAATGTGAAAGCACCATTTGCAGTTTATGCCATATGTAATGTTACAATGTATTGTGCTTCTCAATGATAAAGGAAAATTGGTGTCAAAAGTAACGTTCCATACAGTGCTTCCTTCCATTCATTGTTGAAATTTATGGAACAAATATTTCAAGATCAGTCTAACAAAAACATGTTGCAAAGGTTTACATGCTTTATATCCTGTGTATTTAGGATTTTACTTCTTTTCATTTCCTTTAGGTTCCTGGAGACCAGATTGCAATGCATGCATGATTTGGCCTCAGTGTAGTGGTGAATGAAAGAAAGTGAAAGATGCAAGCGCAATTAAAGTCTAAAGGCGGTGAGGGTAAAAATAGATCCTTAGCAGATGCAAAGAACCTTTTGTTGTAAGCTGCAAGCTGCAAAAGTTGTACACCTTATGAATACAAGTTTTCTAAGCTGGCAAGCAGAGCAAACTGTTACCAACTTCCCAAACGTTTCATGGCACCCAATCTTGAGACTCTTTGATATAAGAAACTTTAAGGAACATTGGGTTCTATTTTTCAAAAGATTAACATGGGATCATTTAATGCAAAATAAAGTATTTTGGTGACAAAAGCATTATGTGGCACAGTGGGCCAGATTATGATTTTCTTGGACAAAAATCGTTCAAGGCATAATATGGTACAGAATGCTGTAAAATCTGGAAACTGACAAAGAAAAACGTCCTTAAGACAAAATTTCTCTGCTTAGTTATGTGCACTGGTGTCGGAAAATTCTCCTAAGTCCTTATTGAAACAGGCAAAGTCAATGCATCAAATAACATATGATTAGAACACATAAATAAGGAAAGCAGAATTAATGATTATCAATCCATATAATCTGAAATGATTCTTAAAAAGGACAGGCTTTGAAATAGACTGGTCAGAAAAATTAATAGAATTTGACATCGATCTGAAACTTATTCGACGGTGCTCTGTTCCCCATACACCTCATTTTTTTGCTGTGGCAATAACCAGCCTTGCATTTTCTACGGCACCTCTCGGCAGTCAAATATAAATCAAATGGTTAAAGGATGCTTTTGTACTTGTAAATATGCAAAGAAGATGTTTGGCGTTTGCAAGCGAAATTTTGAATTTAGCTTTAAAGCACAGTGTACAAATTGTAACAACATGAATACAAACTGCTTTGAACAAAATCATGAATATGGAACAGGAGTCTGTGCTCAATCGAAATGCAGTCAGGTACACTTAAATCACTGTCTGTGAACGTTACGAAGAGGCTATTGAAATATCTCTTGCTGAAAAATCAGTGCCTGAAAATGCAGTTGGTAAAATTGAAGTTGAGAACTGTAAGGTGCTTGCGGCATTCAATAACAGTTAACATCCTGTGATTTGAAATTGATTAATTGATAAAAAGCAATTTTTGGGATAACGTTGAAAGTGATTTCCTTACTCTATGAGGCATATGATATCAGATTCCACTGATAAAACTTTTATTTGAATTTTTTCATTTTTGTATTTTTGTCCACCCTCTGGCCCACTGTGTGTGGGGCTTATTGTTATTGAATTAGCAAGATTTTCATGTTAAAAATAAGGTGGAGATGATAAACAAGCTCACGCTAACGAACCTATACGCACTACTGTGGTGGATACGCCATACAGAGGCGGGGTATTATGCTTGATGTGGTGGATACGCCATACGGAGGCGGGGTATTATGCTAACGTGGTGGAGTATTATGCTTGATGTGGTGGATACGCCATACAGAGGCGGGGTATTATGCTAACGTGGTGGGGTATTATGCTTGTTGTGGTGGATACGCCATACAGAGGCGGGGTATTATGCTAACGTGGTGGGGTATTATGCTTGATGTGGTGGATACGCCATACAGAGGCGGAGCATAATACCCCACCACAGCATATACCCCACCTCTGTATGGCGTATCCACCACAACAAGCATAATACCCCACCACGTTAGCATAATACCCCGCCTCTGTATGGCATATCCACCACATCAAGCATAATACCCCACCACGCTAGCATAATACCCCGCCTCCGTATGGCGTATCCACCACATCAAGCATAATACCCCACCACGCTAGCATAATACCCCGCCTCCGTATGGCGTATCCACCACATCAAGCATAATACCCCGCCTCTGTATGGCGTATCCACCACAGTAGTGCGTATAGGTTCGCTAGCGTGAAGCTATTATCACTGAGAAGGGGCTTCGTCATATGATCATACTTTGGTGCAGATCTTGGCAATCTGATGGGAGTGCACAACTGCACCGCATATTGATTGCAGTCATGAGTCAAAAACAATGTAATGTACTGTATTTTCCTTTGATCCATTGTTACAATTTATGTAACAATTATTTCAGGATCAGCCTGACAAAAATATGCTGTGAAGAAGTTCTACTATATAAACTGAAACATGATACACAGTCAAGAACTTACTGAATTTCAGCATATTGATCAACTTGATTTTCAAAAATTCTTTGAATTCTTAATATTTTTCAATAATCCTTCACTTTCTGATGGAATTCTTCGGAGGAAATTAAGAGATTCATAAGAATTCTCTCAAGGCAAAAGAATTGTGATACTGCGCACCTGCCTACGGTCTTTCTTTTGTAAAATTTAAAGAACTGGACAGTTCTGGTGTGCATCACAAAGAGGTTTGTTTTATGCCTAATGCAGCAAAATGGTAATCTGTTGTATCAAACTGTTCAGATCCATACAAACACAAAATTCCACTTTAGCACTTTCATGGGTGAATAACAAGAAGTTTTAGCATTCTATCCACAACCACAACTACTTATTGTACATTCAAGGTGGATCATCAGATATTCTTTGAGAGCTCTCCGCAGGAGCTAGGAATGTTGAAGCGCGAGCTAAGCGAGCGCTTAACTTCCTAGTCTGATAGAAGTTTTGCAAAATCTTGGGAAATCTTGAAAATTCGTTGGAAGTTTCTGGAATCTCAAATCGCTATCAAAAATCATTGTTTTAGAATAGTGAAATGTTCACCCCAATTGCAAAAACGCGCACCATCCAATGTGTGAACCTTACTCGTTGTGGTTACAGTTGCTAGCCTATGCGCATGCGTCTTTCACATTTTTGTTAAACTCCTGGTACATGGTACATGCTACTACTGTGAACGAAATGTGCCTTCGATACTACCACCTTAACTGTTTTTCGAGGATACTACCTTAACTGGATGTGAAGTGAGCTACCTCTCTGGAGGAGTGAACAAGCGCAGCTAACTTTGCTTGCTCACTCCTCCGGAGAGGTAGCTAATGACAATGACGCTCACAGTTAAGGTAGTGGCATTTGACAGAAGTTAAGGTGGTAATATCGAATAAGCATTTCGTTCAAAGTAAAGGTGTCCACAATGCTCCATGCAAAAACATGGATGAACGAAGGTAAATTTGAAAAAATTCTTGTCAACCGTAATTTCAACCCTTTTGTTGCTGTTGGCCATTTTCGGTCATTTTCACATTGAAACTGGCAGTGTTGCATCAAATTCAATGAAACAGCAACCACCGATGATTCACTTTTCTGTTTCTGATCGTAAATCACGGGTCACGTAAAACAGGTAAATCACCGTTCATATAATGGGTGCCGGGACGTCGCAACTGTATTGCCACCGAAGAAAACATTGTCTGTTGCGGAGGAGTAGTCAGCTTAAGTTTCATATTACCTCCGCAGAAGCGAATGAATGTTCCTCCGCAGCAGCATATATGCTGTAAGATATTTAAGATGTGTAGCCAAATTTCGTTTGACTGTGTGCCAATCAGGGATCCTGACACTGCCTCATTGTTGAAACAGAGAAGTTGGCCAACAGAGCGCTTGGATATCGACAATACGACTGCAAAAAGCGATAAAAGGGCAAATACAAGATCTGAAAGAATCTCGGAATCCCATCAGGAATCCTAGGAATCTTTGGCAAAATTTGGAAGAATCCCAGGAATCTTGGAGAAATTTTGTGAGATTCCGGGAATCTTGGAATCTCGTACGCTATTTCGAGGAGTGATTTGCCCCTCGGTGATCACGTCCCTTCCCCCAGTCCATGGCGCCATTGCTTGCTGGGATTCTGCACCTTTCGTCTCAACTTCACCTGCGATGATTGCATCCGTTGCTGTGCAGGAGGGGGGTCCTTCTACCTTTGGTTATGCTGCAAATGCTAGCCTCTGTGCAGGCCGCCGGTTACATCATCCTCTAAAGTTGAGTTATTTGCATAATGAGTACTATCAATAAGTGGCTAATGATTCGTTCGTCCTAGAAAACGATTGTTTTGACATAATTAAGCTGCTAATGAAGTCAAGAACGTGCCAATTCTGGGTGAATTTGTTGCTGTGCCAGGGTAAACATCCTAGTAATTTATCCATCTTATGGTGTCAAATCTGTCTAACATGAAATAAGCCGACGTCAAATGTTGCTATAGGATCGCGGGAAACTTCTGTCTTGTATGCGCTTTATGTGCGCTTTCTTTATTTCAGTGCCAATTAGCAGAGATAAAACGTTAATCAATTGCTTTAACGAGCGTGACTTACTTTCTTTCTTTCTTTCTTTCTTACTTACTTTCTTACTGACATCGAGTCCCCCCTTAGATTACAAAGTTGGACTTTGTAATCAAAAATGCTGCTTGACAAAGCTGCTTTTCCAAAATTTTCTAAATAGTTCAAAAATGCTATAACGGGTGTTTCCCACGTTTTCCGTGAGTCTGAAGGGCGTGGTTGTGTAATATTTTTCTGGGGGCTTCGCCCCCAGACCCCCTCCTTTTTCAAGCCCAGTTTTTTCCGGCTGGCAAGTGGCAAAGCCCCTGGTTCAGATGCCTGAAAGAATAGGTTACGCCGTAAAAAGCTAAAAGTTGTAAACTACCTATATATGTAGAGTAAGTCAAAGTCTTGCTAAAAACTACTATTTTTGTACCAATTTCGAATCAAGTGACCACGTACCGTTGGGATCTGTGAAATACTCCTATATTGGGGTTCTGAACTACAGCAGGTTCGTTTACTAGGGGGTGTAGACAATGCTTCTTTGTTTTACAAGACCAGAGTTTGATGGGCTTCCTGTGATGTCACAGTGTTTTCGTGTGGACGGGACATTTTTGAAAACGCTTCTCGTATGGGCGCGGATCTTAAGGATAAATATTACTAGGCTTGCCGCGCGGCGCCTCCGGCGCCGCGCTGGCCCGCCGTCGTACCGAGTGATTATTAGGAGTGGAATTTGCTGCAATTTGTCATTGATAACTGTTAATCACATTATTCAACCACCTCCAGAAAAATTGCTTTCTTTTGATACCCCGTTCCAGGGAAAGTAAGCCAAAACCGTACTCCGAAAAATGTCACATCTTTGTCGGTCCTTCGGGGAAATAATTGCCCCCCATCACAACGCGTCCTGCGGCCCTGGATTGTACAGTAACAGGAATTGCTACTGTCCTTACATTGTCTTTTAAGTTTACAATTGTATAGTATTTATTTTTGGTGTACTTCTGACTTTGTGCAAGGTTTGGTTTGTATTTGTTGCAATAAGATCAAATTACGTAATGTCCGTTTCCTTTCTTCAAGGCTCCACGTCAAAAGCATTTTGTAGATCCATCGTTCTGTAATAATGTAAGAACGATCGCCCCCCCCTCCCCCAATAACAGCTGCGTTCTTTTGTGTTATACGGCCCTGCACTGCACGGTAATAGCAATTGTCTACACAATATTATGAGTGTGAAGTGTGCCATGTACTAAAACTTTCGTTTCCTGTTTGTGAGGTGCCCCCGTCCATCTCCGCTTGTCCAATCATGATCCCCTTTCTTTTTGCCGTTTAATCCAATGAAATTCACTTCCTTGGATTGTCTCGCAAAGCAGGATGGGATGGGAGGAGATATAAACGCAAGGTGGGGCTCGCCGAAAACACTCTTCCCCCCCCCCAACCCTGACCAAAAAGTGCAAATGCATTCGTCACGTCATCGTCCATCTGTGTTGCAGGAAACCTTAGAATTTGGCAAGTTAGTCGTTAGCATTCTTTGCATTCATGAATATACAGTGTCAAAAGGATGCTTTATTTTCCAAATAAGACGTAAGACAAAGCCAGACAAAGCGGATTAGGCTCAAAATGACTGCCAGATAACAAAGTATGGACTGCGACGTCACATGATCATGTGTTGATTACATATTGCTGTGAAGGAAACAGCATGACGCAATGTTTTGGTGTTGTGGAGGGGCTTTGGCATCAGGCACTGCTTGCATCGTGCATAACGGTAGGTGCTGGTGTGAAGGTTTGGAAGCCTTTCACATCATTGCAGGGTCGATAAGAAACTGAGACAAAGATATGTTAGATTTAAGGAACTTTCCCTCCTAAGTCTGAGTTTAAATTGATGTCGGTGATAATCATTTATAATGATATACACATTTGGCTAACAAATACCTTTAGATAAACCCTATTCTGTTTAAACATATTTTGCAGGATTTTCCAGAAAACAAATAAAGATTGAAGAAGCATTCTGAGTAGAAAGTTGAAAGTAGAAAGGCGAAAGAATCATAGTCATAAGAAACATTTTAGGGTTGGGTATGAAGATAAACATTAAGGTTGTTTTAAGGAACTCGTAAGAAACTCCGAGCACTCAAATTTTGATAATTCTAAGAAACTTTCAATACTGACCCAAATTCATAGTTTCTTATAAAAAACATTTCGCGTAGCATATCAAGGACAGAAATAGCTGTCAAACATTTTTGTGTGACAATCCAGCTCATGTTGAAGAACGGGGATACCCCTCCTTGGTAATAGAGGAAACCCTGAGAAAGGGCTAAATAGTGCCCTTAAAATGATAAAGCTCACATTTCTTGCTCTCTGGAAAGCCATCCCCTCTCTGAATTACTCATTTTTGTAGAGAGGAAACATAGCAGCGTTATCAAAACACAAATCTCAGTCAAATCAAGTGCAAAACGCATTTTGAGGGATGGGAAATTGGGGAATTTGCACCCGACCCCCTTCAGCCCCCATAAAACCCCCGGAACTGAATCCCTCTCCAAATGGGTCCCAACCCATCCCGAGCAAATAGAGATCATGTTGGGATTTTTAAAAAATCAAATAACCCCTCAAATGGGTTTCGAAGGACACCCATTTTCTTACGTCATGAATCGTGAGACAACAATGGAAGGACAAAGGATTTCAAGCTCGGCACAAAGGGAAACAAAGGCCTCGCACAGCTGAAAGTGGGGTGTGGAAATGCTCCCATAACCCCTTCACGGGAACGATAAATGCCAAAATATGCCGTGATAAAGAGGTAGGGAAGGTTAGGCGATGTTTTGATGTTAGTATTGACATCGGTGAGGTTGCAGTTCTCGCTATCGAAATGTCTAAAGAGGAAGAAACATCGAGGCGAGGGACAATGGGAATGACGCCACATCCGACTGCAACGAATAATATAGTAGACTAGGAAGTTAAGCGCTCGCTTCGCTCGCGCTTCAACATTCCTAGCTCCTGCGGAGAGCTTTCTGACAACATATGATAATTCGCGTTGAAGTACAGTAACTGACCGCTATAGGAGAAGGACATCTCATAACTTAAAGAATTCAGTTGTGGACGGAATGCCAAAACTTCTTGTCACGCACCCATAAAATACTACAAACAGCACAAAGTTTTGTTCAATCTGCTATTGAGCATGATTATAATACCCATTCTGTTTTTAAAATCACTTTTGTGCTGGTTGATTCACAACGTAGCAATATTTTCTACTTACATTGTGCATCGGAACTGGTTGTGATTCACTTTAACCGTCAATCAGCTAATGAACATGAGCAATACCAGGCCTCTGCACATTATCACGCCCTTTATATCTTGAGATTATTCTTATGCATGTTAAGAAACTTTCAGTACTGGCCCAAATTCTTATTTTCTTATAAAAAACACGTGTATGCAAAGGCGCATGATATTTGGGACCGGGGACGGAGCTCCCGAGAAAATTTTAGGGACAACGCCCTCATTTAAAAGAGAACTCATGGATAGAACGAACCTGGTTCCGAAAGCCAATTTCGTAGACACATTTAGGGGCATGGGGACGAGTTTGGGAAATGAAAAAATATGCTAGTAACTTGCAACAACTCAGAGTTTGAATCCTCCTAAGGTGAAACATTTTATAACCCAATCCTTCTTAAAAATCCTCACCTATCTAATTTTCAGACTTGTGGCCTACCATTACGTCATTTTAATGTGTAGCTTACGGCCAAACCTGGCCTGCGTGAAGGCCCTGCGGTCTGTGTGGAGGAGCAATAAGGAACAGGAAGCTTTCTTCTTCTTCTGCAGTGACTGCAGAACTGCACGCAGGGCACTTCTGTTGGGATGTTTTTTAAAGCAGACCTTACGACCCTAGGACCCGGAGCCATTGGACCATTAAACCCGGAAAGAGGCAAGTTTTGAAAGGGAGGTCGCGGACTCGACGCAACATAGTGCAGCTACGAGTCGACGACTCGACGCAACATGGTGCAGCAACGAGTCGACGACTCGACGCAACATAGTGCATCTATGAGTCGACGACTCGACGAAATATGGTGTAGCTGCGAGTCGACGATTCGACGCAACATAGTGCATCTATGAGTCGACGACTCGACTCAACGCACGACAAAATGTCGAGTCATCGACTAACCAAGGAACGCAGTGCCCAGTCAACGAAACAACGCAGCGAACAATGGAAGTGCAATGTCGAAGCCACGAGTTGAAGTCGCGACTGAACGAAACCACGACTCAAAAATTTTGTCCAGGATCTGACTCCATAACCCTGCACCTAAGTTTATGTTTTCAGCTGACAAGTCTTTATCAGGAATTATGGTTGATTGGTAAACGCGGAAGACATCAGTACGTGACGCGTGTCAACGTTACCTGGCCAGGCAGAATTCGATGATGTAAACCATACCCATAAATCCGGAATCTATCATGAAAAAGTGAGGGGCATTTCACTCTTTCGAAAAAGCGTACAACATTCTTTCACAACAAAAGGATTCTTGCGGATTTTTGGTGGATTTTTCTTGAAAAGAAAAGGATTTTTTGCCCAAGGTGTACGAGATTTTTTGGGAGTGAAATTCCCCTCGTGAAAAAGGTACCCTAAAAAATGGCGCAACCCCGTCCCATGGACAAGTTAAGTTACCCCCCCCCCCCAGGTACAGCGCAAAGAACAGGACCAGAAATTAGAAACCCAGTCTTGTAAACAATACTGTCCCCTCGCTGAATGAAAATGAAATCGAGAAATATCTATGTCAAAAATCCACAAATATATCGTTCTTTCCTTGATTCCAATCATAAAATCAAATTTATTTTAAGGCCGTAAAAATAATAAAAGACAGGCGGAGACTGCAGAGCATGATAATAAGCGTTTCGATTGTTGGAGTTGCGCCTTGCAACATGATAAGAAACTTAAGAAACTTCACCCTGATTGGAAGTTTATATCTCACTTTATAAGAAACACATCAAGCCTAGCCTGAAATTGAAAATGTTGTTTCTTGTATGCGGTAGACTACTGTATTCCTTTTCAAAACACTACAAAAGTGGCATGTTAGATTTCACTGTTTAGAGAATTAAAGCCATAAAAGGTTGTTACCATAGAAATATTGTAGTCACCCAAAGAGGCTTGATCCAGCCCTGGCATTTTATGGGGTTTATCAATGAAGGAGGCATATGTTATGATGTAATAGGAAAAAGTTTAGAATTCGAAACAATCAATATTGCGTAGTAGCAAAAAGTATTGAACTATGGAAGGAAAGTTCTTCCTCCTATTGAATTTCCATTTGAGTAATTCTTCCTACATGTGACAACAATAAATTCCTTCAACTATAAAATTCAATTGAAGGAAGCTTATTGGATATGCAAATTTTGAAGATTCAAAAGCAGCGAAATCTTTTGAAAGTTATGTCTTCCTGTGAATTTCTCATTACTTAAAAGTTCTATGCAAAGAAAAGGTGGTAATCAAAAGTTGGCTGAAATGAAGAGAAATGTAAAAAGATGGGAAGCCAGTGCAAGTTTGAGGTTAGTTGTTTCATTTTCATCATATCCAAAAATATTTATACAATATACTAACACGGTAAGAAATGAAAAAATTTCTGTGAAGGGAAGAAATGAAGAAGAATTGTACCCCTTTTTTGTCCATAGTTTCTGTTTGAATGTTTTGCGGATGACGACAATATAGTTTCTCTTTCAAGACACTTCCACAGTTAAGCCCCGATAGGAAAACTCCTTTTGAGCCTTCGTAGTTTTCCGTAAACGTATCTTGAGATCAGTTTATGAAAATGGGAATTCTTCCTACCGTAAAAGATCTATTTAGCCCTCTCTCTATTAAGCCCCCCTCCAAGGACTGAGATACAGGGGGTTCCATGGGGGCCATGGTCCCCCTCAAAATATTTCAGCAGTTGCCACAGTAATCTTCATTCTTTATCATTTTGGTATTTCATAATATCAGATAGGAGGGGCATTTCACTCGTTCGAAAGAGCGTACGAGATTTTCCAAGACAAAAGGATTTTTACGGATTTTGGATGGATTTTTCTTGGAAACAAAAAGATTTTTGCCAAAAGTGTACGAGATTTTTTAGGAGTGAAATGCCCCTCGATCAGATAGGTACTCCATGTTCTTATGTCGGGCATATCTCGTTCAATTGTTACCTTTCATTAGTCTTTGAAGCTCTTTGGGGGTACTTACAAGCTAACAAATTTGTCTGTCACAATAACTCTAAAGTGGCCTTGGTAAATTAGGCTTTTTCACTTTTGTGGAAGGTGTGTACTTCCAAACGTAGATTTACCTGTAAAGTCAATCCTTATTGAGAAACAAAAATTAGTGTTCTGTTAAGCCAATTTGAAGAGTGTGGTCTCAAATGTTTTCCAGGGAAGCACCCCTAGAACCCTAACCCTAACCCTAAGTTCTGGATCGCTTAGCTCGTCACCTGGTTTCCCCATGGCCCCCTCAAGTATTAAAGAAAGTACCAAAGATGTTCAATTTGTTTCGGTAAAACAGTGTTGCATTTTGAGTAGTTTGATGTCGTTTGGCATATCTGTGCCGAATTTATGCTTTTGATAAAAAATGCCATGTTGAAGCTGGAACATATGGAGTAAAGAAC
The DNA here is from genome assembly GCA_964020215.1 of Aurelia sp. 3 sensu Dawson et al. (2005). NCBI lineage: Eukaryota > Metazoa > Cnidaria > Scyphozoa > Semaeostomeae > Ulmaridae > Aurelia > Aurelia sp. 3 sensu Dawson et al. (2005). The sequence continues at coordinate 3,725,089 of OZ026583.1, read as the reverse complement.
TGAAAAGCTATCATTCGTATCCATGTCATTTGATTTTCCGAAATGAAATAAGGCCCCAACATTAATTTTGCAATATAGAGCTTCCAAGGCAGTTCACTAACCCGGAACAACAGTGGGACAGTGGAATCTCTATTAGCTAGCGGAGGGCAGATATTGATTTTGCAATATTGCTGAAGATGTTTGCAGTTTATTTTGCAACATTTTTCCATATTGCTCCGTTTCCCATATCTGACGTGCAGTGAATATTTTGGTCCGTGGGAGGAATAGTCTAGCGATCAATGGAATATTGTTATGGGGTGGTATGAACCGATATCCGTACCCCCTGTGGAAGAACAACTCATCAAATCGAAGGCCCGGGATTTTCTTGATAAGGTACCAGTCATTATCAATGCTTGATAGGGGGCTGGAAGACATTTAGAGGGGCAACAAGAATTTTAGGGCAGTGGGAGGGGGGCGACTGAAATTCTTGAGTGTAAAACAAGTGGCCATGAAAACTAAACAAATCTGACTTCATCTATCTGAAACGCAAACGTTATCCATCTATTATTTGTGTTAAGCCTTGCGCGATTTTCCTCAAAGTATCATATTTTTAATAAGATCTGCAGTTGCCATTCCACTTTCTTCTCTTGAAAGCTTTCCTATGTCCTTTTTGCGTCACTTGCGATTAGAAAATGTGATTTGTTGCTTATCATTGTGCCATCAAATTTTATAAAGAGAGGGGCCACCAAAAATTACCCAGGGGGGCACTTGTGAAAATTTTGATAGGGATGCTCGTGTCATTTTTTTGGGTTTGAAATTTACGAAAATGTCATTTTTTTGGGTTTCGCTAAGTTGGCGTCATTTTTTTGGGGTTGACAAAATTGCCGTCATTTTTTTGGGTTCATTGAAAATTTGTGGCATTTTTTTGGGTTACTGAACTTTGAATTTAGAAAATTATAATCTCAATCAATCAATGGAAGTACTATAGGTTGTTGAATAATTCTTTCTTCCCAATTACACTGAATCAGCCTACTCTATGTGTCAATTCATTGATATGGTTTTTAGAAAGAATAGTTGTTTGTTAACATGATGATTTCGACAAATCATAAGAGTTGCTGTGATGGTCTCCAAATGCAATATCAGTTTGACTATCTTGTGCAGAATTGCACGGTGCAATTTTCTCAATTTAACTTGTTCTACAAAAAGGATAGCTATGGGGGCTCTCGAATAATTCCGTCATTTTTTTGGGTTTGAAAATCTTGGGCCTGTCATTTTTTTGGGTAGATTAAAAATCTGTCCAAATGAGCATCCCTATCTTAAATTTTATAGAGTGCCCCCCCCCTGGGAAAAATTACAGCTAGATAATCTAGGACCCTTGAAAATTGAAATGAGGAAATGAAGGGGTTATGACAACTTTTTATCATCGATAAAAACAACGTCCAGCCCCCTCCCCCGTATTAATGATGACTGGGCCCTAAAATGTGATGGGAAGATCCGGATTTTGCCTCTAAAAGTACAGGAATGTCCGGAGTTTCAATTTTACAGACAATTCACCCCTATGTTCCTCCTATGGCAGGGCTGGCCAGCAAATAGAAGGTCTGGATTTTTCCAGAATTTTGTTACGCCCCCAGAATCTTTGCAGCTCGGCAGCTGCATATGCCTGGATTTTGGGGGATTTTTGCATACCTCTGGATTTTCTCTTCCATGGGGGGGAGGTACGGATATTACCTTCAACCAACCTAGGGGATGTGTGTGGGTGATGGGGGTATTTGTAAGAAAGTGTGATGGATTTTTTGTGGGAAAGAATCGATTTGTCTACAGCCCGCAAGAAGTGTGGCTTTGACGGCGGTGGCAAATAAAGTTAGGGCACTACGTTTGGCTTTCTGAACATTGATAGTTGCCTTCATGTGAATCATATTTGGCAAATGTTTGCAGTCAATGTCAAAAGATTGGGGGGGGGGCATTTTGCCCTCGGGGTATTTCATTCCTGAAAATGTGGAGAAGTTTTGCCAAAATCTTTTTGTTTTCTAGAATAATCCATCAAAAGTGAGAAGGAATCCTTTTTGGAAAATCTCGTAGGCTTCTCCGAATAAATGAAGTGCCCCTCGATATCGCCGGTACAACATGTTTGCAATGAATGAAGGGCTTGCATTTCAGCAATTATCCAATGAGCTTCCTTCAATTGAATTTATAGGCGGAAGAATTTATTGTTGTCACGTACAGGAACAAGTGCTTAAATGGAAATTGAATAGGAGGAAGAACTTTAAGGCGGATCTCCACGGGACGATTTTCGTGACGATCGTCACAAAAATTCGCGACGACACATGCGCAGTTACTAAAAGCGTCTTTTTCTGACGAAATTTTTGACGATTTTGCTCCTGAGGAAAAGTTAAAACAGTTCTAACTTTTCGTCGTCCGCTTCGCGATCGTCAAAATTTTAACCAATCAGATTTCAGAAACGACACGGACACAGCGCATAAATAATTTCAAGATGGCTGCCAGCAACGAAGAACGTTTCTTTTTTCTAGTTTCGTCTGTTTGCTTACGAATTCTTTGACACTGATAATAAAGAAAAATACATCTTCTACGAAGCAGCAGATACAGGATATATCTTTTATTTATCGCCGCCATTACAGAATTTATTTGTTGTGTTGGAAAAAATACCGCCAGAAACAATCGTCTAGTGGAGATCGCTTACAAAATCGTCGTGAATTTCGTGAGGAAAATCGTCGCGAATTTTTATGACGATCGTCACAAAGATCGTCCCATGGAGATCCGCCTTTAGAATCAATTTTTTCACATAGGGCAACAGGGCAGGATTGCGATTTTTTTTTTCACTGAGCACCCCAGGGTGAGAGGCACCAGGACCGTCGAGAAGGGGGTAGAGGGGGTAGATGGGGTAAAAAGTCCAGGGCCCGGGCCCCTAGGGCCCGTAAATATTTTGTGCCATAAAAACGTTGTTATTACTTTGTATCTCTGCAGTGCACTTTATGGCAATTTATTTTCTTTGAAAGGGTATTTGCAAGAACCGTCGAGTTTGATGACAGTTTTCATCTCAGAAACCAAACCATCCTATGGATATTTCTAATTTATCGAAACTGCTTCTATCCCAGCGAGTCAGTCATTGGTGTCGTAGCAGGGTCGTTGATTTTCCTTACATTCCATCTGTTCGGCCGTCGAGCCGCTAGTTGACTTCAAGCGACTGCAACGACCTGGTGTGAACAAGGCAGTATCAGCAGAAAACTATGTCCTTGATTCATAACACAATTTTTTTTAATAGCCCTTACACGGAATGTTGAAGCAATTTTTTAGAATAATTAGTCTTAAAGGGGGCGTTTCACCCATTTTCCGGGAACCAAAGAACGTGTCACAAACAATGTTCTTCGCCCCCAAACCACCAAGGGCCCGTCCCCATAGATCACTCCAGGGCCTGAGCTAGCTCTTAACGGCCCTGACAGTCACCCAACCCCCAAAGTTCATTGTTATCACATACAGGAAGGAGTGCTCAAATGAAAATTCAGTAGGTGGAAAAACTTTAGAATTAATTATGTTCAAATTGTATGGGCGGAAAATTTATTGTTCTCATATAGAGGAAGAAATTCTCGATTGGAGATTGAATAGGAGGAAGAATTTTAGAATTAATTTGTTTCACATTGGGCAGGACTGCGATTTTGACTGAGCACCCAGGGCCAAAGTCGGCTAGGAGGAAGAATTTTAGAATTAATTTTTTTCAAATAGGGCAGGATTGCGATTTTTGGACTGAGCCCCCAGGGCCAAAGTCGGGACCCAGGGAAAACCATAGAATTCAATTCCTGGATATACATCCAATAGACTCATTGTTCAAATACAATTGCTTATTGTTATTTTACAAAGGAGGATTCTTCAATTCACAATGGAAAACAAAAGAACAAAGCTAATTGGATAATCGTTTACCTGCCTTATATATATAGATTTATCCTTCTAAAAAAACTTTAAAAGATGCGTTTTCAAAAAGATCCAGAGAAGTGTGGACCTGGCATAAGAATTCAGGCCAATACTGAGAGTTAATCATCAGATCTGTACTCCGTTTCCCTCCCCAGAACATTTAAACCAATTTTTGACTCATGGAGTCTATGGTATGGCAGCGAATGATGTCCGTCGTGTCCCGTGTGTTTGTCATAGCTCAAAGAGTCATTTTGGGAATGTTTTGGGAGCAATAGGGCATTGATGGAGTCAACATACAGACTGATGACATACAGCTATGACGTCAATTGCCGCAATACAACAAAGGAAACATTCTTTGGGCATTCTTTCCAATATTAACGACCGAATTCGGACTCTGCATCCACTGACTAGGTTAACTAAACAATTTCACGATAAAAGGATTGATTTCAATTGCCATTTCAGGGTTTTGGACCCTTGGATTCGTAATCCATTTATCAGCCTAGGAAATAGGACACCTTTAATGTGGTATCCAGAGTTTAGTTATTTCTTTTCAGCGATTATTGTATTGGCCTTGTCTTCATTTTCGAAATGAAAATTCTGTACCGTCATTACAAACTCACAACGGAAAGGAATTGGCATTCATAGGGGTCCGGTCCGTTAGGGTCCGGTCCTATTGGTCCTGGGTCTGGTTATTCCGTTATGCCCCGAATTTGGACTCTGCATCCACTAATTAGGTTGATTAAAAAATTTGACGATAAAAGGATTGATTTCAATTGCGATATCAGGGTTTTGGACCCTTGGATTTTCAATCCATTTATCAGCCTAGGAAATAGGACACCTTTCATTTTGAGTTTGTACAGTATTACCCCGACACTTAGAAACTGACTTATAAACTGCATCCTGCCAGATGGCCCAGCATCTACCCTGATGTAAGAAACCAATCAGCCTGAAATTTTAAATTTGATTTGGATTGGAAAAATTGTATTTTTCAAGCACTTCATAATACACAACTTATTATGTTTCTAACAAAACGAAACAATCTAACAAGTTGCTTTTAAAAATTAAAAAAATATCACATGGCTAGTAACTAATGTAGTTAATGTTTTTTCTGCTGTTCTATTTTAAACAGGAGGGCATTGTCAAATTAAGGTTACAGTAACTGAATTTGAATAGTCATTGTCCAACATTTGGTTTAATGTAAGCCACATAATAACAAATTTCATGGTTTCTTTTGATGCACATTTGGTGACTTTCTTGCTGTACATATAAGAAATTACTCAGCCTGTTTTATCTTTCTTTCTCCATTTATAAAGCCGGTTTTCCACTAGGCGGATTTTTCGGTGCGCAGCGGAGCGGCTGTTGTTGTTAACAAATGCACGCGTACTAACAAAGATGTTCAATTTCCAAGAAATTCAATGACCAAGAATTTTTAAAAATATTTTCAGAGCTGTTTTTCGTCAATCGCCGTGGCTTTCCCCCTCTCGTGGAATACTGAAGCCATGTGTCAGAGTGTGGAGGAGCGCATTAGTGGTATCATTTTGGGGAAAATACACTGCGTAAAAGAGAGCTAACTTTGGGTAACTAATTAACCAAATTTGGGCTTGTTTACTAAAAACTGAGAGGTCGTGTGACTTGATGAGCATGAGGTCATTGCTGTGTCATCGCGAGTCATAAGTTTTGAGCTCGTAGTAATGTTTTGCGAGATTGTTCCATAGCGAGTGGAAGTAGGGCGTACTTCTACGCCAGTGGAAAATAGAGAAAGATACAGTCCTCTTCAGATATTTCTTGTAGTCTCTGTGTTCAGGCTTGGGGCAGGTGGATAGAGTTTCCATACAGAGCCTTCGAGCGATTTGATTGGTTGGCGCCATAGGACGCGGCGGAAAAGTTAGTCAATCCGACTTTCAAATACACGCGTAGCGGAGCGACCAGAAGTGACCATTGTTAGAAATAAACAATGCAATTACAATAGCCGCTCCGCTGCGCCCGGAAAAATCCGCCTAGTGGAAAACCGGCTTAAGAAACCAAGCAGCCTGGTTTTAAATAATGAGTTTCTAATTGGCGGGGTAACACTGTATTTTGATTTCTGAAACTGATTACTGAGAAAGATATCGAGTTTCTTTTACGATTGAAATTTCATTCTTTGCAGTTTGTCAATTAAGCGGAAGATGAATGTCATCTTTAAAATGATCGCTCCGGATCGCTCCATGAGTCCCCCAAAGGATTCTTTGTTTAAGGTCTTTCCAGTGTTTAGAAAGCAGTCCTTCCAGAGTAATATGATACATACCCTGGGTACCAGAGCCAAAAAATAATAAAAAGAAAATAATAAGGAAGGAAAGAAAGTTGGCTCTGGTCAAATGGTGACATCCATTGTAGGAATTGACCAATGAGAAGCCTATATACCCAATCGGGTATATAGATTCTGTGAGATTTGATTGGATAGTGTGAGTCACACTAAATTCAACTATTTAGGCAGTTTTCTAACAGAGGATGGGAAATGCGATATGGAAATCAGGAGGCGTATAGGCATAGCAAAGAACACATTTATGAAACTTGGAAAAATACTTAGAAATGGCAAATTTCAATGCATACAAAGAAGAGAGTCCTAAATTGTTATGTTGAGCCAGTCTTGTTATACGGTAGTGAATGCTGGACAATTTCGGCACAAATGGAGAGCAAATTACAGGCAACGGAATTGTGGTTTTACAGAAGAATGATGAAAATATCATGGGTAGATCACGTAACCAACGAGGAGGTCTTACGAAGAGCGGGAACGGAGCGGAAGATTATGAAAACCATAAGGAAGAGACAGATTGAGTTCTTAGGACATGTTATGAGGAAAGAAGGGTTAGAAGAACTTGCTGACTGGACGTGTAAATGGGAAGAGAAGTAGAGGAAGACAGCGATTGACGTATCTTGAAAGCCTAAGCAAATGGATGACAGAACAGGTGGATGAAACAGAAAAATTGCAAGTAGCAAGGCTGAAGATCCTGAGAACAGCAAAGGACAGAGAGTTGTGGAGGACTATGGTCGTCAACGTTCGTGGAGAATATGGCACATAGAGAGAGAGAGTGTGAGTCACATGACAAGACTACGATTGTGGTCAGAAAAATTGATTCAGACGGTTGTGATCAAGTTTACCTTCACAACAATGGCGAATGTTTTGAGGGGAGCTGTGGAGAACTGGAAAGCTTTTCAGCAAAGATAGGAGCCTAACTCCACAACAGTTTGAGACAATAACTTCATGATCACTGAAGAGTCGTTGCTGTTTGCAGCTGAGCTTTCATTCGCCCAGTGAACTTGGTTGAATGAAGGTTTAGGTCCAGTTGAGGCTAGGGACGTGGAGAGCAGTTTCGAGAATTTAGCCGTGATATTGCTATCACTGAAAATCATAGACACACTGGCAAAAGAGTAATCTTTGCTGATGAGGACTGCATTCCAAACTGGTAGGAACATTATTATCTTTCTTATTGTATGTGATATGATTTGTGTTTACTTGAAATATCGAGGATAAGAATTGGATTTCAGATTGATTCCTCTCGAAATGTGACATTCTCTGTCTTCAACCAGTTTCTTGTGATAAACTTTTCCTACTGGTACCCAAGAAATACTTCCTGTATCGATCATTTCGCAGCGAAACTGATTTTTGTTTGTGGCAAGGCCTTTAGTTGTTCAAAGGTTTGTTTGAGCAAAGACATTTGTCAAGTCAATCATATGATTTAGAAATGCCAACATAACACGACATTTGGATTTGACCTTGGTTTCCCCGTATCTGGTACCCAGGGTATCCAATCAGTGACTTGACCTTGGTTTTCCCATAAGTGTATTAACAACCGCAGACGGTACAATGCAATATTTTATGATAAATATTTATTTCGAAAAACGTTACAAACTTCTCGTACTGTAGTTCTGAATTTAGGATGTTTTGCCTGAATCGCGCGAGAAAGAGTTCAGTTCCATGTTGATAGTTACAAAAGGCTGGAAGCAGTTGAAATCAGTTATTGTGGTTAGACGAATTTAGCATTACGGGAAGTCTTCAGTAAACATCCAGCTCCACAACAATGAAACTTTTCTCGCCATTCGAATCACAATCAGATCATCAATCGTTTAGGAAAATAATAAAGCTCAGAAAACAACAAAATATGTATGTGATTAATAGTATGAATGAAGGTGTTTATTGATTAAAATCATTGCGCAAAAGGTGATCGAACTGATTCATAATCACGCTGATCAGCACCAAAATGAGGTTGTGTTGTCATTTGACCAGAGCCTCCTTTCTTTTCCTTTCATTTAAATTTTGAGGCTCTGGTACCCAGGGTATATGATACAGGAAGAAGTGAAAATAAAGAAAAACATGCAGGAGTTTCCAAATCTTTTGGCGATCTGAGAGTCTGAGTTTCTTATGAGTGGTTTCTCATTAAGAATACGTGTAAACCAAAAAATAAAAACCTTTCAAAGTAAGGTTTGACAAACGAAGAATCTTTCCCTGTTAACTCTGTAACGGAACGTCTGATACTGCGGGTTTCTAATCCGCAACCTTGCCATTTTTCTGGATTCGCATTTGCAGGTTGTGGATTCGGAACGTTAAATTTCTAGCGTTTTGGTAGACTTGCCCCAAGGTAGACTGGTCAATCAAAAAAAAATTGGGAAAGGGAACATTCTTTCTGATAGACTTATTACGCATGACGAAATAGACTTGGGGCAAGTCCTCAAGTCCAGTGTTCTGGAGACCTGCAAGAAATCCACCGCAGCATTTGGCGCGAAACTTGAACCAGATTCCCAGAACGATATTGCTCCGTGAGTCCAACTTGGGCTGATGCTCGGCGCTCTTTTTTGCTTGCTGATCCAAAGAGACAAGATGGATCAATAAATCCCAAGGTCAGGCTTCGAAATGCCTGTTTCCATACAGAAATAGGTTTTGCCTTGATTGTTCACTCATTTGATCGATTGCAGGGAAATGTTGATGTTGGATCTGAACCTTTCCGAAATAACTCTTGTACCACATTCATTTGACACTTGACGTGTCGACGTGACAGTGAAATAGACCGTTGTCCCCTTCAAATATTTTGAGATAACCCAAAAACATCATTTCCTTGTTGCCAGAACCAACATTGCGAGTGCACAATTCCCAGGATGACAGGAAACGGAGATCACCCGATCGACTTTTGTGAAGGGGAATCTCCATTCAGCTATTTCCTGCTGGGAGACCAGCAAATCGTGAACATTTTATTGTTTCGATGCTGTTTGCACGTGATGTTATCATTGTCCAAAAGTCAGCTGTCATTTCAGATCACAAATTGAGAAGCAATCAAGCGTTTTACCACTCCCAACCCACTTCAAAAGGCGAGCAACTGACCAAAAGCGTCACTCTGTGGTTGGCTTCGTTCGCGAATTGGTGAAGCGGTGCTGGAACTGTCGATCGACTATCGTAAGTTCATGTGACACTTCCTCGTTGCTTTGATGTCTGTCTTTACCTCAATTAAGGCCTATTTTCGTATTCAGCTGATGTAGTATAACACTGTTAATCCATGTATCAACACACTAATGAGTTCTTTTCATTTTCCAACAGGCAAATTAAACCAAACATGTCTGACAAACCAGATCTCGAGGAAGTCACCAAATTCGACAAGTCAAAACTGAAGCACACAGAAACGAAAGAAAAGAACCCTCTGCCAACGAAAGAAAGTAAGCATTCTTATTTTTTATTTCATGTTTGTGAGCCTCAAGTTCATTCTATACTTGAATAAACGATGAGCAGGTTGGTAGACCCCACTCAGCACGCCTGTCTGGCCTAAATTGACCAGGGCGTGATCGAATCTTTTGCTCATCAGGTCATCCTTGGTTCACAAAAATACTTCTTCCGTTGATAAGTGTACGAAATACTTCTTATCCTTATTTTAACGGTCTTATGAATAAATTGCTTGTTTTTTGTCGCTGTAATCGATTGAAACTTATACGGAAGCTGATAAAGATTTTTTAGGCGTGGCCTGAAAATGGGCTGGTATCATCGTATGTTTGGACAAGCATAATATCGTTGACTGAGAATCGGGAAGAGCGACGAGTTTCTTCAAGATTCCAGGCGATTTAGGCCATAGCTCCAAGCAATGGCATCCTGCCAAGATTCTATTATTAGGGTCAAGTTTATTTTGCGCGAGACAGAAGGCGAGAACCAAATTTGAGCATTAGCAGACTTCCTATTGTTTAGGGATTTCATTTTGGTCATTCTTCCTTCCGTGTCGAACATTCTTTCACCAGCTCGAAGACATTTGACAACTCGATGGAGAGTAATGTTGGCAACGCAAGGAAAATTCGAAGTTGATTTCGGGACGGGGGTTAACGGAATTGTTTTCTATATTTAGACGAAGCATTTTAGGGGAAACCCCATGAGGCGGTATTCCAGCTACTTTTTTTCACTTTCGACAAGCCATTTCCGGGTTAAAGGCATTGCCCTGACAACACATTTGTTGGGGGTATGATTTCGCTAATTTGAGAGACCAGCAGACAATTCTGCCCACATTTCCTAGATTTTATCATTAGTCATTTCTGTTTCCTTTGCAGCCATCGAACAAGAAAAGTCATCATGAGAGTAATTTGAAAAGAGCTAATTTATGGGATTAACTTTCATAGCAACTGAAGAAAACAATGAGTTTCTTTATGATCTTGGACAGTGGAACAATTTCGTCAGGGTTGAAAATTTATTTTGTCAATTAGAATTGTAAAAGTAAAATATGAGTAAAAGATATGTTTTTGTTGTTCTTATCTGCGTAAAACCACCTAAATCCCAAGTATCGTCATACTAATTCAAGGAACCCTTATCAGCAGATGAACGACAAGGGTCAAGGGGATGCCCAGACAAAATGGGCGTTTGGGCGTTTCCGGGTTGGATGAAGAGGGACAGGGCTGATTGGGGACTAATTTGAGCATAGAAATAGAATTTGAGAAATACCAAAAGTGGGCAAAGGGCACGGGTTTGTGAAGTACCACTAACGACGCATCGTGTAACGCCCTAGCTTGGCACAGCACGTCAAATGTGATCTAAAAAGTGAAACTGCCATGAAGCACATTTGCACAAAAAATGTGAAATAATTCAGGCATTGCGTGCAGTGGGACAGAACTGAAATTTTCTTAAAATCATCAGATTTTGAGTATTTGGAGTATACAATCTTCATGTTCACTACCTGTGCCCTCCTGAAAATTTCAAAAGAATGTTTATTTCATTGAAGCCTTTCCTATTTCTACCCACTCAAGTACATTTGGAGTAATATGATACAAAAAACAAGTGAAAAAAGTACACAAATATGCCCACGATTTCCTGATCAACACGATGGAGTTTTTTAATTTTGCTGTGATTTGAGAGCTGAGTTTCTTGAAAGCAGTTTCTTGCAAAAAATACTTGCGTATGATATTTTGTGCCGTTTACAGCAGAAATAAACATGACGTCATCTGGTGCTGACCATCATTACTTCCAATCACATTTTTATGTTTGAAGAATGAAAACATTATGGAGGGGCTTTTCTCCAACCGGAAGGAATACACCTACCTATATACCTATATACCTACCTATAGAGGAAGGAATCAGGAATGTTGTAACAATAGGCATTATTCCTGCACACAATCGAAACAATCGATGAAGCATTTGAAGTATTTATAGACATTGTTAATTTACACAATCAAAACAATTCAGAGACATCTGGGTCAACAATCAGATTTAGGTGAGCTGCCAAACTCTGGCTGTTAATGAATTCATCAGTTGAGCTGCCAACTCATTAAAAGGTAATTTTCCAAAATCTGACCTCTGTGACCTGGCAAAGTTCCCTTACTGTTTGAAATCTTCAACATGGACGACTGTTTTCAAGGGGCAAGCAACTCATACTATAAGCTATCAAGGAACAAGTGTTGCACTGTTTAGGTAGCAGCTGGTTTCTGGCTAAAGTAAAAGTACGTCAGTAGTGTCCTCCGCCATTTTTTCCCTACATCAACATGTATGATTTTGAGTACACAGAGTTTCTTACGAGTTTCTTAAATGTTCCATGACAATCTTCATGTTGATTACTATCTGTGCCCTCGGGATAATTTCAAAAAAGACTTTTTGAAGCCTTTCCAATGTTCAGACATCCTCTGGTAATTTCTGAGCAAAGTGATACAGGACGCTAGTGAAAATAAAATAAGTGTAGGTTAAGGATTTTCTTTGTCAAAATAAGTAGTTTCTCAAGCTATGTTTCATGTTTGAAGACTGAAAACATTCTGGAAGAGGTTTCAGGCAAACCAGAAAGAATATACTTGTATAAAATCAAAACAATCGAGCAAAATAAAATCTCTATCAAATTTTGATGAGTTGCCAATCGATTTCTCCTGATTAAGGCTAATTACTAGGTGTTCCTAACAAACTCTCGCTGTTAATGAAATCATCAACAGAGTTGCAAAGTCATTAAAATGCTATTTACAAAGTTTGATCTGGCAAAGTTCCCTTACTGCTTGAAATCTTCATATGGACGACTGTTGTCAAGGAAACCAGCCAACCCATATAATACTATCAAGAAACAGGTGTGGCACTATTACAGTGACAAATCTTGTCTGGCTAAAGTAAAGAATTTGGCAATATCATGTGCCATCCTTATTTTCGGTACATCCGATGTAATAATTCTGACGCTTATCAAGAAATCTGGTCTCCTTGAAGTGGGCTGGCTAGGCTATTGCCATCCCGATATAAACTAAATCCTACATTAAACAGGTGCAACTGCAGATAAATATTTATTACTTCATGAAGCAAGCTACGTGCATGATCTCATTCTTCAACATGGCTAATGGGAGCCTTTAATTCTCCGACCGGAAGGACACCTATATACCTACCTATATAGAGTGGAAGGAATCAGGAATGTTGTAACAATAGGCATTGTTTATGTACACAATCGAAACAATCAACGTAGAATTTGAGATATTTATGGGGATTGTTAATATATACAATCAAAACAATTCAGAGATATTTGGCCCAACAATCAAATTTAGGTGAGCTGCCAAACTCAGGCTGTTAATGAACTCATCAGTTGAGCTGCCAACTCATTAAAAAGTAATTTTCCAAAATCTGACCTCTGTGACCTGGCAAAGTTCCCTTACTGTTTGAAATCTTCAACATGGACGACTGTTGTCAAGGGGCAAGCAACTCATACTGAGCTATCAAGGGACAAATGTTGCGCTGACTAGGTAGCAGCTGATGTCTGGCCAAAGTAAAAATACGTCAGTAGTGTCCTCCACCATTTTCCCCCTGCATATAAACGTATTTTTTATAAGAAACTAAGGATTTTGGCTCCTTAACTCCTTAAAATTATAGAATTTTGAGATCACAGAGTTTCTTACGAGTTTCTTAAATGTTCCATAACAATCTTCATGTTGATTACTATCTGTGCCCTCGGGATGATTTCAAAACAAGGCTTTTTGAAGCCTTTCCAGTGTTTAGACATTACTCTAGTAATTTCTGAGCAAAGTGATACTGGACGCAAGTGAAAATAAATTAAGTGTAGGTTAAGGATTTTCTTTGTCAAAATAAGTAGTTTCTTGAGCTATGTTTCATGTTTTAAGAATGAAAACATTCTGAAAGGGGCTTTAGGCAAACCAGAAAGAATATACTTGTATGCAATCAAAACAATCGAGCAAAGTAAAATCTCCATCAAATTTTGATGAGTTGCCAATCGATTTCTCCGGATTAAGGCTAATTACTACGTGTTCCTAACAAACTCTCGCTGTTAATGCAATCATCAACAGAGTTGCAAAGTCATTAAAATGCTATTTGCAAGTTTGACCTGGCAATGTTCCCTTACTGTTGAAATCTTAATATGGACGACTGTTGTCAAGGAGACCAACCAACCCATATAATACAATCAAGAAACAGGTGTGGCACTATTGCAGTGGCAAATCTTGTCTGGCAAAAGTAAAGAATTTGTCAGTATCATGTGCTTTTCGATACATCCAATGTAATAATTCTGACGCTTATCAAATCCTACATTAAACAGTTGCTATTGCAGATAAATATTCTTTACTACATGAAGCAAGCTACATGCATGATCTCATTCTTCAAACATGGCTAATGGGAGCCTTTAATTTCGGAAACATTGCCAATCCCAGGAGGGGGACTTGGTAGTTCAAGGTGACGTACCAAAATTTAGGGTATCAAAATCTGCGATATACTACCTCTTAGGGGCTTAGGGTCAAAAAATTTTCAAATTTACTACCGCCTAGGGTTGTGAAAATTGATATGATTAGTTCAGGGAGATTTAAGGAAGTTTGATGAACTGAATTGTTGTTGGTAAGATACTGTAACGACAGAGATCAACGACAGAGATCAACAACCAATTATTCAGTCTCCTCACGTATGCAAACCTATCAAAACAAATTTCTGATCAGTGATGCTCACACTGGAAGAAGGTCCTCCCATCCCTATCCTACCTTTACTTCTACACCTGTGTCATTTCAAAGTAAATAGAAGTTATTTTCTTTCTCATGTCTGTCATACAATAGCAGGATTGTTTCTGGAACAATGGACCTATTGTTATTGGTGCAAAAAAAAGCCAAAAGTACCGCTTAGGCTAAAAGCTACTACCGCTGAGGGTTTACGGTTTTGCAACATTTGCAACGGATACGTCAACTTGAACTACCAAGTCCCTCCCCCCTGGGTGCCAATCATTTTTCGACTTTCGCAATCTGCCCCGCCGTCAGTCAAACGTGTGGATGCCATTTTTACGCAATTTGTTATTGCGTTGACAGAAAATATTGTAACTCCTTCACGAATTGGCTTGCACAACGAGACTCACGTGTTTTGTTGTAACTCCAATATTCCTATACCCTGAGAGCTAAGACCAAGAGTATAACTCCTAAGGCTTCATATACTTTTGCATTGATAAGTCAAACGGCTATTTCGTTTCCTTATATTGCAATAACAGCCAAAGTCCCACAGTGCCAAGCAGTGCAGTCAGCAGTGCAGTGCAGTGCCAAAATCCCAGTGGATCATTTTACAACCTTCATGACCGATACCAGCCATTACTGCCTGGGGGGGGGGGCGAAAAACCAGAATTTTCGGACGACAAAACAATCAACAACAACAGCGACAACAACAACAACAGTTGAAGGATCAACCGATCTAACTCCTCAGTAACTAAAATTTAGCCATATTTCTCAATCCAACCTTGAAATCAACACAGTTAGTGGATATCAACCAAAAATATGCTGTAAAATCGATAATTTCTGTTGGCATTTATGCTTTAACGCTAATGAAGCAATGTTATGCACTATTTCTCCCCAAAATCCTTCAAAACTGATCATTTAAGTCACAAAGGTCCGACGAGGGAGCAAAATTTCCTAAAAATGGTCTCCTAGGGGTGCTCCGCCCCCACACCCCCCATTGGCTTCGGCCCTGACGACCTTTGATTCGTTTCCCTGCTGCTCGAATAAAAAATCTCACTATTCTACCACGCCATTCCACCTTAGACTACATTACATAAGTCCCTCTAACTTACGCTCGTTGTTGTTGTTGTCATCGCTTCAGTTGAGGGACTTATGTCCTTACGCTTCAGAATAGGGACTAATTAGGCCAAGTCCGCCGCGTTCACGGCGCGACCAATCAGATCGCTACTTTCTTAATATGGTCAACCCACGTGCCTATTGTTAGCGTTTGATTGGCTCATTAGTTCGAAATTCGACTTCTCGAAGCGAAGCGACGCTCGAAATGACGTTCGAAGGGACGTTCGACTTTTCTTTCGACGTTCGAAGGATGGAAGATGCTCTAAGGTTCTTCTGATTTTTCGTAAGATTTTAGTCCCTGTTTAGAATCCGTTTGGTCGTGAGTCCTTTGTATGAGTGAAATTAAAACATCAGATTGTAAATGTTGAACGAATACAAGGAACCACGTCGTCAGTCTAATTCCACCTTGGCAACATTGAATCAATGATAGCAATATAATCATAACCATACATAATATATTGAATAAGGGAACACGAGGTTTGCAGCCTAACCTTTATCATAAGGAACATGAAAATTGCTGCATTTAGATACCAAAGGTTTCTTAATTTTTTTGTTTCTCATTCTTTTCAAAGCATGAATTATCATGTGGTCTCAAATACTTCTGCAGATATGTTTATTGAAATCTTACGTTCAAAACATAAGCTCTTTGTCATTACTCATTAACCCTATTTGGACCGGGTTGAAATTTGTGCATTTTTGACCGGGAGGGGGCGTTTTTCGCCCCCCCTCTTTATTTCTTAATCTACAAGAGATATAACATTGAAACTTGGCTCAGTTGTTCCTTGGACAATAAGCTTTGCGGATATAACAATAGGGCTCAATTAGTCACGTGGTTCGTTGCTAGGCAACTGAAAACAATTGAAAAATGGTCAAAATCTGGCAATTGGCTTAAAACACAAAATTTGTCAAGATTAACAGGCAGAATTGTAGCCAAAGGTAGCAAATAAGAGTTGGGGAAGATATTTACAAAGGAATTTTTTCATTCAAATTGCAACTCTTGCTAATTAAGAGCAATTAGCTCTTGAATAGACTAATTGAGATTTTTATTTCCGATTATTTTCAACTTTTAGACTCCTATTTAGTAAAAATAGTAAGTAACAAGGAACCCAAGACAATTTTCTGTAAGTTTTGAGATATCATACACTAATTCATTCAAACTATGACGTCATAAAGATGAATGACGTCATGAATATTAAAATTTGCTGATGTAAGCAAATTTAAACAAACTATATATCAAATGAAAGTACTTTTCAAGACAAATCGAATGGTGTATATAACTTTACGATTTGAGTTAGTTGTGTAAAATTAGCAAGCATTTAGTGATTTTCTTTGTGACCTGTGTTATGGTACAGGAATGCCTGATGTTGGCTCTTGCTTTGAAATGAATTGTATTTTGTAATGCTGCACATTAGTTGCCAATACCGACTGAGAGATAACGATTTCGGTGTAATTAAACAAAGGTATTTTGCCATTAAAGTTCAGTCGTTGTTTTTATGCCCTAGAAGAAAGACGCTAACAGGACGCTCTCGTTTTAGTTGTTGTTTTCGAAGATTTTTAAGTTGTTTAGTTGGAAGATTTGAGCCGAAGAGCCGAACTGCTCTTGAGACGATTTATCGATTTGAAAGTGTTGCACTGCCGAGATCCAGTGCCGATGAATGTTTAGCTGAAGACGAAATTTGGAATTTGTGACGTGTCACTTTGTTATCTTTTCTTTGGATTTTCCTGCTCAGCCAAACACGAACCCACACTTCTAAAACCCCCTTCATAAGTGGTTTTACATTGGTGGCCAGTGTGGGTCACGGTCATCACGATCATCACGATCACTAACGAAAGCACCATCTCAAAGTTCTTCGCAAGAATTACAGAACACTGAACAGACCGGAATCGCTATGGACATTGACACAGCCTTGTATACTGAGATACTGAGAGAGGATTTGGCTGAGGTAGTTCGAAGTGAAGTTTCAAAAATAGTTCAACAGTACCAACCAGTGGCAATTCATAAACATGCAAACTTCCGAGCGTTGAATGGCCTTCCCATATGCTTCTATTGCAAAAGATTAGGTCATGTTAAAAAGCATTGCAGAAAGAGACAGTCAAACATCATTGTGATTGCGACAAATGAAGAAAATAAAGAATTTCACCAGAATCAAACAGTAGCAAATGATTATTATGCAGTCGTAAAAGAAACAGTAACAAAGCAGAAAGAAGCGACAAGTAAGGCTGATGATGATATCAAAGAAACAGAGGAATTCCTTGTTGAAGTTGGAAAATTGTTTCAAGAAATGCAGGGCATCGTCAAAGAGCTGGACAAAACTATATCTGATGCTTGCGAACACAACGAAACTACGGCAGTCATTGGAGAATTCGAAACTTCGTTATTCAAAGGAGCCATGCTTGAAGTTATTGCGACGTTTAGCCATATTTTGAACGCCCTCGATTCCACTCCTCGTCCAAGAACCACTCATGCTACAGTTACAGCCAACAACGACCCATTCAGTATAGATCTACCAATACATGAGTGTGGAAGGACTTTCTGTGATAAGGGAGACATCAATTCATTTCATTCTGATATCACCTGAGAGCCGAAGCCAGGAGGCTTCGTTTTCAAAGAGGGGAGTTATGTTATGGTACAGGAATGCCAAATGTTGGCTCTTGCTTTGAAATGAATTGTATTTTGTAATGCTGCACATTAGTTGCCAATACCGACTGAGAGATAACGATTTCCGTGTAATTGCGCGCGACGAAGGAGCGTGCTTACTAATTGCGAGGTAGTGAATTTTCGTTTGCTGGCCACGCATATTTGTTTTGTCTATTGCTTCATTGCCGCTGTTCAAAACGTTCGCATACCTACAACTTTCCTGATTACATGCATTGATTGGCGACGACGCAGCAAATCGAGCAAATAAATGCTCGTCAATGGGATTAACTCAGCACAATAATCTGTTGACCCTGCTTTCATCACCCTCCTCTTAGTCATAAAACATGGAATAGGGAATAATGGAACAATTAAATCCAGTTCAAGGGAACAGCAAAAAAGTCATTTACGAATTTAGTGTGGCTTTATTTGAGTTCAGAAATATCTTAGAGTGCGCGCAGTTGATAACTTTTAGTTACTTCTAGTTAAACAAAGGTATTTTGCCATTAAAGTTCAGTCGTTGTTTTTATGCCCTAGAAGAAAGACGCTAACAGGACGCTCTCGTTTTAGTTGTTGTTTTCGAAGATTTTTAAGTTGTTTAGTTGGAAGATTTGAGCCGAAGAGCCGAACTGCTCTTGAAACGATTTATCGATTTGAAAGTGTTGCACTGCCGAGATCCAGTGCCGATGAATGTTTAGCTGAAGACGAAATTTGGAATTTGTGACGTGTTACTTTGTTATCTTTTCTTTGGATTTTCCTGCTCAGCCAAACACGAACCCACACTTGTAAAACCCCCTTTATAAGTGGTTTTACACCTGTCTCCAAATAAGATCATCTGGTGGCACAACAATAGGCTATGAAATTTTTATAATTTTGCAGCCAATTAATTTTTACTAAAAGTCAGTAAGTTGCAGGGTCATATCTAAACTAGCGTGGGAGATAGCTAAGAATGTTTGGTAGGGGGGCGAAAAACGCCCCCGGTCCAAATAGGGTTAATAAAGTTTCTACGACACATACTTGCCCATAACATCCTTGAATATACATTTATTTACATCTTTTTAGTTTCTGACTTCTTCTCGGATATAGTAGTTACTAGAGTTTCTTAAAATGTTGACCAACTTAGTACTGGTTTGTATCTTCTTATAAACCAGTTTTGATAAAAAGATGTTTGCAGTGTAAACAGGTCAGCGCAGCGTTTCCAGAAATCTGGAAACAACTGAAGCATGCTCTTGCTCTTTGTTTCGAAGACCCTTTCCTGTTTTGGATGACAATGGATCTACTCATAGGCTTTCTAAAACGTCTGCCATGGAAGCTGTGCTTCCCAACTGTTAAGTCCTTTCCACCTTGCACACCACAATAGACCTTTTAGCTATTCTGAAAAAGAATGTGGATCGAACGATATTTCATTGCATTTTGTAGAATTTTCGAATATGTACAATTGCAATCGAAGCTCTAACGCCATTCAATCTAACCTCGCGTATAAAAATGTATAAAAATATCGCTCGATCCAGGCTCTTTTGTAGGATAGCTATTTATTCAAGACAAAACTTCCATGCACCTGAAAAGAAGTGAAGAGCGTACTTCTTTGAGCAGCAAACGTTAAAGTAGTAGACAACTGTTCCCATCTTACATTTCTTGCTGCCATTCTTTTAATAACAACAGTCTTATATTTTGGTTCACAGATTTAGATACAGGCCTCTTTACTTACAGTGAAAGCGGAAGAAATGTACCATGTAAATTCCAAGATCGCTTGAAAATAGATTTTCATGATTGGATCACTATTCGATGTTATCAACTTCCGTTCAATTCGAATATTGCTTCCATTGAGCGAATCGTATGAAGGACTACATTAGGAGTTCATTCCCTTGGAAACATACAGAAAAAAATGCAAAACGAAAATGAGGCTCGGTTTAGCCAATGAGGTTGCAGCTGATTTGCAGCGGCAAAATTTGGCGCCAAAATATTAGAAATCAGCTGTTTTTGGGTAATTATCTCGGCTTTCTTTGCAGAATTTATGCTTTTATGAATTTATGAACAAACTTTGCAAATTTTCCTATGGTACTCACCTGGCTCGCCATGTTCGTTGCATTCTGAATTTTCATTCCACCAAGACCTTTTTGCGGGCAGGGGCCAGTTCTTCTGCAAAAGAGTTTTTTCTAAAACCATTTTTGGAGCAAAACTCTCGTCATTTCCTGGGTTTTTCTTCGACGTCAAAGTGTATCTTCTCAACGTTTCGACCATGCTCTCCCGTTTCTGAGGGCCTGCCATGTCGCTCCAAATGTTTTCATGGCGCTCAATGGCAGGCGCACACGAGATCGGCGCATCAACTGCGCAGCCGTAGCTTTCAGGCGCAGACGCCATTTTGCGCGAGGAAGGGCAGGGAGTGCGCTTCCGGTCAGGCTCGTTTTGCATTTTTTTCTGTATGTTTCCCTTGGATACCACAATGAATAAGAATGCTCAATGATTTCTTCATGCAGAGAAAACAAAGTCCAATGAAGATATGATTCTAGTTTGAGAATTGAAAACATGGGCAGTACGCTGCTGCCGCTTTCACTGTAAGCGTCACAAAGCGGTCAGCTAATCTTTAGGTTGAATGCTGTAGGGGGACAATGAATTGATGAGGATGTAAGTCGCCTCAACTTTGTTTCCCTGCAAACATTGCCTGCGTGCAGACTCAACTGGTTTCTTTCAGAGAGTTTCTCCTGTGAGAGGAACCTCACTCCTCTTCAGGGAAGCAGTAGTAGGCTATGTAAACATGGATAGTTTCTTGGTAAATAAAGATGTAGATCATAAATGACTTCATTATCACGAAGCGTCTGCCGTTGAGGTGTTCGTCGCTGCTCCCTCTAATTTGACGATATTTGTCCGTTTCATACCCTGGGTACCAGAGCCTCAAAATTTGAATGAAAGGAAATTGGTAAGAGGAAAAAAGAGAAGGAAGAAAGGAGGCCCTGGTCAAATGATAACACAACCTCGTTTTGGAGCTGATCAGCGTGATTATGAATCAATTCGATCACCTTTTGCGCAATGATTGTAGTCAATAAACACCTTCGTCATTCATACTATTAATCACATATTTTGTTGTTATCTGAGCTTTATTATGGCGAGAAAAGTTTCATTGTTGTGGAGCTTCCCGTAATGCTAAATTCGTCTGACCACAATAACTGATTTCAGTTGCTTCCAGCCTTTTGTAACTATCAACATGGAACTGAAGTCTGTCTCGCGAGATTCAGGCGAAATATCCTAAATTCAAAACTACAGTAAGAGTGATTTAACGTTTTTCGAAATAAGTATTTATCATAAAAAAATTGCACTGTGCCGTCTGCGGTTGTTAAAACAATTATGCGACAACCACGGTCAAGTCACTTATCGGATACCCTGGGTACCAGGATGGGGAAACCAAGGTCAAATCCAAACGTTGTGTTGTGTTGGTATTTGTAAATTATTGTGATTTTGACAAATGTCTTTGCTCAAACAAACTTTGAACAACTAAAATTTGCTGAGAAGAATGATATGAAAACAAAGACATCCTTGATATCTCCCAGTCTCCGATAGAATGCGAAATAACCGCTACAGTTTCGCTGCGAAATAACCGATACAGGAAGTATTTCTTGGGTACCAGTAGGAAAAGTTAATCGCAAGAAACGGGTTGAAGACAGAGAATGTCACATTTCGGTAGGAATCAATCTGAAATCCAAAATCTATGGTCAACGATGCGACGATCATCTTGTGAGACTTATCCTCGATATTTCAAGTAAACGCAAATCATATCACATACAATCAGAAAGATAATAACGTTCCTACCAGTTTGGAATGCAGTCCTCATCAGCAACGCTTACTCTTTTGCCAGTTGTGCCCATGATCTCAGTGATATAGCGTGACAATCACAATATCACGGCTAAATTCTCGAAACTGCTCTCAACTGGGCCTAAACTTTCAACCAAGTTCACTGGGCGAATGAAATCTCAACTTCAAACAGCAACGACTTTTCCGTGATAATGAAGTTATTGTCTCAAACTGTTGTGGAGTTAAGTTCCTATTTTGACTGAAAAGCTTTCCACTTCACAGCTCGCCTCAGAACATTCGCCATTGTTGTGGAAGCAAATGTGATCACAACCGTCTGAATCAATTTTTCTGATCAAATCAAAGTCTTGTCATGTGACTCACGCTATCCAATCAAATCTCACACAATCTATATTCCCGATCGGGTATATAGGCTTCTCGTTGGTCAATTCCTACAATGGATGTCACCATTTGACCAGAGCCAACTTTCTTTCCTTCCTTATTTTTTTCTTTTTATTATTCTTTGGCTCTGGTACCCAGGGTATCCGTTTCAGTGAACTCGTTTTGATTGCAACTAGGAAATAGTTATACTGAAGCCTTATGTGAACCTTTAAAGGGAATCGAAATAGTTAAAAGCTGGCAGTGCCAAGTTGAAAATATAAACTATTGAATTTGACAACTTCGGCAAGTGCAGCTTCATTGTGGAGCGTAGGCGTTTTCTTTAACCAATTCGTAACAGCTATGAGATATAGCTAAATCTCTGCTAGGAGTCACATTGTATGTCTGATTCATCAGCATACGTTGTTGCATTGCACTTCAAGCCAAAAGTTTCGCGAAGTCCATTGATGTACATTAGAAATAGCAGCAGACCTAAACCAGAATCCTGACGTACACCATGATAATGTGTGACTGCACACAACACAACTGATCCTAAAAGCGTGACGTACATTTTCAGGTTTCGCACTTCAGCTTAACTTTTGCTGCTGGGTGGTTGAAAAGATTTCGAGAAGTTTTGAACCTGAAGTTTCCCACAGTTAACAAGATTCCTTAAAACTAAAGTTTGATGCAAATCTAACACGTCAACTGGATAATGAATAGTTAGTCAAAATCAGTGGCCATCGTTCTCATGTTACAAGCAATTCATGAAAATGTTTTCTTTCAGAACTCTCGTTAACAAGCCTAAATCCATAATGAAAATACGACGACGATTCAAGTAGAACAACAGATGTATCTGTCTCGAGTCCGGAGTTATTTCGCTAACAACAAAACTTTCTTTAACAGTCAATAGACTATTGCGCTGAAGAGCTTCTTTTACCAAGATACATCGCGTTCAAATTATATACCTTTAACAATTCTATAAGAATTCAATTAAAGAACGTAATAGATCTTGGCAAAAAAGTTCCTCGCTGCCATCTTTAGCGCAATCGTCTACAGTTGTTATTCCCCGCACACTGTTTCACCTGACATCTGTTTTAAGACATACGACGGGTTCAAAACCTATCATTCCAAAATTCATTTTAAGGTATTAGCCATGACAGGAGCATGGTAACATCGACAATCTCCTTGCGATGAAAGATTATTTGGGCAAGCTGTAACTGATTCTTCACCATGGTAAAAACTGTCAACACATGACAAGCTAATCCTCCACCACCAAATTGGGTTAACCAATATTTCTTCATACAATGTCTAATCCTGTTTTGCGTTATCATAGTATGAGACCAACTGGAAGGTGATTTATGGTCAAAATTGGTTTCCATAGGTTTGCTAAGTTTGTGATGTTCTTCCTTTCATTCAGATACAAAACTTCATGTTTAAGTCATCCACATACATCTGCACAGAATTGTCCTCAGCTAGGTTCGCACTTGATGCATCATTCTTTAAGGCTGATTTCCAGTCAGTGGAATTTTCCGAGCGGGCGGAAATTCTGTTGTTCGCGGGAGAAAATGTCGCTCTGAAATTGTATGGATAGTTACGGCTGAGCAACTTTTTATTGTCTAAAATCCCGCCCGCTGGGAAATTTCTGCTGACTGGAAATTGGGCTCAACACAACGAAAAACAACAGCAAATGAGGCGGTTTAACGCGTATATATTTGAGTAGATATGTTTTGCCAATATTTCGTCCCTTTTCTTTTTCGATTCATTTTTGACACACTTTACCGAGTCTCCCTAAAAATATAAGCACTTAAACAGTTCCTGCGAAAGAGCCTTGGCCCCTTGGCTTCAAAAATTATTATTTCTAGTCTGTTGCATAGATGAGATCTTAACTTAGATTTTGTGACCTCGCATGTCCAAATCGGATTTGTATTCGCAGAGAAATTCACTTGAACAAAGAAAATTTCTGAGTCAGCCTAAGACACGTGGTTATTGAATTACGCAGTTACTTTCTATTTGTTATTCGTAAAAAGTTTCTGGGGAAGCTCAACAATACACTATTCTATTTCGTCATCAGCCTACGTCGTTACGTAGTTGTACGAGAGAGAGCGCAGCAGGCTGATGACTCACAGAATTATAATCAAACGTCAACTTCCCTTTCAGGTAAGTATCGCTTGATTTTAAATTTTCTGTGACAGTTTGTTGAGCTATGGAGGTGATATTTACTCTTGACTGGTTCAAAAGCCAAAATCTTTCGTTTTTATGACTGAATAATCACAACTGAAATCAAACTTGGGCGAGAACATTACTTCATCCTTGCCAACCCAAGATTATTGTTCGAATACCTTTTAAAATGTTGAAATAGGGTTCTCAAAGTGTTTGTTTTAGTTTCTCGATTCATCTATTGCAGAATTAGCGCTAGAGCAACAGGCATTTGCCGTCGCTTGGTGTTGCCTAGCAAACTGCATATCCATAATGGCTGCAAATCTGCCCACTGTCTGGGCAGATTTGATCGAAATGCACCAGTGTGTTCACTCGGCTTCGTGAACAATGTTAGCGTATGACGTAAGAAAAGCCTGGGAACGAGGTTGAACTTTGCCACAAGTGCGCGCCCGCCAAACAAAGAAAGTAAACGTTGCATCAAGTCCGAGTTCAACGTTGGCTAAGAGGCTAAGAGGGAACCAGCTTTCAGTTCATTGCTTTTTACCCTTTGGAGACCGCATAGTGTTGCGGCTATGCAATTTTACTTGTGTGGTGAAATGCGACGGCGCACAAGCGGAACATTTGCAGTAAGGCCCTGTCACGGTAACCATTATAACAATTCTATCCTATTGCTTTCAAACGGTATGCGAGGTATGTGTGTATAAAACGTGCATCATCAGCCGTCAAAGCTAATACCAGGGACGTACCTCGTGTGATGGGAGAGCGAGACGGTCAACTTCAAGAGGGAAGTGATAGGAAAGGACAAAGTAAACAGAGGACTCGATTGATACTTTTTACAAGGCATAAATGATACAAAACGCGATACCACGAAAATCAACTTAGACTAAAATTTTAAGAAAGAAAACCATAACGCCAAGGTAAAGCGACCACATTGATATTCGAAGCTGAAACTCATAATTACCAATAATCAAACCAGATTGTCTCTCTTTGAGGTAAGATAGGAACTTAGTCACCTCACTCCTTGCCTTGAAGGTACTTTCACGTCGCTCAAACTCTTCCTCCTCAATGGACAATATTTCTTGCATGTATCCAGGGCACATATTGTTGACTTCAATCTGAAATAGGGCTTCATTAGACCTCAAACGCTCCGTAAAATACAGAGGAGCAATCCAGCTAATTAATGTCTCTACGAAAAGCACGAAGAAAATTGCGAAGTGAAAATTAACCTCCTTTCTGCCAACTTCAACACAAAGATAAAAGAACTGCGGTGCAAGGAATACCATAATGACATTATGGCTAATAAACAGCAGCTTTAAATTCGAACTCGTATTTTTAACTTTAACATCATACATCTGATGGTAATGGTGAATCGCGTCTTCTACTGGCTTGTTCCAATTGAAGAACTCTAGTCGCAGTTGCTGCAATCGAAGTTTCGAAGTAGCCCAAAGAAGATACATAAGCCAGGTCAGAGACAGAGAGACTGGGATAAGGTAGAAGTTAAAGGGGATATAGATATAGTTTAAACTAAGAGCCAATATGTCTAGGGTCACCGTTACTGTAGCATTGGACTGCAAGTTCGTATCAAGCCAGAATGTGTTGTAGAATGTCAGCACGGCAACAAAGACATTCGCTAAGATTGAGGCAACTAAAATCCTTCCTAATCCGCGTTTTATTTTACTGATATCACATGAATAATCCTGATGTAGATTCATGTTAAGAAGAGTTTGTTCCATGTCTCTGCTTTTAAAGTATTTCACCGTGAAGAAGTGGCCTAGCCACGACAAAACATCGACAGTAAGTCTGCTCGCCAAGTCGACTATAAAATCGTAGTTCAGTTTTCCTCCAATTGTTTGGGCATGGCCAACTAGTGCGATGATGAGATAAATGCTATGAAATAACAGCATTACAATGAAGACTCCACTTACGAGCACTGGATAAATGACACGCTCATACACGGTAGCTTGTTCTGGATGCCAGAATCCAAAAATCCGCAATGTTTTTCGAAAGAATTTGAATTCATTTGCGCGAAGAGAACGTTCCCTTGTTACCAGATTTTCATTCGAAGTTCCAACGTCCATATCTACAGAATGGCTTAGGCATTTTGGCGTGTGATTTTTCGGTGTTTCTGTACCAAGGAAGCTCCCCAAAAGAGACACCAACTTAGAATAATACTTTACAGATTTTCGGTATTGTCGTGGTTTTTCCAATGCGTACGCATGAAAATAATACAAGTTTCCGCCTTGCGGTTAAAGACTATTATTTCAGTTCCAAGAAATAAGAAGTGAGCAGTTTCTTGACAAAGTAATGCAACAATACTGTAGTGCTTCTCAGTACCAGCTGCACAACGAACAATTTGACAAACACTAGCATGGTCGAAGTCTTGAATACTTAATGCACACATCTTTTGTTAGGAAGCACTCAAAAGAAACAATATGTTCAATTTTTCAACCGTTAAGAAACCATGCCACGAGGATGATAACAGCCTAGAAACTTTTGTAACATGTAGCTCTGGCTTTCCCAGGTCACTCGAAAAATGATTGACACTGGAATTTTAAATTTTAAATTCATAATATGGACAAATGTCTTGACATTGTTTTTTGAGTGTGAATCCTGTGAATGCCTGTTCTGAGGTCTTACCATATAGGGTGGCGGCGCCACAGGGGGGACTGACTAGGGGGGACTTGTCCCCCCAAATCCCAAAATTCGGCAAAAATTTTGAAAGAAAAATGGCATAAAATTAGTTGGGTATACATCGGGGGGGGGGGTACATGACTTGCGGATTGACGGGGGTCTGCCGCCCGGTTTTCAGAAAGGTACCCTCTTCTAATTACGAAAACTTGCGGTCAGATCCACTTTTCTGATGAATTATGGCGGAAAACCACCCATTTTTTGCTATTTTTCGCCAAGCTCTGGATAACCCACCCTTGTTTATGGAAAATCTACCAAAAAAGGGACCCTTGTTTAGAGACTTTGGGGCCCAAAAACCCACCCATATGGGCGGCGCATACCCGCACCCTCAACATGTAATGTACCCCCCGGGGTTTACATTTGGATTGAAAAATTACGTCAAAATCCCCCCCCCCCCCCATTTCTCTCGGGTTTTTCAGAGCTAGCGCCGCCACTGAACATTATGTAAATCGGCAAACAGTGGAGCTGTTACTTCATGAAAGTTCTCAACAATGAGATATACAAAATATTGTCATTTTCATTACCCTTATTTCGAGAGCATCGACAGTATTTGATCATTTTTAGATCATGGCACACATGGTTAACCTAGAAGAAACGAATTAACTTCGACTGAACCTGTGTTGACATCGTGCTCAAAGGTTTTAAAATATTTGTACTGCCCTTGTCTATGCACTGCATTGCCTTCTGTTTTGCCGCTGAAACAGTCAATAACATTGCTTGAAATTAAGAGCTCTTCCTGTTAAATCCTTCAGGACATGTACATAAACTAAACCAGAAACAAATTCCAGTGCTGTTTGAGCTCATTCTTCGTTTTCACGAAAGACTCGATCATACAAAAGAAAAAGTGCGTTAGAACTGGTGTAGCCGCATTTTCTAAACTCACCTTAAAGTATACTGGGTGACAGACTCTTCAAAAAAATATTTTAGAGTCTGGTACCAAGGATAACCTCAAAGAACCATAGGGCTCAAATCTTTACAGGAACTTGAAATGAAATATGGAAATTTTATTGCCTCGTTCTTTCAACTGCATTGATCAAAATGAAGTGTTTGTTTTTTTCAATTTATTTCGAGTGGGCTTGTCGGATTTCTAGCTACTGAAAGGTGGTTTAGGCCCGCTGTGCACGCCGCATCCAGGCATGGGACCCCTAGTTTATCGTCCCTTCCGAAGGACGAGGAGGTGAGTTGTGAAGTCAGGCCCTCGAGGTCACTTATCCAGAGTTTGAGCTCACTCGACCGAGCTTAACTTCAGTCACCTGACGAAAACTGTATAAGTCACTCGGCCATTCACCTCGCCACCACTCGGCCACTAACCTCGCTGTCGTGTAATTTGCCATGACCCGACCCATGCCATGAGACAGTATTTTTGATATCGTTATTTTTAGAATTAATTCGAAACATTTATCAAATTCTCGCTTGTTTTGAAGTTGTGACGTCATCAAATTGCAAAATCATTAACTACAAAAGCTGCAGAATTTCGCTTGGTGACACCTTGAACACTTTCAAAAACTAAGCAATTCTTGTGTAGGCCATATTGATTCTCCTCAATGGGATTAGAATCTGTGGTGTTTTTTAATGCTTGAGATTACCTCCTCTCAAAAATCCCTTTCATAAAACTTTAAAACCCAGTAACTCTAACTCTGAAATTAATCATGAAATCGAAAGTGCTCTCTATGAGATGATGGAGAATTTAGCATAGGGCTCAAATCTTTCAAATCTTTAAAAAGGTGGGTGTAAAATTCTATCACATTTTTCTTTGAATTAAAGTGCTAGCAAAGAACTTTGGGTAATTTGCTGTAAATCTGCGGTGGCAATTTTTTGATATCTTGATTAGTTTAAAAATGGCGGCATTTATCAATTTTGAGGCTGTGACGTCATCAAATCTCTAAATCCTAAGCCAGAAGAACTACAAATTTCTGCTATCCGTCATATTTTTAGAATTTCATAAACTATCGTTTTCTTGGAGATTGTATCAATTTTCCTCAGTCAATTCAAGATTTACAATAACTTTAACTTTTTCAAAATCTTCGATGAATTTATTAGAAATATAATCAAAACGCCGCCATTTTGAAAATAATCAAGATATCTAGAAATTGCCACGGTAGATTTACAACAAATTACCCAAAGTTCCTTTCACGTAATTTAATTCTTAGAAAAAAGTAATGCAATTTTACACGCACCTTTTTGAAAACTTGAAAGATTTAGCCATATGCTGGCAAATTCCACAAAGTTCCTTTGGAGGCTCAACTTTGTCGAAAGAAAGAGTCAATAACATTTTACACATTTCATTTTAAAATTTTGCAAAGATCTGAGCCATTTTCTCCTAAAAGGTGTTTTTAGTGAGTGAGTGAGTTATCATCTTCAAATGAAGAAGACAACTTGATTCTATCCAAACTCGCTAGGAAATCGACCACAAATCTTACACTGATGCAAAAAGTTGACACGTTTTCCGTTGAATTTCATGCATTTCTAACGCGTTTTAATCTAGTGTAGACCAAAGAGTAAACGTCAAAATAGCATTTTGCCTTGGTCTTCTTAGTTTTACAAGCCCGAAGAGGCTTTTCCATTTACGATGCCCAACTTTTCGATGGTGTTCGTCCCCCCCGGGGGAGGGGTTACTTTTGAGAAAAAAGAGATAGATGTGCCTGCAAGTAGAAAACTCTATGACCCTGACCTGGAATAAATGTTTGAAAACATAATACCAGGTGAGCCAGAAAAAAGTTCCCACTGTTAAAAATTCATAGCACCAAGAGTCCCTCACAGATTTGAATGATTCAATCCCAACTTAAAGCCGACAGACTGAAGTATTTTCTGTCATGTTTCTCGCTGTCTTATCAGAACTAGAAGTATCGCTAAAGTTAACTTGATAGAAATTTCTCGGTTGCAAAATGACTGAAAAAGGGCCTAAAATATCGATCAAATTGTAAGAACTCTCCCAACCTCGTTCCCAGGCCCCAAACGGTCTTCTCGCAATCTCAACCGTCGACCGATTTGGGTTATCATTATCGACGCAGGAGTAATGGCCGTTGTATCAAGGTTGGAACTCTCCTTACACAGAACAATAGGCAAGTGGCGTTTCAGCTCCCTCAGGAGTCATACGACATCAATTTTCAAACAAATACTAAAAAATTTCAGTCCCATGGCAATAAATGTGCAGTTGATATCTCTCACCCATGAACAATTGCATTTTCTTTAATGATCTGTGCGAGTAGCCCTTTTTGATTTGATCAATGTGTTAGGTCATTTTTCAGTCATTTTGCAACCATGCAATTTTTGTAAAGTTGAATTCACCTATATTCCTAGGGTTCGCGAGGAGAGAAAAATCACAAAAGTACTTTGGTTTGTTGGTTTTTAACTAGAATGTGCATCATTCATCTCTGTGAAATACTCTTGATGCTATGAAGTTTCATAAGTTGAAACTTTTTTCTGGCTCACCCATTACATATATCCAGGATAATACCAGTCTCTTTTGTAATTTGTTTTGATTTTCATTTCAAATATGACCTGTCCTGGAAAAACAGCTTCAATGGACTTCGAATATTCTGTAGATGCTTGAGCCTCTCTTTGATTTTGTATGTAACGTGATATATCTATATTCTATTTTACGTATTCTTAGGATATGTAACTTTGGACAGGACCGAGTTAGATTAGACTGAGTGAATTAAAAAATGGTTTCTTGGACTGCAACGTGACCGAAGTGCTTGAATAGCAGCTAGGTAACTTGAATAGTTAGGACAAAAGTGCATGCATAGCAGTTACTTTATAATCGTCGTTGGTTGAACCTTAGAATTAAGTGTAACCTGTTTAGCGAAGCATAGATTCACGTTTATTCTCATTTATATTCATATTCATACTCTTGACTTTTATCGCTCGGATCCTATTTAACAATTTAATAGACATACCTGTGCCGGAACAGATGCACCGCAGATATAATCCTGTACCCGAATTTTCCGCTGAAAATGGCAGGTACATCTCCCGGTGCTCAAAGTACCAAGTAGTAGACCCTCCGGGTGTTTGTCCGTCCATGTCTTACGAAATTTCAACCACATATCAACAATGCATGTGGCACACAAATGAAACTAAATCCTTATCTGCCTCCAGAAAGTCTTGTTATACATTTTGATTTGTTTACTGCCAAATCAATATCATTATTGGTACATTAATCTCCAAGAAGTCCTTTCATCTTCGGGGGAACAGAAAGAATCTTGGGAATTTTGGTAATTTCTGCATTGAAAGTTTTTGGAATCAAGTTAAAGTCATGTGAAGCTCCATTCCTTCCGATTTAAGATCTTTGTCTTTGAATCTTAACTTCAACCTATTACTTGCAATATTTTGCTGCATCAAGGGAAGCTGAAAAACTTGCAGAAATTCACTTATACAGATGCGTAATAGGATTACGAATTTCACAACATGATTTAGGTTTTAAGAAACTTTGCAAAGTAGCTTTTAGCATAGAAGACAACTCATGACGTTGGAAAGATATTATCAAGCTTGTTATGTATCACTGCAAATTAAACGGTCGAGGAAACATTCCTGTACCTGTCAAGCGTAAGTCACCACGGCCTATTTCATAATCAGGATGGACGGCCAAGAAAACTGTATGGAGAACATGAAAGACGAGCGTTTCTCCTAAATTTAGAGTGTTGAAATTTCCAAAGTGAAGTTAAAACCACAGCTCAGAGCGTCACTTAAAAGCCTTACTTAAATAATCAATTATTATGTCCACTGGCCATCTTCAACCGCATCTGTTGGCTCTCACAACTTTAGTTTGATACATGAGGAATAATGCTGGAAAGATTCGCAACTGTTGGATTGAATATTATAAAGGGTAGATCGTTTTCTTGCTAGCATTTGCCAGTTTCAATGCAACGATAACAAAGAATCATATGAATGTACATTTGACATAATGTCCTTGTTGTTATATCTTTGTTAGATCTCAAGTCCTGATAAATGTCATAATAGAAATGTTGATCACTTGACTACCTCTGCATAGTAGACATTCTGTCGGAGCCAAAAACCATCAGGTAAATGCTGTGTCATACGTAAGGCTAGAGCTTAAAAGTTGCCTGACACTGCGCTGATAGGGCAAAGGATCCTTTCAAGCTTTGCGGTAAAAAATGAACATCAAACGTCAGCCATTCGATTTTGATTTCACCGTCATTCTCCCTTTGGTAGCTTTATGTCAAGAAAACAAATCGAATCGGAGACAGACTCCCTTCAACATTAAAAGTTCAGCTGGTCCCTAGCACATAAACCCAGCATTACTGAAAGGTGGAATCACCCAGAGCCACCAAGCACCACGCAGAGCGACCCAAAACATACCTGAATCAGCCAGAACCACAAAGAGCCACCCAGATCCAGGCAGATAACTTGGGCAACATTTTAAAACAGCATGGCATGACACGGCATGGCAAAATGTTATGCCTAAGCTATGAAGACGAAAGAAGATGGCACAGCAATCTGCCTGATCAGGAAATAATTGATAGATTATTGAATTTATGGCGCTTCTTCCTGAAATATCATTCCTGCAAGATATCAATATTTGAACTTCTCCCATGCAGGTCACTTGGCGCTTAGGCCTATGACCTGTTATGGCCTGGGTAGGCCTGTAGGTCTGGGAAAAGACTTGATCCAAATCAGTTCCGCCGTAAGTAGAATGATGTTGTAATAAATCTAATTAGGCAGCAGGAAATCTTGGGCCTGAGCAATAAGCTGCCTGTAAACAAGAAGTTAGAATACTGACAGTTTTTACTTGAATCACATTTCTGGAAGAAGGATCATCATTTCAGAAGAAAGAATGACATCAATTAATACGTGATCTTTGTTTAACAACTCAAATAGGTTGTTATTCTAGACTGATAAAAATCGTCGTTGTTTCGCCCCTTGATAGGCTGATAATCACTACAACTACTCATCGCCACTTGAAGCGGAGTGCTATCATCTAATTCAATAAATAAAGCGAAAACTGGGACTGAAGTAGTTAGTCTATTGTTATTCGCCAGTACAACATACTGCCATGCAGTGCCATACTGCTTCAAAATGTGGTGCAAGGTAGCTCTGCCTGGCTCTTGATGGCTCTAGATGGCTCTGGACGATCCTGTCTGGCACAGGCATGTTTTGGGTGGGTCTGAATCAAACTGGGTGATTCAGCCCTTTAGTAATACCGACATAAACCCCAACATAAAAGCTATATCAATAAGCTGCTTACATTAACTCACATGATCTTCTCAGCTACCCTTACCTACCCATAAACCCTCCAACTGTTCGACAGCTTGATGCGTCAAGTTCGAAGTGCATTAACGAATCGTCCTAAATGCTACGAGCTGGTTGGTGTTCCTTGATATGCATTGGCAGAGCCATTTGCGTAAGGTGTTCCAAGTCCAAATAAATGGCCACAGTATTTGTCATCGTCTATGTTATCTTCGAAGAACATCTAAGGAAGGGAATTGGGTTATAAATCTTTTAATGCAACTTTATATCATGACAGGCTTTTAACATTTCCAGCATAGAGCTCAAATCTTTAAAAAGACGGGTGTAAAATTCTTTTACGTTTTTCTTTAAATCAAAGTGCTTGAAAGGAACTTTGAGCAATTTGCTGTAAATCTGCCGTGGCAATTTTTTGATATCGTGATTAGCTTTAAAATGGCGGCATTTATTGATTTTGAGGTTGTGACGTCATCAAATTTCTAAATCCCTAACCAGAAGAGCTACAAATTTCTGCTTGCAATCACAGTGTTGCAATCATGTTGTAGACCTTCATAAACTATGGTTTTCTTGAAGATTGTGTCAATTTTCCTCAAGTAATTTAAGGGTTACGATGATGTTAATTTTCTCAAAATTTTTGATGGATTTTTACAAAAATAATCCAAATGCCGCCATTTTGAAAATAATCAAGATATTAAGGAATTGCCACGGCAGATTTACGGCAAATTACCTAAAGTTTCTTTGAAGTCATTCAATTCATGGAAAAATTTGATACAATTTCACACCCACCTTTTTTAAGATTTGAGCTCTGTGCTAAGATTTCCTAAACTTTCCAAGTTTAAGTGCTAAACTTTCAATGTGGTAAGTTCGACAGAGCAGAAACTGCGTAAGATGACGTCATAGAGCAGTCTGAGATAAGGAAGTGTTTGGATAGATAAGCTTTCTGTCATGATAAATGAAGAGTTTAAGGCCCAAGGAAGAAAATATCAAGTGTTGCCTAATTTTGGGACTTGTTGCAGGGAGCTAGGGGGGTTCAAAGATACGAGATTTCGCGCATGCGTGCGCAGTTCCTGCTCTGTCGGTAAGTTCATATTGTTGAAGAATATTGGCCTCTCCTGGCAGTGTATCACGTATTAGTAATTATCAGGCAAACTTTGATTGCAACGATTACAAAGCAACAAATGTCATTTTATGGCCATATCTGCAGAAGAGAGAAACTAGAATATTTGGTCACTACAGAGAAGTTTGGAGGAAAAGAGCACTGGGTAGTCAAAGACAAGGCTATGTTCCTAGCAGTAGCGGGCACCTTGCCAAATATTGGGGGAGCGAAGCTATTGTTTCAGTAAAAATCATTGTTTATTTCTATTGTTTTCAAACAAAAGATCTTTGTTCTAGCCAACACTGGGGGGTGATCGCACCCCATCGCTCCCACAAGTGTCCGCCACTGGTTCCTAGCATGAATAGAAGAAAGGGACAATCTTCGACAGCGGGTAAATCTAGCCATGTATAGAGGACAAATAAATTTGGGCTGTGATTTGGGTTACCATGATTGTCTATGTCGTCGGTGGACAGGGCACTTAAAGACTCATACATAACCATGATCCTTCTTGGCGCCAAAGTCAACTTTCGTGTTATCCAA
Source organism: Aurelia sp. 3 sensu Dawson et al. (2005) (assembly GCA_964020215.1). NCBI lineage: Eukaryota > Metazoa > Cnidaria > Scyphozoa > Semaeostomeae > Ulmaridae > Aurelia > Aurelia sp. 3 sensu Dawson et al. (2005). Next base: position 3,690,197 of record OZ026583.1, on the reverse strand, counting down.
ACGTCGTTTTTGGCCTAAAATTCTCTTTCCATTGTTTTATATACTGCGCACAAAGGATCATGGTTGATATGGGTCTTTAGGAATGGGTCATTATTTCTTGCCAGGGAGAGGCTGGAAGACATCTGGGAGGGGACACCATAATTTTACCTGCCGAAAGAGAGGGGAGACGAAAAGTTACGCACATATCAGGGAGGGGGAACGAAAACAAAATGATATAAATTCTCTATTTTTCTATAAAGCTAGTTCGTCTGCAAGTAAATCTTAAAGGACAAGTCAGGGGTTGATAAAAGTATTGTTAAAAAGCAACCTTACCAACTGCTGAACACCAGTCGTGAGTTCTTTCCAAGTTTTCATGCCTCGAACGTTCATAAATTTGACGCTTAATCTTCGTACGTTAGGCCAAATATCGTCGCCATTTTGTACTTTGTACAAGTGTGCAAAGCAACGAGAAGGAGGCTAGCATATGGGTGGTATACATTGCGTTCCTTTGACCATCGAAACAATCAAAATTTCATTCAAAGTCAGCCAGCTGGATCTAATTGCTTTGAAATGAAACAATGTTAAAATCTTAAACAATACAATCATGATTGCTTTAATCGCCAAAGGAACGCAAGGATTATATCAACACATTTGGCAGCCTCGTTCAGGTCAACGTGAAGTGACGTCATATAAAATGACGTCATTTCGCACTTCTTAGCAGATTGAAGTATGTAGTTTCGCAGATTAAAAGAGAAAACAATTGAAAAAAAGTACTACACACCATTCACAACAGTGCAATCTCTTGAATAATCAACAATTATACCAACCCCGGACTTGTCCTTTAAAAATTTTGCAAGCAATTCTAAACGCAACTGCTTTCTCTCGTATCGTCACATTTGAAAATGGTATTTTTCTTTCATGCGCTATTGTGACGATGTAAATCTTGACACACTTGAAATCATAACGGAAAAGTTATACTGTTACCAAATATACTGGGAGGGGGTTTGAAAATTTTTTCAGCAATGTTGGAGGGGGGATAAAAATTTTCAAAAAATCAGAGAGGGGCTACGAAAATTCCATCAAATATTTGCTAATGTCTGCTACCCCCTCCCCAGCAATAATCGATGACCAGTCCCTTAAGATAGATAATTATAAAGCCCATCAACCAGACTTGACAAGAAAAGAAAATACAAACAATTAAAAGCGGAACGAAATTCTTACCTCTCTCATCTTAAAAAAAGCTGCACCTGTTAGCAGACTGTCACTTCCAGCTTGATGTTGTGGTCCAATCCTCTCCAGCTAAAATATAGAATGACCAGTGAGAACACTGAGCAATAAGTCAAAAAGAAATACTGAGAACACCGAGCAATAAGTCAAACAGAAATTCTGCACTATTACAAATATCAGTTGGTACCAATATCTCCTCACGGCACACAACGCAGTGCTTCGGTTGTAGGTATGTTAATTTGGAGTGCGGGAAGGTTTCGAAGCAAGTATATCAAGTAAAACTACCATCCCAATAAGTTTTATTCACCAAATAGGTTGTTTTTAAAAACTTTTCCTGACTCTAAATGACGATTTGAAACTGCAAGGTAAAATACCTAATACCGCCTTGAAGGGTCCGCTTCAAACCAGTATGCTTTGCATGTGCCATCTTTGGTTGGCCTCGCTCTCGCTATTTTCATGGCCGATGTGAGGCTCCTAAATAGACCAAAGAAATCACTTCGACAGAGCATTGTTTCGTGGCGAGATAAAATCTTATTGTGACACTATCCTTTGTTGAATCTGTGTGCAAGTTCGATTTGAATGAGATATTATTAGAATTTCTGATCTCTGCAAATGCAACCTTTTTACCTTGCAAGCACCCTTTAAACTGGGCATCAGGCTTCCTTTGGTGGTCAGTAACGAATCCCCCCCAGGTATAAAGGCAATCGATGAAACAGATACAAAGTTAAACCCACCTCTAGGAGCTCTGCGACTTCCTGCAAACCACCCTTAAGACTTTTGCAACTTTTCATCAGATATTTAATGTCATATACATTGTTGAAATACAGTCGTAATAGGTCGAAGAAATCTGACTCCTCCGCAGGAAGATTTGATGCAGTTAAAACTTTCAGTAAATATCCAAAGTCATAAGCGCTGTAAGAAGGAAACGAGAAAGGTGGTAAGTGTTGAGGTCTTTGGACAAGGGATATTCTGCCAGGTGTCCATAAAAAAATTGTGCCCCGTATTGTTGCAGCTGTGGAGGAGCTGTAGCTTTGATTATCTTTGGTTTTAAACAGCTGCGCATTAAGTCAGGCTCCAGTTTCAAGTTGGAGACCTCGTTTGAGTCTATTTTAATGCATGCAACAATAGCTTTATTGTCTCATTGGACACATTGTAGATAAAGTTATGGAGGGGGGGGGGGGTTCTATGAGAAACTTTGTCCAAAGAAAAAACATTCAGCTTCATTGCAACTAAGATATATTTGCTCGTTTTTTGTTGACACCTATCCCCAAATGCATCAGCAAAACAAAATTTGCATGGCCATAATTTCAGTCAGTTTGGGCCAAAATATCACTTTTGGAAATATTCTGAACCAGAAACATCGAGCTTACCTCCCAGTACGTGCATGTGTTGTGTGTCCCCTGGGTTTACAGTTGTCAATATTTTTGCTAGGAGGGGCATCACTTCGAAAAGCGATGCCTCTCTGGGTAACAGAGAATATAAGTATACATTTCTCTAGAAAAATATATTTCTTATTGTAGCAAGTTGCATTTTACGAATAAAACACAACTCTACTGAGCTAACTTTTCTGCAAAAGGACCTGCCAAGCACGTTTTAAAATCTACGAAAAAACTACCAGAGCTTAGTTTCCAACATTTTCAACAAATATTGGACAAGGTCTTAGAGATGGTATAGCTGCTCTTTCAAATGATAATAAACAGATAAAACTTTAAGTGTAACTTTACCTGTGGAATGATAACCACCGTATATTATCTGACAGAATGATTCCAGAAGTATATAACAGCTCTGCAAAATTGTTGACATCGATGCCCTCTTCTTCATGTCGTCGAAACTGAATACCAGAATCGACCAATAGGTCAATAGAATCTTGTGCATACATATCTTCCCTAAAAGATATACCAGAAAATATCATTTTGCAGCTTCATCTATCAGGAAATAAAAATTGGCAGTTCGAAGCCTACAAATCGATCTTGAACGCAATAATGAGCTATATCTTTGCAACAGAACGCTTTGATCGAAGACTATGCATATCCCTACAAAGAACATCAAAGCCCCAGATGAGTGGCCGAGTGGCTTATACAGTCTTTGTCGGGGTGAGTGGCCGAGTTGCTTCTACAGTCTTCGTCAGGTGACTGAAGTTAAGCTCGGTCGAATGAGGTCAAACTCAGGATGGGTGACCTCGGAGGCCTGACGTCACAACTCACCTAATGCTCCTTCGGAAGGGACGTTAAACTAGGGGTCCCATGCCTGGATGCAGCATGCACAGTTGGCCTAAATTAGCTTTCAGTAGCTAGAAATCCTGACAAGCCCACTCAAAACAAACTGAAAACAACAAAAAAACCTCTTCTGTATGTGTTCATGTCCATTTTAGTAGTTCTCTTTGTTTGTAACTACATGACATCTTAAGGAAGCTTGCAGCGAAATAATCACTCTTGCAAATTACCACATTTGGTTCCAAACTTTAAATCTATACTTTCAATTAGTGTATGTGGTTGTAAGCTACTTTCATTTGTAGCTTCGTTTTCCGTTTGTATTTGAAAATTTTCATTTTGCTGTTTTATGGAGCTTTTAATTTTCTTGTGAAAGACCGCAGGTTAGACACAGTATCTGACTTCATCCCTGTACTACTGTGGCGTTGTTTGTACCATATGAGTAAAAAAGGTTTACATGTTTGCCGGGATGTAGAATTAAAAGTAAGTGGCTGATGTTAACAGTTAAAATGTAAATCTATCAGTCACCGGCTAACTTAGATCAGAAATTTCTCTGGCAAAATCACTCATCTTTAAGACCCGAAAATGCTGTAGGGGGCTTTATGACAATGGGAAATTCCACCGTCCATTCTGATCCATGATTTATTTGGCACTAAAATTTAAATTTAATGCAATGATCAGTTTCAGAAATACCAGGTGCGTAAAGAAAATCCCCTTTTAAAGACCACAGCTCCTTGGATATACATATTTCTTCATAAATATAGCATTAAAAAAACTACAATACAATAGTCTGAGCCAATCATAGCGAGGAAAGACACATGGTCATCTAGTCGCCACTATGAATGGCTCTCAAATTAATTTCAACAATAATCAACTAACAAAAGAACACTACGTAACACTACACCACTCTTTACGAATAACACTACGCTACATTAAGGTACATTGAAAAACCATGAAGAGCGAAGCCGCCCCCAACTATAGAGCCACCAGCAGCCCATAGAGCACCATTCATTTTCCTTGGATATCTAGATAATAAAATTGGCGAACATGTCATCCAATTGTGAACAGGTTGAAACATTTTCTAAATTTATCTGCCTGAAATCAGCTACTCCGATCTGAAGTTATAAGAGATTGTGTCAAAGAAGCTCCTCTAAGAAACCTCAAAACCTGCATAAAATCACGACCTTAACTTAAGTTTCTCGCCTGACTATGCCTTAAAGCAATGACTATTATATGCCTGAGCGCACATCCCTAGGGGCAAAACAACATTATTCTGGACGATTTTTATTCTGGACTGAAAAAAACATGTTGCATTAACAAGGACAGTTTTATAAGACAATAGCATCAGTTTCTCTTGTTGACACCTAAATTCAAAGCGATTCGAGATTGCAGACAAAGGAAATTCTCTCAACCAGTGATTCAAAACAAAGAAAGCTGCAAAGTTTCTCTGAAACCCAAGTAGCTAGCTCATTTGTTGTACATTCCAGAAGATGGTATTTAGGAGCAAACATAAGTATGTATCGAAAGAAGGAGGATACATCTAAACATCTACCACGGACATTTTATTTGTTTGGTATGGAAGCCGATTTGGCGGCGATTAAACTCTCGTATGTTTGGGTGTAATCAAAACACTTACTGCTCAGCTTCTGAACAACAGAAATGAAATGCCCGCGATAGAAGTTCAGAAATATCCTCCTTCTTTCGATACATGCTCCTGTTTGCGCTTAAAAATCATTTCTGGAATGCACGACAAGCGACCTAGCTACCTGAGTTTAAGAGAAACTTTAGTGGCTGTTTGTTTTGAATCATTGGTTGAGAGAATTTTCTTTGTCTGCAATGGCGAATCGCTTTGAATTTAGGTGTCAACAGAAGCAACCAATGCTATTGTCTTACAAAATTTGTCCTTCTCTGCTAGATCGTGTTGAACTTATTGAATTCATAAAGGCTGATTTCCACTCAGTAGAATTTTTCGAGGGGACTGAATTTTACACAATACAATGTTAGTCATGCGTAACATTCTATTCAAATTCAGAGCGACATTTTCTCACGTCAAGAAAAGATTTTCTGTCCGATTGGAAAGTTCGACTGAGTAGAAATCAACCTTTTGGCAGAAAGTTCGGAAAATCTTGGTCGTTGTTTTGAGGCTGTTTTGAAGATTTCTCGAAAGGGCTTTCTGGAGAAAATCAATCATAATTTCAGAACGGAGTGGCCAATTTCAATCAGGTAAATCTAAATACTAAGGTAAATTGGAGCATGTCTGCTGTTAAATGATATGTTCTCCAATATTCTTATATTGATACTCAGGGAGTAGTGATTTATCAACTCTTTATTGACTCATCCGGAAGAATTTCAATAAAGGGAATGTGGAATACTTGTTCCCAAACATGCTCCTTGAAGACATTTTTCCTAGTTTTTGCGTCTTAAAGATGAGTGGTTTTACTAAACAAGATTTTCATATCTAAGTTGGACTTTGAGTGATAAATTAAAGCCTGGTTTCCATTAAATTGCTGAGTGTCACAAAAATGTTGCAGAGTGTCTGATTTTGGTTGTGCAACACATTGCAACAAATGCAAAACGCTGTACTAAAATGCTGTGACACTCTGTGATTGGAGTCTGTGACATTTTGTGAAACTTTGTAACACTCTGCAATCATTGGTGACAACTGTCCTAAAGTTCTGCAACCAGTTGCAAGGCCAGACCAAAGAGTCATGTGGTATCACTTTAGCTTTGGGAACGTGATGTTATCGTCACTGAAACATGGCACCACAATTCTGCAGCACTCTGTGACCAGGCAAAATATCCTGCCACTGAGAATTGCAGAATGCCGCAAACCAAATTCTGTGGCACTTAACGACACTTTGCGATTTAACGGAAACCAGGCTGAACACTTTAGTTTAAATATCAGCCACATAACTTTTATTCCACATCCCTCTTTAACATGTAAACTCTTTCCTTGACTAACCAGGTAGGTATTGTAACTAGTAACATAACATCTTTCCAAATTTTTAACAGAATGATAATATTTTCCCTGAATCAGGAGCTGTGTGGCAATCGTTTCATTTGAGCCTGAAATACCCATGAATACTCATGCCTTCTGCTCAGCTTCAGAAGCAAATAAACAAAATCCAAGAGACAGAACTTTAGATTTGCCTTTTCTTCTTTCATAAAAGCACATAACTTCTCTTAAAAACCACCTTTTGCTTGCATAAGGTGAGAATCTGCCCTACTGGTTTCGGGACAACTTTTGTGGCTGTGTTTGTTTTGATTTTCTGGTTGAGAGAATTTCCTTTGTCTGCAGTAACTAATTGCTTTGAATTGTGGTGTCAATTAAAGCAACTGTTGCTATTGTACTACCAAATCTGCCCTTGATTTTGGAACTTGTTTTCTTTCAATCATGAACTGACCAACTGCACAGTGGGGCTCCAATGACTTTTGTAAAAAAATTTTTTTACTCTAAACTTTTTTAATGCAGGTTACTCGTAATCTGCATTGAATGCAGGACAAAGTGCTTTTTAGATGAAAGAGCTACCATGTACACAGCGGACGCTATGGCCATTTAAAGTTAGGCATCTGTGGCGCTATTATTTTGTCATCAAGATTTTAACAAATGACAGGGGAAAGTGGGGAAAAGGCAGAGTCTATGTTGTCAAAAAGGGTTGCAAATAACCATTAAAATCGATTTGTGTATCTCACTATGTCATTCTAGAAATATTATCAGGCCAAGTTGATAACATAATTTAAAATTTTTAAATTTTTATCAATTTTTTTATGTGCTGAGTGTTAATACTCAAGTTATTGAGGAAAAAATACGAGAACCCATTATTGGGAGAAGGAAAAGTTTATAAGGCCGTCATAGGCCACAGGTCCCACTACGTTTTTCTGTTAGTTCAACACGTTTTCTAAAAGCCTGAAATTAATTTTCGTTCAGGACCGTTCAGGAAATCTCACAAAAAATTTTTCCATTTGGAGCTTTAGTCCAAATTTCCGTTGATATTGATGATGATTCAGGGAAACGCAGCTTTATCATAAATCGCAGGATAAAGACGACGATCAGAAAAGACATTTTGTGGTGAGACTTTGAAAAGACTTTGACAATCCAGTTACATTACAGAAATAATTTTTGACAATCCAGTTGAAAATCCATTACAAAATAATTTGACAATCCAGTAGAAAATCCATAATTAAAGAAAATGTGACAGTCCAGTTGTTATAACATAATTCAGTACGTTTCGACTCTGGCTAGAGTCATCTTCAGCAAAGAAAATATGTGCACGAGGGCCTTTTAAACTAAAACGAAACACGGCATGCGGGAGAGGAGAGATACCTAATAAGGTAAAATAAACAGCAAAACAAAGAAGAAAAAAACAAGTACTAAAATGCGAGATGAAAAACAAGACCTAATAAGGCAAAATCAGAATAAGACCATGGGAATAGATGACGTTTGGGAGTTCAAAGAGGGCGTGTCTCGTTTTATTAAAAGACTCTCGTGAATAAGAAGGTCAAAATGATTGTCTGTTTTGCTAATAATTTCAAAGTCATCAAAAGATGCTTTGTGGCCAAATTTAGAAATGTGGTCCCCTATGGACGAGGAGTTAGACTTTATCTTTTGACCTGCTTTGTTAATCCCTAGGTGCTCTCTACATCTAACAATTAAATGTCTTTTGGTTTTACCATAGTAAGTGGCATCGCAACCACTGCACGTATATTAGATCCCCTAGACGACTCTCTTCATTGTTTAGATTCAAAGATCGCTTTGCAAACTTAATGTGCTCAAATGTTATTTACAAATATACGTGCAGTGGTTGCGATGCCACTTACTATGGTAAAACCAAAAGACATTTAATTTTTAGATGTAGAGAGCACCTAGGGATTAACAAAGCAGGTCAAAAGATAAAGTCTAACTCCTCGTCCATAGGGGACCACATTTCTAAATTTGGCCACAAAGCATCTTTTGATGACTTTGAAATTATTAGCAAAACAGACAATCATTTTGACCTTCTTATTCACGAGAGTCTTTTAACAAAACGAGACACGCCCTATTTCAACTCCCAAACGTCATCTATTCCCATGGTCTTATTCTGATTTTGCCTTATTAGGTCTTGTTTTTTCATCTCGCATTTTAGTACTTGTTTTTTTCTTCTTTGTTTTGCTGTTTAGTTTACCTTATTAGGTATCTCTCCTCTCCCGCATGCCGTGTTTCGTTTTAGTTTAAAAGGCCCTCGTGCACATATTTTCTTTGCTGAAGATGACTCTAGCCAGAGTCGAAACGTACTGAATTATGTTATAACAATTGGACTGTCACATTTTCTTTAATTATGGATTTTCTACTGGATTGTCAAATTATTTTGTAATGGATTTTCAACTGGATTGTCAAAAAATATTTCTGTAATGTAACTGGATTGTCAAAGTCTTTTCAAAGTCTCACCACAAAATGTCTTTTCTGATCGTCGTCTTTATCCTGCGATCCAAATTTCCGTTGTTTTCATGTCCAGTTGATGCGGATTAAAGCCTTTTCAAATAAAGGATAAATTTGACATGGTTCTTTATTTATTTAGATGATTGCAATACGATTGAGGTGCATAAGATACACTATTTTAAGGTGATATTACTCTATTATTTGGATTAGTTGGTGATTTTTGCGTATTTTCTGCAAAGAGCGTGCAGCACAGAGTGATTGGTGATATCCAAGAAAATAGCGAAGCAAGATTTTAGAAACTCATAAGTCATTACATCAATATGATACAAAAAGCTATTCCAGCAAAAGATCTCTTATGTAATAATCTGCCTTGGAAATCAGTGGTCCTTGAAAATCACGATTGATGTTGCTTTTTACTGTGTCTACCCTCTTTATCGATTTTTTTGGTGGAACTGCATCACGTACATGAATATCCGATCTTATCCACAAGCGATTTAAACAATCAGTTAGATTTTCCATCTGGTTGGTTTTTCTGCTCAGAGCTACCCGCATGAGTCGCAATGTTTTGTTGTTACATTCAAGAGACGATTCTGTGTAGGCCATTAGTCCTTTTTCTTCATTTGCTTCCATCAGCTCCCATGCATGCTCTAACACCCCATGGACAGTTGGCGTCAGATAGATCCATGATCGTGCATTTCCATTGAACGATGTCAGTAGCTTCTTCGTCGTATCGACGCAGAACTCTTTGTACTTTATACATCAAAACTAGGCTTGCCGCGCGTCGCCTGCGGCGCCGCGCCGGCCCGCCGTCGTACTTTTCTTTCCTAACGATTACGAAAGGAAAGAGAAACTCTGCTCAGTCCTGCCCTATAACGTTCCTTACGTAATAAACCCCATCCTTTTCAAGGCATACTTATAGATATGCCCATTCTATTTACTCCTTCTACTCATATGAAACATAAAAGGCTATCAACCATCGTCATAAATGTTTCCCATGTTTGTAACTTGGGTACAAGACTCCCTAAGAGATAGAGTCTGGTAACCAGGGTAACATTTATTGAACTAAAATGATGTCGATCTTGATGTTCATATATAATCATACCACGCTCGATTAGTGTTTTTAATTCCGGAGGCTATACAGTACAGTAAAAGAAGCAAATGCTATCATTCTTAGCATTGACAACTGACTCAATGGATGAGGTCCTTCTATAGAAATTCCGCTCCATTTCAAGCCTCGTTCCGTAGCCTTGGAGATGAAATGGGCCTGGGGAAAAGGACTTAATGAGATCTTGACATTATATTATCTGCGTTTGTCTTTTTGTTTCTGTAATGCACTGTTCTTTACAAAACAGTGATTTAAAGGATTGCATTACAGTGTAGAAATGCTTTTAGCAGGAAAGGGAAAGGTTGATACTTTCCTATTCAAAGATATTTAAATTTATGCATCAACCAAGTTTTTTGGCATATCAAATTCATCCGCTCGCCAAGTAAAGGTTGTAAAAACTGTTCGGATCATTGTAAAAGAATTCACTACAACCCATGGGTTAAAGGGAAAACTCAAGTAGGATCTACGACTTCGAAGCATATACTAAGTAAAAAACCAATGCAGTCTTTGTAACATTTACCTATTTACATGCCTCTTCCCATAGTGCTTGTTACATTTCCAAACTCAACATAAACCTTTCTTGCCGATTTTTGGTTGTTCTTGACCTTCATTTTATTAGTACTTTTTTATATTTCATACTGTAGCTGTCCTTCAAATTGCAACATTTCTTGCGCAAAAAGTGCTACAATCACTAAAGTCAAGTGAATTTTTCTCTGTAGGTATTCTACGATTCCACTTTCAAGAACCCCTTCATTCTCCTTTTGTTTCATCTATCTCAGAAAGCGATCCCTGGGAAGCAGAATTTTAAGTGTTATCTACCTCAGAAACTTAACTATCGCAACGTTTTTAATATTTCTTCTCATGTTGCACTCACTGTTAATTGAATCATTTCCTTTTCCTTCTGTCCTAATCATACAACAGTTTTAAAATCACTCTGTTCCCTCAGTTTCAGAGGGATTGTATTCTGCGAGTTGCGAGTTGCGAGTTGCGCGTTGCGAGTTGCAAGTTGGTTTTCCATCATATCAATTAATTCTATACTTTTGTTCTAATTTTAGATTCTAGCCAAAGTTTCTTATGATTTTCTTAAATGAATTACTACTTCCTTAAATGAAGGAATGTCCAAAATACTTTTGTCTGATCAAGGGGCCTTCAAGGTACTTAGGAAGAGTTCTCTCAAACGGTGCCAAAACATTTGTCGGCATCAGGCAAAACCATAGGCATTTGAGACATAGGGTCTTGGAGGGCTGCATCATACCTAATCTAGCAAACTTTATCGCATTTCAGGCTCACTTTGGGCAAGATCCATTCTAAGCCATTCCCCCCAAGCACTGAGCATACCCAACATAAGTGGAGGAAACCCCTTTCTGATCTGAGATCTCAAAATTCTCTCTAAATAAATATTACTACAAAGAAGAAGGTTCCTGAAGGGTGCACCTCAGTCCCGTTCTGCTCCCAGTCGTATTGTGCATGAAATCTTATTTATAGTCGGTGATCAAATCATAGCACCGACACGAAAACCTCATTCCTTGAGTGTGACTTTAGCAAATCCAGATCTCACTTTCCCCTTGCAGTGCCCTTGAAAGGATAGACAGTCGACGCAAACTTTGAAATTACTTTAGCAACGGGCAGTACCGAAGAAGAAACATTCAACTAAAATCTTAGTCCCAAAATATAACCCTTTTCCTTCAAGAGAAGTAGAAATTCATCAAAGAAACTCATAAGAAGCTTTGGCTAGAATCTAGAATTGGAACGAAAGAATAAACTGAATTGATATGATGGAAAACCAACTCGCAACTTGCAACTCGCAACTCGCAAAATAAAAGTAAAAACCAACTCGCAACTGACAACTCGCAACTCGCGAAGTATCATATCTCTCAGTTTCAGGTATCTAACCAAGGCTCTGACTTTGCTCAATTGGAGCCCCGTTCTGTTTTCTTTTACTTATAGCCACCGTTTGGAAAGGTCTTGCTCCGAGATAACTTCATACTATTCCCGATTCCAGCCTCTCCTTCTATTGCTCGACTACCCCTTTTATAATCTCAAATGTAGTTGCTAGCATAAATCTGATTAGTTGAATTGTACTATACGTCGTCATTGATCACTACCCCGTTAAAAGGCAAAGGGATTTTTCATGCTTGATGCTTTCCGTTATGGGAACCATTCCAGCACATGATCCATTTAAATTGCATATAGGTCACATTGCAGCTTTCAATTGATATAAATAGTAATTTAGCTTTTTCTGACGTGTTTCTCCCTTTTCTTCCATGTACTTTACAGCTATTTTCCTCCCTTGGTCGCTTTTACTATTACATGAATTTAGTGGCGTCTCCTGCGTCTCTTAACACTTGCAGCAATCTATTGAGGCATATAAGAATGTTACAATTTACATCAAGAAATTGCCTAAATTTGCCTGTAAATATCTACGTTCTTTACCTTCTAAAATCACAGACCCTAATCCCTCTATTGCCATGCTTCTCGTTTCTTCGTTTATTTATTAAACAGAGATCCAAACATTAACAAAGCCTCTTCTAAAGACCATTTCTTGTAACTTTCTCCCCAGTCTTACATACTTTTCGCACCACCAACCTGCGTAAATCAAAGGCAAATTTCACCTTAACTTCATTCTAGCATGTCATTCCAACAATTCCTATCCTACAAATAATGCTATCACCCTTTCCTGAAGTCTTCGTAATTCATCGACATTCATTTTTATGAAGCAATGCCCACTAACCTTTCAATCTCGGTAGTTGCAGACTTTCCTCCAAAATATAGTCTTGCCATTGCTACTCTGTAAAGATTTGGGAAAAATCTTGTCGAAACATATGAACTTAAGCGATTAACATTGAAATAACACTTTCCTATGAATTTATCCCCTTGATGACAAATGGTTCCAGAACAACGCGCTACCAAAACTTTGTGAAAAACGATACCCTGAAACCTGACATTAATCGACTCTATTGAATGCATGGACACATATCTTTGAATAGGAAACTATATAAGAAATTCATAAACCCCTTAGATGACCAAACAAATAAGAACCTTTGCACCTGGGGGTTTCAATTGACACTTCTAAGTGGAATTAAGAAATCTGTGGAAAGCCTCCCCATTATGTTTCAAATAAAAAAGCAGTTCTTTCTGACAGGGCCACCGAGAGAGGACAGGGGGCAATTTGCCCCTGGGCCTCAGGGTCTAGAGCCCGGGGGGGGGGTACTTGACCAGATTTTGGACGGGGACGTGCCATCGAGGTTTCAAAAACATACCCGTTCCTTATACCAATTTTTCCAAAATGTATACCCGACTTTATACCAATCTTTCAAAAACATATACCCGGCTTTATGCCAATTTTCCGAAAATGCATACGCGACCCAATACCAATTGTGAAAATTGCAAAATTTGATACCGTTCCTTATACCAAAATCGTAAAAATTGATACCGTTCCTTATACCAAAATCGTGAGAAGTGCTTTGCGTGTGCCCCAATCTTGGTAGGATAAGAACCTGAATCTGTTGAACTGGGTAGCAATCTAAACTTATTCCCAAAGGCGTACCGATCAAATAGCAGAGTTCACTCATGCTCATATTGCACAATGCTGAAAAGGCTATTGCAAATTCTGTCCAATCAGATTTAAGGATAAGAGGAAAGCGGGTAATACGCAATACATGTTAATGGCTAGACACCGTTCCTGTCCAATACCCCAACTGTCAAAACAATCAAAAATCGTGTAAGTCCTGGCCAATGACAACTGGAGTCTTTGAAGCATGCGCAGAATTTAGGATTTTATAGACTGATAACGTGATTTAAAGTTGCGCCCCCTGCGCAATAACGGAAAGATTTGGGATTGTTTGTTTGAAGGAGTGACAGCCTTGACTCATAGTAATCAGTCCAGTCCCGGTAAAATCGGAGGATAAACTATTGTTGTAAATAATTACATTTCACAGCTCAATTGGCAAGGCTAAATTGGAGTTTGTTTTCTTTGCATGCCAAAAATGTATGTTTGGTTAATCCGTTTAATCACTTGGGCTAAATACCTTTGCTGTGAACAAATGCTTATTCAACTGTGTGACACAGCAGTCGTGGCAAGTTATTGTTTGAGGAGGAATTTGCTTGCGTTTAGCATAGTTAGCTAATCCGTTTAATCACTTGCGCTATATACCTTTCCTGTGAAATATGGGATGTTCTTTTAACCGGACCCTACGACCCTACGACCCCGGACAATACGACCCCGGACCATACGACCATACGACCTTGGACCTAAGTTTATATTTTTATCTGACACGTCCTTATCAGCACTTATGGTTGATTAGTGAACGTGGAAGACATCAGTACGTGTCAAAGTTACCTGGCCAGGAACAATTTGATGTATTCGTACTCACCAGACATTAGAAACCCAAACATTAGGAAGCCAGTCTTGTAAACAATACTGTCCCCTCGCTGAATGAATATGAAATCGAGAAATATCTACATATGTCAAACATCCACAAATATATGCTTCTTTGCTTGATTCAAATCATAAAATCAAGTGTATTCACGTATAATATAAGTTTAAGGCAATGAAAATAACAAAAGACAGGAGGAGACTGCAGAGCATGCCCAGGGGGGTACTCCCTAACTTTCAATACTCGGGAATACAACGTTTCAATACAACTTTCAATACAACTTTCAATACACCGTCCATGCCAATATTCGGAGTGCGAAAATTTACATTAAATCAATATTTGGGGTCTGTGAATTACAATATGGACCAAAATTCAACGTATATTCATTTGCAATATCTGGGGTCCACACATATGAAGAAAGGAAGAATCGTGGAATTTGTCTTGCATTGACTTCACATGGAATACAGTGAGGGAGTACCCCCCGCCCCCCTGGGAGAGCATGATAATAAACGTTGCGATATTTGGATCTTCCTAGCCCGTGCAAATTGCTTGGGAATCGAACAAAAACATTTCTCCATTCTCAAGGAGATCCTCAGTCAGTGATGAACAGCTATATTTACATTGAAACTACGCGTTTTTAAAATGCCTTCCTTCAGATATTATCTGTCTGTCAGTCTTATTCTGAACAGGGGCAGCGCCAGCCCAGAAAAAGTGGGGTGGAAAAGAGATAGAATTGATGCCCAGAAGGTATACCTAATGATTTTTATGTCGTTTTTACTAAGGAATGAATACCGACCTCAGGAAAGTGGGGTGGACATGTCCACCCCAGTCCACCCCGTGGCGCCGCCCTTGATTCAGAAATCTGCTTCAGTTGCTAAACATCCAAACCACGTGAAAATAATTCATGATTATAAATAAATCATAACAAAGTCTTGCCAAGTAAATATATTAAGCTCGGGTCCAGGGTCGTATGGTCGTATGGTCGTATTGTCTGGGGTCGTAAGGTCCGCGGTCGTAGGGTCGTGTGGTCCGGTTAAAAGAACTATCCCAACTTCGCTCTCCAAATCTGCAATGATGTACATTGATTCTTTACAATGAATGAGTCAGTTTCCTGGCCATTCACCGCACAGTTTTTCAGATTACAGAGCAAGGCAAAGAACAATAGAAAGTTTTGTGTTTTGTCTGTCTTTGGAGTGGAAATCCCCTATCGTAGAGGCACGTAAGGTTTTTTGTGTTTTGTGTTCTCTCTCTCTTTGGAGTGGAAATCCCGTATGGTTGAGGCACGTAAGGTGTTATCTGGCCCTTGCCCCTTCGTTATGGGGAAACTATGAAGGGAAAGTATCTAGCGGGAAGAAAAATATTCATTTATTTAGAAAGTTTCGTGAGGATTAGTCCAGCAGTATTCAAGTTATCAACCGTTTCCATTATCCCGGTCCTCGCTTTCCTCGATTTCTGTAGCCTCCATTTCGTAAGGGGAGTCCATCGATCCTTTGACTTTGCCGCTTTGCCCCATTACCCCGCTTTTAGCGTGAAATTGAAAAAACGAAATCTCTATTGCGTTAGGTACGGAGAAGACGAAGATACTTGGAAAGTTTGGTGGGGATTGGTTCAACTGTGCTCGAGTTTTTCGTGCAACAAAATTTGCTTCATAAAATATTAATATAGATAATATCCAATTACTAAAAGGTACTCTATTTGCAGGTGCTTGAAGCAAACGTGGTGGCCTAAAGACGATCCAAAACGCAAAATTTTCACGTGATGTGATTGCTTTAGAGGTCTGAAACCCTCATAAATGTCATTTTTGAGCCATTTTAGCCCCAAGGAACGTGTCTTTTGTGCTTTGTTTGAAACGCTGTACAAAAGTCATATTGCCCAGTACCAGAGCCCCACTGTGAACTGCGCATAGAATTGCCTTTGTCTCCAATTGTTAATTGCTTTGTATTTTGGTGTCAAATAATGTATCATGAGTTTTATGAGGATATGAAAAAAATGAAGAAACAATTCTACAGTAGGTACTAAATCATTTTGACACAATTTCACTGCAAAGTTAAACAGAAAATCATAAAGTTAAATAAGTCTCTTATACTTACGTCAAGTTGAATTTAAAATTGAATTGCCACGTTGACCCCTCTGCTGGCTGTTCACCATCTTCATTATAGAATGTCAAACCAAGCTGAATAATTTTTAGTAAATCCACATTGCATCTTAACAGTTGATATTGATAATCTGAACTGCTTTTGAATTCACCAATCGGTCTTGCAACAACTCCTGGAAACTCAGTGTCCTTCAATTAAACACATAATAGATTAGAATTTGCAGACTGAGGGGTAATAGTTTTACTTTAAATAGTCATCAAAGTAATGTTTTGGGTTGTCGCAACTGAAAACTATGAAGATCAAGGCATTTGTTCTTAAAAATAAGAAACCAATGAAAAGCCAGGGTAAACATTTCTTACATAATATAGGAGTATGTCTTCATTCAAGGAATTTTCTTACTATAATACCCATGGGATAACTCCTGTATACACTACTTCGATTAAGCAGCCTCGTTTTGGAAATTTGTCAAAATTCCTTCCTATTGTTCTTATGAAATTTCGAGCCCAGATTCGGATTTAGCACCCAAACATTAGCCTAGTTACATGTTTTTAACCTGCTGGCATTTGTGATGTTGATTTTATGACAATGTAAATTTCAAAGATTTCAAAGGGATCTGACCGTCAAAAATCATTTGGGATGATACTCTACACCCCAAGTCATTTTCACGGTCAAATCCCTTACAGATTTCCAAACTTTACGTCGCCATAAAGTTAACACCACAACTACTAACAACATGAAAACTTGTGGTTAGACTAAATTTTGGGTGCTAAATCCGAATTTGGTCTCAAAAATTTCATATGAACGAATTTTGAATAATTTCCAAAACGAGGCTGTTAATCGAAGTGGTTTATTGGGATGACAGGGACATACTGCCCAACTTTAAGCACAAGACCCGTGCCATGTTTAAGGATTCCAGTCAATTTTCATACAAATTTTTAAGGAGTCATGAAAGCCTGATAAAATTCTCAGAAATCAACTTTCATTTCACTTTAAACATACAATTATGACATAACACTTTGATCAACTAAGTTTTCAAACTAAATGAATCCAATATACCAAGTGAATATACAGATAAAAACTAAATAACTTTCTCATTACAGTTAAAATACTACCAACTCTTAGTGGAACAGTTACATTTTGAGACTCACATTTAGGGATTTTCATGGTTCAAAACCCATCCTCGTGGGCAGCACATACTACAAAGTTTCTTTTTTTGGGAAACTGTCTGCAAGAAAATCAACTCAACTCTCAGATAGCCAAAAAATTAAGAAACTCCAGTACTGGGAAAATATAAATTAAGAAACTATTTATTTTGACAATGAAATCCTTAACATCTCTTTACTTTGTTTTCACTGTTAAAAACATCCATGCAAGGCCTCCACAAAAATGGTCAACAAAACTGATAGGAGGGATTGAGAGAGGTGGTAGGTGTATATATTTAACGTGGCTAGCCTGCGAAAGTCTAAGAGACTTATTTTCAGCAGGGGCCACGGATGTGCTACCATCAGTCCGCCGCAGCTACCCGCCGCAGCTACCAGATTTCCCTCACATGGCTCTGGTCGACCCGGGCTAGAGTTACGGAGAGCGACCAAACTGTCCAGCATGGGATTTGAACCTACGGCCGTTCTGACCTCTGGCTTACGAGTCAGATGCCTTAACCACTCAGCCACGCGCTCTCGAAGATCATAATACATAGATAAAGTAAAGATAGAGATTTGCAAGTTATGACGTACCATTGCAATGTAGTTGTATTTCTTCACCACTTTTCTCATGTTCTTGAATTCTTCTTCCAGATTTGACTGCCATATTTCTCTTATCCCCAGTTCGGATACGGCAGATGGCATCTTTGCTATCCCACACAAGTGTGGTAAAAACCTTCAATAGAGAAAAATGAGTTAGAGATTGATCATGTTAGGGGTGATCCAAAAATTCTTTAGTGATTGCTTAGTGGTATTGGGCCACTAAGGGGGTGGGGGTTTCATGAAAATCCATGAGTGCTCATTGGTGTAACTTAAGGAATCCTGATCAAGAAAATTAATGTTTATTCTCAATTTCAGTGCCATACCAGTCTGCATTCTTTGTAGTGTGCGTGGAAGATCTTCCCCGGTGCCATTTCAACTGCTTCCAGCAGCCGCAGCCTTTGGCACCATCTGTAGCAGTTCTTTTTTATAAAATTTACAAAAAAGCCCAGCTCTCAGATGCGCCAAAATTTACTTCAGAATGAGCTTCCCCGCGCCAAAACCAAAGAATGCAAACTGGAGCCACAATACAGATTTTTGCAAGCTTCCTTTCTTCAAAAATATCCTGCAATCTTATTCTAATGTAGGCAATCAAGTTAGGCCTATAATAAAGGAAGATGACTCGAAACTTGCATTGACAGGATGTATAAATATGCCGTTTGCATGAGATAAAACTGATAACACAACAACTAAATCTGCAATTCCTGCAAGTTTAACAGTGAAATTTGAGGCCATCTCAGCAACACACGTGCTTTCCCCTTCAGTAATAATAATAATAATAATAATAATAATAATAATAATAATAATAATAATAATAATAATAATAATAATAATACGAATCTTTATACAGGAATTGCACTTCAACATGTAATGCTGTTATCAACGTGTGTCCTGATTAAATTAAATGGAAAAAAGAAAACAGTAAAAACCTAACCTACTAAAAGGTCTCCAAAAACTTAATTGATATTAATTGAGCTACTTACAACGGCGATAAAATATTTTACATGAGAATTTAAAACTGTCAATAACTAAAATGTTTCTTGAGAAGATTGAATTACTGTAGTCGCTGAAGGATTCAGTCTTTCTGATTTCAATAGGCACTTCGTTATAAATTTAGCACCCATGAAACGAAAGGACTTGCGAGCATATTCAGTCTTAATTCTAGGGAGTTTTAGCAAACATTGGTTATTTCTTGTCTTCGTTTCGTGTTCTTGTACTTCAAAGTACCCTCGATTGCCTAAAACATTCTGATTGCCTCCCAAGCAATACAGTACTCTTAGAACACATTTTCCCATCGAAAGATAAAAATATTGAGCTTCTTACCACTGACAAAATCTTTGAATTGCGTTCTTTCAGTGACTTTTCCTTCTCACACAACAGCCGCCATCTTTATTCTTCAACTGCTTGTATGCAAATGAGTTTGGTGCTTGGTCCCAGACCACAACCGCGTAATTCATGGCCCACGGCCCACATGGCCAAAATTCCTCAAGGAACCAGTCACAAAATTTCACGGGTTTCACGGGGGGGGGGGGGTTCTTCCATAGTAAAGGTACCTGGGGATGTGCCGCCCGCAAGGGTATGCTTTTTCAATCCTTCTAGTCTAGCCAATGGTATACTTTTTGCCAATTTTAGTCCATTTAGTCTAGCCAAGGGTATACTTTTTGCCAATTTTAGTCCATTTAGTCTGGGCAAGGGTATACTTTTTGGCAATTTTGGTAAAAGAAATGTCAAACTTCGGTAATTCCTGTAAAGAAACCCAAATTTTTTTCAAATTTTGATCCTTAGAATGCAAAAATTTGGCAAGTTTTGCCTAGAAAATGCCAACTCATGGCACTGTTGATGTAGAAATTAGTCTAGCCAAGGGTATCATTTTCAGAAAAATTGGTCTAGCCAACGGTGCCATTTTGAAACTGTGGGCGGCACACCCCTGCCCGAAATTTAGCCGAGAACCCCCCCGTGCAAAATTTCTGGTATTTATTCATAAATATGGGCGCGGAAGCAGGCGTGGATTAGCTGTCAAAGAAGGGCCAGGGACTTTCCATCAGGGGCCCCCCTCATGCAAATGTCTATTGGCCAATTGGGTCAATTTGCCAATTCGGGAACAGTAATGTTTGTTGACCAATTAAACCAAACTTTGCAAGAAACACAGTGGATAGCAACTCTATTGTGTCACGAAAATGTATAAAAGCAGGAATTTATGGAGTTCCAAGGCCGTACATAGCGGGGGGCAAGGGGGGCAGTTGCCCCCCTAGAAATTTTCAAAGTTAGGTTTTTTCATTGTACAATGTATATCACATTCGACTTCTGAAGTCATCAACAATATGTAGGCTGAACAGTATCATTAAATCAGATAAAACAACCTAATAGATGGAATGTAACCATTAGAAGAATCGGTTTTGGAAGATTTGCTCTGCAAAATACAAGTTTTATGTAGCTGAATTCTGTGATTTGTTACGTCGATGACTGTTATGAAGCAGTTCAGTCAAAGTTTTGAGATGCCTTCGTTATTTCATACTTCTATGTAATACAGTAACTGTTGTGTTGCTCATAGGTTCGCTAAAGATTTCTTGAGTGGTTTACTTGATGGAGATGAGTGGTACACTTAGTGAATCACGGCTCTTGAAGCCTTTAAAATCCATTATCTGACATTGCAAACCTAATGGTGTTTAACAGCAGTTTAAAGAGGTTGGTCCAATAAATAACAACGCTCGAAGGTCCATGTCACAAAACTTTCTCCAACAGTTTTGCATGTTAGAACATCCAAATTCTAATATAATGTAACGAACATTAAATCTATCAGTTTTTCAAATAAATGCGAAGGAGGACTTGGCACCTTGCACAAGGAATGCTATGAACGGTACCTTTGAATACTACCAACAACAGCTTTTTGAAGGTGGGATGAAAGTTCTTTATAAACTTACTATTTTGATGAACATTTCACTATAACGTAAAGACAACTGAGTGGGGGTCGTAGGGGGTACCAAAACCGTAAAATCGCCAAAATACCCCCGAAATATTTCAGAAAGACCGCAAAACCGCCTCTAAATTCAGCTAAAACCGTCACAACATTTTTCCACTTTATGCATATATAACCTCAGTTCTATACTACGGATGACTGCCTCCTCGTCATTTTTGTGGCCCAAAAAAGAGAAAGCTAGCTCTAATGCCTTTTAAACCGATGGAAAAGGGGAAAAGATGTAGAATTTCACCCAAAATCTTATCGTATTGGAAAAATAATCGTAGCTTTATCTCCAATTTTGTGCTAATTTGACTTCTCGAACCATATTTATCGAAAAAATCTGCAAACCGTTCAGAAAGACAGGAACCATAAAACTGTCATTTTTAAGGCCAAGGACCGTTAGACCGTTTCAGAAAAGGCTAGAAACCGTAAACCGTCAGCCCCTACGACCCCCACAAATGAGTATTAAAGTATTTGAAATGATCCACTGCAACTTGGCTTTGGATGAATTATTCCATGTTTTATTCCATCCCAAGATTAACTGTCCAAAGCAAATTCTTTTTGTGAGGGAAGTGTCATTTTAAATACTGGGTACAGGGGTGGAGGAAATTTTTATACAAATAGCAAAATCTTCTTACCCCATTCAAGAAGTTGAACGAAATTTGACACCCCCTTTCAACATAGCAAAAAATTTTATACCCCACTGTTGAGCTATTTAGCTTGGATATATTACAAAAATTTACACACTAAGAAACCCAATCTAGACATAAAATGAATCAAATTGGAACCATTGGAAGAAACATCGAATCATCATCACTATTTCAAATAACTTCCTTCTTGCCTGCTGAACATAGCAGAAACAGGTGAAACTTTGTTGTGAAAGAATATATAATTTTTACTTCAGGCTGAAATATACTCCAAAAATTTCACAGCCCATCAGATATTTTACAATTTTTTCCGAAATATTTGATACCCCAATAAAACGAGGCCAAAAAATTTGGTACCCCTCCAAAAATTCTTCCACCCCTGTACCCAGCTTTAAAAATGAGACAGCTCCCTAAGATTTAAAGCGAAAACATGCCCATCTGCTCAAAACTGTTCGTGCAGTGCAGTTGGAGGCCCTATTTTGTGGAGCCCCTTATAAGTTGATGTCTTAAAAGTAACCACCATCGGCTACGACACTGCGTTTCGAGAACTCGTAAGCATGAGATTAATGATCTATTCGTTCTTTAACAAGCTTTGAGGGGTATTTTCCAATGATTCAAAGGGCGCAATCTCAACTTTTTCTTGGGGCAAGCCCCGGACCCCTTTTTCTTCTCTCTTCGACTTACTTCACCATGAGTTTTCCAGCATCCACTGCCCCCCTGCTAAAAATTTCCTGCGTACGGCCTTGTGGAGTTCTTATGGGAAGTTGCAACGATGATGGCATCTGAGCTTAGCTTGTCTTCAACGACATCATGTTCGCCTTGTAAGCACACTTTGGAGGCTTGCCTATGTTATTTTCAACTTGGACCGTTGGCGATGGGGGTCTGGGGGCGAAAGAATCTGATATGTCACGCCGTTTACTTTGGCTGAGAAAGATTCTTTCGACTCAATTTTTGCCATTGCTAAAATAAATATTTGCACAGTTTTGTAGTTGAGTTTTGTTTATCATCATATCATCAACAGGTATGAATCTAAGGGTACAGTAGGGCACAGTCAACTTTCATTTTGAACACATCTCTCGATCCATTGTTTCCTATTGGTAAAATAGATCTCGAACAATTTCGCAAAACGTCTACACGCCCAAATCTTTAATCAATTTTTTTCTCACGTTTCTTTCTCGTATTTGAAAGAATCTCAAGAAAGTTAAAGGCAAATACCAGCTAAAACAAAACTACGATAAAAATATCTTCAGCTTTCTCGTTAATGTAGCTATTTTGTAAAGGCCAAGATTTTAAGAAACTATGTCTGAAAGTACTATGTCTGAGAGAAGTATTAAGAAACTTTCAAAAGTTAAAAACATGGATATCATAGGGATCTTTTAGCAAGTATATTGTTGAACCTTTATTCTTGAGAAGGGTAGGGTGGGGTTAGGGTGGGGCAGTGTGGGTCTAAATTGAGCAAAATCTCAAAATAAGTAGCTGGTGTAAAAGGACAATAATGTCCAAACACGTTCAAACGTGTCGTTTAACTGACATTCAATGCTTCTTGTTTCCTGTCCGAAAATCTCAGCTCTGATAGATAGAGGCAAAACATTTGTAACAAAATTTCTAATTTGATCACTAAAATATGGCCACTTTTACCGACAAGCAGGAAAAGTGGGTCTATTTTCAAAACTTGAATAATATGAAACCTTATACAGGTGGCAAGTGTCATTTACATCTTATAAAGATATATAACATACAACAAATTTTTCATTCATTCGTGTCCCGTCCTATCTGACATTATAATTTCACTACTCGGTGCATCACGGTGCTATAAAAGGGGGCGTCACTGGGGGGTATGCAGTTCCGCATTTCCGCAATTTTTCTGCCCTGTTTCCGCAAACCCGCAGACAGAAATTGGCTGAGCAAAGTCTTCCAACTTCACATAAAACACAACCTAACCTATTTTCTTTCCATTTTGCACGTGACCAATCAGACTCAAGCAGTTGCAGTCATCATGGGTGATTATTTCGCGCGAAAAATTTTGTTGTTGCTGTTGCTATTGTGGCTGTTGTCTTCAGATCTTTGTGATATGTATTGTTATCGTTTGTTTTAGTGCCTTTAAGTAAATGCTACACAATATTTTGAGGGAATGAGCATCAAATCTGCGATTTTTAGCAACTAATATTAATTTTGCAGAAATATCCGCATTCCGCAAAAATGCAACAAATATCCGCAATCCGCAGAAATGATATTCAATTTCCGCATTTCCGCAGCGAAAATAGGCCGATATCCGCTATCTGCAAAACTCCAGTGACCCCCCCCCCTAAAATAACATATCTGTGATGATTCATTAGGCTACTAAGATATCAACAGCAGGAAGCTAGGTGGAGTGGGGTTTTAAAAACTCAGTGAGTAAAAAAAGCTGACAAGTTTGGCGGACTGCGAATGAGAAGTATGCGGCCAGTGGGGTGTACTTTATCGTGGCAGTGATTCGACCTGAATCTGGACGTATGAAAGAATCGTCATGGATTTTTCGAACCCTTTTGCAATATCAAGAAATTTCTTAGCCATGTGTATGAATTTTGTCGATCTGAAGATGCAAAGTTCTCTTCAGATTTCTTCAGTTATGATAAAAACTCTGAAAAAAGCTTCCAGTCTACCAGAATTGAGGTCAAAGACGGACCCATATGTAGGGAATCATTCGTCTTATAAACCAAGAAACCAGGAAAATGCTGGAAAAGGGTTTATATGGGAGCGGGAATTTCACGTTTGGTTCTGGTCCAAGATTCACTTACTACTTTGTTTGTTTGTCATCTTATATTTATTCAATTTCACTAGCGTCTAATATGCAGAAACTAATCTAAATCAAATATTTAAACTACTTACAATCTATATCTATATTATGTGCATATTTTGGTGCTAGCGACAGATACTGCAGCCGCAAGTTGGCCTAATTCAATGTCTTTGGGCAAAGCATTTTAAATTTGTGGTCCTAAAGATAGGAGACTTTTTGACCCAAAAGTAACTTGGTTTGGTCTATGATAAATTAATTCATTTGGGTTTCTTGCTGACCTTGTTGTGTGGTTTAGTTTGAAAATATTCTGCATGAAAGATGGATTTAGTTTTGATACAGTTTTGTAAATTTCAATAGAAAGAGTTCTGAGACGGCTGATCTTCATCGAGCATTTCGCAGCTTTAGAAAGTAAATCGTCGCATGAGCTGGTAGATCATTGTATAGAAATCTAAGAGCTCGCTCGTGGATCTTCTTAATTTTCTTCATTGACTTTTCAGAGGAAAAATGCCATACCAAAGGCATTGACATTTAGACTTCATTTACTGTCTGTTTAGGAAATATAACTTGAATGTCAAAAGCAATTAAATCATGGGCCAGAATCGAACGTGGAATTCTCGTTCCCCAGCAAACCCCCTGTTTCCTACTTTCTGGGCCTGAAACATGAGTGATTCTAGTCTTATGACGATGAGTTTTTGCTTCCCTGTGCTCTTTGACTTGATGATGGCGCTTCGGTCAATAGAGCAAGGTTTACCGCAGGGATACAAGGGACTCATCGTCATCAGTCTAGCTTCGGTCAAGAGAGACTCATAGTATTACTATGAAAAACCTTCTTCAGATTCATACCAAGTTTCTTTGATTAAACGTCTGCTTAACGTGATTTCTGTCGCATTTTCTTTCCGAGGAGTGACCATTGAACAGAGCTACGGCAGTCGTTCGATCATGATTCGATCACAGGGACGCCAGGAAGTTGCATAACCCCCCCTTCCAATGATAAAGAGGCCTTCCTCTGAGCCTCCTTTGCGATTGCGAAGCTACTTTTTCTCACCTTTCGTTCGCGCGCCTCGCTTTCGATCTCTCTCTCAACGCATTACGTCATAGCTTCGCAATCGCAAAGGAGGCTCAGAGGAAGGGCTCTTTATCAATGGAGGGGGGGGGGTTATACAACTTCCTGGGGTCCCTGTGATTCGATCGATCGAATGCCTTAGATATGGCCAGGTTTATTACTGTTTCATAATGAGTCCTTCTTGAGCAAGGTTACCGCAGGGATACAAGGGACTCATCGTCATAAGTCTAGAGTTATTCCAGGAAGGAGTCCAATGATAACAGGAATGGGCTCAAAGTATGTGCCATTACAGAGGAAGTAAGAGAGAGTAGACTTAGATGGTTTGGGCACCTACAATGAGCTGACGATGGAAAACCGGCAAAAGGCATCATGAGTAGGATAGTGAGAGATAAACGAGACCGAAGAAGACCACGGACGAGATGGAAGGACAACATCAAGAGGAAATATGTACACCTGACAGCAGAAGCTGCAGAAAATGGTGAGCAGTGGAGAAGGAGGATCCAGGCGACCGACCTTGATTAATCTCGACAAGGTCTAAGGAAAATAAGAAAAAGAAGCATAAACATGAGTGATTTTACCGAGCAAAATTTTCACATCTAAGTTAGTCTTTGGCTGATACATTTAGATACACAATTCATTTTTGAATATGGACCAGCTACATTTTATTCCACAGCCCACCAAACGTTTCAACTTTTTTCACTCATTTTAAATTTGACCACAACGACCTTTTACAGCAATCAAATGCCAAGGTTTTGCTCAAAATTGTAGCACTTCATCTTGATCATAATAAATGGCGAGTCGTTTGGAGAATACCTTTCATGTTCAAATGTTTCATTCAGGATGACGAGCAAAGGGAACATTGTTGTCTCTGCATCACTAACTGGACGCTCATAACATTGTGGCAAGCGATCATTTGGACCAAAATCAGAAAAATCAACCACTTTGCGGATATGCTGGCGATCCTCAGTTGTTGATTGGTCAACAAGTGTTAAGGAAAAGTCACACTTGAATGGCCACGGTAACAGGGAGTCAAATCTGCCAGGCACAAGTCTTATTGAAACAACGGAATCTTCCTCCCTCTTGAGTAGTGCCACCACGAAGCAATAACCACGTGGGCCAGTAGCAAAAACCATACTCCTTAGCTCGTTGAATTTGACGATTTGACTGAATGCAAGGACTTCCCAAATGAAGCATTGCTCATTTTGAGCCTGTTCAGTAGGCCTTGATATAGTTTCTTGCTGCTTCATTAACACGGATTCTCGAGGTATCTCTGCCTTTTTCTCACTCATTTTTTCTATCTGTAATTTCAAACTCATCACTTCAGCGGACAGATGTTCAATGTGATCTCTTGCATTTTCTGTCATGTGTTTGTTAATATCTTCTCTTCTTCCCTGTAACACATTTATAAAGGACGATTAGATAGAAATTGTTACAAAATCATATTAAGACTAACCAAACATTAAAATGCCAAAATATAAAAAATGGCAGACTTCCAAGAATGCATTGTGACGAGGTTAGTGATAAAAATA
Source organism: Aurelia sp. 3 sensu Dawson et al. (2005) (assembly GCA_964020215.1). NCBI lineage: Eukaryota > Metazoa > Cnidaria > Scyphozoa > Semaeostomeae > Ulmaridae > Aurelia > Aurelia sp. 3 sensu Dawson et al. (2005). Next base: position 3,663,075 of record OZ026583.1, on the reverse strand, counting down.
AAGAGATACAAATACACATACCTTAAAATGGCATCCAGCGAAGCTCAGGGGACACTCTAAAATTGTATTAGGGCATGCCTCTCTGATATGTGCCTCCATCTATAAATGAAATTTATCTTTTGAGCAAGAATAGATTGGGACAGTGGAGCAATAAATTTATTTCAGTTTCTGGGCAGCGAAATTTTATTGGGCGGTTTCTGCAGGTACTGATTGACCTTTAAAATGGAGAAATTCTGCAGTCACTTGAAACATTGCAACGAAAACTTCATAAATTAGCCTTATGAAAAGCTTTCCTTCCTACCAGAATAGGAGATTCAAACCGTACCATTTTATTTTGCACAATCCCTGCTGTTGCTCTATGCTCTTCCCTAATGACTTCGAACAACAAGAAAACTATCTTCATTCAAAACAAGAAATGGTGGGAGAGGAGAGGTCTCTGGTGTCTGTAATACCGCATTCACACTGACACAGTTAAACCAGCTTTATCTAAACCAGTTTGAATTTCAGCCAATCAAATGCGCTCGATTCGTTGGATTGTCCAATCAGAAGGCTCCATTCCATAACCTTGCTTAGTTTAAACGGGTTTTTCTTGCAAATGTGAATGGGGTATTATAAGCTGATGATTGGTACAGAATGTCTATAAGTTATCCACACTTTGACCTAGTATTGTTGCTTAGATAAACATGAAAATAGCTTACATCACGAAAACTACCTCACCTGCGATCTTGGGACGAAGAAGAGACATCCATTGGTGCAAGGAACATTTTGGTATGGGCATGTCACTACTTGGTGCTCCTGAAATTGCACCAAGATTAACTATGTAAAAGACAGCAATAAGTCTTCATCGAAGATGAGGCATGAATCTTTTGGCAGCTGCCACTCAAAAAATAATTTGTGCTCAGCTCGGGAGGGGGAGGGGGAGGGGGGCTCCTTTAGGGAGTCTGGAAATGAAATGCCTCTGGGAATCCAAGGGAGGACTCATAATACGGACAACATTTGAAAATATGACCCAAAAACCAAGGGAAATTTTTGGAATATGACTCATGAAGTAGGGCAAAATTTTCCACAATATTTTATCGTGATTAGACTATGCTACGTATCATTTGTAGTGCTAGATTCCTATTTACTAGAGTTTTTTGACTTGATGAATAATGTGGTTTTTACACAGGAGTAATTTCTTTGGTGTACTCGGTACATATTTTGAATGCTGTTGCTCCTATGTGTTTAACGTTATGTGTACACTTGTTGGAGATCCAGTGACATATTTTTCTCAAATTTATTTTCAAACTGACGTACCTTCAATTCAAAGGCACGGACCTTGTCCATGCACTGCCTACAATCAATTATACGCCACAGACAGTTGTTGTTCTCGTGTTCCTCTTTGTCTTTCTTCAAAAATTGTTGGTTGCACCCTTCATTTGTGCAAGATGCTTCTATGTACAAGCATTCAGCAATGTGGGTCTATAGGGGAAAAAGTATTATAGACTAAGAAGGATAAAAATGCATGGTGGCCCTGAGAAGGTACATAATAAATTGAGGGTATGGATATGTGCCTCCCATATGCATGGGTTTTTAGCCCAAAATTCTCTAAACAGGGGTAATTCGTCGGCAAATTTCCCTTAAACATGGGTTTAGTTTGGCTGAAGCACAGGGTGTCCTAAAAAAATTGTGCCCCGTTTGTGTAGCTGCTATGGAGGAGCTATAGACTCAATCATCTCCGTTTTTACACATTTGCATAGGTCAGGCTTCAATTTAAAGTTCGAGACCTCGTATGAGTCAATCTGACAAGTGGTTGCTTATTTATGGCAGAGAAAAGGCAAATTATGTGGTTGCTTCAAAAACAGCACTTCTGTTGTTCTCCAGCAATCTCAAAATATAGTAAATTTTCAAAGAAAGGGTTGAAGCGCTGTATTAAAATTTTTGCTAAATCTTTTAATGGGTTAGTAGTGTTGTCTCCCTGTCTGTTCATAAGAGAGCACCTACCCTTTAGAAATGTAGTGAAAACTTTAATACGATGCTAGAACCCATTCTTTTAAAACTTACTTTACTTTGTACCATGGGTACCAGACTCTCCCAAAAAAGAAATTGAGACTTTTTCTCAATTTCTTTTTTGGGAGAGTCTGGTACCCAGGGTATTTACTTTGACATTGCCAAAGAACACTAACCTCGTCCCCAGGGCCTTTTGTCAGGTTGAGAGAACACCAGCAATGCTGTTTTTGAAACAACCACTAATTTTGCATTTTCTCGGCCATAAATCAGCAACCCCGAGTCAGATTGACTAAACCAAGGTGTCAAACTCTAAGTTGAAGCTTGACCTATGCAACTGTGTAAAAACCGAAATAATTGAATATACAGCTTCTCCACAGTAGCCATACAAATGGGGCAACCTTTTCTTGGGACACCTTGTAGGCAAATATCATCGCAAAATGGATAAAAGTGAGTAACAAGCCAAATTTTGCAATCAGAAGCATACATAGCTTTTTGAAAATCGAATGATATATACTTGCCAATCTTCTGGTCATGTGACCCCCAAGGGTTGCTATCCTTGGGTGCATTACGCATTGAAGGCAGCATTCAAGCTTTGGAAAACTTTTGAATTTTTGCAACTTTGCTAGAAATTATTGGTCCTTTTGCTATTAAGACTTCCTTCCATTAATTCTAACTGTTTACTTTCCTAGGCAGACAAAATTTATGAATGATATCAAAGAACACGTCATTTCTCACTGTACAGAGTTTTATCTCCGGATTATAATATGCTTCTTCCATTGCTCTGAGGCAGATCTAAGATTTGGAACTACTTTTGTGGGTAGGAAATACACTCTCCGTGTTTTCTCTTACAAGAACTTTCAGGATACTTTCCTTACAGTTAAAGTGTAAATGAAGGTTCATCCACATAAAATCGAAAACATTTCAGATCAATGGCTGAGGATCTGGAACACTGACCTGACAGCATATGTGCGGTGTGTTGAGTGGCGGGGACACTGGAGGGGGATCAGTGGTGGTAGCAATTGCTGTCGTTGTTGTTCTGTTGTTTGGGGCTCCTTCAGTTTTCAGTTTTCATTTTATTTAAATTCTGTACATACAATTTATCCTAACAATACAAACAAATAACTAAACTACGAAGATTAAAAAATAATGTCACAAAAAATTAATACAATAATACAGAAAATTAATACAATATACAAATACTAGGAGGTCTAAATAAATTGTATGCAGGGAATTACTTAAAGGAGGAGCTCTCTCAATTGGTAAACTAATCGAGGAGAGAGCCCCCCCATATCCTGAGATATAACCAAATGAATTCATGTGAGTTTAGAATAATATAGTGTATTCACTACCAAAATAGCTTGGATTCAACGGTCGACCTTGTTCAATAAATGAATTTTTAGTTTTGTCTTGAACATTATTTTCGTTGGAGCATTTCTGAGTTCCAAGGGTAATGCATTCCAAAGTTTGGCACCATGATATGGAATGGACTTTAGACCATACTGAAGACTATTTTTTTTAAACATATATAGATCACCTTGACTGGCCTGTCTTGTGGAATACTGATGAACAGACTAGGAAAAAGTCATGAAAGCAGCTAGGTGAAGTTTTATTAATAGAATCAAAAACAAAAGTTAAGAGTCGCAGTTCAAAGATTTCAGAGAGTTTAAGAAGCTTAAAATCATTGAAGATTGGAAGAGAAGGAGACATACGAGGCTGAAATGAGATAGCTCTGACTGCTTTTTTTTGTAATTTGAAAATTTGATCAATGTATGATGCATATGTTTGACCCCAAACAATAAGACCGTATTGCCAAAAAGGCAGAAACAAAGCATTGTACAAGCAGAATAAAACATCTAATGGAAGTAAGTTTCTAATTTTGAAAAACATTCCACATGTTCTGGCTAATTTTTTAGAGAGTTCACTGAGATGGTATTTCCAGGCTAAATGCTCATCCAAGAGTAGACCTAAGAACTTAACAAACTTTACCCTTTTGATATGTTTCTTCCCTATTTTGATATCAGATCCAGAAGGTACATTGACAGATGAAGAATGAAAGATAATATAGTTTGTCTTATCAATGTTTAACGATAGTTTATTAGCATCAAGCCATTAAGCCATTTCTTTACTAATCTCAGCTCTTTGTTGACAATTTTGATCAAATTAAATAAATCTTTGGATTCATAGTAGATGTTTGTATCATCAGCAAAAAGGTAAAAAGTGAGTTTCTTAGAAGCATTTGGTAGATCATTGATATAGATCAGGAAAAGCAATGGACCCAGTACAGAACCTTGTGGTACACCACAAGTAATTGAAAGTAAGTTAGAGTTACTTCCATTGACAGAAACATATCGCTTTCTATCAGACAGATATGATCTGAACCACTCAAGGGCACATCCTTTTATTTGCATCATGTCACATGTGTCTATGACTGCAGTATTTATCAGTATTTATTTGCAGGTCTTTATGTTAATGGCCATGGGGTGGTCATTGTCGTTTGCTCTTTCTGTACCACCTCTGTAGTTTTGTTGGAACTTTCCCAGCAGGCAAAATTTGCAGAATCAAAATTCACTCAGCCACAAATTTCTATTCAACTTCATAGTAACATTATTCTCTCTCATAAACAAAAATGTTCACCCCTTTCAAAAATTTAAAAATTCAACCAATTGGAAACCATGTTTTGGTCTGAGATTGATGACCAGTTTCTTAAATCAGACTCTTTTCCCTACACTGAAGAATCTAAGAACAATACCTGGTATTTAGAAAGCTCTGCCACCCATTCACAGCCATCATGCTCACACTTGACTTTAAGATTTTGAATTCTTCTCCTGCAGTTGTTGTCAGGAAACATCTAAATACAAATAGTGATAAACTGGACATCATAGACGTAAGAACCGGGGGGCACTGGGGGCACATGCCCCCCAAGATTTTGAAATAAACAAAGAAGTGCCCTCTTTATTCTTAGAAAATGCCCCCTTTTTCTTAAGGCAAAAGTGCCCTCGAAATGTCGTGCCCCCTCAAGTTTGAGATGCTTCCTACGTCCCTGCCGGATATGCATAAAAACAGAACTATGTACTAGAAGTAACAAATCGTTAGTAAGTGCACGTGCCCCGTTCTTAAGAGACCTGCTTCAATGGTTCGGAAAATTGACCAAAAATGAGATACACGTTTTTTTACAAGAAACTGGTTTGTAAGAAACTAGTACTAAGATGGCCAAAATTTTAAGAAACTCAAGTACTATGTCTGAGAAGTACTAAGAAACTTTTCAAAGTTAAAAGCATGAATTTCATAGCAAAAAGATCGTTGAATCTTTATTATTGGGCAATATTATCAAACCATTTGTATTTTCAACGTAACAGAATACTGTTTATTCCTATATATGATGTTTTGAATATCAAGAAACATATCTGCAGCAGTGTTAGCGACCACATTGACAATTCATGAATTCAAAAAATAAGAAACCAATTAAGAAACTTTTAGTATTAAATGGACAAAATTTCATGTTAAATTAAGAAACTTTTAGTACTATGGCCTGATCCAAGATTCTTATAAAAAGTGTATGCAGCAACTGACGTGGTTCTTCTTCCTGACGAGAAATCCTTTATTGGGGAGAAACAAGAATCATGTTTTAAAATAGTGGACTGAGATTACACAATTTTGGGACTTTTTGTAAGAAACCGCTCATAAGAAACTCAGACTGTCATATCGCCAAAAAATTAAGAAACTCTGGCATGTTTTACTTTAGAAAACAAAATTTTACAAAGTTGTTACTTTAGTCTCACTTGCTCCTGTATCATATTACTCGGCAAAATGTCAAATTCATAGTTTCTAATAAAAACATCCGTGTATCGGCTTGTTGCCCCCCCCCCCCCTTCTTGTGACTTACAGTAATTTCTGTCATACTCCGTGAAATCTTTAACTTTGCCTAATTATCGACTCCAGCGATGTGCCCCTCGAAGCCCTTGGGTGCTCCCAACCAAATGGTGTCTTGCCAGAGAAAATTTCGTATTTTGTTGACGAAGATGCCTTTCTCTTCAAGAAAAATCCGCAAAAAGTGCGTAAAAATCCTAAATCCTTCCAGTTTCAAAAAGCTTGTGCACGCTGTTTTGAATGAGTGACAGACCCTTGCTGACCATTTCATTAGGCCTAACTCAAGAACCCACGTAAACAACCTTTTATTTCAGTTCGTTTCCAGACACTGATTAAAATCAAACAACAAACCAAGTTGATTAAATCATAAAAGGACGACCTATTTGAAGTTGAAAGCAATTGTATGTCAACGAAATACCTCAAATTCCGCTGATGGCTGTATTTCATTTCCTTTCAAACAAGGAACAACTAAAAACAATTAAAGTACTTAAAGCCAGGAGTAATGACGCAATAAACAGTTCACTGAAATGATGTGAGCACAATGTGATTTCTTTTGTTAGATTATGCAAATTATTGATGCAGACCTATTGACCAGCGGAAAATAACAATGCATAACAATAGAATATGCGTGGACCAGGAACGAAACTCGGCTGCTTCCTAATAGTAAGCCCTCGCTTCGCTCGTGCAATTATGTCCATCCAGTGAGAAGCACAACTTCATCACAAATTGTAGAAAAAGGGATATGATTATGTTGAGTTGCTTCATCTAATGGATATTTCAAACAAATGCCATTTTGCCTTGCTCTTCATTCTACTAAGCTACAATGCTTTAATGCTTTGATCTACAGTATGATATTTGACAGGAATCATATTCACTCCTGAAAACCCTTCAAAGATTATCTGTCATGTATTTACTTCCACGGACTGCACACATACAATTCAGGCCTGGTGCAAGAGTTTTCAATGATTCAATGAAGTTCTTTGTACATATATACAATATATCTTAATATATACAATACTTTTGAAAACTGTTGACTTTTTCATATGGTTCTAGGATTCTTGTTACAAATTGGAGAATTCTTAAAAGAACTACCTGGCAGGATGGCATAGGCAAAAATGACTGACGACTTGTCTCTTTTCATATTGAAAATGCTTTTTCTTTTTTTGCTTGTCTCATAAATGTTCCCAATGGCACCATTCCTCCATCCTCAAACTTTTGTTCTTTTACCCACAAACATGCAGGAATGTTTCTGCTGACTTTTCAGAGCAACAAACTGCAAATCATTATGCAGACCTATTTCTGGAAGATCTGCATGCGGGCTACAGATATACATACCGTGTTAAGAGAAATTTGCCCCCTATCTATTGGGCAGCTTGCTTTGTCTTTGAAAGTACTATGAGGTAAAAAGAGAGGAAAACTTGTGGTGCCGTGGAGTAATCCTCTGACTCTGCAGCCAGAGCAGTCAGGCGGAATGGGTTCAATACCCGGTAGGACCCCGCCACTTGAGCATCATGACAAGGTGTCGCAGAATCCGTTAGGTCTGCTCTGTTTCTGCAATCTCAGCGCTTGACGCTGAAAACTGCAACTTCACCTTCAAACTGCAAAATCTTGACTATCAGATCTCTGTGATGACTTCATCCTTACAAACTAAGCACTTTTACTGTGAAGCTGCAGTTTTGGTATCACACCCTGGCCCCACCTGACTGTTCTAGATGCAAAGTCTGAGGATTACACCATTGCACCACAACACCTTCAGTTGCTCTATTTCCAAAATCCTAAATCTAGCGAGAAAAAGTGGATGTGAGGGGTGAAGCCCTCACTACATGCACCCCAGACTGATAACTTTGCAAAGTGTGCATGGAAGATGTGCGCCTGGCCATTGTTTTTAAACAATAAACTATTGTTCTTCCTGGAACTGCGCGCAAAAGATCTTCTGTGCACACGGCATAGTTAGCAGTCTGGCATGCACCTTGTATCACTAGAATCAAACCATGCCAAATAACTTCTGACTTTCGTTTGTGAAACGGCGGGTGAAGTACAGCCAGTCAGTCGGTAGAGTATGGCACTTTTCAACAAGATCTCCGGTGTGCATGAAGTATTTCTTTTGTTCTCTATTGTCTGTTTTGAATAGTCTATTGAAAATTTCTGGTGTGCAAAGTGCCATCTGCACACACCTACTTGAAGTACAGTAAGAAAGTTTACAATTTCAAGAACCAATCACGCGCAGTCACCTGCTTTAGAACTCCATTTCACAAAGTCAGCGCTTCACGTAAATATATGGGGTTGGGGGAGGTACAAACAAAATGAGTTCGATCTTAGGGGCCAATGACTTTCGATTTTTGTATTTTTAATGGCATTTGGTCGTTAAGATCGAACCGCCTCTCCCCTCCCCGTTAACGGCCATCTACCAAACGTCCCTCCGATCGGCCTAAATTCTTTGGCCCAAGTAAGACTTGGGGAGCAGCAAACAAATGTCTTGTGGAACATGCTGGACTTCAACCGAAGATACGCCATATCAGGAGGCATATAACTGTTCTATTCCACACTCTATGATCTGTATAGAAGAAATTTGGATGCAAAAAAGACAAGATATTTAGCACACTGATATATCTTGTCTTTTTGCATCCAAATTTCTTCTATACCGTTTATTCGTACAACTTCCTACCGTTATTTTTACTACACTCTATCTATGTGTTATTTGTAAAGATTTTATCTACGCTTTTCAAAAAATTCCCTTACGGCCCCCCCCCCTTACGGAAATTTCCTTACGATTTTTTATTTTCTTAACGGCCTAAGAGTAAGAACCCCTCCCCCATAACGGCCAATTGCCGTTAAAAACACGAAAATCGAAAGTCGTTACCGCAACAACGTGCCAAGACAGGAACGACAACATCGATGTCCACAAGGCACAATTTGATATGGATCCCTCAGCACGTCCAAGCAAATTGAGCACTTGTATTCATCATCAACATCTTCAGCAAACTCTAAATCATATCCTCCTTCTTCTTCGTCAACTCCATCCATAACGTCTCTGGACAAGGAAGATATTCGATGCATGTTGCTGGCTGGTTGAAGATTGCGGTGTCCCAGTCATTGACGAGAAGCCCTTGTTGTTGTTGTAGTCATTTAGCTGGTTCCAAGAATTTCGTTCCCAGTCCCCAGTTTCGTGTAAGCTTAAATGAAGTACATGATGAAGATTAGGCCTATAAATTCTAAAAGACGCTGCCATATAGCAGCCAGCACTGCCCTGCCGCTGGAAGATTTTAATTGATCTAAACTTTAAAAAGAAGCAAAGATATGTGAGTATTTTCCGATCAAGGACATCTCTTATGTGAAGATGAGGATACTTTCAGGAGGGTCTCCTGTTTTATGCCGCGGTGCGGTGGTGCCAGATTGATGAAAAGCTTTTCAAGTTTTCAACTGTCGCACCGAATGCCAAGAGACTGATAAAATTTTGCGCACAAAATTGAAATTAATGTGCACACTAAAAATTACAATAGAAATAGCAAGGGATGGCCCAAATCCGACTCTTTATGATAATGTTTTATAATCATGTTCACTTCAGGGAGCTCTCGTTCAGTTTGACAAATCAATTTTAATTTCTGGCTTATCTCAATTTTAGGTAAAATATTAAGTAGAGCTCAAGCCCCTTCTGACTCATTGCAGCAAGAATGCGTGCCAGATGTAACTAAAATCCCCGTAATTCATGCGCGCTGCGCATCAATTTTTTAACATTTGCACACCAACGTTTTGATGAGCGCGTGGCCGAGTGGTTAAGGCGCGTGGGCGCGAGAGGTTAAGGCGTCAGAGAGCGTGTGGCCGAGTGGTTAAGGCGTCTGACTCGTAAGCCAAAGGTCAGAACGGGCGTAGGTTCAAATCCCGCGCTGGACAGTTTGGTCGCTGTCCGTAACTCTAGCCCGGGTCGACCAGTGCCATGTGAGGGAAATCTGGTAGCTGTGGCGGGTAGCTGCGGCGGACTGATGGTAAAACATCCGTGGCCCCTATTGGAAATAAGTCTCTCAGACTTTCACAGGCTAGCCACGTTAAATATTAATACCTACCTACCTACCTATGAAGTGCGCCCCGCCATGCCCCGCCCAGACTGGAAAGTTTGTACTGTGCGCGCAAGATATTGCATGCGCAGTAACGTACGCAGTAACGTACGCGGTTTTCAAACTTGCCCGCGCAGTTGGCAATAAACAAAGGATCTATTGTTTAATCTACAAAGGATCTATTGATTTAACCTATTGTTCTAAACCGTGAATTTTCAGCGCAATCTAACTTAGGCCATCTCAAATTGCCCGCGCAAGATACAAACTTTCCAGTCTGGTGCCCCGCCATACTGGAAAACATGCATGTTACGCCAGAGATCTCCGGCCTGCAGCAAGTTTGATCCTGCCAAATTCTTGGCGTGGCTTGTCGTAAAAATCTGACTGGAATGGCGTGGCATTGCAGTTGAATAAAATTTGATCTCCTCGCTCGGAGCAACATGCAAATAAATTCATTTTCCCTCATACGCTTGAAAAATAATTTTTCAAAATTATCAAATCATATACATTATTGCTTTAAGAAAATTAATCTTAATTCATTGTATATAATTTCGATTGATAGCGGTTTAGGCATTTTTATGTGTTTATTGCAGATTTTCAGGTAAATCTAGGTTAGTCTACTTGAAAGGTTTCGCAAAATAGAGAAAAAAGTCACCAACAATACTGAAGCCTGTCAGTTACCATCTAAACCGTGATCGTTTCCTGTACCTTAAGAAGTATCATCGTGGTGAGGCGAGTTTTGTGAAGCGCTTATTGATCTACCCAATACATAAAAGGAGTATTTTATTATGTATGTTATGTTACGGATAACTGATACTGTTAGGTTACAGACAGATTAGCTCATTTTTCTGCCTCCAGTTCTACTCATTCAAAAGCAGAATTGCTACTGTGGAGCTGGCTGGTATCAAATCACAGTTGTGGAGTTTTCATGCCACTCCACTTTGTCCTTTGTCCTGAAAATGTTCTTGATCTAGCTAGCATTGCAATTGATGGTTAGCAGTGCTTAAAGATATTTTACAGTTTCTTATTTCTCTATTGAATGGCGAAGGCCAGCCAAATATACAAAAACGACCAATACACCTCTGGCTCTGGCTAACACAGCCTTTGGCATCCTTCTTGAAAATCCCAAGGGAGGGGACATAACGTGTTGAGGGTACGGGTATGTGCCGCCCATATGGGTGGGTTTTTGGGTCCAAAATTCTCTGAACAAGGGTCCCTTTTTCGGCAGATTTTCCTTAGTGGGTTTTCCAGAAATTAGCAAATCATTGTCAAAAATGGGTAGTTTTCCACCAAAATTCATCATAAAGTCAGGGTATGATGACAACCGTCGGTAATTAGAAGAGGGTAGCTTTCTGAAAACCGGGCGGCAGACCCCTGTCCATCCCCAAGTCATGTACCCCTCCCCCCCAGGTTGAAAATCTTACTACATTGTAAAGATGTAAAGAGCTGAGTCAAGTGCTGTCAAGTGGCACTTATGATAGATCTTGTCAATCCTTTTAGGGCAGATTATTGGAAATCCAACCCAAGGAAACAGTGTGACTTTTGCAAATGCTGGATAGCAGACAACAAAGCTGTAAGTTACTGTAAATGTTTCTGATGATTTGGTTTTAATGGTTTGAAACATTGTACAGATATGATTGCTTCAAAAAGGATGAAGGATATCCATGTGGATTTGTTTAGATTTCAAATCTTATTATCCCATACTCAAACTCAAAGTTCATTTTTATAGAGTACTGTTACACATGATTCTTGCCATAGTTTGTCTTATAATTTTTAAAGATTGTATTTACTGTATATAGCTATACATATTTTTTGCATCCGCTAAAAATTACAAAAATTAACAAACTACACTATATACAGGGTGTCTCAGACGTTTGATTAAATATTGAAAAATAAGGACAACATGAACAGGCTCATGGAAAGATAACCCTGTTCCTAAGATTATGAAATAATTTTAGAGACTATGATCGTGCAAATCGGTCGCAAATTCATTGAGTTACGAGCTCTCGAAGGTCGGAAATATGCGATAGCTGAAACCAGAGACTCCCCAGATTACTTGTATTGCAAAAAGCTCGAAGACAGAGTTAAGAGAAGCTTATCCAATGTCATACCTCTCGTTGATATCAGAGCAAACCAACTAGGACTTCTAAAGTAAATTATTTCTTGCGATCATCCTGAAAATTTCCTAATATTGCGTAAGTCCAAAAACAATGGTTCAAAACATTATCGGCGAGAGTCTGAATCTGTTTCCTCAAAGCATCCATATGCTTGACAGTTAGGTTATCAAAAACCTATTTGAATCCCATTTGGTTCGCCCTGAAACAATTGAGAAATAACAGAAACGATGGCCTATGGGACTTTTACCAAAAATGCCATTTTGAGGCCTCTGGTTTCAGCTTTCGCACAAACTTTAATTTCAAAAGCTTGTAACCCCATTAATTTCTAGCGGATTTGCAAGATTCTTGTGTCAAAAATTAATTTAAAATCTCAGGAAAAGGGAGACTTGACCAAGGATCCATTCAGCGTATCGTTATTTTTTAGCATTTAATCAAAAGTCGAACAATTTTTTTGAGACACCCTGTACTTTACATACAAAATTAGTATACAACTAGTACTACTGTATTTATATATGTCTGTAGAAAGAGCCATGTCATAGCAGCAAACTTGATTATGGTACAAATAAAATTTCAGAACAACTGCATTTGCTTCCAAATTGTCCCTTGGAAGGGGCTGGATAAATCCATATACTGTAATTAAACCTGCATTTTGAATATATAAAGACTGATGAAAGATTAAAAGTCATGCTGGAAATCCATTTAGACCACTGCAGAAATCTCAAAACATATGTAGATTTTATTGATATCAAAACTGAAAGCTTTGTTCCCAAGATGAGACGCACATTTTGAATTCACAGTCAGTAGTGGTTAAAAAAGCTCAGCAGAAAGCAGCCAAAATAAATCATTTATCCAAGAATTTCTTATCCAAGCCATTTAGGCTTCAAATTCGATTCTGCACAAGACATGCTCCAAGTCTATTGTCCAGCCCATCCCATTGGTAGTTAAAGGCTATTATGACTAGTGAGCATGGGTGAAAGCCATCAGGGTTTCTCCCTTGCACCAACCTCCTCCCCATGGCTTCTGCTCTCCATGAAGTTAAAGCTACTGTGTATTCCTTTCTCATAGAGTATAGAATTTCATGAAAAAGGAAAAAACCATCAACAGAATGTCAAAAGAAGATTAGCAGAGGTATAGTAGACACAGTGCAGTATCCATTTGTAAGTGTACAAAAACTGTAGGAGACTTAACCTGATTAATATAAAAGGTGTACTGGAAAATATTAGAAAATCATATAACAAGGAATGTTTTCGAAGGTTTTGTAACTTTCCAGAATCAACACAAAGGAATGATGCTTTCAGGACCTTGAAGGGATGCTGCTTTTGGTACATACATACAGTATGATAAGTTTTGCTGCATAAGAACATGTTTAATCAATTGCATTAGAGCTCTGAGAACTGGAAAATAGTCCTTATCAATATACCATATACTCAGGATCAGAGTATTTTTTAGTTTTATTGGTATTTATTAGAATTTTTGAAAAATCTGAAATGAAAAAAATGGAAGAAAAAAAATTAAAAATTCTAAATTTTTTTCAATTCTAAATTTCTTCAACATTCTAAATTTTTTTCAAAATTCTAAAAATACTGTGATCGAGGGTATATACCACATAGACTTTAAGAACAAAAATGACCAAGCATACAAAGAATGAATGGAGAATAAAGAATACAAGTGAAGTAAGCAGAAAATATTTACAGGAGAAAGGAGAATCACTTACCAAACTCAAAGAGAGGCTGTACAGCTTTCTTTCAGATTGTAAAATGGTCCATGCTGTTTGTCTTATTACTTGCTTTGATGAGTTTCTTGTGTTATACTTTTCATTTAATTATTCGATTGTTTGTGAATTCAATTTTAGGTGAAGAAGAAAGCAATTGATAAGCGCAAACAAGATGAATTTTTCACAAAGGAATTTGCAGCAATGGAAGCTGTAAGTAGGACACTCAAGTCCAACCAGGGGTGGAAAAAGTAGCGGACCAGGCACCAATGGTCCCAGAAATTGAAATATTTTTTCCATCCCTGAGTCCAACATCAAGTTTGTTTAAACTGGACCTTTATTCAATTTGCTGAGGAACTCATTTGGTTTCAAATTACAGTTTATTTATAGGACTGGACCACTGTGCAAGTAGCCCCCTTAATAATGACAAAACTTTGCCAAAATTGAATTATTTTGGCATGATGAATTATTTTTCTTTCCCAGCATGCACAAATCAAGGTAAGAATTTACAGTAATGATAAAACATACGCTGTACATTTGCTTGAAAGCACACCATAGTCTATGTAAAGGAAAGACAATTTCTTTTGCTATTTAGAAACAGTGTTAACAGCTATTGAAGTTTCATTTGTTATTACTTTTAAAGTAACTTTTGCGAATGATAAAGTGCAGTTCACAGTGGGGCATTTATACAGGGCATCATGACATTCGCTATCTAAGAAGAATTCGTCGTGCATTCTTATCACTTCATGGTTTAAATCTTCCTGCAACTAGTGAATTGGTTGGTTAGAGAAAGTGCAAATTAATTTCCTTTATTTTCTGTACGAAATTACAGTTATGATCATGATAATTATTATGATTATTTGAAGGTTTAATACCGAATAAAGGGATAATAACTGCCAAAAATATTTATGCATTATGAAATTTTCAGTTGATGTGGATAAGATGGAAGCCGTTTGTAATTTTGTACACTTTCACGGCTTAAATTGTAAAAATCATGTAGTTTGCTTTGCTGGGTACCCTGGAGACCCACTATAACCCTGTTTCTGCCCCATGCCCCGTAATTTGGATTTTATCTTACTCAGTACACTTAAAAACCATTCAAAATCAATATTTACAACGTTGATTCTCTTGGAATTTTATTTCCGTGGCACAGAGTCGCAAAACGATGCATTCGTTACTTTCTACTTTCATTATTTCATAAAAAACTGAGGTATTGTGACAGAGTTTTCTTCAAACCCGCAAATTTCCACAAAAATTCCTTTCTACCATGCTATCATTGATACTTTACATACATTTTAGGCATAGTGTGGTTTGTCTGCTCATGTCTGCACATTTTGTATCCAGCTCGAAAGGTGAGCGTCTTGCAAAGAGTGGCTTAAAATAGCGCAGTCCATGGTACACAATTAAAATATTAGCAAAAAATCCAAAAAATAGTCTTTTGTGCTGTAAGATCATTGATATTGTCCACCAATGGTTAGAGATCAAAATGACATGGAGATTTAGCCCGCAGCATGGACTGAAGGCGCTTCAAGAAGCAGATAAGATAGACAATCTTCCGTGATCAACTGCACTGAAATTTTTCGTTTTTAAGTTTCCAAGAAAGCTATCAGTTACATGCTTACAAATTCTTTCAGAAAAGCAGTACAAAGAAAATTTAAAAAGTTTTGCAGTCCCCAACCATTACTTTTTCAAAATAGCTATCTTTGGAAGCGATTGAAGGAAGTCAAATTTTTGGCCTATGTCATGATGATGCCCCACTGTGCAGTTGTTTGTGGGAAGAATTTTTGGTTTAATTTGTTTTTTTTTTCATATTCAAACTTTTACAAGAACAAAGTACATTTAGTCACTGCACATTGAGCTACCATACAACACCAGGAGGACGATGCCAGGGAATGCAAAAAGAAAATGACAACTCCTTGGCCACTCCATAAAGGAAATCATGCGACTAAATTTCATCTAATTAATGGTTGAAAACCAAGATCAAGAGCTAGACTACATAAAGATTAGAAAAAGTTTATGTGGACTTATGGAAAACTGCCCTTGAGAAAACTTTTACTCCCCAGAGAATATCTATCCCTAGAAAATGATTATTTGATGTGTTAGTCATGATCAAGCTTTTTTATTCACAAATAAATCAAAACTAACTACAAAAACAAAGTACATTAAATATGCCATTCACAGCTGGAAAAGACACAAGGTCATCTGTTATTGATGAAGCTTGGTATTCATTTCAGGCAGCTCTCAAAGCAGTGCAACAAGACTTGAAGAATGATCCTGCAATAGTTGGAGCAAACGATTTGAGCACTCTAGTCAAAGGTAAGTGTCTGTGTAATTTTTTTTTCATATCCATGTAAAAATTACACTACATGCTACATCTACGTTCTACTATACTTTCTAATTACTCTACAACAATACCACACTATAGGGACGGGACCACAAGGAGCAAGAGACAATGACTACCCTTTGGCCATTAACATAAAGACATATAGATAAAAAATTTACTTAAATTAAGACTAGATACTGATACTAACACATACTGGAATCTGTTCCACATTGGATGTCAGGCGACCATAGGCGCGAGATGGCAAACGTATGCTGTCAGGTCAGGGTTGGGTTAACGATATCATTGGTCATGGACCTTTTATGTGCTTAACATCAAATGTGAAACAGACTTACAAAAGAAATAGGGAAAAATGTACCGTAAATAGTGGCTGTGTGGCGGAAAACGAAAAGTTATCCATCGGTGTAATTTACCCATCCAAGTACAGTGTATTCTTGCCTGCATGCAGAATTCTTGCCAAAGTGTGAGTCCTTGATATAGAAGGATTCACAGGAGTGGATGGACCATGCAGTCCTTTAAGGGATTAGAATTCGAGACAAATTACTAAGAAAATTTTGAAGATCTAAAGTCCACTCTGATTATGTAAACTTGCAGAAAGCGTGTAACCATGCTCAAAACTTGATGAAACAGAAAAAAACTTGTTTGTCTTTGGAAAACTAAATGAGAATATAGGGAAACCCAAAGAAGTGTGGAAGTGTCTAAAATCTTAGGATTATCGTCAGGGAAAGAGGCACCCTCCAAAGTATGCCTACCAGCAAAGATAATCCATGTTATGATGATAAATAAATGCTGGCACTTTCAAGGATATTTTTTCAAGTCTAGCTTCAAATTTAGACTGCGTTCACACGATGCCGGCAGATTTTGAAAACGGTGAAAAATGTGACGACAGCAAAATTTGAGCTAGCGTTCACACGATGCCGGCACAATTTGAAAACGGTAGGAAAATTGACAGTAAAAACTCGTTCCTGGACTTTGATGCTGAAGAAAAGTACCTACACACTAAGAATCGACCAGTCTCGATCCAAAAGCGTTGAAAAATGATCTGTTTACGATTCTGTTTCAAATTTATACCGGTTAGAGTTCCGTTTTCAAAATCTACCGTTTTCGAAATCTGCCGGCAAAAAATGTGCCGTTTTCGTGTGAACAGGAGGCCTATCCGTCACATTTTTCACCGTTTTTAAAATCTGCCGGCATCGTGTGAACGCAGTCTTAGTTTAAAAAACTCAAACGGTCCCTAATAGGATAGATAATGTGCATAAATAATATCAACACCTTAACATCTCGGAACCATTGGCACTGGTTGCCACTTCTCTCAATTCTGTTCTAAAACTCTTAGAAGAAATCAACCCTTCAAAAGCAACAGGATTGGAAAAGATTGCTGGGAATTCCCCAAAGACGGTGCCGTGGCTCTAGCAGAGCCAATAACTGAATTATGCAACCTCTCAATCATTCAATCCATATTTCCTGATGGTTGTAAACAAGCGAAACTGAAACTACTCTGCAAACAAGGATCGAAAGATGATCCCAAAAACTATAGACCAATTTCTCTGCGTCCACAACTTAAAGAAATTATAGGAAAAGTTACTCACGGTCAAGTACAAAAGTACCTCGATGAAAAGAAAATGTTATATAAACACCAATCCGGTATTCACGCACATCATTCAACAGATACTTGCCTGTCCTACGTGAGTGATAGGATCCGTCAAGGATTTGAAATGTTGTGTTTACCGGTATGATTTTGATTGACCTACAAAATGCATTCGACACAATCGGCCATGATATTTTCGTAGATAAAATGGTATGTTTAGGCTTTAGTGACTCTTCCATTTCATGGTTTAAATCTTACCTCCAGGGCCGGTCATTTTCTGTTAATAATGTAAAAGAATACTCAAATCCTGGTATTTGTCATGTGGCGTTCCTCAGGGGTCAATTCTTGGTCCACTCATTTTCCTCATGTACTCGAATGACATGGCACAGGCACTTGAAAGACATTGAGAAAATAGTTTCCACCTTAAATAGAGACGTCAGCTCTTTGTGTGATTGGTTTTGGAAATCAAACTAAGCATTGATTTAGAGAAGACAAAACCAACTCCAGTCTTTTTGGCCGAAAAATTGCAAAAACCTAAAAACGTTTAACATTAGGAGAGTGGTCACTCACATATCTTGGATGTATTCTAGACGATGATTAGACTACATTACATAAGTCCCTCTAACTTACGCTCGTTGTTGTTGTTGTTATCGATTCACTTGAGGGACTTATGTCCTTACGCTTCAAAACAGGGACTAATTAGGCCAAGTCCGCCGCGTTCACGGCGCGACCAATCAGATCACTACTTTCTTAATATGGTCAACCCACGTGCCTATTGTTAGTGTTTGATTGGCTCATTAGTTCAAAGTTCGACTTCTCGAAGCGAAGCGACGCTCGAAATGACCTTCGAAGGGACGTTCGACTTTTCTTTCGACGTTCGAAGGATGGAAGATGTTCTAAGTTTCTTCTGATTTTCCGTAAGATTTTAGTCCCCGTTTAGAATCCGTTTGGTCGTGAGTCCTTTGTATGAGTGAAATTAAAACATCAGATTATAAATGTTGAACGAATACAAGGAATCACGTCGTCAGTCTAGACGATGATCTTTCTGGGGTATCAATGGCAACTAAAATGGTTGGAAAGATAAATAGCAAGCTAGAATTCCTGTATAGAAAACAAAGTTTCCTGGATAGCTCCCTTCGTAGGTTGCTTTTAAGTGCCCTTGTCCAACCTGAGCCACTCTGTTTGATACTTGTGATTTTTAGCAAACAAAATGATGCTAAATCTCAACTTAAACTAACAGCATGTGTCTGTCTGGCCTGTGGTGGCCCAATCCTAGTAAATATACCTCACATGTGGTATGGTGGTCAGTTCTCTTTAAGAATGTTCAGACCGTTTTTCTATAATGCTTTAAATTAAAACTTTCAGCTTTCAGCCTAGTAAAAGGTATGCACTTTCAGCCCGGTAAAAAAGATGCTCCAAAAAAGATATATTTTTGCTGCTAGATGTAAAAAAGAAAGCAGCAAAATTTTGTTTTGTAATTGTCAGATATGATAACATTTTCATTTAACTTCTCCTAATGACATTGCTTTGCTTTGCCATTGTCGTCTGTCTTTCTCCAGAGCCTGTTCCATAACAATGCACTTTACTAAACAAGTCGTTCTTTCTTTTTATTTCAAGAAGCATTCGGCAGGTCCAGTATTACCAAACATAAAACAGTTACATTCCTCCTAGATTCAAATGAAACTCATGACGAAAAAACAGCTGTGAAAACGGAGAAAGGTCAAACATCTGGGATGATTTGGATAACATGTCAGGCGCCTCAAGGGCATACTTATTATTATAATCAACAAACTGGAGGTATGTTCATTCATACTTGTTGCAATATTAACAATGTCATCTTCATGTTTGGTTGCAGAGCTCTTTGTAGATAGAAAATATTCCTTTTTTAGAATGTTCCCTCAGTTGACTGACTCTTGTGAAATGATAGGAATGAATAGTCGATAATTTTATCCATCCTATACTTCCACTGTTACGAAGCAAGGACAGATTTTGCAGGACTATTGGTTCATTTGCGTTTGATTGACACTGAATTCAAAGCGATTAGCGAATGCAGACAAAAAAACTTCTCTTAGCTAGTAATTCAAAACAAACAAAGCCACAAAAGTTGCCCTGAAACCAGTAGGGCGAACTGTGGTCTTGTGCACGTGAAGAATGGTCTTTGAGAGAAGTTTGAATTTATAACGAAAGCAGAAGGATAAATTTAAAGATCTGTCTGGCGGAACTTGTTTATTTGGTTCTGAAGACGAGCAGAACGCTGAAATTTTCGCTTATTTAGGGCTAAATAAAGCTTAAATGAAACATAACCACTCAGCTCCTCAATCAAATAAATATATCCACCAGAAATATCTTTTGATTTATCCTTCTCCTTTCGCTGTAAACTCCTGACGTCTCATAAAAACCATCTTCCAAATACATAAGGCAAGAGTTTGCCCAACTGGTTTTAAGTAACATTCACGGCTTTGTTTGTTTTGAATTACTCGTTTAGATGAATTCCTTTGTCTGAAATAGCTAATCAATTTGAATTGCTGTGTTAATTAAAATAAAATGATACTATGTTGTGAACTATTTAGTTTGCTGATTATTAGCCAAGTTTTGTTTGAACCTTTCGAAACGAGGATTGATAACATGTCAATTATTTATCAACGATTAACCTGATTTGTATCTTATTACTTGGAATGTCGTAATGGCTTGTCATAATTTGGATTTGTTGATTACAGTGAAAGCGGTAGAAGCGTACCGCCTATGTCGTCAATATTCAAGAAAGAATCGAATCGTCATTGGAATTTGTTTTCTCTGAATAAAGAAGTCATTGAACATTCTCATTCACTGTGGTTTCCTGGGAAAAGAGCTCTTATTTTAATCCTGCATATGCTCCGCCTAACGGAAGCAACATTCGAATTGGACGTACGCAAATAACAAAGCAATATTCGAATAGTCATCCAATCATGAAATCTATTTTCTAATAATCTTTGGATTCGCATGGTACGCTACTTCCGCTTTCACTGTAATAGCCTAGACTGTCAATAAGATGGAATGAATAGATACAAAATGGTTGTCATCACTTGCCTTCACGATTTCGCGTCAAACTGCGCTTTATGACACAGTGTTTTGAACTAGATATTCACATGTAAATTACATGTTGAAATTTCTGATTGAAATAAATTTTTCGATTCAGAATCAAGATGGGATAAACCTTCAGAACTGGTTCAGAACGACGAGACAGAAGATAGGTATTAATGTTTTTTAATTTTGAAGTTGAGTTCTTGATGTGTTGAGGCAGTTTAACAAAGACTTTCCAAGTTAAAACTACACTGAACCAAATCCGGGGGTACATGACTTGCGGATGGACGGGGGTTTGCCGCCCAGTTTTCAGAAGCTACCCACCTCTAATATCGAAACTAGCCATCATACCCACTTTTATGATGAATTTTGGCGGGGAACTACCCACTTTTGACTATTCTTTGTCAATTTCTGGAAAACCCACTAATGTTTTAGGCAAATCTGCCGAAAAAGGGACCCTTGTCTAGAGAATATGGACCCAAAAACCCATATAAGCGGCACATACCCGTACCCTCAACATGTTATGTATTCCCCCGGGGAACCAAATTCACAGGTCTGCTATCGAATATGATGAAATCAGCTCAAACTGCTGGCCCTGATTTTTATTCCACGATTTATTTCACATAGAAGGCGAGGACTCAACTCTAGTTGATAGGACTTGGTGTGTAAAAAAGAATAAAATATCGATCATTTACTATTGCTAACAGATTGACGAGGGTGTGAAAATTCAGTTGGCTAATATCGGTGGTGCCGTTCAATATTTAGACTTAGCCCAATGTTTTTTTTTATCTCTTCAGTAATGATAGGACAACATTAAAAGAAGACAGTAAATCATCAAGAACGGTACGTGTCGCGATCCCGGGGGTGCAGGTCACCATATATTGATCGGGAACGTGCCATCCAAGCTTCAAAAACATACCCATTCCTCATACTAATTTTTTCCAAAATTTTTACCCGACTTCATGCCAATTTTGCGAAAAAGTATACCCAACCATACACCAGTTTTGCGAAAAAAGCACATTTATTCGTTCTTCGTAACCAAATCGCAAAAATCGATACCGTTCCTTATACCAAAATCATGAAAATCGACACTATTCTTTATAGTGAAATCATGAAAAGCGATACCCTTCCTGATAGCACGTTCCCATACCCGAAATATATGTAGTGCCCCCTCCCCCCGGGGTCCCGATTTGCATTATTTTCTTAATTGTAGCATCGTATTCATACAGGATGCCCCGAAAAAGAACTCCCGTTTGAAAAAATCAGCGAAATTTGATAGACGGCTGATCTTCGAATTTCTTTTTTTTGTCAAGAAGGTCAAGAACCAAATAATTTTCTCAGACTGACAATTGCTAGATCGATTTCTTTGTGGATTAGTTTGGTCTTGATTGCCAGAAAGAAATGTGCGGATTATTGGAGACTTCATTGAAAGTTTCAAATCTGAAAAGTTTGATTTTCTGTCCCATGGCAGTAAATTTGCAGTGGATATCTCTCACCCATGAACAATTGCATTTTCTTCATTGATCTTTGCGAGGAGTCCTTTATTACTTGATTGATGTGTTAGGCCTTTTCTCAGTCATTTTGCAACCATGAAATTTTTGTAAAGTTGAATTTACCTATGTTTCTAGTGCTCGGGAGATAGCGAGAAAAATCACAAAAATGCGTTGATCTTCTGGCTTTTAACTAAAATTTGAATCATTCAATTCTGTGAAGTACTCTTGATGCTATGAATTTTCAAAAGTGGGAACTTTTTTCTAGCTCACCCAGTATATAATCTTATTTTGATGGCTGGTCTGGTATATTGCGCACTGCAAAAATGCACAAATAATTGTTTTGTTAATTTCTGTCTATATTAGGAATCAAACTTGGTCTTTGAAAACAGGCTTTTCTATGAAAATAGCAAACAAAACATTCGGACACGACATTGTTTCTTTGGTTATCCATAGTTCACAGCTCGTGTGCTACTGCGATTTGAATGGAATGTTTTAAACATTTTGTGCTCTTTGCAGATACAATCTTTTAACCTTGCGCAGACCTTTTATGTGTGCTTCAGAATATGTTTTTAAGATGTTTTCAACCATTAGGCTTTGCGCTTCGCGGATGAGAAAAACAACACGAACACAGGCTGAGCAATGCGGTGGTAAATGTATACGGTTTTCTTATCAGGCTCGAAGGTGGTCATGAAGAAGATGCCATTCTACTTTCCCCTCGGAGTCTTGGATGACTATGCGGCCCATTTTCTTGTCTGTGTCCATTATAACCTGACAGCTCACACGTTATGGAAGGAATGATTTGAAACAAAACACTAGCGTGGCTTTGCAGATTTTCAGATAATTTGAAAGTCCTTTCGCAGTGCATTGTGGGACAGCAACAACGTATGAGGCCTCGTGGTTAGCAGAGGCTTTTAGACAAGCTTATTATCAAAGCAAAACGGGTGTAAATGAAATCTTAGCGACAGGTACATTAAATGAATTATGATTTTGCAGCATACTTACTATTTTACTAGTATTGTATTGAATGTTGCATTTTCCAAAAATATAGAAAGTTAGGAGACATTTAATGTTATTACTGTCATACAAATCATATTATCTACGCAGGAATTAAGTGACCGAAATCAACAAACATCAGCTGACGGAAAGAAAGAAAAAGCGTCATCATCAGCCCATGCAGTTGAAGCTCACCCCTTGCTTGGTGGTTGGACTGTTGTTGAAAATCAAACGGAAAGGTGAATACTGTAAATGTGTAATGTCAATTCCTGGTAATTTACCGGGTGAATCAAAATGCGGCTTGTCTTGCGTCGTGAAATCTATCAACAATCTAAATAGCTTCAAGCACAAACATGGGCAGTTCGGACACTATTGTTGTGCTGTCTGAACTAACCAAGAAACAATCATTATTCAATGCTCACCCAAGCCAAGCAATGTTTGTATTCCCTTACAACATCGTATTTTGGTTAGGCCCGAGCTTCAAATGCTGAATCCAAACTAACTACAACGATATTGCGCTTCCCAAACCTACCCTAACGAAATGCCCTCGCAGCGATGATGCGTTAGGGTATTTGGGTAAGTTTGCGGGGGGGAGTGGGGTGTGGAATGTTGTTGCAGCTGGGATTCAGAATTTGAAGCCAGGGCCTAACCAAAGTACGATGTTGGAACGGAATACAAACATTGCTTGGCTTCGGTGAGTATTGAATCATTAAAGTTTCATGGTTAGTTCAGACAGCACAACAATAGTGTCCGAACTGCCCATGGTACACAATGAAAGGAGACTCAAGAGGAAAATCAAGATATCTATTACTTATTGTTGAAAACATGGCGCATTAGCTCCAATTTATTAGTTTTCACCGTTCGTAAAATTGTCCTATTCATTTCCCTATCTAAAAGGAACTATTTTGGAAAAAGGACGTCGACAGAGCGGAAACTGCGCACCCATGCGCAAAAACTCGTAACTTTGAGCCTCCCTAGCTCCCTGCAACAGGTCCCGAAATTAGGCAACACTTGATATTTTCTTCCCAGGGCCTTAAACTATTGATTTATCATTTCAAAAAGCTAGTCTATTCAAACACTTCCTTATGGTCGATGACGTCATTTTACGCAGTTTCTGCTCTGTCTGGGACGTCTTCTTGACCTCGTTGATTTTTAGAGTTTACCTCAAATAAGATATCATATGAGATTTGCGATTTGCAAAATTACTCATGCGAAACACTTTAATTGTTTTATTCACGGACATTTTCACGTGACATCCAGCTTGAGATAGTCTTTAATTTCTTAATTCTCATTTGCTTAGCGAACCTTCAGTCGAGACAAGCGTCGAACCCGATGTGCCAGTGGCCGAAGACGCTTCCGAAACATCAGCTGAAAAAGACACGACTGATCCCGAATCTTTGACGAAAGATTCTCGGAAACGCACTGCTGTCTTCAAAGAGAAAAAGATACGATCACTGAACACCATAGAAATATCAGAGAATGTAGGATTCAAGAAAAGGAAAGTTAACAACATGAGAATGTCTAGAAAACGAACTGATGATAGTTAGTCCTGTTGAAGGAACACACGCGTGGGTCACAGTCGCATGTAAAAAGCGATTTCGAATATTGTATGGAAATTCAGTTCAATATGGTCGTGAAAAACGGAAGCAAAAAGTTGTTGTGGCAGCAGTGATCTACACTGTTACAAGTAAATCCAGCAGGATAGACGTAGGAACGGGGGGGGGGGCACCGGGGCACGTGCCCCCAAGGTTTTGCAACAAACAAAAATAGTACCCTTTTTATTTCAGAAAATGCCCCCTTTTGGGGGGCTCAGCCCCCTAGTTATTTTTACCGTAGTTTAGAGGGGCTTTAGCCCCCTAGTTATTCCAAAGAAGTTTTGATTTTGCTTGATTTATCTATGATGACAAAAGATGAGATCTTCTATGGCTGCGGAACACTTATCTTCCTTGAAGTATGTCAGCATAAATGGACCTCCTGTACATCTGTGAAGTGCCAAAAATGATACATCAAAATGGATTCAGGATCACAAAGTGCAAATGATGATAGAACAAGGAAATGCAAAAAGACATCATTCAGTGATTTAAACAGAGTTTAGCAACTTTTGTGCTGAAATATCACCATCTCAAGCTATTTCAACAAGAAGTTGCTTTACTCTTTTATAAATCATTGATTGATGTCTGTTTGCAGCTATGAAAGGACACTATTATACTGTTTTAGACTGAAATGGCTTTTGGCCATAGAACTACCACCATTTTCCAAACAAAATGCAAGCTAGACATCATTCGAAAGAGTTTAGCGAAGGGAACTTGATTCTTGCAAGAGTTGTAAATCTTCGCGTACTTAGCGGGAAATTATCGTTTATCTTTCTTGCAAAACAAGTTTGGCTGCTTATGAAACTGCGATGCCTTCTGATGAGGAATCTGTAAGCTGAATCCGGAAAAAGTATTTCCGTATGAAACGGTGAGCCCAGAATAGCCCCTCGTTCCCTCGTCAAGATTATTTTTGCAAAATTATATTAAGAAAGTGTACATTAAAATCGAAAACTTTTGGACGATCAAGCTATCGGACAAAATTTTGTCCGAAAGTTTATTCGTCCGAACCCTGGTGATGTCCGAAAGTTTTTTCGTCTGAAAGTTTTAAATTCATTGAAAATAGAAAAGAACAAAGAAACGTAACATAAAATGTAAATTAATCAATGGTTTGCCAGAAGCGATTAAGTTTCTTGAATATTTTATCTTAAAGTTTGGTTCCTTGAAGCGCTTCTTGAAAATAGTTCAAGCATAGCAACAACTTTAAAGTTTGTTTACAGCTGGTTTACCATTGTTCAGTCTAACAAAAATTACATTCAAGTGTCCTTGTAGATGTGATGATCACCATGTACCTTCTGTAAGTTGATATTTATGATAGAATCACAATCAGTTTTAACATCTTTTTGATATCGTGCTTGCTTTTTAATGTCGTATTTGTCCGAAAGTTTTTTTGTCCGAAATTCCCGAAAAAGCGTCTGAAAGTTTTTTGTCCGAAGTTTTTTTGCCGAAACTTTCGGTCCGAAAGTTTTCGACTTGAATGTAGGACCACAATAAACTGACCACAGTGTACCTTATGACAGACGATTGTCAAACCAGACGCTATATGCAAAATCCAACTTCATATTACTGCTTACGAAGACCTGTACTTTTGAATTATGTAAAGAGAAAGGAAAAATTTAAGAAGCATAAAGCTTCCTAAAATTCCCAAGGAACTAAAACCAAAAGACTTTCTAAAGTTTTACAGCTTCTACAAGAATCAAGTTCCCCTCGCTAAACTCTGCCGAACAATATCTAGTTTGCATTATTTTGGAAGTTTATGGTAGTTCTATGCCAAAAAACCATTTAACTCAACATAGTTTTTGGTTATACTATAGCAAGTAGCACTTATTCCTGAAATAAAGAGAAAATCACTTCAGACCAGTAAGTGTTTAACTCCAAAGGGTTACTGCTGTAAAACAGTGTTTCATTGTGGGTCGCGACAATCTCAATGTCTTTTGGTTGGTCGTACCTCCGTATCCCAGCATTCTAATTGGCTTCATCCCTGTTCAGCAGCTCTCTCTACCTGAGCCCCCCACTCAGTTATTGAATCTAGCTCTACACTAGACTTGTGACGATGAAACCCTTGTATCCCTGCAGTAAACCTTGCTCAACTGGGACTCGTAGTTAAAGAGTGAAAAAGCTGGCCCGTTTTTCTGCAATCATCGATGAAATTATGATGGAATCACGGCTTATCCCGTGGCAGTGGTTTCAATTTTGCAATCGCATCGAAGATACTAATACATTCACACTGTAACAAAGTAATTCACAAATCTCATAATCTGATTGGTACTCAAGGAATCCCAGAGTTTGGGCCTAAATAGGGTCGGGTTTTTCATAGAAATATTATGAGTTTCTGTCCCGGGGGGGGGGGGGGGATACATAACATGTTGAGGGTACGGGTATGTGCCCCCAATATGGGTGGGTTTTCCGGCCAAAATTCTCTAAACACGGGTCCCTTTTTCGGCAGATTTGTCATAAACATGGGTGGGTTATCCAGAAATTGGCGAAAAATAACCAAAAATGGGTCGTTTTGCACCAAAATTCAACATAAAAGTGGGTATGACCCCCGTCTACCCGCAAGTGTAGCAGGACTACAAGTGTCGCTTGCACTCTAATGTAGTTTCATTATCATGTTTTCTTTCTATTGTATTCTAATGTGCATAGTCATTTCCGCTCTGCATTTAAGTTCTCATACATTAATTTCCAAAATTTTCGGACGTTTTAATTTTCGGACAAATGAGTTTTCGAATGAATTTTCGAAAAAATAATTGTCCGAAAATTTAAGTGTCCGAATTTTTTAGTGGTCCGAAAATTTAATTGTCCAAAAAGTTAAGTGTCTGAATTTTTTCGTGGTCCGAAAATTTAATTGTCTGGCAAATCGCAATGATAAAACAATTTCTTTGGATAAGAAATGAAATTCTGTTATAAGATTACTATTGTTCTAATGGAGGAACCTTGGAAATCTCAATGAAGGACAGGCAATGTCTTAATGAAAGAAAGACATAATAATTTTAAGTGAACTTGAAGAATGTGACGGATCTTATGAAACTGATTTGAAATCCTGGAGTGCTGAAATTCTGATCATTTAAGAAACTCTCAGCACTGGCTCAAATTCTGAGTTCCTAATGAAAGACGTATATTTGACCTCTATTATTGTTGTTTTGTTACTCTCATCATTGTTGATGTTATTGTTGTTACATGAGGGGACAAGTCTTTTTGCCTCAACTTTAATTCATGATTATCATTATAATGCTTGTATTTTACACTTGATTATGCACTAGTCAATTGAAACCCCGGCCCCCCACCCCCGGGACATGAGGGGGACTTAACGGGGAATATGCCATGGAATAATGCTTCTTTAATGCTGGCTTGTCCCGGGGGCACGGGGGTATTAACAAAATTGGATTGTTACGGGGATAATTAGCGGTGGTTTTAACGTTTTTTAGGGGTATGCGATCTCATTGATTGAAATCTTTACCGTGTACTTGGTCCCTTTCGAAGTCGAAATTCAATGCTAGAGCATATTGATCTTACATAGACAAGCCATAATTTCTTAAAGGGATGGGAGTGATAAACATTGGATCTAAGGTAGGGGGAGAGCGCACATTCAAGAGTAACATATTTTGGGTGCTTATGCCAGCAGCCAGCAGTTTATTTGGTTTGTTATTTTTGAATAGATTCCCTGGGTGCAATATTGGCAACGATTTGAAGGCAATTGCCAAAGTAGAATCCAAGTAGAGTCCCAGTAGAATGCAGTTTTGTGATTCGAAACATTCTTCGAGCCAATTTGATACTAATAGATACCTGAAGAGAGCAATGACTAGTGCGTGTGCAGATACTTCTCAGATTAACTGATAGTAGAGCAGCAATGACTAGTGCATGTGCAGATACTTCTCAGATTAACTGATAGTAGAGCAGAGACCACATGGGGGAGTTTTTTCAATGAGAGCTACATCAATAAGATGACTTCAGCTGCAGCTGCTTGGTGAGTGATCTTCAAAAGAATGAAGTACCAAGTTTTTTGAATGCACTCCTTCTTAAGAGTGAGAATTCTGAAATACCCGGGGAATTGAGCATGGGGAATTTAACAGCCAATGCGCCCCCGATAACGGGAGAAAGGGCGGGGAATTAACACTGCCCAAATGTTAAAATCCCCGCTATGTCCCGGGGGTGGGGGGCCGGGGTTTCAATTGACTAGTGCATTACTATGTTGGTTTCCGTTTTGGGACATAGAGTGAAGAAATTTTGCTACATCTGGTGTATGATTTTCCTACTCATTATCAAATCGTATATGTCCGAAATTTTATTCACCTGGTTGAAAATGTCCGAAATTTTGTCCGAAATTGTCCGAAATCGATAATAATTTCGTCCGAAAATTTTTGTCCGAAAATTGAATGTCCGAAAATTAAACGTCCGAAAATTTTGGATATTAATGTAGCATGTAAATTCTTTAGTCAGCTTGTATCATATCGTCACACAACACCGTTGCTTTCTGACTCCGTGTCTGCGCACGTTAACTGCACCTCGATCCCGAAAACATAACTTCGATCCCTATTACACAAGTCATGTACCCCCCGCCCGGGGGGTCTCTGTTGACCGAAGCGCCATGAACAAGTTAAAGAGCACAGGGAAACAAGAGACTCATCGTCGTAAGTCTAGCTTTATACCACTGGGCAGAAGAACGGTCTATGAAGAGCAAAAGCTGGCTACAGCGGTTTCCAGATTTCTGGAGCTTCAGTTTTGGAGATAAATACACTTTTCTGAAATCAACGAAAAGCTTTGAAAAATAATTTACAAATCGAGCCTTAACGGAAACTTTGATATAAGCTGACTTAAATCAGGGGCCTAGGAAATCTAAATGTAGTCTGTTGTATTCCATTATATTTGATGATCTCGAGAGATTAAGAACATCAAACACAATAGGTTAGTTTTAGGTAGACCCAGTTCCCCTGGCTAAGGTTCTGTCAACCTCGTTGATTTATTTCAAAGAAGAAATCCGACTGTTTAGGAAGCCGATGACGTCCTTGGAATAGTGCAGAATTTATGTTCCTGTTTTAAAGTTCCTCCTTGCAATATTATGCGTGGCAAGTCTAAAATCAGCTTATTGTACTTTGTGATTGTGAAACATGCGTGGATATTGTCAGCTGGAGGAAGAGGAAAAGTAACTTGCGTGCGCATTGCCTTTGTCTTACTCATATGTTACTTACACTTAGCTCGCCAGAAGCGAGGACTGCAACAACGAGACGTTGCTTTTTTCTGAGGTTTCGCTTCAATAGATTTCTGGAATAGACATAGCTATATCTCGTAACCGCTATAAATAGGCTAGAGAAACACCCACAAATCCATTGTTTCTTTAGCTACACAATGAAACCGGATGCGTCACCTGGCCCGGGCCAGCTTTTAACTATGTCGATTCCCTTTAAGCCCCGGTGGGCTTATTTGATTTTGGACACTCCGGAGGGGGCTTAAATGAGAGAGGACTTTTTGAGAGGGGGGCTTATTCACGAAATCAAATGACAAGGAAATATATATTCCTGGCATTACCGTTCAACTGATACGTAAAGTTATATTTACTGAAACTATTGCCGTTTGTAATTCTCAAGATTTTATTACACATGATATATGTAAGTGGGTCACTCCTGCCGTACTTAATTCATTCTGTCGAGCCTGCCCGTTTCATAAACTCAATTCATATAAGTTCGCCGCGTTGGAAGTACGACGTTTGAACCAGACCCTAATTTTCAATGAGAAAACATTATTCTTAGACCTTGTTTAAACTACATCATTTCATCTTTGCATCCGTAAAGTGCAACGGATCTGCCTCTCGTTTACACTGGTCCTGCCTTGGTCCTGCTAATCAGTAATTCTTTTGTTCCTTCTATCTATAGAGACATCTTGGTCAGGTGCAATTTAAACGCTCTTGCACCTTAAAAAGTTTGAAACGGATCAAAACTGTACATTACAACGTAAACGTGGTAGTAGGCATTTAACTGAGGGAGGATTCGTCTTGGCTTTTTCAATAAAATTTTACAGGTACAGGGTGTCCCAGAAAATTTGTGCCCCGTTTGCCTGAAGATTACGACAAAGCGGCAAAAGCCTCTCACCATACTTTTACATGATGTTCCTCTTGAGATATCCAATTAAAGTTTGCCACTGTCCCCGTGAAAATCTGTTGAAAAGTGATGGAGCTATGACGTTCAGAAGAGCAAATTTCTCTGATGACTGAAACCAGCGGTCGGCCATTTTGTATTGCTATTTTCAACAATAAGCAGCTTCATCGATGAGCTGAAATGATTTCATAGCTCTCGAGAAAGTTTCAATAATCATCAGAGAGTTCAGCTATTTCTTACCCCTTGATCCTTGATTGAATGTCAAAATGAAGGCAAGGATCCCAAGATAATAAACAATCAAAAGGTAATGACAAACATATGGTCACGTTTTGCTTGCAGGTGTGGCGAGTGAACCAATTATTTAGTTTATTGATCAGTTCAAAATGCAGCTCCAAAAATCTTTTGCCCTTCTTGTTTCTTTTTGTTCATTGTCTTCGGTAACAAATCAACAATTGCTTGTAGCAAATAAAGGAAGAAATCTTTGTAGGGAAGGCAAAAAATTAAATTTGAAGTATACTTTTGTCGAGACTTTTGATATTTTACTACTTTGGGAATTCTTATCTTCATTTTTGCATTCTATCAAACAAAGATCGTGGGGTACAAAATAGTTGAACTCTCTGTTGATTATTGGAATTTTCATGAGAGCTATGACATTGGAGGCTGCTATTTCAGTTCACCCATGAAGCTGTTTATCGTGCAAAATAGTAAGATAAAATGGCTGACCGCTGTTTTCAGTCAACAGACAAATTTGGTTTTCTGAAAGTCATAGCTCGATCATTTTTCAACGGATTTTCACGGAAACGGAGGCAAACCTTAATTGAACATCTCAAGAGCAACATCATGGAAGAGGGTACCCAATATATTTTTCGGGAAGCGGGAATCGCCTTTTTTTGGACTCGGGAATCGGGAATCGGGAATCGTGAAATCTTTGTGAGCGGGATTCGGGAATTGCCATCAGCTTTCGGGAAGCGGGATTTACCAAGATTGTGTCAAATTCTACTTCAGCCTCGTTCTCGTATTGGAACAATTTTTTGTGCTTAAGTCCCATATGAGAAATGGGGTGTGAGAATGTGAGAATATGGACTTGTGCCTTTTCGTCCCTCGTTTCCCTGCATTCCTTGATTTGCTGATACCACTTTGTCAAAAAGGACTCATAGTATTACTACGATGGAGTAGGCACACCATTGGGGCACATTTCAGGCCCTCACAGAGTGGTTTCCAACTCACCAGACAAATTGCCAGGACTTAGGGACAGTGCAAAGTTTATTTTATAACATGGCCGATGCAAAACGTAACGTGGCAACTACTTTTTTTGAGCTCGTACACAACCGGGTCAACATTTTTTATTAAGCAAATATGAACGGGCTTGAACGGAGCAGTAACTTTTCATAAGCGCAAGATAAGATGAACTTTTAGATATAAAATGGCTTCAGTACATAACTGTGAATCATGCAAGTTGAGAAATGCATGCAAAGATGTGTATAAATGACGACGGATTTCTTTGTTGGGTTCTTGAGAGATTGATTCATCATAGTCATTGACAAAGGCTCTTGTAGAGATGAACTACCTTTCTTATGGTATTTGGCTAATTCATCGGTGGTACTATTGTACTATACAACATTTGTTGTTTATGAATGCGGGCCAGATGCATTTTTAAGGAAAGGGTGACTGGGAAGTTGTATATTTTTGCAACGATTTACTACGGGGCGAGCAGATTTTTCCTCCAACAATTTAACTTTTCCACCACCCATGTAACATAATAAATTTTTCGCTGTCCCTTAGGCTGTCTTCGTCTGGGCATCTGAAGTCTCAGTCGTCTCCTTAAAACGGTGGACTGGGTGGACTTCGCGAAGAATAATCTCAGGTACTACAAAGAATGGGAATTCTGAAAACGGTCGAGATGGCAGACTTCAGGAGAAAATGCCGAAGGAATTCACATTCTGAAAAGGGTGGAGTTGGCAGGTTTCGCGGAGAAAAATCTCAAAGAATTAGAATTCTGAAAATGTTAGAGAGTTCAAATGCTTAACGTTCGGACGAGAGAATTGAAGCCACTGCAAGAATAGCAGCTTTATGAGTAGAAGGTTTCCGAGGCCTCGAAAGTCCACCGTTTTCATAAGAGCCCAAAAGAATACGTCAAAACTCTCCCGGAAGTTTACCGAAAGAGGAATGACCAAAAGAACGGGAATTTAGCTTCTACCAGTTCTGCCATTTTTTTGTTTCAACAAATAAGGAGGCCCTATTTTGACAGTGGTTGTTGTTGCATACAAAAACAGTTGGCATTGCCTAGGATTCACTTGCTGCGACAGATCTACTTTGCCTCTACAGAGGAAGATTAATGCTTGAAAGATATATAATTTGCAATAATTATTTTGATTTTCAAGACTTTGAAGTGATTTTGTGGAGTGCATGAGCACTCCCGCTAGTTTAGGCTACTTTTTCAAGGAAAAACGGGGACTGGAGGTCATAAGCTTGATGAGAAGACGCACAAGATTCCTTGCACCATCCTGAGTGATTGCTTTGGAAGACTACCTACTGAAACGTGCTACTTTCATAGAATCTAGGTTTGGCAGACATATTTTTCCAATATTTTGTCATTTTGTACCTTGAAAAGTCAAATTACCTATTTTTAGTGTCAATGTCAGGAAATTAGCACATTTTGGAAACATAGCAAGAAAAATACAAAAAGTGCGTACCAGAGGAAGCAACGACCAAATTCCATGTAAGCTGACATGTTGTTCTATCAATCAAAACAAACAGGGCTAAAATCAGATAACCCTGGGCAGAGATATTGGCAAATGAATTTGTTGTTGTAATGAGCATTCTGTAGAAATCTACCAAAAATTACATGAAAAGCAAACAATGTCAATTTCATCCAACTTTGCAAGCGAATATCTCCGGACTCAGAAGCCACAAAAGTCTACTCTTTGCTCGATCCTAAGATTGTTTTGATTATATTTGATTTTGTGATATTTTGTTTTTTCTTCCTGTTTTCCGCATTCTGGATACCCTGGATCAGAGTATTTTTGTGTACGAGTCGCCCATTATGGCCGTAGTTGAAAAAAGTTACGCCGCTTTGCAGAGAAGAGCTAACCAAAGAAGAACTGTTTTAATTACAATTCTTTATTCATCAAATTACCCTAAACTGCCTCATCATTTTTGCATGCATGGATAAATATCCCGGGGGGGGGGGGTACTCCCATACTTGACTTGACGGGATGTGCCGCTCAACAGGGTGTCCTTTTACGGTAAAAATTATGCGACAGGGTGTCCTTTTTTGATAAAAATTATGCGACAGGGTATTATAATTGATAAGAAAATTATGCGACAGGGTATCATGTGGAAGCATACCTTTTAGAGTTATCATGAAACAATGGATTTTGGCAAGATTTTTATGCGACAGGGTATACTTTTGGGCAATTTTTATGCGACAGGGTACAGGGTGTTGAGCGGTTTGCCACACACCCCCGTCACTTCCCTAGTCAAGTACCCCCCCCCGGGATAAATATTTACTGTACGTTTTGAAAGTGTGAATAAAGTTGAATATGATGCTTCCCTAAATACACTTCCCTGGTAAACTGATGGGCATAACTGGCGATGAAAATAGCAAATAGCGACACTCAGACTTCATGGCCTCAAATCTAAATTAGACATCGATTTGCTTTGGTCTTAGTGTAAATTCCATCTATAAGCGTGCCGGAAGAAAAATCTAGGGGGCTGCCCAACACAAAGCCTATTGTTTACCAAAATTTTTGCCCGACCAAGGCCAAAATTTTTCCCAAGTGGAGCTGATTTTTGAAAATTTCTCCGAAGCTGGGGGCTACCGCCCCCCGCCCCCAACTCGTACGCCTATGATTCCATCTCCAGAGAAGGGACTTCTGAACAATCAAGTCAGATTGAAAAAATCAGACCACAAGGTGTTGAGCGAAAGAAAAGAAAAAGAAGGAATGTACACGGAAAACCCGAAATTGACGAATGCTTAATCGACACAAAGGAAGTTCAGATTATGTTAAAACTGACGTCAGCAGAGATTTTCCTCTCAATTCGAATTTTTTTACTTATTTCCAGTCTCCTGAGATTCAATTTTTCGTACTAAGCGGCCATAGTGGGTGAACCGCCATATTGGGCGACGCTACTCCAGACGGCACCCCATCTGGCCACCGCCACATGTTGTGAAAATGATTAGTTTGGGCTATAGTACATCTTTAGTCAAAAAGCGGGAATTCGCTAAAAACTATGGTCGGGAATCGGGAATTGGGCTAAAAACGGAGCGGGAATTCGGGAATCAGGGGGCCCATTGGGTACCCTCATGGAAGGGGTTAGAGAGGATCTTTTGCTGTTTTGTCACAATCTTTAGGCAAACGGGGCACAATTTTTCTGGGATACCCTGTAGTGTACAGCATTGTTACTTTGTTTTGTAAGATGCAAGATAACAGTATCGTGGCTGGCGTAGCCATCGCGCTTCTTAAACTTCCTAACAATCTGTGATCGTGCACCGGCTTTGCGGTCTTCACTGCAATATGTGTTGATCCCTCATCTCAACCGTAATACGGAAGTAACAGTCGATTCGGAAGCATATTCAGTACGATAGTTCCTGGTTTTTTGCTCTGCTTCAAAGTCCCATTTACCTCAAAAAACGTCCAACGAAACTACTGAAAAATTAACTTCCGAAGTTTCCGTATAAAAGGACAGTATCATTATCGGCCTTCGGTGACAGAACACGTTGCTTTGTGCCACTGCCGTATGCCAGTGAAGGCGGGAGAAATGGAGACACCACACTTGATGTTTACGATCATTGCATTCCTCTTGCTTGGCCTACCTGCAGACGTACACTCTGATAAGGTAAGTTCCCACTTTCCGTTTTCAAAGAAATTTGTGCTGGGATTGAAAAGCATTTTGACTAATGAGGGGAAGGACTAGGAGACAATTTTCCAGTCAAATCACAAGTTCTCGAATCTCAATTTTCGCCAAAAAGGTAGCAAAGTTACAAAATTTTGCAATTTTACTTTTGCAGAGTATTGTCATGGGATGTAGCCTGGCATGATTCTTTTTTTTATTTCATCGCATCTTCCGATTTTGGCCTATTTTGTTGCTTTTTTCTTGATAACACAAAGAAAAATGCTGACATAAGCAATGACGATGGTTAATTTTCGGTTGATCTTTGAATGTCTGAAAAGTATATGCTTGAGGCTATTAGCACACGAAATCTGTTTGCTCCACCTAGAGTTAGGCCCCGTTCACACGTATCCGGATGTTTTTGAAAACGCATCTTTTTTTATCCGTTTTGGGTTAGTGTCCACACGGAGACGGCGTTTTCAGTCACCGAAAACGAAGGTTTTTGAAAACGCTCTCCAGAGTGGGTCTTTTTGAAAACGCCGTTAACGGAGCTTTTCGAAAACGATGACGTCACAGTATCGATTTAATACGATTTAATACGCCTCCCCCTTGCCCCCCGCCCTTCCCGGCGCTCTGGAAATGACGAATCGTTTGTTTGTTTGTTTTCAATTTGTTTTGAGTGTGCTTGTCAGGATTTCTAGCCATTGAAAGCTAATTTAGGCTCACAGTGCATGCCGCATCCAGGCATGGGACCCCTAGGTTAACGTCCCTTCCGAAGGACGACGAGGTGAGTTGTGAGGTCAGGCCTCGTGGTCACCCATCCGGAGTCTGACCTCACCCGACCAAGCTTAACTTCAGACACCTGACGAACACTGTTTAAGCCACTCGGCCACTCACCCTGCAAACTCGCTAAACTGCTATGAAAATTGTCTGGGATAACTTGGCATGTGCTTACATATATTTTTTCTATGTAGTCAAAAAAGTTCTGAATAAGTTCTGTTTGCTGAAAGGATGTGGGATGCAAAGAACTTCTTCGGCATGATTCAGATGGGGTATGAAATTTTCCTAGTTTTTGTCAACTCATCCTTCGGCAAATGACCGTTCCCTTAGTCGCTCCGCTGACGATCTCCATGGGTGAGAGGAAACGAGATGTTTATATGTCTATTCTTTAATGAAATGAATAAAACAAATCATACCTGTGTCTTAATCGTTGCTTCTGTGTGCCTTTCCCTCTTGAAGTCTCAGTTCGATTCTATCATTGGCCCATTGCCTAAGTTTGTTTTGTCAGATTGCAAGAGGGAAAGGCACACAGAAGCAACTATAAAGACCCAGGTATGACTTGTTTATACATTTCATCCAAAGAAAATAGGCCGTGACACGCGCCGAGCCTTATCTGGGTAACCGATCTTCGTCAAAAGGGAATACTGAGAGCTGATAGGCTAGAATTAGACTACAAGTGGCTTGAGCCACCACTCTTACATGTTTAGATTCTTTTAAGCCCCTCCACACCGTCTTAAAAATGTCTTCTTCGATACAAAATTGAGAAATTTTGCCTTCTTCCTTAGTGTGCATTCAGATTTGTCACAGTGGAAAAACAAAGCCCTACCACAAACAATAAGCTGGTGGATCCTGTAACTGGGACATATGTCATGCGCAAGAAGTTTATGCTGCAAAGAATTTGTCCGAACGTAACAGAAAGTGTGTTTAGTGGTAGGTTACAAACTGCCAAATATCAAAAATGAGCTTGATGCACTTTGGGAGGTTTCATGACAAGTCTTGTGCAGGGTTGTGCCAACAACATTTTCAGAATGGTACTTTCGATCAGACCAAATTTCGTGAAATTGGTGACCTTGGCTGGAATAATTAGTGGATGTAACTTGTCCAAATTTAGCGAGCTCTAAAAAAGTTACGAAAATTTGGCTTTATCTGAGGGGGCAAAATCGCCAAAACTGGTATTTCTGGAAACCGATTACGACAGTTCGGCATTCCCTAGATAGGCGGGGGAAATAGACTAACCATCTAACCAAGTGCCTAACTACAGTTTTTAAGGTTTGTAATGTTAGAAGAGACCATTGTGATCAATTTAAGACAATGTGCCACTTTAAAAAATTTTCGAATGTCACGTGATCGATGACGTCAGGGAAGGGCCAAATGTCCTAAATACTGCAATAACTTTTGACAGATGAGTTGAATTGAGGTGAAATTTGCATAGTTGAAAAGAGCGTTTGAAGAGCTTTCGATTGATGTATAATTTTTTGCATTTTGATGAAATTCAAGAAAAATGTATGACGTCATCAATAACATGACGTCATAATTGACAAATTTTAAAGACCATTTTAGAAAAAAATTTTTCATTGATTCTTACTAAATCGACCATGTAGATTCCGATTCTGCAGTTAAAAAACACCAATCATTCACAGGAATGTCAATTTGGGCATGACCACTTTCCTATATAATGTGTCAGTAGTAACACAATAGGGAAAATTACGAGACCAAAATTGACGTTCTTATGAATGACAGGTATCTTTTGACTTCAGAATCGGAATCTACACAGTCGATTTTTAGTATGAATCGATGGAAAATTTTTTTCTAAAGTGGTTTTTAAAATTTGTCAATTATGACGTCATGTTATTGATGACGTCATACATTTTTCTTGAATTTCATCAAAATGCAAAAAATCATACATCAATCGAAAGCTCTTCAAACGCTCTTTTCAACTATGCAAATTTCATCTCAATTCAACTCACCTGTAAAAAGTTATTGCAGTACTAGGAAGTAAAAGCGCTCGCTTCGCTCGCGCTTTAACATTCCTAGCTCCTGCGGAGTGCTTTTATGGTAACTGTACTCTTTCAGTGACCACCATTCAAATTCAGCATGAAATCAGGGTTGGTAGTTCACCGGACCGCCCCAAAGCCAAACCGGTTTAGGGAAAAGGCCATACCTTTCAAAACGATAATCTATTTTTGTACCACCTATTGTTATATTGTTATTTTAAACAATGAACACTTGCATTCCATTGTTTTCACATACTATGTTGTGTAGCTCTGGATGAAAACCCTTTGTCTTCGATATTGTCTTGCAAAGAAAAATGTCCTAGATTGTGAGCGTCCCACAACATTTTAGGCTTTCAACACAAATCAGGTTAGAAAATGTAGTCCAGTTTGAAGAGAATTGAATGAAAATTGACCAAACTATCAGAAGAAGCCAAAATGAAGCCAAAAAGCCAAACTTAATTTATGAAGCCAAAAATAAAAGAAAAGAGCCAAATTTCCAAAATTTGACTTAAAAAAGCCAAGCTACCATCCCTGCTTGAAATCAGAGCAGTTATGATCATTCATAACGCCAGAAAATGAGAAACTCGGACATGCCCCTTCCTATAACATCCCTGTACCCCCAAATAAGCCCCACATAAACCTTAAAAAAATTGTTATGTTTTCAACACATGAATCCAGTAGCGGATGCTTCAGAGTTTCCTCGCGTGTCTTAGCTTCAGAGTGATTAATGAGACAATTTTGCCCTTCACCCCTGGCCTCTTTTTGAACTTCATTCAGATGTTAAAGTTGGTCCCTGCCATTTTTCTCTTAACTGAGATATCCTTTGATTGCTCTATGCTAAGTATGATTTGCTATCGAGCCATTGTCACCTAGAGTCCTTTGTGTACAGGCTGCATCTTCAGAAAGTCTAAAAATCAAATTTGGCGTAGTACAAAATATGAGTCTCCACTATAGTAGTTGAACTAATGATGAAAAGTTGACTTTAGATGACTTTTCCTAGACTTATGACGATGAGTCTCTTGTTTCCCTGTGCTCTTTGACTTGATGATGGCGCTTCGGTCAAGAGAGACTCATAGTATTACTAAGAAAAACCTGGCCCTATTTAGGCCCAAACTGAGCAATTTCTTCAGTACCAATCAGATTGCGAGATTTGTGAATCACCATTGTTAAGGTGTAAATGTGATAGAATTGTCGATTCGATTGAAGAATTGAAAACACTCCCACGGGATGGAGATTCGAAGCCGTGATTCTTTTGTAATTCCATTGATGATTGAACAAAATAGGGCCAAGTATTTTACTGTTTCATTATGAGTCCCTCTTGAGCAAGGTTTACCGCAGGGATGCAAGGGACTCATCGTCATCAGTCTAGACTTTTCCATCACTTCATCTACTGTAAAGTGGATACATATTTCCGCTTACTTAGGCCAAATTTGATTTTCAAATAATCTGATATTGCAACATGCCTGCAAAGGACCCTGGGTGATAATGGCTCTTTAATTGCTGACTATTGATGCTCTAAATCTACTATAGATAGATACATCAGTCTCTGAACCAGGAACGTACGCAGGAATTTGCAAGGGGGATCGGATGGTTGTTTCCCTTAATACAATCTAGGTCAAACTTGAAGCCTATTGATAAATACATGGCATACATAGATTCGTTTCAGATATCAAAAAGGTGGCTCCCAGGGCACTTCTTTGAATGGTCAGATTTCGAGTAGAAAACCTCTCCCTTCCACGCTCCAAAATCACTGGGAAATATTGCTAACCTGCCCGACCACTCTCTTCTCAAATTTGAAAGAAGTCAAAGCGTAGATAAAAGCTGAACAATATGCTTTTGAGCATATTCTTTTTATTTGCTTTTATCAGATAAGAGATCTTGTTTTTTTCTCCACAGTGACTCGTCTTTTCATTGCAGTTTCGATCCTTCCTAAGGATTTCTGACTTTTCAGTAAAATTTCAGTAAAGTCTTTTCGAATTTGGCAAGTGGTATTTCACTCATTCGAAAAAGCGTGCATGATTTTTTCAGAACAGAAGGATTTTTACGGAGTTTGGTGGAACGTTCGTGGAAAAAAGGATTTTGCCAAAGATGTAGCAGAATTTTTGGAGTGAAATGCCCTTCGGAATTTTGGGGCAGTGTTCCCCAATCCCCACAATTTCTGCCAGTGTTCGGAAGCCTACCAATATTTAAAATTGCGCTAGTGCCCTCGCAGTAATACAGGAAACTGCGAAGGCAGTGTTACCTGCATAGTATGATGCAGGAAATAAGTGAAAATAAGTAAAACTGTGCCAAGGCTTTCCTTGAATGAAATGAATAGCTTCTAAGTTATATTTCCTTGCACTGGAGATTCTTAATTTTTTGATGATCTAAGAATGGAGTTTCTTATAAGCAGTTTTTTATGAAAGAATCATTCGTGTACAACTGTACATTTATAAATAGATATGTGCATTGATATGCAAGGAATTAAAGATAAGGTGTTCTGTGAGAAAATACTGTGGTATGCTGGAATTCAGCTTCTCACATGAACAAACTTCGATTTTATTGAAATATAGAATGTCTTTTTGGTTCCCATACGTTAACTTAAACCTCAAATGGAGGATTCAGTGGCATGGAATATGTCCTTGTAATCGGACCGTACGACTGCACTACCCCGGATCTTATGACACTGGACCCTACGACCCAAGACGAACATTCAACCATACCACCCCGGGCCAAAGTTTGATACATCTAGCTTACAACATTTTTTCGCCACCGATGGTTTAGTGACCACGCAAGACATCAGTACGTGTCAAAGTTTTCATTGTCACGTAGAATTCCGTGTATTCGTACTGAGCTAAGAACGAAATTCGAAGCAAGAAATTCGAAAGCCAGTTGTTGCAAACAAAACCGGCCCCTCTTAATGCTAATAAAATTGATGAATATCTATGTTGAATATCCACAAATATTAACCCTTTCATTCCCACCGTTGCCATTTGGCAACACACATTTCAAGGTCTTCCACGACTCCCTAGCTTCCTTGGTCCGGAATTTGCTCCTTGTATTACTATAAAGGAGCCATTGTTATTTTAGAATGCGGCAAATGTTCGATGTTTGACTGCCTTTTCATAACAAATATTGAGCATTGAAAACGAGAGGAATCTCTGTGCTGCTATTTTATGGAAATGGTCACTGGATAATGATCTAGATAACGTTGAATGAAAATTGAAAAATATGTGTAAAAGGTTTATTCCCAAGCTGAAACCTGTCGGTTGGAGCACATTCAATCAAGTTTTTCGTATGCCTTGCTCAGCACCGCAAAACTTGTCACAAAAGTTTGCGTTGCCATTTGGCAACAATGGGAATCTAAATAAAGTCAATGGAAATTTGTATTGGAAAATAGTTAAGGTGGACAAACATGCAAAAAAATCATGCTGTTTTTTTCTCGAAAATGGGTTATTTTATGTAAAAATATACTAAAGACTACAGAAAAAAAATTTTTTGACAAATCTTTCAATATTTGGGAATGAAAGGGTTAACTTCTTTGCATGATTCAAATCAGAGAAAGCAAATTTTCCATGTTTGAGTTCAAAGGCCATGAAAATAACAGACTCAGAAGAGGGCTATAAAGCATTTGGACTGCTAGGGTTACTTCAGTCTTTCTAGCCTTTCTAATTTTTTCATAAAAATAACAAGAAGTAAGGAAGTTATATCTTAAATGCGCAGGGTCACGTAACCGTAAACAAACCTGTTATCTCTATGATCTATATTGTTGGCCACACGTGGCCATTGTGTTCTGCTCAGATTTTGGTGGATGGGGTGAATCCACAATAAAGTTACTTCTAAAAATCCACCAATATCTCTGCAATCCTACAACGTATGAGTGTTTGGTTTATTTCTCAAGAAAATTCAAGAGTCCATCTTCAAAATAACACCTATATTTTGAGAAAAGTAGTGGAAAATCTCTGTGATATGGACTATCAAAAATCCTGAAAAATCATCGTTTCGAAAGAAGTTTGTTTACATTACGTGACGCTGCCCCTTTAAATGCAAACATTTCTTATCCAGATCCCCAGTCGTTCATGAGCACCTCTGTTGACATTGAAGACAATGGAAGTATTAATACATCATAACAAAGTCTTTTTAACCAAATACATCAAACATGGACCTGGGGTCGTATTGTCGTACGATCTTGGGTTGTAAGTCCCGGGTCGCAGAGTCCTCGGGTCCGGTCAAAAGAACTTCTCATTTTTTTGTGCAGACGTGCTGGGGCTGATTTTCAGTATTGCGAGTTGGCAAGCTAACGGCTGCACGCATGATACAACCAAAAAGACCTTAGAAATGATCTTACAGGAGAAAATCGGTCCATTATGTGACCTTTTTGTGCTGAGTTCTCGTTCAGGGTTTGTAGTGTTACAAAAGATGATAATGCTAGAAGGAAATTAGTTATGAAGTCATTTGCTAACTCGTTGCAAAATAGACCTAGGATCGATAACCAATACTTTCAGACCAAACCTGGTAACATAACATGGTCATCGACGTTAAAGCAGACTTTGCTTGTCTTTCATTATTATCTATGGACATCTACATAAGTTTGAAGTCATGGAAAAGCGATGAATCAGGGGAGTAGCAAAGGCAGTTACTGGATTGCATTATTTTCATCCAACAGTAGAACCCAAGAAATAACTATTTCGTCATCAAATGCCACTTGTTTTGCCAAATTCGGACTCTGCACACCTCAGTTATGTTACTTAGCTTGGCCTCAGCGGTGAGTGAATTGTTGAACTGTTATTGAGGTTACTTCCAAGTCACCCCTTTTGCAATAACCGAGGACTCTCCCTTGCTGTGATAAATTTATATTTGGAATTCTGTGGACTTGCCTAAGTCGTCATAGAAGAAAGAAAGCGAACACACTCTTCCTTTCCTCCAGGACGACTTGGGCAAGTCCAGGAAATCTGGAAAACATTGCATAACATACTTTAATCATACTCTACTTTGGTAGCGTAGCTTGGTCAAACAGGGCCGTCGCGAAGGAAGCTTTGCAAGGGGGGTGTAATGGTCTAAGTTTGCCGACAAAGGGCGTGGTCATTGGGTGTGGTCATTAGAACTAGTCATGCCTGAGAAGTGTCTTTATTCATTGGTTCTCAGCTCTCTTAACTCGATTTTTACACCATGCTCTACTTGGTATACATGAAGAAGATCTTTTGCTTAGATACTAGCTTTCAGAATTAAAGCAAATTGCAAATAGTCTGTTGATTTCCAATTGCTGTTCCCAATGTTTCGA
Source organism: Aurelia sp. 3 sensu Dawson et al. (2005) (assembly GCA_964020215.1). Taxonomy (NCBI): domain Eukaryota; kingdom Metazoa; phylum Cnidaria; class Scyphozoa; order Semaeostomeae; family Ulmaridae; genus Aurelia; species Aurelia sp. 3 sensu Dawson et al. (2005). The sequence continues at coordinate 3,619,322 of OZ026583.1, read as the reverse complement.
ACGGCACCAACCTGTTTTCCCTTTCATATTCTGGGTGGAATCTTTCGTTGTCACCTTTTCTATAGTTGTCGTCGAAAGTTCTACCACACACAAGACATTTCAGTTTCACATGTTTTCGTTTTCTGGTGACATCGGTAGTAGTACTGCCACTCATTTTGCTCCTGACTTTTGCCCAACAAAATCAGCCCGAACATCGACCAGAAATTAAATATCGTCAAGTTGTTTTGGGAATAAGATCAAAGCAACTATTTATTTTACCAAAGATTGCAAACAATAGTTTACACTGCTTTTGTGATTTAATTCTGTTCTAACTTTATTAGTCATACAATAACTCACTGTTCTGTGAACAATTTGTGGAGAACGCCGACTAATTATTGCTGAGCAGAGATTGCCCAAATTTTACCAATTTGCCGAAAAAAGCAGGTTTGAGGGTTCATTTGCCGACTGATGCTTTTTTCAGGGGGGGTGTCACACCCCCCACACCCCCACGTCGCGACGGCCCTGTGGTCAAAGAACAGTCAAGCTTTATACTTGCAATCAAAGATCCTTTATACGGGTAAACAGGATTTTGGTTGTGGCCTTGAGCCAGTCATCCCGTTAACATTTGGAAATGATGACACTGTGTTTCTAGGGTCACAGGTCTGATTTTTACGGTATGCCATTTTGGCCGAAGTTGAGAAACTTAGGCTATGCGTATGGCCTTTAAAATCGTCAAAAATCAGTTTCAAGAGTAATCACTTTGTAACTTGAGCTAAATCTTCACTAAGAATTTAGTAAAGAATCTATATGTTGTAATCAGTAAATTTTAAGCAGAAGACTTAAAAAACTACAAGAGCAAACTCTGAATTTGTAGCAATGCGACAAAACCAAGAGGAGAGCCTCTGCAAAATAGGGCAATAACTTCGTTGTATCTAACGTGAGCATCGAAATACTTTAACACGAGCGAGATAGATACTGCAGCTAACATAATATCAACTATTTGCAAGCTTTTACTCCCTTGGTGTTTGGCAAAAGCAGCTGCAAAACTTGTTTTTAGCTCAGATTGAACGCTGCCATCAAATTTCTATGGCTGCCATCAGCATCCACAAAGAAAGGTCGAAGGTTAAGGCCTATTGTTGAATTGAATTGCTAAAATTTGGGTACAAAACCCCTTCTTACATTACCCCAAGACACTGTACGAAGAAAAGTGTTGGACCCCAGGCAAGCCTTTATCGTCAGCTATTTTTCATCGTTTTTCTGAAATTTTTGGAGGTAAGCAGTAGGCGTGAGGAGCTGCGTGCGGGAAAGTGTCACAAACAGGAATGTGCGTAACAAAACTCTTCATCGCTTATATATATAGATTTAGGAACATTTGGCCCCTTCCCTGACGTCATCGATCACGTGACATTCGAAAATTTTTCAAAGTGGCACATTGTCTTAAATTGATCACAATGGTCTCTTCTAACATTACAAACCTTAAAAACTGTAGTTAGGCACTTGGTTAGATGGTTAGCCTATTTCCCCCGTCTAAGACCAAAATTGCCAAAAAGTATAACATTCTCTACCTTTCCGGTAGAACACAAAGACTTCATGCGTCTTCATGCATAATCAGAGAACAGAGCCGATTCAGATATCGCTAAGTTCTGTGCAACCAAGTGTCCAATAGCAAGGCAACCGTCGAATCAATGAATGAGAACTTGAGATAGAGTTCCAACTTAGCTCAATCTGGTGTCGACAATGAACTCAGGTATTTCTTGTAAAATGTCTCCATTTCATCAAACTTGCGCCAAATCTATTCCGTGCCTATCAGCGCTCAAAGTATGTCATGATCTATTTTCAGGGGGCAAGCCATATAGGCTGTCTATCTTTGTTTGCTGTACCCACTGCACTACCACTTTCAAATACGTTTATTTGTTTTTCAAAATGCCCATTTGAGCCCTGTCCTACTTACATGCCCTCTTTCTTGAAACTGTCCTGAACAAACCTGTTGTATGTCTCATTTTCGTTCATTTCAGTTCTATCAAATATTTACACACGTTGTATACTGTAGGATGGTTAGCTGCGCCACACAGCGATGGCAACGAAAAAGAAGATGCTAAACTTAATAAAAGGAATGTCCGAAGTGGATTCTGGGGTACTAGTCGTAGACGATCAAGTTCCGGTTGGGGAAGTCGTAGACGAACAAGTTTCGGCTTGCGTAGACGACAGATTTCAACGATTCGCAGACGTACCATTTTCACGATTCGCAGACGAACGATTTCAACCATTCGACGAAGAACGTCTTGGATGGCTCGAAGACGAACGATTTCAACGATTCGAAGACGCACCATTTTCACGATTCGCAGACGAACGATTTCAACCATTCGACGAAGAACGTCTTGGATGGCTCGAAGACGAACGATTTCAACGATTCGAAGACGCACCATTTTCACGATTCGCAGACGAACGATTTCAACCATTCGAAGACGAACGTCTTGGATAACTCGAAGACGAACGGTTTCAACGATTCGTAGACGGACACTTTTCGTTAGCCCCCCAAGAAGCAATTCAAAAATCCCCAAGCCAGTGCCCGATGAAGGTAAGAATTTGCTTATGTTATTAAATCACGAGCAACATTACAAAACATTTTGGTATTTTTGCTAGCAGACATTTGCATTCAAGTCAATCCAGTGGTATAGGTAACAAATTATCAAACTTCTGAACTTTTCTGACGCACCCAGAAGCTGTAACCGGCTAGTCTGCACTTTAGCGGACCAGCTTTCAAAGACTGCACGCTATGTGTCATGGTGAAAGGGTTAGGGTCAGGGTTGGGTTTCGGAAAAGGGGTTTTAGGGTAAGTTAGGGTAAGTTAGAATTAGTTAGGATATTTCAGGATTAGGGTAAAGTAGGGTTAATTTAGGGGTTAGGTTAGGATTAATGGGACGACTGCACTTTAGCGGACCAGCTTTATGTCATATCTCTCAGGAACTAACCCTAACCTAACCCTACTAACCCTAACCTAACCCTACTAACCCTAACTTAACCCTAACTTATCCTAACTAACCCTAACTAACCCTAAACTAACCCTAACTAACCCTAACTTACCCTAAAGCCCCATTTCCAAAGCATAACTCTGACCCTAACCCTTTCACCATGACACATAGTGTGCCGATTTTGAAAGCTGGTCTGCTAAAGTGCAGACTAGCCGGATTAATTCCTGAGAGATATAACATAAAGCTGGTCCGCTAAAGTGCAGCCATCCCGCGAAAAAGTTTTTGAATTAACTTTCGCAAATCGGCCAAAATGGGAAACTTTACAGGAAGAAACTTTCACGAATGAGGTTTCTTATCAAATTTTGCAATGTCTCAAAGGTTGCTTGACTTTTTGATAATTGTTAGCGGCATAGTTCGAAAGGTTTGTTATTCAACAAGGTCAAATTGAATGATAAGAAGAGCAATATCCATATTTGATTGCACAAACATTTGATTCTATGTTTTAGACAATTTTGCGGAAATAATCTTTCGCCAATTTCATAATGTAGGATACTTCGTGCAATAAACTTTCACAAAGTTTGGCAAAAATGTGAAAGTGTCTTCCTGCAAAAGCTTTTTTCTTCAAAGTAATTCATGACTTATCTGTCTACAGATTATCTAAAAGTTGGAAAGAGCCGACAACATTTGTTTGATTCTGAAGGACTCGAAAATCCTGGTGGTAGGTTTCACAGTCGTGTGCCACATCTTCCGCCTGGTGCATCAGGAGTGACCATTGGTCGAGGTTATGACATAAAAAGTAGAAGCAAACAAAGTGTCATTAGAGATCTGAAGAGCGCAGGAGTGTCAGAGAGTGATGCAAAACGTTTAGCTGAAGGAGTTGATTTAACAGGGCAGGCGGCAAAGAAGTTTATCAAGGCTAGTTTGATTATTTTCATGAAAATTTTCGTGAAGTGGCTCCGTTTCCACATTTTTGTCGAATCGGCAATTTTGTAGTTTTTTGAGAGGTAATATCGCACAGACCTTTCAACTTTCTTTCAAAATGAAGGCGATTCACGAAAAAGAATTAACTGTTTTTTTTCTCAATAGATTAGACCTAATAGGCTAAGGTTTGTTTTACCCATTTCAAGTCATGTGACCATACTCTTGGGAATTATGCTACTTTTTGCATTTATGGCACAACTTTATGGCACCAAATATGTCAGAGAAATCAAAAGATGTTTTATCAAGAGATTGATCACATGACTTGAAATGGGTGTCTTAGCCGAATTTGTCTATTGACTGCCCTTCACAACTACTTTTGCATGCAAAATGAGTGAGTTCGTTATCCAGGTTTCAGGACATCTTCAGTAACTTTTTTGCTGTTTACATTTGCAACTTAACTAATCAGCCGTAGAAATCCCTTTGTTTGTAGTCTTCAAATTGGTCCAGTTGCTTGTGGACGTTAGAGGGGCTCCGTTGCCGAACTGTAAACAAAGCTGTGGACATCATTGTTTTAGGCACCTGTCTATTTCAATATGTACCGGGTGAGCCAGAAAAAGTTCCCACTTTTGAAAATTCATAGCATCAAGAGTACAGATTTGAATGATTTTTTCTCACTGTCTAACGAACACTAGTAGTATGGGTAAATTCAACTTTGCGAAAATTTCATGGTTGAAAGACGACTGAAAAAGGACCTAAAAAACATTGATCAAATCATACAGGGCTTCCTCGCACAGATCAATAAAGAAAATGCAATTGTTCATGGGCGAGAGATGTCCACTGCACATTTATTGCCATGGGACTGAAAATCTTTGGTATCTGATGTCTTATCACTCATGATAGGTGAAATGCCCGTACTACTCTGTGTAAAGAGAGTCCTTATGATTTGATCAATGCTTTAGGCCCTTTTTCTGTCCTCTTGCAACCTTAAATTTTCATAAAGTTGAATTTACCTACACCTCTATTGCTGGAAAGACAGCAGGAATAGTATTGAAAATACTTCAGTCTTTCAGCTTTTTACTAGAATTTGAATCATTCAAATCTGTGAAGTACTCTTGGTGCTATGAATTTTCAACACCCTTTTCGCCTCACCCGGTAGTTTGCATGTTTGCATTGACCTAAATTACACAGCTTTTTACTCGAATTTGAATCATTCAAATCTGTGAAGTACTCTTGGTGCTATTAATTTTCAACACCCTTTTCGCCTCACCCGGTAGTTTGTTTGTTGGCTTCTAAGCCATCAAACAGTGACAGTTAAAAATCCGCTAATGTCAAACTACACGTAATTTTTTATAAGAAACTGCTCATAACAAACTCAACTCTCAGATCGCCAAAAAATTAAGAAACTCCAGTACTGGGAAAACATGACTGTATTTATTTCGACTAAGGCAATAGTTAACATAGTTTACTTTCGCTTGTTCCCTCTATAATATTACTCAGAAGGTACTTGAGTAATATCTAAACGTTGGAAAGCTTCAAAAAACATTGTTTTGAGATGTTCATCAGGGAATCGGAAGTGAACGAGAAGACTGCTATAAAATCCGAGCACTCAAAATCTGATAATTTTAAGAAACTTTCGGTACTGGCCCAAATTCTTAGTTTCTTATAAAATAATACGTGTAATTGTAAAAGATATGAATATTTTGTTTGCTCCTCTGTGAAATACAAATATTCACCTTCAAAGAAATTTGTTTTTTTTTAATTTGTTTTGAGTGGGCTTGTCAGGATTTCTAGCTACTGAAAGCTAATTTAGGCCCACTGTGCATGCTGCATCCAGGCATGGGACCCCTAGTTTGACGTCCCTTTTGAAGGACGACGAGGTGAGCTGTGAGGTCAGGCCTCCGAAGTCACCCATTCAGAGTTTGACCTCACTCGACGGAGCTTAACTTCAGTCACCTGACGAAGACTGTACAAGCCACTCGGCCACTCACCCCGCAAATCTGTGTAATATTGCCTGTAAAAAATTGTAAAATCGTCGTCTTGACTGAAATTTGGATACGGAGCCCTAATTGGAGAGGCGAAATTTGGAGAGGTGCATTATTTTGAAACGCTTCATTTGCTATGATTATTGTCTTTTGTCTAAAGTGATTCTTTTGCCCCTTCAGGATTTAGGCACATTTGAAATAACCAAACAACAGCAGAGGAAGCTCTTCGATAAAACGTACAGTGAACAACAGAACGAAGCAAAGCGTTTGAGCTCAAAATACTTCAAGACGAACTGGGATTCGCTTAATCCAAAGATTCAAGAAGTGCTGACAGATCTCAAGTACAGGGGTGATTTCTTACCAACTTCAACAAGTGCAGCACAACAGAAGTTAAAAGAGGCTGTGCAGAAAAATGATCTAAGCAAGATGAAAGAAGTAAGTTGAGGCAAAGCATAAATTATTTGCGGTCTATTTGAAGTTCGTGGCTTTGCTAAACTCTATGTAGAATTAAAAGTCACGTTAAGATGTCCGCCAAGAAAAACATTGAGAGAGCTTCCAGGAGTAATTTTTGCTTTATCGCAAATCTTTCATGACATTCAATTTGAGATAGACTTTCGTCGGCCTTAGAAATCACTTTCCTAGCGCAACAATGAAGTCTATGGATGCAATAATGACGAAACCTGCTCCTGTTAGGCTGGGCTGGAGCTAAACTTGCATTTTCATGCTGGAAACGATATCAAGTACTTTATAATTCTGCCAGTTTTACGTGAATCTCCAAATAAGCAATAAAGGACTGCCGACGAATAAATCGAAGTCAGTCAACTCCTTAGATGTCTTCTGGTTCGAGGCGCTTTCCTATTTTCCCTGTTCATCTGGTTGGTAGGATAAAAAAGACGAAAACAGGCAGATTTGGGGAATGAATTGCCCTTTAACTAATTCATCCTTCAATTGAACGTCATTACGTACATGTTGAGGTGATAGGGGTACGTAGGATGCAACTGTTTCACCACAAGTTGAAAGATCTCTACCAATGTTGTCCTGCAACGGTTGAATCTCAGAATGTGTCCAAACTGTGCCATTCGATTAGGACCAATACGAGGCAGAAAGAGCATTGCCCCCATGCCTTAGAATTGTTGGAGACTTCATTTTGGTAACATGTTGAATCGTCCATGTTGGGTTTACGCAAGCTATTTCTCAGCATTTTATACTAGACCACTTAAGAATTCGAGTACTAAAGTATAAAGCAACATAATGTAAAGTGTGAAGCGAAAGCTTCCAACCTTGATGCAACACTCTTAACTCCTGCAGCTGACATTGCCAGAAGAATGTTTTGGGCCAGGGAAGGAGATTGAAAACCCATCTCTATTGTAAGCATTCCAAAATTAGTTAGATTTCTACAAAATGTAGATAAATTTCGCTTATTTTAGACTCGTTTTAAGAACAATGAAAAATTCAACTACTTAACTCTGAATTCATGCCGCACTACTCGTCCTTATGTTGTATCTGGGTCCTCACATTTGACAAGTTCCAGTTTTATGATCAACTTGAATTACTTTCTCAGGTTCTCAAAGATGGATACTGGAAAAATCGAGGCGTCACACAGAACAGAATTGATTCGAGGCTGAAGATACTCGATGGTGAGTACTTAATTAGTATTCCCAACTGAAATTAAGCTCTGGGAGCTGCAGTCTGCTTTCATAATTTTGGGCCTATTTCTCATGTTTAAAAGTGCCTTGTACATCTTCTTAATTTGTCAAAAACCAATTGGGAACCGCTTTTTGAACCATAATGACAAAGAAGAACTAAATCATAGACAGATATGATACTGTTTGGTATGATTTTGTTTGGTAATACTCTTCGCACGTCTAAAAACATTTTGCAACTGGTCATAACAAAAACTGCAACATTTCTTAACTTCGAATGGATTCTTTATAGTTTCTACTGCAATTTTTATAAGCGGTTCTGGTATTCTGGCTGCACACCCTCCCTCAGTGAATGACATGTGAAGCACGAAATTCTAAGTTGTAACGTTAAGGTAGGTTTCCACTTGTGCGAATTTGGTCGCGCGATCATGCGACCAGTTGTATGGGCATGCGTAGTGCGTTTCAGTGACGAAGATTCCCCAGTCATCGGTGATCGCGCGACTGATTTTGGAAGTTGGCTTGACTTCACCTTTTTAGCGACCTGCACGAGCAGAGCCAATCATAATGCTTTAATTTTGCAATAATTACTTGATACGTATGCCTAGACTACGCACAGTCACATGACTAGTTCGCGCGACTGCCTTCGAACGATCGCACGGGTCGTGCGACCACATTCGCACAAATGGAACCCCGCCTTTACACTATTATTATTATTATTATCAATTTCTTTTTCGTTGGTTAAAATAACAGATAGCTAAAAATATTTAGCTAATTAATTCCAACGCTAAAAATGTATGTTACAAGTGTAGTAAAATATTTAGAAAATTAAACTATTTACAATCCATCAAAGTATACAATAAAAACAAATTCTAAAAACATTATAAAAAGCCCAAATTCGGAATAAAAGTGCGACACAGCTTGCATGGACAATTTTCTCCCTTCCAATCTTTTATATTTGCTTTAAACTGAGCAAGGGATTCAGAGTTTCGTATTGTTTGCGGTAATATTTGCCATAGTTGTGGACCTTTAAATCTGACGCTTTCTGTGCCATTTCCGACCGATCTCACCCTAGGTTGAACGAAATCGTTATTGCTACGCAAATTATAATGACTTTCATTTTCTAAGAAAATTTCCTGCATGAAAGAAGGATTCAGGTCATTTCTGGTTTTGTACATCTCAGTCATAAGTAATTGAAGGTTCTTTGTATGAATAGTAACGGCACAGTCCTTTTCTAATAGTTCACTATAAGTAGATTCGGCATCCTTATAAGTTATTCTCAAAGCCCTTTCCTGTATTTTGTTAATTTTTTTGTTCAGCTGCCTGCTGTGAAACATCCAGATTAAAGGACAGTATTGAAATTGACTGGTAATAAAAGCCCTCATGAGAGTTCTTAATTTTTTCTGATCCATGTATGGTGATATGCGAGCAAGTGCATAAAGTTTATTGCTAGCCTTTTGGCACAGTTTGGAAACATGACTATCGAAGGAAAGTTTGCTATCAACTTGAACTCCGAGTAGCTTCTCTTCAGAGCTATTTACAACGTCAGCACTTCCAATCCTCACAGTAACAGGATCGTCACATCTCTGCCCAAGAACCAACAAATGGCATTTATCTGCATTTAATTTCATAAAGTTGTCGGCAAACCATTCTAAAGCTATACTACAATCATTTTCAAGCCTATGAACTATATTGTCAAGGTTCTTATTGCAGGTATAGATTGTAGTATCGTCTGCATAATTACATATATCCGAGTTTTGAATAAAGAGTAAAAGATCATTAATGAAGATGTTGAATAGCAGAGGCCCTAAGACTGACCCCTGTGGAACACCGAGTGCTACGCTTTTCCAAGAACTGAATGACCCATTTACTTTCACTCTTTGTTGTCTATTTGTGAGGTAATTGTTAATTAGTGCTAATGCTTCGCGAGAGAAGCCATAGGCGTGCAATTTCGCGATCAATAGATCATGTCTAATGCAATCAAATGCCTTGGAGAGATCCATTAATACAGCCCCTGCCTTACCACCTTCATCAAGGCTAATTTTAAATTTTTCTAAGAGCCTTATCAGAGCGTGCTGGGCATTGTAGCCTTTTCGAAAACCACAGAGAAGTGACGATAAAAAGGGTGTAATATACGCAACTATTTGTTTATCCATTATTCTTTCAAACAGCTTTGAGACCGTAGGCAGAACACTGATTGGTCTAAAGTTAGTCCTAGAATTAGATGGTCCATTCTTGGGAAGAGATGTGACATCCGCGCACTTTAGTTCATCAGGAAAGGACGAATTCTCTATGCAATCATTGAAGATTTGCGTCAAAGGTTCTACACATACATCAGAATTTGACTTGAGGATTTTAGGAGGAATATTTTTGTGCGTTGTAGCTTTCTTAGGATTTAGATTCCTGACCTCTTTGTCCACAGCATCGGGGGTAACTTTCTGAAAGTAAAAGGAACCAGCATTTTGATATTGATCTTTGATTTTTAGAATGCTAGGATGATTGGAGAATTTGTGTACAGCCTTATCAATAGGATCTGTAATTCCTTCTGTTGCATTTTCATAACCACAGCTTTCATTTATACCAAGGGAATCCGTTACTGAGACGAAAAATTCGTTCATGGTTTCTGCTACTTCGAGATCGTTGGAAATAATAGTTTCATCTTCAATCAAAATCTTCAATCACACTACTATCTAACCCCCACTTGTGCGAATTTGATCAAGCGATCGCACGACCAGTTGTCTGGGAATGCGTGGTGTGTTTCGGAGACGAAGATTCCTCAGTCATCCGCGATCATGCGACTGATTTTTGAATGAAGTAGGATTTACTTCAACTTTTTGCGACCAGAGCGAGTAGAGCCAATCAAATTGCTTTGATTCTCCAATAATTATTTAACACGCATGTTCAGGCCATTGGTCGCTACTGCTTTTTCGAGCGATCACACGGGTCGCACGACCACATTGGCACAAGTGGAAACCCACCTTAACCCTAACCCTAGGTTTGTACACTCCCGGGGGGGGGGGGTACTTGGATACAAAACGACGGGGGTGTGCACGCCTACGATAGTTTTTGTGAGCCGGCTTTAGAAAAAATAGCCAAAAACCATACCCGGCATTAGAATTTTGGAATCACCCAAAACCACATTCTACCGGGTGAGTCAATAAAAACGCCCGGCGTTTGAAAAAATCCTGATCCCTGAAAAAAACAAACAAACAAGGTGCAAACCACTGTCCACAATGGGTGGGCAATGCATAACAATAACAATTGGTAGGGCAGCCTCTTTTCTGTTCTTTTTGAATGAATCACGTGGGAGGCTAACGCCGATTGTTTGTTTGTTGTGAAGAACTTCATTGGGAAAAGTGGGGAAAATTATCAGAAGCTCTGTTGGCGAAAAAGTAACCGGTTTTAGAAAAAAGATTAAATTCAGGCTACCGGCTTTAGATTTTATCAGCAAAACAGATACCCGGCCTTAGAATCGATCGCTGAAAAAGATACCCGGAAAGACGTGCACATCCCGTCAGCAAAATATACTAAGTACCCCCCCCCCCGGGTGTACACTTTATTTTGCTCGTTGCCAACCTGACATACTCTCGAGTACCGAATAAACGGCAGGGGGGTGAGAATAATCGGGGGGTTGGAAGTGGCTCGATATAACAATAATCGGGGCCGGGGGGTTGGAATAATCGGGGGGGGGTACTTGGAGAAATAGAAAATACTTGTCTTCTTAAGTAAACACGTATCTTTCATATATTCATGTGAACAGTGATGTTACTGATACATTTACTTTTGAACTCTGGTTCTGTTGAGTGCACTTGTTGAGACTGTTTCTTGCGTTTATTCAGAAATTATGTTTACTAGCATTTCATTTGTCCAAAAATTAATAAAAGGGGGTTGGAACAAGAGCGGGGGGGGGTTGGGAAATTTTTCAAACATTAATAAGCGGGGGGGGGGCGATTATTCGGTACTCGAGAGTAAATGAGCGGTCACTAAACATCTTACTGTCAATTTTTTGAGTAAGTAGCACTCATGCTTTATGTTCTTTACCTTTACAGACAAGTAGCAATAGATGTTGAAGATGGTGCAAGAAGGTGAAGAACTGTAATTGATGAAAGATTTATTTTATACCGCATTCACACTGGCAAGCTAAACCAGCTTAATCTAAACCAGGTTATCGAATGGAGCTTTCTAATTGGTCAGTCCAACAAATCGAATGCGTTTCATTGGTTGAAATTTAACCTGGCTTAGATAAAGCTGGTTTAGCTTGCCAGTGTGAATGGGGTATTAGCTTCTTTTATTATCTGAACTGCTTAATAGCCACTCAGATTTGTTTAAACACATGATCTCACTAAATTAATTGTTTGTAGAGAAACTAATAGATTCGAACAAGTGCAAAAAGTTTCTTGAATTTCTCACTGAGTTCTTAGAAGAAGGGCTAACCATGAGTGGTGGGACACTAGTAAATTAGATAAGGTTAATTTAACTTCTTTACCTACCTTGAAATGCCATAAGATTCTCTTCCTTGACATTGGCAGCCTTTCTCAGCCATAGTTCTTGCCTGGAACTGAAGAGCTCTATCACAATTGCTTTCAAAATGTTTGGGCCTAAACTGAACTTTGTCATCTCCTGCGCATTGCTGTGCCTACGCAGTGGTCTCGAAATCGCGATAGAGCTCTTCAGTTCCAGGCAAGAACTATGGCTGAGAAAGGCTGCCAATGTCAAGGAAGAGAATTATGAAGCGGTGATGGGGTCAAAAATATTTCGTCGCAGCAATAGCGATCCATCGTTGAAATGGTCATTCATCGTTGAAAACCTGTCCATCGTCGGAAAGCGATTCGTGGCTGATTCGTCATCATCATTCGTCGTCGCAAGCACCATTCATCGTCGCAAGCATCATTCATCGTCGCAAACATCATTCGTCGTCGCAAGCAACATTCATCATCGCAAACATCATTCGTCGTCGCAAGCAACATTCATCATCGCAAACATCATTCGTCGTCGCAAAGTAGTTCGTCGTCGCAAAGTACATCGTCGCGGCCAGGCCAAGGAAACGCCTGCTGGCGCTGTCTGCGATGTGATATGCAGCGCTCCCTGGTGATATGCGACCTCGTTTCCATTGACGTAGCAACGGAGCAATTATAATCAGGCTTGCCTAGCAACGGAATCTTTGCTGTGGAGAACGACCAAGAAGAAGACACAGATGGATTTGAAATATATTCATTTAAGGTTTCACAGGACTTCAACTTTCCTCACTATTTCATAAACCGTTGCCGTCTCTGAAAGTCGTTGAAGCGCGAGAATGGGCCTAAAGCAGAACCGGTGCAAGTACCCCGAAAGAAAACTAAAATATCTCGCGAGTCTCATACTATCTCAGAAAGATTTTTCGCTTGATTTATTGCCAATAGTCATCCAAAAGCATCTTCGATTGCTCAAAGTTGGGCGGGGTAGGGCAGAGTGAAATTTTTACGAGTGCGTGCTTGGAGCGTGACAAAGAGGTTGAAGTGGCCTAAGCTACCGCTGAAGAAACTTAGCCGCTGCAGCTAATTCATGCTTTCTAACGGCTAAACGATTCTCGCTATCCAAAGATAAAACATTTAAAAGTCACATGAATGTCTAAACTAGCCTAAAATGCTTACCACTGTTGTAGAAATTCAATCCAAAAACGCGATGCACTTATCCGTCCAAACTTCAGTTTCCATCTTGGTTTCACTGCGAAGTGCGCGATCCGCTGCGAAGGAGGCGCATATCACATCGCAGAATGCAACTCAATGCGCGATTCCTCTCCCGTGTTTAGCTCCCTGGTCGCGGCCTAGGCCTTCCGCTTTCGGCAAGGCATGATGGCAGGTTAATTGCAGGATATTGCCAACTTGTGTTCTGCTGGTAAAACAACTGAAACATGTAGGTAAAAAGAAAAAGAGTTTTATTCGTGATCTTCATTTTTCTTATCCATATGGCTCGTCAGCTGCATTTGGTTTTAGCTATTACTTTGGCTTTTTTATGTTTTCAATGAAAACGTTTGGAAGTATGGAGACTGTCTTATGAGTTCACAGATTCCGGAAAGGGGTTGGCTCACTTTCTAAGAATTTTGACTGAAAAATTTGAATCTGTAGCTATCTGACAAATATCGTTGTATTTGTTTTGAACGTCTGAGTCCTGTTAATCCTTCAAAGTAAATTTTATTTTGATGGTGAATTATAACTTATTCATTGTTAGGTTCAGCGGAAAGTTGGCTGGTGCAAAACATAACAGGGCAAATACTTTTTTGAGCTTGAACAGAACTGGGTGACCACTTTTCATAAAGCAAATATTTATGGCCAGTTACATTTCATATGCTCAAAATGAAGCTTGAAATTTAAACTATTTATGTTTGATGACAAAACTGTAAATCATGCAAGATGAGAAATACTTGGAAGGATTGTGTAACAATTTTCGTTGTCAGTTGTTTCAAAGAGTGACCCATCAGTCATATCTCTTCATCATTAAAATTAATTTTTTTTCATTGACAAAGACTTTTAAGGACAAGGATAATTTCTGTTATGGTTTTATTGGTGGTACTATACAACATTAACCTGAGATCAGGCTCACTCGGAAGAAAATTTTAAATCAAAAATCTCAGGCTTATTCCTTATTTAGTTAATGCAATGTGCATAGCCTTTCAAATCAATCAAAATTCCAAATGCTTTACCCCCGCAGTTCTCATCAATAAATACTGTTGGGCCATATGGCCCTTCTGGGGGTGATAGGGATAAGCAACCTCTGTTGTTCATGAATACAGGGCAGAAACATTTTTTATCGAAAGGGTGACAGGGCAGTTGTTTTTCTTTGCAATAATTTCATACCGGGTGAGCAGATTTCTCTGCAAGCATCTTTCCTTATCATGTCATATGGTAAATTTTTCTCTGATCCTTATTCATCAATAAAAGCAGCTGACAGGAAATTTGATATCAATGAGAAAATGAAGATCACGAATAAAACTCTTTTTCTTCTTGCCGACATGTTTCAGTTGTTTTACCAACACAACACAAATTGGCAATATGCTGCAATTAACCTGCCATCATGCCTTGCCGAAAGCGAACTTTGCGACGACGAATTACTTTGCGACGACGAATGATGTTTGCGACGATGAATAGTGCTTGCGACGACGAATGATGCTTGCGACGACGAATGACGATTACGACGAATTGCTTTGCGATGACGATTAAGGACTGAAGCTACGAATAACAACTGCAATGACGAATTACTGTTGGAACGTCGAATCACTTGATGATGACGACGAATTACTTATTCAGCCACGAATCACTTTCCGACGATGGACAGGTTTTCAACGATGAATGACCATTTCAACGATGGATCGCTATTGCTGCGACGAAATATTTTTGACCCCATCACCGCTTCATAGAGAATCTTATGGCATTTCAAGGTAGGTAAAGAAGCTAAATTAACCTTATCTAACTTACTAGTGTCCCACCACTCATGGGCTAACCTGGAAACTTTCTCAAATTTATGGCAAAACCTCAAAACGCTACTGCGCATGAGCTATAACCTACTGCACGGGGGACACGTAAGTTTCGTCGGACAAAGCATATATCGCCTCCCCAACCATATTGCAATTTCTCATGGCTTAGAGATATCATCTGCACATTTATTGCCATGGGATTGAAAATCTCTAGTATTTGTATTAAATTCTATGACTTATAACTCTTCACGCCCGACAACCCATCATTCGACTTCCGTAGCCTCGTTCTGATGATAATAGTATTTCCATAGGAGCATAATTTTTCTCGAACTTTGGCCTGATTTTTGCAAAAGAAATATATGACCTGTATCAACCAACCTGAGCAAAACTTGTAGCAAATTTATCAGAGATTTTGTTCACCCCAAATTTGTTTTCATTCCAAAAGTTTAAATGACCGGGTATCAATTGTTTCTGAAGACAGGTCATAGATTCTTCTGGTAAACTCCATATATGGTATTGGTTCACCCTTATTTGGCACAACTTTTCCAACATCAAACAGGTCGACGAGCCGCTTCGGGAAGAAAAATTTCTTGTCACGGGACTGAATTTTACAAAATATGACACTACTACTTACACAATCTAGGAGTTTGATATTGTATATTCAGCTGTAAGATGATGGATGATATATACATGAATGGTAGACTAAGAGAACACTTCCGAGCCGTGAGAGAGCATAAAATGTTGGAGCGGAGACTGACTGGCCTAACCAAAATGAAGGGAACAAGACATGAACCTGGCCAGCGCCTAGTTGATAGGCTCACAAACTCCAATAATAAGCAAGTTATATTTTACATCACGAAAAAGGCAGATAATTTTTACGTGGCTTAGGACGTTTCTTTATTCTATAACTTGTCATTTCTGCAAGAAAATAAACTCCTAATGAATCCGATCAATTTCTGTAAAATTTGACGAAGCGATAAGCAAATGAATGGCTTGCAAGTTGAAAGAAACCCTAGAAACAAGATAAAGCCAAAATTTCTTGGGAGAAGTGATTTTCGCATGGAAATATGGATATAATGAGATAAAATCGAAAAAAATTGGATACCAAGGCGGCAGAAAGCCGCAAAAACGTTGAAAAATGGAGATGGAGACAGACTGGCCTAACCAAAATAATGGGTACAAAATTCATAGTTAGTCCACGCCTTTTTTATAGGTTTCATAACAACAACAAAAAATATATAAAACTTTAGCTCAAAAGAAAGAGAAATGAATCTTGCATGGCATAGGAAGGGTTTCTTTCTCATAGGACGTAGCATTTGGAAGAAAATTGGCCTTGAATGAAAAAGTGAAATTTTGGTAAAATTCGACGAGCGGAATTGCAGCAATTCAACATGCAGGTGGAATGCAACTCTAAGTTCAGAAAAAGCTACAGAATCACAATTTAATTGGTTTTTGGAAGAAAGTATGAATGTCGTTCCAGAAAATGCCAACTTATCGATCAAATAGAGAACTTATGACTGAGAAAGAGACAAAAAGTCGAGGTGGAGACTGGTTGGCTTAACAAAAATAATGGGTACAAAATTCATAGTTAGTCCACGCCTTTTTTATAGGTTTCATAACAACAACAAAAGATACACCAAACTTTAGCTCAAAAGAGAGAGAAATGAATTTTGCATGGTATAGGGAGGGTTTCTTTCTCATAGGACGTAGCATTTGGAAGAAAATTGGCCTTGAATGAAAAAGTGAAATTTTGGTAAAATTCGACGAAGGGAATTGCAGCAATTCAACATGCAGGTGGAATGCAACTCTAAGTTCAGAAAAAGCTACAGAATCACAATTTAATTGGTTTTTGGAAGAAAGTATGAATGTCGTTCCAGAAAATGCCAACTTATCGATCAAATAGAGGACTTATGATTGAGAAAGAGACAAAAAGTCTAGGTGGAGACTTGTTGGCCTAACAAAAATATAATGGAATTGCAAAGCGAAGTTGATCCGCGCCTAATTCAAAGGATCTGAAACGGAAGCCAAAAAGATGCAAAGTACCATATCAAATGAAAGAAAAATGAATTTTGCATGGTATAGGATAGTTCGCTTTTCAAATAAACTCGTCACTTCTCGAGAAAACAACCCTGAATAAAAATCATGAATTTTCGTCTTACGAAACGAAAGAAAAATCTAAAGGGAGTCTTACGATTAAACACTTCCTGAAAATGGGTAATTTTATTTCCAAATTATCCCAAACAAAAGAAAACTAAGTTTGTGAAGACTGTTTTTCCAAATAAAATCAAACATCTTTGGAATATCACAGCAGATGGATAAGAAATTCAAAGATTAATGTTGAGTTGCAATTCCGGGCCTACGAGATTTTCGTGAAATCGAAGAGGATCTGCTTACCTGCTAGCATCCATAGCGTTTGTTTCTCTGCTTCCAAATCATCAAAATCTTCAATTTTTGCACAGTTTTTATTACCAAGCACGCTCAATATCAGATCTTACAAAAATGAAATGTTTTTTGATGTGTACGCGTGATGAAATCAGGAAAAGGGCGCGCAAAAATCACATGACCTCCACCTGCCTCCACAGCTTCGAGGATTCAATGTGACGTCACACGTCAGTAGGGGTTGTCGGGCGTGACTCTTGAGAGAGATGAAACACCCGTGCGCATTGTTCTGTTTGAGGAGAGTTCTTACGATTCGACCAAATGTTTAGGGTAACTTTTCAATCATTTTGCAACCATGAATTTTCTGTAAAATTGAATTTATCAATATTTCCAGTCAGCAAAATCAGAAAAATTCTTTGATTTTTCGGACTTTAACTAGAAGTTGAATAATTCAAATCCGTGAAGTGCTCTTGGTGCTACGATTTGTCGAAAGTGGGAATATTTTCTGGCTCACCCGGTAGATCGCTATGGACTGTTCCATATTGTTGTGACATAATTATAAACTCACAATCAGATAAGGCTGTACAGTTTGCGACAGTCTATAGCCTGCGTGAGGTCTTCCTTTTGTAAAACCGAAAGACAGAGAGATAGAGAGCGACACAAAGAGGGACTTTTGTTAACCACTTTCATGCTCGATAGAATATTGGAATTTTTTGGGTGCGGCATAGACTCATAACTTCAGTCTAAGTTTTGCTCCAATTGAATGGAATTATTATTCATTGTCACAGTGACTGTGCAGGAAAGATTTTCGCTTGCTTATGGAAACCTTCCTTTGGCCAGTGGTAGTTTGAAATTATGGAGCCATTGTCACTGAGGGTCCCTTCCGAGCGTATTGCAATTTGAGAATGTCTGAAACGAAATTTGGCCTAATCAGATATAGGAATCCACACTGCAGCAGCTGACCCGAAAGCAAGTCAACCAAAGTCAAACTTCTCTTATTTGTTGAATCACTTCAGTGTGGATCCATAATTTCCGCTTAGCTCAATTTTGATTTTCAGACTATCTGAAATTGTCATGCCTGCATAGACTTATGCCTTTTCGTCCCTTGTTTCCCTGCGTTCTTTGATTTGCTGATATCCCTTGGTCCATAGGGACTCATAATATTACGCTTAAAAAATGGGCCCACTTTTTCAAAATGGCCTAAACAGGTGGGAGTTCTCGTACACTCAACAAAATCGCTTCAAAATCTGGTTTAAAGAGCTCGAACATTGAAAAGCGAAGTTTTAGTACAAAGAATGATGTTGTGTTGACCTACAAAGCGCAAAATGCATACGTTTCAGGCAGTAATCTTCCTCTGTAGAAGCAAAATAGATCCATCGAAGCTGCGAGAACTCCAGGCTGCTTCAACCGTTCTTTACGAGCAACAACAACAACGTTCTGAATAGCGGCCCCTGATTGGTTAAAAACTAAATTCTAGCGATTTGATTGGTGAATACGGAACCACCCTACGTGGGCCTAAAGTGGGCCCACTATTTAAGAGTAATGTTATCAGTCCCTCTTGACCAAGGAACGCAGGGAAACAAGGGACTAAACGGCATCAGTCTAATGCCTGCAAAGGATGCTGGCTGACAATGGCTCTTTAAAGGGGCATAGTCACGTGATCATAAACAATAATATTTTTATACAATTTTATACGCGAGGTTCGATTGAGTGGCGTTAGAGCTTCGATCGCAATTGTGCACACTCGAAAATTCTACAAAATGTAATGAAATATCGTTCGATCCACATTCTTTTTCAGAATAGCTAAAAGGTCTATTGTGTTCTGCACCAATTCTCGGTGGATGGGGGTAGAAATCGACGTTTCGACAGAAGTTTGCTTACGTTATGTGATCCAGCCCCTTAAAATTTTACCCTTACTCTTCTAGTCAGTTTCAATTTCTTGTCTCGATTGTAGCATCCTTCTCAACGCAATCAAAGTTGTTGCAGTTACGATCATTCCGGCACCGAAAAGAGTACTAACTTCGGGCTTAATTCCTAAGAAGAAATACTGAAGTATAAATGCATATACGATGTCGGCATTACGTACTAACGAGGCTGGCCCAGCGTCCTCTAATTGCAACGCCTCTGCAACGAATAGCAAATGTACAAATGATAATAGTCCAACCAATAAAACCACAGCTATACTAGCCCAATGCCATGGTACAATCAACGATTCACCTAGTGATGTCGAAACAATAGGTGCTATCATAATCCCTATTAAACTTGGATAGAATATAGTTACTGTTAGATCATGCTTTTGGCCCAAGATTTTGTTCAGTACGTAGAACGCAGAGACGAAAATCGATGCTAACAATGCAAACGCAATCCCGATTAAGCAATCTTGCTCATCTGCGTTCGCAACATCTTCATCTGGATTAAGATTAGTTGGATACTCCTTGCGATCATTTGGATGTTTACCAAAGAATATGCTCGGCTTTGTCATGGTAACTACTCCAATAAAACTCACGCAGCCGCATAGAGTATCGAATAAAGTGCAGCTTACACCGAGTAATAGGAAGCTAAAAGTCATTGTAAATACTGGAGCTGTGAATTGAATAACTGTTGCATCTCCAATTGGTACTCTTTCCAACGCAAGAAAGGTAAATAAAATCTGTCCGGTGCCTGCCATTCCCATTAAACATAGAACAAATATGTTCCGTAGTTGTCCGAAAGGATGGACTCGGCCAGCCAGCATGAAACAAAGATTAAGAACGAATACAACAATGCTTCGATAAAACAGAAAAACATGAGGCGATATTTCGGTGTGTGTGGATTTGTAAGCAAATTGGACTAAACAGTTAGACATTGTGATGTAAAAGCCAGCAGCAGCCATTAATAAAAGGCCTTTGATACGACTGAGTTTACTTCTTTCAATTTTCTCGGCCATCTTTAGCTTGATACTTGATGATACTAAAAATTTGTACACAACGACGCGAAAAACCGGCTATTCAAATCAGCACACTTAGGCCTTTCGAACTTCTGTTCTCTTCAATAAACTTTCAACCAAATAAACTTTCTTTGCAGTTTGATGTTAAAGTAGATAATTTCAGATTGATAGCTTGCATTACGGTAAATTATTAACTATACTTATAACTGTTATCTTATTCACATCATTGTTTAAATCAGATAACCAGACAGAACAAAGCAAATTTGTAAATAAGCCTCTGTGCTCGCACGCATGGCTGATTCGCTCATTCGACCTTGCAAGGTGCATGGAGGTGCGGGTAACCGAAGTGTTTTCCTTTTTGTCTCTCCCGGTTACGGAAGAGGGGGGGGGGTTCTCGGCAAAATTTCGGCTAGGGGTGTGCCACCCACAGTTTCGAAATGTAACCGTTGGCTAGACCAATGTTTGTGAAAATGACCCTTGGCTAGACTAATTTCTCCATCAAAAGTTCCCTCAGTTGGCGTTTTCTAGACAAAACTTGCCAAATTTTCGCATTCTCTAGAGCAAACTGTTTAAAAACTTTAGGTTTTTTTACAGGAATTATCAAATTTTGACATTTCTTTGACCAAAGTTCCAAAATGCACACCCTTGCCTAGACTAAACTAGACTAAAATTGCCAAAAAGTATACCCTTGGCTAGACTAGAAGTCCGAAGAAGTATACCCTTGCGAGGCGGCACATCCCCAGGTACCTTTGCATTGGAAGAACCCCCCCCCCTCCCCGTGCTCCCGGTACAGGTATCCTATAAATCATTTCATCAACCTTGCATTCTATTTCTGTTAGATCAAATACGCTGGTATCTTTTAGTACCATACAGCACTGAGGTTGGTGTAGAGGAAAGAAGCTGGAACATCCTAGGCTAATTGCAATGTGGCGCTTTTGAAATTGAATATTATGAATTTAACAAATTCAACAAAATATGTAAACACAAAGACATCGTCAACAAACACTTAAGTTAACAGACGTTCAAAACAACAAACTCTACATGAACTACAAATATATACAATAGCTAATGGCTAGGAGGCTATGAAAAGATGCTGGGAAAATTTAATTCTTGTATATACTGTAAAGAAGAGAGCGGACATTGCAGGTGCACTTTGCAGTATTCTACAGAAAAAGCATAATGTTCATATGGCGAAAAACTTTTACAAACGACATCTGGTCAAAGCAGAAAGTCAAATAAAAAGTGGCATGCACGTGTTAATTTAGCTCCAAAAGTGGGAACTTCTTACTCCTAATACACATTGTGCAGGAAAAACAGAATTTTCAAACCTGGAGATAAAAGAAAATCGTAAACAATTTGTTCTTACAATTAATTTACGTCCCATGGTGGTGTCCTAACACAAAAAAAGCTTTCATGATCTTCTCAATTTGCCATTTTTGCAGCATGCAAAGTCCGCTCTGATTGTGAATAATAAGATTTGCTAATTTTGACACAATTGTTAAGTTTATAGTATGGCAAAGAATTATAAGATCCTTCATTTGCAGAAGAATACGCCGCTACATACTATGGCCTCATGCACTTCATAAAATTCGATGAAATACAGTATCAGTTTTGATAATGCATCATGTCAAAAATTCTTGTCCAAATTTGGCACAAATTAAATGGTAAAATTTTGACAAACCGATGTCATACTTTGATAGGCAAGTGCAATTTTGTGTGAATAAACTTTAACTTATTTAATGATACTTGCAATCATTGTCTATAAATAAGGTGTAGTTGAAATGCCACGCTCTTCTGGTACGAAAAAACGAATGGGATGGATTGAAGTGAGAAAATAGTGACGAAAAGTGGATTTGTTTCGGAGAACCTTTAGTAACAATGACGCACAGAGTTGTAAAAAAATCTTGAATTTTTAAATTTCACATTGTGATCTTTTTGTTATACCTCATTCAAACTTTCAAGCTTGAACTAAACGAGATTATCAAATGCTGAACTGTAGGATAGGTTTCAAATCTTTAAAAAGCTGGGTGTAAAATTCTATGACCTATTTCTTTGAATTGAATGGCTTTAAAGAAACTTGAAATATTTTACAGTAAATCTGCCGTTGGACTTTTCCAAAATTTTCATTATGTTCAGAATTACAGGGTTTTTCTTCTTTTTCAAGAATTTGAGAAAATTCTCGAAATATACAACTATCGTAATTTCTAAACCTATTGACAAAATATCAAATAACTTTCAAGAAAACCATAGTTTATGGATGCCTATAATATGGTATCAAGCAAAACTCTGTCATTCTTTTAGTTTGTGATTTAGAAATTTGATGACGTCACATCATAAAATGAGCTGAAATATCAAATAGGCTGTAGTTTCGACAAATATTCAAGACTTCCGAAAGGTCCAGCGGTAGAATTATAGAAAAGTGGCTAAAGTTCTTTCAAGTCATTCAGTT
The DNA here is from genome assembly GCA_964020215.1 of Aurelia sp. 3 sensu Dawson et al. (2005). Classification (NCBI taxonomy): domain Eukaryota; kingdom Metazoa; phylum Cnidaria; class Scyphozoa; order Semaeostomeae; family Ulmaridae; genus Aurelia; species Aurelia sp. 3 sensu Dawson et al. (2005). The sequence continues at coordinate 3,596,624 of OZ026583.1, read as the reverse complement.
TAAAGAAATAGGTCATTGAATTTTATACCCGCCTTTTTCGTTGGAACCTATGCTATGAACTGTCATTTGTCAATCCAACCAATCGAATTTATTTGATTGCTTGAAATTTAACCTGGTTTAGATAAGCTAGTTGAACTGTCTCAACGTGAAAGTAATATCCCATTCACCCTTGCAAGTTAAACCAGCTTGAACAAAACAAGGGAATCAAATGACACCTTGGCCGTCTAATTGGTTGCTCCGAGAAATCGAGAGTGCTTTCGATTAGTTGAAATATAATCTGGGTTAGACAAAGCTTGGTCAGCTGTGTCAGCGCAACAGCAAGAGTAGGTTGATGAACATTTAAATGATTTCGAAACGCGTTGTAATTGCAGTGCAATGGAGCGTGGTTGGGGAGGTGAAAAAATTTAATACATTTACAAAAGTAGACCTTAAATATCACACAAAATTAATTCGATGATAATGATAAGGTTATATTTTGGCAATGTTCAGGATGCAGTCACACATCTTTTTGTACGCCCAAGCATCCCCCTTTAACCTCTTATGACGTATGCCTACAACAGAAAGTTTCAAGGATAATCCGATTCAAACAGTAAAATGATCTAGAGTTGCAGCAAATGGAGCTGAAATGAATTATTTGACTGAGATAACTATGCTTCCAAACTCATTCCTCTCCTTGAAGATGCATTCACTAACCCTTGTTAACCAATATTGACGGAACAAAAATACACTGAAGAGGCAGAAGAAGCACTGAACGACAGCACTTCAATAAAGATAAAACATGTTGTTAGCTGTTAAAATTTGTATTCCTTATCGATTGATGCCTGCTTGCCGATTCCTTAACTAACGTTTCGCAAAATTACATGTGTCAAGGTACTTGCAAGAATTCACCAGCAAACTGAATTGAAATTTGACAGCGATAAAAGAACAGAATATCACCCAATACAACGATGCAGCAAAAGCAAGAAAGCTGCTGCAAGTAAGTTCTTCCTCGCCTCCTCTCGCATCGAGGCTCAATCAGAAAGTAATAAACAGTGCAAGCACAGTGATCTCGATGCTACGAGGGGGCTCGAAGAACTCCAATCGGAGTTCGCCGAGGCTTCTCCAATTTTATTTCGAAAGAAATATAGAAATGCACACTTACCAACCATATTCTCCAAACCAGGAACAGAACAAATCTCTAACTCAAATGATAACTTACTTCCCTTTCCGTCATCACCTTTACATTTGAATAAGAAGCTGCAAGGAAAATAGAAAGGCAGTTGCATCATTTTTACATGATGTCAACGAGGCAAGTTTGCTGAGGGACTAGTCATCATTAATGCAGGGTAGGGGGCCGGATGATATTAGAGGGGCTGCAAAAATATTTTGGGTTGTGAAAGGGAAGGGGGGCACTAAAAATATTAAGTCTGAAAAACGGGAAGATCTGAAATATTAAGTCTGAAGAAGCTACAAAGCTTATCTGAGCTATCTGAAACGAAAACTTCTTCCTTCTGTGATCTTTGTAAAGACTAGCTTTTCTCATCACAGTATCTTTAAATAAATATTTTTCATAAATTTGTAGGAACCACTTTTCTCTTCTGAAGGAATTTCTATGATCTTTTTGCGTCATTTTCTATCAGAAAATATGATATATCGATATGTCATCAAATTTAACATAGAAGAGAGCCACAAAAAATTAAAGCAAAAAACCAGGGGTCATTGAAAACGTTAGAGACTAAATGGAGGGGTTATGAACAATTTTCATTATCAATATAAAAATATTTTGGCCCCCTACCCAGCATTAACAAAGACTGATCCCTAACATCATAAACTGAAATCCTCAATAATTTCAAGATTAGAGGGTATTCAAGAACTGAAGAGAACTAATGACCTATAACTAACGAAGTGAACTCTATGAACTGAACTCAACCTCGATTCCAGGGCTATCACTGTCTTCAACCTCTTTCCTTTGAATTGGAATAATAAACGAAGATGGAATAAATGTTTCATGAGCTTCGTGGATTTACGATTACGAAATTGACTGGTCACATTGCTGAGAAAAAACGCTTGCTTGGAAAAGATTAGAAAGCTGCAAAGCTCAAAAGAAGGTAACAATAGCAAAATAGCATTTGCTTACTTTTCTGAGCTGTCAATGCTGTTGAGTTTTCCTCTGCTCCTCAAATGCGAAAGTACTCGATCCAATTCACATCGTACTTCGCTAGCTGTCTTTGTCGAGGTGCTGTTCACTTTATAAATTGCCTATGGAAGAAAGGGTATGCTTTTAACATCATGGCTACTTGAACTATAACTTAGGAGCAAGACTGGAAAATCTTCATCACAGCATGAAATATACCGAACATTGTAAGGACGTCACTTGCTTTTCAAAGATAATTTTTCCTAGGGTACTGTTGTAGCTACAATTTCGACCCTCAAATTAGAATAAACATCTTCAGATCTAGGTTATTGTTCATAAAACAATACGTTATTGTCAAATCTATTGCGTTGGAAGAAAAGCAGAGTGTCAACTGTTTCACAAAGCGGCTTTCTACTGTACTACCAAACAACCCCCACAAACACATTTCGGCCTCGATAGTGGGGAACTATTCCTGACAAAAATTAGCGAAAAGTTAGATTTAAGAAGAGTTTTTGAGATTGACTAGGGTAATAATCAAGAAATTTTGACCAAGGGTAAATATTCTTCCACGCATTTTGAAATTTACTCAGGAGGTCTAAATTTGGTTCCCACTAGCCTGCGTGCAGACTCCACTGATTCCCTGAAGAGAATTGAGGTTCCTCCTCCAGTAGAGTCTGCGCATCAGCGACACAAAGCTGACATCAGCACTTGCATATTTTGATTGAATTGGCGCGTGCCTATTCAAACCTTGCCAAACAAATCCTATTGTGTGGGAGTGTTTTGATTACTTTGTTTTTAATCCTACTTGCGGCCGCTCCACTGAATCTAATTCAATAAGAACAATTACGAGAATTCCTAGACGATGTTTATCAATCAATTAAACTAAAAGAGAACAATAAAGATCTCTTTCCACCAATGAGGTCTGGTTCCTCGAGCCTGGGAACCACACGTGACTTTGGACATGCTTTGTATTGCTGATGCGCAGACTCTACTGGAGGAGGAACCTCACTTCTCTTCAGGGAATTAGTAGAGTCTGCACGCAGGCTAGGTCTCCACACGGTAACGATGAAGACACGCAACTATGCGATGAGCAAAGGAAGGCCTTCATGCGTAGGGTAAGGCTAGCTAAAGCCTGGTTTCCATATGATCGTAACAGTTGGCGACCTACTGCGACACATCGGCGACGTGTCCCCGATCAGTCGGCGACATATGGAAACGATCACTGTTACGATCATATGGAAACCAACCTTTAAACTCATCTCAACTCATCCGATGCGTCCCCGTATTGTCCCCGTCTGATCGGTGACGGAGACATCACTCAGAAAATGTTTCCATTTAACGCAACTATCCCCGATGTCTCCCCGAGCCTGCCTCAGCGACGCGTCACCGACTGTTACGATCATATGGAAACCAGGCTTAAGGAGCATCACTAATTTTTTCACTCGGAATCGTAATAAACAAAAAGTAAACCGCGAACTGCAGAAAATCATCTCATATGTCATGCTGTTTTGCATGCTATAACAAACACTTCAAAAGGTTCTTTCCTTTTCTTAAACCACCTAATCAAGCATCTTAATTGTGGTAAATATGCACTTATTGTTTATATCCACTCTCAGTTGAATTTATGTGACAACTCTCTTCTTACTTCCCTGTTCTCAACATTTTCTTTCTGTGATCTAATCTTTTTCGTTCAAAGTTGGTCCACACAAACTAAAAAGTCCTACTTGCGGTTTTCCAGGCTAAAATTGAAGAATATTCATCCCAGATTTGACGAATAAGGATTGGTCCAAAAATGAAGAAGCCAATTAACGTGAAACATACCTTGACTTTCCTAGGCTCGTCTGCAGATGAACTGCCTTTCCTTGGAGTCATTAAATGCACTACTTTTTCTTTCAACTGTAAGATCAAATTAAAATCAAAGCTTCTTTTAACATTTTTAGGCATTAGAGTTTTGCAAAAATGTTGATACCAAAAGCAAAAGACCACAGTATTCAAATAATTCAGTCTGTCAAAAGATGAAAGATAACTATTAAAGCGTGACATGAACTATTCATGAATAAGACTGCGTTCACACGATGCCGGCACATTTTGAAAACGGTGAAAAATGTGACGGCTGCAAAATTTGAGCTAGCGTTCACACGATACCGGAACAATTTGAAAACGGTAGGAACTTAGATGGCAAAAACTCGTTGCAACAATTGATACCAAAGAAGCTTACCTACACCCTAAGAGTCGATCAGTCTCGTTCCAAAAGTGTCTAAAAATTTTCTGTTTTCATCTTTTTCAGGTGTTTACACGATGCCGTTTCCAAAATGTGTCGGTTAGAGTTCCGTTTTCAAAATCTGCCGGCAAAAAATGTGCCGTTTTCATGTGAACAGGAGGTCTATCCGTCGAATTTTTCACCGTTTTCAAAATGTGCCGGCATCGTGTGAACGCAGTCTAAATCATACCTTCTTCGCAAATTTTGGCGTTGCTAGTCCAATCGGAATTGGCGTTTTTGCGACTGTTGAGTATTTATTTTGTCTTGCCGGTGTGCACATTCCAACCATACAGAAACCCTCAAAGACTGAAGTTGATTTGCTGAAAATCAGAAAAACGTGAATGAGTAACTCATGAGGTGATGCAAAGAATTTCCAGTAGAAAAGGAACTCGGATGTGTCTTCTACAATCAGTTCACTCTCCTACGCAGTAACAATTCTTACATGGCTTTTGCATACATTTTCATCCCTTTGTCAATCAACAGATAAAATGTAAGTCTTTTCAGTGAATCTGACAGCTGCCTTTCTCTAGTTGCGAGAAGTCAGTATATGCTTACTTTGCAGTTGAGACGTTGTCGTATTTGAACTGGTTAACAGAGATGCATCGCAGTTAAATTAACTTTTTTTCACTAGCACTGTTTCTTTGCTATTTGCAACTGAGCATTTTCACGTGAAGCGAACATCTCAGATGTCAGGTGAATTTTGCGATGACGGAGATTAAAGATAAAAAATTCTTTGACTGTTTTTAGTCGCGAACATCTTCGCCTGATATCTATTGCGGGACAAACTATTGATAAAGAAAAGTTCCTCAGGTTCATTCAACTTCACCTTGAAGGTGTTGTGGCGGAGTAACGTAATCCTCTGACTTTGCACCCAGAACATCAGGCGGAGTGGGTTCGATACCCTGTAGGACCCCACCACATGAGCGTCATGACAAGGGGTCGTGGACTCGATTAGGTCTGCTCTAATTCTGCGAACCCAAAAACGCAACTTCACCTTAAGGTTGATCTTTCTGCAATAATATTTTAGAATTATGGAATATTCTTCAAATTAATGAATTACACAGAACTGTTAGTTTGCTATTTTACACACTTATTAAAAATGAATAGGGGCATCGTGAGCTGCACCTCATATTTGCATCGAGATTATGCCCATTCTTTCCACCCAAAACCAAAATCCACGTTATACCAGGTGTAACAAAAAAAGATGTAAAAATTTGGAATCCTGTCGCTCTCAAACCATTCATCAGATATCTATAAACTGATAATACAGCACTTCATTTAAGTAGCCTCGTATTGGACATCATTTGTTCCTTTTGTTCAAATCATTTGTCAAAATTTCTTCCTGCCGTTAAAATGAAAATTTTGAGCCCAGATTCGGATTTAACACCCAAACTTTAGTCTAATTACATGTTTTTAAAATGGTGGCGTCGATTTTATGACAATGTAAAGTTCAAAGATTCATAAGGGGATTTGACCGTGAAAAATTGTTCGGGATGAAACTTTACAGGAAGACACAAGGTCATCTGGTACCTACTTTGGATGACACTCACAATTCTAATACTTCAGGGGGAAAAGTATAATCCAAGGTAGCTTTGCACCAAACAATACAAAAACCCAGATATTTTTTCAAACTTTACATCGCCATAAATTGAACACTACGACCGCTAGAAACATGGAAGTTTTTGAATAATTTCTAACATGAGGCTGTTAATTAAAGTGGTGTATGCTTGCATAGCTGTCATAGTACGCTAATGAATTTCTAACCATCGGAAGTAGTGATATATAACGGAAATCGGAATTGAGATCTTACTCTTTTGAATCCAACAGCGGTGACGGCATCGATCCTTCATTATCTATGAAGTCATTTTCTGAAAAATAAAAGTATCAGCTTTACATTACAGATGGAATAGCTCAGTCACTTTCATAACTATTCTTAGTCTGTGGGTTATCATTCAGGCACAGGGGTGAACGCTAAATCATTCGATGGACATCAAATACGTCACGTTTCAGCTTAAGAATCACGACATTTGTATCATCTAATCTCCGCAAAACTGATTATTTGAACAAAAGATGTTACAGAAAACAAATGGGTTTCGCAAAAAGTTGTTTGATGATTGATTCGAGCTCCGTGAGTATTCAGCGGATTTGCAACAATGTAGTGATCTAAAATTGATTCGAAATCTTAGAGACAGGGCTACGTTACAGTGTGGAGCCCCTGTTCATTTTATCGTTATAGATCTAATCGGCTAAGGTTTGTTTTACCCATTTCAAGTCATGTGACCATACTCTTGGGAAGTTATAGTATCATGCTACTTTTTGCACTCATGGCACAACTTTGCATGACACGAAATATGTCAGAGAAATCAAACGATATTTTATCAAGAGAATGATCACATGACTTGAAATGGGTGTAAACAAACCTTAGCTGATTTTGTGTATTGTTCAATACTTAGTCAAACATCGAACAATTTTTGGAGACATCCTACACATTCAGCATTTGCCTTCTTGAGGATGCGGATGGCTGGTTTTCTCATTGTCATATATTTTGAAACTATGAATCACATAAAATGTGATGGAATTACAATGAAAATATAGAAAGTTTCGAAAGCTTCATAGTTTCTCATGGTTTTCTTTCCACCTAGCATTCGAAAATAGTTCTTAGAAACAGCGAAAAGCGAGGCTGAGAAGCCAAGTGTCTCAACCTTTCCTCCCGATCATAACTACACGTCATGCTTCCTATGCCTGGAATTACACTGAGTGGGAGGCTGTCCTCACCCTACATAGCAGGTTTAACAGGGGTGGGACTGGAACCAACAGCCTTTAGATTGACAGGCCAGCGCACTACAAGTGAGCCATTCCTGCAATCAGTGACAACTTCTCAGAATAGCCTGGCTAAATTTTTGAATCCTCAATGGAAGACAGATAACGTATTTATGACACAATTAACAAGTTCCAGCTCCACCTACCCAAAGCCATTTTAATCAAAAGATTTTTCCTGAAATACTTTGCAGCAGAGGGTTATCATTTTCGGGCCTCTTAGTTAAGAGTATGGATTCCTTATTCTTCACTGCTTGCAGAGATAAATATCACTTCCAACCATTTTGGCTAAGAAACGTAATTTACACGCCCTGCAATACAAATTACATTTAGAATTCACGTTTATGCAAAATACCTAAATCATTTTCGTTTCCACAATAAGTCTTGGATCTTTCTCTCCTTTTAATTGGTGTGCGAAGTGTCCATTTCTCCAAGCAATCCTTAAGGAAAGGCAAGAACTTTTATCACCGAATATACGCTCCTCACGATAAAGAGCAAACTAAAAGTGTAAATAGATTTATTTACTAACTGCCGCGTATCTCTTCACAGCTTATGACTAAAGTGCCTGTCACAAATTTAAAACTTACCGGTGACCTGAAAAAGTTTTGATATTTCAAAGGTTACGGTGGGAATCGTGTTGAGTATTTTACCATGAAAATTATACTCAAGTATGTCCAAAATGCATATTTAGATTTCTAGATATCAAACAACCTTCTTGGGCAGTAAACGCATCAAAATTTGGAAACAGAGTTGAACTATTTTTCAAAATTTTAGCTTCATGACTCGAATCAACCTTAAACAGTTTCATAACCCTATGAAATGTTCAGGATGACTTAAAGTGATTTTCATCAGTTTCAAGACATTTATATTTTGCCTCTGAGACGACCTATTCCCGGAAAAACATAATTTTGGAAGTTTGTTACCAGCTAATGAATTTGAGGCCTTTAAACACAACAACAGCATGCTTCAATTTTGATCTCCTTCTTTAGGATGCAAAGCGATCTGTTTTGCTTTTAATTGCTGAAACAAGAGAGAAAGCAGCAGCACCAATTTGACAACCTCGCCTCCAAAAATAAATCGTTCTTTTCACACCGTGTTGATTCTCACAAGCGGCAAAGTTGCAATACAGAAAAGCGTACAGGAAAGAGTGTATATTCTGGACTGCTAAAATAAATGACGAAATGAAAAAGTTACCTCGTCAATATTGTTCATCTGTCCGCTCATTAAACTGACATCTTCACTAAAAATCCAAGTAGAAAAGGATTAGCTATTAAAAGATCAAGGATTTCTTCTGCTGATTAGTCAGCCGGCAAATATTAATAAACCAAGCTACAAAAGAGGTCCTTGGATAGCTAACTCACTCGTTGTACATGAATTAAACAAACTGGATGTAACAAAACACCTACGTAGATATAGAAAGAGATTAGCTAGTTCAGTAAAAAGGATTTCTGTGGCTGATTAGTCAACCATTGCATGTAATAAAGCAAACTGCCAAAAATAACTGAAACCTATGAATGGCCCATTCGTTGTACACGACTTAAACCAACTGGTTGTAACAATACGTCCACATGTACACAGAGTTCAATAATTTATATATCACCAGTATGACCAGCCAGGGTATCATGTTTAGAAACCTTATTCCCAAGGAACAAGGGTATTAGAACCTAACCTACGTAATATTACAATGGTAATTTGGCTTGTCTGTTCCAGTTTGCTCCCAAGCGGATTGATTCATTCGAAAAAGATTCCTCCCAAGCAAGGTGAGAATGTCACACCTTCTGGAAACATAGCTTGACATGAGAGGAAATGAAATTGGCAATAGAATTTGAACTTTACCTGTCAGAATGTCGAGTTGTGGTCTTAGTACGAGGTATCGCCCTTCGAAGTTTCCAGAGCAGGAAATAATGAGCAGTCAGAGAATCGAATTTAAACTGAAATAAAAAGCACCATTATGAAATAATAAAGATTTTCTAATCTGGATGGTGAAGATATCCTGAGCTTAATAGCCTTCACGGTAAAGGCTTTATAAAGCTCCCTATAACAGCCTTCACAGATGATCCAATAAATCTTGCAGACACTAGAGGGAGGCTTAAAAGAGAAGGGCTAATTTGAGAGGGGCGCCCATTCACAAGAGCAAATTACAAGCTTATGCATCATACCTGTTTGGGTCTTTACCCCATACCATATTCTTCAGAATCAATGTGCAATTCTAACGAGTCAAATATACCAATTTGACAGCCTTCTTATTGCAAACAATATGAAAATCAACAGGCATATCTGAGACTATGGCTTATGAGGTAGAGGCTTGTCAGAGAGTAGGACTTGATAGAGGAAGGGCAAGTGGAGTTTTCTTTTGACTGGCATTATGATTCTTGGTCATGTCAATCTGCATAGCGCAGGAATTTTGAAATTCCCACTCAATTTGTAAGAAACGAAATGATAATGAACAGACAGAGCAGAAATTGCGCACGCATGCGCAAAAACTCGTAACTTTGAGCCCTCTTAGCTCCCTGCAACAGATTCCGAAATCAGGCAACATTTGATATTTTCTTCCTATGGCCTTAAACTGTTGATTCATCACCTGATCTCAGATTGGTAGATGACGTCATTTTACGCAGTTTCTGCTCTGTCTAATGAACAGGGCTTCTAGGTAATATTCTTGTGCAAGGTGTCCAAAAAACATGAATGGCGTTTGAATGGCTACTGTGGAGGAGCCATAAATCGAGCTTTCCAATTTTCAAATGTTTGAATAGATGAGATTTCAACGTAGAGTTTGAGCAAATCTGACAAGTGGTGGCTGATTTTTTTTAGAAAGAAAATGAAAATAACTGGCTGAATCTCCGTACTTAACCTTGTGACTTGAATCTCAGCATCAACATTAGCTTAAACTTTGCAGTTATGTTAGGAAACACATTTGGGAGTAATTAATGGCCACATAATTCAAGAATATTGAACAGGTAGCCAGGTGAATGCAATATTGTTAATTCAAAACAACTTTATCATTTTGAGAAGCAAAATAACTGATGGACGCATGTCATGGCCTGAAGCACTTGTGTTGCACATCACACTTTCTAGCAACTGTGAATATGTTCAATGTTCTTGGCTATCACAAAATTCAATTCACCACTACCTGTTTCAATTATGAACCACAGAAACCCGGGCTAGGTATGTATTTTTCAATCAATTTCTTTGATTTAGCATAATGGAGAATAATGAATCCCATGGTTTCGAGGCAGCCAATGATTTTGACCCCCCCCCCTCCCCCGCTCCATAAATCAGCTACTACTTATCAGATTTACTCAAGCTCGGTGTCAAAAACTTTGAAGAGATGCAAACGCCGAAAATTAATTGACGGAGATTTTTTGCCCGCAGAAAAGTGTGGGTACAAATACATGATTTTTCCTTTCCTTTTGCTGTTTTCCAATACTTCCAGAAGTCGTAAAAAGAAACTAAATACATTTTTAGAATTCACAAGGTCTCTACTTTATGCAGGAGGAATCTTGTTGAGATTTTCAGACACAAAACATTTGCGATTGTGTCTCTTCAAAACTGCCTTTGTAGCTGCTCTGCAGCAGCCACTAAAACAGTGCACATGTTTCTTGGGACACCCTGTATAACAAATATTCAGTTTAAACTAAAATCACCTCTTTGACTCTTCTTTCCATTTCGAACTTTGATATTCCATGAAATTCAGCAAGCTCATCCATAATATTCATATCAGGCTTTTCTTTCTATAATTCAATCAAGAAAGATAAGGGGTGAGTAAAAATTCGCTTGAAGCCAATTAATATCTCGAAAACCATAAAGAGCTGTAGAATTAAAAATTTTTTTTCTCCATAATATTGTCTGACATGGTGGGCTGATAAGCAAATCAATGTGGAATAGCAAATATCAAGAAAGATTTTAAAGTTGACAACAGTGCGTTTTATTTTGATAAAAGCGTTGGCTTCTCGTTAGCTTTGCATTGATAGTGTATTTACAAACATTTTTAGATCCATGAATAATGAATACACACTTTGGCAACATTAAAATCGAAACTTTCGGCCGGAAAAGTTTCGGAAAAACAACTTCAGACAAAAACTTTCGGACGCTTTTTCGAGAATTTCGGATAAAAAACTTTCGGAAAAAACAAGACATCAAAAACAAGCATGATAAAAAAATAGATGTTAAAAGCAGTTGTGATGGTAGATCGTGATCATCACATCTACAAGGACGTTTGAATGTAATTTTCGTTTGATTGAACAATGGTAAAACCAGCTGTAAACCAAATTAAAAGGTGCTGCCATTAGTGAACTATTTTCAAGAAACGCTTCAAGGAACCAAACTATTAGATAAAGAATTCAAAAAACCTAAGTACTACAGGCAAAACATTGATTGATCAACTTTTTATGTTATGTTTCTTTGTGCTTTTCTATTTGCAATGAATCTAAAACTTTCGGACGAAAAAACTTTCGGTCATCACAAGATTTCGAACAAATAAACTTTCGGACAAAATTTTTGCCCGAAGTTTGATCGTCCGAAAGTTTTCGATTTTAATGTATTCTGCAAAAGAGTCTGAATCGAGCGATATCTTTATACATCTCTATACTAAGGGTTCGATTGGGTGGCGTTAGAGCTTCTGTAGCTATTGCCCACATTCGAGAATTCTACAAAATGTGTCAAGTTCTCGTTCTATTCAGATTCGTTACAAATCTTTCAACGTTTCAACATCAAGCTTGTGTGCAGTGATATTGTATCCAAAATTCCATCTCACATCAGTTTGAAAACAGACTTCTTGTGAATTGAATCACTAAAATAATTCTAGAGCCTATGACACAAACTGGATCAATAATCTGGTCCGGTCCTTTACATTGTTAGTCAAAACTCAAGAAGCTGCCATACCTTAACAACGCTTTGCCAGTGTACGTTGGAACCATAACCTTCCCTCATCCAATCATCCGTAAGCAACTCTGTTATTGTGATTCGCTTTATAGGGTCTGTCTACAGGATGGAAGGAGCATTTTCTAATAGAGCATGAAGTACAAATACGACATGATACCTTATAAATCTATAGGATTCAATAATTGTGTGATGAATCGAATACAGGATAAAGATTTGATTGTATTTTTATGAAACTGATGAGTCACAAGAAAACGTGGGGGTACTCAACAGCCACATTTTTGTGGGTGTCGTATCGAGTTTGTTGAAGTTTGTATTGCAGAAGAAAGATAAGATTAGTTTCAGAAAACTATTTTGTTAAAATCGGTCATTTTTTCCAACATAGAAGCACAATTTCACTAAAATCGCTCCTAACTACCTGGTGACCTAAAAAAAAATCACATGCTTTTTTCATAACTAGCTTATCATGAATACCAAACCCATTTGATGAATTCTTTGTATCAACATTTAGTTAAAAGGCTTGGCTATTTTTTGAGATGCTGCATGGTCACTTTGAGCTATCACTGCCATCCGAAAAAAACCAGATTTAAGGAAAATTTCCTTTCCTAGGTTTCTCATTTAGAGTGAAATAATCGCCATCATGTTCCAATCACCACTTTGTGAAAACTAAGCATGGAGATGGATTGAAGTTGACTGGGGAAGATTTTTTGCGAAATGATTCACCTTTGTCATTCATTAAAATTTCGTGGTCCTGAGTAAATTCGGAATTCGACTCTTTTCACATCTTCTAAAAAATTAGCTCGAAAAGGACAAAACAATAAAAAAATGGAAGGAATTGCCGTATTTCTGAAACTGTTTTTAGACCGTGGGCATAATTTGAATAAACCAATCAACATCTCAAAAGATAGCTGAGCTCTTCAACTATATAGCGATACATTTTCTGTGCACATAACATTTGCTATTGTGGAGTGATAAGCGATTCTTAAGTATTTGTTGGGTCATCTGGTATTGAACGGAGAATTTTCATATCTAAAGACTGTTTTCTTCTAGGCGAGCTTTTCGCACCAGGCGAATTTTTTCGAGTTTAGTCGTGCGCAGTTAGATTCCTACAGGCGCGAAATTTTCGCTAGCTCCTATTCTCTCTGTGAAAAAGTGAGTTTAAACAGCTTCTGCTTTTTTCCCCGCCAAAAAAAAATCGCTCAGTGGAAAACTGGCTTAAGATAGCCTTTACCTATGCAATGGATTTTGAAAGAAATGAATTTGCAGAGTACAATGCATCAATGAAGTTGGCAAACGTTACAATTTTTGTCTGATTCACCAGGTATGTACTATTTTGAACCTAGTGTAGATGACTATCTCCTGCGGTTCTTTATGACATAATTTTATACACCGAAGATTTCATATCTCAAAATCACTAGATTTTTGGGAAATTGGATTTCCTACTTAAAACTGGACGGACATAGGCTTCCAGAGAGAAAACATTACAGCAAAGTTGCAACAGATTTTAACGATCAAGCTGCACAAATTTCAACGGATAAGATGATTTAGCCCATATACTTTGCCATAAGAAATTCAATACTGATATTTGATAGATGATTCTATTAAGGATGGTTGCCCTCCAGCTGCAGCTGTTTTACAAGGGAATCTCCACTTCAATATATGATTACAAAGGGAAACTACTGAAATTTTCTAGTTTGGATCCAATTCTGTAGCACTCTTGTAGTCAGAAACCATTGTTCTGAGTGTCTACAGTTAGCTGGATATAAATATAGCATATTCCATAACGAAACCATAAAATCCTGTAGGTCTGTGGATAATCTAGACCAAGGTAATTAGAGAGTTCAAAAATTAAGAAAGCGTACCTCAAGGAGCCGAGCCAAAAGTCTCGCACTTTCTGAAAAATAAAACAAAAAGTCGTCTGATAATCGTCAAGCTTAGTAAACTACATGCTATAGAAAGTGACTTAGGAGACATTCAGTTTCAAGACATGTAAACTTTTCTTTGTTAGTCTGTAGAATTTCAACGTCCATTACCAACACTTTCGTTGAAAGAGGCTAATCAGCGAACATCATTTGTCCATGCTTCTATTCCAGAATCCAAAAATTTAAATTAGAGACCAACAAGACTGTGTTCTCACGATACCGGAACTATTTGAAAACGGTGAAAACTGTGACGGATAGCCCCCCGCTTACACGAAAAAGGCACATTCTTTGCCCGCAGATGCTGAAACGATAGATTTTGGAAATGGACTCTAACCTGCACATTTAGAAAACAACAACGTGTAAACACTCGAAAATGATGAAAATTTAAATCCGCGCTTTCGATACAAGGCTGACCAGTTCTTAACGTGAATGTGAATTTCTTTGAAATCAACTTCTTGGGGAGATTGCAATGAGTCTGTTACTGTCGAATTTCTTACCGTTCTTAAATTGTGCCGGTGTTGTGTAAAAGCTGGCTAAAATTTAGCCACAGTCATATTTCTCATGGCATATTTTGTGGCATACTGTGCTCACAGCAGATTAAGACTACGTTCACACAATGCCGGCACAGTTTGAAAACGATGAAAAATGTGATACTAGTAAAATTTGAGCTAGCGTTCACACGATACCGGATTGAAAACGGTAGGAAATTTTGACGGTAAAAAAGATTCGTCGCAAGACTTTGATGCCATAGAAAGGTACCTACACCCTATAAGTGTTGATCAGTCTTGTTCCAAAAGCGTCGAAAAATGTTCTGTATTCATCATTTTTGAGTCTTCACACGATGCTGTTTCCAAAATGTGACGCTTAGAGTTTCGTTTTCAAAATCAACCGCTTTCAAAATCTGCCGGCAAAAATGTGCCGGCAAAAAATGTGCCATTTTCGTGTGAGCGGGAGACCTATCTGAGACATGGAGAGTGTAAGGCTAATGCTATGGACATCGAGAGTGTAAAGCTAATTCTAAGGACAAGGAGAGCGTAAGGCCAATGCCATGGACATCGAGAGTGTAAATCTAATGCCATAGGCATTGAGAGCGTAAAACCAATCATATGGCAATGGAGAGTGCAAAGCCGTGGTTTGCATGTATAACTAGGTAGGTACTTGTGACAACGTTGATAGTTTTAAACCCAAGTGTATTCAAGATGATCTGTTGGAAGGTGACGAGTACTAGAAGAGCCCAGCTTTGCAATGGCTGGAGATGGAAAATCTTTCCATTTTCTCTATGCATGAAACCTTAAGGAGGAGTTTTGACATTTCGCAGGAAGGAAAATATTTTTCATGCCCAGTAGAGGAACTCAGTTTCAGCAAGTCACAGTCAGCAGTGAACATAATTTTGGTGTTTGCTTGATTCAAAATTTCAAAATATCACTTTGATGTGGTTGTTTTCACTCTTCAACCTTTTGATACATGTATAAAAGTGTCAATAATAATTGCTAGCTAATTATAATTAAAATTGTTCGATATAAGCCCTTTGCTGTTCTTATTTTTTATAAAGTGACCAAGTGTTTGTGCAGAGGTTCGCCCATATCAACGCAAGAGAGTTTTGATCCATTCAACTTAGATGTGCTTTCTAACTCACCGATAACCAATGAATAGATAGTGTAAATCTACGCTTGCATTCATGAAAAACAACATTCAAGAGTCAGTTAGCTTATATCAGACACTTTGGGAAACTATAAATCTTACAATTTCATAAAAACATGTCTCATGAGAGTTTCTTATGCGTACTATTACTGAGTCATCTCTATTGAGGGAATGATCGTATCAAGTCAACTTTTGAGGTAAGATATGGCAAGATTATGGCATGATACATTACGCCTCCACAAAACAGCCATATTTTGGAAATCTAATCTAGTGTTTTATTTACTGACCCAAAGAGAACATTTAAAGATTGATAATATCATTGAATTTTGGTGATGTAACGTAATAACTTTCTCATAAAGTTGAAATTACAATAAGTGTTTACCTTCTGACAGCCAATCTGGCACTTCGTAATCACCAGTCTGAATCCAAGAAAGATATAACGATTACAAAAATTGTCTACTTTTACCAAGCATTAGACAGAAGTTCTTTGGTTGAATACACGAGGAAATGTAATATCACTTTTTTCATATAAAATAATTTACAACAGTACCTCAATTCAAACTATACCTATCCAAAACTAGACAACACCACAGGGACAATACCAAGGGGAACGAAAAAACAACGACTACCCCAAGGCCAAAAACATAAAGACACACAACATTCAGCTAAAACTACAGGATAAACTAGTAGATTCTGTTTCACATTAGATGTCGGATCAGAGTTAGGATGAAAAATTTTGAAAAGTCACGAGCGGAAACTCGTCCTTGATTTTGGATGAATAAAAGGATCTGACATCTAATATGAAACAGAATTTACAAAGGAAGAAACAAGAACATTTACATAAAGGTACTTAGTGGTTGCTTTGTACACAGCTGAGGCTTCAACAGATCTCAATCAAACCGACCAGTTTCGCGAATGAAACGTTCTTGAAAGAGAAATTCCTGTTGAAAAGGACAGTTTTATGACTGGATATCTTGAAGGTATGTTGGGATCTTTGCTGTGCATGTTGGTTGGCTTGACTTGTCATATTATCATACAGTACAGGCCTTGCGCGCATTGATATGGTTTCCTGCCAAAGGGCCTGATTATGTCAGAGTTTTCGCTATAGGGTTCTCCTACCCAAGGTAAAATTTAGCTCTCCTACCCAAGGTAAAATTCCACCTCCCCTTGAGAATTCTTGTCTTGTTGCCAGTCAATCTAAGATCTAAGAACATCACTTCAACGTGTCTCACGTGAAAGAAGTTAAAACGTTACAGTTCTACTTGATAATTGTCAATATTTTCAGGGCATTCGAGCGCATTTGCTGAATTCAAAACCGAAAACCTTGGAAACAGGAGAGCGTTCTGCCAGTGGAACACACTCCCTGACAAAATAAAATCTGCAAATAGCGTCAGTCATATTAAAAATAATATCGAAGACTGGACGGGATCCAAATGTAATTGTTTGATATGTAGATGAAAGAAATTGTAAATAGGTACGACCAGTTGGCATTTATTAGTTTGTTTAACTATTCCTTTTTTAGCCAACTATAAATAAATGTATTATTATTATTATTATTATTATTATTATTATTATTATTATTATTATTATTATTATTGTTATTATTATTATTATTATTATTATTATTATTATTATTATTATTATTATTATTATTATTATTATTATTATTATTATTATTATTATTATGAAATTGCGATGTACTTGATTTAACGTAAGGAATGGTAGCGATATACAAAAGTAAACATTCCTTCATGATACGCAAGAAAGTAGTCCGTTTTTTAACATTTTCCGCCTAAAAGAATTCGAGCATTTCCAGGCCCTGGTTTGTGGTTGCTTTTTAGAAGCACGATCCAGAATAACTTACGATACCTGGTAAGCCAGAAAGAACTTCCTGGTTTTGAAAACTCATAGCAGCATGAGTACTTAGTGGGTCTGAATTAATTGACTTCCACAAAAAAGCAAGAAGACTGTTCAAACTAAGGCTAAGTTTACACGATGCCGGCACATTTTGAAAACGATGAAACATGTAATGGTAGCAAATTTTGAGCCAGCGTTTACACTATGCCGGAAAAATTTGAAAACGGTAAGAAATTTGACGGTAAAAGCTCATTGCAAGACTCTGACGCCAAAGAAATGAACCTACACCTATACAATCGATCAGTCTCGTTCCAAAACCGTCGAAATATGTTCTGTTTTCATCATTTTGAGTGTTCACACGATACCATTTCCAAAATGTGCCGATCAGAGTTCCGTTTTCAAAATCTACCGTCTCCAAAATCTGCCGGCAAAAAAGTGCCATTTTCGTGTGAACGGGAGGCCTATCCGTCACATTTTCACCGCTTTCAAAATGTGGCAGCATCGTGTGAGCGCAGTCTAATTAAGTAACTTTCCCCGCGAACGAAAATTTCTTGGATGAGAAATGCCTGATATGAATTTTCAAAGCTGGTAATATTTTCTGGCTCATTCGGTTTTCCCTGAATCTGAACAAGACAATATTTCAAACCTCAACAAGGAGAATGTCTCCTGTCTTCGTCCATTTCATTGTCAAGCAGATTGCATAATTCACAAAGCATACACTGATAAAAAAAACTTCACGAGCTAGATCATAACGAGGTAGCCCTCTGAAATCAAAAGCTGTCGTCAAATGCTTTTTATCACAGTTTACTTGAAAGGCTTAGCTATATTCTGAGATGCTACATGGTCATTTTATGCCATGATTACCATTTGAAAAAGCAGGTTTTTACATGTTCCAAAACATCAATTGGAAAACTGGAGAATATTACAAAAATATGAATGAATTTCCATATTTTTGAAACTGTTTTTTTCGGACAGAAGGCATTACTTAAACTGACGAAGCAACATCTCAAAAGATAGCTGAGCCTTTCAGCTTCATGCTGATGTCTTGTTTATGTTCCATGGCATTTTCTTTCAGGAGACTACGTGCGATCTAGCTAGTGACGTTTTTTTGGGTCACCCGGTACACTTTTCATCAAAGGAGCGCTATATCTAAGGTAAAGCGCCCCATACAACCAAACATGCAGCGCCAAATAATGAATATATATATTTATTTGCTAGGAGCTTGCTAATAACTGTTTACCATATTCATAACTATGAATGTACTTACTTTAATCTTCTGATACAACAAATGTGTTTCGTCTTCGTTTTCGACATCAAACGGAAGGAATCCGCAAAGCAGACCATATAGCACGACACCAAGACTCCAAATGTCAGCCTATGATAAAAGTGAGAAGGCATGAAATAATTTCTGACACCATGCAGTAACGGCAGAACAAAGACAAAGTCAAATAGCATTCAAAATTCCTTCTTCCGAACGTTCTAAAAGAGGCACTCCGTTTCAAAGAATCATCAAAACTAGATCATCAAGTCCATCATAAAACTTTCTCTTTCATCTCTTTTGTCAATGACCCAGATCTATTCAAAGATCATAAAGTGATTTTTCCTTGTTCCTTTACAAGGGTATTAAGTGACAGGTTCCAAGCAGCAATATAAACCTTGTCTAACAGCCATTATTTTGAGATTTTTCAATAATTTTCAAGTGCCACAACAGTAATCTTCATTTCTTTCCGGCAATAGACCTTTTAGCTATTCTGGGAAAGAATCTGAATCGAACGATATTATGATGCAATCTTAAGAATTTTCGAATATTCATAATAGTGATAGAGTCTCTAACGCCACTCGATCAAACCTCGCGCATAAAATTGTATAAAAATAACGCTCGATCCAGGCTCTTTTGTAGAATAGCTAAATGACCAAACCAGATACTTGATATCCTAACAGAAATTAATCTTCTGATGGTCATTTGTGCTTTTTGCAGTATGTTTCCAAAGCAAAGAAGCCCTAAAAAGAGCAAAATATAACAATTTTGAAACTAAGATCATCTATACTTGGAAAAACTATGGTTTTTCATCATCACGCCAAAAACTTTTAAGATCGGCTATATCAAATTGTGATGAATTTTTAAGCAGGGAAGCAGGGGTAATTTTTCGGGACATCCGCTAGCAATTAAGAGAGAAATTTATTTAGTGATCTTAGTGGAATTTTCATATGCCTGTTGAGTAAAAATCTCCTCTTTCTCTCATACAACCGATAGAAAGATAAGGTATTAGCAAACGCAGCAACGAAATTTTAGGATCTTACGTAGCCAGATTCCTGCATGGAATGATCCACAAATCATAGATAGTTTAACACCGACTTTCGTAGATCATAAGTCAGGAATTTATCATGCATGAGTAACGACTAATGAGTCTGAATTAAACAAATAGCACTGTTGATATACAAATTCAAAATTCTGTTGTTCTTTGCTAAAGTCAGGCAAGCATATAGAAATATTGGGACAACCAGTAGCAAAGATCTTGCAGCCCACGTTGAATTCATAAAACTGTCTGATGTTACTCACAGCATTTCCCAAATACTCTCTCCCAGATATCAGCTCTAAAATGAAAAATAGATTGACGAAATCAAATTAAAAGCGGTTGCAGAATTACAGCAAAACAAATAATTTTGAAATGTGTTTTTCTATTTATTTCAATGCAAACATTTCTTTCAGGGACTCTGCAAGACGAATGATATGTACATCCAACAGAGGAGCAGTACTCGTTATCAAGGACAGAGGCCAAAGTTGTTGATACTTCAGGTAAAAAATATGGGCAATGATGCACCATTTTTAGGAAGCAACGAGGGGCAAGAACTGCGAGATTTCAAACCCAATAGTTGCCCAGTTCTCTTATTTGTGTCTCTGTTGATCCATTTGAGTTAACAAGATTAGTAAACTTTGCATAAAACGCTATTTTTCTTTTGCCGTTTCCCTCTCGGCTCTGTTTCCTTTTGGCTCTCGATGTTGCAGCTAAATTCTGCCAGCTGAGTCCTAAAACTTGCCAGTCGCAATATCGAAGGCATAAAGAAAACAGAACCCGAAAGAGAAACTTTCTAAAAATTGGCACATCATCGCCCATAGTTAAAAGTTAAAACATGAAAAATAATTATGCATTGAAAATCTTCTTGACAGCTACTTTTTCCAGAGTAAAGCTGCGAAGTCCCCCCCCCCCCATCATCCTCACAAACCTCATAATCTATCTGTATGCAATTAGGTAAAAATTAATAACTGGTATTCCTCCCAATAACGTCCCAGAAGACATTAACATTCCTGTTGGACTTTTCTCAGTAACGACCAAACGAAGAGACAATCGCCTATGTGATGCATAATCCTGTGGATAGAGAAGTTTCTTCAAGTTTAAAGAACAGATGTTTTCTCTGTAAATACATTTCTGACAGAGAGGAATACATTTTTTGAAACTTTATGCCCAACTTTACTTCATTTGCACCACAAAACAGCATGCGATTTGAGAATTCTCAATTTCGAATACATTCGAATTCAATGTACAGTCCAAAGTTGCCTGCACGAATTTCATTTGTTTGTCAGCCAATAAAATTTATCTCTGTTTGATAACATGCATCAAACAGTTTGAAATCAAGTACATCAAAAGAAAAGAAAAGATTTCTATACCTGGAGCTGCGTATGCTGGTGAGCCACAGCATGTCGCAAGAGGCATGATCAAACCAGCTTCAGGATCGGAGGCTAATCCAAAATCGATCAATTTGACATTCTGAATGAAGAAAAAGATATTAACGAGCTACAATTTGGAAGTTTTAGAACGTTGCAGCCTCAATTTTGTTAAAGTAAAAAAGTACTGTAACTTTAAAAGCCATCATGAAATAACAAACGTTCACTCTAAAAGCATAGTCAAGCATATAAAGCTTCTTTCCATCCATTCAATACAAAGAACGAGGTGGTAGCTATTTACACATGCTTCTTTGAAGATTTGGAGCCTATGGTACATGAAAAGAGAAGTTCCATTTCTATAAATTGATGTAACACAAGTTGGACCAATTTTGGGTCAATTGATATATTGGCTATTTGCTTTCAACGACTTCTTAGCACTACAAACTATCAGGTCCTTTTTGAAATTCAATACAAAAGCTTACAATGACGAATTACCTAAGATACCGCCAACTACGAACTACTATACCAAACTACAAGGGCGATACCAGGAGGAGCAAAATATCACGACTTGCCATTTAACATAGAACCCAGGAGACGTAAAATTCAACTAATTATAAGACATAAGATGCTACTTCGCCAACACAAAAACGATCTTCGAAAAAACGAAAAGAACATATTTAAAGAGCGAGGAGGACTTATGTCCAAATTTTCATTGCCAACGTATTCAAAACGCTTGCAGGCCTGGATATATTCTAGCGTTGCTCTGGGAAATTTTCACATTTGAATCAAACGATGTCAAACTCTTGGCTACCAAACGTTTTTTTAGCATTTTTAGTGATGTCACACTGTTTCAGCGACTTTGCGCCAATCTGTAATTCACTGAAAGTAACAACCATCAGAGAACTTACGTTGTTGTCATCTAGTAGCATGTTTTCCTAAGAAAGAGACGCAGAATGAGATTACACAGAATTAAGAGAAATTCAACCACCAAAATATTTTCTGTAATTCTAGCAACAAAATTGTAGTTCGAAAGAACCTTCACTGGTAAGATATTAAAAAGCATAATATATGTTCCCTAAGTTTTTGTGAGGCAATGGTTCTTGGCTGAAGCCTTGCAGACTCAATACGAGCAATGTCTCTTGACGAGTAAAGGCTGATTTCCAGTCAGTGAAATTTTCCAAGCAGGTGGAAATTCTATTGTTTGAGGGAGAAAATGTCGCTCTGAAATTGAATAGATAGTTACGGCTGAGCAACCTATTATTGTCTAAAATTCCGCCCGCTCGGACAAATCCGCTGGCAGAAGACAATGTTCTTGGTTTGCAACAAAATCTCCAAAAGATTTTACGGGGAAATGAAAGGATTATTCTCACAATTTTGGATGTCGCCTCTTGTGCAGATGCAAGCGCCTGGGGCGAGTATCTCGTTTCGATATAAACCCTAAGTTGCCTCGAGTTGTGTTAAAGAAACTTGAAAAGTATCGAAAAATAAAAAAATATCAATTGCACAAGCATCTTAATCGTATCATCACATTTCAAAGTGAAAAACGAAGCACAACTTTAGAACGAAAGAACCATTGGATATATAAGAACTCACTGGCTTTAAGTCTCTGTGAGCCAAGCCTTTTTCATGCATATACGCCACGGCAGATATTATTTGCCGAAAAAATCGTCTTGCCTCTGTTTCCTGAAAGATGAAACAAAATAACTTATCATAACGAACGCGAAGATATGTTCCAAGAGTACTGCCCCAAACCAAATCAGAAGGCTGAGGGAAAATAATTTTTCAGCCCCATCTATTGTTTGCAAACCTACTAGCTTGCACCTTGTAGTCGATTCCATTCTTGATCTTCTGTCTCCTATTCTCTCTTATTCCTCTTTCAATTTGTAATTAAACACACAATACTTCTTATTGTCTCTTGTAGTTCTCTTCTTTCATTACTTCCTTATCGCCTCCGATCCACCCTCTCTATTTTCTAGTTCCTTCCCATTTAACCCTATCTGACCTGGGGGGGGGCGGATTCCGCCCCCCCTCGTACATTTTCATTTATACGTTTTTCCGTGTTTGCTGGATGCCTCTGAGATTTAGCAAGTTTAACTTTCTATCATATAGCAATCAAACTGTAACAATTCTGGTGTTCTATTTTTAGCCTTGTCTCCATGGTAACCAAGTTTTCATGCCACACTCTGTGAAAAATATACATTGTATCTCTCTTAATCCTTTTTAATTGGTCCAATTAAGTCCATACTATGAATTTACATCTATTTTGATCTATATATTTCATTTCTTTGCGAAAAGTAAAGTTTTACGACCTTTTAACACACTTTCATTTTTATGACGTCATATGACATCATAATGTTAATTGTGCTCTAGCAACAACAACAACAATGCTAATCAAACTATTGTTTCAAAAATTCATTGTTTATATAATGAACAACCTTTGTGCCAAATTTGGTTGCATTATCTCAAGCAACAGCAAAGATAAACAGGGGGGGCGGAATCCGCCCCCCCCCAGGCATTGAGTGTTTCAAATCACCCAGGTCAGATAGGGTTAAAGTTTATCAATAAAAGAAGACAAGGTTATGTAGTTATGGATGTTGTATTGTACTTTTTCAACCATTTTCGCATTGTTTATTTCTAACAATGGTCACTTCTAGTCGCTCCGCTACGCGCGTATTTGAAAGTCGGATTGACTTCAACTTTTCCGCCGCGTCCTATATGGCGCCAACCAATCAAATCGCTCGAAAGCTCTGCCACATGACTTCAGTATTCTACGAGAGGGTAAAAGCCACGGCGATTGACGAAAAACAGCTCTGAAAATATTTAAAAAATTCTTGGTCATTGAATTTCTTGGAAATTGAAAATATTTTTTAGTACGCGTGCATTGTTTTAGAAACAACAGCCGCTCCGCTGCGCACGGAAAAATCCGCCTAGTGAAAAACCGGCTTAAGCATTCAAATAAGCGATTCGCGCGTAGTGACTTCATCGCGTGCAATGATCTGGGAAAATTTTTGCGCGTGATGACGTCATCACGCACACATCGTATTTGAATACGTAATTTGACAAGGAAAGACAAAACATAGTGGAAAAGTACGATACACCATTCATAACTGCCTAATCTTGTATTCTATCATAAATCACACCAACTCTGGATTTGTTCTTTAACTCCAGAACAAATACCAAATTGATTCTGGCAAAACACATTTGTGCTGTGTTAATCATCAGTCCGGCCCAGGATAAATGTAAATGCAACGAGAAAAGCTATATTTTGTGTCATAAAAAATCAAAATCTCTTGGAGAAGGACGTAGAAAAAGCGTGAAGAATAAGATTTATCGGACTGCAATATGTTGTAGGGAGAATTCTTTTGCAATACCAAGACTAAGTGGCCTAAATACAGCCCAAATATCAGAAATAGTCAGCAAATTCAATTTTTGTGAAACGCTTGAACTATAATAGCTTTTGTTAAGGAGTGTAATTGATAACATCAGAATGAATACAAGCAGCAATACATACACTTAGTTTTTCCTTTGCAACAATATAATCAAATAGCTCACCACCTGGAAGATACTGTAAAGCAAAATAAATAGATAGCGAATAATCTTTAACATTTCAACGCCATTGAGAAAAACAATAATTAAATTGACGTTTGTCTTATGTACCTATTATGATGTGTGCAAAAAGACTAGAGCCAAGACTGCAAATATTACTTTGTGTATGATAGTTTTTAGATGCTGTTCATGTAGAATTCGTGTTATGTTATGTTCTCAACTTATGTGTCTTCTCTGACGTTCTTCTTATGGCGGAGGATATTATAGTACCTAGCACAAAAGCTTCCATTTTAACACTTTTCAGGGTAAACTCTTCTCTTTTGACCTGAAGCTAGAAATTTTCCTGACATTTCACCTGAGAAGGGTCTAAAATCCTTTATTTGGATAGAAGGATGAGGCAAGCCACGGCAATGCTTTTAAACGTCTTCCTCCTCCACAAGCATCTTTATAAAAATCAATTCTAATTTGAACATAACTTAATGACAATTCTCATTTCATAACAAAAAAATCATCCAAAATAGAATCAAAATCTGATCAAAATGTAGTCATATGGCTAGTAACAGTAACATCTACGTAATACAAATTTGATACAAGCAAGTAAATAATTTTGCTGCCTTGGTTTTATTTCCTCATGCCTCCATGTAAGATATCAGCTCCTGATTTCATATGGTTCAACTTATTTCGCTTCGTTGTTCAAACGATAAGTTTGTTCTGAGATCCCAAAGTGAAATCCATGAGAATGCAAAAGCTTAGGATTAACTGATGGGCTTTGGAAAAAATTAGAAAAGGAAGAATAGGCAGAAACTTGTACCACATCAATCAGAACTGTATTGGTTAGAAGGCCCCTCCAAAGCATTCTGAGACTAGAAACTGGGGAAAATATGTTTTTTGTTACTATACTTATCGTAAAAGTTCTAGTGAGCCCTCTGGGGGCTTATTTAATTTTGGACACTCCAGAGGGGGGCTTATTAGAGGGGGGTTATTCATCAAATCAAACGACAAGGATATATATGATAGATGTTCAGTTCTTTTACCCCATATTAGTTCTTTTGCGGATTCAACATACAATTTTACGAGTCAAATAACATAAAGTCGACATATTCTCCATCCCAAACACAATCAAAACTAACATGCAAGCTTGTCCAATGAAGTATTTGGAAAATCATTGGTAATTTCTGGAATTTGATATAAGTGGGGGGAGGCTTAATAGATAGGAGGGCTTCTCTAAAATTTTGGTTCAGAGGGGAAGGGCTTATAAGAGAGGGGGGCTTGATAAGTCTTTTACGATAAAAAAATATAAGACTTACACTTTTTGGAATAACTTGTGGCCTCGGTGGCATAGTGGTAAGGCGTCGGGCTTACGATCCAAGAGTCTTGGGTTCGATACCAGCAGTGGTCAAATTTTGGGGTAAGTATCCTTGGGCAAGGTTTTAGCACAAATTGTGCCTCTCTCTCCACCCAGGAGTGTAAATGGGTACTTGGTCTGTAGTTATGGGCGCCGTCTGTGGCTGCATCCTGCTATATGATACTAAGCATTTGGCTAGAAAAACTATAAAACTTCTTTTACTTACTTTTACTTGCTCCTTTTTCACAGAATTTAAAAATAAATTACCTCCGTGACCATGAATATATCATCCTCAGTTTCAACGACTTGATATAATTGAGAAATATGCTGATGACTCAATTTTCTCATTGCATTTATTTCTCTGTACGCCCGGTGCAAGTCACCCTAAAACCAGAAAAAGATTCTAGTACTTAGAATCAACTGATTTTGCAAATAATCACAACAAATCAAATTTCAAATTCTAAATCTTTCGACCAATTTAGGCTGTTTCCAGTCCTAAGGATTTTGAAAGATTGCTCATAATATCAAAAATTAATATGGCATGCAGCTGAAAACTCGAAAAAGTTGCTGAGCATTATTTGAAATTTTTTTTCTATCCATATAAAAAATTACACTACATGCTACATCTACGTTCTACTATGCTTTCTAATTACTCGACAACAATACAACACTACAGGGACAGGACCACAAGGAGCAAGAGACGATGACTACCCTGTGGCCATTAACATAAAGACATATAGATAAAAATTTAGTAAAGTAAGACTATATACTGATACTAACACATACTGGAATCTGTTCCACATTGGATGTCAGGGCAGCATAGGCGCGTGATGGCAAACGTATGCTGTTAGGTCAGGGTTGAGTTAACGATATCGTTGGTCGTGGACCCTTTATGTGCTTGACATCAAATGTGAAACAGACTTGCAAAAAAAAAATATAGGGAAAAACGTACTGTAGATAGTGGCTGTGTGGCGTAAAACAAAAGTTTAAAGTTATCCAAGCCGACCCGTTTTGTGAATGAAATTTAGAGTAAGTTCGAGCAAATTTGAAATTTTGACTGAGATCAAATATAATCAGTCTTCGAAATGGCTTTTTCAGGGGCACCCAGCAATAAAGTGCCCAATCCAAAAGACCTCCCATTGGAATTCTTTCAAATCTTTGAAAAGGTGGGTGTAAAATTATATCACATTTTTTACGAATCGAACGGTTTGAAAGAAACTTTGGATAATTTGCTGTAAATCTGTCATGCCAATTTTTTGATGATGATGATGATGATTCATGAAATATCATATTAGTTAAGACTAACTACATATGATTTCATACGCCCCAGAGGAAGCAGAGCTTATCGAGTCTGGGGCGCTTACAAACAAAACAGAACTGTTGATTATACAATGCGAGGTTATACAATATGAAGTTAAAACATTACAATATAAGAATAACTACTCACGTACATGATAAACTATTTACAAAACAACTAATCAGATTAAACATATATGGGAAAGGTACATAGAGCTGTGATAATCTTAATAATAGTCCAATGAATGTGTTTTATACATAGGAACCGAGTTTGTATTCTTTTAGAGCCTTGACATATTCTTTAAGGGGAGCTGTCTTGTTAAGTTCAGAGGGTTGAGAGTTCCATAACCTTGGACCTTTAACGGTTATTGCTCGATCCCCGAAGCGATTTTTAGTTTTTGGTACTTGGAAGTTATCGCTGTTGCGGGTGGGATAGTTATGAATATTTGATCTAGTCTGGAATAGATTCTGAAGAGCATCTGGCAGTTTTTCATTGTTGTTCACGTACAGATGCATCAATCGTAAAATTTTTAATTCGTACTGGTCTGAAATTTTCAGCACACTGAAATCTCTGTGTACAGCATTGGTAGATGTGCAAATATTTCTGTACTGTAAGATTTTGAGTATTCTATTTTGGTGAACCTGGGTTCGCTTGAGAAGTTTCTTCGAAGCGTCACCATATATTTCAATGGCATAGTCTATTCTAGACTGGATAAATGCATTGTAGAGGGATTGCAAACAATTTCTAGGAAGTAGGTGTCTAACTTTACGAAATATTGAAGCATAGCGAACTATTTTAGACCCTAATTCTTCCAGGTGCTTTTCCCATGTAAGTTGTTCATCTATAATTAATCCTAAGTATTTGACATAGCTGGACCTTTTGATATCTTCTCCAATTCGGATGCCGATGTTTGGCGCAGGATTATTCTTTTTGGGGGAATAGATACAGTAGGATGTTTTGTCTATACTTAGTTTCAATCGGTTTGCTTTGAACCAAGCATGTAACTTTTGTAATTCTACGTTGGTGTTTTCTATCAGTACGTCAATATTCGTACCAGATGCAAAAATATTGGTGTCGTCTGCGAAGAGTCGTGGTTGTAGTATTGTAGCATTGGCCATGTCGTTGACATAGATTGAGAAGAGTATAGGGCCTAACAACGATCCCTGTGGGACACCTGTATGGACTGTGCCAAGTCCAGAACGGTGGCGGTTAACGTAGGTGAATTGTTTTCGACTTGTAAGGTAGCTGGAAAACCATTTCTTTGCAAGTCCACGAAAACCGTAATGTTCTAACTTTTTTATCAGGATGTTGTGGTCTATTGTATCAAAGGCTTTTTTGAGATCTAGGAATACCCCAAGTACGAAGTTCCCTTCATTTAGGCTTGTGTATATTGTATTTAAGGCTTCAGCAAGTGCCAAAGCAGTAGAATGATTTTCTCTAAATCCAAATTGTAGCTTGTATAGAATTTTATGTTTTTTCAAGAAGTCTAATATACGTTTGCACATTAATCTCTCGAGGATTTTTTCAAAACAAGAGAGAAGGGAAATAGGGCGATAGTTATCTTCATCTGTTCTATCTCCTTTTTTGAAGATGGGAATGACTTTAGCAATTTTCCAGATATCTGGGAACACGCCAGTTTGGAAGGAAAGGTTGTGCAAATGTGTGAGAGGGTCAATCAAAGTTTCAGCACATTCTTTGATGATATCGGGTTTTATGCCATCATTACCTGCTGCTTTACCAGGTTTTAAGCGATGTATTTCGTTTAGGATCTCTTGTTTAGTAACCTCGCTGATAAAAAAGGAGTTTTCATTTTGGTTTTGTAAGAACTTGGAGTAGTGAGTATTTGTAGCAGCTACTTGACTACCAATTTTGCTACCGATACTACAAAAAAAGGTGTTAAGACCGTTTGCAATATCAGCGTCCGTTTGGAGGATGCGTTTTTCTTTATTTACTAGTTTTGCGATGTTAGATACAGATTTATTCTTTTTTGGATTTAGCATTGGGCCAAGGAAGGCCCACATTCTGAAAACAGCGTTTGCCTTATCACTTAAGATGTCATTGAAGTAATTAGCTTCTGCTTGCCTCAAGCAATTTATTAGGATGTTTTTGTACTTCTTGTATTTTTCAGTTGAGATTTGATCTTTTCGAGAAAGAGAAAGTTTATAGAGCTTGTTTTTCTTGCGTATGCACTTTCTAAGGCCCTTAGATATCCATGGTTTGTCTTTGAGGCGTTTTTTGGGCAAAGTTTTAAGTGGGAAGCAGGCATTGAAACACTTCGATATCTTATCATTAAAAATTTCGCACGCAGCATTGGCATCCTGACATGCGTAAAGCTCGTTCCAGTTGAGTTTCAGGAGCATTTCTTTAAATTTAGCACGATTCTTTTCGCTATAAAAACGCACTTTAGGCGAAGCAGGATTTTTTACAACGTTCTGTCTGAGCATTAATATTGAGGCAAAGTGGTCACTAATGTCAGTTATTAGATTGCCTGCGATGATTTGGTCACTTGGTCGTTGCTGATACATAAAAACATGGTCGATAAGGGTTGCGCTGCTACTAGTGATTCTAGAAGGTAACACAGTTTGCGGCAGGAATCCATGGCTAACAAGGAGTTCCACGTAGGTTTTCACGTTCTTGTGCTTACTGTCATTATACTTAAGTAAGTTTATGTTCAGGTCACCAATTATGATGCCTTGGCTAAATTTATGCTTGGCTATTTTTTCAAGAGTTGGCTCCAGTTTTTCACAAAATTCGTTGATGTTACCATCTGGGTGCCTATAAATGAGGCCTAAAATGGATTCTGTGTTATTCTTAGATAAAGTAAACCATAGGTTTTCGCATGGGCTCTCGCAGGTAAATGTGAAATCACTTATTATGTTGAATTTTATATCAGATTTTACATAGACGCAGATACCAACAACATTGCCTCTTTGTGATGGGACTGGGTGAAAAGTGTAGCCATTCAAAAGGGAAGCAAAATGATTCAAGTTAGTATTATGTACCTCAGTTAGGCATATGCAATCGAAAGATAATTCAATAGAACTTAAAAGGCTAACTAGCTCATCAGCATGTTTATTTAGGCTCCTTACATTTAAATGAAAAGTTGAAAAGCACGTTGAATCTTTACTGAGTTGATTTATTTTGTCAACAGTTAGGTACCTGCCATTCTCAGTAGCTGAGTCGAATTGGTCCATGAAGTTAATAAAATCACTACTTACAGAAGCATATCCTAAGTCATCGTCACAAACAGGGGGAAGACTTCCCACCATAGCTGTGCCAAGCGAAGACCAAGTGGTAAGACGTAGCCCCGGACCGGGAAAACGCGAAAGTAAATAATAATTAAAGGGAATTTAAAAGACTGGGATGGGCATACCAAATTGCCTAGGTTGGAAAGTAAAGGGACTAGGGATATTGTTAAACTGATACCATGGGTTTGTGTAAGTTCCACTTTGCGGATGAGATGGACTTCGGGTGGCCTGCATTGACATCAAGGGCCATTGAGTTTGGTACTGTTGTGGTGGAACTGGATTTCCTGGGAATCCTTTGGTGACATCACTATGCTGGTTACTGTACATGGGAAATGAACTTTGCATTGGAGGTACAGAAGGCAGTTCAAGAATTTTTCCATGTGTTTGGGTTGTTTCTGGCTGTTGGCTATTGCTCTCCTTGCGGTTATTTCCACTGATATTTCCAAAACGAGGGGCATAGTAGTTTCTTTTGGGTAGGAAAGCACCTTTGAAATTTCGTGAGAGGATCGCGGTTCCCCTCTCAGTAAGATGAAGACCATCATAACGGAGCTCTGGGTCTTCTAAGTTTGGTGTATTGTCGATG
This sequence comes from Aurelia sp. 3 sensu Dawson et al. (2005), assembly GCA_964020215.1. Lineage (NCBI taxonomy): Eukaryota > Metazoa > Cnidaria > Scyphozoa > Semaeostomeae > Ulmaridae > Aurelia > Aurelia sp. 3 sensu Dawson et al. (2005). The sequence goes on along the minus strand of OZ026583.1, from coordinate 3,565,453 downwards.
ACTTTAAAGTTGAGTTGAGATGACAGACGTTTTAAATTATCGTTTGATATCTCAATTATTTTCAAAATGGCAGTATTTTTGTAAAATTTGTTAAAATTCATCGAAAATTTTGGAAAAATTAAAATTGTTGTAGATCTTAAACAACTTGAGAAAAATTGATACAATCTTCAAGAAAACAATAGTTTGTGAAGGTCTACAATAAGGCTGCAATCAGAAATCTGTAGCTCTTCTGGTTATGGACTTAGAAATTTGATGACATCACTGCATCAAAATTAAAATATGCCACCATTTTGAAAAACTGATCAAGATATCAAAAAATTGCCACAGCAGATTTCCCAAATTTCCTTTCAAGATCTTTAATTCCAAAAGATGTAAAAGACTTTTACACCCACCCTTTCAAAGATCTGAGCCCTATGCTATTACTTGCAGGTCCACATCGGCATTGTTTGCCACCCAAATTTTAAACCTGCTTAAACAAATAAGCAATGTATGTATGTATGTATGCATGTATGTATGTATGTATGTACTTTGATAAAACTGATAGCAAAACTTCACTGACTGCTTACAGCCTTACAGCATAATGACTGCTAATGCCTGCCAAATCCTGACGCTATAAAACATTGGAATCTAAGCTCCATGTAGTAACTAGGATCTGATGATGCTTGGCTATGCTAGAGACTTCAAGAATCTTACCATTTTCTTCAAATGATCTTTGCTCATAATCTTGATTGCAACCTGCAAAGATTAAAAAATTGAAGTTGCAACAAGGCAAGGAGTTTAACGATTCAAAGTAACAAGTCTATAAAGGTACTTCGGCATATATGCTTGCATTAAATCTTACAGCTGTTAAAATTCAGCTGTTTTCATTATCAAGTCAAAAAATTACCTCTTACATGCTTTGGGAAATTTGAGCATTTCAGTTATCTTCTTGGGTCACACCGCTACCACGCTTCCTTGTCTTTTTTTGCCCTGCTCTATTTTGGCCAGAAGTAAAATGAGCTCAAATGGGCATCCCTGTGTGACATATTATTGAGCATACAAACTCTACCCCACAAAGAACCCTCCAACCCTGGGCACTAATCTGCTCACATTGCTGTAAAGCAGAAAAACAGGTGAAAATTTTCAAAGTTGTCACACTGACCTGATTTCACAGACTTTACAACATTACGGGTGTCCCAAAGAAAACTTTCCCCACTCGAGCTGCCATTTTAGTAAAGTGCATGTTATTTGGAAAAAATTATAACAGTAATCTATTCCCCTCATCAAATTGTATGAACCTCCTCCAAATTTGACCGAGGCATGGGGTGCAAAAGGAAATTCACTGTTTGGAAGGAGGACATCATCGATTCAATTCTGTGAGCTGTCACCAGGGGAGGAGGGAGGGATTGATTCTCTCTATGAACTGATCATTCCTGAATAGAAATCTATTTTGCAATGCCCTGAGTATTTGTTGCATTTCTGTTATCTGTGCGTATTTATTTTCTATAATTATTTTCCTGAAAAACAGAACACCAAGAAAGAAAGAGCTAAAAATGGGCTATCAATAAGATTGCTCTCAAAATTTATGGAAATTCCACCATCTAATAAATTCAAAAAGTATGGAGCTTGAACTCCGTAAAAGGACCCAAGAAAAATGATGCTTGCCTTTTTGGCATGTAAAAAGCACAATTTTGCTTGATTGTTCCAAGAAAGGCATACTGCATGAGACAAGATCCTGCAGTTTGCACTTACAATAGCACATTGTTTAGTTCGAATACCAATTTATGAAATCAATGAGCAGTTGATGTATGCTTTCACACCTGTGATGTGAAACATGGAAGGAATGGAACATATCTCTATCACTAGTCTTTTACCTTTGCAAAGGTTTCTCTAGCATAAGATTTATTGGAAATTCATATTTTCTTTTACTGAGGAAAAACATTGGGCAGAATTATATGGATCCAAGTTAGCCTTTAAGAAAGAGATTGTCATTTAAACTGCTAAAAACAAGAGAAGCTGTTTTTCTGTAACTGTTCAAACAGGGAAAGTTATTTTTGGGATACCAGGTACATTAAAAATAAGACTGAATGAAACAGCTAATACAATGAATGCAACAAACCTTTTCACCAGTAGGAATGTGCTCAGCAAGTTGAACTCTTGCAAATCCACCTGCATAAATAAGCATTGAGCTCAGAAATATGAAAGATGTAAGAAATATATGTATACAATTTGAAAAAATTCTAGCATCACTGCATTCACAAAAATAATTCAACATGACAAAAAATTTTGGATCTCTGCAAGAAACCCTTGAAAATTTGTTGTGGTTTTCCAGAAAGGTGCGCTCCTGTTGCAAAGCTATACAATATGTTTGTTGTGCCTGATATGGAAGTAACATTTGAATAAAGGAATCAAATGACAGTAAGCAATATTTGAATAATTGTTCAAACTTGAATGGTAAGGCTACTTCTACCTTGATATTGGAGTTTTACATGAATGACTGGCAGTTTCTCCGTGGCCCCAGGGGTTGACACCATTCAGACAGTATTTGAGCATACAATATTTCTTAGTGCTTACCAGTTGCCCTTTGCCCAGGCCAAGTCACCAAAAAAATTTGCCCCACCCCTGACCCAGCCACGCTTAAGCTTTTTTGGAAGAGATTTTTTGGGGCTGCCCAAGCCAAGAGGGATGGTCAAGGAGGGTAGGAATCGAATACGTGGCGGAGTGAGTAGCGAGAAGCAACTAACTAAAGCTTGACTTGAGAGGCTTTTGAAGACAGATTACCCCTCCGTGCATAACAGGTCAGGTACAAATAGATCCTTGGTTAAATTGACATATTAGGGTAAACCGGGGTGATTTGGGACAATTTTGTCATTTTTGAGGTATGACTGCTTCGTTGCATATTTAAATAAGACTAGTTCAGCTTTTTATATACATTTGAGTGGTAAATAATTGATATTGAGTAAAAGATTCTCTTAATTCATGTTGTTGCTGATTATATTAGCGTTTAAATGATGCTGTCCCAAATTTTTTTTTTTATACATCAATTTAAAATCTTACAATAACAGAACATGGTTACAAGACGATACCACAAGGAGAATGAGAATACATTGCAACCCTGTGGCTTTAACAATTAACATGAAACATTTAACATTTACACGAAAATATTACAGCATAAACTACAAACTACGAAAAGAAATGAAATAATACAAAAATGATACAAAGGTTGGGAGGAAGAGAGGAAATCTCATTGAAATGACTTAAAGGGTCTGCTTCATCCAGCACCCCCCGCACGCGCCACCCCCCGGCTGGCCCCCGCTTGTCGCCACTCTCATGGGCCATGAAAATGGCGACAACAATGGCAAACCAAGAGAAGACACGCGCAAGGCACGCCGGACGAAACAGACCCCCTAAGAAAATCTTTTTGATGATTCGATGAACTCAAGTGTTGCTTTAATGATTGCTTTATTTGATTTAAGGGGTAACCTTTCATCACCATACAAGATTATTGAAACTAAATCCTCATTGGAAAGGTTCGACAAACGGCATGAAAGCAAAGTTGCTTGTACGTGGCTGAGGAGACTATTTCTCTGCAGATGGTATGAGTGGCAATGCAGCAAGAAATGTTCCGTGTCCTCAACACCATCGTTTATAGGACACATCGGGTTTAATGTGTCATTGAAATTATGTCTAAACTTGTGAAAATTAAGTGCACTTAACCCAACTCAAAGTTGTGTGAGAGTGGCTAGTCCTTTAGGATCATGAATACCAAATACTTGTTTTGGAGTGGGACAAATAATCTTATTCAATTTTGCCTTAAAGACACCCAATGAGGGTGCGTTTTGTGTTTCTGGATCAATATTCTCCCATTCTGCCAGACAATGAGGATAGAACGTTGATTTATATTTGTCAGTTCTTGCATATATTTGCCCAATCGCTGCTCTCGCTCGAAAAGAGTAAGGGAGTTCATGAAGATGTGGAATAGGGTCTCTGGTATAGGCAGAAGTAATATTATTGACAATCTTATAGAAAAGGACAAGACGTCTGCTCCATCGCCGAAGATCTAAGGTCTCCCAACCAAGCTCTTCAAGTAGTTTCTTTCGGGAAGTACCTTTCCATGCACCTGTTATTGCTCGAGCTGCAGAGTATTGCACAGACTCTAGTTTTTCCATATAGTTATTCAATGTATAGCTGTTAGTAAAGTCACACTTTTTAGATGGAATATGGTAGATAACATCACCATAGTCAAGATGTGGGTGAACATATAGCTTATACAGTTCATTGAGCGTTTTCCGAGGCAGGTATCTGGACATGAAGCGTAACATCCCAACGCCTTCTCTGGTTTTAGAAATAATTGACTGAATATGACTAGAGAATGTCAGTTTAGAGTCCAATATGATGCCAAGATGTTTATGCTCATCAACTCTTACAACTTGCGTGTCACTGAAAGAGATAGGGGGATGATTTAATGTGGTACGTTTCTTAGAGAATATAACCTCGACAGCCTGCTTCATGGGGTCAGGATTAAAAGGCATTCTCCACTTGTACGCCCACTCTTGTATGATCCTTAAATCGTGATTCATATCCAAAGCTGCTTGTTCAGTATCACAAACAACGGGAAGAGTGATGTATCATCAGCGAATAGCTTCACTTTACACCCATAGATGGGGAAATTTGGGACAGCACTGAGTTCCACCTGCAAATGATACATATTCAAACCTAATGGCAAATTGGAATAAGAAGATAATGTATCTGCCACAGTTCTCACTCCAATTTAATCAAAAATGGCCGCTTTCATAAATGTATGGTAAAGTAGCCATGGTCAAATCAATGATTCAAAATATCAAAAAAGTACTTGATATCAATGCAAATGTTGAAAAACTTGCTTAAAAGAATAAATGATTACAATAAGTGATATAACTATGCAATTTTAAGCAATGCCCCAAATTACCCCAGGGGTGTCCCAAATTTCCCTTGCCCCAATTTACCCCGGTTTACCCTATTTGGCTGTCAATTTCCAGTCCCACCCTCACTAAAATTTTGTTCTGTTTCCTTTCAGACTGTCAGAAAGGCACTTGAGTTTAGCATTTTTGCACAAGCGTGCTAAGAAAACAATTTGTCTTCTTTGGTAGCGATTCAAGGAGCATTACCTTCACCGAGTTTCTTGTTCTTATCTTCATAATTAAGAGCAATTTCATCAGGCAGGGTGATCGAACTCGTTGAATCCCAAGTGCCAGGCATTCTTTCCGAAGAACAAGTGGCCTAAAACTTCAAAACGGAACGTGTCTGTCTCTGTTGCCTCTCCTGTTTTGGCTCTTGACGTAAATTAATTCTTCCTTCTTTAACCATGCAAAGCAAACAGTTGCAAGTGATATATCTGTAACTCGATATGATATCTTTCAGCAAATAAACAGGAATGTTTGGACGAAGATACGCTTGTTTCTGTTTGCATGTGAAATGTGAAAACCGTTTGAAATCTTGGCGCGATCCACCTGGCCCAAAGTTTTCATCCAATCAAAACAAAGGATTCTTCTTAAGGTGGTAGCTTCTCGAAGGTAGCGGCTTTTCACATGATCTGGCACGCGCATTTGCACGTGCCTATTGTTTTCAAGACAATTTCTGCTCAGCAGCTCAGCATGCTCACGCTCAGCAGAGGGGTGTCTTTAGGCCAGGGTTACCAGATGTCCGAAATGGTCGGCGGCCAAAATTACTACGGTTGGCGGCCAAATTCGGCCAATCAAACAAAATGCTAAATGATAGCCAAATTTCGGCCAATTGTGTCCAGTAGCATACAAGTCAAATCTTTCAATAGGGCACAGGGAAACCCATAAATCCTCCAATTTCACGCTTATCAGCCAATGGTGTTGCCGTATTCTCGTCACATGACCGAAAATAAGCTCTTTGAGACGAATTTTCGAGTACCCTTACGAAAATCAAAATGGACATTCGAGTAATAAAGATACAGAGCTGCTTTTGCCACGAGTCGATTCTACAGGCCCTACTCCATATTTTACACTTTGCATTTCAAGAAAATCTCATCAGGGATCAGCACTACATTGAATTTCATGCAACCGAAAATAGGCCTATATTCAAATATCATTTGGGAACGCAACAAATAAGATATAGCTTCCAAAATTTCACACCTTACGTGAAATATAGCAAGGAATAAGCTGAAGATGTTTCTTTGCTTCAGTTTCCCAAATCCTTGACGAGTCTCAGCTATTTGCGACGAAGAAAGCTATTGGGCCTACCTTCATCCACTGCATAATGCCATTATTCTGTTTCAAATCGGCTTCTTTGCTGTAGCAAGGTAGCAGAGCTATTCACCAACAACATAACACCAATTTCCACTATTCTCCGCTGAAAAATTGCCATCAACTTTGGTAAAACGCGATGAACTTTCAACAGCTCTTCGCCACACTATCTATTCCAAGTTTTGAAACAGTGTGCTCACGTGGAAAAATTTCTGTTATTATGAAAGCGCTCATGATGTCATGGTCAAGAGGTAGGTCTCGTATCATCATATCTCTACAAAGACTTGGCCTTTGTTTTGGAAGGGATTGAGGCCGGGCTTTCAAAATTATCTGTATTTCTTGAAAAAAGGAAAATGGTGAATGCATATTTCAGAATAGTTTGAATGAATATGAGTGTCTTTTTCATGGAAGTTAAAGGGTATTGGAGCTTGCGAAGATACCTAGGCCCCCTGTCATTTGAATAATTCGAATTCATTTGAAATATGCATTCACTATTTTCCTTTTTTTAGAAAATAAAGGTAATTTTGAAAGCCCGGCCTCAATCCCTTGCACTTTTTCATACTAAAACAAAGGCCAAGTCTTTGCAGAGAGAGGGTGATACGAGACTTATCTCTTGACCATGACATCAAGAGCGCTTTCACAATAACAGAAATTTTTCCACGTGAGCACACTGTTTCAAAACTTGGAATAGATAGTGTGGCGAAGAGCTGTTGAAAGTTCATCGCGTTTTACGAAAGTTGATGGCAATTTTTCAGCGGAGAATAGTGGAAATTGGTGTTATGTTGTTGGTGAATAGCTCTGCTACCTTGCTACAGCAAAGAAGCCGATTTGAAACAGAATAATGGCATTATGCAGTGGATGAAGGTAGGCCCAATAGCTTTCTTCGTCGCAAATAGCTGAGACTCGTCAAGGATTTGGGAAACTGAAGCAAAGCAACATCTTCAGCTTATTCCTTGCTATATTTCACGTAAGGTGTGAAATTTTGGAAGCTGTATCTTATTTGTTGCGTTCCCAAATGATATTTGAATATAGGCCTATTTTCGGTTGCATGAAATTCAATGTAGTGCTGATCCCTGATGAGATTTTCTTGAAATGCAAAATGTAAAATATGGAGTTAGGCCTGTAGAATCGACTCGTGGCAAAAGCAGCTCTGTATCTTTATTACTCGAATGTCCATTTTGATTTTCGTAAGGGTACTCGAAAATTCGTCTCAAAGAGCTTATTTTCGGTCATGTGACGAGAATACGGCAACACCATTGGCTGATAAGCGTGAAATTGGAAGATTTATGGGTTTCCCTGTGCCCTATTGAAAGATTTGACTTGTATGCTGTGTCCAGTAAACGTGTAGTTAGGAATAGCTTTGTGTGCTTGAACAACTTTTACGCCTTCATATTTGAAACATTTGCTCGTGTTTTACTACTTTTCTCATTTTTACACAGGAAATCTTGAGATTTTTACAACGGATTTGAGCATCAATTGTCGAAAAATAGTGGTTTCCTTTGTTTATTTGCGGATATTCCATTTACGGCCAAAATTCGGCCAACTTTTGCGTTTTCGGCCAAATCATTCTATGACGGCCAAGGGGCTTAAAAAACGACCAGAATCGAGAAATTTGGCCGTCAAATCGGCCAAATGGCAACCCTGCTTTAGGCCCCTGTCGTGCAGAAAGACCCAAAATACAACTGACTCAAACTCAGCCTTTGTCGCAGTCTTTATCTTTTGGGTCTCTTTGCACGGTCCTGACGACCCACAGACCTCTAAAAAGTAAAGTCCGCACGCAGAAAGGGTGTCTTAACTCTTTTTTAGTCAAGAAACCTTTTTTTAGTCTGGGGCCACAACGGCTTAATCCCAACACAAAAAGTCGAACTGAATCCTGGAAACCAGTGTGGCTAACTGTCATATTGTGCACTCAAAATGAGATTGTTTCGACAAGACACGGGAATAAGTTGTTAGAAAGAAGCAGGTCAATATCAACATGTGCCTTTGGCTAGTAAAAGGGTTTGTGAGAGAACTAAGGTTAAAAAAGAGGAGGCCAATTTCTGTGCGAGTCTGGCATGCACCCATGTTAACCTGAATCAAGTAAATACGGTTATTTTTCTGAGGAGAAGCTGCGGCTGTGCACGCACAGGCTATTTAGAGGAGTACACATCAACAAAATTTTCGTCAAATGAGAAAAATACGACTATCTGCATACTCTAAATCAAAACTTGAACGCTGTTATATAAGACAATGTGCAACTAAAAACACTTGATATACTAATATTCAAAAAAATTCGTAACATCAGAGGACAAATTTCTCTTAACAGTATCTCATCCGATCTCATCTGCCTTGTAATTGGCAGTGGCAGATAGGAAAGTAAAGCAGGCTACTCTGCTTCGAAATAAATACTGCCGAACCTCCTTCTGTGAACGAACTGGCAGAACGGAGGCAAAAGGAAGTATTCAAAAAACGATCTCTACACTACAGTACAAGGTTCAGATTGTGCTCACTTAGCTCCTTTGGATGACATCAGGATTGCAGTATTTGGCGATAAAATAGCCCAGTGCTATGGCCAAGGACCAACTACCCTGCATAGCTACAAGTTGTACTTTAATAGACTTAGCGGGGATGGGATAGGTAGGACCAGGTAGGACAAAGGGGACAAGTAGTACAATGTACAGATTAACGGGTTACACCACTTCATGAGACCGTTTAACTTCGCATACGTCAAAAACTAAATAATAAGACTGATGAATTATTCACATCATACAACTAAACTACACGTAATCAAAAATCAACTGTTCCATGGACGGTATATGGGGATGAATTCAACATAGGTTGTCTGAACACAGTAATTTCCCGCCTTTCAGAAATCAACTTTTTATATCAGCATGCCGATTTCCCTTAATTATTCTATTGTTTTCTATCGCTCTTTAAAAGCTCCAAGGTAAGAGTTTCTTATATAAAGTGGTTTCTTAAAGGTAGGACTCTGTTGTCTTCTCAATGACACGGATTCATCGAAAGTCCTACTGAAGAAATGTTTGCTCCAGCATCCAGTTTCGAAAAAATTTGTTTCAATTTCGCTTGGCACTGGGTGACAATGCTCATTTTTACTCGCATGAAGACATTATCAAGTGTCTGCTCTTCTTACCATAAATCACATGTTACCCACTATCTGAAATTGGTACCTTACTGAGGAAGGGCATAAAAACTCTGGAGTACAAACTGTATAGCTGCACAAGTCAATGAAGTACTCCTTGGGAAGCACATAGTAAAAAGCAGCATAAAAGAAACCGTGGATTTTGAGCCTAAAGGATAATTCTTGGCCAACAAACGCACTTATAAATAGAGTTCCTTTGAAGATGCCCTAGTGGGCAAAACTAGAGAAGCTGCGCCCTAAATGGTCGGGTAACGTTTTGCGTGATATGTGACCGCACGGTAAAAACTTCTCTTTGAAAGGAATTCGGACCGATTTTTTTTGGAGGAAAGCGAGTGAAAATTATTTGCTGATTCCATTTCTGAGATTCTGCCTTGTTGTTTTCGTTTTGCATCGCATATCCTTGTCGTAAAGAATGTTTAAGGAACACTTACCTAAAATGGATAAAGGTTGGAGCATTTTATGTCGTTGCTGTTTTCCAAGCCCAATTTTTGTTTTCTTCGTGTTGCCTCAGGATGTTTTGTAAAGTGAAACCACGGTTTTTCTATAAAAAGCTGCAACTCTCAAGATGTAATTTTGGAAGAAACATCACAGAAATGTGTTTTGGCTTTGGAATCCGGGCGTTTTCTCTCAGTAGTACTCAGACTGACCTTCCGTCGCCCCTATAGGTCAGCCTATGAATCCTGAATTCTCTTACCGATTTCCCAGCCAAAAACATTATTAGAAGTCATAAGGTCAAGTCATAAACCCCTAGATGATGGTAAGATAGTAATTCTTGAATTTATTGTCAGTTACTGGGTTGTCGATTTCATTTGTCAGAGGCCTCATTCACACTAAGTTCGCCATGTTGTCAATTTCACCATTTTATCAACCAATATTTTGAAATGTAACTATATTATTCCATACTCCTTACAAACCCCTCCTCTACTTGTTAGATTTGTTAAAAAGATATGTACACATCCTTGAACATTCCCCAGCACTCAAATTTAATAATTCTGCTTTGGGTTTTCTGCGACGAGAGACTTTAGGGTACATCCAAATTAGACGCCATGCCAAAGATTAGGCCGTTCAGACCAACTTGCCTTTGGGCAAAAAATTTACCAGAACAGACAAGTGGACAGTCGTTACATTTAAGTTCAGCTTTGAGAAAGAGTTTGTGAACATTTCTATCATGATTTGCTCAGTCCTAATGCATTCCCTTACATTTAAATTAATTTTACTTCGAAACCCGACCATTTAGGGCGATGACTCTCTAGTCAATGCTGAAACAAAAGTGCACAGGACTACCTTTATACCGGGTGAGCTAGAAAAAATTTCTCACTTTTAAAACTTCATAGCACCAAGAGTACTTCACAGATCTGAATGATTTAAATTTCAGTCAAAAGCCGAAAGATCGAAGTATTTTTGTGATTCTCCTCGCTGTCTTACAGGCGCAAGAAGTATTGGTAAATTTACTTTTATGAAAATTTTATAGTGGCAAAATGACTGAAAACGGACCTAAAACACTGATTCAACTGTAAGGACTCTCCTTACACAGAACAATACGCAACAGGCGTTTAACCTCACTCAAGAGTTATGCAACATTAATCCACCTTTTCAAGATAAGAGGTGCGAAAACGGAAGCCTTTTGTTGTTTGAGATTTTGCATTTTTGAGGCTAAAATCTTGTTCTGCATGCAAAGTTTAGTGCATGATCCAATTTTCACATTCATGTCTGTCTTCATTTGGAAATTACGGTGATATAAAGAATTAGAAATCATAAGGGCTTTCACCGTGAAATCAAAGTTTGGACAAAATTTGTCCAATAGATATGAACGTAAAAATCCCCGGGGGGGGGGGGTACTTGACCAGATTTTGGACGGGGACGTGCCATCGAGGTTTTAAAAACATACCCGTTCCTTATACCAAGTTTTCCAAAATGTATACCCGACTTTATACCAATTTTTCAAAATATATACCCGACTTTATACCAATTTTCCGAAAATGCATACCTGACCCTATACCATTTGCGAAAATTGCGAAAATCGATACCGTTCCTCATACCAAAATTGCGAAAATCGATACCGTTCCTTATACCAAAATCGTGAAAATCGATACCGCTCCTTGTACCAAAATCGTGAAAATCGATACCCTTCCCGATGGCACGTCCCCGTACCCAAAATATGTATAGTAACCCCCCCCCCCCCGGGGTAAAAATTCGCTTCTGTGCTAAACTTTATACGCAGAACAAGATTTTAGCCTCAAAAATGCAACATCTCAAACAACAAGACTTCCGCTTTCGCACCTCTTATCTTGAAAAGGTGGATTTTCAAACAAACATTAAAGATTTTCAGCCCCATGGCAACAAATGGGAAGTGGACATCTCTCAACCATGAGCAATTGCATTTTCTTTACTGATCTACGCAAGGAGTCCTTTATGATTTGATCAATGTTTTGGGCCATTTTGCAGTCATTTTGCAACAATGAAATCTTTGTAAAGTTGAACTTATCTATATTTCTAGTGCTCCTGAAACAGCGAGAAAAATCACAAAAATTCATCGACCTTTCGGCTTTTAATTAGAATTTCAATCATTAATATCTGTGAAGTACTCTTGGTGCTATGAATTTTCAAAATTGGAAACTTTTTTCTGGCTCACGCGGTAGATATAAGAATCATTCTAAATGTGTAAGAACCATTTCTGTCTGTGAGACAGAAAAGCATTGGTTGTTCAATGAGGCTTTTTACATTGAAAGCAGACGGCTCCAATCTTTCACATCTTTAAAAGTGTCGGAGTAACATTCTATTACATTTCTCTTTTAATGGAACGGTAAGAAAGGAACTTAGGCCCCCTTTTTGAGGAGCGTTTACACGTGATCGGATCCAGAACTGTTGGCGTTTACATGGGATCGGATCCATTTGGATTTTATGAACTCTTAGCAGCGCTCTATTAAACATTTTCTCTTATTTTAATAAGATTCTTTGAAATTTTGCACTTTAATAGACTCTGTCTCATCTCTGATTCCCCTCTTTGAAATGTCAACAAAGGATTTTCAGTTTAATCGTATCACTCCCTATCCGTACCAGTTTGGATCCGATCCCACCCGTTTACACGAGACCTTTTTGGGATCGGATCCAAACGGGATCACCTTCGAAAGTGATCCCGTTTGGGTACGGGTAGCAGATCCAAATGGGCTCGGATCCGTTGAGTCCCGTGTAAACGCAAGGCCTATCCGTTACACTTTGGGTACGGATCCATTTGGATCCGATCCCGTGTAAACGGGGCCTTAAAGTTCTCTGCTGTATACCGGCAATGGAAATTTTTTGATATCTTGACGACTTTCAAACTGACGGCAAGTTGATTTTCTTTATAGGAGTTCATTGTAAATCCTAAATCACTACATGAAGAATTTTCAATCTTCAAGACCACCATAGTTTATGACGGTCTAAAATATGGTGGAAAACAAAAACCTGTCCCTCTTCTAGTTTAGGATCTAGAAATTTAATGACGTGACAGCTTCAAATTTTACAAATGCAAACATTTTGCAAATAATCAAGACATCAAAAACAATTTCCGCACCAGACTGACAGCAAAGTCCCCCAAGTTCACCAAGCTCCTTCCAAGCCATTCAAGTCAATAAAGGATGCAATAGAATTTCAAACCCACCTCTCTAAAGATTTGAGCTCCATGCTTACATTGAAAAAAACAAAAAAGGAATGCCAGAGCTCAGGGGATACTGGAATCATACGCGCTCCTGGACACACGTACCTACTTTTACGCACTCTACACTGCACGATTAAGATAACTTGTTTCCAATCATTTTGCATCACTAGGATTACTATTGCGGTTGAAAACAACAAGATGCACAGATATACATAGCTATCACATTTCTACAATTGGGATATTCGCTCTACGTTATACTATACAACAGTTAGCCAGGGGGACTAAATAAAGAATATCATAGAGATTTCCTTGCTATCTGCTGCGGTTCGTATCTCGTCCCTCTCCCCTCCCCCAAACTTGTAGACTGATTACGTATTCGTGGTTGTTGCTGTTGATAGACCTACGGATGCTCAGTTTGAGCTAAGAATTCAATTCAATTAAAAATGCACAAAAAAGTTGCTACTGTTTTCATAGTTGTTGTGCGATAAAATTGGATAATCTCCATGTAAGGCTACTTAAGTACTCTATAGGATGGAATTGTGCCATTATATAGGGCATTTTTTTCACGATGTAATCCGGATAGGCATGACTTTTAACGGTATTTAATAATTTCCAGATTTATGGGTATGATTTTTGATAAAACATTGTTTAAGGGTATCCTCTTTCCACCGTCTCCGAATTTATGAGGATACTTTTTCAGCTTTTAGAAATCTTTCCATATTCATGGGTGGCACTTTTGGGTTCTGCGTGGCACAACCCCGTTGACTTAAGAAATTCCCCTGGGGGTATGTCATGGGTCTACCCCCTTGCAGACCACTTTAATTCAACGCCCAAGGGCAGGGTGAAGAGAGGTGGCATAAAGGGGGATCTCAAAAATGGGTAAAAGAACTGAAGAACAGTTTTATAATATTAAACCATCGTAACTCCTTAATCAATGAAGGGAAAAATGTGGATTTTTCAAGAAAATGATGATTAATGAAGCTTTCCAATATGGTTTTCGTTTGTTTTTGTTTTCAATTTGCTTTGAGGGGGCTTGTCGGGATTTCTCGCTACTTAAAGCTAACTTAGGCCCACTGTGCATGTAACTGCGAGGCACGGGGCCCCTAGTGTAACGTCCCTTCCGAAGGACGGCGAGGTGAGTTGCTAGGTCAGGCCTTCCGAGGTCAACCATCCGGAGTACTCGCTCAACCGAGCTTAAGCTCAACTTTGGGCTCGCTCAACCGAGCTTAACTTCAGTCACCTGAGGAAGACTGTATAAGCCGCTCGGCCACTCACCCCACTCATCCGATAGTAAGCACGATGGTTTATAACTAAATGACGTAAGAACCTCAAAGAAGGCGGTCTGGTACCATGACGTTATTTTCAACCAGGGGGACTGGGCTCCAACTGCTTCCCAGCGTCTGGGATTCCCATGCGAACGCGGTCAAGTAGATGCAACGAACAAGGCTGAGAAGAAGGTAGTTTCTACGATGCTCCCTATTCAGTGCTCCTTGCTACTTGTGTATAACATATATCCAATCATGAAAGAGGTCTGTCTCACATTAGGTGTTAGGTGGCATAAAATCACACTTCACTCCAATCACTTGTGTTCAACTTCAACTGTTGCCATCAATCGATAGAAGAGACAATGTGAGATTCTGAAACTGCTTCGCATGACAAAACTAGTAGCTGAACTGGATTTTTGGCGCAGTCTTGTATTCTGACAACGTTTTCCATATTGAAGTCACGCAGAAAAAACACCGATCGCTGATATGGTAAAATTCATACAACTTGCAGTTGCATTTCAAGCAAGCAAATGACAATCATTGAGGACTTTACTATACCCGATGGCTTCCAAACTTGCCAAGTCCTTGCTAGATCAGGCTACTCTCAGTTTTAGTAGCCTGCGTGCAGACTCTACAGTCAGTGCGGAGGAGCGAAAAGAAGAAGAAAGCCCCCTGCAGAGTCTGCGCAACGGCGACCAATTCTGTGTTTTGAGTTCTCAGATTTTATGGAACCATCTGTGATAGGCTGCACTATTTAACTTTTGTTTTTACTTGTGTTCAGCGTATTCTGCTTGTAACAAATTTTAGAATAATGTTTGTTACACGCAAAATACGAAGAACAATAGTTAAATCGTGTAGCCAATCTCAGACGGTTCCACAAACTCTGAGAACTCCAAACACAGAATGGTCGACATTGCGCTGACTCTACAGGGAGCTTTCTTCTCTTTTTCGCTCCTCCGCACTGACTGTAAAGTCTGCATGCAAGCAAAGTTTTGGTTGCCTTGCTCTTCGCATTGTATGTATCCATTGATGCAGAATGCGTTGAAGTTGAATACAAGAGAATGGAATGGCGCGCAATTAGATTGATTACGACGATTCCTAATCATCGCTCATCAAAATGAGACTTACATCAAAGCAAGACCACTCATACTGTTAAAGCTCATTTCCAGATTTTCACTCTGTCAAATTTTCCGAATGGACTGGAATCTATTGTTCATGAGAGAAAATATCGCTTGGATTTGCATATAATATTACGCCTGCCAAGCCTAGCTTCACTCCATATGGGCCCTCAACTTACGCTCATCTTAATTAATTGAATTCATGTTGTTGTTGTTGCTGCAGTGAGGGCCTTATTTCCCAACTGTTCTAAAAACGGACAAATGTTTCCTCGATGAATCAGAATGGAAGATGACGAATATCGGATTGGCTGATTTTTCTTCAATTTAAACATCCCACCAAAGGCAAACAGCGCGTTCGAGTGAACAGCCGCAACGATCAAAATCTCGAAGTACCGAACGAATTTGGATCTTTTGCGTCCCCAAACAAGCAAAATACCGTTTGCAAGTAGGAGTTCTTTGCTGAAATACCTCGAAGAAACATCCATCTAAGTACTGATAGCTTGTTTTTCAGTGTAGCACTCCAGGTAGACTCCTGTTCTCGGCGTTTTAGGGTCGGTGGTTTTGAGAAAAAACATTAGGTGATTTAGGCCATGTCCATTCCTGGAAACATAAGGACATGAGTCGTACTTTGAGCGTCCACCACTCCATCAATAGCGATAACCACAAATATGCAATCAGCCTATACCAAGCCTGTTACTGTGCAAAATCTAATCCACTCAGAAAATTACACTGAGTGGAAATCAGCCAGAGCGTAGCCTGCGCGCAGACTTTACAACTGCGCAGGAGAAATCGAGAGAAAATGCGCAGTAGTAAAGTCTGCGCGCAGGCTACCAGAGCGTAGTTAAAGCGAAACAAGCGCGTACGGCAGCTCATCAATATAGCATAGGGAGCGCCGATCAATAGTGATGACAAAGGGCATGTAATAAGTCTAGTGCGCAATCATACAAGATAGGAATCAATTTTTTAGCCGATTTTTTCTCGTGGTCCATGGCCGGGAACCTTCAAGCCTCATTTTCATGGACCAATCAGACGTGAAAATTTTTATGAATTTTACCTACCTTCATGAAACGCAACCAGGACAAAAAACTGCTGGAGACTTTCCGATTTTTGAAAGACATCTAATCGCCAGATGTTTGGGTATCCAGGTTTCGATGCTAGTTTGAATACCTCAGGGTTCCTGGAGACATAGCGTTTCCGATAGGCAGAATCGGCCGAGGCTTGCCAAGCCTTGTTTACGCCACTTCCAAGTCAGATGATAAAGCCTCTTGATAAAACCTCCTTTCAATTTTATAACATATTTTGCACCATAAACACTTGCGCCATGAATGCAAAAGTAGTATAATACAGAAATTTCTCAAGAGTATTGCCACATAACTTGAAATGTGCAACCTAACCTCAGCAATTTTTTTCAGTTCACATAGAAATCGAAGGGGCATTGAATCTTGAACCAACGAAATTGTGGTGGAAGGACAATGCGGCAAGAACAATTGGAAACGTAGATATTTGGCGTTCTGGGATGTTCTTACAACAATCACTATTGTTATAACCATTGTCTCCCTCCCAGAATTTCTATTGTTCAAGGTTTAGTGCCTCATCATTTTGGGAAGGGCTAAAACTCCGAGAAACCATGAGATATCTTAACCGGCATCCAAATCTGGATAGCCAAACATCTGACGAGAAGATTTCTTCAAAAAAATTCGGGGAATTTCCAGCAGTTTTTGCCCTGGTTGCGTTTTATGAAGGCAGGTAAAATTTAGAAAAATCTTCACACGTTTCTTTTGTCTTCTTAGCTTATTCGCAGTCTTATTGGTCCGTGAAAATGAGGCTTGGAAGGTTTCCGGCCAGGGAACACGAGCAAAATTTGGCTAAAACATTTTATACCTATCTTCAATCATAAACCACCTAAAATCTAATGTGGGAGAGACTTTGAATCTAATTTAATGGTTTAGTACAAACGATTAGGCACAGTGAGGATCCAGATCTTGCTGTGCGACTTCAGTATCTATTATAAGTGGCAGCTGCGGCTGTTGCATAAAAGATGATGAGGATAACACAAAGAATATATGAAGCGACTCCAAGACCAATGCCAATCAATGATAACTGACGAGAACTTCTTGAAGCAGCATTGGCAGCAACCATGTCCCCACGACTGGCAGCTTTATCAACCTGTAAAAATATAGTTCATATCAAAATGAATTTATTAAATATATATGAATGCATCATAAACCAGTAAACTTAGGACTCCGAGAAACGCAGACAGACTTTGCAGCACAATAGCGTCAGCAGCTTTTGATT
This sequence comes from Aurelia sp. 3 sensu Dawson et al. (2005), assembly GCA_964020215.1. Classification (NCBI taxonomy): domain Eukaryota; kingdom Metazoa; phylum Cnidaria; class Scyphozoa; order Semaeostomeae; family Ulmaridae; genus Aurelia; species Aurelia sp. 3 sensu Dawson et al. (2005). The sequence goes on along the minus strand of OZ026583.1, from coordinate 3,547,769 downwards.
GACTTCGGAATTCAAAGCAACTAGCAACTGCTGACAAAGGAAATCCTCTCAACCAGCAATTCAATACAGACAAAGCCTCGAAGCTGCCCCGAAGCTAATAGGGAAAACTGTCATCTTGTGCACGTGCAAGTGATTTTGAAGAGAAGTCAAGAGTTTAAGACAAAAGAAGAAGGGGTAATCTAAAGATCTGCTAGGCGGATTTTGTTTTTTCGATTCAGAGGGCGAGCAGAAGGCATTACGATTCTTAAATATCTAGGGTCTAAATCAAACAATTACGATCAGCTTCTGAATCTGATAAACATAATCCACCAGGGACATCTTTAGATTTATCCTCCTCCTTGCAAGCATGCAAGCGAGCAAGAGAGTGAGCGAGCAAGCGAGCAAACAAACAAGCAAGCGAGCAAGCAAGCGAGCGAGCAAGCAAGCAAGCATGCCAGCAAGCAAGCAAGCAAGCAAGCAAGCAAGCAAGCAAGCAAGCAAGCAAGCAAGCAAGCAAGCAAGCATTTTTATTTGTTAACGCAGGCTAGATATATAGGCAGCTATAGAGCTGATGTGGCTTGTGCACTCAAAGTTGCCTCGAAGTGAGTACTCATTTACCGACCACAGAAGAATGGACAGCTGAGTTGGTTGCTGGCTTGTGCTATGTAGTATAAGTGACAGGATTCGAGCCCACGCGGGTAGACGCCACCAGACTCGAAACACTGTGCCTTAACCACTCGGCCACCCCATCAATTTTCTATAGTTATAAACCCATAAATTATCTTAACTAGAAATAGCTATCATTAACTAATACCCACGCTACATCGCTTCAGCTTTCAACTAGAATTTGAATCATTCAAATCTGTGAAGTACTCTTGATGCTATGAATTTTTAAAAATGGGAAATTTTTCTGGCTTAACCATTATACTGGATGACCCATAAAAAGTGAACATTTTGGAAAATCATCAAAATCTGATAACATTGATGATAATGAAAACTTCTTTACATGCCATTGTATCAAAGATAAAATTGAATTGCAACATACTGGAGACCTGAAATTTACATTAATTTGTGTATATAAGAGTAGGAAGGAAGTTCCACAATCTGTCAAAAACAAGATCAGGCTGAATTTTTGCATAACTCACGACTCAAATAGTTGTTCATGTTTTGGACAAAGTTCTTATTTGATACACAACCTTCAACTCAAGCTAAAGGATTGCTTGTTGCTGCAAATTCATTTTAATTCAATTCAACGCTCTGGTGAACAAGATGCAAAGTTCACATATCAAAATTGAATAAACCTACTGGAAACAAAATCAAATAATTTTATATGAAATTTTATATCAAATAATCAAATCGTTATATGAAGGGTTTACTCTAGACAATACGTACTTCACTGGATTTGATAATAGCTGCGATACCAAGCGGCCAAAAGCAAAAGAGGCAAGTGATCCAAGCCAGAGCCATATGGTTTGGAGGCACTGGCATCACTACAGGAGCAGCATAGCCTCCAGGCTGAGAGACAACAACAGTTGACTGTACATTTTGGCCCTACAACAATAACAACAATGATCAGAACATGTTAATGTGTTGCCTTTGTCATGTAAGGATCAATTCATGACGTGAAAAATTTAACTGAAAATTTGGATGACAAGTGAACATTTACCATTTCAAAAGGCAACGAACAGATAATGCAAAAAATAAAACCATGAGCCACTTACATAGGTCGTTGCTGGAAAGTTATACTGTTGCCCAGCAGTGGTATAAGGAGGTTGTCCTGCAGTGCTGTAAGGAGGTGGAGCTCCATGCCCAGCTGGATCTGACTGATAACCAGCATTTGATTGAGGGTATGATGTGGGTGGTTGCTGTGCGAGATAACCTTGCTGTGGAGGGTATCCTTGCTGTGGGGGGTATCCTTGTTGTGGGGGATACCCTTGTTGTGCTGGGTACTGTTGAGGCTGTCCATCTACATAAGAAAGGATAGGTAATAAACTTTGTCAGATGGCACAACTTGAAACTTTGCAAGTTGCTAAATCATACCGAGTGGGTCAAAAAAAGCTAAAGACATTTAGCGGGATATACAATAAAAGTTGATTTTGAGAAATAAAATGTCATTCTGTCAGTCAAAGGCCATCTTAAATGTGGGAATTTTGCTTCGTAAAATCACTCATCCTTCACTAGACCCAGAAATTAGAACATACTGGTAAGCAGCCTCTTTGGAACTACTAATGTTCCATTCTGTTCCAAAATTTACTTGTTATATATTGAAAATTAAGTTAATTACAATTGTCACTTTCAAAAATAGAATTTAAATCTGAATGGCAACCAAATCACCGTGACATAAGTCACAGGTAATCCCACACAAGCAGGGACAAAAAAGGAAAAGATTTAACTATGTACTCTTATATTTTGCTGATCTTTTATTTATGACTTACGTGATGTTGATAGTAGCAACATATCATCAAAATTTCAGCTTTCTGCCATCTGTCGTTCTGGAAACATCTTAATTCAAAGTTTTGACATTATTGGACATAAATCTATATTGGCCAATATCTTGAATTTACACTTTTCATGAAATTAGCTGTCTTTTGATCAACTCTTCAGAATTGTATAATCCAAATGTGGTTTTCAAAAATAGTCTCAGAATGCTGATGAAACAAATACAAATGGCCATATGGACCAAAAAAATTAATGCTTAAATAATTTGCTTTTGCTTATATTTCACTAATTTTTTCTTGTTCTATCCACGTTTAAACATTTGTGCACATACTTGAATGGCACACAACAACAACAAAACAACAAAATAACAAAATGCTCAACAACAAACATAGATGGTATTGTTGCATGCAGTGCAAATTTATGCAAAAATGCTTAAACATTGATAAATCCTTAATGGCAGGTTTGTCCAAGAAGATTTTTTCCATGAAAATAGATGTGTGTCTACTTTGAGCCTGGAAAAGATCAGTTTTGTCAAAACTTTGAAATATGATATTTCCCAAATGACAAATGGTAGAAGGCTGAAATTTGGATATGTTGCTACTATTGTCATGCTTAAATCACAGGCAAAAATCATCAAAATCTAATTGGTTAACAAGCTGTCCATCATTGACTTGTAATTACCCTTATTCAATTCCATAAGTTATTCATACTGGTGGGAAAACTTGCTTATCCTCCTAACATGACAGCCTGAATGTGCAAAGCCATATCCATTCAAACCAGGATTGACTCAACCAGTATAATATTGACCTGAAAGATTTTGTCACTTTATGGTGTTCCTTCTCTCAAATGGGTCAAACTTAAAACTTGCTTTGAAATAAATAGTGTCAATTTTTACCTTGAGGGGGGTAACCTTGTTTTTCAGAATCCATTTTATCTACGAAAGAGAGATTTGATCACACTTCAATCTGTTTCATAGATCAAAATTAACTCTCATACAAATATCAAAAGAAGGCTGGGTCTCATTAATGGGCACATTAAATATGTAAAATATGCTGATGACACAGTCATATACTTCGCTGACAAGGACTCGAAAAGTATCCAGTCAAATCTTACCGAGGATATGGATTTGATCTCAAACTGGCTAAAGGAAAACGAACTTATTATCAACATGAAGGAGGGTAAAACTGAAGCATTATTGTTTGGAACTGCTAAACGGATAAGCATGCAGACAGAACCTTTTAAGGTGTACCAAGGCTCAAATGCAATAAGAAACACCGATGAGTACAAATACCTGGGTATGTACGTGAACAGTTCACTTGATCTGAATTCGCACTTTGAAAGATCTTACAAGAAAGCAGCCGGTCGATTGAGACTTCTGGCAAGGTTAAGAAAATATCTTGACTCACAGTCAGCCAGAGATGTATACTGCTCTATGATCATGCCTGTTTTTACCTACTGCGGTGTTCTGCAGATGAAACTGTCAGAAACCAAGATGAAACAGCTGAAAGCATTCCATGATCGATGCCTCAAGATTGTTTATGATGGTGAAAAAAGCAACGAAGGACTCCCATCAGTAATGAATGCAAACAAGATTCGTGCTTGCAAACTCGTTCGGAAATGCATTGATAAAGACATCTGTGACATATTTAAAGATTATTTTGCAATACAAGATCATGGAAAGGAGACAAGAAATGCCACTAACAGCTTGAAGATGCCCAAAATCAGAACTGAATATGCTCGGAAATCTTTTTATTATACAGGAGCAAAGATTTACAATGAACTGCCTCTGAAAATCAGAAAGATTACGAATGCTACTGCATATGAGAATAGCCTTAAAGACCATTTTAGTTAAATTGCACACTTTAATCAGCTCAAAGAACCATTGTAAATATTTTTATCCTTTTATTTTATCGAAAAATTGTAAATAGGAAATTTCATAAGTTTCAGTTTGATTTATCATTATTTTTAACAGGACACACGTTGATAACAACGATGATTCGTTGAAGTGTTTTATCCTGTATAAATATTCGTATATTATTATTATTATTATTATTATTATTATTATTATTATTATTATTATTATTATTATTATTATTATTATTATTATTATTATATTATTATTATTTATTATTATTATTATTATTATTATTATTATTATTATTATTATTATTATTATTATTATTATTATTATTATTATTATTATTATTATTATTATTATTATTATTATTATTATTATTATTATTATTATTATTATTATTATCAATTATCTGCAAGAGCAAACCTTGCACACACAGAATTCTGCAAGAGCAAACCTTGCACACACAGAATATCTTTTAATCATTAGTATCAAATCAACATTAGTATCAATCATGAAACGTTTCCCAAAATCACCATCAACACCAACATTTTCACCAGTTTCTATTCCTTGATCCCTCTACTTGTCAGATTCAATGATGGCAAGTCAGGGCTTTGAAACAGTATGCAACATCCAATAACTCACAAGCCTTTGAAAAGTTGAATTCAAACATCAACAGAAACTGCTTGAATAACATTGCAAAGTGGAACATGATTGGTTAAAAAAGTGATGCAAAAAGTGATATGTTAGGTTTTTCTTACAGGATTGTCTTGATTTAGCTCTTACAAACATCTGCACAAAATAGTTGTTAGCTTTATCAAACATAGCAACCTGTGGGGAACTCCCCTGCCCTCCCCCCACCAACTGGCTGGTAAACGAAAAAATGAAGTTTCCATAACAGCCTAGAATAAGGATTACCATACAGCATGTTCTTATATGGGATGTTGGTCTTCCCATTTCTTTGTCAGCTACATACAAATCTTAGTTCTTTATCATTTGCCACAAAAAAATATAAGCTATTATAATAAATATAAAAAATAGATACAATACAATACTTCAAGGTTAAAAACGTAAAAGGAAAACACCCCTAGTTTACAGTGGCAGGGATAGCATTAACTCTATTTCACATGGGGTATTTTTCCATATTTTGGCATGGGGGGCGTTTTTTGCCCCCCCTCTTTTTCTCTGAAACTACAAAAGATATAACAATGAAACTTTCCTCCAATGTTCTTTGGACAATAAGCTTTCCAAATATAACAATGGTAATTAATCAATCACGTGATTTGTTGCTAGGCAACCAAAAAACAAAGGAAAACTGGCTAATTTATAGCTGCTTTGCAAGAAAAATTCTATTTAATTGAATACTCAACCGATTACAATGAGAATCGTCTCAAATGATAGGAAATACATTGTACCATTAAAATATGTACTTTGAACCAATCTGAAGTATCTATTTATAGACCAATTAGTGCTTAATGAGCTCTTTATTCCTTTCTACTTATTGTCACTGCAGTTTTCTGACATAGATCGACTTAATGTGCATGAAACAAACAAGATCAAGCTAAATTGCAACAAAAATCTTAATTAATACATTAATTTATTCGAAAAATGACGTCATAAATATAAATGACGTCATAGATATTGAATTTTGATGATATCAGCAAATTAGCAAAAATTATATATCAAATGAAAGCTCTTATCAAGAACAATCGAATGATACATGTTTCAAGTAATTCGGACGAGAAACAAAGAAATTATGGATCTTCAAAGCTGTTTTTTGTCAACTACTCTCCAAATATGGTGCTATTGTGGTCAGGTGATCAAATCTAGAACAATGAGGCATTTAAATTTTGATTCCCAATTAAATTTGAGTAAAAGTCACAAAGGTTTGGTCATCATATCTTGTGCCGTTTCAGCGCAGTGTAGAAAAGTCTGGTTGGGGGGGCGAAAAATGCGAAAAACGCCCCCCCCATGTGAAATAGGGTTAAAGGGTCAAGCTGACCTTATTTCCATAATGCTCCCCTTAGAGGTGCTGGTATAACAGAAAAAGATAACAAAAATAGGTAAATAAAGAAAACAGGAAAGTATGTGTTGTTATCAGTATAAAACACGGTTTGTGTGACAGAAACATGGTTGAGAGAGATTAGGAAGGGTCTTAGTAGAAGACATATATGTCATCTTCCTCTTTTTGTATTTTTTGGAAAAAATTTTCTTTGATCTTATGTTGTATTTGGATTTTTAGCTGATTTTAAGATGGAAGACTATTCCATATTTTCGGCCTGAGGTATTATGATAAGCATTTTTGTCCAGAGGAACTTTTGCGACATGGAAATTCTAATTCAAACTTAGACCTTTGCGTTATTCGGCCTAGGTTGGCTGGATGGAATATCTCAGCAATGTAAGCTGGGGCAGTTCCATTAAAAAATTTCATGTCTTCATTACATTAACACAAACACATTGATCCATCCTATTCTTTTTGGGGAGCCAATTTATAATATCTGTTAGTTCAACATGTTGGATATCAATGGGTCAAAAATGCCTTGAAAATTAAAACTTGTTGAATTGACAACCATGATACACTCTCACTTCCCCGCGAAAAGAAAATGACCATTAATAGACAGAGCAGAAACTGCGCACGCATGCACGAAAACTGGTAACTTTGAGCCCCCGTAGCTCCCTGCAACAGATTCCAAAATTAGGCAACACTTGATATTTTCTTCCTAGGACCTAAAACTCTTGATTTATCATTTCGAAAAGCTTATCCCTCCAAACACTTCCTTATCTCAGATTGGTTGATGACGTCATTTTACGCAGTTTCTGCTCTGTCCCATTAATATTCTCATTCTGAAATAGAATGACATTCCCCCAAAAGTACCAGTAGGCTACAGTGTTGACCGCATTGATCCATGCTGGAGAACATGTATATTATACCAAATATCTATGGCATGGAGCAACATCACAAACAATAGAAGAACAATGGATCTATTGTCTTTACATAGGATAAACCTTTGCTGTAACAAAACGGAACTTTCAACACTACTTACTGGGCAAAGATTGCACATTAATGGAATTTTTCTAACCAGTCTGTACAAGAAGTTCCTCTGCACATGTTTCAGGTATTGAGAACAATTTGATTACAAAAATTTGACTACTAGTGGGGCAAAATAACTAAAGAAAGAGCCCAATTCCCGGAGCAAATGGAAATAGTAGTGCGTATATACGAAGCATACAGTGAACCATGTGCCATTCAGGGGTAATTATAATCACCTACCTGTTGAAAAGAAACCTCCACATTCTTGGACAGACCCATGGTTCAATGGATAGCTGCCAGCGAAGTGTCAACGCTTCTATATCATTGACATGCCTCCTCGGCCGCCTCTCTGGTATCATGTGTGATACTTTTTGCATCATTCCTTCCTCTATCTGCCTTCCCTGCATGCATCACTTAGCAGATCCTAGTCATCCATTTTTCAACGACATCATAAAAAGAAACCATTTGGCCACAAGTACCGGTCACTCATTCACAATCAGATGAGGTATTTTCATAGTTGTGTCATATGTTACAAGAAGCCGGGCAGTGGTGGGCTATGAAGCGTTATTTAGGCCAAAATCAATGTAACGAAACCAAACCTCGATTCGACATGTTCTTATTCAAAACATGTATCGTGAACCTCAGTTCCTTATGTTTGCATTCAAAATATCTATTCTAAATGTTGATTCCTTTCCTTGACTATTCAATTGCACTTGTCAGTGTCAATTTGATTTGTAAAATGAAAAACTATTTCATTGTTTTTAAATATTATTCAATCCCTTCCTGCATGTAAACGAGTAAACGTAAACCGCAAAATGAAACTCTGATCTTGACCTGCAAAGCGAACATGATTTGTAAAACTTCCGATTCAATGTACAGATCAGACACTTGAAGCTGAATGTTGAATGAGAACCGCAAATCAAAAATGTTTGCTCACGATTATACTGAACCTCGTAATGATTCACAGAATTAAGATCAAAATCACTCAACCCCTAAGTGACACTTTTTCAGTACTGAACCTTAGTGTTTAATGAACCGCTAAGTGACTACCTCCTTTTGAAACCAAAATCACTCAACCCCTAAGCGATACTTTTTCAGTACTGAACCTTAGTGTTTAATGAACCGCTAAGCGAATGCAGTCAAGCGCTAAGTGCAACTGCAAATTGAAGCTTCGTTTCAAATAGCAAAGCAGATTCTCTAATCTGAACTGACGTTTCAAATAGCAAAGCAGATCAAGGGCGAAATGAAACGCGCGTTTAGGGCCGATCAGTATAGCAAGTGTTTCTAGGCCGAATTCGCTCACATGTATCGGTGCTTGTTTGAAAGAAATTGTTCATACCTTACTGGAGGGGGGTGACAGGGGGGTTCCTTTAGTACCTGTACCAACTCATAAGGTACCAGGTTCCACCCAAATTGAAGGTATTGGTACCACCAATTTTGGGGGAGGGAGCTATCATGAATATGACGAATTCTGGAAGGAGGTCTACGTCAGTTCCTCGTGGAACCAATGGGCAAGACCAAACCACTCCTGAGCACGTCAAACCACTCCTGAGCACGTCACCGTGGCATCTGTGTCACTGTCTGCACTGTAAAAGCTAAAAATTTGTTCTAGGAATTCCAACATCATCCAAGGATGAAATTTTTATTGTTACTGACTCATATAAGCTTGGTACCGGTACCCCTACCTTTGACTTGCAACGAAAAAGATTGTCGACTTTAGAATTTGGAATGTTGGATTTTTATCGTTATAGCTATGAAACGTGGTTGGTTGCAACTTTACCTTCATATTGTGCATTTAAAGTGAAATAAAACTTGATTTCTGAGATGTTCAAAAGGCTTTTTCTCCCAAAAATCCATAAAAATGGGTATGGAAATTGACCAAAAATCCTTAAATATGGGCCATCCCCTAAAATGCTGCGCGGCATGTCCCCATCATCCCAAGACTCGATTTACCCCATTTTCATTTTTCATTTCATTTTAAATCATTTATACAGGGTAAAAACATTTAGTTCACGGGAAAAAAAACTGCTTTACAATGTGCCCTGTTAAAACAGAAAAGAAAAACAAAAAGAAAAAATTAATTACTCAATAAATTCCTAATACCACTTAATGCATTGTCAGATAAATTCCCTAAAAAACCTAATTCTAATTATTCCTATCCAAACGAAAAAAGGAAATTAAATTGCAACAGAGAGGAAGAATTAATATATGTTCTTGATGGAAGGAAGTACGTAAAGTTTGCTTTATAATCCTTCCTTTAGTTTAAATTTGAAGTTTGATAGCGAGGGAGACAGTTTGATTTGGTGATCTAGACTATTCCAAACGGTAGCCCCTCGATATGCAAATGACTTTTGTCCATTGTTTGTTCTAAACAAAGGAAGTCTCAATGAAGGTGTTGTGGCGCCGTGGTGTAATCCTCTGACATTGCAGCCAGAACAGTCAGGCGGAGTGGGTTCGAGTCCCGGTAGAGCCCCATCACTTGAGCGTCAGGACAAGGGGTCGCGGACTCGATTAGGTCTGCTCTATTTCTGCGATCCCAGCGCTTGGCGCTGAAAAACGCAACTTCAACTTCACCTTCACCAACTTCAGTTTCAGTGTTTCTTAGCGTCCTCATTGCCTGTTCACGCTGTCTTTGAAACATTTGGGCCATATAGTCTGGACAAAGTTGGTTAACAGATTTGAAAACGGTAGTTGCCGTTTCAAACCTGATCAGCTCTTTAACTGTTAGCTAGCCCAGACCTTTAATAAGGGGCAAGGAGTGTGCATCATAAGCACTATTTGTCACAATACGGGCAGCGCGATTTTGGAGAATTTGCAATCTTTTTAAGTCTGCCTCAGTGCAACATCCCCATACCGTGCAACAGTATCGTAGATAGGGTTCGACTATACTTCTGTACATGGTTTTTACTGTACTGAGTGGGACGTACCTCTTTGCATATCTCAGCATCCCTATCCCTCGCGAAATCTTCGCAGCAATAATGTTGATATGTTCCTTCCAACCCAATGTTTTGTCAATTTGTATTTCAAGGTACTTAGCTTCATTTATCATCGAGACAACTTCGTCATCAATAACAAAGTTAGGGCTTAATGACATCACTGTTAGAAATGTTCTGGAGTTTTGCCCTGCTACCGATAAGCATAGCTTGAGTTTTCGTAACATTTAGAGACAACTTATTGCCTTCTAACCATAATTTGAGATTGGACAAATCATCATTGATTGCTGAATTGATTTCATCAACTGATTTAGAGGAATAAGAGATGTTGGTATCATCTGCATACATAGTAACCTTGGCATTACCAAGTGCAAATGGAAGGTCATTAATATATATCAAAAAGAGAAGTGGTCCCAAGCAAGACCCTTGGGGAACTCCATATCAAATACTTTCAATGTTTGATATGTGCCCATTCACCTTACAGCACTGTTTTCTCCCACTAAGATAGGATCTGAACCACTCAAGCTCAATACCCCTTATGCCATAAAGTGACAACTTTTCTAGCAGGATACTATGGTCTACAGTGTCGAAAGCCTTTTTAAGGTCGATGAAAACGACCGCATTGACATTGCCTCTGTCGATGTCTGTGTACCAATCATTCGTGCTCTTGAGTAGACATGTGACACAAGAGTGCAATGATCGGAACCCAGATTGGTGCAAGTAAAGCAACTTATTTTCATCCAGGTATTGGTAAAGTTGGCCATACAAAACTTTCTCAAATAAACGCGAAACCGTTGGTAGGACCGAAATTGGACGGTAGTTAGATTTAATATTTTCAGGGCCATCTTTGAAGATAGGTGCAATCCTAGCTGTTTTCCAACAATCAGGAAATACACCCCACCTCAAAGAATTATTAAAAATGGCACTCAATGAGCTAGCTAGGACAGGCATGCCGGCTTTCAAAAAATAGCTTGAAATACCGTCTAAACCAAATCCATTAGATTTTTTAAGGCGTTTCATTGCCGTGCATATCTACACTTCATCAACGTTCTTGAACCTAAAGATTTTAGAATGCTGATTTATCTTAACATCCCCAGATAACAGGGGATTTCTCCTTGTCGGAATTTTGCTGTTGAGCTTTTCTCCTATGTTACAAAAATACTGGTTCATAGCGTCGGCAATTTGTTGAGAGTCAGTAATATCTTTGTCACCATCCTCGACAGAAGAAACATGAGTAGTTTTGGATCTCTTATTTATCATCTGGTTGATGGTTTTCCACGTTTCTTTCATGTTACCCTCAAAGGCATTTATTTTATCAGAGAAAAAATCCCTTTTTAGCTTTTGGTTCATATTAGTAGCTTTATTTCTGATTTGTTTATATGCAGCAAATAACAAATCAGATTGGTTTTTAACTGCAGCTTTCTTTATTCTGTCTCTTACTTGCGAGAGCTTACTTAGCTCTGAAGTGTACCAAGGAGTGTATCTTTCGGCAACCCTCCGTTTTCTTAAAGGAGCATGTTTTTCAATTATCATCGAGAGCACTTCGCACCAGTTCCTTACCTGCTCATTGAGATCAGTACCATTTTGCAAAATCAACGACTAGTCAATTAATGCAAGGTCCTGCAAAAATGCACTCTCGTTGAATTTTTTCATCTGGTGAGTTGTTATTACTTTATGTTTAGTCTTGAGGGCTCCCTGGAACTCCCTGGGGTTTGCCAATTGCCATCAGCAAACAAGCTTATCTGCCCAAACTGTCCTTCCCTTGCTTCTTTGAGGTACTCTGTGACCTAATTCCCTTTGCCTCATGGCACGTCAATTCTGCTTTGCTATTTGAGACGTCAGTTCAGATTAGAGAATCTGCTTTGCTATTTGAAACGAAGCTTCAATTTACAGTTGCACTTAGCGCTTGACTGCATTCGCTTAGCGGTTCATTAAACACTAAGGTTCAGTACTGAAAAAGTGTCACTTAGGGGTTGAGTGATTTTGATCTTAATTCTGTGAATCATTACGAGGTTCAGGATAATCGTGAGTAAACATTTTTGATTTGCGGATCTCATTCAACATTCAGCTTCAAGTGTCTGATCTGTACATTGAATCGGAAGTTTTACAAATCATGTTCGCTTTGCAGGTCAAGATCAGAGTTTCATTTTGCGGTTTACGTTTAGCGTTTACATGTAGGAAGGGAGTGGATAATATTTAAAAACAATGAAATAGTTTTTCATTTTAGAAATCAAATTGACACTATGACAAGTGCAATTGAATAGTCAAGGAAAGGAATCGACATTTAGAATAGATATTTTGAATGCAAACATAAGGAACTGAGGTTTAGAATACATGTTTTGAATAAGAACATGTCGAATCGAGGTTTGGTTTCGTTACATTGATTTTGGCCTAAATAACGCTTCATAGTGGGCTGGCCTAAATTTGAATAAAAATCGATCGTCATTTCAACTGACCGGTGCCTTTGCTTTCTTTCGTTGAGATTTCTCATGTCTTGCACAGAAGCTTATTCTTTTCACTTTCATCTTATTGGAATGTTGTAGGAGTATCTAACTAATAAACATTGACAAGAATTACATACCTGGTTGTGATTGCAATTGCAGTTAGGGTACGGTGCAAATCTTCGGCCCTTCCTTTCCTCTCTCTCGCTTTTGTTCTTCTGTTGTCATGTCAGTTCAGTTCTCGGTTCCTCTTTGCGTTGCGCAACGGTTCGGCGCACGTCGGAGTAGCTATGACGTCACAGGATAGATGTGGAAAGGTCACGCGTCAACAGATACGTGGTAGGGGGCTGGAAGATATTCAGAGGGGCCACAAAAAATTTAGGGCAATGAAAGGGGGGCCACTGAAAACCTTAAGCGTGAAGCAAGGGGCCATGAAAACTTAACAAATCTGATCTCAGCTATCCGAAACGCAAACTTCATCCTGCTATGATCTGTTATACGAGGCCCCCCCATATTTGTACGTGAAGCGTCATTTGGCTAATTTAGGCGCGTGATTTCGTGATTTTGATATTTTTGACTCGTGAATTCGTGATCTAAGACTTTGCGCCTTTAAATTTCACAAAGAAATGCTGTTTTCCGTCATTCTGAAGGGTGCAGTCTCAAAAAATTTTCCGGGGGCAAGCCCCCGGACTCCCATTTTTACTCCATTCGCTCGCAATCTACCCCATACAAAGATATTTGTCTCCCAGAAAGTCTTAGATAAAAAGAGCATTGATCTTACATGAAGAATTTCTAAGTCACCTAAAAATAATACATGGTACTACTCAAATTGCCACCGGCAAAGTAAAAGATGCAGTCTATTTGAACGAAAATCGACTTTTTCTAAGAAGCAAATGATACGTTACCAGGCTTTAATTTCCACAATACGGCGTTTTTCTATGTTCTAGAAGGCGAATACTCAAAAAATTTTCTGGGGCAAGCCCCTGGACCCATATCTATCTCATTTCACTCACAGTTTTGGCTCCGAAACTTTAAAATCCATGTTAAAATTACCCTACTTTCCCTCTTGTTTCTTCGCCAACTATGTATTTACATAGAAATATCTTTCTGGAGCATTCTTGAAATTTCTGCAGCGTGAACGTGAAAATGCTGTTTTATAGTCCGTGATGGCGTGAAAAACGAAAAATCAACACGTGAATCCGTTATCCAGGGGTACTATGGGGGGCCTCTTATACAACAGAACACGCCACCCTTGCCGTTTGGACATGCCAGTCGTTGTATACCCTGGGTACCAGAGCCAAAAAATAATAAAAAGAAAAAAATAAGGAAAGAAAGAAAGTTGACTCTGGTCAAATGGTGACATCCATTGTAGGAATTGACCAATATGAAGCCTATATACCCGATCGGGTATATAGATTTTGTGAGATTTGATTGGATAGGGTGTGTCACATGACAAGACTACGATTGTTAGCAGAAAAATTGATTCATACGGTTGTGATCACAGGAGGCCCAACGTATTGTAGTGAAGGGCCCTTGAATATTCTAACGTATGACTTACCAAGATCTTTTCTTTCTTCAGATAGAATATATTGTTAAAAGTGCTTGCAAATCAGATTTTCTTGTCTTTGTCTCATATGACAGTCAATTCGTTTTTGTTTTGCGTCCTTGCTGTCGATCAATCCAATGCAGCACCTCAAAGGGAAGGCTAGCTATCAAGGCGTAATGACAATAATGATAATCGAAATGCCGTTCGTTTTGATTTGTGTTAGTATTGCACTGTTGTATCTATTGTATAGTTATACGTAAAGGAGCGCATCTTATTCCCAAACAGATCAGCAACAACTGTTTTCTTTTCACCCGCGTTGCATCTATATTTGTCCAAACGTGCAAAACAATACATCAAAATGTTGCTAATTTATCAGGCAACATTCTTAGATATCTTTCTGTTTGAATGTTCTGCCAAAACTCAACAATTTTCGCTGCTAAAGCTCATGTAGTCAGCCTTATTTGTCTTTCTCACTAGGCTCTGTAGCTTCCCTTAAGCCCAATATTCGAAATTCGAACTCAACAGCACCTGCTGAGTTCGACAAAATTTATAACGGAAATCTGAATCAACGTTATAAATTTTGTCAAACTCAGCAGGTGCTGTTGAGTTCGAATTTCGAATATTGGGCTTAAGGGAAGCTACAGAGCCTAGTGAGAAAGACAAATAAGGCTGACTACATGAGCTTTAGCAGCGAAAATCGTTGAGTTTTGGCAGAACATTCAAACAGAAAGATATCTAAGAATGTTGCCTGATAAATTAGCAACATTTTGATGTGTTGTTTTGCACGTTTGGACAAATATAGATGCAACGCGGGTGAAAAGAAAACAGTTGTTGCTGATCTGTTTGGGAATAAGTTGCGCTCCTTTACGTATAACTATACAATAGATACAACAGTGCAATACTAACACAAATCAAAACGAACGGCGTTTCGATTATCATTATTATCATTACGCCTTGATAGCTAGCCTTCTTCGAGGCGCTGCATTGGATTGATCGACAGTAAGGATGCAAAACAAAAACCAATTGACTGTCATATGAGACAAAGACAAGAAAATCTGATTTGCAAGCACTTTTAACAAGATATTCTATCTGAAGAAAGAAAAGATCTTGGTAAGTCATACGTTAGAATATTCAAGGGCCCCTTCACTACAATACGTTGGGCCTCCTGTGTTGTGATCACGTTTGCTTTCACAACAATGGCGAATGCTCTGAGCTGAGGCAAGCTGTGGAGTCCGCAATAATTGGAAAGCTTTGCAGCCAAAATAGGAACTTAACTCCACAACAGTTTGAGACAATAACTTCCTGATCACGTAAAAGTCGTTGGTGTTTGAAGTTGAGATTTCATTCGCCCAGTGAACTTGGTTGAAAGTTTAGGCCTAGTTGAGGCGAGGAACAAGAAGTGGAGAGCAGTTTCGAGAATTCAGCCGTGATATTGTGATTGTCACGCTATTACTGAAAATCACTGACACACTGGCAAAGAGGACTGCATTCCAAACTGGCAGGAACGTAATTATTTTTCTTATTGTATGTGATATGATTTGTGTTTACTTGAAATATCGAAGGAAAGTCTCAAAAGATGATCGTCGCATATCATCGTTGACCATAGATTTTGGATTTCAGATTGATACATTCTCTGTCTTAACCCGTTTCTTGCGATAAACTTTTCCTACTTGTACCCAAGAAATACTTCCTGTATCGGTCACTTCGCAGCGAAACTGATTTTTGTTTGTGTCAAGGACGGCTTTGTTTCGTATCATTTTTCTCGGCAATTTTAGTTGTTCAAAGTTTATTTGAGCACAGACATTTGTTAATCACATAATTTAGAGGGGTACTTCGGGGTTTGCGGTATTGCGGTATCGGGTGTCACTTCTGCGCGGTATTGCGGTATTAAGGGCAAAAATTGGCGGTATTGCGGTATTGGGTTTTTACAGCGCGGTATGCGGTATCGCTATATATCAGCATCCAAAGTTCATGAAATACCATTTTCCTGACATGGAGCCCAGCATCTTCGAGACGAATTCATGGAGGAAAGGAAATCAAAGGAGACTGGACATTCCCTTTGTCTTTCTCCACCTGTTCACCCTGGCAATAGACATCCTGCGGAGGAGAGAAATTTATTTTTCATCTGAAAACTTGGTTGCGACAAAAATTTAACAAAGAACCTTATTTTGCTTCGGAAAGTTTTCTTGTAGATTTATGCTGCATTTGAATTCATTTGCACCACAGATCTACCAACAACATAGTATTGTAATGTAAGTAAGACTGACTGTTCCAGGTTAGACAGTTTACAACACCTTTGCATTTCTTGTGGATTATTCATATCAATTTGAGAATAGTCTTGAACAACGGACTCGTCATACTAGCCCCATAAGCGCAACAAAAACACTGTAATGTGTAAAGGAAGACTGTCAACTCCTGGAAAAGAACAACTACCAAAATAAACCCGTAACTAGAAAGAGAACTTTTGGACCTTTTAATTCATGCAAGAGAAAACGAATTAATCTTTAGGGAAAAAAGGGGGGTACTTAGTATATTTGACCGACGGGCGTGTGCCGTTTTTCAGGGTATCGTTTTCGACTGTTTTTTCTGGAACTGGTTATCAAAAGAAGGTAATTTTTCTGAAGCCGGTTGTCAAAACATGTTAAAAGGGAAATTTTGTCAGATTGGGTTGTTTTTTAGTCCAACCTTTGTGTTTTGGAGAATGATTTTTGCCAATTTTTCCTACAGTCGGCCATCATTTGAAGGAAAAATTCTAGAACAGGGTAAAAAGATTTTTTTCATCGGCACACCCCACTACGAATTTAGGTCAAATACCCCTCCCCGAAGGAAAAATAATTCAGTGACTGCACTAAAGAACAACATAACGTTGAATGGACAGAAACGCGTTTCGTCGCACTCTCGTCATTTCGGTAACAATACAAACAGCTATTCAACGTTGCTCTTTATTGCAGCTGCTAACTTATTTTACCCTTTCAGGTTTTAAGATTAATTTGCTGTTCTCTTGGACGATTCAAACGTTTCCTCTCTAGTTATAGGCAGGTTTTGTTTGCTGTTCTTTTACAGGAGTAACTTTGCTACATTCATGGGTTTAGCATGATGAGTTCATTATTGGGGGCTATTTTCGGACTTTGTACTTCGAATCACTTGTTCAAACCTTTGCATAATGCTGAAGAGCTTTGGGCCAAGCACTGATCCTTGTGGCATTTCGCATATAACTTCTTGAAGGTGTCGTGGCGCAGTGGTACAATCTTCTGACTTTGCAGCCGGAACAGTCAAGCGGATAGTGCTCTATATCAGGTAGAGCCCCACTACTTGAGCATCATGATAAGGGGTCGTGGACTCGATTACGTCTTCTATACTCATGTAGTCCCAACGCTTGTCGCTAAAAACCACGATTTCACTGTGCAGTCACCTTCGTCTTAATGAAATCTCTGACCCTCAATTTTAACTTACTGTTTACAGTTCGGTAAATAAAGCATTATCAAGTTGTGTAAGTTTTCTGATATTCAACAAGCCTAGCGTTTCAGAGCCATTATTGCCTTGTGTCAGATCGAATGAACGGCTTTTTTAAGTCTATGACTATCATATTGATAACTATCTTTCACCCGACCTGTCTCCTGACTTCAGTAAGGTGTAACGTCAATAATTCAGTTGATCCTCCTTTTACCAGACCTCTATCGATGACGTGCTTGTCTATACTCTGGCCTTTGATCCCCTCCTATACTTTGCTGGGAATACTTAATAGTGAAAGAGAGGTATGATTCCCCATTTCAGAACTGCCTCCTTTCTTTGGCGCTGCTTTTTCCATTGACTTGGAGATATTGCACATTGCAAGTCTCTGTCCATGACCTATGACAATCCTACAGCTATGGAATCTTTAGCAAGCTCGATTCTTTAGAACTAATGCTAACTTAGTCATATGATTTCGGAGGCTTGGCTCTCTTGTTTAGCGCTCTTCTAACGATTTTCAGATCAAATTGTAATTTTACTGTATGCATTCACAGTTCTTTGATTTCTTACTTCATCATGCTACGTTCTAAGAAGATCAAACCACAGCTTTGGATTTAGAAAAGGTCTATACAAGTCGGAATCAAATTGCCTTCAAGACTGCAGTAAACGTTTTCTGGTTGAATACATCCATTTCTTTTTCGATTTCTTCATATTCTGGTAGCCGAACTTTCAAGGAAAGCAATGATACCTTGTTGGAAGCCCACAGAAGTTTTGAAAATGGAAGAAATCTCATGTAAACTAAGGTTTCCATGATTTTTAATCAAAGTTTCTATTTGAGGTCTTCAAAATCCAATCCAAATAGCTTGACCTGTTGAGATAGCATTGCGCATTCATGTATCGTCGTGTTTATTGGGTGTTTAAAGCATAAATGGCTTGACATGACCCGGATTGCAAGTGGCTCATATGGCCCCAATGTGTTGCACACTGACAGTGCGATGAGTAAAATCCCTTTTCCCCATGATTCACAAATCCACGAGGTAGAGGTACGAAAGAGCTATTTTGCACCCTTTGAATCAATCGAATGGCTCGAAAATTTGCACTCGGCCAGAACAGACTTGGAGCTTGGAAATTGTAACCCAGGTTCTTTGTATGTACTCTGGTTCGTCCTTTTTATTCAAATATAGCAGTCGGAGGGCAGCCAAATCATTTGCCAATTTTTGACAGCATGCAGTATCAAAGGCAGAAGGAATTAGAAAAATCCCAGATACAGTTTAAAAGCTTAGGATCTGCACTGCCTGCTGATGTAAGTCAGAGTTTGTTTCCTTACACACGCAAGGGTACAAGATAACTTTAGAAGGTGGTACACTCTTATAAGCAATAAATTTGCAGGGAAAATATCATATTACAATATTTGCCAATCATGTTGATATGGTTAAAATTTGCATTTTCTTGCGCATCGAATGATGTATAGTCCAACTAGATTCCGTTAATGGTTCGGCTTTAGGGGGAGAAAACCAAATATCATGTTACTAACGTTTAGCATAACCTTAACCAAACATTTTCTGCGTTAGAATATGGTTAGAATTTACTTGAGAAGCAGAAATTCATTTGAAATCTTGCAACAGCGATCCCATGATAAACACAATCCAATATACAGGGCGTAAATATGTAGTCTGGCTACTAGCGCGTCCATTCGCAACATAGCAGGACAACAGTATACTGTATCAACGGCGTGGTTTTTCATTTTTCTACTGTTTGCGGTATTTTGCTATTTTTCGATGCGGTATTGCGCTATTTGGCAACTTTTTCGTGCGGTATTGCGGTATTGGGACCCCCCCGAAGTACCCCTCAATTTACAAATACCAACACAACACAACGTCTGGATTTGACCTTGGTTTCCCCATCTGGTACCCAGGGCATCCCATCAATGACTTGACCTTGGTTTTCCCATAAGTGTTTTAACAACCGCAGAGGGTACAGTGCAATATTTTACGATAAAAACTTATTTCGAAAAACGTTAAATCACTCATACTGTAGTTCTCAATTTAGGATGTTTTGCACGCGACAGACTTCAGTTTCATGTTGATAGTTACAAAAGGCTGGAAGCAGTTGAAATCAGTTATTGTGGTTAGACGAAATTACGGCTTTCAGCAAACATCCAGCTCCACAACAGAAACTTTTCTCGCCATTCGAATCAGATCATCAATCGTTCAGGAAAACAATAAAGCACAGATAACAGCAAAATATGTGATTAATAGTATGAATGACGAAGATGGTTATTGATTACAATCATTGCGCAAAAGGTGATCGGATTGATTCGATTATGAAAATTCATAATCACGCTGACCAGCACCAAAACGAGGTTGTGTTATCATTTGACCAGAGCCTCCTTTCTTCCTTCTCGCTTTTCCTCTTACCAATTTCCTTTCATCTAAATTTCGAGGCTCTGGTACCCAGGGTAGTCGTTGTACCGCTTAGGGTTGTGAAAATTGATATGATTTTAGTTCAGGGAGATTTAAGAAAGTTTGATGAAGTGAATTGTTGTTAGTAAGATTCTGTAACAACAGAGATCAACCAATTATTCAGTCTTCTCACGTTATGCAAACCTATCAAAACAAATTGCAGTTAATTTCTGCTCAATGATTGACCATTGCATTGACCATACTGTCATATACTCACACTAGGAGAAGGTTCTCCCATCCCAATGCCCCCCCCCCACCAATCCTACCTTTACTTCTACACCTGTACTATTTTCAAAGTAAATAGACGTTGTCTTTCTTGGGTTATGTCTGCCATAAAATAGCACCATTGCTTCTGGGACAATCAACCTATAATTGTTATTGTTGCTTTACCGAAAAGTTAGCTACTACCATCTTACGCCAAAAGTTACTACCGCATAGGCTAAAAGCTACTACCGCTAAGGGTTTAGAGTTTTGCAATTGGATTACGAGCGAGAACAAAACAGTTTATTGAATTTGGCGTGAAGGTTAGTTTCAGTCCTTGTTTCTATATAAGAATACCAGCAAGAAATTTTGCATCGAACTCTCGCATTCGAACAATTATGCAGTACAGTGCAGAAGTACAGCAGTGGAGAAGTGCAACAAATAACACACAAAGGTAGTATACAATTAACAATTTTACGATCGTAAACTCATCATTGTTCAGTAAACTAACTGCCTGGGCAAGCTGTGGATTTTTTAGACCCTGTAAAAAGATTAGGAGGGCTGCCTCGCAGAAGCTCGGCAGCAATCAGACATGTGTTAGAAAAGAGACAGAGTTGGGAATAGGATGAATTCTCATGACACAGAAAACAAATGTTTCTTGGCTCGCATCAACCACACAAACTGTGCCTTGAGATCAACAATCAAATTGTTCCCTCCTCAGATACAGTCAAATTATTGGGCATAGATATTGACTCTAAACTGAGTTTTGACAACCATGTTAAGAAGGCTGTATGTGCCAAAGCAAGCAGGAAGGTAAACGCTTTCTCCAGAGTTGCAAACTTCATTACATTTGAACAGGCCAAGCTTCTATACAATTCTTTTATCATGTCCAACTTTGGATATTGCCCCCTGATTTGGATGTTCTGCGGGAAAACTGCCAATGAAGAGATCAACAGAATCCATAAGAGAGCACTTCGTAGGTTGCATAATGACTTCAACTCCAATTTCGAAGAACTTTTGGCCAGAACAGGTGAAAAACGGTTCATCTACAAAATCTTGAAAAGTTGCTTCTGGAAGTTTTCAAGTCCCTACATCAAATTAATCCTGCATTTATGTGGGAACTCTTTGAGAGGAAGGAAGTAAATTACAACCTTCGCAACAAGGATCTCCTACGACTACCGAAATTCCAAACGATAACTTATGGGGCAAACTCTATTTCATACAGAGGTAGCTATCTTTGGAATAGCATACCTGATGTGGTAAAGAGCTGTGAGCGTGTCCTCTCCTTCAAAAGAAAACTAAGAGAGTGGAATGGAAGGACATGTACCTGCAGAGTTTGTAAATAGATTTAAGACTATGTGAAGAGTTTGGTTGTATTCGAGTTATTTTCTATAGATTATGTAAATAGTTGGTATTAATTAGTGCACATCTTTGATGTGAACTACACATGTAGACTACCAACTTTAAATAAATAGTTTATTATTATTATTATAAATATCTAAACCTTAAATACAATTGGATACAGTAAGCAGTCCTTTACATATTATTGAATAACAAATAACATATTATTTGATAACTATTACAGTATAGTAACTAGCAATAACGTTAGTTAGTGAGTGCAGCGTTTTGGGAAATGCGAACAAACTGCACCATCATATAAAATGGAATAACAGAAATAGCCTTTCTCATTCTGCTGACATTACGAGATGCCTTTGCCCCCCTCCCTTTGTACGCAACGCAACCAGTTCAGTCTGGTTTTACCACTCTTCCTGCCCACTGTCTGAAGACCATGACGAAGTCACACAAACACGCATTCATTCTAGATAATGATTCATTCATTCTTGATAACAGCGCCTCTGATGTTTTTGTTATTTTGTGATAAAAATAGGTCATTTGGAGCAAATCAAATAGCAGGATTGTGATGTTTTCACAAACCGACACAAAGAGAGACTTCACAGCTTGCTGATTCTTTTGAAATATTATGTGTTCTTACGTCATGCTCTGATCAAGATGCCGAACACGGTTTGCTAAAATCGAATCTTTGCTGTATTTACCGGCTAGTCCCGGGGGGGGGGGGGTACTTCACTTTGGGTAAGACGGGGATGTGCGCCAGTTTTGGGTAGTTTTTGGCCTGAAAATTCTGGGATTGGGGTATCCTTTTACTGGAAAATTTCTGTGATTGGGGTATACTTTCACTCGGAACTTTCTGGGATTGGGGATTACTCAAAATTCTGTAATGGGTGTTGAATGAAAGTACAACTGGATAAATTTTCAAGTTACACGTTGTCAGTTTCAAGTGAACTGATTTCAAGTATTTTTGTGTTGAAAAACGTCCTCAGATCAGAACCTCGTTCCAATGGCCACTTGGAACCAAAATAATCGTTCCCAGCCCTCTATCCCTTATCCTTTTGACGTCGAATTGCTTTTGTTACGTCTTCGATTGGGTATCAATATCTGACATATATTCTGGGATTGGGTATCAATATCGGACCAAATTTCTGGGATTGGGTCGTAACAGAAATCCTTGCGGCGCACACCCCCGTATGAATTTATAGTGAAGTACCCCCCCCCCCCGGGCGGCTAGTATCGAATCGATGGGATGGCCGTTGCTCTAGAAATAATTCTACTGTGGATAAATCGAGAAGCTCAAAACAAACACTTTGAGGACCTTATTTAAGCTTTTTTGAAGGTATCTGAGCAATAATCTGGGGTTAGCAAGAGTGGTAATGTGAAAAAAGCACGGTTTGTTTAGGGCGAAAATGGGCCTAAGTTGCAAACAGAGGAGCTTTCTCATCGCAGCTTCCAACATGAAATGGCTCGTTATTCTTCGAATGTCGGAAATAAATTGCAAATGATGATCAAAATAGGTAAAGTATGTGGTTTTACATCGAATTTTGACACCCCGAAGCCATTTACTACGCGCAAAACCGTGCGGAGTTGACTCCGCGCGGAATTTCCGCGCAGATCACAGAGTAGAGGCAGAGCAACGAACTCACTCTGGAGACGAGACTGGCACTGAATTGATTTGACCACAAATCGACAGAAAGAAAGAGACAGAGATATCGCATCTTGCTAATTGTTTTGATATATAATGCAGCTAACGCTGCAATAATCTGCCAACACTACTGAATATGTGCAGCTGGTTCGTGGCGTATCGTAGCAAGCAGCTGGTTTCGTAGCTGCCTTTCAAATAGAAAACAATTTACCTCAGGAATTTACCTACGTAAATGGATGCAACTCTCACCATGGAGCAATAAGCACAGGGATCCGTCCTAGGACCCATTCTCCTCACGTTATATGTGAATGACAATACATTACCTATGCTTCAAAGTTACAGTCTAGACTATCTGTACATGACACAAACATTTTTGCATCTGGTAAAGATATCTTTTTTTTAAGACATCGACGCTCTGGTTCAAGATACCAACATCGAATTGCAAAATGTTTATACTTGGTTTAAAGCAAATCGTCTGAAACTAAGCATTGAAAAACATCTTACTGTATTTATTCTCTAAAAAGGAACCCACCCCCATGCAGAGTCAATGTCAAGATTTGAGAAGAAATAAAGCGGTCTGGCTATGTGGAGCGACTCCGCTGTGGCTCCGCACTCTCCCCATTGAAGGAGCTCAGACAGTTCGAATTGAGGCTGTGTGCTGTTCAAAACAAATCTAGGCCAGCCATGTTGAATATGACGAGGAAAGAGAATCATGAATCGACGAGATAAAGGAGAGGATGGAAAAACAGGGAACACACAAAGGTAGGCCTGACAGTTCTCATTCTTTACAACTATAATTAATCTAATAGGTACTTCCCATTTTTCCCGCCACCCATGCACACATTCTTCCGGCTTTCTGCATCTTCAAATCTAACTCTAAACTCAACTTCAACTTCAATAATTTCACATATTCATCTCACGAGCTTTCACAACAAAAATCAACTCTCAACTCAAACTACTGCATTCAACTACTGCAATCAATACGCCCCCTTCTACATAATTAGTAATCATGTTCAATCAACCATTACTTCCATGCTCCTTCACAGTTAATATATTGTCCTGCACAGTTCACTTATTACACATGGAAGTAACAAATAGAGGAATTAGGCACTAAAATTGTTGGGAAAGCTTCGATCTTTCCAAAGGTTCGGCGTCTGCTTCCTAAAATGTGTTTGCAATCATTATACAATGCATTTGTTTAATGTAAAATTGATTATGGCATCGAAATTTATGGTACTGCCTCCAAAAAGTTGATGAAACGCATGCAGACACACCAAAATAAAATCTTCAAAATCCTAAAGCACAAAAACCACCTTGCTTCAACTAACACCATTCATAGCGAAAAGGGTACATTGAAAGCTTCATATCAATATGAGTTGAAATCTGAAAACTGATGCACCACCTACACACGCACAACAAAGCAAAGCTGCCAGAAATTTTTCAAAATCTACAGTAAAACCCTGCAAACAAGAACATTTCTAAGACTGCGTTCACACGATGCCGGCACATTTTGAAAACGGTGAAAAATTCGACGGATAGGCCTCCTGTTCACACGAAAACGGCACATTTTTTGCCGGCAGATTTTGAAAACGGTAGATTTTGTAAACGGAACCGTAACCGGCATAAATTTGAAACAGCATCGTTTAAACACTCAACAAAGATGAAAACAGAACATTTTTCGACACTTTTGGATCGAGACAGGTCTATTCTTAGGGTGTAGGTACTATTCTTTGGCATCAAATCCTGCAACGAGTTTTTATCGTCAAATTTCCTACCGTTTTCAAATTGTGCCGGCATCGTGTGAACGCTAGTTCAAATTTTGCAGCCGTCACATTTTTCACCGTTTTCAAAATGTGCCGGCATCGTGTGAACGCAGTCTAAAAAACAGACTGGCTAGGTTCTTGTTAATGAGGTTTGAGACATTTCAAGGTGTGGTTCTTATCGCCAGTACACTTGTTACTATGATGAATACATAGCTATACAGTATATGTTAAATAAACTTGAGGGTAGAATGACTGCATTTAAATATTAGAGGGTGTGGTATTTTGTTGTTTGCAAAGCAATTTAAATCATGCAGCTTGATAAAACAATTTGCATATCCTTGAGAACTGTTAGAGGTGTTCATTTATCAATAGTTGGGAGTTTGTCTACACTGATATGATGAAATTTCTTAATTAAGTATACCATCTCATAAGAACATTGCAGTAAATCAGTCTGTTTTTGGTTCTTATCTTTGAGTGCCTTTTTTCACAAAATCAGTCTGCAGGTTCTTGTTTTGCTATGTTCTTGTTTGCGGGGTTTTTACTCTATTTCAGACCAGGTCCAGTGTTCATCAGTATCCCATCCGCTACAGTAACGATTTCGTAATACCAAAACTATAGATCGATTCGGCAACCGAGACATAACTGCTAATGGCCCTAGCTTCTGAAACTCTCAGCCTCCTGAATTGAATAAGATAGTCCCCCTGAAAGGATACCTCAAAGCCCCAAAAGAACAAACTGGGATCATACCTGTAATTAGCATTTTAAACAGTAAATAAGTTAGTCTTCCTTTTTCCTTCTTACCATATTCAAATATATCATCTTAGCAGTATCAAAAGCTTAGTTATTTCATAGTTATTTCACTGACACTTAAAGTCTTCGGTCTTGACGTTTATATATTCAATTATCATCTTAGTAGTGTTAGAAACAATAGTTATTTGCAGTTGTATTATTGTAAGACTCAAATTTTGTTAAAGTTTTTATACCGTCCTGCGCTGTTGTAAGCGCCCCAGACTCGATAAGCTTTGCTTCTTCTGAGGCGTATGAAACAATATGTAGTTGGTTGGTTCTTAACTGATATGTGTTCATGAATCATTATCATGATCATGAACCGAGATTTCACAGTTGCACCGACCGACCAGGCCAAACTTACAGAAAAACTAAGTTTCTCAGAAAACACGAGTTTTTCAGAAAACACGAGTTGTTCAGAAACAGATGAGATAGAAGTGAAGAAATAGAAAGCCGAAAAAATAGGTGTTTAATTTGGAACAATTCGTGATCGCTGGGTAAAGCTTCGCGACAAGAGCTTCTTATGCAACCATCAAATATTTGCTGCATAGGTTCGTAACATATATCAGAATTATTCTTACGAATTTTCGGAAGCATCTTCTTAAAGGTTGTGGGCTTCTAGGGATTGAGCCTTTTAGACTGCGTTCACACGATGCCGGCAGATTTTGAAAACGATGAAAAATGTGACTGTAGCAAAATTTGAGCTAGCGTTCACACGATGCCGGAACAATTTGAAAACGGTCAGAAATTTGCCGGTAAATAGCTCCTTGCAAGATTTTGATGCCAATTAAGTGAACCTAAATCCTAAGAATCGTTCAGTCTCGTTCCAAAAGCGTCTGAAAATGTTCTATTTTCATCATTTTACAGTGTTTACACGATGCCGTTTCCAAAATGTGCCGATAAGAGTTCCGTTTTCAAAATCTGCCGTTTTCAAAATCTGCCGGCAAAAAATGTGCCGTTTTCGTGTGAACAGGAGGCCTATCCGTCGAATTTTTCACCGTTTTCAAAATGTGCCGGCATCGTGTGAACGCAGTCTTAATTTCAGTTTCCATTTCCTCCAGTGAAACAGGGTTGAAAGTGAATGAATCTTAAGGGATGATTCTAGAGTATCTCTGTATCGACTTTTCAATAAGATCTGATATGCCCTTAGTGCCTGAAATATTATCATCATTTTCTTTTATATGAAGGAACTCTGTTACCGTTACATAGAGACGGATGAAAATATCTGCATTTTCAGTATCATTAGATGTTACCTCATTATGTTAAACGAAAACGTAATACATAGATGATACACACAATAATAGAAGCAACTCCAAGACCAATGTTAATCAATGATAACTGACGAGAACTTCTTGAAGCAGCATTGGCAGCAACCATATCCCCACGATTTACAGCATTATCAACCTGTAAAAATATAGCTCACATCAAAATGAATTTATTAAATACATATGGATGCATCAAAACCAGTAAACTTAGGACTCTGAGAAACGCAGACAGACTTTGCAGCACAATAGGGTCAGCAGCTTTTGCACCAGAATTCAAAGAAACTAGCAACTGCTGACAAAGGAAATCCTCTCAACCAGCAATTCAAAACAGACAAAGCCGTGCAGTTGCCCTGAAACTAATAGGGAAAACTGACATTTTGTGCACGAGCAAGTGATTTTTGATAGAAGTTAGGAGTTTAAAGCCCAATTTCAAGTCAACGGAATTTTCCGAGCGGGCGGAATTTTAGACAATAACAAGTTGCTCAGCCGCAATTATCTATTCAATTTCAGAGCAACATTTTCTCCCGCGAACAATAGAATTTCCGCCCGCTCGGAAAATTCCATTTAAGGCTGATTTCCAGTCAGTGGAATTTTCTGAGTGGGAGGAAAGTCTTTTGTTTGCGAGAGGAAATGTCGCTCTGAAATTGAATGGATAGTTACGGCTGATTCGTCCGCTCGGAAAATCCCGCTGACTGGAAATTGGCCTTAAGACGGATCTGAAGATCTGCCGGCGGATTTTGTTTATTTGATTTAGGAGCTGATATAGTAATTGTTTCATTTCAGCCCAAGATTACCCTTGGTGCCAAGGCTCTGGTACCCAGGGTACTAGGGTACAAGTTATTCTACTTCTTCATCACCCCTGCGAGGTCATTGGGTTCACTCGTCACCGATATAGATATAATATTTTATGTTTGTATGCCGGCTTGGACATAAGTAAGGGCCTGTTTTTATGAGGAAAAACACCTCACTTGCTAGACCCGGGGCAGAGAGGTGAGATTTTCGTTTTTCGCCCCCCCCCCCTCCCGAGCTTTTTTTAATAGCTCCTAAACGATAACAGCTATAGCCCTGAAACTTCCTGACTTTTACTAAAATTTAACTGGCAATCAGAAAATAAAAATTTCAATGCCTACTGTTAGACCACGTGACCACCAGCTGCCCATGTTTGGAGAGTGGTCACAAAGACAATCGTTAACATTGCTCTAGTTTCTTCAATTTGTGTCAAATCTCATCAATATATATAATGTTCGATTTGTCTCGATGAGTACTTTCATTTGATATATAATCTATTTATATTTGCTGACGTCAGCAAATTATAATTCCTGTGGCGTCATAAATCTTTATAGCATCATATTTCTAATGAATTAGCAATTTTTATATTAAAAATCATGCAATGATTTGAAATATTGATAAAACTATTTGATTTCACCCAAATTATGTGAAATGGATGATGTTTAAGCATTATCATTGAGCAACCAATTTTGCATTGAATTGAATTACCCTTATTTATTTAGTTAATTAATTAGGAACCACAAATATTCATATAAGACTGAATGAAATCTTAAACTAAGGCTATCAAGGAGGTATTTGGATAGTTTTTAGCCTATTTTAGCAAGTTAAATGTAAATCTACTCTTTATTCCTAATAGCTCAATTTTGTCAAAATTTGCCCTATTTTTGGTTGCCAAGCAACCAATTTCGTGATTGGAAATGCTATTTTCGGATTCTCCTTTGTTTAATTATGATACAGTGCTAGTTTCATTGTCATAGCTATTATAGTTGCAAATATAATTAGGGGGCGAAAAACGCCCCCCCACTGGTAAAAAATCACTTCTTTTTACCCGGTTAAAATAGGGTTAAGAAGTTGACATATCCACGTTAGAATTAATAGTAAGCAAATGACAAAAATCGGGTGGCTAAGTCGTATTAGTAGAACGTTTCGAACCTTCCTAGGTCCATCCTTAGCAAGTTGACTGGGTGGAATAACGATTAAATACTAACTAAGATACACGCTGGTGGGAATTGGGAATAATCCCAAAAAAAGGGCAAAGTTGCCATATAGAGGTAAAGTGAGTGCCAAAGGGGAGAAAAAAACAACCAGAGAAACCGGTACAACCAGTTTTACAGGTAGAAGAACGGAGAAAAAAAAACAACTCAAAAATAGTACCAGGGGGATTGATGATTGCTGAGAATTAAGGAAATCTATTGGTACTTGATACTATTTGGTTATATTGCTATATGCTAGGGTCCTGGGACTAGTCAATATTGGTTACATAGATGTTACACTTATGAAAGAAGAAGGGTGAATCTAAAGTTCTGCCTCGCGGATTTTGTTTGTTTGATTCAGAAGCCGAGCAGAAGGCACTATAATTCTTGAGCATTGGGGGCTTAAATGAATCAACTACCTCACAGCTTCTGAATCAAATATACAAAATCCGCGGGATGCAACTTTAGATTCACCTTTCTTCTTTCGTTATAAGCACATAACTTCTCTTAAAAACCAGCTTTTCCTTGCGCAAGGCGTGAGTGTGCCTACTGGTTTGGGGCAACTTTTGCAGTCGTGTTTGTCAAAAAATGAACAAATAACATGAAGTCTTAGCTTTTCAATCAGACTTGGCAAAGTTGTAGAGAAAGTTGTAGATCAACAATCTGGGTAAAGATGGAGCCAGCAAAATTCACTTTTTCGAGTAGTTTTGATCCACTTTTCTGAGATCAACGTAAAGACTTGAACCAGGATTTGCGAAGCCAGCGTTGAAGAAAACTAGACTAGCTCCACTAGCCCCTCTATTTCGTAGTTGTTGCTTTTAGCAACAAATCAGCTCTAAGGAGCATAAAAGATTGTGGAGCCAGTTTAGAACGCAACATTGCGATTCATACATCTTTTGATTGCCCAGACATTACAGAACAACATCCTTTTTATTGCTTTTCAATATGCCGAATTATATTGGAGAAATAACTGTTTTCTGAGGAGAGTTATTTTGCAAAAAGCATTTCTTTGTTCACTAGAGCTGGAAGTAGAGTTGTCGAAAAGACTCTTGGGCGCAAATGCTGTTTAGTTACGTCTAACTTGGGACAAGTTTTCTTCAAGGAGCAAATCACTGATTCTTTTTTGTACATCTCCCTTGAAATTACAAAAAAATCACATACAAAAATCACAAAATCACAAAAAAAATCACATACAAAGCACCAGAAGTCACAAATCACTGAAAACTTACTGAAAAATGACACAAAAAATCACTAAAATCGCAAAAAATCACAGGAAAATATCATGTGATTTCAAAATCGCAAAAATCACGTACGCAATTTTGAGAAGTGATTTGCCCCTCGGTTTTCTTAATGTAAGCTTTTACATCGTTACACGAAAAGCGTAAGCTAACATGTTTCAATACGTACCTCATATGACTTGATAACAGATGCAATACCAAGCGGCCAGAAGCAACAGAGGCAAGTGATCCAAGCCAGACCCATGTGGTTAGGAGGCACCTCCGTCACTACCGGAGCAGCGCATACTCCATGCTGAGACACAACAACAGTTGACTGCATATAGCATGCAAATGTGTTGCATTCTGAATGAAGAGATTGATTTCATGATGTCAACAATTTTACTTGAAAATTCAGATAATGAGCAAAAATTTGCCACTTCGAAAGATAATAATCAGAGTATTCAACAATAAGAGCACAAGCCACTTACGAAGGTTGTTGGTGGAAAGTTATTCTGTTGTCCAGCAGTGGCATAAGGAGGTGGAGCTCCATCCCCAGCTGGATCTGATTGATAACCAGCATTTGATTGCGGATGTGATGTCAGTGGTTGTTGTGGGAGACAGCCTTGCTTTGAAGGGTATCCTTGCTGTGGGGGGTATCCTTGTTGTGGGGGATACCCTTGTTGTGCTGGGTACTGTTGAGGCCGTCCATCTACCAACGAAAAGATGCTAGGTAATAAACTTTGTCAGATGGTACATGATGTACCAGGTACATGATGGTACATGATGTACAGGATGTAACATCCTGAAACTTTGCAAGTTGTCAAATCATACTTGGCGAGTTAAAAAAAAGTTAGGACATTTAGCGGGCTGTGGCATAAAGAATATTTGGTCGATATTTTTAAGTCAAAGACTGTCTCATATGTGAATGTTTTGTTTGGTAAAATCACTCGTCCTTCACTAGACCCAGAGATCGGAAAATGCTGACAAGTGGTCTGTGTTGGACGGAGAATTCTATGTTCCATTCTGCTATTGAAACTTAAGTTCAATAAAATTATCAGTTGTTGGAAATTGGATTTGCCTTTGTTTGTCGCCATTTTCATGGCCTATCAAAATGGCGGCAACAAAGGCAAACCAAGAGACGACAGTGCAAGGAATGCTGGATGAAACAGACCCTTTCAGCCAAACACTAGTAGAATTTGTAGGACATCAGAACATTCACGAACTTTCTGGCTAGGCCAGAATGTAACTATTTTCAGATAGCCTCGCTTTGATATTTGCTATAACCGCGTAATCAATTCTAAAAGTCTCTGGTACTTTCTAAGCTTACGTCATCATGTGTAACATTTATGATGTAAGTTAATGCGTAAAACTTTCTAGAAAATTCTCATAAAATCATATAAAAAGAGTGTAGTCTTTTAACAGTCAGGTTTTTTAGTTGAGTTATTGAGTAGAGTTGTTGTAGTGAGCAGTGTACTTCGAGTTATTGGAATCAATACGTCGAGAGAGAATCAACACGAGTGAGTTTCTTAGTGTTACAGGGAGTTTCTTCGGGCACAGGACTAATACACGGAGAATTCCCCACACAGTTTCAAAAATAGTATTTTGATTCAGCAAGTGTAAAACACAGAATTTAGAAATGTCGCAATTTTCGAATAAATGATCAAATCAAACAGGCTCTTTCTGGAATCATGGAAAACGACCTAAAGTTCTTTTTTTATCTATTCAGTTGAAATAGTTCGGCAATAAAATTTTACATATTCAATCTTGAAGTTTTGCAAAGATTTGAGCTCTATGCTTATATTCATCTGAAGCTCCTACGTTATTCTCGCTGCAGAAATTTGACTGTTTCATGCATATTCTATTCTGCAAAGCAAGCTTGCGTTAAAATGCCAAAGAAGGTAACATGGTAACATAATTTTTTCCAAATCCGGTATTGCAGCTAAGAAAACCGCAAAGTGCCATGTTTTTCTTGCAAAATTGGTAATCTCATACGAGTAAACTAATCATATTCCTCAACACACTTGTTACATTTTGCAGACATTTGCCAAATTTAAGTGTAATCCAACCTTTCAACCTGAATATTCTCCAAGCTGTCAACCTATTATCTGTCGACCTTTAAACCTACTAACCTGTGAGCCTGATGACCGGTCAACCTGGAATCAGTTAAACCTGTCAACCTGTTAACCTGCCTTTTACACTTGCCGATTTAAATTTGAATGGCATTCAAATCACTGACATCAGTTGTCCTATACCCTATACGTTTTTCATTCTAGAGGGGAGACTTGCTTATCTTCCCAAGAAGACAGCAGGTGTTAAAAAGTGCAGAAGTCATTCTGTAAGGCCTTGTATGGCAGAAAGATTGGGCAAATTTGTTCGTGATGTTAGGCATATTTTGAAGGTCTCTTGAAGAGGCTTTCTTGAGAAGATTCTTCATAATGCAATGTCGGATCTTAGCTAGGTAAATTCACAGTAGCATTGAACGAGTTTAGCATAAGATTTTGTTTTGATATCGACGAGCCATGTCCATTCAAACTGGAATTGTTGTTATTGATTCATTCTAATTTGTATAATACTAACTTGAAAGATGTTGTCATTTTATGGTGTTCCTGCCCTCTAATCTCGGGGATGCACTTTTTGGGTTATTTCATCTTATTTCATTCTATTAGTCATTTTTGTATACTATATAAATAGTTGGTATCAATTAATGGAAATCCTTTGATGTGCGCTTTAGATGTATATTACCAACTTTAAACAAATTGATTATTATCATTATTATTATTGGGTACGGGGACGTGCCATTAGGAAGGGTATCGATTTTCCAGATATTGCTATAAGGAACGGTTTCAATTTTTCATACTTTTGGTATGAGGAACGGTACTGATTGGGAAGATTTTGGTATGAACAGCCTCATTCCCAGGGCATTTTGCAAGACCCTGGGGACGAGGTTGTGGAATAAATATAAGGTTAAGTATACTTTTTCGAAAATTGGTATAAGGTCGGGTATACATTTTAGGAGGATTTAGTACACGGTTGGGTACATTTTTTTGAAAAATTGGTATAAGGAACAGCTGTTTTTGAAACCTTGATGGCACGTCCCCGACCGAAATTTGGTCAATGGCATCCCCGGACTTCAAATTAGTCAAGCTAAAACTTGCTTCCAAATAAGTAATATATCAGCTTTACCTTGAAGGGGATGACCTTGTTTTTCAGAATCCATTCGTCTAGGAAAAGAGAGATTTGATTACACTTTCTAGCCCTTCAATTCTGTTTCAAATGTCAAAATTCTACCTCATATTTACATCAAGAAGTCCTTTTACCCTAGGCCTGGCCTCATTAATGTGCACGCATTAGCACAGCTTACAGTTACAGTCAAGCATAACCATGGCAATCGTACATATCATAGTGTAGGCAAATAACATGTTTTTCTGACTATGTCTTTGATCACATGGCTGGTCCATCGTTCCATTGTCAGTAGTGAATCGTTCCTTGTTAATTTGATCAAAGGCCTGTATCCTTTAAAAGATTCCAGACATCACATTTTTCACTGATCCTATCTTAATCGTAAAGATTTTAATTATTTTTCACATTTTCCTCTTTCCATAACCAGGGAGCGCCGAATTCATAACCAACTCTATAAATTTCCTCGAACAGACAATCTTGGACAAAATATTTGGAACAAAGTGATATCATTGCTGACTATTTCAGTTCTCCTCATCTTCATATTTCCAACTCCCCCTTTTACCCCCAAAGCCATGTTGGTTGCTGAAAAACGTCTAAGCAACATTGTATCGGGGGTAAAAGGGGGTGGTTCATTACAAGTGTAAGATTTTTTGTTGTTCCAATATATTTTGTCCAGGATTGTAGCTTTAGTGTCATCGCCATATACAAAAATAAAAAATGTAATATACTTAAAGTCAATCAAACGAAACGCATCGATGTTTACAGCATCTCTGAAGCACCACCTAGAAACGCGAGGGGTATTTCATCCCCATAAATCTCGTATATCTTTGGCAAAAGCTCATCAGAAATCCATAAAAAGTTTTTTTGTCCTGAAAGAATCTTACATGCCTTTTCAAGTGAATGAAATGCCCCTTATCTGAACATATCATCGTCTTTCATGGTTTTTCTGAAATTTCTGGAGGTGGGCAGTGGGCGTGAGGGGATGCCTGCGGGAAGGCGTTACAAACAAGAATCTGCGTAACAAAACCCTTCACTCCTTTCATATATTGACTAGCTGTTAACTTTGTTAAGGGAATTGCTGCTTCTGCTTTAGTGGCTGTGCTTTTTGAAAAGACCGAGAAGACACGTCAACAGCTGTTTGTATGCTGGAAATTCACGGCTTGCTGTTTGTAATGGGGTGAAATAAACGCAATAAAGTTATTCGAGTTTCAGGGATGCCAGCACGTGTCCAGATGGTGGCTGGGGAGCGTTGTAGTTGACATGTGACCATGAGCCATTACGAGACACATTTTGTAGCAGTTTGAAATTTATGTCCGTAGCGAGCCATGTTAACTTAGTGTTTTTTGTGCTGTGAACTTATTTTTACTTGGTTTTCAGCCACCTTTCACTGTTTCGCAATTTTTCAAATTTTCAGTAGTAGGCCACCTTAAGTACAGATCCACCTTAATCGTAATGTGCACTTAGGATGGCTCACTATTGAAAATGTCAAATTACTGAACAGTGAAAGTAAGTAAACAAAGTTCAAAACAAAAAAAAATAAGTTAAGATGGCTCGCTACCGATATAAATTTCAAGCTACTGCACAATGGGCGTCCTATCGTTCAAATCTTATATTATAGAATCAATTTTCACGCTGCTCTTGTTCTGAAACAAAAAAAAGCTACCCGCAGGCTGCACTGAGACGATGTACACAGAAATACTCGATGAAAGTTTCAAGGCATTGAACCGTTAACAAAACAGTGTCAGTATATGCTATTAACAAATTAGCAGCTACTTGATGAACGAAACAGTGCAAAATTTATTGTTACATGGCTGGTGGAGAAATGCCTGCAAAAAAATCAACTCCCCTCCTATAACGTTTTCCCAAATAATCCATTGCCCTGGCATTCTTACTTGGAAAGTATTTAACCCAAAGTATATAACCCATATCACAGAAGTAAACACGGCGAGTAAATATCGTAACATTTGGTCGTTACAAACGAATCTGAGCTGCAAGTTATCACAATTTTGTATAAATCTTTCTCAGCAATCCCTGTCCTGGATGACTGGATGATTGGAATTTTGTCATCAAGCTGAACAATTTAAAGTTGCAAAACAACAGAACACCTGGAGCTCGCAAAAGTTTCCTGCATGTACTGGAAAGCTCTATTTAGTCCTTGTCGCCTCCTTCGTCTCTTTGTTAACCTCCTCCCCCTAACCTTAATTTGTTATCAGCAGTTACCAACAATTTTCCATCTACTTTGCAGAACAGATTTGATATCAACTTTGATTTGTTTGGACAAAACTGTGCTGAATTTGCGTACTGTACTGGACTCGTAAAATTGTATGTTAACCTTACGAAAATATAAACAGCTAGCATTAAATTTCATGTCACTTCATTCTAGATATAAGCCCCCTTCCTGGGAATTTGTTCTTTTCCAAGCTTTTGAAATTAAACAGGCCTCACTGGGAGCTAAATGAGCTAAATAGAGCTTTTGCAGTACAAATATTTTTTTATAAGAAACTAAGAATTTGGGCCAGTACTGAAGTTTCTTAAAATTATCATGGGTGCCTCAATGGGCGTTTCTAATGCATTTGCTTTTGTTGCCACATGTGGCAATACCACAATGGGTTTAGATATTTCATTTTGTGCCTCAAAGGGCAAGTCACTGTTGTTATCTTCATTTGATCTTGCAAAATGCACGGTTGTTGGCAATTGCTCAACTGACAAAGTTGGGGCATCAGGAATAAATCCTCTTTGTAGTGCATTCAAGAACTGGGAGTCACCCATGTCAAGAATTTCATCTAATGTCTCAGCCTGCCAATGTGTTGCTGACATTGCATGCTGGCTGTAGGCAAGTGATGTCAGTGCCATAAAAGCACACTGTCTTCCACGTGATTCTTCACTGAAACATGCATCCCCTTGGTGTTGGTTTCCTATTGCAACTAATATTGGCAATTCCAAAACTGAATTTTCAGAGTGGCTGTTACTTGATGTAACTGTTGGTCCAGGGTTCAATTCAACATCTCCTGCCAAGAACAAAAGAAAAAGCAAGGAAAAACTTGAAACACTATTGTAGGTATCATTCGACTTGTTACGACAACTCCTTGCAATTTTCCTTCTGAATTTTGAGGACTGGTTTTTTATCCATCTCCTGCCAATGGCAAGCAATGCTTGCTGCCGTTTGTTGGTGAAAGCGCAAGAAACACGTAGGCCCTCCTGCTGGATGCCATCTTCCTGCCACTTTTGAAACCTGTCCGCTGCAGAACAATAAATGGTCAATACATCGCAGAGGATAAGAAGAAATCCTCTCATTCTGGTTATGAAATGGGTGTAAAGAATGATTTGATACGTACCAGAGTGCATGAAAATCTTCTTCTCCTTGGAACGAAAGTCGCCCAGCTTCTCTCGCAAAACTGTCATGAGTGTGCTGAAAAGCTTTTGTTGTTGCTGTTGCTCTATCGCCACTGTTGTTCTGTCCAATCACAACATATATCACCGTAGCGCTAGCCTGTAAATCTGAGGCGCCTGTATATCTGAGGCCTGCCTGTAAATATGAGGTGTCCTGGGAGTAATCAAACACCTAGTATTATTGTTTAAAGAGCCTTTCAAATTAAACAATACTGTAAAGAGACCGCCAATGGTATATACAACATTACTCTTCTGTGATCACGGCTGCCGACCGCTATTTGTCAGGGGGTAGGCTGTTAATAGAAGTACTTCCAACATAAGTCAGTCGTTCTTTGTCTGTTGTATTTTTGAAGTGAAAATGAAACAAAACCGAAACTAAGATTGGGTAATTAGGTTGGATATTTCGAGATTTGGGAAATATGTCGCATAAATATGAAAAAAGGTAAGAAACCGAGAAATAATATGCGACCAAAATGAAAAATTTCGAGATTTGGGAGAGATGCCTCATAAATATGAAAAAAGTTAAGAAACTGAAGAATAATATGCGACAAAAATGAAAAATAAACTAAACCGATACTAAGATAGGGTTATTAGGTTAAATATTTCGAGATTTGGGAAAGATGTCGCACACATTTAAAAAAATAAGAAACCGAGAAATAATATGCGACCAAAATGAAAATTAAACTAAACCGATACTAAGATAGGGTTATTAGGTTAAATATTTCGAGATTTGGGAAAGATATCGCACACATTTAAAAAAAAATAAGAAACCAAGAAATAATATGCGACCAAAATGAAAAATAAACTAAACCGATACGAAGATTGGGTTATTACGTTAAATATTTCGAGATTTGGGAAAGATGTCTCACACATTTAAAAAAAGATAAGAAACCGATAAATAATAAGCGACCAAATGAAAAATAAACTAAGCCGATACTAAGATAGTGTTATTAGGTTAGATATTTCGAGATTTTGGAAAGATGTCTCACACATTTAAAACAAAATAAGAAACCGAGAAATAATGTGCGACAAAAATGAAAAATAAACTAAACCGATACGAAGATTGGGTTCTTAGGTTAGATATTTCGAGACTTGGGAAAGATGTCGCACACATTAAAAAAAAATTAAGAAACTGATAAATAATAAGCGACCAAATGAAAAATAAACAAAACCGATACTAAGATAGGGTTATTATGTTAAATATTTCGAGATTTGGGAAAGATGTCGCACACATTTAAAAAAAATACGAAACCGAGAAATAATATGCGACAAAAATGAAAAATAAACTAAACCGATACTAAGATAGGGTTATTAGTTTAAATATTTCTAGATTTGGGAAAGATGTCTCACACATTTAAAAAAAAATAAGAAACCGAGAAATAATATGCGACCAAAATGAAAAATAAACTAAACCGATACTAAGATAGGGTTTTTAGGTTACATATTTCGAGATTTGGGAACAATGTCGCACACATTTACAAAAAATTAAGATACCGAGAAATAATATGCGACCAAAATGAAAAATAAACTAAACCGATACTAAGATAGGATTATTAGGTTAAATATTTCGAGATTTGGGAAAGATGTCGCACACATTTAAAAAAAAATAAGACACCGAGAAATAATATGCGACCAAAATGAAAAATTAACTAAACCGATACTAAGATAGGATTATTAGGTTAAATATTTAGAGATTTGGGAAAGATGTCGCACACATTTAAACAAAAATAAGACACCGAGAAATAATATGCGACCAAAATGAAAAATAAACTAAACTGATACTAAGATAGGGTTATTAGGTTAAATATTTCTAGATTTGGGAAAGATGTCGCAGACTTTTAAGAAAAATTAAGGAACCGAGAAATAATATGCTACCAAAATGAAAAATAAACGAAACCGATGCTAAGTTAGGGTTATTAGGTTGGACATTTCGAGATTTGGGAACAATGTCGCATAAATTTGAAAAAAAATTAAGAAATTAAGAAAAAACCCAATGGAGATATCTAACCCTATCATAGTATCTGTTTAGTTTATTTTTCATTCTGGTCGCTTATTATTTCTTGGTTTCTTAACTTTTTTAAAAGTCCGCGACACACGGGGGGGGGGGTTCTTCCATAGTAAAGGTACCTGGGGATGTGCCGCCCGCGAGGGTATACTTTTTCGGCCTTCTAGTCTAGCCAAGGGTGTACTTTTTGGCAATTTTAATCGAGTTAAGTCTAGGCAAGGGTATGCTTTTTGGGAATTTTGGTCAAAGAGATGTTAAAATTCGGTAATTTTGGTAAAAAACCCAGCTTTTTTGGAATTTTGGTCGAGAAAATGCGAAGATTTGGCAAGTTTTGCCTAGAAAATGCCAATTCAGAGCACTTCTGAAGGAAAAATTAGTCTAGCCAAGGGTGTCATTTTCACAAAAATTGGTCTAGCCAACGGTTACATTTTGAAACTGTGGGCGGCACCCCCCTAACCGAAATTTAGCCGAGAACCCCCCCCCCCGTGCCGCGACATCTTTCCCAAATCTCGAAATCTCTAACCTGATAACCCAATCTTAATATCGGTTTACTTTATTTTTCATTTTTGTCGCATATTATTTCTCAGTTTCTTAATCATTTTTAAATGTGTGCGACATTGTCCCAAATCTCGAAATATCTAACCTAATAACCCTATCTTAGTATCGGTTTAGTTTATTTTTCATTTTGGTCGTATAGTATTTCTCGGTTTCTTAATTTTTTTAAATGCGTGAGACGTCTTTTCCAAATCTCGAAATATCTAACCTGATATCCCCATCTTAGTATCGGTTTACTTTATTTTTCATTTTTGTCGCATATTATTTCTCAGTTTCTTAATCATTTTTAAATGTGTGCGACATTGTCCCAAATCTCGAAATATCTAACCTAATAACCCTATCTTAGTATCGGTTTAGTTTATTTTTCATTTTGGTCGTATAGTATTTCTCGGTTTCTTAATTTTTTTAAATGCGTGCGACATCTTTTCCAAATCTCGAAATATCTAACCTGATATCCCCATCTTAGTATCGGTTTACTTTATTTTTCATTTTTTTCGCATATTATTTCTCAGTTTCTTAATCATTTTTGAATGTGTGCGACATTGTCCCAAATCTCGAAATACCTAACCTAATAACCCTATCTTAGTATCGGTTTAGTATATTTTTCATTTTGGTCGCATAGTATTTCTCGGTTTCTTGTTTTTTAAAATGTGTGCGACATCTTTCCCAAATCTCGAAATATTTAACATAATAACCCTATCTTAGTATCGGCTTAGTTTATTTTTCACTTTGGTCGCACATTATTTCTCGGTTTCTTATTTTTTTTAAATGTGTGCGACATCTTTCCCAAGTCTCGAAATATCTAACCAAATAACCCTATCTTAGTATCGGTTTAGTTTATTTTTCATTTTGGTCGCATATTATTTCTCGGTTTCTTATCTTTTTTTAAATGTGTGCGACATCATTCCCAAATCTCGAAATATTTAACCTAATAACCCAATCTTCGTATCGGTTTAGTTTATTTTTCATTTTGGTCGCATATTATTTCTCGGTTTCTTATTTTTTTTAAATGTGTGCGACATCTTTCCCAAATCTCGAAATATTTAACCTAATAACCCTATCTTAGTATCGGTTTAGTTTATTTTTCATTTTGGTCGTATAGTATTTCTCGGTTTCTTAATTTTTTTAAATGCGTGCGACATCTTTTCCAAATCTCGAAATATCTAACCTGATATCCCCATCTTAGTATCGGTTTACTTTATTTTTCATTTTTGTCGCATATTATTTCTCAGTTTCTTAATCATTTTTAAATGTGTGCGACATTGTCCCAAATCTCGAAATATCTAACCTAATAACCCTATCTTAGTATCGGTTTAGTTTATTTTTCATTTTGGTCATATAGTATTTCTCGGTTTCTTAATTTTTTTAAATGCGTGCGACATCTTTTCCAAATCTCGAAATATCTAACCTGATATCCCCATCTTAGTATCGGTTTACTTTATTTTTCATTTTTTTCGCATATTATTTCTCAGTTTCTTAATCATTTTTGAATGTGTGCGACATTGTCCCAAATCTCGAAATATCTAACATAATAACCCTATCTTAGTATCGGTTTAGTATATTTTTCATTTTGGTCGCATAGTATTTCTCGGTTTCTTGTTTTCTTAAAATGTGTGCGACATCTTTCCCAAATCTCGAAATATTTAACATAATAACCCTATCTTAGTATCGGCTTAGTTTATTTTTCATTTTGGTCGCACATTATTTCTCGGTTTCTTATTTTTTTTAAATGTGTGCGACATCTTTCCCAAGTCTCGAAATATC
This sequence comes from Aurelia sp. 3 sensu Dawson et al. (2005), assembly GCA_964020215.1. Lineage (NCBI taxonomy): Eukaryota > Metazoa > Cnidaria > Scyphozoa > Semaeostomeae > Ulmaridae > Aurelia > Aurelia sp. 3 sensu Dawson et al. (2005). The sequence goes on along the minus strand of OZ026583.1, from coordinate 3,506,530 downwards.
TAACCAAATAACCCTATCTTAGTATCGGTTTAGTTTATTTTTCATTTTGGTCGCATATTATTTCTCGGTTTCTTATTTTTTTTTAAATGTGTGCGACATCATTCCCAAATCTCGAAATATTTAACCTAATAACCCAATCTTCGTATCGGTTTAGTTTATTTTTCATTTTGGTCGCATATTATTTCTCGGTTTCTTATTTTTTTTAAATGTGTGCGACATCTTTCCCAAATCTCGAAATATTTAACCTAATAACCCTATCTTAGTATCGGTTTAGTTTATTTTTCATTTTGGTCGCATATTATTTCTCGGTTTCTTATTTTTTTTAAATGTGTGCGACATCTTTCCCAAGTCTCGAAATATCTAGCCAAATAACCCTATCTTAGTATCGGTTTAGTTTATTTTTCATTTTGGTCGCATATTATTTCTCGGTTTCTTATTTTTTTTAATGTGTGCGACATCTTTCCCAAATCTCGAAATATTTAACCTAATAACCCTATCTTAGTATCGGTTTAGTTTATTTTTCATTTTGGTCGTATAGTATTTCTCGGTTTCTTAATTTTTTTAAATGCGTGCGACATCTTTTCCAAATCTCGAAATATCTAACCTGATATCCCCATCTTAGTATCGGTTTACTTTATTTTTCATTTTTTTCGCATATTATTTCTCAGTTTCTTAATCATTTTTGAATGTGTGCGACATTGTCCCAAATCTCGAAATATCTAACCTAATAACCCTATCTTAGTATCGGTTTAGTATATTTTTCATTTTGGTCGCATAGTATTTCTCGGTTTCTTGTTTTTTAAAATGTGTGCGACATCTTTCCCAAATCTCGAAATATTTAACATAATAACCCTATCTTAGTATCGGCTTAGTTTATTTTTCATTTTGGTCGCATATTATTTCTCGGTTTCTTACTTTTTTAAATGTGTGCGACATCTTTCCCAATTCTCGAAATATTTAACCTAATAACCCTATCTTAGTATCGGTTTAGTTTATTTTTCATTTTCGTCGCATATTATTTCTCGGTTTCTTATTTTTTTAAATGTGTGCGACATCTTTCCCAAATCTCGAAATATTTAACCTAATAACCCTATCTTAGTATCGGTCTGGTTTATTTTTCATTTTGGTCGCATATTATTTCTCGGTTTCTTATTTTTTTTAAATGTGTGCGACATTTTTCCCAAATCTCGAAATATCTAACCTAAGAACCCTTTCTTAGTATTGGTTTAGTTTTATTTTTCATTTTGGTCCGGGACAGGGTATCATTTTCAGGAATTTGACTTCGGGACAGGGTAGCTTTTTAGATTTTCCAGCGGCACCTCCCTTTGTTCGTAGGCCAAGTACCTTCCCCCCCTCGGGGTTCCCATGTATGTGTCAAGAAACATATATATCTTCACCAGGCCAGTGTTAGCGACCATACGTTGATAATTCAAGCATTTAAAACAAGACACAACAAAATAAGAACGTTTTAGTCCTAGAAATGCGAAAATCTTTATTCTTTAATTACGAAACAACTTTCAAGTTCCTTGTTAAAAACATTTATCGCAATAGAAAAAGCATTTGAGCAACATGAGTAATTTCTTAGTACTGATACCATTCAAATCCAGGACATGAAAACAAAACGAAAGTAAATTAGATACTTGTTCTCTCGGATTCCCGTACGAAGTTAATTTTCAACTTTTACTATGGATTTCCTCACTGATTTCTTAACGATTTCCTCTCAGAAAGATGTCCATTCGTTAGAGATTTTGACCCCCGGAAAGGCCTATTGTTTCTTTTGAAGCCAGACCTTGTGTTTCACCTTTGTCTGTCTCACAAGGCGAAACCTCAGATATACCGGCGCCTCAGATTTACAGGGTAGCGCTACGGTGGACTCTCAAAATTTTAGAACAATTTTATGGGGAATACCATACCATCTACAGCTTTGTTTGAAATTTCCATGAGCAACCTGTGTTGTAAACACTTCTTGAAATTTTAGAGATAAATCTACCTTGAGGCAGGGGTGGCGCCAGCAATCTTCAGACGGAGGGCAGGAGCTTCTGACAGGGGGGCTGAAATGGGAAAAATGAAATGGGAAAAATGCAGTTTTTGTACATCATTTTGCCAAATTTCCTCCAACAGAAACCCGAAATTTCCTCCAGCACAGGGGGGCAAGTGGCTTCCGACAGGGGGCTGTAGCTCCCTCTGGCCCTCCCCTGGCGCCACGCCACCACTGCTTTGAGGCTCCACCATGTCATAAGGACAATCAAAAATGAGGCTCCAACTCCATCCAAGCAATAAGATAGCATGGGCCTAGGCCTAGTAGGATAAGCCAAGCAAATGAGGATTCAAAGCTATGAAAATGTTGGCTAACATCACCTTTAATCTGCAATGTTTATGAATTTCTTCTGATCTGATAATGCTCTCATCTGAATTAGGCCTGCTAAAAAGGCCGACGTAGCAGTGATCATCTGGGCAGCACTTAGCAGCCATTTGCCCGTCATCTTGCTCGTCATTTGCTTGGAACATGATACGGAAAGTTGTGACCTTTGGTGACCTTCCAGGAATCCCCAAAAGGATCCACATCGCATGCGCATTTACGATTTACTTCACTGACGTAATATGCAAATTGAAGTGGCTATTGAGAACAAGTGCAAGAAACAATAGCGCGGAAGCGCATGACAGCTTGAGCCCTGCACAGTGGGCCAGATAACGATTTTTTTGGACATAAATCGTACAAGGCATAAAATGGTAAAGAATGCTATAAAAGTTGGAAACTTAAGAAGAAAAACGTCGTTAAGACAAAATTTCTTTGCTTAGTTGTGTGCGCAGTTGTCGGAAAATTCTTCAGAAACAGCCAAAGTAAATGCATCAAATAACTTCTGATAAGTACGTACCCATAATAAGGAAAGCAGAATTAATGACTATAAATCTATAATCTGAAATGATTCTTAAAAAGGACAGGCTTTGGAACATACTTGGCATAAAAAATGAATAGAATTTGACATCGATCTGACAGTTATTCAGCAGTGCCCTGTTCCCTATACACCCCAATTTTTGCCGTAGCAATAACCATCGTTGTATTTTCTACGGCACCTCTCGGCAGCCACATGTAAATCAAACAGATAGAGGATGCTTCCGTGCTTGTAAATATGCAAAGAAGATGTTTGGCGTTTGCAAGCGAAATTTTGTCCTTAGCTTTAAAACACAGCGTACAAAGTGCAGCAACGTGTTTCTAAAGTACTTTGAACAAAATCACAATTTTGGAATAGGTGTCTATACTCGATCGAAATGCAGTCAGTTACACTTAGATCACTGCCTGTGAACGTTATGAAGATGCTATCGAAATGCGGCTTGCAGACAAATCGGTGCCCGAAGACGCAGTTGGTAAAATTGAAGTTGAAAACAGTAAGCTGCTTGCAGCATTCAATAACAGTTAACATCCTGTGATTTGAAATTGATTAATTGATAAAAAGGATTTTTCTGGATAACGTTGAATGTGATTTCCTTACTCTATGAGCTATATGATATCAAATTCCACTGATAAAACTTTTATTTAAATTTTTTCATTTTCTGATTTTTGTCCACCCTCTGGCCCACTGTGCCCTGGTGAGCCCCAAAGCTATAGTTTTTAGAACCAATCAAAAAGTGAATAAACAAGGACATACATCGAATGGTCCCTTTGTCTTCCTATTGTGTTGATTGTTAAATTCACAATGGAAAACAAAAGAAGAAAGCTAATTGGATAATCGTTTACCTGCCTTATATATATAGATTTTCACAGTTTCTTCATAATTACGGAAGATTCAAAGATTCTCAAGATTCGCAAAGATTCTCAAAGATTCCGTAGGATTCCCGAGGATTCTTGGAAGAGGTGTACGAGATTCCTGAAGTGATTTGCCCCTCGGTGATCACACTGAACCAAAACATCTTCATGCATATCATTCTGCACAGAGGAATCTTCGTGACTGCTTGTCTCAAATTAGATGCCCGCGAATAGCAACAACTGAAACGTTCTGTAGGGTTCTGCATGGATAATTTTGCGTTATCGTAAATCTCACATGACATCTCATTTGACACAGATGCACCAATAGTTTTGTGCACGAACTATAATCAAACTAGGGGTAATGACTTTTGATTTTTGCGTATCATTCTCGTTTGACATAAAGACCAAAATATTGCCATTGACCTTGAGGCGATTCTTGTCCTTATACTAGGAGCAACACTCATCTCTCTGACTGTAGCAAAAAACAGAATCAACGATCATTTGGGGTTATGAAGAAATCAATAATCAGATATTCTTATGCTTGTTTAGCTCAGGACGGACTTTGTAATCATCCAAAAGGATCTTATGTTCGTAACAGTGGGCATTTTTGCACGAACGAAAATCGAAGTACAACACCATATACCACCATATGAGTCAATAAAATGGATAAATGAATGTTCTGAGTGCAGGGGATGAGTGTTCTGAGTGAATGAAAATCAACCTCCCCCCTAAGTTTTTTCAACGGATTTCGAGAAATTAGAAAATCAAGCTCTTGGAAAACGGGGGTGGACATGTCCACCCGAGTCCACCCTGTGGCGACGCCACTGACTAAACTCTGCGAAGTCTTCCGAAAATGGCAAACTAACTCGCCAGATATTTGGGTATCCAGATTTGGATACTGGTTTAAATATCTCATGGTTTCTCGGAGTTCTGGCCTTTCGACAACCGGTGAGGCACTAAACTTTAAACAATAGAAATTCTGGACGAGACGACATTGGTAATAACAATATGATTGTTATAAGATCGATCCCATAAAGCCAAATATCTACGTTTCCAATTATTCTTGCCATTGTCTTCACTTAGTTTCTTTGGTTCAAGACTCAATGCCCCTTCGATTTCTTTGTGAACTGAAAAAAGATTGATGGGGGTTGAATGTAATTTAAGCTTGGCTAATACGGCGCAGGAGGTTTTCACTATTTTGTCCTTGACCGGGAGTTCAGCTCCTTTTTCTTCCCAGGTCCAAGCCTGACCTAAAATGTGGAACGGTAAATGAATTTGGCTAGATTTCACGAACCTTCCCGCCCAAGGTACCCTGGGTACCAGAGCCTAATAACAAATTTTATAAGGCTCTGGAAAAGCGCCATATCCGTTATGTTATTCTGATCGAACTGCCTCTGGCTTCTTGCCGTGATGTTTCATCCTCAGATTGGGCAGCTAGCATGCGTCAAAGCACTTAGGATATTTACCCTGCGTGGTTCTGGTTAGTCAACCTCATTCTTCGAATGCAAGCCAACGATGGAGACTCATTCTCCCAAGCCTCCCTGTCCCTTCTTATGTTCACCTTATTGAGTTTACTTTTTTTTGAGTTCCCTTTTAGTTTTTCTCGGTTGCCCATTCGGACTTTCCTACAGGTTTTTTGGCCGGAATTTTTTATGTCATCACCAACCGTAAAAGCTACCCCTGTTCAGGCAAAAGGGCCTAGTGCACTCTCCTCCGTTGTCACGTCAACCTGTGGGGAGTGAGAGGCCGATGCACTGACAGCCCATTTTCTTGAGGTAAGTATTAACCAAGGTTAGCTCACACATTTCAAGTCATATAAACTCTTGGAAAATTTCTGTATTATACTACTTTTTGCAATCATGGCACAACTTTTCATGGTGTGAAATAAGTTATAAAATCGAAAGGAGGCTTCATCAAGAGGTTTTATCATCTGACTCTTGAATTGGTGTGAGCAGCATAAAGATGAGGGAATATTGTATACCGCTGACCAAAGTGCCCCGTGGCGAAAACCAGAAAAATCGAAGCTTCTGTTCATGCATTCATTTTGCTATATACAAATACGTAGCTTCTTCAAAGAATTAGGCATTGAATTTCAGCAGAGAATTTACTTTAAATTCCGTTTTTAACACTGACTAAAATGATTTTGAATTATAGCGATTGAAAGCCTTTGGTATCGACAAGGCCACAGTAAGGAGTTGAAATCGCAAACGCTATCCATGCTGCGAAAAATTCTAGAAAAATAACTACACCAGGTAACAGTATGAGATTTTAAGGGTGCTTCGAGACATAACTAAGGTAGATGCTAGTATAAAATCCGTTAGTTGCTCAAAATATCTTGTTTGGTGGGAAATTTATCTGCATTCGCAGAACGCAACCAGTCTTCCAAATCGAAAGCGCTCCAATCAAGCCACTCCATAAGAAATGTCTTGATTGCAAAAAATTCTAGAAAAATAACTACACCATGTAACAGCATGAGATTTTTAGGGAGCTTTGAGGCATAAATAAGGTAGATACTAGTTGAATTTGTTAGTTTCTAAAAATATTTCATGGGGTAGAAAATTGAGCTGTACTTGCTGAGCGCGATCTGCCATCGGTAGGGGGAGTGCCCTAATTAAATGCAATCTGTAAGAAATGTCTTTATTGTAAAAAATCGTACAAAAATAACTGCACCATGTAACAGTATGAGACTTTCAGGAAGTGTTGAGACATAACCAAGGTAGATACGTGTCAAATCTGTTAGTTTCTAAAAATATTTTATGGGGTAGAAAATTGAGTTGCAATCACTGAACGCAATCTGCCATCCACTGGGAAAGTGCCCTAAGCAAAGCCACTCCATAAGAAATGTCTTGATTGCAGAAAATTCTAGAAAAATAACTACACCATGTAACACCATGAGATTTTTAGGGAAGTTTGAGACACAGCTAAGGTAGATACTGGTTGTATTCGTTAGTTTCTAAAAATATTTCACGGGATAGAAAATCGAGCTGTTATCACTGAACGCAATCTGCCATCCACTGGGGAAGTGTCCAAAGCAAAGCCACTCCATAAGAAATGTGTTGATTGCGAAAAATTCTAGAAAAATAACTACACCATGTAACAGCATGAGATTCTTAGGGAGCTTTGAGGCATAGCTAAGGTAGATACTGGTTGTATTCGTTAGTTTCTAAAAATATTTTATGGGGTAGAAAATTGAGCTGTAATCACTGAACGCAATCTGCCATCCGTTGTGGAAGCGCCCTAATCAAAGCCATTCTGCAAGAAACTTCTTTATCGCGAAAAATGATAGAAAAATAACTACAACATGTAACAGCATGAGATTTTCAGGGAGCTTTGAGGCATAATCAAGGTAGATAGTGGTCAAATCCGTTAGTTTCTAATAATATTTTGTTGGGTACAAAATTGATCTGCATTCACTGAGCGCAGTCTGCCATCCGCAAGGGGAGTACCCTATCATAACAACTCCTGAACATCGTAATATCGTTTCCACAGCACAGCGCTAATTTCTTCCTCGAGTTTCATGTCGATCGAATCTCAGGGTACTGGGCAAGGGTACACTGCACTCTTCTTGTAGTCCCAGTGGACACTGCACTCATCTCGTGTAGCTCCCTCTGTTTTGTCTGAGCTGTCTTTTAGTCACAAGGGAGCACTGTGTATCACAAAACTTTCCTAAAGACCCTTAAATGTTTTAATGAAAGTTGCACAAAGTAACGCCTTTGTATGCCAATGTCTCTCGTCAGACCATGAACTGAGAATTGAAAAAGAAAATTAATCAACAATATGGCGTATGGAAATTGAGGATGCGGCATAGTTGTTATATCCTGGACTCCCTGTGCTGATTCACGCATGACAAATGCAATATTCCCTCATCTTATGCTGGACTCCCTGTTCTGATTCGCGCATGGCAAAAGCAATATTCCTTCATCTTAAGCAGCATAGGGCTCGAATCTTTGCAAAACTTTAAAATTAAATGTGTAAAATGTTATCATTATTTTCAGAGTTACAGCGTTTTTAACACTTCTTCTGGTTTTGAAGTTGTGACGTCATCAAAATGCAAAATCGTAAACCATAAAGGCTACAGACTTTTGCTTGCTACCATCTTGCAGATTGGCGAGAACTGAGTATTTCTTGTATAGGTCATTTTGACTTTCCTCGATCAGTTTACAATTTATGGTGCTTTTAATCTTTTTCAAAGCTTTTGAAACTCTGATACCTCCTTTCGTACATCCTTTCATAAATCTTAAAAACGCTGTAATTCCAAGAATAATGATGATATCGCAAATGCTCTATCTGGAGTTGTGGCAAATGACCTGAAGTATCTTTCGATCTATTCAGTTGAAAGAATTAGGCAACAACAATTTACACACTCAATTTTAAAATTTTGCAAAGATTCAAACCCTGTGTTTGATGTAAGCAAGCCTTGGCAAGGCTCGGCCGATTTTGCCTCCCGGAAACGCTATCTTCACCATACCGTGAGGTTTTCAAACTGGCATCCAAATCTGGACACCCAAACATCTGGCGACTTGGATATCTTCAACAAAATTCGGGAAATTACCAGTAGTTGTTTGTCCTGGTCGCGTTTTATGAAAGTAGGTGAAAATTTGGAAAAACTTCAAAGGTTTCTTCTGTCTCTTTCCCTTATTCGCAGTTTTATTGTTCCGTGAAATTGATGTTTTGAAGCTTTCTGGCCATGGGCCTACCCACACTTCTGGTACCCACGGTACCATGGACCACGAGTAAAAATCGGCTAAACATTTGATCTTATCGTTTTCAGATAATGCCCAAAAGAATACGCCCTTAGTTTCATTCACGGAAACAGTCAGCCAGAACGACAACAGCACTCATCTTAGCCACTCATCTGTGCTGTAGACCACCAAATCTCCATGCCACAGAAGCCATGTATGGTCTTGGCATAAAAATATCTACCAAGATCATCGGTGTGGCCTTCCATGTTTATGCCACAATAAAGCTTTCCACTGCTACCTCTTCCTTCCACACACCGCCATGAATAAGGTTTAGTAAGTGTTGCTCTTTTATTGAAGTCTTTGTAAAAATAAAGCAACTCACCAGTGAAAAAGCAGTCTTACTAGCCCCATATTAAGCACATAAATATTCGAAAAGAAGCATTGCCTCGAAGTCTGTTACGAGCCATTAGCAGGAAGCCTAGTGGGAACAGTGGGAATAGCCCTTTATGAACCACAAAGACAGGAGCCTGGCATTGTTGCACATTGTTGCAGCTGCCCCGACATTCAAATTTGTGCTGATGTCGTAAGAATTGATAGGTTCACCCGAGAGTGCACTACATATATTTCGGATACGGGGACGTGCCATTGGGAAGGGTATCGATTTTCCAGATATTGGTATAAAGAACGGTATTAATTTTCACAATTTTGGTATAAGGAACGGTACCGATTATCGAGAATTTAGTATGAAATTTAAGGTCGGATATGCTTTTTTGAAAAATTGGTATAAGGAACAGGTATGTTTTTGAAGCCTCGATGGCACACCCCGACCCAAATCTGGTCAAGTGCACCCCCGGGAGGTTTCAGTATCGCCCATTTGGCCACGAGGTAAGCAGGTTACGAAATAACAAGTGCCAGTTACCTGTTTCATTTGTTTAGGGGCGACAAACATATCGATTTTCTCCCCAACAACGTCGTTTGGACGTTTTCGTTTAGACCCCCCTACCCCCCAACAAAACGTCCATGACCTAAATATCGATATAAGCGAAATTTGTGCATGTTATAGGCCTGGATTTTGCAGTCCTTAGTGTGGAGACTGACCCTGCGCTCAAATCAAATTTAATTGCTAAGAACAATTCTAACAACAGCAAAATAAACTGCAAAAAGTGAGAAATACACTTACTCACAACCATTCTGTACTTTAAATTTCTGCATATCAAAGAATTTTCATCCAAGTGATGAAGAGATGAAGGCTTGAACCAACGAATCCTCTAACGAACATACTGAATTCCTAAAGAACCTAATTTAAGGGATGTTCCCTGCATACTATTGACAGGAAGTCCTTTTTACATAATTGTGAAAGTCATAAATGTCGACGTTGCCGTACCTTAGCCACAGGATAAGGATTCAGCTGATATACTATTGCTGAGTTCAATTACAAGTTGATTTCGTATCATTGTTGAGTTGAATTTAAAAAGATCTTTATGTTATGGTCTGAGTGTCTTTTTTGTAGGCCAGCTTTTAAAATGAAAGAGTTTAAGATCCGAGCATATTAGAAGGCTTATTTTGACAATGAGAGACAGTCAACAAAGACAACGTTCAGATTTTACAGGTTGTGATTTTGTTATCAGACCTTTTTTTCGATATAACATCTCAATTTGAAAACGTCTTGAGCGAAACCCCTCCCCCCAAAACGTCCAAACGACGTTGTTGGGGAAAAAATCGATATGTTTGCGGCCCCTTATCATTGAGTACTTTTAACCTAAAAATGTCAGGATGACTTCTTCGGCTACTGTAGTGCATGCTTGGTGTATCGTAGATCCAATTATCGTTCAAGTCAGTGTGTTAGATTCCCAATACCTAGATATTCGCTGAATTTTACAATTCTGCCTTCCAGCATTTTTAGGTGAAAATTTCAGTTCCTCGTTCCTCGGAAGGACCGGGAAAACAGACAAAGAGTCTCACAATACAGCTGCATTGATTCCACAGTCTTGCTGTTGTTATCTCTGGTGATGGCCAATGAAAATCGGGAGTACTTCATGTATGTCTGCAAGCTCTGCGCTACCCCATGTTGCAATTCACAGACCTATGTGTCCAAAATGAGGACTAGGGTTCGAAATGAGAACCAACACTGGGCCAGCACGGCCTGTGCAGGACTCACAAATCAGACTTGAAATTTGAACTAGCCACTCTCTGTTTGCTACTAAATAGGAAAAGCTGACAAACAAAAAATGAAAATTTTAGCGATCTATGTTATTAATGGGCCTCTGATATTGAAAATCCTTTCCTCCAATGCTTTTTGGGGAACATAAAGGGAGTATTTTTCACAGAAAATAAAAATTTTTCGAAAAGGTATTTTATAACCACATTTGGTTTGGTAGACTCGAGCTTCGATATTTTGAAGCGACACATCTTATGGGGACAAAGCAATATGCTTTTGCAAAGCAATTTCTCAAAGAAGAAGCCGGCATTTTACGGCATTTGAGTATGTTTTTGAAAAGCAATAAGAAAACTTTTTCAAGGAACGTTTGTTCTATGCAGTTTTACATTTTGAGACTTTTCTAGCCTGTACCGGGTACCAGAGCCTCAAAATTGAAATGAAAGGCCTGAAACAAGGGCAGATTTTGTAATACAATAGCATCAGTCGCTTTGGTTCACACCTCAATACAAAGCGATTAGCGAACGCAGACAAAAGGAATTCTCTCAAGTAGAAATTCAAAACAAACGAAGCCGCAAAGTTGCCCTGAAACCAGTACGGCAAACTCTCGCTTGGTGAGGGCGAAGGGAGGTGTTTTAGAGAAGATGTGTGCTTATATCGAAAGAAGAAGAGTAAATCTAAAGTTCATTCTCACGGATTTTGTTTATTTGATTCAGGAGCTGAGGAGTAACTGCGTACATCTGAGCAATAAATATGCACAAATTGTAATGCCCTCTGCTCGTATCTGAATCAAACGTTATAAGCACACACCTTCTCTTAAAAACCTCCCTTCGCCCGCACCAAACGAGAGTTTGCCGTACTGGTTTCAGGGCAACTTTGCGTCTTCGTTTGTTTTGAATTTCTGCTTGAGAGAATTTCTTTTGTCTGCATTCGCCAATCGCTTTGAATTGAGGTGTGAACCAAAGCGACTGATGCTATTGTATCACAAAATCTGCCCTTGTTAAGGCCTGATATTACTTTATCTGTCTTGGAAACAGTTTGCAGCTAAAGAAGATACAAGATAATGTTCTCGCCAAAAAATGGCAAAAAATGAAATTTTAAGTGAATTCGCTGCAAAGTGTGGAAATGAAAATGTGCCGGAAAGATATTATGGCCATCGTGAATAGAATTTGAATTCAGACCCGGGGGGGGGGTGCTTTAATAGTTTTGTCCAACGGAGATGTGCCAATTTTCAAGATGTCGTTTTCAGTTCACCTACTTTAGAACAAGTTATCAAAAGAGAGCAAGTTTTTGGACCCTGTTATCAAACATAATAATTTCCCCCTTTGACGTCAAAGGGGGGAATTTTGATAGATCGAGTCGTTACTTCTTCCAATTTTTGTGTTTTGTTAACCGATTTTTCCTGGAATCGGGTATCATTTGAAGGCGAAAATTTTGGAGCCAAGTATGTACCACTTTAGCCTGTGTCCCAGACCCCACTTTTTGGAAGTGGGGTCTGGGACACAGGCTAGTACCACTTTAGGTCACTTTAGGTCAAGCACGGGAATTAGAATTTAGCTGAGCTTGACGACAATCTGCACGCTGAATTTCCATGATTTTTCCCAAAAATTTGCAAACACTAGCAAAACAATGGCTTGCTGTTTCGCTCATTGCGCCCCAGCTCTAAATATAGCTACAGGATGTTGAAACGCTGTGCGATAAATTCTTACAGTACTGCCTTGTATAAGAGTAAATCTACAGGTCGAAGAGTGGGAGAATTTCGAATAATGCTATGAGGTTTAATCTAAAAGATTTTGATGCAAATGTAAATTCTCCCTGATATTCTTGATGCGTGCGCATTGAGCATTGACGTAGGCATATAGAATATGGCCTGCATGAAATTAGCATAATTGGTTTTGTTTGTTTGACCGGTGCTCTTGTTCGCTGGCGTTGAGTCCGCTGGATATGGCTCTCACGAACAGCCTAGCTCCTCAGTAATTTATCGAACAATTCGTCCACGACACTGCCTCAAAACCATGGCCTTCTTTCACAAATCCGTTGACGGATACTACTAAAGAACACTCGTTCAGAAAGTATGGTAATGGGAACTACATGCATGGATAGTCCAGGTAAGGTGTTAGGCCCGTATGGCATGGTCATGGTCTAGCCTTTGTGTTGTTGTTCATGTCCATCATGTCATTCAATTGACTTGATGGGCCTAAAGGTGAAATCGTTCTTATGCGAGTATTCTAAAACGTCAAATCATAGCTTGGAATGGATTACACTTCGATCTGATGAGAGAAATTTTTTATTATTTTGTTTCAAATTTCAAACGAAAACTGGCGAAAAAGAAATGTCGAATGACTTTTTACCAGGCCCAATCTTGAGAGATCTTTTTAAGGCTCTACTGGCAGAAGCCAGAATGAATGGGAAAAACAAAAACAGGCGGCAAGACACGCGAATTGTTTCGTATACGTACGTTCTTATCTTGCACGTATCAGCTCTGAAATGAATCGTATAAATCGACCAGAAAAACTGCAGTCATGAATCATAGACTTCAGAGCCTTGTTCCAAAAATCACGAGAAAAGTTAATGAAAATGAGTTATGTAAACCTAATACCCTCTAACCTGATGGTTTGTCATGGAAAACAACAAATCTGCCAACAGATTGTTTCCAGACAAAATAAGAACCCATACATCTTCCATCCTCTATCGCATTGATTGAATGGCGGCAGTCTGTCATGTCTGCCTGTGACATCATAGTGACATGATTGGATAAAAAGAGGAAAAGCTGCTTGTTGGAAAAAAGTATTGGGATCTTTATCATTTTCCAAGCTGGTTAGAAAGTAAGATTTTTTTAGATTGATTACACCAGTCTCAGTTTTCCACATTGAACTTGAATGATGGCTATAGCATAGCTCTTTGATATGAGACTAATGACAATACAACTGCAAAACATAGACTAACCAGACTGGAAAGTTTGTACTGCACATGCAATATCTTCAGCCGGCAGGAATGTACACGGTTTTCGACAATAAACAAAAGGATCTGTTGCTTTAATCTATTGTTCTCAATGGCAAACTTTCCGTTCAGTCTTACTTAGGCCATCTCAACTTGCACGCCTGATACAAACTTTCTAGTCTGGTAGACTAATTAGGCCACAAGACTGTAAAGTTTGGCGTTCCCCGTGCCCAAAAATTTCTGGCTTGTTTTCCGTCTGTGCAAAGTTCTTTGTTAGGCCAATTTCTGTGCAGATTCCCACCATTTTGCTGTGTTAATCGCACAGTATTTCAAAAAGAGGCTTGTGAATTTTGCATCTGCTCAGAGCAGAATGGTTTCAATACAATCCTCGTAGCTTTGCTCTTCGTCTGGACGGCTCTATGCAGCAACAACAAGTATAATATGAGGAGAGATAGTTAAGTGGCTCAAGGATTAAGGCTGCAGCGGAGATCTTACCTTTTTGTTCTGCACAACATCGTGTGTAAATACAGTACTTTGGGATACAATTTGAGCACAAATTTTTTGGGATAAGAATTTCTTCAGCACAATTATTCTGAGTTAAAACCACCGTTCTCTGCGCACTGAAAAAACTTTACAGTCTGGTTAGGCTAAATGTGCCATGCTTAAGGTAACTCTACTTTCCACTCTGATGAGTAACGAGTTGCCATTTTGCAAAACCATTAAGAAAACAGTTAATTTCTCCAATACTATTTGGTCTACCGAAAAGGGGTAAAAAAGATGTTTGGCGCTATCCTAGGATTGCACACCCCTAAAGACCGTAGTTGTATATGTATTATACATGATGTATTATAAATCATCAATAGCCCAAAACATGGGGATTAATTTGATATATATATGAATCATAACTGTTCACCTCAGATTCCATCATTTCTCAGCAAAAAAACATCCCTCACAGCTTCGCCAAATCTTGCCTCCGTCCGCCATTATTGTTGGCTCTCGATGTATTGGTCACATGACCAAGGGCCTTGAGCTCACTCTAAGAAAAGCCTCAAAGACGGGGGCAATCACTCACATGCTTCTACAGTTCCAAGAAAACAGAGGCTAAAATTACAGCTTTTACTTATTACAAGTCTCCAAACGTTGCAGTCAGCCCACCTAAGAAAACTAAGAAAACAAGGATTTACCTAATCCTACAAATTTACTTATCCTTCAGTTAGCATTTAGCACAACAGCCAGAAAGTTGAGGAGCCAAGTATTTACAGCTCTAGATTAGAAGAGATAGGGCTCTATCTCAGCGGAAGACTTACCTCTCGCTTAGCCCTTGGCAGTCAAAAGATGTATAAATCGCAATGTTTCCGATAAGGCTGTCTTCCAAATTATTCTTCAAACATTTTTGTCAATTTCAGAGAAGTGGATTTATATATATATATATATATCCCCAAATCTACTTCAAAAATTTTTGGTTTTCTTTCGCTATATCTTTAGCTAGTTCGTTGATCCACAACTTTACCAAGTCTGATTGAAAAAGCTAGGCTAGATTCCTCACAATTCAATTTTACATTTCTGTTTATTTTTTGACAGCGAAGAGTCAAAACCTTGGTCAACTGATTAGTTATAATTTGCAAAGCCAACCTTCAAGGAAACATTTTGATTTATGCATCTTTCGATTGCCAAGACTATGTATGTAGAATAACATTCTTGTTACCGTTTTTCGATAGGCTGAATAGTATTGGAGAAATAAACTGTTTTCCTAGGAGAGTGGTTTCGCTAAACGGCAACGCGCTGCTCACTAAGTGGAAAGCAGAGTTGCTTCTCAGATTGCTTCTCTTAATAATCAATAATAAGGTTAGACAATGTGCCAATTCATAGGAGTTGATTGGCTAGCCTGTATGCAGACCCAATATTCCAAGAAGGAAGGGTTTGCGCAACAACAGCAAAAGCTTGCTACCACACAGTTCTGGGTTTCAGGGAAAATAATTTATGCAATCATATACCAAAGGTTGATAAGGTTGAAACTTTTGTGCAAACCCAGCTAGATCATTAAAACACTGATACAGTAGATTACAAAGAGATAATCATTAACCAATTTCAAAGATGTAAAACCATATATAGACCTACTCCTTTTTGTCTATCCAATCACAATGTTGCAAGAAGCAGTTTAAAGACTGCTTTCTTGTGATGCATCCTCTATATATTAAGCCTGATTTCCACTCAGAAAATTCTCAGCAAAATATTTCACGCAAAGTTTTTTCTCAAGAAATTTTTTCACTCTTCAGTTTCCACTCTGTGTCAAATATTCTTGTGAAATCTTTTCTGAAAAAAATTGTCTAGGCAAATTCTGATTCAAAACAATTGCCTGCCTTACCCACAAGACTTTCAGTCATTTCAGGAATGCGGTAGTGTGTCATCAGCTGCATCCTTATTGGCCAAATCACTATTTCACAAGTGAAATGCAAACAAAGTTGAACTGAGTTAAAATTTTTTCGCAGAGAATTTTTTTCTCAGAGAACTGGCAAAATTTTAGTGCGCATGAGCAGACGGTTTTTCATGAGAAATATTTCGCATTTCGCAAAGATTTTTCTCAGTGGAAATTGGACTTAAGAATCATTTAAGCTTTTGTCAAAACAGTCACAGGTTCTTTAGTGTAGGTTTCTACTGTAGTAGTAAATCATTTTATCAAAGTTCTTGAAAGATAACATTGCATTTCTTCATATTTCAGTGAATACCGTATCAACTTTGTCCTTGGCTGAGATAGCCCACAGAGAATACCAAAATGGAAATTATGAACGTGCCGAGAAGATGTGCATTCAGTGGTGGAGGAGAGAGCCTGAAAATACTGGTTGCTTGTTATTGTTGTCATCTATTCATTTCCAGTGCAGAAGACTTGACCAGTGAGTTTTGTTTTTGTACTAATGAGAACAGAGTGTGATCAGAAATGGGGTAGTGCTAATTGCTCTTCAGTATTTGAGGCCTCAAGCGGTGCATTTCTCTTTCAAGAAGTTGTATGAAAAGCAGTAGGTCTTTGGGAATTTTTTGAGAAAACAAAAGGATTTTTGCCAAGCGGGCAAGATGTTGGAAGCGATGTGCCCCTGCAAAAGGCCCTTTTCATGAGACATTTTTACCCATGCTGGACAGTGGCCATGCCATATGAAAATTAACGGGCCGTAAAAGTCAGAAATTTTCTGGCTGGGAGGAAAAGAGGTATCCCCAGAAATTTTTGTTTCATTTTTCAATGACAATTCACATTTTTTTTGTTTCGTTTCGTTTGTCAATGACAATTACAAGCCACATATTTGAAAGTGGGGAGGGGGGATTGGCCCCACATACCCTCTCCTGGCCACACCACTGCATGCAGAATTCAGCACAGGTTGAATTTCAGCTCCACTGACTGTGCATACTGTACACATTTGGGAAGAGAAAATCAAGGTGGCTGCCGGGCAAGAAGTCAATTGTTTACCAGCATTTTTGCCTGACTAAAGGCAGATGTTTGCCCAAGTGGGGCTGAGTTTTGAAGATATTTCCAACGTCGGGTGGGCTAACACCCTCTGGTCCCTGCCTCGTACACTTGCATTCCTTGCCTCCACACTTTGAAACTTGACCTACTCTGAACTCAGCTTGGTAACTTTATCTGTGCTGAACTGAAATTATTGCAAATTTCCATATAAACGAAAATATTTCCTCTGGCATACGGTGAAATCCAATTATTGCATTTGAAAAACATTGGTTGCCGTTTTGCAACTAAATTCATTTCATGTGAAAATGTTTCCAACCATTGTTGAGATTTCATATAAATAAATCCAAAAGCGAAGTTATATACATGATGTTTTCAGAGCTCAACCTGTGTTGATTTCAGCACAGCTTTAAATTTCCTATGGAAAGGGCCTGGGGACCTGAGAAAACAATTTCATGAGCAATGATATTCAGTAATTGCATTTTGTTCTGTCAGAATGTGAGGGAGCTGGTGCCCTCCCAGCCCCACATCCCTGCCGCTCATGAATGATTTTATACAGCAGGTAGGAAGATAAAAGTCCACTTGTCTGAAATAATGGGATCAGTGGCGTAACTGAGCAGTGTGGGGCCCTTAGTGAAAATAGTGGTTAGGGGCCATACTCATTGTTTAGGGTTTTCCTGAAAGACCAAAGGAAATAATTTAATATATCAAAGCCTGCTGCATAAGATAGTTTTAATGATCAGTGGCACATGAAATGAAATAATTCTCCTCCATCCCTAATACTTCCAATTTGAAACTTTTCTCACGGATTTTTGCATCATCTCTTTCCTCTTTCTTTTCTTTGGAGAGAATCAAGTACGTTTTTCCCTAGATTTTTTTTTTGCAAGTCTGTTTCACATTTGATGTCAAGCACATAAAGGGTCCACGACCAACGATATTTTTAACTCAACCCTGACCTAACAGCATACGTTTGCCATCACGCGCCTATGCTGCCCTGACATCCAATGTGGAACAGATTCCAGTATGTGTTAGTATCAGTATATAGTCTTACTTTACTTAACTTTTATCTATATGTCTTTATGTTAATGGCCACAGGGTAGTCATCGTCTCTTGCTCCTTGTGGTCCTGTCCCTGTAGTGTTGTATTGTTGTCGAGTAATTAGAAAGTATAGTAGAACGTAGATGTAGCATGTATATAGTGTAATTTTTTATATGGATAGAAAAAAAAAGAGAATCAAGTGAGTTAAAACTGTTACTTAAAATCATTATTATGTTCTTACTCAGAAATCATATCCAGTCTTACACTCATTTTGATAATGTTGTGAATGCTAAAACATATCCTTTCGTCCAAAAACTCGCTTTTTCGCCAAATTACTCGGGGGCCCCTTCTGGGCCCAAATGTTTGGAGGCCCTTAATTTTGTGCTTAAAGGTGCACACCGTTCATTACGCCACTGAATGGGATGATGATGATGGTTGATACAGTAGGAGTTGATGATTGCATTAATTGAAAAGGACATCATGGTAGACACACAAGAATTGAGTTCCATATGATTATGTGTCCATTCCATGAACCATATATACTGTAGTTTCCCCCCTAAAATTATTTCTCATAGCTGCAAACCATTGCCAACAATCTGACAGTGATCCACTGACTACCAATCATCTGGGAAACTTAAATTAGTTCAGCTTTTCTGCAGGAGGACCTGACAAATGAAAATTACAAAAATCCTGCTAGCGATTTGTAAATGAATTCAAGGTGACTTACAAGGCAATCAAATGGAACAATTTTTTAAAGAGGTTGCTGAAACTTCTGAAAGGTATGCCAGGATAGGGCTGACCATTATGTATTAGTGGACACATAATTCATTTTGTACAGTGATTGATATTGTTTGAAGCAGTGGCGGCGCCAGCTCTGAAAAATCTGAGAGAAATGGGGGGGGGATTTTGACGTAATTTTTCAATCTAAAGGTATACCCAACTAATTTTATGCCATTTTTCATTGACAATTTTTGCCCACTTTTGAGAATTGGGGGGGACGAATCCCCCCAGTCCCCCCGTGGCGCCGCCACTGGTTTGAAGTGATTGATATCCCAGTCCAGTGAAACATCTTCTGTCGGATTACTGCAGTGCCAAAAAACTCTTCCCTCATCATTGAACTCATCCTTGCTCTACTGTATATGTATCTTTTTCTTCACTAGATCTGCGCAGTTCAGCACACTGGCAATAAAACAGAACCCAATGCTAGCAGAAGCCTATTCTAATCTAGGCAATGTTTTAAAAGAGAAAGGCCAATTGAAAGAGGCACTTGCAAATTACAGACATGCTGTGAAGCTCAAACCAGATTTCATTGATGGATACATCAACTTAGCTGCTGCACTTGTGGCTGCTGGTGATTTGGAAGGTGCAGTTCAAGCATATGCAACTGCATTGCAGTATAATCCAGTATGTATATGTACATGATGATTACTCTTTGAGAATTTATCTTTATCCTCGTGAATCTTGTAGTAAATGTACCAAAAATGTACACTATCTACATTAGACAAGCCTCAACATATTGTACACTTAGCCAGTTTTTTAAGCTTGACTTTGTAGTCTTAAAGTTGTATATACTGAAAAAATTTTCCTTTATTTTCAGCCGCCTAGAGGGGTGTCGCCCTGGTTGAGGGTAAACGCGTTTTGACAGATTTTAACTGTCTTGCATTTGCTGCTGAATAACAGAAGTTTGGGCCTTGTTATAACAAAAAAGCGCGCGAAAATATTTTGGTGACTCCATCTGCTAAATTTTTTCTTGTTTGTGCTTCTTAAAATTCCGTCCTTGTTGGGGATACATGGTACTCCCCCTATTGTCTCCTCGCTTTGTATTCCACTCAACTTGACCGCCAATCAGCGACGGGGACTATGAACGCATGCGCCTCAGCTAATGATTCCCGTCCTGTTTTCGCGGAAAATCACTCGTCGTGGGAAGGCCAAATTTGTGGAGGATGGTTCCCAGATCTAGGAAAAAATGTGGAGGAACAAAATGTGGAGGATGGTTCCCAGATCTAAATCCTCAAAAATCTTGCAAAATCTTTCAAAACTCTTGCAGAATCCAAAATGCCCTGAAAATCTTCTAAATATTGCCTGAAATACTAGACTAATCTCTTCGTGCAAAAGATTCTTACCTTGTCATGTCAACCTTCTCAACAACAATGGTGAAGCCAAAGGGCCTAGCAGGCTGGGTTCTGTTGATGGCTGACTAAGCCTTCCCAAAGAGAAAAAGATGCTACAATCATACAAGAACAGCTTTAGTTGCTTTCTAACAGTGAAGATAACCTTTTCTATGAATTTACATGTGTACTTACATTGTTTCAATTGCCAATAACCGCTCGAAGCTTCTTTCTCTCCGGCCGCCTTGCTCGGTAATCATGTCGTGCCACGGCAAAATCGCACAACTGCGCATGCGTTCATAGTCCTCGGAGGGGCTTCCTAGCTCGCGTCAACTTGAGCCTTCACGTATCCCCAACAAGTCCACAAACAGAGGGACAAGTGCACAAAGATGTTCACCTGAGATGTAACTGTAAGTATCTGCCATTTTTTCTTTCACAATTTGTCGCACAATTTTCTTTTGATTGGTTTCTCGACATTGTTAAAACTTTCACAACAAACAAATGGCCTCTCGCCAAGCTTCGCTTGTCCAGAATAAGTACTTCAGGCAACTTCAGAGATATAACATCTGCTTCCACCATGACAGGCTTCTTTTTGCACGCCGTCTGATTGGCCTAAAGTCGCCCTGGTTGAGGGTACTGTGGTATCTTCCGGTTCTTGAATGAAATCTGCACTGCCAGCGCATGACAGGCGACTACTATTTACTGTAAAAGGACATATTATGGTGCAAAAACAGGTTTGTTCTATCAGTGGACTATAAAAGATATTTGTCCTAAATCATTAATTGATTTAAGCATCGTTCAATTCACCGAAGGAGGAGAACTTAATGTCAGCTTGCTTGAAAAGTCTTTGAACCAAAGCGGCAAGAAAGGTCGGTGTTTAGGATAACGAAACACAGCAAACGCAACCAGAAAATGTTTGATAACAACAAAAACTCTTTAATCGTTGATATGCTGCAAATTTTCGCATCAAGTTATCTTGAATTTACCTGAAACCATTTGAAAGTTTGGATACCCTCAACCAGGGCGACGTTGGAAATTTAGGCCCATTCGACAATTATGTTCTCGAGTAGCTCGCTCTTACAGACAACATCACCAATGACAAATATATTTTATATCAACAAAGAGTTAACGAAGAAGTTCATGGTAAGTTTCGTTCTGAAAATTTTTTCGTTCAGCTGGAATATTCGACCAGCGTAAAATACCCTCAATCAGGGCGACACCCCTCTACTTGTCACATTATAAGAGATTGCTTAAAAATTCTTGGTCTGGAAACAGAATAGATCTATCAAAAAACATCAATCAAATGATCAGTTACACAAGATTGGCTCCATCTGTCTGATCTTTCTTGATCTTTTTGTGTTGCATTATTGGTTTGGGAACCTTTGTATTTGATAATTTTGACAAAAGTCTTTGTGGTAATTACAGGTTATAATCTTCCCTGATTTTTCATTTCCAGCTTTTTGAAACTTTGTATGATACTAGTCAGGCTTGCAAGGATATTTTTATTTCATGTAAGAACACTTTGCAGTATGGCTTACAATAGTTAGATACAGTACAGCTTAAGGTCCTGGAACAGCATTTCATCCAGCATCAAACAGTCTACTCCAGTAATAATTTTCCATCAGGATCTTAAATTACACCTTTTCTCAACGAACCACCAGTCTTCAATACCAAAATGAGATAACTTTTCCGCATATTAATCAATCAACACACTCAACAGTGTTCATAATTTTGACTGGTAAATTTTTAGCTTCGGTGGTGCTCTCTCCCCGATTAGTTTACCTTCCGAGGGAGCTCCTTGTTCAGAAATACCCCTCCATACAAAATTCTATGTACACTTATTTTAAGATTTGTCATTTATTTTTGTCATCTGTTGTGATTTGTTGCTCTGGTTTATTTTTATTGTATATATTTTAAAAGATTTTTTGTATGTAATGGAATTTACTGTAAAATCAAACTGAACTGAACTGAACTGAACTGAAATCCAGTTGAATTTCTATGAGATTTGATTAATATCTTTTCATTGATTCCAAGCAAATTTGATTGATCTGTGTCCAAGCCAATGAACTGAAGGAATCACGTGCAGCTGCAGTATTAGGGAGGGACAACAAAATGCCAAGTATCAGCAGGGATTCAAACCAAAACTTAGATCATCAACCACACAAATCAGCCTAGTGTATGATTTGTTGTGGCAAAGTGTTGACTTTCTTGGTGTACCTGCAGTGTGGGCCCAGAATGCTGATTTTTGGAAATAAAATAAAATCAATTTTCTACATATATACCTGACCAAAAGGATATTTAAAGATGAAAAAGAAACTGCAAAAAATTAATTTTAAATGACAATGGTGGGAAATAGGACAGGTAAACCCAAAGTACCATGTTTGGGCATTTGGCACAAAAATCTGAACATCATTCAGAATTTAGGAACAAAAAACTAGAGGTCAGTTCATTGCTTGATTGAGGTGTATTTTGTGGCAAATTGAAAAATGCAAGGATTTTATCGTGTGATAAATTTTATGGGTCTGGGGTTAATTGATACAGAATGAGTGATGACTTCAGTCGGAAAGATTTAAATCTATTTCAAATGCATCACATCACCTGATTATAGCAGCATATGTTCTTTCTATTCTAGGATCTTTATTGTGTCAGAAGTGATCTTGGAAACTTACTGAAAGCATTAGGAAGGCTTGAAGAAGCTAAGGTGAGAAACATTATGATATAAGATCAGTAGAAGAGGCTTCATTTCATGTTTAATTACTTCCTTTGATACTGTATGGTACTGTATGTTTGCACTAAACTTGGCTGACTGAGGACTGGTGAAATACTTGTTTCCAATAATTAGATTAATTAGAAGATTTAATGATCGAAATGTTTGCTTTTAAACAGTCTTTGTTTTTATTTATGGTTGTCTGTTTACTTTGATGGTGGTTTTGCTTTTATTAGATTAATTAGATTATTTTTACTAATTGGCACAAAAGTTGTGATGAAAGTCTTTATGTTTGAGAAGATGGCATTTCCACAAGAATAAGAATAGAAAGCATTTCTTGCTTCTCTAGCAAGTTAGAATGACCTACTATTGGAAACAAAGCTATAAGGAATTAAAGAGTCACTGCTAACCATGATCCTTTGTGGCGCCAAATTCGACTTTCGTATTATCTGAAAGTCGTTTCTGGCCTAAATTCTCTTTGCATTGCTTTTCATTCAGCGGACAAAGGATCACGTTTGACAATGGTTCTTAAGCATAGACAAAGGTGTACAGTCCAAATTTTGATATTTCTCTTTCTTCAATTTCAAAAGGGGCCTAAGCAATGGACATACCTCCCATACCTCGCACGTGCCATCTCCTGTGGTTTGTTTGCCCATAACAAAGAATATGCGCAAAGCCTAATGGTTAGCAGAGGGTCTTTAATCTTATTCATTGCACACTTTCGCCATTAAGGTATACCTTTCTATGAACTTAGGGATCGTCTCCAAATATTCGTATTAGATTCATATAGGGAATTTGTAGCATTATACAATATTGATACGATATTGTATAAGCCGCATACAAATTAATTCGCATCGTCACCTTTCAGAATTCGTATAAATTCGTATACAGTTTGTATGTGATTCGTATGTGATTTGTATGCAATTTGTATCAAATTCGTATAAGCAATTCGTAAACACAATTCGTATCAAAATCATATAAGCAATTCGTATACACAATTCGTATCAAAATCGTTTCAAATTCGTATCAAATTCATATCATAACTCGTATAGAATCAAACAATTCGTATATATACAATTCTTATCTCTCGTGTGGCTATACAAATTAAATCGTATAACACCTTTCACGTATACGATTGAATTCGTATCAATTTGTATAAACGCTATACGATAATTTGGAGACGATCCCTTAACTAATGATGCCTCTAATATGTTTTTCTTTCCAAATTTTCAGGCATGTTACTTGAAGGCAATTGAGACTCAGCCCAATTTTGCTGTAGCTTGGAGCAATCTTGGCTGTGTGTTTAATGCTCAAGGAGAGATTTGGCTTGCTATTCATCATTTTGAAAAGGTATGCTTTACCTGTGTGAGTAAGAAAGTCATGTTTTCTTCAAAATATATCTGCTGGCTAGCCAGAAGAAAGTTCCCACTTTTGAAAAGTCATAGCACTAAGAATGTTTGATGGATTGGAATGAATCAAGTTCTGCCAGATTGCAGACATAAATGAAGTTTGCAATTTTTCTTGCATCTTTTGAGTGCTGCAAATATTTGTAAATCATTCTTTACAAAATGTTTATAGCTGCAAATGCCAGAAAAAGGTCCGAAACCCTTGATCAAATCACAAAGAAACTCCTTGTGGAGAATAATAGAAAGTATATATACACAATCCTCCAAGAGTGAGAGACACTGTCTGTGTATTTATTGCCATGGGATTTTATAAGGTTCAGTATGGATTTGTTTGAAAATCTATTTTGCATAAATCCTCAGAAACCTGAAATGCCCTTGTTTATTGTTCTGTGTGAGGACATTCCTTCCAATTTGATCAAGTGTTCCCAGCCTTTTTTCAGGACAACCAAGAAATTTTCATAAAGTCAAATTTACTTATGTTTTCAGATCCTGTACAGAGGTGAGAACATCCTTAAAAAAAGTACTTCAGTCTTTTAGTACTTTATATTTATCATGCTATGAATTTGGAAAATGGGAAATTTTTTCAGGCTTACCAGGTATAAAGTTGATTCAAAGAGAGGAAGGCAGAGTTTGTTTACAAAATACTGTGAGTTCTATTCAGAAGTTTGTTGAAATATCAAAACATATGCAATGAAACTCTTCAGAACTACCAGCTTCTAAGTGTACAGAAGTGGCTTGTTGATTTATGTAAATACCAGCCTCCATTCATTGTTTCCATCTAATGTATGAGGAAACAAAATCAGCTTACTAAGGAGATATCAATAAAATATTCTAATGTTTGTCATGACTGCTTGTGGCATGTGTTGTTGCCTACATACAGTATTTAGAAATAAACCGGGTAAGTCATTAAAAATGCAGGGCTCAAGAAAATGTAATGGCATGGTAGTGGCTCTGCCAGGAATGTAGCTGAAATGCCCAATTTCCTGGGAAGGAAGAAGGGAACAGAGGAGATAGAAACAGAAGGATGGGGGAATGAGGAGAAAGAAGTGAAGGAAGGGACGGGAAGGGAGAGAGAAGGAGAGAAAGCAAAGGGAGTCAAAAGGGGAAGAAGAATAAAGTGCATAAGAGGAAACAAAGGTGCTTGGCTTGCTACCAGGAAGGAAAATATTTGTTTGAGCCCTGCCAAAATTTATAAATTGGTTTCAGCAACAGTACATGCCTTGCACACATACATACTGTAACATAGTTTCCCTGCCTAAGAATGCTTGTTTAGAAAAATTTGCAGGCTTTAAATGAGTAAAGGATTCTTGCCATAATGTTAAAGTTGGTTGACAGAGACAGAGTACCATCGCCCTGAATCAGCACCTTTCAGGTAAATCACCTATCATGAGCCTTATGATAGGGACTTAAAACAATAATTTGCCATCAGAAGATTCTTCAGTTCATGGCGTTTACTATATCACTTCATCAACTTAATCTTCCCACTTTTTGAAGTACAGCCAGAACTTAAAGGAGCAACAGTACAAATGGGCCTAAATGAATTATATCGCCCTGAACCGGCACCTCTCATTTTACCGCAATCAGCTATCCTGAAAGAAAATGGTACTGATGATAATGATTCATGAAAACAATTGTTAAATTAACAACATACGTTTTCATACGCCCTAGAGAAGCATAGCTTATCGAGTCTAGGGCGCTTACAAAGTAACAGGAACCTAATAACAGCAAACTAAAGGATTAGTTACAGGTATATATGATTTGAATATAACGTGGTTAAATGCAGTAAGAATGAATTAAATACAACAGCGATTAATACTGAAAAAGATGACGATAAAATCAATATATTGAGCAAAACAAGGAACAATGGTACTATACTGTCAAAACAGCTATTTTCTAGGGTCACATCCTCTATTTAATTGATATTCATTGCATTTTGATCAGGTGCAAAATTAAAGCTTTTCGTTCCTCCCCAGTTCTCATACATACTACCGTCATCACGTTATTCCAAAAATATGTATGTATGTATGTAAGTATGTAATATTATGCCATTAAAATTAAAAACTTAATTATAAAATTTACTGCAAAATAAACATAAAGCTAATTACATGCGTAGAAAAAACAATAATGATAAAAAGAAAAAACAAAAAACTAAGATCTGATATAAAAACCTAAGTATAAAAACACCCCCAGTTTAAAATGGCAGGGATAGCATTAAAAGGTCAGTGTGACCTTGTTTCCATAATGGTCCCCCCAGAGGTGCCATTAAAAGAAAAGTTTTCTTGAAAGGAAAGTGTAAAAAAAAATGTATATTTTGTATCAAAGTAGAAAGTAATGGTGGAGTCTTGTTTTTTTTGCAATTTTGGAAATTCAGTAATATTCATAAGGGTTGTCTTCTTGATTTTGGAGGTCCTTAAAGAATTTGTTCTTAATTTTATGTTTGAAACTGTTAACGCTCTCAGCTGACTTTAGGTCAGAGTGTAGATTGTTCCAAATTTTAGGTCCTAGGTAGGAGAGACCCTTTTGCCCCTTGTTACTTTTTCTAAAAGGTTGGTTTAATTTGTTTTTTGATCTTCGAGTAACCCGGCTTTGGCCAACTGGTAAGAACATCTCCGACATATAGGATGGGGCCGAGTTATTGAAAAATTTGAAAACGCTTGTAGCAGTACATTGTTCAAATCTCTCTTTAGTAGGGAGCCAATTTATGTTTTTAAATTCCCTAACTCCTACATGTGCTCTGTTATTCATGTTTAAACAAAATCTGACACATTTATTTTGGGCGGTTTGAATTCTCCTGGTTAATCTTTTATTTATCAAAGGGAACCAAGCACTGCATGCATAGTCAAAGTGGGGCTGGATCAGTGCATTTGCAAGTAGCCTACGAAGAGGGAAGTCAAGAAAATTTTGCTTTCTATAGAGGAACCTTAGCCTGCCATTGATTTTACCAAGGATCCTGGTTGCCATCGACTCTCTGCCAAATGCCCCTCTTCTAACTCTACGAAAGGTCACCAAATCAGAAATGTGTTCCTAGAATCAAAATGTTATTTACCAACTGTTTTTATTCACAAAGACACCCAGCAGAAGGGGGGGGGGGGTCACTATTCACAACATGAGACCATTTTCACACACTGCCGGTTCAGGGCGATTTTAGCCAACCAACTCGCTTTGCAATAGAAACCCCCTGAACAAAAATGGAAATCGACAACTTGAAGGAATTTTCAAATATTTCACTAAAAGTGGCAGAACAACTTATTGAAACATGTTATTTGACCTTTGCCAGTATTTTATCAATGAAAATGAATCAAAACAAAAACGCGGCTTGGCAAAATAAATGGAGAAATGAAAACTTCTTCAAAGCATGTAAATAAAGCCAAGGAAACAAGCAAGAACAGTCAGAGAGCAAGCATATGGCATCAAGAAACCATTTTCGAGCTTTATTTTCATTTACTAGTCCCAGACCGTTCCATTTTTAAAAGTTTGTAAGCAAGCCTAAATCTCGGAGAACGCGCTAGTGTGCCGATTGAGGGCGATGGTACTCTATATGTGGGACTGCAAATGCAGACCTAGAATTACCCAATTGTATTTGAAAAAGTCAACATGTGCATGGATGTTGCTTAGTTAGAGGAACAGTTGTGTCCATAGACATTTTTTTGTCCTACTTATAGATTAACTATTCTTAGCTCCATCTGCTAACTTTAAAGCTGTGGCCAAACGCTCTCGACTTTTCACTCAACAGCGCTCCACATTTGTGTCGAGTGAAATGTCAAGAGCATTTGGCCACTTTGTACAGTGATGTAGAGAGTTGTGGAGCGATGTTGAGGGTTGTCGAGTCAAATTTGATTAAGATCAAAATTGTTGAGCACTTTCGATCGACATTTCTATTGTTTGAGGTTTTGTCAAATGTTGTCAAGTGCGTTTGGCCAGGTGCTTGACTTTCCGCCCAACATTCCTTGGGTTACGTATGTGCATTTCCAAATTTTTCCCACCTAAATCGTGGTAAGAAATGCTGTGCCAAGCTAGAATTCTTCAAAATTGTGCAATATAAACAGAAATCTTTGCAGGATATTCTTATCATATCTTGGAAACTTCCAATGCACAGCCCTAATAAGATATTTTCACAATAGACCTCTTTGCTGTCTCTGCTTCTCCTCATCGAAGATCACTATTAAAATCGGGCTAGCAACAGCCTTACATTATCTTGATTAAATTTTAATTCTGGTTTGAGAACTTCAACAAAATTTAGTGGATTTGTACATGAGAGAAACAGAAACTAAAACACAAACTCGAAGCAACCGCGAAGTCAAGGACGAGTTGATTGAAATGTTGAGAGCGTTTGGACACCCTTTGCTCGACATAGCTCAATTTTTGTCGAGCGTTGTCAAGTGAAAAGTCGAGAGCGTTTGGCCGGAGCTTAAGAATTATGTATGTGCATCATTATAACTAATTGAACCAGCCCATGTATTTTTTCTTTACAGGCTGTGCAAATTGATCCAAACTTTTTGGATGCATATATTAATCTTGGAAATGTGTTGAAAGAAGCTAGAATCTTTGACAGGTATGTGAAGTAAGTTGATTTGGACTGGTGTCTCCAGTTTAAGTAAGCAAGTAAAAATTTGCCATAGATTGAAAAAATTTCAATGGTCAAAGTAGACATGTAGATAAATAAATAGATATATAAAATATTTACAATATATACAATTTACATAGCAAATTTGATAAATGCAAGTTAAAAACACCCCTAATTAAAGTGGCAGGGATAACATTAAAAGATGGAGTTGACCTTATTTACATAATGGTCCCTGTTTGAAGGATTCTAAAATGTAATATACATAGACATTGAATTGAGTAAAACGCTTTCAAATGAAAATGATTGAAAAGATAGTTTTACTTGTGCTTGAGATACAGAGGATGAATGTAGCTAGTTCTTTCTCCTCTGCAGACAACAAACATTGGTGCATTGGGCATTGTATGTTCTTAAATTTTGAATTAAGTATGCTCGACCGGCAGAATAAGCAAACAGTTGTCAAAATCTTGAAGATATCCTCCCATTTATGTGACAAAATGGTGATCACTTTTGTTTGTGTACAGTTCAGTTATTTGTATGCAAAGATGTAGCAGCAAAGGGTTACAGCTCACATTCTAAGCTTTTTGTTGGGTTAGCTGCATTCAATTTTTGATGGCCTCCCAATAAGATCTGGTGATTTGCGTCTTTGTACATCATTGATATTCAGTCTTCTGTCTTAGTTACTGGAATAGCAATATCAAGAGTGATCACCTCTACTGAATTTCTTGATGATTGTTGTGAAAATTGAGAACAACGCATTAGAACAAATCTGATCACTGCATCAAAGAAATTCTCTGTTTTTTGCCAATGGAATCACATGAATTCTCCAGCCTAATCCAAATTTAGGAAATTTTGAAAGCTTATTTGTGATCAAAGCCAAACAAGTTGAGATGACAACAGGTTTTTTGCTATGAGCTTTCAGGATGATTATTAAAAACATCCAGTGGCGATCAGCCTTTAATGACAAGTCCTGGGTTGGTTTAGTTGATGATAAAATACATGATTATACTGCTGTGAATTGTGTATCATTCTTTCTTCCAATGTTTTTCACCTTCTCTTTGTGAAATTACACATTCAAAGAAACGATTTGAGCAAAGTAATGTCATACCACTCAAACGAAAACAAGGGTCTTGTATTGTATTCTCGCCTCGTAATCAATGCTTGCCTCACCAAGAAAATGGCAACACAGTGACCAGATTTGACCTAGATTATCAGAACGTTCAAGTAATTGATGCCCATGCCCAAGCTCAAATTGTGAAACAAAAGTAAAAATTTTCATCAGTAGTTGGTAGGTTCCTTTTGTAGTGTTAAGTTAATCATACCTACCCTGGATTTGTCCTTTGAGGAGCTGATATTTATATGCTATCTTCTTTCTTCATATCAGGGCAGTTACAGCATATCTGAGAGCCCTTGCAATCAGCCCCAATCATGCAATTGTCCATGGTAATCTGGCATGTGTTTATTATGAGCAAGGGTAAGTTTGTTTTGGATGGTAGTGATCATTTTTCTTGCACTAGTTAACCTACTAAATTTGATTTTATAAGATTCATTTTTTTATCCCTCTTGCCATCCTCTGCTTGGTAAATTTCCAAACCTTTTGATGTTTTTGGCCTTAGCTTTATTTGGGTGAAGTGTATGTATTGTAAAGCTGTTCAAGTCAACCAGTCAATCAATTTATCAATCAATTCTTGAAAGTACATCAGAAGACAACAGAGTTACATTATCTATTATGTGAAGTGAAGGGTGTGCTTTTTATGAATCTTTCAATAAATTACAGAACAAGTATTGCCTTTATGAAATGAATGGAATTTTAACTCCCAGCATGTCTACCGTAAAAGGAGGGCACAGTTTTAGCCATTGTGTTTTATTTGAGGTTTTGACTTCAATACAATTGGTACTCCATAGTAATAGTTATCCTTCTACCCTGGTAAATTGTCAGAGCAAACAATCAATTGCAGCTTTACTGCAACTAATAGCAGCTTTTGTGCCAGTAGTTCCAGTTTTAGTCTCATTTGAGTGTTGTATGTGCAACTGTTGTAGTCTCCAGATTTTGTTGATAGTTGCTTTTGCTCGGAATGAATTGCTTTCTAAAGATTTGAAAAGCAATCTTTACATGAACTTAGCGCTTGCTCTGTATACTTGATACTGAAATCTTGCTTTGTCAGGTTCCATTATTGATATATTTATATATACAATAGATTTCCCTGTTTATCTTACAAGCTATTCATGTTGCCCTGTTCTTAAAGATATTAGATATGCTTTGTAGATACGCTTTGCACCTTGTTAGCCCAAAGAGCCCTGGGGAAGGGGAGGCCAGAAGTAAACAGTCCTTGATACCTTGCGACCTTTTATTGCATATACCGACTGGCTGGTGCGTAAATG
Source organism: Aurelia sp. 3 sensu Dawson et al. (2005) (assembly GCA_964020215.1). Classification (NCBI taxonomy): domain Eukaryota; kingdom Metazoa; phylum Cnidaria; class Scyphozoa; order Semaeostomeae; family Ulmaridae; genus Aurelia; species Aurelia sp. 3 sensu Dawson et al. (2005). The sequence continues at coordinate 3,475,355 of OZ026583.1, read as the reverse complement.
GTCCCATTTAGAGTCTTTCGGAAATTAGATGTCACTTGAAACCTGCAGTAATTCAAAATTGCTTGTGCAATGCAATAACGATTGCTGAAACATTTTTAGGCATTTTTACATGACATCTAATTTGAGACAGACTAAAATCTGCTTGTATATTTATCATCGTTTTTCTTTGTTTATATGTATCTGGTCTTCCCTAGGCTTATTGATCTTGCCGTTGATACGTACAAAAGAGCTATTGAGCTACAACCAAATTTTCCTGATGCATATTGCAATCTTGCCAATGCCTTAAAAGAGCAAGGAAAGGTATTTTCCTTTCAAATGCTTAAAGTGTATAAGAACGAAACATTTTGTCAGTAGATTTATTTTGGGAGGCTTGTGTGTTTTGTGCAGAGTTTAAGAGCTACATTCTTAGACTAAGTACCAATTCTCAGCAGTGCAATCCCTCTATCAAGTAAGGTCATTTTTCATTAGTTTTCGTATGATGTGCCAATGAGTTTTGCAGTATGACTGGCTTGACCTCATTTCATTGGGAATTGCTACACTGAGAATTGCCTCTGTTCTTTGGCATTTAAACTGTCGATATCAAACATACAAGCTCCTCAAAATCATACTCATACTTTGTTAAACTTGCTTTGTATATTAATAGCTACTGGCTTTACTTTCCTGTCAGCATTGTTGAGGTTTTCTTTCAAGGTAATGATTCCAAGTGTTGCTGTGTGTATTCCTAGCAGATTGTATTCTTGCAGATTGCAGAGCTATCCTTGCAGAGGGCCTGTTTAAGTGGGATAAAGATATTTTCTACTTCTGAAAAAGACATGCTAAGAGTGGCCATGACTTGTAGCCCTAATAACCCATTATCTCTCTGTCTTCTAGGCAGCTAAGGGAAAACAGAAATATTAAGGGGTTTGTTTTGATGCGAGTGCTGCGTACAAAAATCACTAAATGTTCCATCCTGATTCAAAAGGAACTGCTCCTTAACATGTATTGGGAAGGTTGGAGATAGCCACACCCATGTCTCCAATAGAACTTTTAACTATTCTGAAAAGAATCAGAATCAAACGATATTTTACTTCATATTGTAGAATTTTTGAATGTTAACAATGAGGATAGAAGCTCTAACACCATTTGATCAAACCGCATTTTTAAAAATGTAGAAAAATGACTCTTGATCCAGGTTCTTTTATAGAATAGCTAAAAGCTCTGTTGTAAACCAGTTAAGATTGTTTTGATTTGATCGACCAAGAAGGATTTTGGGAATAAGGCTGCCACATTCTATATCAAAACATTACAAAATTGTGTTTCAAGTTTGAGACTGTAAGATGCCAGGAAAAAACTGCAGTAGTATCACGTGTAGCGAAGTGTGCCTGATCATCCAGTGCGATCTTTCTTAGAATGGAAAATTTCCGAATTCCAAGACACATACACTTTCCATTTTCCGTTAAAAATTTGCAATACGTGTTATATTCTGGAATACCTACAAACAACGCTACAGTACCTACAAACAACGCTACAGTAATGTAGAGAGGGTACCACAAGGAGCACAATACTATGCCTTCCCCGTGGCCATTACATGAAAAAGGTAAAAAGTACATAAACCTGCATGTACCAATCTCCATCAAGAGAGAAAATTTACAAGTACAAACGAAACGAAGCTGCGGGCTATGTTACTAACTTTGCAACCAAATTTACACAAAAAATGCAAATTAGACAGTCAAGTAAGAGCCTTCAAGGCACCGTTATATGACTTTGTGATCCACTGTACCAAATTGTTCCTAAAATAGAGCTTTTTTCATGTTTAAACCACAATTTATTACCATTAATGTATCTATCATTTTGGTTGTAACATTGGTTATGCCAAGAGCTGTCGACAATGGTTGCTAAAATCTAGTGTTGTTGCGGTATGTCGCAGCTAGTGGCCTCAGCCTTGTTAAAAATTGATTTCAGTGTGATATGTTCATGATAGAGATCTCAGTTAAGTTCAAATACCCAGCTAGGAATATCCAAAGCAAGTTTAACTATGAAATATTTTCGTTCTTTGTACATTTCAAAGAAAATAAAGAGAGATTATCGTTCTTGTATTTAAAGATTTAAACTAGGTCTTCAAATATTTGCCTTTTTTCATTCACAAATTTCCGTGACCCACTTACGTTTTGTTTATGCTACACACAACCAACAGATCCAAAATTGGATGGTCGATGTTTACAGAAATTTTATCTTGACACTAAGTCGTACTTCTCATGAAAACGTGCTCCCGTCTGGTAACCCAAGCCATTATGGTCGCATCTCTACAGTTTGCTGTGGATTCACAGTGGTTTTTTAGGGTCCATCAAAGTTTGGTTAGTTTATTATGGTGCAAACTGAAATTTGTGAATATTTTACAAGTTTTCCAACGTCATCTTCATCATCAACGTTTGTGGGCGTTTTTCTTCACAAATTTGTTTTGTTGATAGGTTGAAGAATCAGAAGAATGCTACAATACTGCTTTGCGCCTCTGTCCAACGCATGCAGATTCATTGAATAACTTGGCTAATATCAAAAGAGAACAGGGTAAAATTGAGGAATCTATTCGTCTCTATTGCAAAGCTCTCGAGGTGAGAAATTTTTCTGAAATCATTTTCATTTTGTACGTGATCCATTTGGAAAATAGTTTTGTATCAGGCAAATGTTAGTGCTCCGAACGTAGCTAAGGACCTGCTCATGTGCAGGCAAACCAGCTCACTTACTGGGCTGGCCTGGTAGGCGAGACAGTTTTCATCTTGTGTTCATATGGAGAAATTCCAGTCCGCTTGGGACAGAGATTGGACACGTATCAAAAATGAGGCATGTACCCATTGTTTATATAAGCAGCGAATGGGCAATAGCGATATTTTGGTCTCAGTAGCGCACAATCTTCATCCCACCTACCGAGATCTCGCCAGTACACAAGTGAGATCTCGCTAAGTGGGCCAGCCCACCTGCTCATATGAACAGAAATCAACTTTTATATTGGAATTAGGGATAAGTTGAGATCTCGGGAAAGAGCTCCAGCCCGGTAAGCGGGCTGGCTCGCCTCCACATGAACAGGCCCTAAATGCTAGAATTTTGAGGAGAAAGGATTCTTCTACCACGGAACAGCATTTTTATTCTTGCTCTGCAAAGAACCTTAAGTCTGTGTGTTGCCTGGTTGTATCCCTTTCAGATTCCCTAATCTTTCGAACTTGTCGTTGTATATAAATCTATTTTTTTTATACTTTTGACAAACTTTTAATAATGTTATTATAGTAATAATGACAGTTTAATGATATACTGGGTGAGCCAGAGATAAGTTCCCACTTTTAAAAATTCATAGCACTAAGAGTGCTTCACATATCTGAATGATTCAAATCATAGTTGAAAGCCCAAAGATTGAAGTATTTTTGTGATTTTCCTCGCTGTCTTATCAGCACTCAAGTTGATTAAAATTGAAAGAAAATAAAGAGAAATTAAAATTTGTAAAACTGTCATGGTTACAAAATCACTAAAAATAGGCCTTAAAACATTGATCTGTCGTGAAGGACTCTCCTTACACAGAACAATACGCAATTGGCGTTTCGTCTTCTCAAGAGTTATGAGACATCAATTTTCAACCAAGTACTGAAGATGTTCAGCCCAATGGGAATAAATGTGAAGTGGATATCTCTCACCCATGAAAAATTGCATTTTCTTTTATGAACTGTGCGAGGAGTCCTTTATGATTTGATCAATGTTTTAGGCCCTTTTTCAGTTATTTTCTAACCATGAAATTGTTATAAAGTTGAAATTTACGTTTATTTCTAGTGCTTGTGAGACAGCGAAAAACATCACAAAAATACTTTGATCTTTTGGCTTTTAACTACAGATTGAATCATTCAAATATGTGAAGTCCTCTTGATGCTATGAATTTTCAAAAGTGAGAACTTTTTTCGGGCTCATCCAGTAGAAAGTTGCATGCTGCTTCACTAGGAATTATTTTCCTCGAGACAGCTTACTCATTCTTGATGAAGTTAATTCTTTATGGTTGCATGGAAGTTGAAACAATCTATTTCCTCAATACATTTAATGGTTCTGGGTGGGCCAAAAGGAAGTTCAGGTGATCAAGAAAGATCTTAGTGCCCAAAGTACTGAATTCAGTTTCAGCTGACACCAGAACTTCTGACGTATTTTTGTGATTTAAAGGGGCAGGGTCACGTAACCTAAACAAACCAGTTATCTCTATCATCAATATTGTTGCCCTCACGTGGCCATTGTGTTGTGTTCAGATTTTGGTGGATTTGGTGAATCTGCAATAAAGTTACTTCTAAAAATCCACCAATATCTCTGCTATTATACAGCATATGAGTGTTTGTTTTGTTTCTCTACAAAATTAAAGAGTCTCTCTTCTAAACAACACCTTTATTTTGACAAAAGTAGTTGAAAATGTCCGTGATATCGACAATCAAAAATACTGCAAAGTTGTCGTTTAGAAAGAAGTTTGTTTACATTACGTGACCCTGCCCCTTTAACTCGTTTTTGTGGGCAAGGAAGACATAGATTCAACTGTGCGAAAATGCATTGGTTAGAAAAAGGGCCTGAAACTCGTGATCAAGTCATTGGGAATCTCTCTCACAGAGCAATAACCATTCGCTGTTAATCTCTTTCCAGAGTTTTGGAACACTATCTTTTTACTGACATTTTGTAGTCCCATGGCAATAAATGTGCAGAGAAGAAATTTAGTTTTTGTTGTTCTGGGCTACAAGCTTTTTTACGATTTGATCAAGTTTTTCGGGACGAGTTGCAGGTATGCTGCAAGAGGGCATTCGTAAAGTTGAACTTACCTCATTTTTGGTACTCAGTCAAACGTGAAGAACATCTCTAAATACGTCAGTCCTTCGAGTACATCCCATTTAAAATCCATTTAGTAATCTGTGAAATTTCAAACACCTGAACATGTTTGGGGTACCTGGCAGCATCTTTTGATTTGAAAGGCTGGCATCAACATGCCGTTTGCACTGGACGGCAATTTGCGTTTTCATTGGCTGCCGTTCCCCCCAGAAGAAAGATTTCTTTTTGGTAAACTTCATGAATAAGACAAAAATTAGAAACTTTACTTAGGCTACGTTCACACTGCTCCGTTTTCATTTCTATCCGTTTTTGTTGATGAAAACGCTGCCCGTTCATATTGCTCCGTTTTCAAATAGATACGCTATGAAAACGATAGGTGTTCACATTGCTCCATCAAAACGGTGTTGTTAATACCCTTTTCAAAACAAAGCCTTTTGTTAATAGCTGTCAACGAGGCGCCAATCGCGACTTTGAATGCTATTGTAATCAAAAGTCTATTAACAAAGGCATGTGCAGCGTTTTCAAATGTCTCCGTTTTTGGCGTTCACACTGAAAATGGATCGTTTTCAAACGCACCGTTTTCAAATTTATGCGTTTTCATTAGCGTTTTCGAAAAGCCCCGTTTTCACAGCGGAGCAATGTGAACGCAAGGCAAAAACGGAGAAGTTTTACTCCGTTTTCATATGAAAACGTAGCAGTGTGAACGGGGCCTTAGTTGTTTTGCATAGTAGGATAACACTCTCAGCAAACTGGATCTTTGCTGGTAATCATAGTCTACAAAACTTTTTACCGGTAGATTAATGCTGTGAGATTTTTTTTTGTTTCAGGTATTCCCAGAGTTTGCAGCAGCTCATTCCAACTTAGCAAGTGTTTTGCAACAACAAGGAAAGCTACATGAAGCACTTATTCATTACAAAGAAGCAATTAGAATTCATCCAACATTTGCTGATGCGTACTCCAACATGGGAAATGCTTTAAAAGAGATGCAAGATATAAATGGTGCGATACAATGCTACACACGAGCTATCCAAATAAACCCAGCATTTGCCGATGCTCATAGTAATCTTGCTTCTGTGTACAAGGTTAGTATTGTATCGTATATTTTTGTGCTTACGGGAAAATACGTATTACAGAAGATAAGAGCGAGGTTACTGCAACTAAAGTACCGGGTGTCCCAAAGAAAAGTACTCCTGTTTCAAAAATCACCAAAATTTGATTTAAGGCTGATGTTCAAATAGCCTGTGGACAGGCCAAGTAAAGCCTGTTCACAGGTTAATGTTTAAATTTCTTTTTCTTGACAAGAAAATCAGTGACCAGATTATTTTCCGAGCATAGCTGATTTTTTGATTAATACAAAATTAGTAGTGGAGTCTACTGCAAAAATCATTGATGATTTCCAGATTAATTTGTTTATGTATATTAAGCTTCTGATTTGGTCTTAAATGTCAGAAAGAACCCGCAAACTATTGTTGTAGACTGAAACGATGATGAAAATCTCAATCAAATGTCTTTTAGGCAAAATTAATGATGTTGCTTGAAGATGATACTCAGAAATGAGGTTTTTTAGTGTGTTACTTCATTTGCTTTAGACCATGAAGACAAGCATCCTATTTACTTTTAATATATTTTGATCATTGACAAAAAAGATCAAAAAGAAAAAATTTCATAAGTGTGATGACTGAATTGTGACAATGTTTCAAACGGGAGTACTTTTTACTGGGACACCCAGTAAAGTCTTTCATGAGGAATCTTAGTCTGCACAGCCATTTGTTGTTGTGCTAAAACTGAAAGTGAACTGCATTAGAAATGCTGATTGTGTTTTGTATAAAATAATCCAAATACATAAGATGGTCTTCAAAGCATTTCTGTAAAGAGGAAGGTTTCTGGCCTTTTGATCAATATGCAAAGGGTGGCGTGTAAGGAAAATAACCTGATTTTTAGGATACAAATGACATTTTGGCTGACGTAGTCGTCATGGTTTCTTAAACTCCCTATTATTTGTAACTGCTGAAACGTCCGCCAGCAACTGTAAGAAAGAAATCATGGATTTAAGAAGGCATTTGAGGTTGGAGATATGGGATTCTTAATCGCACATACTCTTTTTGCCATCTTTAGCTCAATGAAATGTTAATCCCATTTCCATTTTTTAGGATTCTGGTAACATTGCTGAAGCCATCCAATCCTACAGAACGGCACTGAAACTGAAACCTGAATTCCCAGATGCTTATTGCAACTTGGCTCATTGCCTTCAAATCATTTGTGATTGGGGTGATTACAAAGGTCGTATGAAAAAGTTGTTAGCGATTGTAGAAGATCAGTTATCAAGGAATCGATTGCCATCAGTACATCCGCATCATACAATGTTATACCCATTGTCAGCATATCAACGAAAAGCCATTGCAAACCGACATGGGAATCTGTGCGTTGATAAGGTAACGGATTGTATATTGATTTTCTCTTCTTGGTGAGGTATTTTTTTACGTTGCCATCAAAAGGAAAAGATTTCAGAAATATCTATTGCCGAATAGAGTCTTAAAAGACGGAAGCACTTTATTGGAAATAATTTATAGCCTTTTTTCGTACACCTTTTTGACTCTGCAAATCAATGTCAAATCGATATCCGGTGAAACATTTTCGAAAGCGAAATTGAAGTTTGAGAGTCATTTTATATTGGTGGTTGCTTGTCTCAAATAAACTCTTTTGTGGCAGAACTGTCTTGATAATTTTTTTCATCATTTTGAAACCAGTTTCGTTTGATTTTGAATTTGAAATCAAATTTTTGATTCAGCCTTGCAGTGTTCAGATTTGGTTCAAAATATTTAATCCCAGCGCAGAGGACTGTTGCTTGTAGAAATTGAACTATTGTGAATCGGTATGTTATTTGCATTTATTGCAGATATTCTAAGCAGATCTTTTTATGTCGTCAAAAGAGGTAAAAGTATTGCACGACAGTACATATCTTGTAGATAATAGGTCATAAACTTTTTTTTAAAATAGGGCATTCATCCATTCTCCGTACTGATTCTGGTCGTTTGCTAAGAAAGTGGGAAATGTCAATTTTAGGTTGCCTTACTGCACAAACAACCTTACAACCATCCTCATGATGCAAAGGCCACTAGAGGTCGACTTCGAATTGGCTACGTCAGCAGTGATTTCTGCAATCATCCTACTTCTCACTTGATGCAAAGTATACCTGGCTTTCACGACCGATCTAGAGTTGAGGTAAGTATTATGACAACTCTTATGATACGCTCATAGCCATAAACCACAGAAGAAAATATGGTGTGCAGCCGTAACATTTATTTCTCATTGAGATCAACCTAACCTTTAAAAAATTTAACAGATGGATTTTTGCTTATGTAGGGAATGTGCGTTTATTTTTCAGAATTGAGTTTCGAAGTCAGAATGGGAATCTTTATTCTTTGAGGTTTCAATGCTCATTTTGCCCCAGAAGTCTTTGAAATAGATTTTTGTATCATATAGCATCTTATAGCACATTGCTTCTGTCGAACTTGTCTTGTTACACAACAATTTTGTTTCTTTCAACAATTGGTCAGCTTTCCAAGTTTTTGCTTTGACTTTGATCCTACTGTTTCAGCTTTGCAATATCAAGAACTTGGTGTTGGAGGTTTACAGTTAAAGTAGACCTGCACTTAAGGTGTCGCTCTAGTAAAACATTTAAATTCGCATTTCCGCTGATAATATATATTCATTAATTTATAGATCTTCTGCTACACTCTAACCAACGATGACAACACAAGCTTCAGGAAAAAGATTGAAAAAGAAGCAGAACATTTCGTTGACCTCACACAGTATGCATGTCATGGTCAAGCAGCAGATCGAATCAATGCTGATGGAATCCATATCCTAGTCAATATGAATGGTTATACGAAAGGCGCTCGAAATGAAATATTCGCTTTGAAGCCAGCTCCAATTCAGGTAGGTGTGAACTCCCGAATGGGACATCGCTCTCTTCAAGGAAAATATTTTATCACCGTTTGGACGCGTGCCTGCATGCGCGAGCCATTGCACGCCCCCCCCCCAATGAAAGCCCTGCCACACATTATGGTCGGAAGTCTCGAGTGATATGAAAGGCTGTATTTTTTTTTTTAGAGAAGAGAATTGTGAATAATCAGTAAACTAAATCAACGAAAGAAAACCCTAAGGACAGAAAACCATGTTATTTGCAGGCATGTACTGTATTCAGTAGTGTGGTCGTCCCGCTTAGAATACTCCTGCTCAATATGGCTTTGTTACTTTAGGTGCCCAACTGAGAGAAAAGGTCTCGAATTTTTTAACAGACGAGTTTAAACTGCTACTGCATCTTGCTTTCAATTGAATGGAATGACAGAAACTTTAGCTGAAATATTGAATATTTTCAAACTTACAAGACTTTCTGTTTTGAGAACGAAAGCAAAGTTTTGAAATGAAAGAATCTTAGACCGTCATAAGTTGTAAAAACTTTTTGAGAAAACATGGTCGAATTTTGTAAAATGCCATGTCAAAAAACCACGTCGAATTTGTGGGCAAAGTTGGCTATTGTGTGATGTTGTCAGCAACCCGAAGAATTCCAGGCTTTGTCGGCTAATTCGGGGTCACCACTGCCTCTCCCCGATAGAGTGTCTGTTGCTTCGCCCCTGCTTGCATGTACAGTTAAGCCAGAAATTATTCACACCCATACGCAATTCTGGGTATCTTGCATCGTTCTATTTGAGGGCAAGTTTTAATGTGGCTAAAGTTTTGTGAGAATATGATGCAAGGCTGAAAGAATCACAATGAGAGACATTTGAGACACAACGAGAAATATCTCGTAAATTGGTCTGCAAATATAACGACTCAGAATGCTCCCAAGTCTGGCATAGGTATGAATAATTTGGGGCCAAACTTTAACATCATAGATCCCTTTTATTTGACCTCCAATTCTGCTTCAAAATTTGATTAAATTGTGTGTTATGCTCAATACGGTAGGCCCCGTATTGAAGAACCCACCTAAAGAAACTTTTAAGCTATTGACAAATAGTTAGCACCTGTTCTTGCAAGAAACACTCGAGGCTCGCACCCCAAGTGAAGTTTCTTGTATTATGATCGATACTAAATTCTGGTCTGATGGTCTATGGGCTTGCCAAATTCCGATTCATGCAGAGTTCAAAAGAAATAGCTGCCAAGATATCTTAGATTTAACAGATTTTTACCGGAATTATGACCGATTTTCTTGACAATCATTGATGACATACGCATGGGCTAATATGTCAAAAACAATCTCATTCTGCTGTGAATTTTTTCAAGATCTTCCAGAAGGAACTTAGTAGACTTATGACGATGAGTCCCTTGTATCCCTGCGGTAAAGTTTTCTCAAGAGAGACTCATAATGAAACAGTGAAAAACTTGGGCCCTATTTTCTCCCACCACCAATGGAATTATGATGGAATCACGGTTTCGAATCTCAATCCCATAAGGGTGTTTTCAATTCTTCAATCGAATCAAAAATTCTATCACATTTACACCATTACAATAGTAATTCATAAACATCGCAATCTGATTGGTACTGTAGGAATCGCGAAGTTAGGGCCTAAATAGGGCCAGCTTTTCAGAGTAATAATTAGAGTTTCTGCTGACTGGAGCGCCATCATCAAATCAAAGGGTGCAGGGAAACAAGCGACTCATCGTCATAAGTCTAGGAATTTAGGAAGCTAAGAAACTTCAGCCTAAAAATTAGAAGACACCATAGATATTAGAAACAGTTTAAGCAGGCTGTGAAAACTTTGTTCTTATATACGGGGTCTTACTGCAGTATGATATATTCTAACTTTGTCTCATTAAAATCCTTTAGATCATGTGGCTTGGATATCCAGGTACAAGTGGTGCGACATATATGGACTACATCATCACCGACCGCGTGACATCGCCTCTTCAATATAGCGAGCATTATGCAGAGAAACTCGCCCTGATGCCTCACTCCTTCTTCGTTGGTGATCACAAGCAGATGTTTCCTCATCTCATCAGAGACGTAACAGGTGACAAACGAAACGAAGAGAAGTTGAAAAAGCATGCTTATAACAATACAAATGGTGACGTAGGGGCTGAGAACATTTCTGTGACATGCACAACGGCTGTTGCCAAGTTCATCACTATGAATGTGGAGAGACGGAAGGAAGAAGTTTCTGGAACAAAAGATAGTGGAGAAAGGGTACCAGATGTGTTACCAAACATGACAAGAGATACATACGGACTTCCTAGCAATGCTTTCATATTTTGCAACTTCAACCAGTTGTATAAAATCGACCCAGAAACTTTTGAGTCATGGTGTAGCATCTTAAAGAGAGTTCCAAACAGTGTATTGTGGCTGCTGCGATTCCCAGCTGCTGGGGAGGCGAATGTCAAGGCACAAGCTGGCATGTATGGTGTAGACCAAGATCGTGTCATCTTTTCGAATGTTGCACCAAAAGAGGAGCATGTTAGGCGTGGACAGCTAGCTGATGTCTGTCTCGATACTCCCTTATGTAATGGTCATACTACTGGCATGGATGTGTTATGGGCAGGATGTCCTATGGTTACACTGCCATTAGATACATTCGCGTCGAGAGTTGCCTCGTCACAGCTTATTTCGATAGGAATACCAGAGCTTGTTGCTAAATCGAGAAGTGATTACGAAGAAATAGCTGTTAAACTTGGAACAGATGAGGCCTAGTAAGTTTATTTATCGTTTAACGGGAACGGACATGTGATGTAATGGTCAATAAACAGGACAAAGAAAATACCCACATGAAATGTTTTTTATCTGTACACGTGAAGAGCTTCGATTTCAGTACTCTACTTTTTCATCATGTTTTGTTTCCCTTCTAATATTTCCGGAAAACTGCGCGGTCAAATTTATGTAATTCCATAGGTTTCACGTTTCACGTCCAGTGACTTGCATTATTCTTTCTCTCGTTTAGATTTATTGTCATGAACTGCATGACCCTTTAACTGTTATTTTCGTCTTAATTGCACTGAAGAGTGCCTGCCATAGTTTTTATTATACCGGGTGCCTCAAAAGAAGTACCCCCTTGTGACTGGAAATAGGAACGAAACGATAAGATATTATTACTCTCCGAGTAGACATCTAAATGTGTCAATCTCCAACCTAGATTTACATACCCTGCATTTAAAATCGTCCGCCAAACACCGGAGATACAAGCCCTCAAAGCCAAAATTTACAGTGCACCCAAATCCAGATGTTTTGAAAAAAGGCCTAGCCATGATTTGTATCTTGGGTATTTTCCAAAGCACCTGTAAACTTTAACTTTCAGTTTTTTACTTTTGAAAAGAATAGCAGACTCATGGAAATCGTCCTGATAAAACAAACATAAAAATGTGGTACGAATGGTAAAGTCGTTACATTTCTCCAAAATGAGCGTGCATGTGCTTCTTTTCCTGTTCTTTGACACTTGGAATGAAATCCAATGCACGGATTGATTTCTCAAAGGAATAATTATTTGAAGAGCAATTGAAGCATTTCAAGGCATAGTTCTTATTCAAAAGAGAAAGCGTAAGGTCAAAGTTGAAATTCTTTCGCAATGTTCCTGTGATATCAAATCATTGGTAGGCCGTTTACAAAACCTCTTGTTTCAAGTGCACTCCAATATTCGACTTTGAGAACTCATATCTTCGGTGGTGGGAGGACCATTTTAAAATGCAAGTTATGTGCATTTAAGGTGAAGATCAACAAATATGCTTATGAACGCGAAAATTCCCGATATTTGATCATTTCATTCCCTTGTTCGTCAAAAGGGGGTATGTATGTAGGTAGGTATTTATATTTAACGTGGCTAGCCTGCGAAAGTCTGAGAGACTTATTTCCAGCAGGGGCCACGGATGTCTTACCATCAGTCCGCCGCAGCTACCCACCGCAGCTACCAGATTTCCCTCATATGGCTCTGGTCGACCCGGGCTAGAGTTACGGACAGCGACCAAACTGTCCAGCGCGGAATTTGAACCTACGGCCGTTCTGACCTTTTGCTAACGAGTCAGACGCCTCAACCACTCGGCCACGCGCTCGGTACTTTTTTGAGACACTAGGTATCTTACATTACTAAACATGCATGAGGTATGGTTAATACTTCAAACACTGGCTATGATAATGGCGCATGTATCTCACTTAGGACTTAATCTTGAAATTTCGTTTCAGAAAGTATTGCTCAGAACAAGTTCATAAACTCTCGTCATCTAAGGGCCTGTTTATATGCGGAACTTCATCCACCACCTTCCAGGTTATAAGCTATCATGTGGGACGATATCTGTGCTTGTTTATATCTAAAATTTATCTCACTTTCCACCTCTTTCATGTCATTTCATCCCACCTCCAAGCTTATCGTTTCATATCATAGCAATTATAATTTGTGTTTGGCGAATGATTGGGCTTCCTATTATCAACGTTTTTGGTGCGGGCGCAAAACAGATGATCTCATCCCACCTTCCAGCTTATCGTTTCAGACCATAGCAATTATAATTTGTGTTTGGCGAATGATTGGGCTTCCTATTGTCAACCTTTTTTGGTGCGGGCACAAAACAGATGATTTCATCTCACCTTCGATCCTTTACATGGAAAATTTTATCCTTTCTCAGCGAGATCCCTCCTTTCGAAATTGGGATCTCACCTCAATAGTATAGTCTGCTTTCGATACAGACGCATGATAAGAATTAAAAAGAGTCGTTTAGAAGGGTGTGATTTAACCTCTCAACTCACAGGCTGGAAGGTGGTATGATTTTCCCCATATAAAGAGGCCCTAAGATTGAGCGTTTTAGCTTTCTAACTCATCCGATAGAACTGCAACCATATCACTAATACTACTTTTATACTTGATTTAACCCTGTGCTTTAAGGTTTAAACACTAACAGTAAACTGTATGCCTGGTAATTATTACTGTTAATTAATAGGAATGCAGTGCTCTGTCACCTGAAAAATCGAATATAAAACGAGCTTTTGTCCTGGTACATAACAGTTTGAATAATGATAGACGTGATGCCTTGCAGAGTCATATCACAACACATGAACACATCAAGGCCACAAGAAACAACAAATACTCAGTCACTTTGCTACGTATCAAAACTAAATATACACGTAAAGGATTCTATTACTTGGGGGCAAAGTTATACAACGATTTGCCTATAAGCGTAAGAACTGCCGAAAACAAAAATGATGTTAAAGAAAAACTAGATTTATATTTTAAAATGCAGTAGTTTTAATATACTAGGCTTTTAGAAACATCGTGGACTTTTAACGCGATATTTATTCGTAGTTATAAAATTTTTGATTAGGTTTTTAACATTTTCCTTTTCTTTTAAGCAGGACAGGCATTGAAACCAGCAATATTTTTGTTGAAGCTTTTATCCTGTTGAAATATTCGTATTATTATTATTACAGTATTATTATTATTCTTTTCCCTAGTTACAATCACATCAAGAAAAAGGTTTGGGACGGCCGTCTGTTATCTTCTCTCTTCGACACTCAAAAGTATGCCCGCGACTTGGAGACTCTCTTTGACAAAATTTGGCGACGACATGAGAAAGGGCTTCCGGTGGACCACATTTCAGCCGAGTAGTGCTGATGGAAAGGCTGGAGATGCACTGAACCGTGACTGCTTGTTTTGTATAGAACTTGCACTGACCCAATGCTGTCTTTCGCTTGCCAGCGTAGAGAGACCGGTCGACCGATGTCCTCAAGTGTAGTATATTAAAGACGTCACACTGTACGACGCCAATCTTCTATATTGTGGCATCGGTATTGTGGAACTGTGTGAACCTAGATGTTCGTTCAGGACTTCATATTTGGCAGCTTATCCCTATAGTATTGTCAAGGAGTTGGTTATCTTTAGACTAAAGTATCGTAACAACCTATCTGACCATGATTTGACAAGTTGACGTACTCATCAGCAACTACCCCGGTTACCAGAACTTCAGCGGTCACAAGATGAAAATTACCAAGGTTACCCTTCAAACTACTGCAGGTAACTTTTCAACGGACAGCAGTGTTTATTACATTTGGAATTAACCAATTTGGTGCCAGTTCACCTATGCCATGATCTGTGAAATAGATTTCCCGCACATGCGGACACTTGGAGTGATGGAGTGCGGTTGCCCCCTAAAGTTGTGTAAAACAAAGATATTTTGTTTGAAAACTAAGGGAAAACATCACTTTCATTCATTTCATTTTCATTTTAAATTTTTTATACACGGTGGCCCCATCAACCAAGAGTGGCTGCTTTTCAGGGGGCCGTGGAAAAAACCTAATTACAATGCTACTAAAATAAAAAAGAATATTTACAATGTTAAATTAGAATAAATGAAAAATTAAAATCTATTTACATTTCAGTCTACATTTAAAAGTAGACAGAGAGGGGGCTAGCTTGACCTCATGTTTTAATTCATTCCAAACACTTCCAATTCCAATTACAATTCCAAACTCATCACTATTTAACGTAAAAAATGGCTTGGCTCAAGTATTTAGCGAAGTGTCTGACACAGATTTCCCGTCGGTTTTCCCACCTTATAGTTAAGTTTGCAACATTTTCCCGGAGCTTTGTGCCTTCGTCAGTGTTTGATGAAAGAAAATATCCCCCATATGCTAGAATTTTTTACTTTTACCTGGAGTTTTCTAAAAAAGCGTAAAGAACACAAAGTTTCAGATAAGTCACTCTTATTACTGTTGCGATTAAAGTAGCAGCTGTAAGGACGGCCGCCCCCTCAGTGGTTCTGTTTTGTACCGGGTGAGCCAGGAAAAAGTTCCCACTTTTGAAAATTCATAGCACAATCAGTACTGCACTGAATGATTCAAATTCCAGTTAAAAACCGAAAGATCGAAGTATTTTTGTGACTTTCCACGCTGTTATACCAGTACTAGAAGTATCTGTGATTTTAACTGTATAAAAATTTCATGGTTGCAAAATGGCTGAAAAAGGGCCGAAAACATTGACTAAATTGTAGGGACTTCCGTAACACAGAACAATACGCAATAGGCGTTTCATCTCTCTCAAGAGTTATACGACATCAGTTATCAAACAAAAACTAAAGATTTTCAGTCCCATGGCAATAAGTGTGCAGTGGGTATCTCTTACCCATGAACAAGTACCTTTTCTTCATTGATCTGCGCGAGGAGTCCTTTATGATTTGCTCAATGTTTTAGGACATTCTTAGTCATAATGCAACCATGAAATTTTTGTAAAGATGAGTATACCTATATTTGTAGTGCTCGTGAGAAAACGAGAAAAATCACAAGAATACTTCGATATTTTGGCTTTTAACTAGAATTTGAATTATTCAAATCCGTAAAGTACGCTTGATGCTATGAACTTTCAAAAGTGGGAACTTTTCCTGGCTCACCCTGTACATAATACACCACTTCGATTAACAGCCTCGTTTTGGAAATTATTCAAAATTCTTTCATATGAAATTTTGGAGGCCAGATTCGGATTTAGCATCCAAACTTAACCTAACCACAAGTTTTCATGTTGCTAGTAGTAGTGGTGTTCGCTTCATGGCGACGTAAAGTTTGGAAATCTGTAAGGGATTTGACCGTGGAAATGACTCGGGGTGTAAAGTTTCACCCCGAACGATTTTTCACGGTCAAATCCCTTATAAATCTTTCAACTTTACATTGTCATAAAATCAACATCACAAATGCCAGCATGTTAAAAACACGTAACTAGACTAATGTTTGAGTGCTAAATCCGAATCTGGGCTCGAAATTTTCATAAGAACAATAGGAAGGAATTTTGACAAATTTCCAAAACGAGGCTGCTTAATCGAAGTGGTGTATTCATTTGACACAGGGGTGGCTCATAAGGTAGCCTGTGACCAGGCCTTAAAGTCAGAAGTCAATTTTTTTGTTTGAATCTGATCTCAGGCTACTCATAAGGTGGACTTGCTTCAAGTCTCTCATCGCGGAAAAACGGGAGAAGGAAAAAAGCTAGAGAGACTTGTAATACTTGGTAGCATGGGTCGTTGGCTGGACAGGATTCGGTCCAGTCGGCATCCTATGACAAAAGACCAATATCTAATCATATGCTTAGAAAGGAAATTGATAAAACAGAGGGAGGCTCTGCGACGTTCTTTGACAATGGCCGACTCAAGCTTCGATGAAACAGTTGGCAACAACCCCGTCATTTTGAAAATGGAAGCAAGGCTCGATAGCTCATGAATATTAATGAGCATGCCAAGTATTACACATCTCTCTCGCTTGTTTTTCTTCTCCTGTTTTTTTATGCGAGAGAGACTTGTAGCAAATCCACTCATAAGGGGGTTTGGTGTCGGACACTGGGACTGGAGTGATTTATGCCTAGTTTGCTCTAGGACTCAAAGGTTCGTCAAGGATTTTGAGACTCAAAGTTTCGTTAAAGTTAATTGACGGAGATAAGTAGCTAACTCAAGAACTTCATATGCATGTCTAATTTAAGCCTACCATATTCAAAGTCGCACACAGCCCTCACTATTGCCAAGGTGCCAATAATAGATGAGTCTCAGCGATGGATTAATCAAGGTACCAAAATCTCTGTAATTTCAACCTATTCGGATCATATTTTAAGAGTTCTACGGGCAACTGCCCCTGTTGCCCCCGTCCTGTGTACGGCCTTGACCATATTTGATGAAACGATATGTTGGATATGGGTCAGGTATTCATAGATTAACTGCTCTGCTCCATCAACGAACTTTAAGATATATGTCTGGTGCAGAAAGGTAGCTGGAGGTTCTTGGTGATGCAAGTCACCATTGAGTGGCAAGACGTTACGACCATAGCCAGTATATGATCCTGGACACTTAGATTATAGAAAATAATTTACTCAATATGCTAGCAGACCTTGTAGTCGAAATACACTATTGAATATTTTCGAACGCAACGTATTTCCTATTTAGAATATTGACAAGATTAATTTATGTTTCTGATCTTAAATCTTGCCATTTATACATATATATATATATCTGTCTTTGTTGTTCATGAATTTAGTTCTTTCTTCTTTGCCTTTGTTTTCCGCAGGAACAGTATTAAAACGATCCCGGGTGAGTAAAACAATATTTAGAAGTTTGAAAGCCTGCTCTCAAACCATTTAGTAGATTCCTGACGCTGCGTTCATATTAAAGCCGGTTTTCCACTAGGCGGACTTTTCCGCGCGCAGCGGAGCGGCTGTTGTTTCCAAAACAATGCACGCGTTTGGAGAAATATTTTCAATGTCCACTAGAGAAAAAAGACGCCTAAACGCACATAAAGATAGGCCTGGACATTCTTTGAAAATGGACTGACGTCGAAGGCTGCTCCTGCTGAAGAAGCTTCAACTTTCATAGCTACTGCCCTCGGACAGGGCCGCATTTAATTCTCTTGGGGCCCTGGGCCCAAAACTGCTTGAGGCCCGTTAAAGTATACCTAAAAAATTGTTTTACGTGCACAGTAGTTGTCACTGCATTGGTATGACTTTTTATGGAAAAGGTCCCTAGATTCAGTCATGTCTTCCTCCTTAGCCATATTGCTGTAAAGTTTCAGATGATTTTCTTGGGCTCTAAAAAGCTCAGGACGTCAAATCGGGGCGGATCCAGCCCGAGGTTGGGGAGAGGCAGCCTTCAGGGAGGGAGGCCAAAGTATCATTTAAAGAAAGCGCGCCGAAGGCGCGCGAAAATTTTTGGACTTGTTATTGAGAAGATTCTTTGGCTTCTCTGTTCAATGACGTCGTGATTTGTATGTTGGCCCCCAAATTCTGATCGACACAGTCAAAAAGAGTGTCGTAGGGTTACGATGTGGGGTGCACTTCTCACGAAAAAAGGGGGCACCAAGCTGAGTTTCCTAAATGAAGGCGGGTAATTGCCCCCACTTGCCCCCCTTAAATTCGCCACTGACATCAAACGTTGCTGCCATTAGGCATAACTCAACAATGCGCTGTTGTGATATTGTAGAGAAACTTCGGTCACCGGAGTCAACTCTGCATGGCAAAGTGAGCAACAATCTAAGCGCAGTCATTGGACTTGGGAAAGTTGCTCTAACAGATAATACGAAATATAGACTTTTGCATTTCATCAACTCGACAATCATTTGAAATTGATCTATGGTCGAGACAAAATGAATTTACTACCATTGATGAGCAACTACTTTTGCTCGCCAATGAAGTATTGTCAGTGTATGAAGGCACTTTGTTGTATGAAGACGTTACTGCTCAATTCAAACACAATGCTGAAATCAACAGCACTTCATAGGCTATTCAAACCTTTGCTCGGGGCCCCCTAAATTTTAGAATTTTAGGGGGCCCCTGGGCCCGGGCCCAGTGGGCCCATGGGTAAATGCGTCACTGCCCTCGGAAGACCAAAAAGCGAATAGAAAGTACAAGGAGTGGTTTTCGGTTCGTCAGCGATGTCAAGCAAGAAAAGAAAAGGGACGATTTAATCTGCTGGTCAATGACATGCCTTTCCCCGCCGTGGCTTTCCCCTCTCGTGGAAAACTGATGTCATGTGTCAGAGCCTTCGAGCGATTTGATTGGTTGGCGCCATAGGACGTGGCGGAAAAGTTGAAGTCAATCCGACTTTCAGATACGCGTGTAGCGGAGCGACCAGAAGTGACCATTGTTGGAAATAAACAATGCAATTACAATAGCCGCTCCGCTGCGCGCGGAAAAATCCGCCTAGTGGAAAACCGGCTTAAAGGCTACCCTGGATCAGAGTATTTTTAGTACTGAAACAAAAAAAAAAGAAAAAATGAAAAGAAGGGAGGAAGGAAAAATTCCTTCCTCCTCTCTTCCTTCCTTTTTCCTTCCTCTCTTCTTTTTTCTTTTTTTCTTTTTTTTAAGTTCAGATTTTTTTCAAAAAAGTACTAAAAAATACTCTGATCCAGGGTACTTAAAGGCTTGTTTTTGCGTGCATGCTTTTGCGTGAACGCTCTTTTGCTTGCGTTTTCCTGTTCGGGTTGACATGTCCCTTGGATCTCTCATAGCAGCTCGTTTTTCTACTGCTGAAATGAAAAGCTCAAAATCCATCTCGCGTGCATGTGCGTGTAAGTTATCTGCTTGCCAACCAAGAAGCTTTTTCGCATGAGCAAGCTTTTTTCCGCATGTAAATATTTTGCACTCCGAACACTCTGAACGGATTAGTATGGTGGAGATCTGCACGAGCGTTGAAGCGCTTACAAATGATTGTGCAATGTAACTGATAATACCCGCGTAGCTGACATATCTACTTAGAAAAGAAACCGTTGTTATCGCTGTCGGTCATATTGTTCCCAAATTATGTGAAATTTTATAGAAGTTCTTCCTGTCGCGTGTGCAACTTCGATTTTTTTGCATGGGGTATTTTAGATTCTTTTGCCCTTTGCAAAAGGCAAGCTTCTAGCCTTCGACGAACCCATTTATACTAACTATGGGCGAAAACAATTTTCTCGAAAAGACTTTGAAAAACGAAAAAAGGCATGTCTTTGTATGGGCTTAAAAACCAATGTTTCTTCTGAAAGCACCTCGTCGGTCTCGGCAAATCTTTTTCTGAAACTTCCCCGATCGCAAAAATCGTATTACAAAGCTGGTAAGTACCTTGATTTTCCTCATTGTCTTCTTTCCTCATACTTTGACTCTGGCTTTCTTCCTCATGGACTTTCTTCCTCATTGTGACATTGCATCTATATTTTAGGGGTATTGAGTTATGGACAAGTTCATATTTTGGTCATTCCTAACCTCTCGGCCGCTCTCGTTGCATTAGAAAGGCTTCAATGAACATTGTATTGAATGTTCAGGAGGGATTATTATTATTATCATTATTATTAATTATCTATTTAAAGTAGGCTAGGAAAACAGAATAGCTAAATTACAGCTAGTTAAAGCCTACTAACATTATTAACAATGAAACTATCAAAAAATATATATTACAGGATAAAAGATGCTAAAAAGGAACTATCCTGTTAGAAACCCAACTTTCGGGATATGCACTTTGCAAAGCCTACAGTTGCATTTTCCACCATTCCAACATCTAATTTGTTTTTTGAAGATGGGAAGGCTGTTTGATTGTTTTATTTCTTGCGGTAAAAGCTGCCACAGTTTATTTCCAAGGTAAGCAATGGACTCAACTCCAAATGATGTTGTTCGTACCTTTGGCAGTTGAGCGTCATCGCCATGCCTTAGACTGTAACCAATATTTCGTTGCATGAAAATTTCCTTCATGAATGGTGGATTCAGACCGCATTTTGTTTTATAAATTTCGGTCATGAGCAACTGTAGATTTCTTACATGGATTGGCACCGACTTAGATTGCTCCAAGAGAAAACCAAAATCGTTCTCGTAATCTTTGTATGCAATGCGCAATGCCCTTTCATGAATATGATTTATTCTATGATTCAAAGTTCTATCATAGAACATCCAAACAAGCGGACAGTAGCTGAAATGAGACAAAACGAAAGCCCTCATTAACCACTGGAGTTTTTCTGTGTCCATGTATCGCGATATTCGAGCAAGAGCATGGAGCTTTTGGCTGGCCTTTTTACAAAGAGCCTTGACGTGTTGCTTGAAAGAAAGTGATTGATCAAACGTTATACCGAGACGATTCTCCTCTGTGCTTTCTTTCACACAGGCCTCGCCTATTTTGATTGTTGTTTCAATAATCCCCTTCGCACCAAAAATTATATTAAGTGGCATTTGTCTTCGTTTAGCTTCATGCAGTTGTTTGGAAACCATTCAGTTATCTTAAGGTTACGGTAAACGTTTTCTGGGTGAAAATATCCATTTTTCGATTATTTCATATTCTGTTAGCCGAACTTTCAAGGCACACAATGATACCTTGCTTGAAGCCAACAGAAGTTTTGAAAATGGAAGAAATTTCATGTAAACGAAGGCTTCTACAAAATCTTCATCAAAGTTTTTTGTTTGTGGTCTTCAAAATCCATACCTAACTGCTTGACCTGTTAATCCGATAATCCCTAAGTCTTTGTGGTTTGTGTGAAATAGCATTGCGCGTTCTTGTATGCTTGTGTGGGTTCCTGTAAACCGTGGAACGACATAACGACTAATAACGACATAACGACTAATAACGAGCTATCGAATTACAGTAACGAGTTGTCTGTCCAAATGGGTGTATCAACCGGACCACCATGAGTACGGAATGGACTGATCATTGGATCTAGGAGATATCGGAGCTCGCGAATTTTCTGTTTCTTTGGAAAGCAAAGTAAGAAACAAGCAAGCTAATCAATTTTTTCCTCTGTATCCCTTGTTTCGTGTAAATGTGTAAGTAGGAGATGGAAAGAATGGTTCCCTTACAATTTTTTTCTGACACAACAACAACGACTTTTGCAGGTTTATAGGCAACATTCCTTGGCTTCCTAATAATAGTTTTACCATAAGAGAGAGAGAGTTCTTGGCAAAATAACATAACAGTTTAATGGCTCGATAATAGTTACAATAACCAATAGAGTATTTGGCAACATAACATAACTAATACCGGGTGTCCAAAAAAGTTCTGTCATCTGTAATAAGTCTATCTGAAAGGTCCCTTTCCCAATTTTTCTTTTCCCAATTTTTTTGATTGACGAAATAGACTTGGGGCAAGTCTATAGAGTAGACGATCCAAAGGGCCAGATTAAAGCTTTTATGTCGCTATAGATACAAATCCTAGCCTCGCTTATCAGTTGTCCTTCAACGCCATGAGAGACGGTCATCAAATCCCTTTGTTTTCCTTACCGTGCGAAATTACACCTCAATGACTTCAAAGGGAAACCGCGCTAATCTTCATGACCGTCCTCTACACACTACAAATTAAACTAGAAGTAACTAAAAGTTATCAACTGCGCGCACTCTAAGATATTTCTGAACTCAAATAAAGCCACACTAAATTCGTAAATGACTTTTTTGCTGTTCCCTTGAACTGGATTTAATTGTTCCATTATTCCCTATTCCATGTTTTATGACTAGAAGAAGGGTGATGAAAGCACGGTCAACAGATTATTGTGCTGAGTTAATCCTATTGACGAGCATTTATTTGCTCGATTTGCTGCGTCGTCGCCAATCAATGCATGTGATCAGGAAAGTTGAAGGCATGCGAACGTTTTGAACAGCGGCAATGAAGCAATAGACAAAACAAATATGCGTGGCCAGCAAACGAAAATTCACTACCTCGCAATTAGTAAGCACGCTCCTTCGTCGCGCGCAAAAAGCTTTAGGAAAAAGGATTAGGAAACCGGGAACCATTCTTTCCATCTTCTACTTACACATTTACACGAAACAAGGGATACAGAGGAAAAAAATTGATGAGCTTGCTTGTTTCTTACTTTGCTTTCCAAAGAAACAGAAAATTCGCGAGCTCCGCTATCTCCTAGATCCAATATGATCAGTCCATTCCGTACTCATGGTTGTCTGGTTGATACACCCGTTTGGACAGACAACTCGATACTATAATTTGATAGCTCGTTATTAGTCGTTATGTCGTTATTAGTCGTTATGTCGTTCCACGGTTTACAGGAACCCATGCTTGTGTTTATCGGGTAATTATTTGAGGACTCTAATTGATTTTGAAGCCTAAATGGCTTGATCCGGATTAGTGTGGTTTATATGGTCCCGTTGTGTACTTTACCAATACCTTTACGGAAAATCCATTTTTCTCAGGACTCACAAATCCATGAGGTACAGGTACGAAAAAGCTATTTTGTACCCTTCGAGCCAATCGAATGGCTCAAAAATTTGCACATGGCCAGGACAGACTTGGAGCTCGGAAAGTGTGTCCCAAATCTTTTGTATGTGTCCTGGTCCGTCTTTTATAGCCAAATACAACTGTGGGAGGGCAGAAAAATCATTTGCTAATTTTTGACAGCATGCAGTTTCAAAGGAAGAAGGAATTTGAAAAATCCCAGACACACTTTAAAAGCTTAGGATCTGCACTTCCTGCTGATGTAAGTCAGATTCTGTTACCTCAAACGCAAGGGTACAAAATAGCTTCTGAAGGTAGTACACTCTTTAAGCAATAAATTTGCCTGGAAAATATCATTTTACAGTATTTGCCAATAATTTTAATATGGTTAAAATCCCCACTTTCTTGTGCATCGAATGATGTATAGTTTACCTAGATTCCGTCTATAGTTCGGCTTTTAGGGAGCGAAAACCAGATTTCGTGTCACAAACGTTTACCGTAACCTTAAGGTAACTCTGCTTTCCGCTCCAGTGAGCAGCGAGTTGCCGTTTTTCAAAACCACTCCCCTCAGACAACATTTAATTTCTCCAATACTATTCGGTCGATCGAAAATCGGTAAAAAGGACGTTGTTCTACTTAGTCTTAGCAATCGAAAGATATGCAAATCTCAATGTTTCCGTTAAAGCTGGCTTTGCGAATTATTTTTCAAAACTTTTTGTTGATTTCAGAAAAATTGATTTATCTCCAAAACTACTCGAAAAATTTTTGGTTTTCTTTGGCTATATCGTTAGCTAGATTGTTGATCTACAACTTTGCCAAGTCTGATTGAAAAAGCTAGGCTAGATTTCTCGTAATCGAAGTTTGTATTTCTGTTTTCTTTTCGACAGTGAAGGGTAGAAACCTTGGTCAACTGATTAGGAAATAAGAAAGAGTAGAGCCCTTTTGTAATAAGTTTAGTTTCAGATCTCTGTTCATTGTGGAGTCTTAGAGAAATTGATATTTTGTGAATGCTCATGAAAGTCTCAAAGGACACGAAACGGAAGGTTGCGATATTGCTAGCATAGCGGACAAATCTTTTCTTTTGTCCAAAGATCCCGTGGGGTTGACAGTCACGCTCTGGTCAGATCACAGTTTCTCCTAATATTGACCAATCAGGTGCCGTCGTTGTGTTTACTTCCGCGTTTAGCGGCGAAGATTAGGCCATTTTTGACCGTTTTGACCACCATCCCGAAAAAAACATTGCACGCTCGGGTAAAGTGATTTTCATCAAAATTTCAAGTGGATGAGATTCTGCATGCTTTGGACCATAAGTGTTTTCGGCATCGCTATGCGATCGCTAAAATTAGCCGATTTGTGGCATTTTGAAAATCATTGCAGCCATTTTTGCGTAACAAATCCAGGAAAATTTAACAAAAGGCGAGCACAAACTGATAATTTAAAGTCTATAAACCTACCTCAACTGTTTTGAAGACAAATATCCACTACTCTACTGCAATCCCCTCCCAGTTGCGCCACCAAATCGCTCCCATTGCTATGCGCCTTTTTCGATAAACAGTGTCCTTCTCCCAACTCCTGCAATGATTGGAAGTCTGAAGGAGTGGCAGCCGAAAATATCAACCAAAATGTCGCATATATCTTCACAGCCCATAATTCTTGCATCACAAGAGAAGACAGTGTCGTCTTTCAGTGTAGCAGGTACGTGAAATAGAAATGAAATGAAGCTGTGTTTAATCTTCCTACAAATAGCAGCAAGCGGAAGAAATTGACATTTTGTTTTCGTCACGAAAACCATTGAACTGTTCAAAAAACTATTTTCAAAACCCCTCAAAATCAATTTCACATTTTGTGAGGTTATCATAGAAGATATCTTTAGTCCTCCAGAACGTATTAGGAAATCACCCCTTGGCAGTGAAACAAACAAACAGGATCAAAGCAAACATAGAGATCAGTGTTACATTTTGTAAGCTCATGGAAGTGCACATGCATTGTTTGAGATACTAAAACTATGATCTGGTATCGATAGCTTCTCAAAATTTTTGTTATTATTTGAGTAAGGAAAGATCCTAAAGGGTTTGCCTCTTGTGCCCTGCTGTGAACTGTTCTAAACAAAGTTTTCGAGGTCAGTGTTTGGACATTATTCGACCTTCTGAGTCTTATGACATTACAGGCAGTTTCTTAATTATTTACAGAACAAAATCATTCCATCTTTAGCCTGTTTCCTTTACTCCAAGTTTCTTGCGTGATCCCGATCCTAGAGATCCCATCAATACTAATGGAATTCTGAGCCCTGAGGGGCCCCTATCAATGGAAAGTTGAAAGAACTTATAAGAAACCCTTACTTATAAGAAACTCTCTCAACTGAGATGATAAAATAAGATTTCTGAGAAGCTTTCAATACTAGATCAAAGTTTTAGTATCTCATAAAATACATGTGTACCTCCATGAGTTTACTGAGGGTAACACTGATATCTATGTTTGCTTTCATGCTGCCTTGTTGTTTGACTGCCAAGGGGTCATTTCCTAATACATACTGGAGGGCTAAAGAGATCTTCTATGATACCTGCACAAAATGTGAAATTGATTTTGAGGAGCTTTGAACAAGGCCTCCGACGAGACCTGAAAAGTGGAAGGGCCAAAATTTGAGATTAGAATATACCATAACCCAATATAATAAGCTGCCCTCCCAGGGACAGATCTAGAGGGAAAAGTGACTGAGATGTGCGAGCGTGAAGCGTGAGTAAAGTCCTGCCGTAGGGGTCCGAACGTAGGGGTCTGGGGGTTGCAGCCCCTGAAAGATTTTTTTAGACTATGCCTCTCAGCTCATTGAAAAATCTCCATTTTAAATTAAAGCTGGCAGAATCAAGAAGCTGCCTACTAGATTTATGCCCAAAAGGTACGAGGTCTTTGCATTCTGCATTGACTATCTGCTTCCTGGTGCAGTCTCTATAGCTTCAGCTTTCTTATATATTCATAGTGATTTGAAAGGTGTATATTTTGATATAACTGAAAATTGTCTGTGATTGTGTACAATAGTGAGGTTGTGACCATGTTAGTTTCCGACATGAAATTTCACCTTTCAACAGAACAGGGATTGAATCGAATGGATGCTAGGAAATTCGCTTTATTCAATTTAAATGAGCATAGGGTTTTAAAGAGAATTAAGACGATTATCAACAAATTTTGGAATTGCAAAAAAGTGGAGGGGCCATGGCCCCCCCGGCCCCCCCGTCATCGGAGGCCCTGTTGAAAAGTAGTATTAAAATGCTAAATAGTTTCTCGTGATGTAAACAAAATGTACATTTCCTCCGTTTAAACACAGCTTCAGTTCATTTCTATTTCAAATACACTCTCTACTGTCAAAAGACACTAGCATCACTTGTGCTCTTATGCAAGAAGTGATTCATAACTTTCCGAAATTTTGGTTGACATTGCCGGTTTCTACTCCTACAGACTTGTAATCATTGCAGGAGTTGGGAGAAGGATTGTTGTACAGTTTATCGAAAAAGGCGCATAGCCATGGGAGCGATTTATGGTGCAACTGGGAGTGGATTGAAGTAGAGATGTGGATATTTGTCTTGAAAACAGTTGAGGTAGGTTTATAGACTTTAAATTATCAGTTTGTGCTCGCCTTTTGCTCAGTTTTGTAGGATTTGCTACGCAAAAATGGCTGCAATGATTTTCAAAATGTCATATATCGGCTAATTTTAGCGATCGCATAGCGATGCCGAAAACACTTATGGTCCGAGGTATGGAGAATCTTCTCCCGTTGAAATTTTGATGAAAATTGACATAGCCGAGCGTGCAATGTTTTTTTTCGGGATGGTGGTCAAAACGGTCAAAAATGGCCTAATCTTCGCCGCAAAACGCGGAAGTAAACACAACGGCGGCACCTGATTGGTCAATATCAGGAGAAACTGTGATCTGACCAGAGCGTGACTGTCAACCCCACGGGATCTTTGGACAAAAGAAAAGATTTGTCCGCTATGCTGATATTGCTGTAACATTCAAGAAATGTTACTTTCACAAGTGCTCCAAGTATGTCTATTGAGACTTGAAATAGCGTTCTCAACAGATCACGTTCATTCTTTTGGCAATGTAAACATTTCAGAGAGTTATTCTGGCTTTAGTGTTTGAAACCGTGATTCGTAGCATGGTATTCTGTTGACCAAGGTTTCTACCCTTCACTGTCGAAAAGTAAACAGAAATATAAAATTCAATTACGAGAAATCTAGCCTAGCTTTTTCAATCATACTTGGTAAAGTTGTAGATCAATAACCCAACTAAAGATATAGCGAAAGAAAACCAAAACTTTTTCGAGTAGTTTTGGAGATAAATCGACTTTTCTGAAACCAACAAAAAGCTTTGAAAAATGATTTGCAAATCCAGCCTCAACGGTAAGATATCGGTTTGCATATCCTTCGATTGCCAAGACTGTGCAGAATAACGTCCTTTTTACCGCTTTTCGCTAGACCGAATAGTATTGGAGAAATTAACTGTTTTCTGAGAAGAGTTCTTATGCAAAACGGCTACTCGCTGCTCAGTGGAGCGGAAAGCAGAGTTACCTTAAGTCCTTAAGGGCATCATTCTCTAAATGCATTATGACATTTTCAATGTTAGGACCACACGCATAAATAGTTGTGTCGTCGGCACAATTACAGATTTCGGTCTCCTCCAGGAACATAAGAAGGTAAGAAGGTCATTCAAGTGTATGTTAAACAAAAGGGGCCCCAAGACCGAACCTTGTGGTACTCCCAGGACGGTTTCTGTCCATGTGCTGAATGAACCATTGACCTTTACCCACTGCTTCCTGTCGGTGAGATAAAAACAGGTAGTGAAGATTAAAATTGTAATGAATCCTTTAAGAAACTTTCAGTACTTGCCCAAATTCTTAGCAATTCTTAGTTTCTTATAAAAATACGTGTGGATCCATTGCTGTGCTGGTACAAATTTCCCGCCCTTACCTCGACCCAGTCCTCTCAGCGCCTTTCTGAGTAAACTGCATGGCAACGAGGTTTGCCTTCCTTTGCAAAGTCATTCGATCAAAGTGATGGTTGCCTGGAAAATGCATGCTCCAAGATGAACATTAATTGACAGCAATTCTTGATCTGTAATCAATAACTCCAGCAAATATTACACTCTTGATTTAATGATGGATGAGTCAATACTTCAGCAATTGTCAAAATACTTCACTGCGCCGGTTCAAATCCTTTGCTTGATTGCAGTGGCCTATGCAATCAAGAAGATTTTCTTCAAGCCCAAAGAAGAGGAGCCTGAACCTGAACCCCAAGAGCAGTTAGAGAAGATGAAAAAGAGGGATTTCACTCTCGAAGAATTGAAAGATTATGATGGCAAAACTGGCCAACGTATTCTTGTTGGTGTGAACTCAAAAGTGTTTGATGTTACGAGGGGGAGACATTTTTATGGTCCGGGTAAGGCTCTTAAAGGCTTTTCTTCAAACTCAAAGTGGTCACTGATTGCCTACTCCTCTCCAGCATCTAGAATAGCTTGAGAAAATTTGCTTGATTGTTTCAAAGCTCTTCAGCTTTTATAAAGCACTTAAGAAACTTTACACATACACTACACATCCAGACTGCAAAAGTACTGCAAATCTTAAATTTTGAGCATGCAAGTTGAGATGGCCAAAGTACGATTTTGCCGAAATTTTGCAGTTTCCACCTGTAGCTGAGAACGATAGATTGTAAGGGAATATAAGCATTGATAGAATAGCAGTGCAAAAACATCAGGCAGTGAAATGTGCTGCATATTTGGGTAACTGATATGCATCAACCAGAAATACCGCTTTGTGATGGGGGCTAGAATTTGACTGCAAGTTGCTAGAGCCACTTATATTGCTTCGATTCCATTTAAAACATTAGACATTTTGTTTATTGCCAACTGCATGGCTCAGATTGAAGCCACATAAGTTCCCTGCTAAGTGTATGCAAGGAATTGATGCATTTTCAAAACTTTCCAGTCTGGACACACATAAAAACAGCAATGGAGAAATTCTCACATCATGGTTGCACAGTAAAGCTCAGAATCAGTAAAGATTGTGCAAACAGACTTGCTTGCCATCAGTAATGATTACGCTAAAAATAATCTGATTTATTGTGGCAACCACAGGGCATGTTAGGTTTCATTCTTATCATGCATGGCCTCTGATGTTTTCAATTGCATATTTTGCAGCATCTCCCATTATCCAACAACAACAAACTTAGAATTGTGGCGATCTGTAACATGCTTCTAGCCTAAAGTACATTACAGCATTTGTTATGTCATGCCATGTCATGCCATGTTAGAGTATGTCAGTGCAATCATCAATGATTCCAAAACTTAACCATTTGTGCAATTGCATCAAATGTGATAGTCACTGATTGCATGTTTTTTGTGGTCGAGTTCTAGAGAACCAACCTGCATTTTCAAGAAGGTTTTGCCAGTGGATGGGAGAGAGCATGTTGTTATGAATAATATATATGTTCTGAAACAGATCACATCTCACTTCATTTGCATGTATCATGAAAGGTGCAATTAACCATGAATGCATTCTCTGAAGCGTTTGTCTTTACTGTCAGATAAGAGTAAGAACCAAAATGCCACAAATCTATGGTTTAACTGCCCTAGAAAGTAGTCTTGCATGAAACTACTTCACCAAGGGTTAGGGGCCATCCAAAAATCCATTTCATAGAGGAATTTGGCCAATATGAGGGAGGAGATTTATGAACAATCTGTTAAGCATATGATTGAATGAAACCTAACAATTTTTTGGAATCATATTTTGCAAGCGTCCAGCCCTGAATAATAAAGATAAAGAAGAAGTCTTCCATGCTCAAACATTTGTGACAATATCAATAAACTCCTAGTGAGGTAGTTGAATGAAATATTTTTGTAGGCCTGTTGAAAGGAAGACGATATCAGAAGTTAGTGGACACAAATGCATTACCTTTAGGTAATTGGTGCATCCTAGGAAACAACAAATGATGCCAGGGAAAGCCGTTTGTATCCTGAGGCTCCATTCACACTGCTCTGTTTTTGTCATGATGCATTTTCGATGCATCATTTTTGAACAAAAATGAAAGGAAAACATCAATTTTGGTCCGTTCACATTGATCCACACAATTACAGATGTGGAGCTAGAGATTTCCATCTTTGTGTGTTCTCCTTGTCCTGTTTTGTGAAACTCATTGTTAAGCATTGGGGCATTTTCAAAAAGCTCCATTTTTGTGCATATTGATCAAGTGCATTTTCAAAGACATGTACTGTATTTATGTGGATATCCACTGTTGATAGAACAAGGGCAGATTTTGAAATACAATAGCATCAGTCAATTTGGTTCACACCTCAATTCAAAGCGATTAGCGAATGCAGACAAAAGAAATTCTCTCGACCAGTACTTCAAAACAAATGAGGCCGCAAAGTTGCCCTGAAACCAGTACAGCAAACTCTCATTTGGTGCGGGCGAAGGGAGGTTTTTAAGAGAAGGTATGTGCTTATAACGAAAGAAGAAGGGTAAATCTGAAGTTTTGTCTCGTGGATTTTGTTTATTGTATTCAGGAGCTGAGGAGTGACTGCGTACATGTGAGCAACAAATATGTAAAAATTGTAATGCCCTCTGATCGATTTCAGAATCAAATAAACAAAATCCACGAGACAGAACTTTAGATTTACCCTTCTTCTTTCGTTATAAGCTCATACTTTCTCTTAAAAACCTCCCTTCGCCCGCACCAAATTAGAGTTCGTCGTACTGGTTTCAGGGCAACTTTGCAGCTTCATTTGTTTTGAATTTCTTCTTGAGAGAATTTCTTTTGTCTGCATTCGCTAATCGCTTTGAATTGAGGTGTGAACCAAAGCGACTGATGCTATTGTATTACAAAATCTGCCCTTGTTTGTTGATAGTATTTTCAAGATCCATTTTTGTGCTTTTTGGTACAGATCAGTGTGAAAGGTTTTGCTCTTCTTTTTTAAACAAAAACGGAGCAGCGAGATCAGGGCTTGAGTAGCAGCAACAAGTATTCAGAAAGGCATCAAATTAGGTTTCATCTGAAGATTGATTAATTGATTGCATCCAGTGATGGTGTCATGGGGGGACTGGGCCCCCCAGTCTCAATGGGCGACAAACATTGTCAAAGAAAAATGGCATAAAAAATTAATAGGGTATTTATACCTTTAGATTGAAAAATTATGTCAAAATCCCCCCCCCCCGCCATTTCTCTCTGATTTTTCAGAGCTGGCACCGCCACTGATTGCATCTTCTATCTGTTGCACGATTTAGTTGTTAGACATGTAATCTGTTGTCTTTCCATTGTTGTAGATGGTCCATATGGTGTGTTTGCAGGGAAGGATGCAAGCCGTGGGCTTGCAACATTTTCAGTTGATGGAACTGTTCTGAAAGAGGAGTATGATGATTTGAGTGACCTGAACTCAATGCAGGTTTGCTTGCTTTACGATATTTTGAGAATTTATAGGATGTGCCAGAGTGAACAAGTTAAATTGATTCCCGATTCTCACCCTCCCCCCTTCTGGGCTTACCCAAGGCATTTTATCATGTGACCAAATCTACATCATATGGCTGCAAGACCAGGGCGTTTGATGGGAGATGGGAGTTGCTAGACAGAGGACAGGGAATTTGACTACTGAGAAAGGGAAAATATCTAATGTTGATATCCCTTGACTCATACGCATGTGATGGATTAGGACTTCAATTTATTTAATTTTCAAATTCAAAATTTTGTTGCAGAGAAATAGGTAGTACTGTATATATATTAGGCCTTGCTTACAGAAAGGTTTTCCTGGATAAGAATCCTTAGAAATTCTTGAGAAACATTTTTACTGTTTAAGAATTCTTGTCACACAACTCCAGAATCCTTACTGCATGAGAATGTGAAAAGAAGTTTTTGATTCGTATGAATTGTTGAGAATGACTTCCTAATGTTTCATGGAGTGAGTTACAGTATGTCTGATGGCCAAGAGACCAAATTATTTTCACAATTTCCCCATTTTTTTGAGTGATGAAATCATAGGTACTGTAAACTTTACTTTATGAAGATCCCTGTTTGCAACCTTCCTGAAAATGTCCTGAAACACTTGATCAAATTGCAAAGTAATTTCTTACTCTGTCCTGTTCAAAAATTCATTTTCATAATTGTTGAGTATCAACTGCACAGTCATAGCGATAAGATTTAAAAGCTTTGCTATGTGTTTGTTTGAAAGTCCAAGTCCCTAACTCGTAAAAGAAAGATTCCTTTTGATTTGATCATCTATGTATGTTTGGCCCTTTTCAGCCATTTTTCAAGACATGAATTTTCACACTGTATATACAGTTAATTTACCTTTTTCTTGCTATAATAATAAAGTAAGAAACTAACAGTAATATACTTCAGTTTTTCTACAATCAAGTGAAACCTTGATTCATTTAAATTTCATTCTGTACAGTACTTTATGGTTTTTCAAATGCCTGAAAGTTTTTTGCAACACACCTGGTATACACCCATATCCTAACTGACAATTTTTTAATGCAGAATGGTCTCTAAGGGGTTGCCTATCTTTAATGGCCTTCAAATACAACCTGTCTCATGAAACAACATCACAAGCATTTGGTGATTATGAAGACTTGCACTGTATGCTGATTAATGTTTTGGCATTGAAATCCAAATCGTTGGCCAGAAACTTGATGTGGATGAATTTTGAATAAAAAGCTAAATGAGACACATGGATAAAAGATATAGTAAATTTGGTATCTGTTGCTGGCAAAAGAAAACTCTTGTTAACACAGTTACTGACATAATGTATTTTTCATCAACAGCTTGATTCTTTACGAGAATGGGAGATGCAATTCACTGAGCGATATGATTATGTTGGAAGGCTGCTGAAACCAGGTGAGAAAGCAAGAAATTATGATCAAGAATCAGAAACAGAGGATGATGAAGGCAAAGCAAATCAAAAGAAGAATGATTAACATTTGCACAAAGCTGAAAAGCCAAAAGAGAGTCAGCTGAGTAAACATTGAAACTGAAATTCCGGTGCAAATCTGTGTGGCTTATACAAACAGAAGAGTTACTCAATTTTTATCCACATGATTACTTTTATGACATAGAAGTTAGGCTGTCCATAACTGATTGCAGTGGCTGCACATTCTCTCAGACTTGAGCTTATTTCTTTTGATAGCTAGTGTAGATACAGAATGGTGGTTCAGGCTACCATATTAATGCTAGAGCATGTGTCCTAGAAATAGAAATAACATGCATTATCAGTGTGAGACCTTTCTGTTACCTAACAATCAAGTTTTAAGGCTTTTATTTGCCTCACAAAGAATTTGAAGATGCATATCCTCATTGCAGATTTTTTATCTCTGTTTATGGCATAATATACACAGGTCTTTGTACTAAAGATCATTCCTAAAGAGTGTATGAGGATGATTTCCACAAACTAAACATGCTCTTGACATGGGTAGACAGTTGGAAGCAATTCCATAATGCTGTCCACTGACTGGTAAATGCAGTATGTGAGAAACAACTACCAGCCATTTAAACAATAGAGAATGATGATTTGAATCATGTGGTGACCTATGAATATATTTTACTGGACAGAGCAGAAACTGTGTAAATTACATCATCCAGCAACTCGAGATAAGGAAGTGTTTGGACAGATAAGCTTTTTGAAATGATAAATCAAGAGTTTAAGGCCCAAAGAGCAAAATATCAAGTGTTGCTGAATTTTTGGGATCTGTTGCAGGGAGCTAAGGGTACTCAAAGTTACAATTTTTCACGATGCATGCACAGTTTCTGCTTTGTCATTGTACTGTACTTTTGGGGAAACAGAAAATTCAGTCTTGCCGCAAAAAGGTCAAGGTTAGACTTATTTCGTTGAGCCCTAGTAATCGCTACCACCCACCCACTCCTCGCTCATAGTATGAGCGAGGGGTGGGTGGGTGGTAGCGATTACTAGGACTCATCGTAATAAGTCTAGGTCACGGTACCATGCATGTTAAAAGAGTGCATGGTGCTTGAATTCCCTGAGCACAAAGCAATTGAGTTTGAAAATTTATTGCCATGATGCTTAAGGGAATGGCAGCCTTTCAAACTGTATGCATTTTTCTGACTCACCTTGAAAAATGCTATATATTCAAGAACAAAAGTGTACCATAGGTTTCAAGGTAGGAAAATAAGAGACCTTCCTGGCCAACTTTGGGACTCTTGTCTTAAATGATTCCATAGATTTATGCATTGAGAAACTTACAGATAGATTAAATGTCCGACAGAATCATTTTAGATGAATACATTATATATGTATTTTTTAACTCCCTGTGATCTAGATTGTACACTCTTTAGACATGATAGGAAAGCACATCAGTAATTTAATGAATAAAGCATGTTAGTAAATAAAGCATGTTCCTGTAGTTTAACTTTTACACCCCCCCCCCCCCCAGTAACGAGCCCGCTCAGTGGCGGATTTAGGGGGGTGCAGTTGGGGGCAACTGCCCCCCTTCACGATGAAAACTCAGCTTGGCGCCCCCTCTTTGCCGAGAAATGCGCCCCTCGTCGTTATCCTATGACACTCTTATTTAAATTTTATGACCAAAATGTAGGGCAAATGTAGAAGTAAAGACGTTATTTAGTAGAAAAATTAATGAATTTTCTCAATCAGGAGTCCAAAAATTTTCGCGCGCCTTCGGCGCGCTTTTTTTCTATCATCCTTTGGGCGCCCTCTTTTAAGGCTGCCCCTCCTTCAACTTTGAGCTGGATCCGCGCCTGAGCCCGCTGGACATTAAAAGTACAATGGGGAAATTATGAAACTACACCAGGTATTGAAAATATTGTGATAAAGCCTTTTGGCTATTATCTGTGATGAAACTTGTCTATTTATGATAGGGAAACAAAATTTGAATTAGGAAGCAACAGAAACAAGGCGGGGAGAGTGCTGTAAACTCAAACTTGGTGGGGAAACACATTCTCCTGGCGGGATGCTTTTACCTTGGTGGGGCAATGTTTCAGCTGGGTCATTACTGGGGGGTATCTTTTTACTTTGACCAAGGTTGCTATGATTTACCCTTAGTGTTTAATATGAAAAATAAATTAAGCTGGATAACATCATCTGTTATTGAAAGCTGGAACTTACTGTAAGTGGTCTATTTTCAAAGGGAAACTGTTCAAGGTTCAAGGGGTATTTTTAACATCTTCCAAGTAGCATGCATTGCAAGAAAAGCGTTTTCAAATTTTTCTTCTTTAGATAGTTGCAGTTTTAAAGAGAATCTATCCATATGTAAGACTTTGATAGAAATATAGCTGTACAGAGACAATAGGCTATGACATGTGCTGCACCATATTTGGGTCATTATTTATCAGCAGGAACTACTGTACAGTATGTCTTACAGGCAAAATAGAATCTGACAGGCTGTCTGATAGAATTTGACTGCAACTGGCTTTAGCTACTTTTATGTGCTTAGATTCCCTTCAAGCAAACTATTGTTGTACAGTACAGGCCATGCGCTCAGACAGGATTTTTCTGCCTAAGGATTCTTGAAAATGTTTTGCATGAGCAATTTTGTATTGTCACAAATCTCATGTGACATCTAACTTGAGACTGAATTTTTAATTTTGTATTTCTATTGTTCAGATAATTTTTAAATCTTTTACATGACAGAAGAGAAAACAGCTGAATGTGAAGACCCTATGGGAGTCTACTTAATACAGTAAATTGACCACCCAGGCATGTGCCTGCCAAAACAGTAAAACCCCGCAAACAAGAACATAGCAAAACAAGAACCTGCAGACTGATTTGGTGAAAAAAGGCACTCAAAGATAAGAACCAAAAGCAGACTGATTTATTTCAATGTTCTTATGAAATGGTATACTTAATTAAGAAATTTCATCATATCAGTGTAAACAAACTCCCAACTATTGATAAATGAACACCTCTAACAGTTCTCAAGGATATGCAAATTGTTTTATCAAGCTGCATGATGTAAATTGCTTTGTCAACAACAAAATACCACACCCTCTAATATTTAAATGCAGTCATTCTACCCTCAAGTTTATTTAACATATACTGTATAGCTATGTTATCATCATAGTAACAAGTGTCCTGGCTATAAGAACCACACCTTGAAAATTTCTCAGGTACCTCATTAACAAGAACCTAGCCAGTCTGTTTTTTAGAAATGTATGTTCTTGTTTGCGGAGTTTTACTGTAACAGGGTCTCATTTTTAGCTGAAAATTCTGGGACAGGATTATACCTTTTGCATCTTTATTTTGGGACAGGTATGCAATTAAAGCGAAAAACTTAAATTCATTTTCACAATCATTTTAAAATCAGTTTAAGATCAGTTTTTCTGAATTTTAGGCAAGGGCAGGTGTTATGTTTCAGAATTCAATTCCAGGGTCATAGAAGTTTTTCTGGCAGGTACATCCCTGTTCTTTTGCTCCAAGGTGGGTGAAAAAATTCTTGTAATGTATGATGTTGCATGAGAATACCATGTTTCAATGACAGATCATTGAATCATATTACTGAGACCGCATTTACACCAAACTGGTAGTTCATATGAACTCCATTCATTCAAATTGATGTGCAAAGAAAACTGCAGAGTGGGGCTTGTATTGTAGATATGTACTTGTTCAGACTTATTTGACAATCATAGTCAGCAAGTCTGGCCTGTGCAGGTTTAACTGCACTATCCTCACAAGAGAAAGCTCTGTTTATTTGCTTCTGGAGTGGCTATGACGAGGGGGGGGGGTAACTCCTATAGGGGGTCGGGTATATATGTGCCTTTGAGAATTCAGAGTTAGGACCCATAACCCTGGCAACATTTTGAAAATAGGTACCCATAACCAGGGCAAAATTTTGAAGTATGACCCCATAAACAGGGCAAAATTTTCCACAAGTGTCATGAAAAGACTATGCTTTGTATCATTTTTGGAGGATTTCACGAAAGTTTTTTGTCATTATATCTAGCAATAGCTATAAATTGCTAACATTTATCCATAACTGCGGCAAATCTCCGTAAAGCAGACCCATAACCAGGGCAAAATTCACAAAACATGACCCATAACCCGGGCAAAATACCGCAAATTGACCCATAACCCGGGCAGGCACATGTATACCATGCCCCGTATAGGAGTTACCCCCCCCCCCGGGCTATGAACAGTGGGACAAGGAGTAACATTTGATAACCAAGAACATCAAATGTCTTGTCTACTACAAAATATAATAACAATATGTACATTACTTTAAAAAGGTGCCTCAAGGATTTAATTTTACTATTCACTATCTTTATCACTTTCAAAACTGTTCCCTTTGCCTTTAGTTGCTGCTACAACAGAACTTAGATAATAGTTTCCACTTGCAAGCTTTTGTCTTAAGACCTCTCTCTGTGACTCTTTCTTCATTTCTTCCTTTTCTTGGAGATTTTTTATTAATTTTGATCTTAGATTTTTTTCTTGAGTCTCCAGCTTAATTTTCTTTTCTTCTTGAAGTTCAATTTGTTTTTGCTTTTCTTGTTCCCATCTTTGTTTCTTCTCTTCAAGTTCTTGCAATATTTTCAACTCATTCTCTCGCTTTTCTTTCTCCTCTTCTTCCATTATCTTCTTTGTTGATACTTTCTCTACTACTTTCAGAAGAATTTTTATTGCATCATTTTTCCTTTCCAGGTTCATTTCATCTTTCTTCTTTTGCAATAATCTCAAGTTCTTCTTTTTTTCTTGCATCAATAGTTTTTGTTTCACTTTCTTAACTTTTCCTTTCTCTATCTTTGCTATCTTTTTCTGCTGCTTTAAGCGTTTTTGTTCTTCCAATGCACATTTTCTCTCTTGCTCTTTCCTAAGTTCCTCTTGTCGCTCCAGCTCCTTTTTTCTTTCTTCCTCTAATCTTGCTTTCCTTTTTAGTTCTTCCTGGTCAAGATCAAATCTGATAACCTTTTTCCGTAGGGAATTTCTCTTGTTGATATTCCTTTCACTAAGATGAGCAGTTCGATCAAAGTCAACCTCTATATTTGCTGATGCTAGTTTTTCATCTTCAAAGATGTGTAATAATTTCTTTCCTTTAAATCCTTGCATTGCTTTTTCAAAACTTGTATAATCCTTAAATTGCACAAATGCCTCAAAATACAAATTCGACCCAAATGAGAAGGTTTTGAATCCTGCATTTTCTTCTAAATTTCCTGATTGCATTCTTGGTCTATATGGGTCTAGAATTGGAATGTCTAGTTCTCTTATTGGACCATAAGTTTCAAAAATCTCTCTAATAATATTTTCAGATGGGCAGCCTTGGGTGCCTCTGTCATTAACCACAAACCATTTTATTGGCAATCCTTTTATATGTAATGTGTCTGGTCGTTCACCACATTTCGATTCATCAAAGATTTTTGAATCCCTAAAGAATGCAATCCAGTCATGTTTCTTTGGATATTTGACCTTGGCTTTTCCTGCCTTTATTTTCAGTGTCTCTGCAAAACCACTCAGTTTTATCACTTTGCCATCAAGATCATTTATAAACTTCTGCAGAAGATCTTTCGTCTCTGCCTCTGCTTCAAAGTGCAGAAATTCCATCGATGTTTTTGTTACTTTAATGTATGCAAAAACATTTGGGCAAATTGCTGTTTTCAGTTTCTCCATCACTTCCCAGTTGGAAATGCTAGATCCAGGTATTTTGAGCTCTGGCAGTTGTACTATTATCACCATCCTTGCGATAGGCTTTAAATACAACTGTTTTCCTTTGTGGATAATCACAGCATCTTGTGTTTCTGTGGCAGCCATTTCCTCTCGGCTGCATGTTTATTTACGTGCAATAACATTGAGTTGAATAAATGTTCAGAACGAGACTTTATGCTGCGGCGCGTTACGCGTTCGCGTTGGCTAGACTTGCCCCAAGTCTATTTCGTCATCTGTAATAAGTCTGCCTGATACAGTGAACAACGAAACTTGCCCCAAGTCTATTTCGCTTTCCCCTTTCCTAATTTTCCCTTTCCCAATTTTTTTTGATTGACGAAATAGACTTGGGGCAAGTCTAGGCAGCTGTAGATTCGATCTTTCACCCAGACTGCAGAGTATGGCAAGTGCACACCCGAGATTTTTTTCCTGAAACTTCATTGCACACCCGAGAAAGGGCGTGGCACAATAGAATTTGGGTGTGGCTCTATTGTTTGAAGCTTTTGTTCTGCCACAGTGACGACTGAATGAAGAACTTCAAAAGAAATGACCGAAAGTTTGGAATTTCTGATAAATTTGTAGACTTACTACAGTTGTTGTATCTGTCACTGTAAGCAGTCTTGTTTGGATAATTGAGATCTGGGAATCATTGTAATAAGTCTATGAATGCCCGTTGAGTTCCGTGTGCAATCAAATTTTAGGCCCAAACTGTTTCTGCCGGAATAAGGGACAGAAAAGCCTTTGAATTGGTAAATTTTCGCAGCAATTATTACCTTTTTTGTTAGAATTTCTTACAAATACAAATTCAAAATTTTATGTGCACACTTGAAGTGCACACTTAGATCAAATTGCACACTTGCACACTCAATATTTTGCTCTTGCACACCCGAGATCTCGTTGAAAACTGCCATACTCTGCAGTCCGGTCTTTCACGTGTTGCTGCGTGCCGCCATCTTTGCTCAGCTTCCGTTGGAACGCAACCCCCTGGTTTTTCAGTTGACCGCGAAAAGATTAGTTAGCTCATTAATTAATCATGGAGTCCCGTAATATACAAGTCTATTTCGCTTTCCCCTTTCCTAATTTTCCCTTTCCCGATTTTTTTTTGATTGACGAAATAGACTTGGGGCAAGTCTACGCGTTGGCTTGCGTTGCGCTTTTCACGAAATAATTTATCTTATGTGATGTCCAGATTGTGTTTCAGATTGAAATTTAACTGAACTTCGTGAATGAGATAAGACAATTTTGTTATTTGTTTAAAAAATTCTTCCACCCCTGTACCCAGAATTAAAAATGACAGCTCAATAGTCCGGAAAACCATGAGGGGGGGGGGGCATTACGAAATGGCGGCATTTTGTAAAGAATGCAGCTCAGTCTTTAACCATTTGTATTCAGCAGCTGCTATCATGTTTTGAGCTTGGTAAATCTCAGGGTGTCGATTTTACTCTTAGGCGAAAATGCAGTGTAGCAAAACAGTACTGTTCTGTACAAAACAGGAGGCGATGATTCTGTTATTTTTGTACCTGCCACTCCAGGATCAGAGCTACAGAGAAGATATGCAAAAGAGATAAAAGCAAAGGGACTCAAGATCAAAGTTGTCGAACAGGCGGGCGTCCCCTTAAAGAGACTCCTGCAAAGATCAAACCCGTTTAAGAGAAAATTTTGCGAGAAAGATGACTGTATGGTGTGCTGTACTGAGGGAAAAGGACCCTGTGATGCTCATGGGGTAACGTACAGTATCACTTGTACCGAATGTATTAATGATAATGACAAAGAAAGGGTATACATTGGAGAAACATCACGCAGTGCATACACAAGAGGTAAAGAACATTTAACATCCTTATCCAGGAAAGAAGAAGGCTCACCCCTTTGGAAACACAGTAAAGAAATACATGAGGGGCATGTGCCAGGTTTTCGCATGTCAGTAACAGGACAGTTCAGGAACGATGCAATGTTACGACAAATCTCAGAAGCAGTGAGAATAAACAGAGAAGGAAAGAAAAATGTAATGAACAATAAAAGTGAATGGAATTACGTTCATGTACCACATGATGTAGCAGTTGAGTGACGTTTTCGCCTCGTTTCGATGTGACTTTATCACTTAACTGTTCTACTGCGCATTCCATCTGCGCATAACAATATGGCGTCAACTGATGAGGACCGGAAGGTCGAAACATGTTTTATAACTGTTTAGTTTTAGTTTTGGTGACTTTAAGTGTGTCGAAAGAGCATGAAATATTTTATATATTTTATTATTATGCATTACACAAGCTCTTTTCTTGCCTCGGCAACATATCTATCTTCACGATGTTAAAAGGTCGTAAAACTTTAATTTTCGTGTAGAAATGAAATTTGTAGATCAAAATAGATGTAAATTCATAATTTAGACTTAATTGGACCAAACGAAAGGGATTAAGCAGGATTAAGAGAGATAAAATGTATATTTTTCACAGAGTGGTGCACGAAAACTTGGTTACCATTGAGACAAGGCTAAAAATAGAACACCAAACTTGTTACCGTTTCATTGCTATATGATAGAAAGTTAAACTTGCTAAATTTCAGAGGCATCCAGCATCCAGCAAAGACGGAAAAACGTATAAATGAAAATGTACGAGGGGGGCGGAATCCGCCCCCAGGTCAGATGGGGTTAGTTTTTCTAAAATGCAACTGGCTTGTAGGAAGACGAGGAAAGTAGTATTAGGATAGCTAAACTCTTGAACTATCTCTGCTATTTCTGAGAACGAACGCTGTTTCTTCTAACATGAAGTTGCGTTATGTATGAGGGAACACATCTGCAACAATGACCGCATGACCAAACCCCAAATCTTTTTTGTTGCATCAAAGGACTCAAGGCCTGATCTAACTTTCTTGTAAATAGGAAATGAAGCCGAACAGCAGAATTTTGCAAGGAGTAGGCTGTGTCCAAACGATTCCGAAATACTGGTTTTTTTTAAATGAGAAAAACTAATAATAATAATAATAATAATAATAATAATAATAATAATAATAATATACGAATATTTATACAGGATAAAACACTTCAACGAATCATCGTTGTTATCAACGTGTGTCCTGTTAACCTGTTAAGAAACCTTTAAAGTTAAAAGCATGGATATTATAGCAAATAGATCGCTGAAACTTTATTCTTGAGCAATGTTCACTAACCATTTGTGTTTTCAATAAAAAAGAACACTGTTTATTCCTATATGTTGTTTTAAATGTCAAGAAACATATGTGCCGCAGTGTTAGCGACCACATCGATAATTCCAGAGTTAATTAACTCTGATAATTCTGTATTCAAAAAATAAGAACCCAACTAAGAAAGGGCTAAGAAACTTATAGTGCTAAAATGGACAAAATTTCATGGGAAATTAAGAAACTTTTAGTACTATGGCCTGATCCAAGTTACAAAAAAAACGCTCTCCTCCCGGGACCGGGGGGGGGGGGTACTTAGTATATTTGTCCTACTGGGATGTGCCGTTTTTCAGGGTATCGTTTTCGCCTGTTTTTTCTAGAACAGGGTATCAAAAGAAGGCAAATTTTCTGGAGCAGGTTGTCAAAACATGTCGAAAGAGGAAATTTTGTTACAACGGGCTAATTTTTAGTCCAATTTTTGTGTTTTTGAGTATACTTTTCAGCGATTTTCTCTAGCACAGGGTATCATTTGAGGGCGAAAATTCTAGAGCAGGGTTAAATTTTTTTATTTTCGTGGGCACATCCCCGTACAAATTTAGGTCAAGTACCCCCCCCCCCCGGGATTCTCTCTTAGATATTTGTGTACCACTAATGCAAGTTACAATGATTACTCGATTTAAGAGTTAAATTCATTGAAATGTTATAGGGGCTTCTTGTCACAGTGGTAAGTTGTCGCAGTCATAAACTGAATGCAAGCACAAAGCAAGAGAAACTTTGCCTACGATGTTTTTGAAACGATTTGATATATTTCTTTCAAATATATAGGAAAAGTCCATAAAAATCAAAGCTTTCAATTTACAATGAGAATGAGACAAATTACCCCTGTGGCAAGTGGCCCCACTCTCCCCTATTTAACGTTGTTAAAGAAATATGCTGTTTCATTAGATGGGCACTCTTGCCCCCTTGCCCCTCTTAGAAAAAGGCAGGAGGGGCGCTTGCCCCCGCGCCCCCTCTCCATCCGGCGTTCCTGTCTCGGAATAATATCTTTGAATGATCGAGGATAACCGAATTGATGATAAGTAAGGTTTCTAACAACTCTCAACAACTCTCTTCGTCCCTTCATATGCAGGGGCGGATCTAGCCCAAAATCTGACCATGGCTGGGAGCGCGAAGCGCGACCTAAGAAGGGGAGGCGAGCGCGAAGCGCGAGCTACACGGGGGTCCGGGGGCGGAGCCCCCGGAAAATTTTTTGGTGCC
Organism: Aurelia sp. 3 sensu Dawson et al. (2005); assembly: GCA_964020215.1. Lineage (NCBI taxonomy): Eukaryota > Metazoa > Cnidaria > Scyphozoa > Semaeostomeae > Ulmaridae > Aurelia > Aurelia sp. 3 sensu Dawson et al. (2005). The sequence continues at coordinate 3,431,903 of OZ026583.1, read as the reverse complement.
ACGCCCTTTACATCGTGGGAAACGCCCTATCTGGCGGTCGTTTATTAAAGAGGTAGAGGGTCACAACATTACGTGAGTGCTGCAAAGGGAAATGCTCAAGAAGGTAACAGAGAGGTGGATGAATCATCAAGAGCTTTAGAGAATCCCTATCGTTCTGGTATGAGTTGACAATTTCACCCCAGATGGCACTGCGCGTATTTCATAAGAAACTTGAGTCAGGCCATAGTACTAAGTGTTTCTTAATTTAACATGAAATTTGGCCATTTTAGTACTTGAAGTTTCTTAATTGGTTTTTTATTCTTTGAATGCATGAATTATCAATGTGGTCTCTAACACTCAGCATAATTGCCGCGATAATTGCGACAATGTCCATGCTTTAAATTTTTGAAAGTTTCTTAATACTTCTCAGACATACTACTAGAATTTTCTAAAACTTTGGCCATCTTCAGGTACCAAAGTGGTGAGAATCTCGTTTTTAACCACTAGTGAATCTATAGGTTAACCATGAGAGTCTTTTCTGTGATTGGACACAGGGAACCGATGGATTAAGGTATGGAAACTTTAATGGCGGCATGACGGCGATCGATGCAGTGGCTTGGCATTATATACCTGTTGTCCCAAGACTGTATTAAGTTGTAACGACGAGGGATGGCCGACATGGATCCAAGTATTCCATCAAGAAGAAAGCAGAGAGCACCCTGGACTAAAGGGGTACTGATCTTGATTAATTTTTTATTCGATTTCCCCATACACACATAAAGTTGTGGATATCCTGCTCCACGCAGCGAGAGATATCCTCCTACTGTATCCCTTTCGGGGACCATTTATGATCTGAGGAAGATCATGGCATTGCTAGTACCTTATTAGAGCATTTCATATAATCTTATATTATTTACGCTGAAGAGCTAAATACCAAATGATAGTTTAACGAATAAGAGATTGATTTGCTATTTAGGCCGATATGTCTTGTCAATCTGACAAACATTCTCTCATAAGACAATCAGATACTGTTCCATATTCCTGTTATCATGATGATATCAATGACAAGTAGATAACATCAAATTACGCAACAATTATGCACAGACAAAGTATCATATGATGAGTAGATCAATAAACTCACTCAAATACAGGAAAAAGCATTTAAATGGTTTTTTTAAATTCTATTCATTATTTGCACACTATACGTCACAGCCACAAATGATTGTTTGATTTATCTTGGAAAGTTTTTGTCTATTCTCATGCAATGAGTTTTATCATTAGACCAAGTTCATTACAGACCCATGTAAAAGGAGACGTTTTGATCAAGACAAAATTAGACAAGTGAAACGGAAGGTAAGCAGGACATTTGATTTTCTCCAAGAACAGTACAAAAATATACTTTGTGTATAAACAGTGAATGTTATTCAATAATTTATTTGGTACATGGTGGCAACTATGCCTAAGGCTAATTGTGACCAAAATGTAGCTTTATTCATTATATAATCCAGGTGTAAATGATTAGAAATAGAGTTGTTTAGGGGCAATCGACTTTCGATTTTCATATTTTTTAACGGCATTTGGCCGTTAAGATCGGAACCCCCTCCCCCCTCCCCGTTAACGGCCTTCTACCAAATGGGCCTCCGATTGGCCCAAAATCTTTGGCCTAAGTAAGACTTGGAGAGCAGCAGCAAACAAATGTCTTGTGGAACATGCTGGACTTCAACCGACCATATCGGGAGGCATAGTAAAACTGTTCTATTCTACACTCTATATGTTATTTGTAAAGATTTTATCTACGCTTTTAAAAAAATTCTCTTACGGAGATTTCCGTACGATTTTTTATTTTCTTAACGGCCTAAGGGTAAGACCCCCTCCCCCATAACGGCCAATTGCCGTTAAAAAATACGAAAATCGAAAGTCGATGGCCCCTTACCAGTCTGCACAATGTGGCAACTGCATGCACAATATTGTCTCCAAAGACTTCATGTGCACACCAATTTTGAATGTAATCTTTTGTTCACTCTTTGAAAACAAAGGAATCAAAGACCTTGCATGCAAGAATGCCACTGCTTTGTTGGTCTGCAGACACAAGATTTCACCAAGAATTGCCATACTCTGCAAACTAAGTTGTTCCAAGATGGTTAGTTTCCTAGTTCCTTCTCAAGATCAGATAATGAGGTTTTGTTGAAAAACAAAGTACTTTACTCAACTGATTTTGATAACAACCAGGCATAACCTTTTGCTCAAAATGTAAATATCAAGCATTAAAAGTTGATACAAATTAGTTTCAAATTTCAATTGTGGAAGTGAATGATGTTTCCATTGAAAATGTATCTACCCAAGCCAGGCTCATTTTCCAACCCATTAAAATCATTTCTTTAGAAGAGAAATCTGAGTATAAGATCAGCTTGAATAATTTGAAAATCATTATTTGAGAGGGAAAAGGATCCAATATTATCCTTGCAGCCACAAAGAGACAATTGTTTACAGGTAAGATCCTTTGCACCTGCGTCCTCTGCTGATATTCAAAAGTCCTGCATTGTATGTGAATTTTTATTTTTACAGATTGCATATTGGCATTCAAGAACAAAGGCATCAATTGCTTTTTTCACTGTTCTGCAAGGGAAAGTTTATTTTTCAGGTATTGAAAATGATAGAATATCGGCCTTAATCACACTGAAATTCTGAAAGTAGCAACATCTTTAAGAAAACAACCAGAGAATAGACCATTTAGCTAATGTAGAAAAGAGCCTGGACTGAGTATTATTTTCATTTACTTTTTTATACAAGACGTTCAATTGAGGAGCATTGTATCACTTGATAGAGTTTTTATCACTATGGCGCGAACTCAAAAATTCTACAGAATGTATAAAAATATTCATCCATTTTGATTCTTTCTAGAATATCTATGTTTTATTGAAGATTTGCCCAAGGATGTTATCTGCAACATTTGAATAAGAGAAATTTGTTTCTCAACCAGGTATTGCAACAGAAATTGCATGGTATCAAATGAACATAGTAAATCTGCAAGTGCATACAGTAGCATTAGTTTCAAATAATAATTCATTCTTTGATGTTGCAGTTTTTACAACTGTTGTATAATTTGAATGTTATATACATAGCATCTCCAGATCTCAGTGGCCTTGCAACTGACCCAGTGGTTAAGGAAAAGATTATAGAGTACATGGAGAAGGGGGTGCAAGATGAAGAGGAAGGAGGTACTGTATTATGTACTGTGTTCCAGAAACTAATTCATAGCTCTCTGAAATTAAGTGACACATACATTATTATTTTCATCATCTGTTTTCTCCAAAAAAACTTTCTTGTTTAAGTTGTTAATGTACTTCAGTGGGGAAGAGTATTACAATAAGACTGGTCTGCAGCTGATCTTGCGGTGACCTTGACCTGGTAAAGTACTTTCAAGTGTGATGAAACATTTGAACGTATTTTTGTTTACTACCTATGCATAGATTTAAATTTGTATGAGAGAGTATCTTTAGAGAGTGAGAATGAATGCTGAAAATGAGTGAAAATATCTATAACACAGAAAAGCTGACTCATGATCTAGCTGCACTGATGAGCCCTGACATTGGGCGAAACCAGTTTTCACAATGTTTGTGTTTTTTTTGTCATGTCTTCAGCCATTTAGAAATATAAAACAGAGATGGAACCTTTACCATATTTCAAGGCTTCTCAAGAACTGTCAAGAGATTTTAACTTTCGCACTTGGAAATTTCTTGTCAAGATTTCTAAGCAAAATAAAGATTCAAGCACAGCATCAGTCTTGCACTAAAGTAGAACATGCAGTTTACAAAAGTTTGCAGGGCATCAAAATCATGCTGGATTGTCGTAGAGAAATTCAGACTTGGTTATGCTAGTCATCTGCTGGCAAAGTCAGCAAATATATTTGGTCCTAATGCTATGTTTAGTTAAACATAACACTAACGACTTGTTTCATTCTCTTTGAAAATCCTGCTACAACAGTAAGAACAGCTTACAGCTCTTTGTATTGAAGATTTTATGGTGTTAGGAAGTACATTCCAGCAATCCTTATTCATCATGGCGGTCAACTTGCATTATGACCTTTCAGTTAATGAAAATATTGTGCAACTCTTTGATATGCTGGGTTCAACCATCAAGATCTTGAAGCCTGTAAATCAATCTTTCCAAGGTTCACAAAATGAGACAATCACCATTCCAAGTGACTGGCGTTCCAAGAATACACAGTTCAAGAGGAAGTTAGTTCAAATGCTCGTCACAAATAAAGGTTTGCATGAGATCAGTAGTCCATCCTTATAGAGCATAAGTTCCAAATCTTCAAAAATATTGGTGCAAAAATATTTGGATTGGATAGCTTCAAAGAAACCTATAGATTTTCATAATCCTACCGTTGGTCTTTTCAGAACTACCGAGTGAGCCAGAAAAATGACCGACATTTGAAGATCCAATCACAGTTTTCAATGATTCAAATTCTAGTTAAAGCCAAAAAATGGAAGTGTTTTTGTGAATTTTCTCGCTGTCTTACGAGGACTGGAAATGTAGGTAAAGTTAATTTCAAAAAGATCTCATGGTTGCAAAAGGACTGAAAAAGGCCTAAGACATTGATCAAACGATAAACAACTTCTCGCCCAAAACAATAAAGAAAATGAAATTTCTCATGGGTGAGAGCTATCCTCTATACATTTATTGTCATGGGATTCAAAATCTTTCGTACAGTATCCGTTTGCAAACCTACGTCTTATAAAGTAAAGTCTCGCCTTTAAGAGACTGCAATATAAGAAACTCAGGCCTGATTTCGCTGATAAAAATACCTCCCTACAAGAAACTATACGGGTTGATTCAAGTTCAGTTTCTTATACAATGGTACATAGCAATATTATAAGGCATATATTTGAATATGTCTCCAATAGGTCTTAATTCTCTAGAGACAAGAATAAAAGGTTCAAGCCCAAATTGTTATAATTTTAAGAAACCTACAGTACTGGCTCAAACTATTAGATCCAAACACAACAGCGCATATTTCAAAAATGTTTTCTTAACAATGGCCCCCCAACAATGGTGACAGCTGTTTGGGGTATGAAAGTGTTTCTTATACCATGGTGTTCCTTATAACATGGTATACACACCCTGTTTGAAGAGGCATACTGTATCTTGACATAAGAAACCAATCAGGCTGCCTTTGTGCAACGAGTTTCTTAAAGGCAGGACTTTACTGTAACTCTTGAGAGAGGTTAAAGGCCCATTGCCTATTGTTCTGTGTGAGGAGAGTCCTTACGATTTGATCAATGTTTTGGGCCCTTTTTCACTCATCTTACCACCATAAAATTCATATCAAGTGGAATTTACTTAATAAGTAAATTGGTATGAATTTACTTAATAAGTAAGCATAATATGCTTCTAGTGCTGGTAACACAGCGAACAAAATCACAAAAAAACTTATCCATCTTTTGGCTTTTAACTAAAATTCGAATAATTCAAATCTGTGATGTACTCCACGTACTCTTGGTGCAACGAAATTCTTAAAATGGGGACTTTTTTCTGGCTCAGTCGGTAGTAAATTTTTCAGACTTACGGTATTTTTCTTCTCTATCAAGAATCCCAAAACAATGAAAATATTTAAAGACGAAATTTCTGAATTCTTTCATGAAACTTGAAATAATTTTCAAGAAAACTATAGTTTATGGATGTCTCCAATATAGTTTCAAGCAACAGTCTATCAGAACAAGGTGTTGTGGCACAGTGGTTTAATCGACTGACGTTGCAGTCAGGCAGACGGGGTTCGATACCCGGTAGGACCTCACCACTTGAGCATCATGACAGGGGCTGCAGACTGGATTAGCACTTAGCTACTTCTGCGAGCACAGCACTTGCCGCGAAAAACATCAATTTCACCGTCTGTCATCCTTCCTGCTTACGAAATAGAAATTTGAAGACGTCATGTTTTGATATCAGTAAAAATAAGGAAAATGCTGTACTATCGAAGAATATTCAAGATTTTTAAATGTCCAAATAAGTAGCTGAAGTTGCTTTGAAGTTATTCAATTTTAAAAGAAAGAGATCGTAGAACTTTCAAAGGTGGGGGACGAAAAACTCTCCCAAATCTCACAAGATACAAAGGATTAATGAGTCATTATCCATATGACCCAAAGAGACAATTGTATAGGCAGGGCAAAATTTGCAAGAGTGGAAAAACAGGTCATCTTTTTATAGAAAAATAAGAACCCTCCAAGCATAAGAAATTTTCAATATGTTTGAAGATGAAGGACTAACAAGCTCGCCTTCACCTTCAAGGTTGCTTTCCTCAACAGAAGCATTTTGAAAAGGAAGCATCATATCAAAATATCATGACTCGTTGCGAAGCGATCCGGCCGATTTTCCATGACGACCGTGGTTGAGTTTATGAAAAGTCTTTATTTGGCATCATTGCAGTTGGCTGCTGAGAGACGTTTCTCGAAAAATAGAAACACATCTATTATTTCCGACCACAGTAACATACTTAAATTTTAAACGAAAACAAACTCTTGAAAGAAGAAAACGTTCAAGATGTTTCAAGCGATCACTAGGATTCTTAGATTAGTAGCTGTTGACTAGCTATGTAGCTTATTTTACGATGTCATGTTTACAGGAACTTTACTGCCACATTGGGGCAAAGAGAATTATAAGCCATGCTGGTGGCCATCCAATACCCCGTTCGTGAATCCCAACGATAATCGCACAGGAAATCGCCCAAGCGTCTGCACACTGGAAGATATCGTTAGTGCGTTCATTGACAGTAGGACGGGCAGAACGACAACGAGCAGGGGAAAGCCTGATAGTACCACAGCTCGGAGGAAGACAATTATTCCACGTGGAAACAGGGAGAGAAAGACTGGGGGCAGACGCGTTCGGAGTACCCGAACTTGGCAGTACAGAGAAGGTAACGGGCGAGCCAGCCAACCCCCATCTTTGGTAAGTTGCAGCAGCCAAAGCTCTAGCGATGCCACTATGGACAGTCCAAGTGATGATGATGAGCCAGTCGATAATGGGCTAACAAGAAAGGACCGAGAAGTGGCTGCAGAGCTCTTGTCTGTAAGTTTTAATGTCGCAGTGTCATGATATTGTATATTGCAACTGACTTACCGTAGTGACCTACGATACTACTAAAGCCTCTGTCAAACCAATTGAGCATTTTACTGAGCATCGCAAAACATTTGCAAACCTCGTTCAGCGATGCTCAGGGCTGCTCAGTACATGGGGAGGGGTCAAACATTGGATATTTAATATGGCGCAAATCATTGAATACAATGGCCAAACTGGGCATGCGCGAGTTGAGCAAAGGTCAGTAGGGTGGCCAACCAAATTGATCAACGCAGCTCAACAACACTTAGGACAAAAGAAATGTTTAGTGACTCTCTCCGCATTTTTTATCAACATCAAAAAATGCTGAGGAAGACTGAGCACACTTGAACAAGACAGAGCAAGATTGAGCAAGTGGTCAAACGAACTGAACTTTTCCCAGAGCATGTATGTTGAGGGATGCTAAGCGGTCTGTTCAGTTAGTTTGACTTCTTGAACGGTCTCGGAGAGCGTAGCTATAGCATTCATATGATTATTCGATGTGACCGTCTTGGTAAAAGTCTACTCCATTGAGATGCTAGTAACCATTTTGTTTCAAATTTTGCGAGCAACATCATGTGTGATCGAGAAGTGCTTCTTCTCCTGACTTATGAGAATCACTTTTGGGAGGTCAAAATTTCTACAGGTTTCTGGTTGACAATCGGTTAATGAATAAATCGTCCAAGGTTATCTTAGCTAGTTAAAATTTGAAGATCGTTAGCTAAGGTTGTTTGTCAGGTTAAATTTCAACCGATCAAATGAATTCGACTATCTGGATTGACTAATTACAACGCAACATTTGATTAAAGGCAGTCAATCACGCATTTGATTGGGTGATTTGGACAATACAAAGAATAGGAACTTTAATGGCTGCTAATCCTCTGACTTTCTATGGCCGTAGAATGCCAAGAAAATTAGCCCTCATTTGTTTCAAATACAAAGACTGACAAACAAATTCGTTGTGTTGAGCTCTGACTTAGTCGCGGCCAATAAGAGACGTGACAGACTGCTTTTAACTTGTAAAGTGTGAATGGAATATTTTTTTAGTGCCGAAGGCGCTACTTGTGCATTTGCAGTTCACCTATTAGTGCCTTGTTGGCGAAAATCTATCTTATCCGACGTTTGTATGGTGTCTGATAGCTTCAATGTAGCACAACACAAAGATTCCACCTTCAGTTATTTCAGTTTTTAAAAGCATTTCTTGACACAGAAAAGGGAATAACTAGCAATTTTGCATAAGACTTGCATGCAAATGGTCCAGCTCGTTACTGGCATGTATTGTTAATCGTAGTGTCTGCATATGAAAATAGAACAGGCACAAAAAACAAAGGCTGCTCTATAAGAGTTAAAGCTTCACCTGGTCTCTTATCTGTTCTAGGAAGTCACACAGGGGGAAAAGATCTTTCAGCACATGAAGACGATGACTTGGGACCATTTGAAAATGTTTTGCCATGCCCATGCGATTTCGTTTGAGGACCTATACGCTGCCTCACCTGTTGGAGAGCATAGACCATCAATTAGTGATGTAGTGCTATGGCAAGTATAACGAGTTCAATTTGGATGATATGAGCTGCCCCTGGATAGGATTAAGTAATCTACAGCAAAGCTATCGCTATCTCTCCTTGTCTCTCTAATGTTTTTTCTGTAAGTTACAGTTGTGTGTAAAATCTAGCTTCTCCTACTCAGTTGATTACGTAGCCCATTGCAAACATGACACGAAATGGTTAAAACAGAATTTCAAGGAATAATATTCACTATATAAAAACAAATATACCTTTTTGTTGGAAAAAACTAGTTTGAGAAATATGAATTTATCAACAGCTTCTACGGAAGCTAACCACTTCATTTCTCCATAACTGTGGACAATGCAAAGAAATAATTGAGTACAATACATAGTTTTTCCTACTCTGTAATGCTTGGAAGCTCGCAATTTATCAAAATCTGCTTACATCTCAGGGAAAGACTGAATGTTAGTGATGACAAAGAGCCATTGAAAACGGTGGGTGATGGCAACTGCTTATATCGTGCCTTATCACGAGCACTTAAAAATGACGAGAAATACTGGCCACTACTGAAACTTGCAATATTTACAAAGGCAGTTATCGAGGAGGATGCAATCGTAGAAAAGGTAAAAATTATACAAATTCATGCATTATAGCAAAAGAGAATTATGCAATCAAATATCATGCCAGTAAGCCTGCCAATTTTACTGCCATTTTGGTTAACTAATACTACCTGATGCATCAGAAAAGACACACGCCGTTTGAAAGGCTACTGCCCCCCAAATGTAAAAGCTACAATATTTTGCAAAGTCTGATTGAAAAGCTAACATACTCACTTACTTCTAGGACTTAAAATCGGTCAATCCGTTCAGTTTTTACGATGGGCTTTCTTGGGAAAGTCCCTCAGGGGACTTATGAAACGTGCTAGAATCACGGGAAAATTTCCCTAACAGCAACGGATTCAACACGTATTAGCATGTGCTACTCTGTTTGGGGATGAAAAATTCTTCCTCCTCGCATGAAAAGATTCTTCAGAGAGGCTCCATTCTCCTAAGCGAATATATCCTATATAATCAAGTGACAATTGTTGTTATGAAAGAAAGCCGGTGAAATTTTCTCCCATCGTTTTTACTCGTTTTTACAGGGTTTGAAGGGTAGGCCCTCTGCAGAAAATTTCCGTTGTATACAGGGAGGAATGACTGTCCGGGTAAATGATTGAGAACATAAGTTAACATATCCAAAGCGAAATAAGTGGTTGCATGAACAGCTGCTTAAGAAGATGAATATTGAAACATTTCTGAATTATTCTGTAAAAGGTTTTTACATGTTTCAGGGAATTGGCTCTTGAATCATTGCAGATAATCTTCAATATTGTTGCTCTGATATTTTGGTAACAGTATTTTCAAAAACCGTGTGTTTTCCTTTTAGAAGGCAGTGCTCGCTGATTGCAACCAAACATGTTCAGAAAACATGTCTGTTACTGCCATTTGGAACTACTTTGTCAAAATCCTCTTAAAGATATAAAGTAGATAAATAATATCTTAATTAATCATCTTACCACTAATTTCAGCTACAGACTGGCATAGATGGGTTGTTTCCAACGGAGCTGGTTGCAAGTCTGGTGATGGACAATGAGAGTAGTGTGATTGACAATTTCTCCAGTAACCTAGAAGGAAAACAAAGAATGCAACATGTCTTTGAGGATGAAATCTACAGTGGCTTGGCCAGAAATAGGGTTGCAGGTTAGTGATTTAATTTCCATTAAAACACCAGTGAAAATTCAAGGAAAGACCAGAACATTTTTATCATCTTTAGACTTGTCAATAGACGATTACGGAAAGGATGGCGGACCTCATTTCACGCAATGCATGATAGGAATATGCCCCCTAGCAACGCATAGCTACCAAAACTTACAACTGCGGCATAAAATCTTGACCAAAGCTACGATAGACTTAGGCCGTCGCAACTTTGTTGTGAAATCTACGCATATTGCCTTTGCAGGACAATGCCTTTTTACATTACTAGATTCAATTCAACGCAAACATCTATAGCACTGACAAGGTATGTATGAGCAAGGAAGTTTTAACTAGGGGATTGCAAAATGTTTTCAATAACATGTGCATAACTTTCTCAGTTATAGATACTGTGCACTGAATATAACAAATATATATCTGCACTACAAAGTATGTAGCATACTCAGAAGCAATGAAACCAAACTTTCTTCTTCATGCATTAATTACAGTTTCAATCAGATCTGAAAACAACAAAAGTAAAGTTGTTCCTCTTCTACCAGTCTGAATTATACATTTAAGTGTTTCAACAGTTTCTAGCATAGCAAAACAACACTTACCACATCCTATCTTCAATAGCTAGCCAAATTATCTGTCTTGCATCAGCTTGGCAATCATCTTCTTTACAGGTATCTTACAAATCTACATGAGTGCAAGGTTCCTTCAGAGAGACATATCCATTTCTTGCAAGATAGAGAGCTATGCATTTGGAGAAAAGGTTTATCCCTGCCATTCAACAAGTTCGAAAGATGCTGTGCATCTGATGATGGTTGCCAGTCATCCAATGACAATGAATGTGGATCATTTCCTGCCACTCGTTGAAATGACTCTTTCCCAAGATCATGGTCGCTGTGGCGCAATGAATTACTGTATGCTGAAGAACAGAGATTTCCCAAGATTCACATGCAAATATTGTTGCCTATCCTACCATGTCCTTTGTGCCACGATGAATAGTGAGCCTGCTGATTTGGATGACTGTGGATGCATAGAGATAGTAGCTGGTAAAGAAAGGTAATGAAATGCATCAAATATTTGTAAGAATGTGTAGCAATTAACTTGAAACTATGCTCTGATAACATTGATATCAACATTCAAGAATGAAATTCAAGAATAGTTGTTTTGCACCATAGATTGAAATCATTTGCAGACAAGGAAAGCATTGAGGCAAAGGTGAAATTGTGGAGAGCAGACATAAAGGTGATTATCTTATTCCATGCATTTGAGCGTCATTCTATCACAACTTTGGGAAGGCACTTTTTGGGAAAGATGAAGCTTTCATGTTTTTGTTGGTTTTTATGCAGGGAAACTTAAATTATCAAAAACCCCTTATGCATGAGTTCTTTTTGCTTGCAGGAACTTCTCTCTGGCCTTTATAATGGTGAAATTGCTTCATGCCGAATAACAAGAAACACAAGGTTCAAGTATCACATAAGCTGTCTGTGGGGAAATCTCCCTGCTTCTGTTGTAAGTGAAGGGTCACTTATGCTAATTTTTACTTTAAATAAGCAGAGATATATTGATGTGGTCTAAAAATAGTACTGGAGAAGGGCTGTAACATAAATATGCCCTATGTTTTTCATCTATTAAGAACTAAAAATGCAACAAGCTTATTAGACTACATTGCACACTTCATCAAATCTTATCTGTTGTGTTGGTCAGTTAGATTATGATACTTAAATGCCACTCTGTGCCATAGGAAGCAGCTGCTGATTGGAGATTTTATTCTTGAAACAATAGAGAACAATACATGTAATCAATGTTTATGACATAGCACCATTACTTTAAAATTACCGAGAGGACTTGAGCCCCTGTCCCCAGATTCTAATGGGCTTGCCATGTAATCAAATGGAGTGACTGCAAGATCATGGAGAGCGTTTGATTTTAAACCAGAGAGAATTGAAAGCAATAAGTAGTTCTGATTGTGTACTTTCACTACTTTTCAGTTACACTACCTGATAGACTACATAACAGAGTTGTTGAATGACATACCAGAGACTCAGCAATCAGCAAGGGGTGACATCTGTTTTTTCAATGTTGTACTGTGTGAGGTAACTCACTTTGAATTTATATATCGTGCATTGTTGTTCCAGTTGTGTCTCCTTGATCCTGAAGAAAGAAATTATATATCATATGTACAGTAACTTCTCAGAAGTATTCAATCAGTTTAAGGATATTTTTTTGTGAAGTCCTTTGTTGAAAATAACTCTGCAAATTTAGGGGTCAGTCATATATCGATTTTGTCCTCGCTTAGCGCCATTTCGACGTTAATGGGTGGGGGGGTCAACAGCTTTCAGCAACAATGACGCTAAGAACAAGAATTATTTACATCGATTTTGATCAGGATATATTTCTATGGTATTGTGAAGATTGTGATAATTTATGCTTTATTTTCTTTCCTAAGCCCATTTTCGCGCGATCTGCTCGGTCAGAGAATGTTCCCTGAAGCTTCATTGGAATGCCAAAAGAGTTTAGGCCCAGTACTTCCCATGCCTTTCTCATAAGGTCTACTGCAGCCCTTTGTCAGCCCTTGTCGGTTTTGAATGGACTGACGCTAAGGGTGGGGGGTGGGGGGGGGGTCTGAAAGTTAGCGTCGAAATGACGCTAAGCGGGGACGAAATCGATATATGACTGACCCCTTATGAGTATGCAAATCCATCACAAAGTTAAAAATGAAATAGCCTATTAAGTTCCTAGTTATCATAATTCATTTCATAGATCATAGAACCAATCACAATATTATTACTGTTTGCCCTTCCCATAATCTTTCCCTCCATCACCAAATAAAGTTTCTGCAAAGGCAGATCCAAAAAGTTTCCCTGGGTTGTGAAGCAGAAGCAATCTGCTTTTGTTTTCTTGCCCGGATTTAAAACGATGATGATGTCCGTACAGACAGTCTGTGAATGAGGAAATCTGGCCTACTTGAATAGAAAGGTTCTACAAACAAACATTTGATCATTGATTTTATCATCTATTCGCTCCCTGTTGACAATGTAACACTTCTTGACCATTTTTACTCCAGGTTATAGTCTTTCTAGTAAAGAGAGAAGCCGAAGTGACAAGAATTGCTGCAGAAAGAATTACAGAGGACCTCTTTGGCTTGCACTGATTCATAGTTAGTTATGATTTACTGCTTTGTAACAAGAAAATGCTATCTGAACTGAAGAGAAGGAGAAACTGTTGAAGAGTCTCTCCTGGACTCACCAGAGCGGCAGAGCTGCCATATCCTTCAGATTGATGGAACTGAAACTTTAATGACACTATGTGAAACCCGCCAAAATTGAGTCTGCTGCTGCTGCTGCTTGCTCTGGCTTTAAGTCACACTTTCCTACTTTCCACATTTCCACTTTCCACTTCACTTTCCCGCCAAGAATCCCACGATTGAGGCATTCTCCTCCACATCTCCAGATAGGTTAGGGTTAGGGTTAGGGTTAGGGTTAGGGTTAGGGTTAGGTGAGAGTTAGAGTTAGGTAACGGGTGACATTATTTCATATCTCATTCTGGCATTTTAACATTATTTCATGTGTCAGCGTTAGCATCATTACTCATTTCATACATGTCTGTAAACTTGGCTGTCTGGGTTTCTGTAAGGTATGCGTGAGGTTAGGTGGCTAGGGTTAGTCCATTTAGCAAGGTCGAGGTGCTGAAAAGGGTAAACCCACCAACAAACGTTTTGTAGAACTTTGTGAAAATTTGCACTGTAAGATCTCCAAAATGACGAAACAACTTCTTATAAGAAAGACAACTCTCAGATCGCCAAAAATTAAGAAACTAATCCTAATAAGTAATGAACATGAAGACCGTTATAGAACTTTTGAGAATCTTGTAAAAAAAGTTGAGTACTCAAACCTTGATGATTTTAAGAAACTTTCAGTACTGGTCAAAGTTCCTAGTTTCTTGTAAATGATACTTGAACTGGTCGTTATTAGGTGTGTGTTGCATTTCCAACGCTTTTTCTGTGCGTTTACATATTCAAGATTAATATGGCTGTCCAATATGGAGCTTAAAGGGAATCGACATAGTTAAAAGCTGGCCCGGGCCAGGTCAAAAATATAATCTATTGTATTTGACAGCTTAGACGCATCCGGTTTCATTGTGTAGCTAAAGAAACAAAGGATTTGTGAGCGTTTCTCTGGCCTATTTATAGCGGCTACGAGATATATCTATGTCTATTCCCTTTAATCTAGACGTCAAGCGCTCCCCACTGAAACTCTTCTACTGTGTTGATGACTTAAGTACATTAAATCGTCTGGCAACATCTTGCCAGCCCGTCCTATTTCCATCGTCTCTAATGCCCGTTTTCATATTGACTCTTCCTACACCAGAAGACCGACATGTTATCTGAACGGACAAGTCTTCTTAGGAAGCTGGCATTATTAATTCTTCCCGGGTGGGAAGTGGAAGACATCTGATGACTCATAAAATCTTTAGGTAAATCAACAGCAAAACAAAAGTTCCACCATACAGTTTAAACATCTTCTACGACCTCTCAGGCAAGAATTAATTACCCATTCCTTGAGAACGGGAAAGACGATCTTCAAAGTATGCTGTGGCTTCTGATTTTGTCCGTCTATTTGTTTTCCGATCGTTTTCGAAGACCATTTGTTTGTCTATGGACAGAAAATTCGTCTAAGTCTGTCTTAAAGTTCACCAAAGATGAGTAGCTGTCAGACGACTTGTCCCTTGAGACTATTTGTTTATCTTCTGGTTATTCTTGGTAAAAAATATCCACTCATATCAAAACCAATACGATACAAATGGGTTAGTAAAAAAAACATGTTCACACGTTTGCTGGGCTGTTAAATAACAAATATGTGGCCGATGTCCAGAACTGATATCTAAATTAAAATGCAAATGAGAGGCTTTTTTGGTAAAATCAAGAAAAGAAAGAGGATCAAAAAGAAAACTACAGACCAATGAGTTTAACTTCAGTTGTTTGCATGATCCATTCTGTATTAATTCTGGTCCATGATTTACTTGTTATTAAAATTCAAATTAAAAATCCAACTATCGATTTTAGAAATAGGATTCAAATTGGCAAGTAAAGCATGGACCAAGGTTGAATGAATAATGTTCGCACACGCACAAACACCTATATCAGTATTTTCGTAACTATTGGATTTAAAAGATGAGAGTGGTTTTTCCGAAAAAATCCTCACTTCTTAGTTTGCCTATGACTTATACTTGACTTATAGATTTTCATTTCAGTTTTGAATGTCAGTCACACAATCTCTATTTCACAGCCCATCCAACGTGATAACTTACTTTTTGGACTCACCCGGTAAAGACATTAAAACGAAAATTAAAAATCTAATTTAGGATCCTCTCTATCGCCTGTCCTTAATTCTTTAATTTCGAATCTTGATAATTCATTCTTTGTCAGTGTTTCAAATATGGAGTTCGTATCTATCTGGCAAAGTGTTCCGAAGTCAAGTGTCTTTGAATACAAGAAAATTACTTCTGCGTGTGCTTTCATTTCTCCATGCTTATTGCAACAGATTCTTTGTTTGTAATTCATATTTTACCTCTTTTCTTTTAGACAATCTGCACATGAAAGATGGCCTTTCTTGTAAAAGGTAGTTGAAGACCTGATAGACAATTACATGAAGGGAAACCATAATGTCCTTCGTTGTAATACATCAAAATATGTTTGATTTGAGATTGGCTGTAATTCGGTAGATTTACTATGATATCAGTCATTGCTGTAAAGAACTGTAAGTGAAACATGTAATGAATTTGGCACGAAGTAGTGGGCAGATGTCAGAGGCAAAATAAAAAATTCATTACGATAAAGAGACAGACACCAAATCCTTTTCACATCATAAACAAGCAAGTTGATACCATTCTAGATAAGTACATATTTACATGCCTCATGAATGCTAAGTCGTTCAGAGGCATTTACAAACTGCTGCGTGAAATTCATGATAATAAAACGTTTTAGCAAACTCAATGACCAACAGTTGTTTTGGAAATGGTTACTGTGATAAAATCTCACACAAAACGAGGAATCATACGTTCATAGTTACTTTCCATTTCACAACATTAAGCAACACAAAGTGTCCGCATGATTTTGGACCGATAATCAAATTTCATAATAGCCATCTGAAAACTAAGGTTCACCAAACAACCGTTCATAAATTTTAGACCGAGGATGATATCTCAAGATACAGCATTACAAACCTACAAGACACGACAACGTTAGGAATGCTAATCTAATTGTCTGTTAATAGTTCATCTTAGCTATTGCAGGTTCTCAGTTTGGATGAAATGCAGCTCCCCCATGCAGGGCAAGGGACAATGTTACTTAATTTAAAATCATCAAGTTAATGGATTGGAATGCCATTTCTAAACACTAAGTAGATACAAATCAATCTGTACGGTACATGTGTCTGTGGGTTTTTTAACTTGGAATCAAGAGCTTCGTTTAGATCCAAGTGCTGGTCTACCATTTAAATAATTCGATAAAAAACACTAGCTACATGATTCAATAGCATTAAGAAGCCAATAAAATGTCTTAGCACGCTAGAAAATTTCAAGTTGAAGTGCCGAAATGTCCTTCACAATTAAAGCAACAGCACGTTTTGGATCTGCAGAACATTCTCAAAGAACAAACCCTCTAAAATTAAAGGACAAGTCTAGGGGTTGACAAAATTATTGTTAAAAAGCAACCTTCCCTATTTCAGAACACCAATCGTGAGTTCTGTGCCAAGTTTTGATGCCTCCAACTTTCATAAATTGGTTTATGAATGTTCGTAAGTTAGGCCAAATATCGTCACCATTTTGTACTTTGTACGAATGTGCGAAGGCACGATAAGGAGGCTAGCAATGTAACCGGTATAATATCAACACATTTGGCAGCCTCGTTCAGGTAAACGTGAAGTGACGTCTTACAAAATGATGTCATTTTGCACTTCTTAGCAGACTGAAATATGTAGTTTTGCAGATTAAAGAGAAAAAGTTTAAATAAGCACTACACACCATTAACAACAGTGCGATCTCTTGAACAATCAACAATTATAACAACACCGGACTTGTCCTTTAAGGAAATCACGATAAATTAGTGAAAAAGCCCTGATGTTGATTATTTAAGTCCAACATTTGCCACCTCAATTTTACAATGAATAACTAACTTTACTTCTTTAGCGATAAATGATTGCGAAACCAGAAAAAGAATTTACAATGCCTCATGAAATTCTCAGGTCCCATGTACGATAGCTGTGAGCGCAGTTTCTTTATGGTGGAATTTTGTTGTTCGTTTACTTGGCTATTCAGTGATCTGTATTGCACATAATCTGAAAGCTTGTATCCATTGCAGCAACCTAAAATGCATAAATAAACTATTGTTCACACAACCAGAAAGACGTCAAGCTAAGGTCATCCGTGTGCAGATTGCGCCTATAACAAAGACTTGAGAATATCGTTACAGCCCGCCAAACAACCCATCTTCATCTACTCACCAGTTATAACTGTCTTAACAAACAGTGTGTATCTGCAATGAATAGTTCCCAAGGGATCAGCCATTATTAATACAGGATACGAGGGCCGGAAGATATTCAGAGGGGCCACCAAAAATTCTGGGCTGTGAAGGGGGCAGATAAACTTCGTAAGTCTAAAAGAAAAGGCGATAGAAATTTAAAAAACTGATCTTGGCAATCTGAAACACAAACTCCTTTTATGATCTTCTTGTGAAGTCCTGTGTTTCTCCTCAAATTATCATCGATATTTTCATAAATCTTTCGGTGCCACTTTTTTACCTTGGAAGCATTGCTATGTTCTTTTTTATGTCACTTGTCAATAGATAATATGATTTGTTACTCAGGAATATGTCATCAGTTTCGATGCAGATTGGGCCATGAAAAGTTACACCTAGTAAATGAAGGGTCCTTGAAAACCCTCGTATGGAGATGGAGGGGTTATGAAAAATGTTCATTATCCATAAAATTATGTTCCAACCCCCTGCCCGGCATTAATAATGACTGATCCGCTATCGAATGCAACACCCGTCATTTCAATCTCAAAAATCGAAGACGATGAATAAGAAACTTACCATTGTGGTTTTTCCAATGAAACCGATCGACGAGAAATTTTGTATCTTTAACAAACACTGGATCACGATTGAGACAATATGTATGCAAGTTGCAACAGTTGTCATAGATGATAGTCGTTGGAGCTAAAAACAAAGTTTTTCTGTGAGAAGGTATAGCTTCCGACGTTAACAAATGTCTATAAATGATCACATATATGTCTTAGAAGAGAATACAGAAAGAAAGCTCCATAAAGTATTAAATCATTATACTGCCGCGAGATTCACCACCAATCCTGCCTGATAATGAGGGAAATGAAATAAAGTTTGACATATCATTTAAATCAAACTGAACGGTTGAGTTTTCCCACCAAACACATCCAGTTTTCTCAACCAACACATTCAATCCATTTTTGGCACTGATGAAATATCTCAAGACTGCACAAAGAGTGTTAAATTGCGCCCATGAGCTTGATTGTTTGCTAAAACAATTAAGAAATTTGTATCATGATAACACAGATAGGAAATTTACTAAATTAGATGAAAATGTGAATCTCACCCTTTAAAAACCTAGTGCGGAACACAGTAAATGGAACATTTGGCGATTCATGAGATTCCATTGCTTGAAATCCGTAATTAATTCCTGTCGGCAAAAGAGAGTAATTACCATTTGGAACA
This sequence comes from Aurelia sp. 3 sensu Dawson et al. (2005), assembly GCA_964020215.1. Lineage (NCBI taxonomy): Eukaryota > Metazoa > Cnidaria > Scyphozoa > Semaeostomeae > Ulmaridae > Aurelia > Aurelia sp. 3 sensu Dawson et al. (2005). The sequence continues at coordinate 3,412,839 of OZ026583.1, read as the reverse complement.
AATATCAGAAAAAATACAAGGTAAAGTGACTTCAAATTTGAAATCCCATTTGGCGCAACATAATTACTATAAAAAATGTTCAGCTTATAATATTTTGTTTGCAAACATCCAACGAATAAAGGCACAGTAGGAAATCAAGATAGCAGCATGCTATCACGTGCAAGGAATCCCTCTGATCCTTTCATCGACATCATTTCCAATAATATCTGCAAGCATGTCTTCCTCTACCAGGTCAGCCCGACAAACCACCTTTCGACAGCTGCGATAAATGATTCACTGAAAATGTTCTTTTTGGCCAGCTGAATCTCGATGCATGAGTAAATCAAATGGGAGTCTTTTGAAAGAGCCTAAATCAAAGGAGCGAATGGCTCATACTCTTCGAATTCATATTTCTTTGCAGCTTAAATTTTCAAACATAATATTTATTCCAGTGGAAGATTCATCATGGCTTGTTGAAGTAGATAGTTCTCTAGCTCACTTAGCATACCTGTGAAGCATCTGCAGGAAATAAAAAGAAACAAATAAATTCTCACCATGAGGACAGTAAATTGTAAATATTCCAGGAGTCAGAGTAGGATGTCCGTGACTTTTCTTGGTGCAAATATCTTCTTTTATTTGAGTCTGGCAATCTAGTTCAAAACATCCCCTCTCACGACATTTCGGAAGAGTCGGAAAGAATGAAAGCTGTTCATCATGCTCGACAACATCAGGGCCTGAAACGAAATTCTCTTCCGGAAAGGGATTAATAGCTATATGGTAAAGCCATTCAAACAACTCTTGCCATACCAATGGGAAGTTACTATAGGGGAGGGCACTCAACATGTTATATACCAAAGGTAAGTGTTCTCTAACCTTTAGCAATATCGCAGGTTTTGACTTCACATCAACAAGACATATTTCCTTCAAGAGATCAAAAGTAACAACAGAAGGTGGGATAAAAGAACAAACTGGACTCTTACTACATATGCAAAGTAGGAAAGCAGATACCTCCCTCACAGGAATATCATCATAGCATTCTCTTATCCAATTCAGTACTCGTGACAAAGCAACGTAGTTATCGCCTAAAATACTCTCCAGATCCCTTAGTTCGGCTCGAGTCAGGTCTCCTATAAATCGATGTTTCAAACCTTTGGCCCACCTTTCAAACAATGACCTTGTATGCGCTTCCTTGATGCCAATTCTGTCCTGAAAGAGTCTGATAAAATAGACATTGAGTTGCAGGTTTGTTAATCATTACTAGATATGTTTGAACAACAATGGCTTCAGCAATATTTTGCAGAACATCCAAAGTCTTAAACTCGGATGCGATAGTGGCTGTAGTCGAGACACAATAATTTGTTATGCTAATGCCACTTTTCAATGATATTTGAAAAAAGCACAAAACGTTTCTTTAAATTTTAATGAATTTGGTGTTCCTGTTGGCCTTATATAAATGAAGAAGTCCATGGATGGTGGCCCTGTTCAAAAAGGGTGATCACTTCATTTGTCGCTTTCCGTGATATCACTGTCATCTTTTGAAATATCACTATTCCAGGAATTTGGGAGGTGTTTTGGGGTTGTCATGTAAGTTTCAAGCAATCATTTCCAAAATAATCTACTCTTGGTATGGTAAACTATTCAGTCTAGGTGAGATATTAAGCGTTGAGTAAACTGGAACAACGAAGTAACAGCCTTAGTACAGTAAGGACCTGCACATAAGAACCTAAGATTTTGAACCCAACCTGCTTGAGTTCTCATAAAATGACGTCCATCCCGCAACGAGGGTGTAGATACTTAGCACAGGGTTAGGGTTAGCAACATTCATTACATTCTTGCCCATATTCGTTTCATCCTAAGCTTACCCAACTTATCCCTGCCTATCACAATTCTGTATGCAATATTTAGAGTCCATAAAGAGGCTGACTAGCTGACAGGTTACACTTGCATTTATTTCGTGCTGAAATGCACCAATGAATGAGTGGATGAACAAAGTCCTTTAATAAAAACCTAGTTAAGATACTAGGCTGACATGGTTCTTTTTTATGAGGTGCAAAATATATAATTTCAGGCTGTAGGTTCTTAATAAGAGAAGATTTTTATAAACAGGCTTTTACTGTAGCAGAAATGTTTCTTCTCTGATCACGTTAGTTGAAACAGAACGAAAGAATGTGCAACATAGACAAAAATGAATTAAACTCACGATTTGCGCTTGATTTTTTCTTGATTGGGAGAGGTGTCAGTGGTAAGTATCAGAAGTTGCTTTCGAAACCCCAGACTCGTACCATCGCAAACAATAGTTTCCGGAGAAGTGCCACAGTCAGGACAAACCGCCCAATCATCAAACCGAATGTCTAATAGGATGAGGTATCCATACCAACTTGCTTTCCACTGGTAATAACTAACTGGAAATTCTGCATTGCCACTGTCTCTCTGTTTCAGCTTCCAGATTCCATAGTAGCCAAATAAAGTGCAGCTAGAAGGTGACAGTAAGAATTCCTAGATTAATTCACCGCCACTTACATGTAGTCGAAGCTGACAAGACTTCAGCTGATACGCTGTTTGTTATTCAGAAAGACTATACAACTTTTCTGTTTACGGGAATCACTGATGCTACTGCAAAAACAGTTTAAAAAGGAGCACATGAATGTACAAAGTAAATAGGAAAAAAGAGTTGATCAACCATCAACATCTGATATGAAATTCAAACAGCTAATGCTCGACATTAAACGTTACCTACTGTAGTTGAGCATAATGTAACAGAATGAGTGAAGACATTGCAACACGAACCTATTCCCCAAAACAAAATGGTACATGTAATCTCTAAGTACATCGTAACCAATCAGAAATTTTCCCATGTTCATAATTCCATGTTCTCTGCCATCATATGCTTTCGAAGTACTGCAAGCATGACATCGTTTTTTGTAAACTACGAATGAACAATGAGCATTTAATTGGAAATAAATCATTTACCATACGAAATTTACAAGAAAACTACAGTAAAGGGTTACCTCCTCAAATGCTATATACTTTTTTCAACATATTTACGTATTTGTACTTGGATATGCAAAATGCAGTACGTGAAACTAATCTTTCTTTTAGATAAATTAGTAACGTTTGTTGTTACGTGTGACCATAAATGACCACTTGTATGGACTATCGTTCACCATCCGAACTTTAGGCTGTACCAGACGTGAAATGATAGAGTTATCCAGGTACAGTATAAAATAGCTTACACGAATTAAGCATGCCAAAATATTGCTTAGGAGAATGAAAAATTCATTAATGGTTATTTCGTTTTGCGTTCATTCGCTAAACATTCCCTTGAATTCTGAACTACAAGAGTTGAGTTACGCTACATCATAGTTTGATGAAAAGCAAGTTTAGCAAGTTTAAGGTTAGCTAAACTCCATCAACTATCTTTTAAAGGGGTCAGTTTCCTTAAAAAATTAGTTTTGCATCTACTGCTCCTAGTGCAAATGCCTATATCTAATGCCTGTCATATTCAGATTTTGACTGCTGTTGATTCTTTTGACTGAACTAGCTTTACCTTGGCAAGGAATGATATCCATGCATGTGTACAGCATCAACTGTCCTATCAAAATGTCATCAAGTAACGTCGCCTCGCACTGCTCACAAAACATCCCATCCGGCAGCAAATGAATAACATCATCAACTTTTGGCAAAAACTGATTGTAACCGGCAGCTATTTTCTTTGCAAGATTCGCGGGAATCTCAAACGGGATAGGAAGATATGATACGGGCTTAAGGACATAAGAGGATGCAGGTTTCCATTCCTTTTCCTTGGCCAACAATTCGAAGACAACATCAGGAACTTCTGACAAAAAATTTTCAGCACTGGGTCCTGTTATTTCCCTTATGTAATCTACATGACAGCATTTGTTGACATTGTATGTGCAGGTAGAACATCGAAGTTTTCCCATTTCTACATAAACAAACCCAATCTTATCATCGACTCTTACACCGACGGTAGACTTGCTGGACTGCAATTCAAATACTTCCGATGAAGGCTGTATATGGAGGAGAAATAAATAGATTTCAGAATCCTGACAAGGAATATGGATAGCTGTATGTGAAACTTAAGCCTGGTTCCATATGATCGCAAAGATAGCAGTTGACGCAAGGATCGCTGAAAACTACGACTTTTGATTCTTGCGATTCTTGTGATCCTTGCGATCATATGGAAACCAGGCTTTATGTGTAGATACTGATGAACTTTTTCATGGCTGGTCGCATGGCAATGAATGAGCTCCTCCTTGCGTTCCTTTGGTAATCAAAACGATCAAGACTTCCATCAAATTCAACCAGCTGTATGTAAATGCTTTGGAATGAAACAATGTTAAATCTTAAACAATACAATCAGGCATCGTCAAAGTAGGCGAGTGCGCGAGCATCGCTCATTGGCACAATCCTAAATCCAGCAGATGTCTGCAGACACATTTAAAAGGATATTTTCTAAGATTTAAACGATTGACTACGATTGATTGGCAAGAACTGGGTAACAACAATCATTACCTTAGTTTTATTAAATTTGGCTTGGTCACGTTAACATGAACTAGTTGTTCCATTGTATATCAGATTTGTACTATTGTTTTAAAGCAACGAAACAAATATGTATGGTTTCAGCCTTTCGCATGTAGAAATGGATGTGTTCGAAACAAAGCTTAAGATTCATGTAAGGCGGTCTATGATAACCTTTGATAATCCATAAGTGTCCCTCACTTTAGTAAAGTCTGTTTCATATTATGCGCAGAAAGAATTTATATTCTAGATGACATACGTTGACAAAATTTTGCAGGCACAATTCTTGGACGTTTTGCCCTCGCAGGCACAAAAGATTTTGGTGAGGTTTGAATTCAATCATGGTTGTTTTGACTGCCAAACGAACGTCAGGCCTATCGCCTGTTTCTAGTAATTTTCCTTGCCTCACTTTGATTAACTTGTGTATCATCCTCTTCCTTTTGCACGTTATAAGCATGTATCAGTCTCGAAATCAGCAACTGAAGAATCGCCTGCTTCAATATTGAAGTATTCTCTGCAGTAGGCATGACATCTTGTTTTCAAAGGAATATGCTCGCATATCATGGCAGACATGATGCAAAGTAAAAAGGCTTTTTAGCCGTGAATCAAGAATGATAGATGGCTTTGACAGAAAATTTTTAACATAAATCATAAATACCTACCATGCTTTCCACATCGATCAAACCTGTGAAAAAGAGTGATGATGTATAAAATCCAAACTTTATTGTATCTCTGAAAATTATACCAAAATCACTTAAAAGCAATGCCAACAGTATGTGGAGTAACATAAGTTGGTTAAAACATGAGATTTTGTAAGTTTATAAAACACCCGATTGTCTTTGATACAGAACCGGCAATATTGAAACCACTTTCTTCAAAACAGCTATTTCGTTTCCCTTTACAGCATATAAAATTTTCTTACAGTATATCAGGATACTATTTTTCAACAAACTCCATCTAAAGTTCCTAAAAAAGAAAGTTTGCTAGTTTGCGGGTCTGTACTGGAATCCAATGGTTTGCAAAAGAAAGCAAAGCCAAAGAAAACAAAAGTCTTTAGATGTCTCTTTGTTCTATTGATAGATGGATGATAGTATAGTTCAGGTCATTCACAATACCATCACAAGAAATTGCAAGACTTCTTAAAATTTGCGAGAATTCTCCAAATTTTGATAAAGAGTTCTTGAGCCATATACAGTAAAAGACTATGAAAGTTTCTTAACAAAATGACAGATATTCTCAAAGAGCTCTTAGGCAGGAAAACCAAGGTAGCAAAAATTTCAGAACAGAATATTTTGTGATTCCTAAGAACCCTTGGGCCTGTGCTACCTAAAAATACCTAACCATAGTTTAGCAAAAATTGCCTAAAGTGACATGCACTCATTGTCAAAATCTTTCTGGAATGCAACAATGATTTCATTACCGCAACCAATACAAAAAAGTCATTTTTCAATCAACCTGGAGGATTTTAATATGCAAGGCTAGGAAAGGCTGGTTCTACAAATGACAAATTTCCATTCACATTCCTATTTGCTCAAAGGATTTCAAAGATATGAAAAAGCATTATGATCTTCAGTAACATGAAATATTCTACTTTATAGTAGTATGTACCCTCCAAATGGATTGTGGGTTTTCCCTTGTTTCTCTTCAGAAATCAAACTGATTAACTCTGCATTTGCCCACTTACCAACTGTGGCCAATATTCCATTTCTCATATCAAAATCAGTGAGAACTGCAGAGACTGCCTCAATGTGAATGCAAGGGCTTTGAAGATTTCTCAAATCTGAAAAAAAGAAATGAAAATAAGTGGTTGTTGGAAGAAAATATAAAGGCTTATCTTTGACTTGGCGAATTCACTTTGAAGAAAACAAACAAGGAAAAATAAAATTCAATTTGCCAACAACTTTTCCAACAACTATCTGAGCTGTTCAAAATACACAGGAGCATAATTTGTAAGAACATTTAGAAAAAATATTTTGATCTAATTGTTGAAATGCACATGTAGTCCTTGGAACCTTACCTTAACAATATTTGAAATTATAACATATACTTAAAACTTCACCAGAATCAAGGAAGAAAAGTTTTTGAAGAACAAAATAACAAAATATGCTACATTTCTATTCTATAAGTACACAATAAAAAAACAGCCATCAAAATCATACCTTGTTCAGTGCAAGACAAATTGCGCTGAAGGTTGTCAACAAATTTTTCTCGAGCAGGGTCACAGCTACAGCTATACAGCCAGGTCTCACATTTTTCAGCACTTTCAGTATCAACATGGATTGTTCTCCTTTTAATGACTAGGAACCTGTGTATCTAGAAAAGAAGGCAAAGCCATTATCCTCCTTGCAAAATGGCAATTCTTGATGCAGTGATAAGTAATCTTTCTGATAATGTTTATGTACTGCCCTAATACAGTATGATGGTATGACAAATTGTCAACATAGCTAAACATTGAAAAGATGGACTTCAGTAAACCATTGTTATGCTAGTATCAAGAAACAATAAAGTTTATCATCAAACAAACAAATATCTCTGGGAATTATCAACCATTATTTTGTTTTCCCTTACCTAATAAATTAACAGGCTAACTACTGTACTTACTGATATTGTTTTCCATTGCAAATTGAAGTCTGGTACTATTACTTCCATATTGTACCTCCTGATTGGGGTAATTGCATCAAGTCGTGCCAGCTCCATTTTATACAATCGTACTTGATCTTCTGTACTGAGGATGTCTTCTTCATTTTCATGCAACTAGTACATACAGTAAGCAAAGCAAAACAATTTAGGGATTGTATATGCAATATAGAGGAAAGTTAAAATAACTCTATTAAACTAGAAGCTAGGTAATCGAGGGTGAGGCGAGGGCATTTTTCCAACTGAAACCATACTATCTGTTGACAATAGATGATTATGGAAGAAATTGGGTTGGATGGGGAGGGGGGGCTTCAAAAAAAGATCTATTGCTTTCTAAAATGGAACTGAACAGTCCACCTGTAGAATTTTTATTTACCAAATACATAAAAATGCATCTTGGTGGCACTTAAACCATCTTTTCAATTCCTTTGTCGATTTGAACTATTTTATTGACAAGGTAGTCAAATATGTGGACATGAAGGCAATCAAGTATTCAGAACTGCAAGTGGAGGTCTGAGGGGTCTGCAGACATAGGTGGGAATGTGAAGATTGGTTATCTATCTATCAATATTGTACATTACCTCAATAGGTATTTCGTACAGACTGTTAGTGGTTAAACTTCAAAAGTTATCATAGATTATTAAGTGTTAATCAACAAAAATCAACATTTTCAACAACCTGGTAATTCAAATGGTCATAGCTAGAAATTGTAGCTGGGAGCAAGCTTGTGAATCATCCTTTTGACAAAATCTAACCCATCATGATGCCTACCCTGCTATAAAATTCAGTTAGGGGTCATCCAAAAACCCACTTGTCTTGTGATCACTAGGCATTACTGGGCAACTAAGGGGGGAGGGGGTTTCATCAAAATCTGATAAGTGATCATTGGTGGAACTTAAGGAATCCTGATCAAGAAAATTTATGTGTACTTTCAATTTCACACGCCCTATACGATTATTTTTGCAAGCTTTTCCTGCCGTCGAAACAGAGATGACTGGAAGCTTTCATCATTAGAATGACAGAACAAGGAGGGGGAGGGGTGGGGTTGAGAAGTTAGCGGCCAAATGCCACTAAGCGATCACGTGATTGCTTGGATCACAAGTGGATTTTTTGACAACCCCAGTTTTGATCGATAACATTTATAGCACAAGAAAATTGTTTGTTGCTACTTTCACTTACAAAACTATAATATCCATGTTCCGGTTCTGCTAAGTCTCCAGCACCAACATCATCATCAGATTCATCGCAATGGTCTGAACGAACTTCTGGGTCAATGGTAATGCTGGGTACAGCTGGTTCTTCGGGCCTAATAAGCGTTGGTCTACCAGGTGTTGGTTGAAGACGATCAGTTGTTGGTGTAGGCCTAGTCTCACCAGGCTCTTGTAGTGATACTCGTCGTCGTCGTTGCATGGGAATTTGCCATCCTTGATGCTGTTCGCTTTCATGAGCTGCTGTCGAGGCTCCAACAAATGTAATCAATTCTGCAGCAGCAGAGGCAGATGATGCGGCATCACCGCTGCCACGATGAACGGCACTGTCCAGTTGAAATGTCATTCCTTCATCGCTGTCAACTTCCAGGAATTTCTTTTTGCGTTTGTTGGAGCTACGGTTAAACCTTTCTACCTTACCAGTGTCGATGAACTCAATTTTCTTCGTTTTCTTCATTGTAAGTTTGTTATCGAACCTCCAACGGAAATGCCGCCATTACGAGCTACTTTAAAATCCATCGGTTCCCTGTGTCCAATCACAGAAAAGACTCTCATGGTTAACCTATAGATTCACTAGTGGTTAAAAACGAGATTCTCACCACTTTCATACCTCCCATCTTAGTACAAGTTTCTTTTCTTACAAACGAGTTTCTTGTAAAATACGTGTACTGTTAATCATCTCAAACTTGCAGTTTTTTACTGTTTTTGGCAAGCGGCATTTCACAATTTGGCAAGAGGCATTTACAGGTTTTGGTGAATTTTGGTTGAAAACAAAAAGGATTGTTGCAACGGGGGTACGAGATTTCTAGGAGTTGGATGCCCCTCGGTTTTTAGCGGCTTCTTTTATAGCAATGTGTGCAGCTTCCTCAATATAATCAGAGTCTTGCTACACAGATTAGTAAGCGCCCTTCGGCCGCAATTATGCAGGACACAAGAGAGAGAGATCAAAATTCAATCACACTGTGCCGAGCAGCAGAAGACTGGGACACAGTTTCACTGGATTGGTAGATGATTGCCTCATCTTAATTTCTATTGGTCTGCTCTGTTTTTCAAAATGAAGAGTGGCTTTCTGTGGCTCCCGCGATTTTTCACTTGATTTTGCCGCACGATGATTGGTTGAATCCAGGCGACCGTGGCTCAGATCTGCCAAGTGTGGCTCCCGCCAATTTTCAAATCTTTCAAAAGTACCGTAAAAGCTCTATTAAGCCCCCGGGGGGCTTATTTAATTTTGGACCTTCCAGAGGGGGGGCTTAATAGAGAGGGGGGCTTATTAGAGAGGGGGGCTTATTCACAAAATCAAGCGAAAAGGATATATTTGGTAGCTTTTCAGTTCTTTTATTCCATATTTTGCGGATTCAACACACAATTTTCCGGCTCAAATACACAAATTCGACTCAGTTTTTATCCCAAATCATACTAAAATTAACATGTAAGGTTGTATAGCTAAATAAACGGAAAATATTTTGTAAATTCTAGGATTTTGTATGAGTGGGGGGGGGCTTAATAGAGAGGGGGGCTTATTTCAAATTTTGACTCAGAGGGGAGGGCTTATTAGAGAGGGGGGCTTAATAGAGAGGGGGGCTTAATAGAGCTTTTACGGTAACTCAATGATTGGCTGAAGATATTTCGCAGCTGCCGTAGGATTGGTTACAAGTTTGGACTTCGTGAACAGGGGCGCACATTCAAATTTTGTTTGGGGGGGTGTCAGCATATTTTGGACCGACTAAATTTTCTTGGACCGACTGGATGTATACAGGCTGTTTGTACTCTTGAGGAACTTTGATACAAGCAGTACAGATTAACTGAGGGTGGGAAAAGGAGGGGGTCTGGGGGCAAGGCCCCCAGGAAATTTTTTGAGGACACGCCCTCTACTTTGGCTCAGAACACCTCTCCTGATCCCATGTTTGTCACTTCTAAACACTTCCAAAAAGAATTTTTTACATTTTTTCCAGTTGAGCTTTTTTCCAGTTCAATCCAAGGAACATCGGCTGGAATTTTTGGGTTAGCAACAATTCCATTGCTTTTGAACCATTCGAGTTAGTTACTGAGATCATTCTCCAAATTGGTCACCATTTCTTGTTAGATCATGTCCACAAGAGTATAAGGTGTTATCATCTACAAAATTGCACATCTCAGAGTCTTGGTCAATGATACAGAGGTCATTTATGTAGATGCTAAAGAGTAAGGGACCAAGGACCGATCCTTGTGGGACTCCAATTTTGACTGCTTTTGTAGCACTTCTACGTGAACAAATTTTTACCCTTCGATTAAATTGGCATCTTCAGGATAGATTTCATGTAAACACCATTTAGAAAAGCAGAATTTTTTCGCAAGGAAAGTCAATAGCAAACAAAGCAAAAATCGCTGAAAGAGTGAAAGAGCAGCCCCTCACACTTATTTTCTCAAAGCTTTTTGATTCGACTTTGCCTGTTTTGCTTTTACGGTGAAGGTTTCTCCTGTCAGGCCAGACGCCATACAGGCCCATACAATTACCACCACCGACACCAGGCCCGCCGAGAAGTTTTGGAGGCCCAGGAGCAAACCTGCGAAATGAGGCCCCATGCGAGCGAAGCGAGCAGAAAATTTTTATGATCACGCTCTTTAGATTAACTTAAAATGGCTTAATTGCATTTCAGAAAATTTCCTACAGACATAATGCTAAGAAATCTTCAAATATGAGGCCCCCTAGACCCTGGGGGCAAACTGCACACTGCTCCCCTCAGTGGCCCTGCCATTATCGACACCCAAGTGCCAGACTGGAAACTTTGAACATTTCCAACAGCTTTCTGCTGTACACTTAGATCAATGTTTGGGCAAAAAATACCTCTGCTTTATCTTAGAAGTCTCACAATCCAATGATTGCTTTGCCCACTCGTAGACTGGGCACTTCTTCAATAGTATGTCTGGGAAAATTTTTTTGAATGCCATCTTCTACTTTGGCTTAGAACGACTCTCCCGATCACTGTCGAGCATTGCTTGTAAAATTTCCAACCGTCGTCATGGACCGACCTCTGCCTAAAACATTTAGAAGTCGGACCAACTTGGACTCGAACTATCCAAGATAGATCCAAGCGTCGTCATGGACCGACTTTTCGTTTATGGAAAAAATTTTGGACCGACTCTGAAAATATTGGGGGGATGTCTCACCCCCCACACCCCCCTAATGTGCGTCCCTGTTCGTGAAGCATGTTCATTGAGTTGAATGAGACAAATGATCGCTTTTGAGGTTTCATCCCACTGAGGACAATTGTGTTGGATAATATCAGATATCTTTCTTTGATAGGTTGTCGGAAAAAAGTACGTCTTGAAATTGTGACCGTGGCTTGAGCGACCTTCGCCACCCCCTAGATCCGCCCCTGATATGCTACCTCGCGATTACCCTTGTACTGGTACAACTTTGGAACAAAAGTGCTTACCGAACATCCTACCCCGTTAGATCGCCAAAAATTACTTTGTTTGTTTCAATTGTTTGTTTCCTGTATCATTCGGAACGTACTTGAGTGCTGTGTAAACATCGGAAAGTTGTCAAAAAAACATTGTTCTTGAAAAGTTCAGGAGGGTGCTGCCCGGTGCTCAAGTAAACATGAAGATTGTCAAGCAACTGAACGCTGAGTTCTTGACGTTTCGGTGACGAAATTGCAAAATGACGCATCCGCTATTCATGTCACCCACCAATCAAATGCAAATTGTGACAGAGTGGCAACAAAAGAATTCTGTTTTGGTTAGGCAAAACAAGTGACAATAGAATCCCACATAAGATAAAAGAATTTAGACAAGAGAAATAGAACAAAAGAACAAAAGACAAAGGAAGTATCCCACAGATCAAACTTCATTGTTGGCGCGATAAATTTGGGTCAGTTGGGAGAAGACAGTTTAAGGGCACGGTGGAAGAAACGTTGTGGGAGAAAGTCAACGAAACTTAGAACATAAAACAATTTGGAAACTGTTGCCGCAGCCTATGAGGAAAGCAGGTACTTCATTATTAAAGTTGTGAAGGTATTGTTAATATATTAGCTGCCTACCTGAAGACGATGTCGGTCGGTGTTCTTGCAAAGAAAATATTCACCGAGACAGAAACACGGAGTTTTATATTTTCAATTTGGATTCACCCTACAAATTTTAGCCAGGATTCAAACAGAAGATGCCTGCTGCTGAAAGGATACTAACCAACAATGTTATAGAAGACAGTATGAAGCAGGACATCTTGAGATCGCCTCGACCAAAGCGTCTCAAGCATGGTAAACAAAAGGGAAGTCGCACTTCCAAAACATTAGGCCAACCCAAATTGAATGTGTTATCGAAACCAGAAGAAGATGTAATCAATGGGAAAAATAGACATCGGTTCCCTGATCCAAGTCATGACAAATGTATTTTACTTGGAATTTTCGATCATGAAGAAACCTTGATAAAATTACATTACATTGATAACACAGGCATTGTTATGGATGAAATTGTCGAAAAGGAGATAATGAATAACCCTCATGGAATCCATTATTTCCTTAAATTAGAACAGGTACAACGAGACACCCCCACAGGGTCGTCCGAAATTGAAACCAACTTCATAAGCAAGAATATCATTTGTGCCAAATTAAATGATCATACCGTGAGTGACACTAGTGTGCCGAAAGAAGTCGCCGGTTTTTGGATTAGATTATTTGGACAAAGGAGTGTTTTCACAATGAATTTCACCCTTTGGTCTGCTGAAGTGAATGAAAGTAATAATGCATACTTCCCTTTCAAAGGGAGCGGAGTTAGCAGTGAGGGATTTTATAATTTAGAGAAATTAGATGAAATTCATGTCCAGTTTCGCAATAAAGAAAGGAAAGGGCAAAAACAAAATCGGGGCAATAGGAAACAATCCCCTTCAATTGAAAGTCATTTTGATAGAAAAGAATTGACAAACATTATCAAGAAGGTTCGATATCTTAGAGACAATGGTAAAGTGGAAGAATTCAATGCAAAATGTTCAGAAATTTTAAAATCAGCAAAGAAAAATGGGGGAATTGATGAAGAACTTACAATGGTCCTTGAGGAGAGCATGTGTTTGTGTTATCAGGGGAACCCATCAGAAGGGAAAAGATTGCTCCAAAAAGCAGTTCACATGTCCTCAAAATCAAGCAATAGCAATGCCATCAAAAACAGAGCATATCTCTTTCTTTCCTTCATTCATCTAAATGATGGCAGCTTTGGCACAGCCCAAGAATGTCTTGGCATGGTAGGCAAAGAAATGGACCATCTTCTGTCAATAGAAGATAGGGTGCTACGGTCAACAATTAATGGAATCATCATGACCAATTTTGGGCAAAAGCTCAGTGAAATGTCACAAAACCTTTGGCATGAAGCAACAGAGAATTTTGAAAATGCTTTGGATTTGGCCATGATGCACAAAGGTGGCACGATTAATGATGACAGCATTTGTATGATTCACCTTTGGATGACAAAGCTGTATCTTGCAATGCTAAAATCTTCTTGTTCTCCTGGTTGCAAAATGCCTGATATAGAGAACAGAATCATTGAACATTTGAATTTCTTTGATGAAATTGAATCAGTCAAATTGTCTAGGAGGACAACGGTCTTTGGGTTATTGATGAAAGTTGAATACTGCATGTTTCTGCTGCAGAATGGCAAAGCTGTTTCAATAATTGAGAATATCAAAGAACTTATTGCTATTGACAGCAAATTGTATTGCACTGAGATGAAGATTTTGGAGAGAATTCAAAATGAAGATGTTCCATCTAAGAAAACAGATGATGATGTGGTAATGGCAATGCTTGCAAAGACGCGTGATTTGTTGGCAAAATCAGATAGTGACACTGGCTATAGTGGTGATGAAAGCTCATCTAATGAGATAGATCTTGAAGCTGCAAGGTATAAACAAACAACTTATGTTTAAATTTTATAACAGAATTTTGACAGGGGTGATTTTTACGTATAGATGAATATACAATGCAGGCCTTGCATACATTAAAGTGAAGCCTTTCGGGGCTAATATTAAGAAAACACTCATGCACACTGTTGTTTCTGTCACTACACGATGTCCTGCAACATTCTAACATCCTGAGAGGGCAAATTATAGGCTACCCAGGCCCCTCACCCATGGGGCTTTTAATTCTGTGATTCCCCTTGACACTGCTTATGCGTTCTTGCCTATGCATTCTTCTACAGAAAGAATTCTTGCTAGGAAATTCTAAGCTTTTAGACCACTCAAGAATTCTTATCCAGTTGTAGAGAATTCTAATTGTACATCCGTTAAGAATTCTTCTAATGTTAATGTATGCAAGACCTACACAGTAGTGCCAATATCAAATTCAGAAAATAATCAAATAGGGACCGTTTCAAAGTTTTATGAGATGAGATGTTGAAAATTTGACAGAGTATGAAACTTAAGCAATGAGATATGTGGAATAACCCATAACTAAGATATCCATCATGCATAATGAAAATGAGATTTAACAGGTATATAGCTAAATGGTGCTAGTTGATTTTAGAATATAGTGGGAAATTGAGTCTGGCTACTTTTTTGGTGTTCATAACATTTGAAAGTCAGTAGCAATGATTGTTAGGAACATGTTTACTGACATATCACCGAAACAGATTAAATGCAAACAGACATGAAAGAAAATGTGTATCCTCCATGAGGATGGCAGGACAGACACATTCAAAGTTATCCTTTTTGTTCTTCTCTTTTACTGCTCTTTTTCATAGTTACTTGGAAGATTTGAAGTGAGTGATGGAGCTGGACCTCCATCACATATTTCGAAAAAGTGCAATGCATTGATGCAATGCATCGATGACCAAAAAGACAGCTGCCACATTTTCACACACTTGGCGTGCTACAAAATATATACTCCATCTTCTGCTATCTGGTTCAGTCAGCTTTCAGGTCAAAGTGATTAGATTTACTTTATTCTAGGAGCAAAACACCTGATTATCATGATCAAGCTGTAGCCCCAATCCATACCCTATTATTTGCTGTATTTGCTAGTAGTCATGAACGCATTCAAGGAACTGCTTCCATGCATGTCTGATAATGTTTCAAAAATAAGGTCTTTGATGCCTTTCCAATGTTTTGACAGTACTCTAGACTTCATGAGTAATATTAAGAAACAAATGAAAATAAAATAAAAATATGTCGAGGATTTCCTTTGTCAAAGTGAATAGCTTCGTAAGTCATATTTTTCCAGTACTGGAGTTTCTTAACTTTTTGGCGATCAGAGATTTGTGTTTTTATAAGCAGTTTCGCATTAAAAAATACACGTGTAAGCAATCAGTTTTCATAAAAAGCCCTAAAATACTGACTCCCTTGTTGAAGAAAATTTCATTAGTTTTAGGATTGATTTATTATCTTTTGCAGAGCTGATGATAGGGTGATAGTTTTATGCCAAGCTAAATTTTCAGGTGTAGGCAGGTAATGCTTTAAAGTAGTTTTTAAATTTGACACCGTCTTGAGACAGTAAAACCAGTAGATAAAGTAACCATAGATAGATACGCGATGTGTGAAATTGAACCTTTGTTTAGTGCTAAGCAAATTATTTGATTTGTATCATAAAGCACGGATAGAGAGTCCAGACATTCAGTGGTTTATAGGGCAATTTTAGGATAAAGATATTCGTTTCCAATCGAGCAGTTCATTTTTCCATCGCGTTGGACGTGCATCAAGAACGTGCAACTTCCTTCAAGAAAGCCAAGCCTGTGTAACGATAAAGACCATTTTCTGTCTTATCTTTTAGTCTTACTCTATAAAAATATTCTTTTCTATAAACTCGTATTCCTAGAAAGCCATATTTAAAGCCTTTCTGTCGCAGGAAGATGCCCTTTGTATCAGCGGTGTTGCAAAATAGAGTCGGAAGTTTAGAGTGTCGAAGTTGCAATGCTAGGCATGTTTTACAGTCCATGATTCAGTGAAAACGAAAAATCGACGCGAGTCCGTGATCCAGGGGTACTATGGCGGTCTCCATAGCTAACCTGTAGAATGCAGTGGCGGCGCCAGCCCTGAAAAATCCGAAAGAAGTGGGGGGGGGGATTTTGACGTAATTTTCCGATATAAAGGTATACCCAAATGATTCTATGCCAGCTTTCTTTGACAATTTTTGCCGACAATTGGGATTATTGGCCCACATTTACAAGGACGAAACGAATAGGCGTTGTGTTGCATTACAGCCCGAAAATATTTCGCTATTCAGGCAGAATTTCGCCACAGACATTCGGGAAATTCTGCACACTTTTCAGATGGGTATTATCGTTGAGGAATGCACTATCATAAAATTGGCGGAAGGGTTTTTGGTGCCTGGTTACCTGAAAATAATATAGCTTATTCGAAGTCCCAACTGACTGTTATGCAATGAGTGAATGTATTTTCTATACTTTCGGCTATTTCATGACTTTGAGTATTGCAGGGCATAAATTTGACGAGTGGCACGAAATTTCAAGGGCACTTTTTGCATTGAGCTAAAGTGGCACTTCGGAGAAAATGGGAATTGTTTCGTCTTAATTTCAAAGCCCTCCAGCCCCCCCCCCCCCCTTTAACTTCATGTGTCACTTGGTCAATCTAGCTGCATCTCTACTCTCTGGTCTCTAATAGACGGGGGGGTTGGAATGGTAGGGGGGTTGGAAAAATCTCAAAAATTAATAGCCAGGGGGTTGGAATAATAGGGGGGGGGTGGAAAAAATACAATGCAATGACATCACAGATTTCGCTCGAAAGTCTTAATCTTTGTTGGGTGCATAGAATTTTGTTGTGTAGCTTTTGTCTTGCTTGGAACTCGTTCCCAGAATTAATAAGCGGAGGGGTTGGAATAAGAATGTCCTGGGTGGGAAATTTTCTAAAAATTAATAAGCGGGGGGGACGTCTATTAGAGACCAGAGAGTAGGCAAAAATTGCTGCTGAGCTTTAAACACAAGCTTTTTTCTCCCCGTTTTTTTTGTTGAAGCATTTATCCAGGGTCTGACACTGATAAGATGGAATATTTTCGATCGCTTTGAGCAGTCCATTTGAAATTACTGTGGCAGAGAAAGATTTTGTTTCTGTTGTTCAGTTAAGTTTGTTTGGATATTGTCGCAACGCACTGTTTCAGTGCAGAGCCGCTCAAATGCGGTAAGATAACTTAACAATTGAAGCGAGTTGTAATCAGTTAGTTTTAGTTAGCAAACAAAGTTGATTTTAGCTTAGTTCTATCAACAGTTGTGATATTTACAAAATTTAAAATAAAAGGGAAATATTAATTACATTCTTTAGAAAGATGAAGTCTGTATAAACTTGTAGTCTTGTAGTATCAAACTTCTTATCTTCGACAGTTGAAAATAGCATATTCTTTGTGTGCTTACAAGCGTGTTGTTGTTTCTCGATTGACTATCCCAGATAAAGTTCTGTTCTTTCAGTTTTAGGTGATTGGCAATTCCAAACAGGGCCGTCGAGAGCCGGGCCAGGCCCCAGGATCAGCTACTACGGGGGCCCTGGCGCCGAAGGCGTGGGAAACTTTCTGGACAACTTGCTCCTCCCTCGGACCATGCCCTCACAGTCATAACGCTGCTTTTAGATGGAAACGTCCTCCTACAAGTAAAACATAATTTTCAATGGAAGATTTGTTTACCTCGTGTGTAAAGACTAAGTTTAGAATACCTGGAAAAATTCCTCAAGGAAAATTGAAAATAAAGAAAAAATGCATACTTTTTCTCCGGGCCTCCTGTTTTCTACCTTGGCTACCCCTTCTCTCGACGGTACTGATTCCAAACCTACAAAGTTCTGAAAACAGTAGACTTCGCAAAGGTGGAAATATATTTCCCAATCGAACACAAAAATCTGAAAAACGATTGGTCTTGGGCTCACCATGGCGTTTAAAACGGTAAATAAAGAAAATGAGCATATCTCCAAAGTCTTATCAAACCTACCATCTTGAGAATGTCAGAGTCAGTCACACAGAAGTTCTGAGTCTACCAGGTACAAAATCGACCGTTTTTAAAATTGGTACCAATCAAACACACATTTAGTTATGGGGGTCGTAGGGAGTCAACGAAAACCGTAAAACCGCCGAAATAGTTAAGAAAAACCGTTAAACCGCCTCAAAATTCAGCTAAAACCGTTTTCACATTTTTCCGCGCTTTGCATGTACTTGCTGGGTTCTTTGCTGTAGACGAAAGACTCGTTATCATTTTCATGACTTCCAATGCCTGAAATTCGCTGGTAAAGGTGAAAATTAGTAGAATGTTCAGAAAATTATATCGTACTGGACAATAATTCGTACCTTTTATTGTCAATTTTGTGATAATGTGACTCCTCAAGTCATATTTTGTAAAGAAATCTGGAAACCGTTGAGAAAGAGAGGAACTGTAAAGCCGTCATTTTTACGGCCAAAAACCGTTAAACCGTTCCAAAAACAGCCAGAGCAAACCATCAGCCCCTACGACCCTCACTTAGTTTTGTCCTGTCGCTAACCGTTTCGGTAATATAACTCACAAAAGCTGAGCTGTTGATGAGATAAATTCTACCAAGATGCATTGCGTTCTATAATCGAATCTACAATCGATTCTATTGAAACTAAATCATCGAGCGCAAAGCATCTTGGTATGATGCCCCTGCCACTATCTTTGAAGTGTCATCGATTGCGCCTTTGCTTTTACAAAGGTTGCATCGTCTGATAAAGAGAGAGCCTGGAGACGGCGTGACAGAATAACAGTGACAACGGTATGCAAAAAATTGATTCAGACAACCAAACTCAGTCCCACATCTCTCTCAGCTGACGAACAAGGTTGTTTCTTGGAAGGTGGGACAAAATAAATCAAGATCCAGGCCCCTCTTCTGCTGCGTTGCCGAAGAAGCCCTTAGCGCTCTCCACCATACCTTTTAGGCTTTGCCATCATTTTGAAATGTCCCACTAAGATGCGTGCATTTCTTTTCGCGGTAGAATTCACCGCGCTTGGCACAGTTGCAATAATTCAAGCCTTGGCAATATCAGGTGACACCCTCTAGCTATCAAGTTGTCAAAGGTTATCCAGCCTGGTTAACCATTATTCTGCGAAGGTCCTTGTTGACGCTTGTGGTAGTCCCCTGCCTTCAAGTTTGGATTAGGTTTCCTTGACACTTAAAATCCTCTATTCTCCGAAGTTCCAACACTACTAATGCAAAGTGATTCCTACTATTGAGAGCAATCCAGACCTACAGGCCAATTGGAACGTGTACAATTTCGTTGCCTGGGGGTGACTTGAAGAGGTAACAATTGACTCTTAAAGCCCGTTGTAAGCGGGTGTTTAGGCCGGTGAAAGACAGTGCCTTGTCTATGAGGTGTAATAGGGTTAACCCTGCCAGTAGTTCCTGAAAAAGCCTTTCTCTCGAATGAGATTTGTGCACACAATTCGATACTTCACCAGAAGTGATTGTAAGTTGAAGATTCACGGTTGCTAGCGCGGTTCCTAGAACAAAATATTGATTATTTCTTCTACCTTACCTACTTATTAACCTAGTTCAGTCTTATTATGCATATATTTCGTAGCAAGAACTTATTGTTATATTCAATAGCCTTGCCAGTTTTCACTATAATCTGCAAACGAATTTCGCTTATTTGAAACTTGTCTGTTTATCAGTGTCATTTGAGAAAGAGCCACTAGGCTTATGAAATTTGGTACAATCGGACTTGCATAAGTCAGATATCCGAATAAGGAAATAAGTCAAACAAATACGGACACATCTAACAGTCCCATCTGTTTCTTTCTTTGAAATTATTGCCCTCGTCAGATATTGCGTGAGTAAGATAGTTTTCTCTGGTCCGAAGCGATCATACTTAAGGCAAGTTTGACTGTGGAGGGGATGTTTTGATTTCTATATTCCAAACCCTTTAAATTTCTTTGAAAACTTCACAGCAACGAAGTTGGCAGAAGAAATTTCACACTGTACAGGGTCTCCCAAAATAACTGTGCCCCGTTTGTGCAGCTACTGTGGAGGAGCTGTGGATTCAATCATCTTGGTTTTTACCACAGTTGCATAGGTCAGGCTTCAACTTAGAGTTTGAGACCTTGCATCCTCCTTGTATGAGTCAATCTGACAGGTGGTTGCTGATTAATGGCAGGGAAACGGCAAAATAAGTAGTTGCTTCAGTAAACAGCACTTCTATCGTTCGCCAGCAATGCCAAAATGAAATAAGTTTTCAAAGAAAGGACTCTTGCATCGTATCAAAATATTCACCACATTTTTTAAAAGGTAGAAAGTCCTCTCTTATGAAAAGACAAGACTACTAACCCTTTAATCGATTTATCACAAATTTTAATACGACACCAGAACCATTTCTTTGGAAAGTTACTTTATTCTAACATTGCTGGAGAACAATAGAAGTGCTGTTTTTGAAGCAACTACTTATTTTGCCTTTTCCCTGCCATTAATCAGCAACGACCTGTCAGATTGACTCAAACAAGGTCTCAAGCTCTAAGATCTAAGCCTGACCTGTGCAACTGTTTAGAAACTGAGATGATTGAATCTAGGACAGGTTCTGAAAATTTTCCTTTGACAAGGAGCGCCCCCCCCCCTGCTGTCTTCCTCCACAGCTAGCCCCCTAGGCTGGGGTCCTCACAAGCAGCTCTACCGTACTGCTCGGGTAGTGAAGGTGAAGGTGAAGTTGCGTTTTTCAGCGCCAAGCGCTGGGATCGCTGAAATAGAGCAGACCTAATCGAGTCTGCGACCCCTTGTCATGACGCTAAAGTGGTGGGGCCCTACCGGGACTCGAACCCACTCCGCCTGACTGTTCTAGCTGCAATGTCAGAGGATTACACCACGGCGCCACAACACCTTCGGGTAGGTAACTCGTAAACCAGGCCCGTCGGAAGCGGGGGAGATGAGGGGCTTCAAACCCCAATAATTTGCCTACGTTAGTTGGTTTTGTGGATGAAAAGGTTTCTGAAATCCAAGGTCGTAGAAATGAAGATTTACACGCATATGTACTCCGGGAAGCAGCCAGAATCTATCAAGAATGGGGTAACTTTTGATGTCATGCAACTCAGAAGAGAAATCGAAATTTCCTGGAATGACCCCATTAGTTGTGATCCGTTGCTTCCTTCAATGGCAACTTTTCAAAAATGGGGCGTTTCCCAACGATCTGAAGGGTCGTCAAAAATTTTCCCGGGGAGGCAAGTCCCCAGACTCCAACTTTTGCTCACTTCGCTCCTACCTAATTTCAGCCCTTCTCCCCAATGCAAAAATCGTTTCGACTGGCCTGTAAAGGAAACATAGCCAACTGTGAGTTGCAATTCTAATACTTGTACAGTCTTCATAATGCAGGACGGTTTCTGCACACAACATTGCATGCCTAATTCATTCAAAGATTTTAGCAGTTCCAAACAACCGTGCTGTGTCAGAATCATCAAGTATAACTGTGAAGAAAAGAATCGATTTCTTCAGGACCATTTTAAATTTCATCAACTATAACTCTTTGGAATAAATACATCGTTTCTGTTGACTTTTCTATCTCGTACTTGCAGTAATTACAGAGAAATTAATGTATACAACTGGCAGGCTACAGATGCGGCGCGCCGTTGTGGCCAAAAACATCGAATTTGTGCTTCGAAGTGAAATTATTTTTGTCGATCAAACTCTTCTTTATGTCAGTCAAACATTCTTTTTTGTTCATCAAATTTTCCCTTTTTGTCGATCAAATTTTTTTCTTGTCGATCACAAAAACAAAATTTGTGTCATGCAAAATAATTTGTGTCATGCAAGATAATCGTTGTAAAATTTGTGTCATGCAAAACTGCAAAAAAATTGTCTCACACAAACACAAAAATTTGATCGACAAAAAGGAAAGTTTGATGAAGAAAAAAGAAAGTTTGACTGACAAAACGAAGAGTTTGATCGACAAAAATAATTCACTTCGAAGCACAAAAATTGTTATTTTTGGCCGCCACGGCGCGCCATATACAAAGTAACATACATCATGGCATAACTTACATAACTTTTTGCTTAATTTTTGCGAACTCTCTAATTTTCTCATTTCTACTAAAACGAGTATGAGCATACGGTGAAAGTTCAAAACTTGGATTTCATCTACCATCTCTCCAGACTGATTACAGAGTTACAGTCTGAGCAAACAATTCAATTCAACTACAGAGTGTCTCAAAGGAATTGTTCGACGTTTGATTAAATACTGAAGAATAATGATAACATGAACCAGGCTCATGGGGAGAAAACCCTGTCCCTAAGATTTGAAAAAAGGTTAGGGACCAGAATCTTGCAAATCGGTTGAAAAACCACTTGACCTGCGAGCCTTCAAACATAAAAATATGCGACTGCTGAAACCAGATACCTCTATGTTACTTGTAACGCACAAAAGCTGGAAGATCGAGGTAAAAGGGTTATCCAGTGTCATACCTCTCGTTGATGTCAGACCAAACCAAATAGGTTTTTCAAATTATTTAATCCTTATAATTATTGTCAAAATTTGGTTAAGACTACATGCATCTTCTAAAAACAGTAGCTTAAAGAACAATCGACGGGAGAATAAATCATTTTCCTCAAAGCAACCATACGTTTGAAAGTTAGGTCATCGAAAACCTTTTCAAATCCCATTTGATTTCCCAGGAAACAAACAAGAAGTGGCAGAAACCATGCGACTTTTACCACAAATGCCATTAGAGGCCTCTGGTTTCAGCTTTCACACAAACTTGAACTTCAAAGGCTTGTAACTCCACTAATTTTCAGCGGACTTGCAAGATTCAGGTGTCAAAAATTAAGGTAAAATCTCAAGAAATGGGTTACTTAACCAAGTGCCTGTTCATTATATTGTTATTTTTAGCATCTAATAAACCTTCGAAAAAATTCTAAGACACCCTGTAAATGAGCACAAAAGTGATAAAAAGTGTTGTTCTTGTTGCGATATCTGGAATTATGTGACTTGAAAACCATCTGCAACGGCAGTGCATTGAGTGCAACAAAAATTACTTATAATCCTTCCTTTGCTTGGCAAGAAAGGAACTATTCGGTTAACAACTTACTGCCCTGGGTACCAGAGCCTCAAAATTTAAAGGAAAGGAAATTGCTAAGAGGGAAAGATAGGGAAGAAAGGAAGACTTTCTTTCCTTCCTTATTTTTTCTTTTTATTATTTTTTGGCTCTGGTACCCAGGGTAACAACTTACCTATGCATTAAGAAAGTGTCTATAATCACGGAAAATGTTTTCGGGGGCTCAACGTTTTTCTTGATGTTGGATAAACTTCTGCGTCATCTGTTGATGAAGCGGCTATATCTGCATCTCTTGCTTTGGATTTCCTGCAAGGCCGAAGGGAGCAAGGCTTTAATGTGGTACGAATTATACGCTGTAAACAAATAATCGGCGCGCAGAAGTTGCTATGCGAGCACTAATTTACCTTCTGGAACCTTCATAACCCTAAATATATTCAAAATCATGTGATGGATCATTTGCTGGAGTACGAGAAATTTCACAGCTCTTTCAAGATTTCTACAACACTGAACAAATCTAAATTCAAGACCTCTACAAATAAGCAGATAATTCAAACTGACATTCAGATGTTCAAATCTTGTTGGGGAGACAAGATACGCCTGACTGATAAAACCAATATGTCCCCCCGTGCAGTGGGTCAAAGCTCATGCGCCCGTCTGAGCTTCAACCCCAAACCGCTACTGCGCATGAGCTATAACCTACTGCACGGGGGGACACATGTCAGTTTCCTCGGACAAAGCATATCTGGTTTCCCCAACAAAATCATGAAATCTGGACAACTACTAAGCAGAGCAAATTTCGGCAACGGAATACTTTATTCGAGTAGAGATCCCCATTTCAAGAATTTGCATTCATGCAGGATATCCAATTCAGACCCAAGCCATATTTTCTTTCGGTCTGTGCATGATTCTCGTGCCTGGAGAAAATGTTTGGGGTCTGCTTCTATTTAGGCTCTTAATCTTGGATCTTTACGGAGGTAAGTTAGAGTCTTCCTGAAACATGCTTTAGTATTCTGGATCTGTGTAAACTTCAAGGCTTCATCTACCAACTTAACAATCCCCTCAAAATTCTAAATCTGGATTTGGAGCTCACTGTGAAATGACTGTTTGCAAAATATGCAATTTCCTATTTCAGCTGCTACAAACACAATGTCAGTTTTCTCTCTGTGGGGATTCACGTTATTTGATGAATGAATGAAAAATCCACTAAGGTCAACGTTTTTCAGCAAGCATTTATTTGGTTCGGGAATGACTGATGTACATCTATACAAGGTGCAAAGACCCCAGGTGCTACGTCATCTTGTACTAAACCTGGTTTACTTTCGAAAATAAATCCACTTATACTGAGTTCACATAGAGTAATCTTCGACATTTCGTCATATTCAATCATAGTCATTGGCGTGGCGGATGGTGGTTGGGTTTAGAGCAAATCTTAAAAGCACCCAAGCCGTGGGATCCTTCAGATCAAAGCAGTAGAGATCTTCAGTAGTTTTCAAGAGTTCTATAAACAGCCTTCATGATCAGTTTCATTGCCCTCGTGAATTTTTCAAGCAAACGTTTTTGAAACCTTTCCAATGTTTACACGGAACTCCAGTATCTTTGGGATAATATGAAAAGGAAACAAGTGCAAATAAAGTAAGGTCATGCTAAAGATTTCCTTGATTGAAAGACACTTTCTCAAACAATTTATCCCCAGCACAGGAATTTTTTAATTCTTTAGCGATCTGAAAGCTGAGTTTCTTATAAACGGTTTTTTTCGTAAAATAACAACGGTTTCTTTGTATAGATAACAACACACATTGTTAACCTATAAAAACCATGTATGGCTAAGGAACTTAAAGACCATGTGCTAACCACACGTCTTTGCGATCATCAGCTATCCCACGATGCATTTTAAGGGACCCCAGAAATCAGCATTGGCCTAGGCGCGGAGGTTTCTGTCAGCGCTGCTATCTTCAACGAATTTAAAGATGAATACAAGTGGAACGCGGGGTCGTCCCAAACGCGAAGAGCCCAAAAAGAAAGTGTATTTCTCCGAGTCAACGTTCAATTTATGGAATCTGAAAAAGATCCATAGAAATTAGTCGCCATTTTGTTTGTTTTGCTGTGAAAGCTGCGCGCCTCGCAGAGGATCATGTTTAGCGCAGGGTCTTTAAAGATAAACAAAAGTTGACTGAAAGCGGAGACGTACTTTTTTGCAGTTTTAGGTCTAGATGATTTCCCTTTCGCAGTCTTTGGTCTGGAAGATTTCTTGTCACTTGTAGTGGGAGGCAGTCCGGGAGTATACGTAAGATAGACACTTGATAAATCAAGATCAAACGCCTGCATGAAAAGGAAAAGAGGATGTTTGAATCAGAATGAATATATGAAAATAAAATTAGTCACGAAATAACTGTCGCAGGATAAATATATATATATATTGAAGGAGATTCAAAATTTTCTGCCTGAAAGCCTATGAAGAAATGATTGGTATCCCACAAAATTATCTTTGCTTCATACATTTCTAATTCAGTTCTTTTTAATGAGGGTTGCCCTTCCGCATAAACTGGTTTTCCAGGGACTTGAAGGCATAACATGACAAGCTGAAACATTTTTGGCCGTGCTCCTCTATAATCTGATAGCAGTACAAATCAACTGAAGTCGCTTTCACATAACATGCCCCGTGAAAATGTGCGCGGGAAAAAACCAATGCACCTGTTGTAATTTGGAAATAGGGACGAGGAAAATGCGGCCAATCATGACAGCCTTGGCAACAGAGGAAGTCAGAGGGATCCCCTCCTTCCGGCTTGCTTAGAATCACACG
This sequence comes from Aurelia sp. 3 sensu Dawson et al. (2005), assembly GCA_964020215.1. Taxonomy (NCBI): domain Eukaryota; kingdom Metazoa; phylum Cnidaria; class Scyphozoa; order Semaeostomeae; family Ulmaridae; genus Aurelia; species Aurelia sp. 3 sensu Dawson et al. (2005). The sequence continues at coordinate 3,386,739 of OZ026583.1, read as the reverse complement.
ATACGTGTCTAGACACTCTGGATTGCTTAGCGATCAGGTTATCCTTTCATCCACTGATGAGTGCATTTGAGCCATTTTATGACAGGTATTTGTCCTCGACTCTGAAGAGGCCAGGTTTGAGCCCAACCGATCAACAGGCCTACTTCAAATTGAATGAACACATGCAATAAAGTGGCTGAAATACACTCACACCTGGGCGGAAGGATGGCAAACCACCTAAATAATGCCGAGAGAACACTTAACATACTGAACAAGTATCATGCAACTATCGAAAATTACTTGAGTTTGCAGGGACATGCGGGTGAGACGCAAGCCATACGCTTATCACCGAAGTGGAGAGGATTCCCGTAATTTACTACTGTTGCTAGGCTGTCAGAATGGGCTGGGCGATCCTCAGTCCCTTTCTCCAAATTGCGAAAAGGACTATTGAAATGTTTCGCATGATTGATTCTGCATCATCGCCAATCCCACGTGACATTTAATTTGAGACAGAATTTAGTCTTTTTTGAGTCACAAGTGACTTCTCAATGCCTTAGGAACATAACAGTACCAATCTCGGACATGTACATAGTGTCGAATAACAGATGATTACGGAAAAGACGTCATCGATGGGCATTTGACATTTCATTTTCATTCCTATCTATTTAGCCACGTAGCACCGTCAGTTCATGAGAACTGCTTTTCAGGGGGCCCTGGTGAAAACAACTACAAGTTACAACATTTTTATTATTTTTCTTAAAGGTGGCAAGAGACGGAGCCTGTTTAATATCAAGTTCAAGGTTATTCCAAAGCTTAGGTCCACGAAAAGATATAGCCTTTTCCCATTGTTAGTTTTTCGTAAAAGTTCTCTGACATTTCAAGTCGATTTTTGTCAAACAAGTTGGTAACCGAGGTGCATTGCGTTCTTTTATGGAATCAAAAATGATCGTATAAAATAACGATCATGAAATGCGATGCATCACGGTCAAAAGCTATTCGTAGAAATTAGGTCCGATATTCGAGCTGCTACAGCATAAACAAATTGAAGTGGAGTGCTATCAGACAATCAGTACAATGAAGCAACATAGGGGATGTATTTGGAATAAGTCTAGGTCAGGATAGTATGTAAACGATGTCGAAACTCATAGCATTCATCGTCGCTGGACAGTTTTATGTAGGTCAATGGTGAATAAGTCTTTGATTCGCATTTTCTTTTCATTACGATAAACGTAGAAAAATTTCCATGCAAATTGATAGCATTTCTCATTTCAATACAACGATGAAAATCCTTTCCCCTTGACAATGTGTACGTTTCAGTCTCAACTGTGCATAATATGAGATATCCAATGTCAAAAGAGTTATGTTAAGCCTTTCAAAATTTTGAATTATCGTAATTAAGAGGATCTAGCCAAGAAAAAATAAGCCGAGAGAAATGCACAAAAAGAAAATTGCTGGTCCGTCTTGTTTAGATCATTTCCGTCAGCATAAAGGACTGTTCATTATTCAACCATGGGTTGGTACCAAAGAGAAATTAGTTAGGTAAAACAAGTTTCTAAAACTAGAAAGTTTGGGTCGAAGCTTTCTGTCTAACAGATTTTGGGATAAATACAGATGCTACTGTTCATCTTGAGCTTTAAACCATTTTGAATACAATAAAAATGCAAATATATTCTGGCTAATAACAAGTAACGCTGATGATGATGATCACAATCATCAGCATGATCAAACAGATTGTTTGAACCGTGTTCAATCAAAATGTACGATCTCTCAGGAGAATAGCGACAGTCGGGAGCTGGGTGAAGTGTTCTTCCATCACATAATTGGCTCGAAAACGGGTGAAGGATATTTTTTCTTGTCAAATTAATTTATCTTCGGTTCCAGCCCCTCGATAAATAATGAAAGGTCCCTAAGTAGAAAAACGTCTTACCTCTCCTCTGTTCTTTTCTGGGCTCGTCGGTTCTTTTCTCATATTGTTCCCAGTGTATGCAACAAATTTCTGAAATTGAATATGTACCAAATTCTTTAAATGAGAAGGTTCGCCAAAGAAATTATATTTAATCATTGGTAAAAGAAGATCCTTTTTTCCAAAAACTACCTCCCACTCCCTCGTGCACCTGTAGGTCTGACGGTGAAGGTGAAGGTGAAGTTGCATTTTTTGCGCCAATCACTGGGGTCGCAGAAATAGAGTAGACCTAATCGAGTCCGCGACCACTTGTCATGACGCTCATGTGGTGGGGTCCTACCGGGTCTCGAACCCACTTCGCCTGACTGTTCTGGCTGCAAAGTCAGAGGATTACACCACGGCACCACAACATCTTCAATAATGAAATGACGATCCACAGCAGTTGTTGTTTAAGATGACGTTACTTTCAACCATTTCAACTGAAGCACAACTGGCCCAGTAATCTATTAACTGCAGTACCTAATAAGGCAGTGGAAAGTGCTAGGATCGTAGAAATAGAGAAGACCCAATCGAGTCCGCGGCCCCTTGTCATGACGCTTAAGAGGTGAGGCTCGTACTGCACTGGAACCCTAGACTGTGTAGGCTGTGACGCCAGAGGTCTTAACCACTTCGCCCCAACACCTTCGGATGCCATTTCCTTATGGCTAATGACCAGTAATAGCTACTTGTAGTAGCAATAGCTAGTAATAGCAATAACTAGTGATGCGAGGTGAGTCAATAAAAAGGCCCGGCGTTGGAAAAAAATGCTGCTCCCTGAAGATTGAAGCAATGATATAGAATACTGTCTTTTTTATTCCTGATATGTCCAATTTAGCCTACGCGTAGAACCATTATTCCAAAAGAAGAATGTGTCTACGAAACAAAGAGCAAAGGCTTGCTATGGCTGCCCAATTAATTATTCTAATCCTCTTTTCAAATTATTTGTGAAACGCGTCTAAACAAAGGCTGCATAAATTAAGTTTCTAGAAATCTAGAAACCCAGTAGCAAGCTTTTGCTCTTTGTTTCGTAGACCCTCTCTTCTTTTGGTATAATGGGTCTACGCTATGTCCAATTAGGTTCAGTAATTTAACGGGCTTCAAACAGTCATTCGTTCTCGTCGAAATAGGAGATTAGCTGCAGAATGCCTCTTCAAAAACTTGCAAAACCAAATAAAAACAACAAGCAAGATTCCCGTTTGTTCTCCTTGCTAGCAATAATGACACTTGGATGTGTTCGCGCATTTTGTCCTCTTGGGAGAATGGAATCCCCTGAATAAGTTAATTCGTACCAGAGAGAAGGCTTTTTAATCTCTAAATAGGATAGCACGTTCTAAAGTGCCCTAAAGTCATCGCTGTGAGGAAACATATCAGGGAAACTTGCTCATAATTTCAACACGTTTTTTAAGGCTTCTCGAAAAGATTTTTCTTAGAAAATCCCTTACAGAATCAGAACGGAGTGACCGATTTCAGCCAGGAAAAATTCTAAAAATACTTTAACACGTTAACTATTCAATCAGTATTGCAAAACTATGTGACCGCACGGTAAAAACTTTGCTTTAAAAGGAACTCGGACCGATCTTTTTGCAGGAAAGCGAGTAAAATTATTTGCTGATGCCATTTCTGAGATTCTGCCTTGTTGTTTTCGTTTTGCATCGCATATCCTTGTCGTAAAGAATGTTTAAATAACACTTACCTGAAATGGATAATGGTTGGAGCATTTTATGTCCTTGCTGTTTTCCAAGGCCAATTTTTGTTTTCTTCGTGTTGCCTCAGGATGTTTTGTAAAGTGAAACCACGGTTTTTTTATAAGAAGCTGCAACTCCCGAGATGTAATTTTGGAAGAAACATCACGGAAATGTATTTTGGGTTTGGAATCCGGGCGTTTTCTCTCAGTAGTACTCAGACTGGCCTACCGTCGCCCCTATTGGTCAGCCTATGGATCCTGAATTCTCTTACAGATTTCCCAGTCAACAACATTGTTAGAAGTCATAAGGTCAAGTCATAAACCCCTAGATAATCGTAAGATAGTAAATCTTGAATTTATTGTCAGTTACTGGGTTGTTGGTTTCATTTGTGAGAGGCTTCATTCACACCAACTTCGCCATGTTGTCAATTTCACCATTTTATCAATCAATATTTTGAAATGTAACTATATTATTCCATACTCCTTACAAACCCCTCCTCTACTTGTTAGATTTGTTAAAAAGATATGTGTACATCCTTGAACATTCCCCAGCACTCAAATTTAATAATTCCGCTTAGATTTTCTGTGACGAGAGATAGGCTCAACAAGGTAACTGCGAAGGCGTCGTTAAGACTTTGGGGTACGTCCAACTTAGACGCCTTGCCGAAGATTAGGTCGTTCTCACCAACTTGCGTTTGGGCGAAAAATTTGCCAGAACAAACAAGTGGGCAGTCGTTACATTTACGTTCAGCTTTGAGAAAGAGTTTGTGAACATTTCTATCATGATTTGCTCAGTCCTAATGCATTCCCTTACATTTGAATTTTTTGTTTCGAAACCCGACCATTTAGGGCGATGCTTCTCTATGCCACTCTCTTGAAAAACAAGAATTAAAATTTAAGATCATCGAGAAATCAAGAGCCAGTACTCACCAACTGCCATTCACCGATCTCCTCATTCCAATGCACGTTTCTTTGAATTAATTCCTGGCAAAGGTTATCGAATCTTAAACATGCGGCATCTTATTTTAACCTGTTTATCAACGCACTTATTGGTTGAAGTAAGGTCGGAAAGTCCTTAATAATCAAACTTTTCTTCAGGTGTCTAAAAATGCAACCTAACTATAAAAAAAATTTCCGGAATAGAATAAGATTTTAGTGGATGTCATGCACACCATATGGAACCACGCTTCTTTTGAACACAAGGATCCGAAGGCAAAGTTTGGAACTGCAGAATGAGCTGTTCAGTTACTTAAAGATTTAAAGAGCACACTCATTTTTGATAAAAAACAGCTTGTAAGAAACTGTAGGCTTGAGTTTTTACAAGTCGAGAAACCGCTACCTGGATTGAGAAAGCTAAAAAACTACCAACCAGCCCCTGAGCTTAGTTTCTCATGAAAAATGAGCGTAGCAAAGCGCAACAGATACCTGGAACTCGTAAGGAATGTAAGAGTCCATTGTCATCTGCAGTAACTTGAGTTCTTTACTTGTCTCCCTGATGCTGTCTAACAGACCTTCAGTTTCTCTTTGATGCTCTTCTCTCATATCTGCAACCTACAACAGAGCATGAATTAATGATGATGTTTGAACATAGAAATGCCAAACATTCTACAGGGTGTCTTAAAAAACATTTCTGCTGTTTGAACTATTACTGCGAAGGTGCCATGAATCCAATTTTTCTGTTGATCAGATCTATGAACAGAAGAGACTTTAGCATAACAGTTTGGCACTAAGTTGAGCAAATCTGACAAGTAGCAAGAAAGTAGCAAGAGTAATGATTTATGGAGCAAGAAAATCAAATTTACTGGTTGCCTCAAAACCAGAGGCTTTGGTGCCCTCCATCAATGCTAAAACAAAGAAATTTAGTGTAGAAATAAGTTTAGCCCAATTCTTTAGTTTTCGCAAGTGAATCAGGTAATCATAGATTAGATTTTTTGAAAACTAATTACAAAAAACACATCTAAGGTTGCTAGAAATGGCACTATGCAGTAACAGTGCCGCAAGCCATGGAATGCGTCCATCAGTCATTTTTGCTTCTCCGAAGTCATAAAATCAATTCATAACAGCAATATTGCTTTCCAAAGACTTCCTTGCAAATATTCTTGAGCGCTTTAGTCATTTATTACTCCCAGATGAATTGCCTAGTAAAAATGTAACGATAACGTCCATTCATTGCTAAAATTCAAGTTATAAGGTTAAGTACTGAGCTAAAATCCTCTGGTTTTGAAGTAACCATTAATTTTGACTTTCTTGCTCCATAAATCGGCAACTACTTGTCAGATTTACTCATACTCGGCGTCGAACTCCAAGTTGAAATCTCTTCCATTTCCATGCATGAATCTGAAAAACAGGAAAACTGGATCAATAGCTCCTTCACAGTAGCCACTCAAACAGCACACGTCTTTGGGACACCCTGTAATATATTCAAATGAATTTTCATTTCCGTATATTTTGTCCCTATTTATTCTTCAGGTTTGTTCAATTTCTTTCAAAAATAACCGAAATACTTTTACCACCTTCCTTGATATTAACGATAAAAGGTCCGTTACCTCTGATTTGGCAGCCATGAGCATATTCCAAACTTTTTTCAGTTTCTTAGATTTTCCAGCAGCTTCTTCTTTGAGATTTGCATATTTTTCTTCAATGTCAATTTTTTCTGCCTAAAATAGACCGTTGTGAGAAATCTGTCAAATGCAACCTCGGCAAAGGGTCATTTATGTAATCATTAAGTTGAACAATCATAATAGACCTTTTCACTTCTTAAAAAAGAGGTTGTTTTTATATATATCATCCTGGAATATTAAAAATATATAAAAACAACAAAACCGTTAAACTAGAATACACAAAGGAAAACTATGTCGTTCGTAGCGAGAAAGGACACAAGGTCATCGAGTTCCCACTACGAACGACATATTACAAAAATTTAATGCAACGATAAATCTAATATAACAAAAAAACATACATTACAAAATTTGGGTGTACTAGGTGCGTCAAAGATATATATATCTTTGACTCACCTGGTAAGGCAGATTTTCACTTAGTCAATTCTTCCGATTGGGCATAAAATCTTTTGAAAAAAAGAGGTTTCGATCGAGCATCCAAATCTGGTAAATTTTGTCAAGGAGAACAAAAGCATTACCCCCGTTCTCGGTATCAACACTGCTATCTGTGGCACGAAGAAGTAGCTTTAGATTTCAGAGCACACTTCAGAGAGATAATCAACGATAACTTAACTCAAAGCGAAAGTTTGGAATGATTTACTTCATACGTGGGAAGTTTTTCTGGCTCCTGGCCGTATTTCTCGTTGTTTTCTTTCGGTTCCTAGCTGATTTTGTTTTGTAACAGTTGCGGCTTAAAAGTGCAAGCATGCACGGGTTTCATTTTGCGAGCTGCAAATCAAAGTTTGCTGTTTTCAATCGTGGTTTTTTTTTCATTTTATCATTATTTAAAACACACGAGATCCTTTCAGCAAATTAATATCCTATTAACGATATTTCTATAAAATAATATGAGAAAAGAAAAAAAAATTGGAATATTGCTGCTCTACCAAGGGGTCGTGTTTGGGTCCTGTGAAAGGTTCAAAAGATAATCTGTAAGACCTGTTCTAAAACGAGCGATTGAGTCTCTTTCTCGAATGTTGCCAGGGATATCATTCCAGTTTTTGACACCAGAGAAGTAGAAACTTCGCTTTGTATATTCTAACCTATTCAATTCAATTCAATTCAATTTTATTCGTAAAATACAAGTTGTTACAATGTACGATAAATCTATGAAAAAGTACTTGCATTCTACGCGACCCAAGTAAAGCGTTGCTTATCTAGCTTGGGCCGCTAAGCTTATCTAGCTTGGGCCGCTAAATCTAGCTTGGGCCGCTAAATTTAACTTTAGGAATTTGCAGATCTCCATGGTTTCTGGTTCTATACTCTGAAATCATGGATCTTTCAGTGAACTTATGGCGAAGATTTTCGGGACATAGGTCATGCAAGATTTTATATGTCATGACTCCTTGGTCAAAGGAGATCAATGACTTTACAGAGAGCCATTCAACTAAAAAGACAATTCAACTAACGATGAATGAAAATAATGAGAAACAAAGCAAAAAGACCAATAACACTTGCCTGTTTGTAAACTGAACTATTGCTAACTCACTTTGTGAATTTCTCTTTGGAATGACTGTCAATATTGCATACTTTCTTTACTTTTTGCAAACAAACTGACGTCGTCAGTCAATCATACAAAATACTGGATAAATCCAGACCGAAACAAAGATATCAAAAAAATTTCAAACGGAAGTTTTAATCATTCAACAGTGCTATTCATTTGGATCAAGAAGAATTTCGCTTCAGATCACCTTGAAGATTTGACGCCTTTGTTCATTGGTACGCTATTCTACGAAGAAGACTTTCTTAAAATAAATAGTTTTACCTCTCTCTCCTCTATCTTCTTTTTAAGTTCTTCTTCTCTACTTCTTCTTTCTTGCATTTCTTTTGCTGACTCTTCAAGGAGCCTCTCCTGCTCCGCTGCTTTCTCCAACTAAAATAAACAACAAGAATATAACTCGAAAAGTATACCACCAGAGAAGACATTCAGACTAGACATAAAGTTACATGTTAAGTCTCATGTAATGGCAGCATCGAAGAAGTAATGATATTGAAGTGAAAGTTAGTTGCGTTGCATCTTAGTGAGCTTGTCAAAATAAATACACCCAACCCCACCAATAAATAATCATTTCTGCCTTTCTGCAACTCTACCTTGTTCTGATATGTAACGTTCCTAATTTTGCATGTTACGCGAAGGCTTTTGATATTTACATATCCCGGTGACCGATCGTTTCAAGCTATGTCTCATGAAGCATCAAGACCACATACCAGATTGACACCTCCAACAATCATCTTCGATTCAATTGATTTCAGCTTTTCTTGCAGTTTTTTCTGTTCCTCTCTGGAAGTAAGACGGTTAAAATTTTATGATGACACTTTAAAATGGTTAAAAGCAATTTCAAGATTATTCTTTGCAGATCAACCCATTGGTATGTCAGTTCTTTCCATGTACAATATGTTTTTGCGGCAATTTTCAGAGGGTAAAATATAGGAAATACGACAAGGATTTTCACTGCATTTAACAAATCCAACCAAAGATACTTAAAGATATAAATCAAATCATTTCTTTTGGCTTACCTATAATCTTATCAAACAACACGAGGTCTTCCCAATTTAGTGAACATCTCATGTGGCGATGAGAATATCTTTCGAAGGTACAGGTTTGTTTGAATGGGAACTTCTTCATTCTGAAACTGCATTGTAACCTGTTGCCTTCGATTTATCAATGGACTCTGGGGTCGGTATCATTTCTCAGTCACATGATCAAGCTATGTGAAGCTACAGTGTCTGCCAAAAGTCCTTGGAACAGTTAGGCAATTTCTTGATAATCCGCATTTCTAACCATAGTGATTAGATTTAAAAAATCCTTCACCCCCGAAATGTTGATTTGGAAGGTTATTGTCCCAGCATTCCAGCAGAGTCGAGGATCCTCCTGTGATCCCTATTTTATTACCACAAAACAAAGTTGTTCTGAGGGGAAGAGGGGGAAATCGCATGAAAAGGCAAAATTAGCAGCGGTGTTCCAAGACCTTTGGCAGGCCTTGTATGTGAATGTGAAGGATCACAACAGAACCGAATGATCACCCAAGTCGATGGGCTGTTTTTAGACAAATTTTGCAGAAAGTAAATCTTACCTATAATTCAAGTAGTCGAAAATTGAATTTTTGGGAAATAGTTATTTGACAAGCAAATTCGGTTGTTCAGCGAAGAACAGCCAAAAGCAGCTAAAAGACTCGATCTTTGTCGATGTTTAATCAAAACTTTCCGTACTTCATATTTCCGGTATAAAATCAGCGAAATATTTTTTCACGCCAGTATTCAAGCGGATTTTATCTGCTGGTTTTCCATAAAGTGTCCCTAATTCAGAGATTCCACAGTGCGAAAAGTTAACTAATCAACTGGGACGGTCACCATGTGGTCGGCTACCTTCTAAAAACTTTTGTAGACCTTTTAGCTATTTTGAAAACAATCTGAATCGAGCGACATTTTGCATCATTTTGCACAATTTTCGAATGTGCACCAAAAGGATAGAAGCTCTAACGCCACTCTATCAAATCCCGTGTATAAAACTGTATAAAAATAACGCTCGATTCAGGCTCTTTTGGAGAACTGCTAAAAGGTCTGTTACAAAGGAAATGCAAGGGCAAACAAAGTTAGAGTAAGAACTTACTGAGCTTTGAGAATCTCACTTTCTCTCTTTTCCAACTCATTTGCAGCTTTATTTCTTTCTTCCTCTGCTAAACCTGTCTTTTCTTGCAAGCTCTTGCGTTCAGCCTCAATCTGGTGCTGTACACGTGCGACCTCAGTAGGAGACATGCATCTTGACACCTCTGGGATATCAGGACAAATCATTTGAGTAAGCAAATTGGAGCATCCTTTAAAGTTGTAAAGGGCTCATCCAGCATGCTTCGTACATGTCAACTCTTTGTTGTCACTATTTACAAGGCCATGAAAATGACGACAACAAAGGTGAAGATGAAGGTGAAGGTGAAGTTGCGGTTTTCAGCGCCAAGCACTGGGATCGCAGAAATAGCTAAGCGATCGAGTCCGCGATCTCTTATCATGACGCTCAAACGTACTAGAGAAATTTGAACCCCGTCCGCCTGACTGTTCTGGCTGTAAAGTCAGTGCATTACAACACGGCACCACAACACACTCGCCAATGGCCAACAAAGAGATGGCGCGCGCGCTTAGCATGCTGGTTGAAATAGACTCTTCAAGTCTCGTAAAACATTGAACAATTAAATTTGTGTAGCAGCAAGTTTGTTAGGGGCAGTACCACAAGTGTGTGTCTGGAGGGAGTTATTGTGATCACTTACTTTTCAAAAGAGGGTGCATAAACTGAACTCAACTCTGTTACGTATTACTTTGCCTACCTGCTGCAATAAAATATTTACCAGACTGTGAGGGCCATTCTTGGTCGATGGGGCAACCGTGTTTAAAGAAACTAGAATCAAATGAGTTGAAGCGAGATTTTAAACAGACTGAAACTCAAACTAAGCTTTGTGTATTAAAATGACTTTCAGTTAAAAAAGCACTGAGGCCTAAAAAGTTTTATGTTCAGTGAAACATCCTTTTTAGAATGAAGTACATGTTTGAATCATCTGCTATCTGTAGTTTGTCTTTGGTTGCTGATGTGCAAAATTACTTATATTAGCCTTAATCAAACCACTTTAACGGTCTTAGGTCAGTGGTCCACAGAGTAGCGGCTTGTTTGACATGGAAAATATTACAGTTGTAAATGACTGAATGATCTTAAGTCAACCCGTTTGACTTTTTGTTTGACTTAGCATAGGTTTCAAATCTTTAAAAAGCTGGGTGTAAAATTCAATGACCTATGTCTTTAAACTGCAGGGCCTCAAAGAAACTTGAACTATTTTAAAGAAAATCTGCCGTTGGACTTTTCTGAAATCTTCAATATTTTCAGAACTGCAGTGTTTTTCTTCTTTTTTAAGAATTCAAGAAAATGTTCGAAAAAAACTTAAAACTGTCGTAATTTCTAAACCTTTTGACGAGAGATCAAAGGATTTTCAAGAAAACCATGGTTTATGGATGCCTACAATATGGTGTCCAGCAAAACTCTCCCAGTCTTCTGGTTTGTGATTTAGAAATTTGATGACGTCACATCATAAAATGAGCTGAAATAGAAGAGGCCGTAATTTCGACAAATAATCAGGATTTCTGAAAGTCCAACGGTAGAATCATAGAAAAGTGGCTAAAGTTTCTTTCAAGTCATTCAGTTTAAAGAAATAGGTCACTGAATTTCACACCGGCTTTTTTTCGTAGATCTAAAGATTTGGAGCCTATGCTTTTGACTTTCAGTATTGCTTGGCCCGTTAAAACCAGAACTTACCCATTTATAGATGAGAGGTTTCGGTGCATTTCTAACACAAGAGAAATGAAATAAAACTAAAGGTTAGAAACTAACTTTTCTTGTGTTTCTTCTTTCTTGGTTGTCCATCTTCTCCTGGTTCATCATCTTCATCTTCCTCTTCAGAGCCACTAACTTCCCCTCCTGTAACGGATATTTCCAGCTGATAATACTGTGCTAAGGGATTAACAACGAAGTTGTTCCATTTTGGAAGACTGTATAGGAAGGAAAATTCGAAGTCTAAGCTTTCTGCTAAACCTTATTAGCTATTCTGATATATTCTGACCTTCGATTCATCGGTAAAAGAATGGTTTTGTTAAAGGTATGTGGCAAATGAATCATAAACTTAGGGCGTATTTAACGTTGCATTACATTCGAGAGGATTTCGCAAATGGACGGCTGATATGAAGCATGTCACTGTTTGACGGGACTAGAGCCCATGGTGTTCGTAAAAAATTCATAATTACATAATCTAAGATTGTATGAAAACAGCTAGGAAATGCTCCTCTTGTTAACAGATGTCTCAAAACATAGTTCGGCCTAAATAACTGGACTTAAAAAGGGCATATGTCATGAACCTCATTGGTTAATGCAATACAGTTCTCTCTATTGTTTATTACAAAAGCACAGTATCGAGGCTGCATATTTTACACCAGTAAAAATTCATGAAGCAGAAAGAAAAGTCACGAAACAATGGATTTTCACTACAAACTCGTTTGTTGCATTAACCAATTGCTAGTCCTTTAACATAACTTTAAAGCGTTTGAGAATGATATGAAAAATGAAACTCGGCGTAGAAGATGCCTTCCCAATCAGCTTTTACGCTTAATATTTTGAAATAACTACGATTTTATCAATCGACTGATTGTCTGATTAATTACTGAGGATAACAGCTATCAGAAGATAACAAAATAAACCATTCGAACGGAGTCAAGAATATATTCATCCGTCGGGTGCAGCAAATCTGTTACTTTGTTTTTCTAAATCCAGTAAAATTACGAACTTAGATCTTGAAACTTACCTTCGGCTAACTGCGCTCTAAGTTTCTCTAATTCTTTCTGAAATTCTCTGAGCAATGCATCTTTTGGATCTTCATTGATTTTCGCCTTATTCTTTATATTCTTAGCTCGATTTGCGTACCTGAAAAGTATTGTTCAAAAGTATTGTTCAAAACAAGACTGAAAATTCATTTATTGAACAAGGTTGACCGTTGAATTTGAGCCATTTTTGTACTGCACAATTATTTAAACTAACAAAATTTATCTGATTATATCTTAGGATAGGGGGGGCTCTCTCCTCGATTAGTTTACCTATTGAGAGAGCTCCTCCTTTAAGTAATTCCCTGCATACAATTTATTTAGCCCCCCTTTGTATCTTTTCTTAGTGTCGTATTAATTTTTGTATCATTGTATTAATTTTCTGTGTAAAATTTTATATATCTAGTCTTTGTAGTTCAGTTATTTGTTTGTATCGTTGGGATTATAAATTGTATGTAGTGAATTCAAATATGATGAAACTGAAACTGAAACTGCAAGTAAAGTAAAGATAAAGTCGAAAACAGAAGCAATTGTAATTATATTTTCATAGTTATTCTCACTAATGCGAATATGTATCTATTCTGAAGTGATAACAAATGAAACGTCGAGAACAGAAACATTTGTATTCATGTCTGTAGAGTGAGGCTCTTTTCTCATTAATATAGGCTTTTGTTGACCGAAAAAGTGATAATATCATCTACTAAAATAAGAGGCCCTTTACATGAGACCAGACATGAAACTTAGGGCGACATGAACTGATGCTGGCGTGAAAATTTGAGAAAATTCACTTCTGTTTACATGGGACATGATATTGACTCGACATGAAAGTTTCCACCTACGTCATCCATCTTTCACGTTACTTGATGTAGATATTTGAGAAAGAACACAAAGGAAATTTGGTTTTCATATCGCCCCGATTCGAGAAAAAATGTGCTTAATTGACATTTTCATGACTTTCCATGCCGGCATGAAAAAGCGAATGAATTTCATGTCGCCCCAAAATGAAAGTTTCATATCGCCCTGACATCATGTAAACACAACAGTAGCTCAAACCATATGAACCTCATGCCGGTGTAATATGCGTTTCTGCATGGCATGCGTCTCTGCATATGGGCTGCTGCACAATGACATGAGTTACATGTCGGGTATCATAGGCTGTTTTAAAGAGGGCATATGCAGTGAAAACCCGCATAAAAGATCCCGTGATTTTCTGTCACAGGCTGAAATGGTTCTTATATATATATGATGATGCTCTACAGGATAAGAGCCTCCGTGGAACTTAACTCAGTTCTAGGTTTAACGTAGTTGTACGGGATTTTATTTACTGGATGGAATTCAGACACCCCTAAGATTGGTTTAAATGATCACCTTCTTGTACTCTACCTCTTGCACATGTGTTTAATGATCTAGCAAATATACCTGGATTTGCACCAGTGCTTCGGTCATTGTTAATACGTTGTAAAAGAACCTCCTTAACTTGCCAGGCTGATATGGGTAATTATGTATATGGTGTTTAATAGGCCAAATATCAACCTGGCGGTTCTTAATTTGCAGTTTCTTTTACGCGGGCCTTTCCTGTTTGAAAGCACGGCGAATATATTAAGAGATACTTAAGTGCAGACATCAAAAACGAAGAGTTTTGACATACAAAACATTGGATCAGGTTCCACTGTTTTCCAGCAAAAAAATGATGAAACGGAGACTGAAAACGTAAAAGCGAAGAAGAAAACCGGCTTCTTGGCAAAGAAGAAATCTATCTTTTACCTCAACGTACTGATTGTCTCATCAATGTTGTAGTGAGCTGGGCCAACATTTGCAATCTAGTCAAAATTAAAGTATAAATAAAATCATTTGTCATAATTTGACATTGTGATAAATAATATCATGAGCGGGGCAATAGAACTGTGAACCTAAAATTAGCATCCATAAGACTGATAGTTACTTCACAGACAACTTTTGATTTATTCTCCACTTTCGAGCAAAATAATGTGCCCTATGTCAACTAAATTCTCAAAATTCAATGCTACAATTTTGAACCCTATGATCTGTGTTTAGTTCAACCAAAGCGACGTCCAAATGAGAAATCAAAATCTGTCTCGAACCACGTGTCACGTGAGATTTGCGAAAACGCAAAGTTATTAACAGCAAAACACTTGCTGTTATTCGTGAACATTTTCACGTGACATCTAACTTTAGGGAGACAAAAGGGATATATATATTTAAGCTATATGACAAAAAATCGTACCATTACAGTCTTTGAATTCCCTCCTAACGAATCTTGCAGCAGCCTTGTCAGTTTCGAGTTTCTGTATGGAATGTGCGTACTTTTTCCATCAACTAAAGCAGAAATCACATTTCCAAGAGTCGAAAGCGATAAATTGATGTTATTTGCTTCTTTTAATCTAATTCCATCAGCTCCAGTCTTTGCTTGTCGTTCTGAGCCCTGAAATAAACAAGGGAACATTACTAAAAGATAGAGATGAAGATGGCAGGCAGAAAGACGAAGATTACAACTTCATTAAGCATAGGTTTCAAATCTTTAAATCTACGAAAAAAGGCGGGTGTAAAATTCAATGACCTATTTCTTTAAACTGAATGGCTTGAAAGAAACTTTAGCCACTTTTCTATGATTCTACCGTTGGACTTTTCAGAAATCTTGACTATCTGTCGAAATTGCAGCCTATTCTATATTTCAGCTCATTTTATGATGTGACGTCATTAAATTTCTAAATCACAAACCAGAAGAGTGAACGAGTTTTGCTTGATACCATAATGTAGGCATCCATAAACTATAGTTTTCTTGAAAATCATTTGATCTTTCATCAACAGGTTTAGAAATTACTATAGTTTTAAGTTTTTTCGAAAATTTTCTTCAATTCTTAAGAAAGAAGAAAAATACTGTAATTCTGAAAATATTGAAGATGTCAGAAAAGTCCAACGGCAGATTTACAGTAAAATAGTTCTGGTTTCTTTGAAGCCGTTCAGTTTAAAGAAATAGGTCATAGAATTTCACACCCAGTTTTTTAAAGATTTGAAACCTATGCTACTTCATTACTGTTCCAAGTACCGGGTTAGACTTCGTTTGCATTTCATAAATATTTCTTCCATATATTTCCAAGCCAAAACCATTCAGTTTCAATGCAGAAAACTGACATTCACATAGTCAGTCTAGTACAAGGATAGTATAAAACTAAATTGTAAATCGTCCTTTGTACACAATGCAAACCAATACTATAAGTGTTTTCGTTATAAAATGTTTGGTAATGTAAAGTAAACTATAATTAAACAATAGTTTGACTACAGATCAATAACACAGGAAGTTATAATCATCATGTTTGTCAAAATTCAATTTATCAATTTTCATAGAATAAACCTTATACAAAATGAATGAAATGAAAAGCATATTCCACTTTCAAGCATTTTTCAGGACCAAAGTAATCTTCTTCCAAGTCGATTGACTTACCGCCAAGTCAACCATATGAAGTTTGCCCATACGCAAATGTTGCTGTCCATCTGGGCCTTTTTCACTTCTTTCTATCGTAATCGTGAAAATTGCATGGGATCTTGATGACGTCGCATTCATATTAGTGGAACCAACGGATCCTGGATATAAAAACACAAAATTTAACTGCCTGTCTGCTTTGGCCCTGGCACTCTGTTATTATTCCTTGATATGCAAGAGTAACAGAAGCAAAGGTACACAGTTACGGTAGAGCTACCGGCTGCCAAAAACGTACTCCTGTTTGAAAAATCTACAAAACTGTATTACATGGCTAGTCTTAAAATTTCTTTTCGCAGCAAGTAGATCAAGCACCAAATCACATTGCCATGTGCAGCTGATCTTGTGATTGGCTTTAAAATTGGCATAGGTTAACTAATTTTTGGGCTGCCTGGTTTTAAAGAATTCTGCAAACAACAAGAAACGCAAACTTCCATTGCAAGACTTGGAGGCAGGATTATCAAAAATGTCAAAATAATGACTCTTAGGCAAGATTTACGATAGCTCACTGCTCACAATAACAGTTTCCAACCTAGACTAATGACATTGTCCCAGTTATCGCAACAATAGCAACGACAACAACAACAACAACATTTTCTATTTTTGCTCAAACTGGGACTTTTAGATTTTCATAAAAAAATAGAGACAGAAAAGAACAGATTAGCCGTGCACTCTGAAACGCGCGTAAGGTGTAGTTTCAGAAGCGGAGCAAGAAACCTTCGGCAGTTGAAAATTCTAACTGCTGCGGTGAACTCATGGAAGCTAATTGACCTTAAAGAAGAAGAACTCCTTGTTCATAGTGACAGATTTGTTTATTCTTGGGTCGAGAAAACATTCATATGGATACTTGCAGCTTTTCTTCATGGCTAGCATCACTGAGAACTTGAATTTTACAGTCTCCTAGCATCGGAGCCTCGAGCTGGCAACTTAGGCCCATCAGTCATTACCTGGAACACTCAGCTTTTCGGACAGTGTTACTGTGGGTTACTGTGGCTTCCATATGCAGACATGAAATCGAAGGGGAAAGCGTCGTCCTAACTTTCAATATGCAAGCTCATGAGTCGTAGTTTGAGCGTCCATTAGCCTATCAATAGCGATAACTAAGAACATATGCAATCAGTCTATTTCCAACCCGTTATTTAATGCCTTTCAAGTAAACGAAATGAAACTTTATCATCTTCAAATTCATTTGGATGATTGGCAAAACAGATCAAAACGAGAGTTCTATAATAGGTTTGATAATATCTTCTTTTTTAAATATATATTCCATTAAAATTTACAAGACAAATTACCTATTACGCTACCTACTAATTACTCTACGAAACAGTACAAGGACGATAATACCATTGGGAGCAATAGACTGTGACAACCCCATGGCAATTAACATAGAAAGAAATAAAAACAACCGGGTGAATCACGAAAGATGTATCACCTACCCACAAAGCCGCACCAAAGATTCACCGAGCGATTTGCACAATTTGATGGGAATTGGACGATGCGTCTAAGAGGCTTTAACGAACTTGTCCGGGTTTCGGCTGAGGAATTTGAAGTTAGAATTTGGGACGAATCCACACTAAAGTTACTTCTAAAAGTCCACCAATATTTCTGCAATCGTAAAATATATCAGTGTTTCGTTTGTTTCTCTACGAAGCACAAGATTCCATCTTCAAAATAACACTTTCATTTTGAGAAAAGTCGTGGAAAATCACTGTGATATGGCCAATCAAAAATACTGCGAAATAGTCGTTTCGAAAGAAGTTTGTTTACATTACGTGACCCTGCCCCTTAAAAAAATTGCTTGAACAAACTTACGATTTTTATTTCCGGTTGTCATGGTCCTATCCATATCATCAGCATTATTCACAACATACGATGACAGATCTTTAACATATACACCAACATCTGGTCGCTCTTTAACCTTTAAAAACATATTTGAAATACAGATTTTCACAAAACGAGTTAAATAAACCTGTTCTAACACCCCCCCCCCAGTAACGACCACCCTGAAACGTTGCCCCGCCAACGTAAAAGGATGACCCGCCAGAAAAATGTGCTTCCCCGCCAAGTTTGAGTTTAAAGCACTCTACCTGCCCTGTTTCTGTTGCTTTCCCGTCGAAATTTTTGTTTCCCCGTCAAAAAATCATACAAGCTCCATCACAGATGATAGCCAAAAGGTTTTATTCCCCGTCACGATATTTTCAATCCCCGCCGAAAATGTATAGTTTCATAATTTCCCCGCTGTACTTTTAATGTCCGGCGGGGTCGTTACTGGGGGGGGGTGTGTTCTAAATACTTTCAAAACGTATCCAAAGGATATTTTTCAGAAATAGCAAGCAACTAAAGAAAAATGTAGTCTGAGTTCCTCCAAAGTCAGGATCTCCTTTCAACAACGGTAAATGGCTCCAGGATTGATTCAATCGAAAAAAGAAACGATATTATGACTTTGTTCGAGCATTGAGCTCAAATCTTTAGAAGTGTGGTTTTAAAATTCTCTTAAATTTTTCTTAGAATCAAATAGCTAGAAAGGAATTAGAGTACTTTGCTGTTAATCTGCCGTGGAAATTTCTGATACCATAGTTTCAAAATGGTATTATTTATCATATCTGAGGCTGTGACGTCATCAAATTTCTAACTCCTAAACAAGAATAACAAACAATTTCTGCTTGCCATCATATTGAACAAGGGCAGATTTTGTAATACAATAGCACCAGTCGCTTTGGTTCACACCTCAATTCAAAGCGATTAGCGAATGCAGACAAAAGAAATTCTCTCAAGCAGAAATTCAAAACAAACGATGAAACCAGTACGGCAAACTCTTGTTTGGTGCGGCCGAAGGGAGGTTTTTAAGAGAAGGTATCTGCTTATAACGAAAGAAGAAGGGTAAATCTAAAGTTCTGTCTCGCGGATTTTGTATATTTGATTCAGAAACCGAGCAGAGGGCATTACAATTTTTGCATATCTATTGTTCAGACGTACGCAGTCACTCCTCAGCTCCTGAATCAAATAAACAAAATCCGCGAGACAGAACTTTAGATTTACCCTTCTTCTTTCTTTATAAGCACATAACTTCTCTTAAAAACCTCCCTTCGCCCGCACCAAACGAGAGTTCGCCGTACTGGTTTCAGGGCAATTTTGAGGCCTCGTTTGTTTTCAATTTCTGCTTGAGAGAATTTCTTTTGTCTGCATTCGCTATGAAAATCGCTTTGAATTGAGGTGTGAACCAAATTGACTGATGCTATTGTATTACAAAATCTGCCCTTGTTATCATATTGTAGAATTTCATTAACTATGGTTTTCTTGAAGATTGTATCAATTTCCTCAATTGATTTATGACTTCTGATGATTTTAATTTTTCAAAGTCTTCCATGAATGCTTTCAAAAATAATCAAAATGTCACAATTCTGAAAATGATCAATGTATCAAAGAATTGCCACGACTGATTTACAGCAAATCACCCATAGTTCCTTTCGAGATATTCAATTCAAAGAAAAATGCAATCAAATTTTACACCCAACCTTGACCGGATCTGAAAGATTTGAGCTCCATGCTCCTTGTTCCAGCCTTTTTCAGGAAGATTTGAAATGTTGAGAAGGTCACAATATAATGGCTGACCATGATCAGTTCACGCTCCATCATGGCAACAGTGAAAATCAAATCAGGTGCCTACGGATGAATAACTCAAAACCTAGGAGTAAGAGGACAGCTCCCGATGGCGTCAACTTATCAGCATAGCATTGCGTTTTCCAGAATACGCAATCATGAAATACTCGTCAGTTTCAACGTCACATTTGTCATCAAAATTGTGGAAAGGCTAACTTAGATGTGCAGATATACTCATTAGAATGGGTTGCATCGTCAATTTTCTCTCATAACCGCAACTGTCAGTATTTTTCAGTACGATAAATGTGCTTTATAGGATTGCTATTCCATGTAAATAAAGCAAGAGTCCTAAGGAAATTTATGTGAATCTACTAATTTCGATTACCATATTTTTACAGCTATGCGAAGCCTCGATAGATAATGACGTTTATCCAGCAAAGCAACGTAAAAGGCAATGTCTCGGGGACGGAACAAACCTTTTACCGCCACGAACGTTCGTTTCAATTTCATTTTTCCGCAACTGCATTGCAACAGAAAAGCCGCATGCCGCACTGATTTTCTTGCTGAAACCGTATTCCGCATCCACAATATAGCCGAATCCGCCTAACCGCCAAATAATAGGCCCCCTTTCGGGTCAATAATCAATCATTAATAATTTCAAATAACATGCTTCAAGTCGAATGAAAGATATGAAATGTGATTCAAACATATGCCTATGGTTGTCATGGCTCAAGAAAATATTTTTCTTCCTGGTAGCAAGCCAATTACCTTCATTATTTTTTACACAATTTCTTCTCCTTTCCCAATAAACCACCCCATTCTATCCCTTTACCTTCTCTCGTTCTTTCTTGCCCCTTCCTTTCCTTCCTCCTTTCCTTTCCCTTCTTTCCCCTTCCTTCCGTTCGTTTTTCCTTTCTTCCTTCCTGGGAAATTTGAGCATGTCAGCTACCATTCTGATGGCGCCGCTACCATGCTACTAGCTCTAATGTTTGTCAGCCTTGTCTTAAACTGTTTAAATAGTTTGAAAAAAACTACAAATTCCGATTCCTTTCCTCCCATTTCTAGCATCAAAATTATAAACAAGTAGGTCTATATTAGACCTTATACAAGCCATGTAATTTGTCTGAGCATTCCTAGAGGATGTTTACATTCACTGCAATTGTTTTAAAGCTGAAATATAGGGGGAATCGGAACAACAGTTTTTCTTTTTTCATTGAGAAATCAAAAAACCTCTAAACAAATCACTCTTGATTCTGGACGGGTACGACCGGTAACAGGGAATTCAGCTTTGGTCTATTATATGGAATGTTCCCGCTCTGTCTTTACAAGAAAATAGCGAAGCCTTCTTACTATACAAGGCGCCGACATTTCATTCTGACTCAATGAGGGAAACTAAACAGGTAAGCTGATCAAGCAATTTTAAGAGCAAAATGGGCAAACATGTCCTAAAACAGATTTTGGTGGTCTTGCAATTAAAACAGATCTTGACAACGCCTTGTTTCTTTCGTACATGCGTTAGATACATCTCTCGTGCAAAACATAATGTTTAAGCCATAGTTTAAACAAGTATTGATAGCGTGTTTCGTAATTAACACGTAAAGAACCACTAGTGGTGGTCCATTCGTCCTCCTTTGATTGAGTGGATTAAAAATATTTCGCAATTTCTAAATCTCAATTTACCTTCTAATGCATGAAACAGTACAATTTATCTACAATGCGCTCAGAATCTCTCTGTTAATAGATTTTTTTCGGAATACACACAAAAAGGTCTGCCAGTACAGCACGTCTGTCACAGCGTTTCCATGCCTTGGATTAATTTCATTTCGAAAATGATAATTCTCGCGTTGCCATGAATTAGAAATTCCTAAAACAGTAACTGTTCTTGAATAATCGTGCTCTAAGAAACGTATCTGACATAAAATATTCAGTACAACTCTTTTCTGCTGAGTTGGATCAGATAAACTCCTTGTGAGCAGAGCATATACTTGCACCATTTAATGACATTTTCCCCCAGGAAGTAATCAATGAATTATATCCTAGTTTCCTTACAATATAATATAACAGTCGATTGAGAAAAAATGTTGCACTGTTCCTACTTTCATTGACAGAGTTAACTTCGCAGATTTGTTTCTTTAAAAGTCCTATGGAAGTCAACAAGAACAGATAAAGCAGAAATAGGACCTGCTACTTTTGAGTGACAACCAAACAAAACGATTAGCAATTGTAGACAAAGGTAATTCTATGCCTGCTTGTATTAATTACAATGACTCAAAAAAGATAAACAATGTACAGATATACCTCTAATCTTGCTTTTTGATCTTTGCCCAATAGATCTCGAACATTTTCATTGTAAATCTCTAGATATGAAACTCTCACAAGGAACCTGAAGAGATAATACCACAGGCTCTAAAGTGAGTCAAAAAATAGAATTCGTATTTCCACACGAAAATACTAATAATTTCCATTTCACTTCACTTTCGTGATAAGGGAGTAATGCTGTTAGAAAAGAACATCTGAAAATGATTAGGTAGCAGTACAATCCTCAACCACCCCACTTGTCAAATAAAATTGATTTTTGCTGTGTGTCAATAAATGAACGACATGCCAACCATACAAACAGTGATATACTGTAATTGCGCCTGTACTGTGAAACCCCCTTCCCCTATTTCCACATTGTTTCCATGACTGTAGACATTCAATGCAAGATACTTCTTGAGTTAGTGAGATCACAAACATTGACATAAGAGTTGGCTTTGCATTTGGTGACGAGAGGGTCCTGGTGAAGACTGTGGTCTCTGGTCCATTTTGTGATCTTTTCGTCATAAATTCTGTATAGGAGTTTAGGAGTTTGACTTACTAATTTTTGAGAGTTTACTGATAGCACAAGATCGGCCATAATTGAATTCCCAACAGTCGTCAATTCCACTCTGTCTTTTTTAGTTTTCCCAATGTATATTTCTTCTCGGTGGTTTTCTCTTTTGATAACTAAATTACATAATTTATAGTGTCTTGCGTTTATCTTGAGATCTTAGTTTCATGGGTTGATAATGAATTGTGTTGATTCGAAACATTCTAGAAAATTTGAACACTAAAAATGATTTGAGTCGTATAATTTGAATTTTGGGCCTTTGCCTATTTAACCACTGGATATGTTGAATGAATAGAATGAATAACAATGATTGTCATTTTTTTGCTCGTCCTGAGATTCCTAATATATTCTTTGTGCAAAGAATATGACAGACTGTACGATGAAAACTTTAAGATCAAATACCTGACATCCTCATCAAGCCTTGAAATAAAACCAAAAATATGTGCAAATGAGTTTGGAATGATTCCTCTCAATTCAGGAACTGTCCTCACTCCCTCCATTGTAAAGGTTTTCCCAGTACCTGTCTGACCATATGCAAAAATTGTTCCTATAAAGATAACAGTATCATTAACCCTCATCTGCCTTCACTGTACATTGACTAAAGGCTGCCTGTCATGCAAATTGAAGCAAAAAATACCCAGACAGCTACTGTATAGCAAACATCTCCTGGTGCAATATCCATGTTTTCAATTTTAAAAGTTTTATAGTTCATCAGGAATTCATTGTGAATATATAACTGAGGGTGGAAAATTTACCCTGATGATCTTCATGGTCAAATCCCTTATAAATTATCCTTTTTGATCATGTAAAATTCAACATACCATAAACACTTAAAAGGGCAAATTTGTACATATTTAGACATGGTACAGTATATTCATTGTAGGTTTTACAGTAAATTTGAACCTGGGGTCAAGAACCATAATTGTATGAAGAAATTTTGAAAAAAAATTTAAAATGAGGCTAGGAAATAGAATTTTCTAGAATTTTCTTTTCTTCCATTAAAATTTTTCTTTCAATGACACCTTTGGAGGGACCATTATGGAATCAAGGTCGCACTGACATTTTAATGCTATCCCTGCCATTTTACCTAAGGGTGTTTTTAATGTAGATAGCTGTATATGTTTTAATATCACACGCCTGTCATTAGATTTTTCTTTCCTTTTTAAATAGATTTATTGTATTTTAATATTTGATAGTTTTTGTTATTTTGGCGAAATTATACATACATACATATGAGGCCATTGCTTGGTAAGGTGCATTTTCTGCTGAAAATTTCTGCTAGGGACTTTAAAAGCCAATGATATAAACATGTGTATGATTTTATGAATGATCCGGAGCAGTTGATTTGATTGCATACCATTATATCCTTCAATAACACTTTCAACAATTGGTCTTGCACCATCATTGTACACATCTGTTTGTTTGCATTCTGGAGCAAACACTCTGTCAAATGTGAACACTTTTGGTGGCTCAGCTCCTTTAGATGTTGGATTTGAGATTGTAATTGATCCTCTGACTTCATCAACCTTGACAGCCATTTTGTGGCCACTACCCTTCTCTTTGTCATTCATTGGACGACACCTTACGATGACACGCACATTATCAGTATCTTGGTTCACCTGCAATATGAAATGATTTACTGTATGATAATGGCTAGATTTATTATTGTGTGAAAAGCTCAATGAAGACATCAAAAAAATGTATCTTTTAACCATGCCAAATATAAGTATTTATTCACATTTGTCAAGAAAATCATTGTATCAACTTAGTAGCTGTTGTCTCTTTGTCCTAAGTCAATTTGGTGTGTGAAAACATGCAATATACAATTATCATAAACATGTTATATACTGTACACACAGTAAGCTATAATTGTATACTTGTCTCCATGGGATTATCATGATGATGACTGTCCTTGTTTTGAAATCATCACTTAGGCAATGTTATCGGAAATATACTTTGAAGCCAAATAAACCATAACTCTAGAACACAACCAATTTTTAATGAAATGAACTACTTCATCATCCATTGGTGTGGTGGCCAGGGAGGCCCTGGGGTACATGCCCCAAGTGACGTGAGCAGATAGGGCACCAAACCAGGTTGGAAAGTTTGTCAACTGCGCACCGAATGCCAAGAGACTGATAAAATTTTGCGCACCAAAATGAAATTAATGTGCTCACCAAAATTAAAATAGAAATAGCAAGGGATGGCCCAATTCTGATTCTTTATGATAATGTTTTATAATCTTATCATGTTCAGCGAGCTCTCGTTCAGTTGGTCAAATTTTAATTTCTGGCTCATCTCAACTTTAGGTAAAATACCAATTACAACTCAGAGCCCCTCTTGTTCAGACTCATTGTGGCAAGAATCGCCGTGATTTATGCGCTCTGCGCACCAATTTTTTTACATTCGCGCACCAAAGTTTTGAAGTGGGCCCCGAAGTTCTTCGGCGCGCAGTACGAACTTTCCAACCTGGGCACCAAAGGCGCCCAAGATGTTCATGGGGTGCCACATGCCCAAAGGCTTTGTTCACACTAAATCACTTAAGAATGCGCAATGTGACAGCAAAAGTGTGGGAGATGTTTATTGCATGAGAAAATGAGCTGTGAAAGCACAAGTAAAATGGGTTCAGAGAATGTGCTATCTTAAATGTTATTAAATATTTCTGGTTCTGGATCCCGGAGATCCCATTATTGTTGGGAAAAGAAACTGACAGTGACAATTAGCAACGCAACAAACAGCAGACATCAGTCTAGACTGTGTCTCGTGTGTCTGCGCTGCGCATGGATTCTGATTGTTATCACAACTCTGATCATACTTACTGTCATTTTGCAATATCAAGCAACTGGTCTTTCTCGCTTGCAACCTTCACCGGATCAACTTTCACTGGATTCCTTGCCTTGCTTTTCAAGTTTACTTGGCCAAAGGGAAACTTTGCTGACAGGCGCGCCAAAATAAACACTTCTAATCAAAACACTTAGCTCAGCAAATCGTCTTCTTTTGATACAACAAAGTCATGTTGCTACTTCTTCGTCATTTCTGGGCCAAGATGCCATATGTTTCCTTTGCAGAGCTTCACTTTTTGGCTGCAGAAGTTGAATCTTAGACGTTCCTTCCTGTGGCGCGCGTCGTCGTCGTTGTTGTCAAGTGAATTATTTTCTCAAAAATTTATGCCGAAGCCATGTTTGATAGAGAGGTCATTTCCCTCGCAGTAACGTGTCCCAATTTTGGCCACTTGCCCGCGTTTATATTAGCAGAAAGTGGCTCTAAGACTCAAATTTCTTTTACTGATAAACACTGAAATTGACGATTGTGTGGAAATTTAATCTTTATTCTTAATCCTTTCAAAACAAATCATTTTGCAATTACTTTAGAACAAAAAGTTTTTAAGTTTTTGGAGATGTTAAGCGTTTGAAAACGAGGTAATTTCCCTCGCATAAAGAATCCCACAGAATCCCTTTGTTTGGATCAGTACCGCCATTCCACTGGAGGAAGACTTGTGAGTAGAAAAGAAGACATTTGAGACATTTGACATCATTGGAAACTTCAAACTGCAATTTTCTTCACCCACTATCATCTGAACAAGGCAAAGATGGAAGAAGACGAAAGCTGCGAGATCCAGTCGCCACCAGCTGCAGTCCCTCCTTCTCAAGAAGAAGTCCAAGATGATTGCTTACCCAAGTCTCCACCTCCTGGCCTTCCCATTTTCACCACAGCAAATAGCAAGCCACTAGACATTGATACAGTTGTTGACATCCTAAAAAACGTTGACAAGTATGAATCTATCGCATGTGATGCAATTCCACCAGATCCAAAGGCTGGCAATGTGTTTCTTTATATACCCAAGAGCGAGTCTGATAAAAGTAGGTTTGACTGTTTGGAATTGTTGAATTGAATAATGCCCTGCTACTTTTGATGTTTGTTTTTATATCAACAGTGGCGGCGCCACCGGGGGGGACAGGGGGGACTTGACCCTCCCAAATGCCAAAAGTCAGCAAAGATTGGCAAAGAAAAATAAGAAAAATGGCATAAAATTAGTTGGGTATGCTTTAAGATTGAAAAAATTATGTCAAATTTCCCCTCCCCCACTTCTTTCGGGTTTTGCAGAGTTGGCGCCATATCAACAGAGTCCTGAAGGTGGCCATACTGACAATGCCACATGGAGAACGTCAGCTCAGTGGCAGATAAACTCACTACAAGGTGTCCCAAAAAACATGTGCACTGTTTGAGTGGCTGCTGCCAAGCAACAATGAATTCAATTTTCTGCTTTTAAGATTTTTAAAAGAAGCAACTTCAACTTGATATTTTTCACAAAGTTTGAGTAAATCTGATAATTAGTTGCTGATTTATGGAGCAAGAAAGTCAAAATCATTGACTGCCTTCCTCAAAACCAGAGGATTCATTGGTCTCAACATGAGTGACAGGACACAAAAAGATTGGGTGGGGCCTAAGCTACTCTCGCAGTGATTACTGAGACCAAACGTTATGAATTCAGTTTGCAATCAATATGTAATGATGTAAGGAATACTTACTCGTGTTCTTGTTCTTCTCTGTCATTTCCTTGCCTTGCAGTTTCTGCCAAATACAGCCAGCATCGGAGCAAGATTCCCCTTCCACAACGTAGGTGCGTAGTTTTGAAAAGGTGAGTGCGGAGGAGCGAAAATATATTAGCCATGTCAGTTCTGTCGTGGAAGGGGAATCTTCCTCCGATGCTGGCTGTATTTGGCAGAAATTGCAAGGCAAGGAAATGACAGAGAAGAAAAAAGAACATGAGTAAGTATTCCTTACATCATTACATATTGATTGCAAACTGAATTCATAACGTTTGTCTCAGTAATCACTGCGAGAGTAGCTTAGGCCCGACCCAATCTTTTTGTGTCCTGTCGCTCATGGTCTCAATATGTTAAAATCAAAGAAATTGATTGAAGAAACATACCTAGCCTGGTTTTGTCATGTTCACAAGTGAAACAGATGTTCATAAATTTGGATTTGTGGTAACCAAATTTAGAGTTGCTAGAAATGCTGATGTGGAACACAATTCTGCAGGCTATCACATGCATCTATCTGTTATTTTGCTTCTCAAAAGTGATAGTCATTTTATACAAACAAGATCGTGATCAGCACACTGCCTGGTCATTATTCCTGAGCTGTGTAGTCATTAATTATACCTGAATTTGTTTTCTGATGTAAATAAAAAGTTGAAGTCCATTTGATGCTAAAATTCATGTTGCAACGTTACATGAATTCCTCACATCTAGAATTTCCTTGCCAATGGCTTTTATATACACCTCATTGCTTTTTTAGATTAAATTGAAATCACACTCTGAAGAGGAGGACACAAGTCTGAAAGGTCTCAGTGTGTTAAACCTCAATATCTTTATTCGTCCATCCGCTCTTAAAAGTTTCTTGTTATAATTCTTACCAAGTTTTTTTAAGTAGGCAAAATCCAATGATTTGAAGGAACCAATGATGTTGATTTTCTGTCTCAATAAATCAGCAACCATTTGTCTGATTTACTCAAACTTGGGGGCAATCTGTAGGTTGAAATCTTGTCTATTCAGAAATTAGACAAATGGGAAAGTTGGATTTAATGGCTCCTCCACAGTAGCTATTCAAATAGCCTAACATGTTGTTTGGGAAACCCTCTCTGAGTATACAGACCAGCAGAGCAGAGGCTTTATTCAAGCAAACTCCAGAGGGTGCACTTTATTTAAGGAGTCACATAATTTTTAGCAGCTCACCTTCCCCCCCCCCTCCCTTCTCTTTTGCCATAGGCCTTTCACACACCCTTTTTCAAAAATATTTCAACATCTACTAGAATTTTCTTTTCCTCCATTAAAATTTTCTTTCATTGACACCTTTGGAGGGACCATTATGGAATCAAGGCCGCACTGACCTTTTAATGCTATCCCTGCCATTTTACCTAAGGGTGTTTTTAATTTAGATAGCTGTATATATTTTAATATCACACGCCTGTTATTAGATTTTTCTTTTCTTTTTAAATAGATTTATTGTATTAATATTTGATAGTTTTTGTTATTTTGGCGAAAATGTACATACATACATACATACATACATTTTTATCAGCCTATTGAGGGAAATTGATACAATCTTCCCGAATGCCAAAATTTACGAAGGTCTACAGCCCGGGGGGGGGGGAACTTCCCTATGGGTAAGACGGGGATGTGCGCCAGTTTTGGGTAGTTTTTGGCCTGAAAATTCTGTGATTGGGGTATCCTTTTACTGGAAAATTTCTGTGATTGGGGTGTACTTTCACTCCGAATTTTCTGGGATTGGGGTTTACTGTTATACTCAAATTCTTTATAAATTTTCGAGCAACACGTGGTCAGTTTCAGGTGAACTGATTTCAAGCATTTTTGTGTTGAAAAACGTCCTCAGATCAGAACCTCGTTCCAATGGCAACTTGGAACCAAAATACTCGCTCCCAGCCCTCAATCCCTTAGCCCTTTGACGTCAAATTGTTTTTGTTATTTCTTTGATTGGGTATCAATATCTGACATATATTCTGGTATTGGGTATCAATATCGGACCAAATTTCTGGGATTGGGTCGTAACAAAAATCCTTGCGGCGCACACCCCCGTATGAATTTATAGTGAAGTACCCCCCCCCGGGATCTACAGTATGGTTGCAACTTGCAGGATAAATCTGTACCTCCTTTGGTTAAGGATTTAGAAATTTGATGATATCACATCCTCAAAATTAATAAATAACATCATTTTGAAAGTAATCAAGGTATGAAAAAATTACCACGGAAAATTTACAGCCAATTATCAAAAGTTCCTTTCAAGCACTTTAAAAGACCTTTTAGCTATTCTGAAAAGGAATCTTAATCGAACGATGGTTTGCTTCATTTTGTTGAATTTTCGAATGTGCACAATAGTGATAGAAGCCCTAGCGCCACTCTATCAAACCTTGTGTATAAGAATGTGTAAATATAAAGCTCGATCCAGGCTCCTTTGCTGAATAGCTAAAAGGTCTTTTCAAAGAAAATGTAATAGAATTTTAAAATCCACCTTTTTTAAGACTTGAGCCCTATGCTTTATTCCATGCAAGTCAGAAAATGCACACCCTTTGAAAGGTTACAGCTCCTTGAATCAAAGCAAAATGCTTTGTATTATCTGATTGAATAAATAGCCTTGAATTATTTTCTGAATTCTTTCTAGCATAAATTGGTCATTCTGTTCCGATTTACAAGAAATATTCTCAAGATATTCTCTTTTAGATACCTTCAAAAAAGCTTCCCAAAAAACACGGAAAAATCTCCCTGTGAAGGCTGATTTCCACCCAGTAGAATTTTCTGAGTAGTGGACTGAATTTTGTACAATAAAAGGCTTGTCATGCGTAAAATTCTAGTCAAATCTAAAGCGAAATTTTCTCTCTTAAACTATAAATTTCCAGTCCGAATTCGAATGAGTGGAAATCAGCCTTTACAGCAATGACTGGAACAAGCTTTGCTATTTGCTATTTTCTGGGGAGGATGAGAAAGTCATCCCTGTGGTATGAGAAACTTATTCAGGAGGATTCCATTCTCACAAGAAGTAAACTATATGCTTACACATGTAAAGGCCAATCTCGATTCCCGCATTTTAAGCATGTGTAGTTCATTTTTTTTTTTACATTTCCAGACTGGGCGCTGCAGTTCGCCCTTGAACTTTTCAGCGATCGCCAACGAAAGTTACGAAATTTGATTTAAATTTTGATTCCCATTTCAATTGCTGTTGTCTCACCAGCAATCAAGACAAAAAATTGGCGATTGATTTTTTGCTGCATTTCACCTGCAGTCTCACGAATCAATCGCTACAGTGCGCTTTTATGGAAGTTGGCCTTCAGTGTCATTGTTGGAAGTTGGGAGGAAAGCTGCGAAATTTTGCTCTGTGTTTTCACTTGTTTTCACAGATTTTTAAAGGGGCCATTTGCGCAAAATCTCCCATATCCATGGGAAAGAATGACTTATTAAAGATGGATAAACTTTTTGAATTGTGAAATAACAGTTTTCAGTATAATTGCTTTGATATTTTGGAGGCGGCATTTTGTTAGATGCTGTGTTTCTTCTCGTCCTTTTGACTCACCCGGTACTTTTTTCACAGATGATTGGCTCATAGGTTTGTTGCAATTTTTTAGATTCCATATAGTTTTTGCGATATGATATTTGAAATATTGGATACATTTTTACAATTCACCCGATGTATATCTGAAATTTCAGGCAAAAGACGTGACCAATATTTGTGGATGAACCATGGCCCTAAATCAATACCAGTAAAGAAACCAGTCATCCAGAAGCGTTATTTCGTTGCTAAGCTACCAGATGGCCGACCATCGAAGTTTCATAAAAGTGTGTACACGTTACTAAATGACATTCGACATCTAAAGCCTTGTATTATCCAATACATGGGAAGCATGGATGGAATCGCTATATCGGCGAAGAGACCGCGCAATCAAGGGGATAAATCAGAGTCGCCATCATCAGCTAGTAAAAGATCAAGATCTCTTGCAGGAGGCAATGCTTCTGTTAACGTCACACGGCCGGCCGTAGTGATACAACGAAAGCTACCAATAACCAAAAATGATTTCAAACAGCTACACGAATTGGCTTATAATCTCAATGGATTTGTCAACCATGTGCAGATAGCCCCGACATTTCAGTGTGTCATTGCTGTGAAAGATTTTGCTGATCATCTGGAGGCTGTGTTGCAATCAAGTATCGCAATGAATGAAACTGTGCTGTTCTCTTACTGCAGTTCCTACGAGATAGGTGGTTTAATCCTTTCTCCTTTGCTTTATTCTCATATTGCATTTGATGGTAAGCCTGCTGTACCATCACATTTTGTCATCCATGAGAAAAATGATGTAACCCTACACCAAGAGTTTTTCCGCATCATCCAAAATCAAGCTCCTTCTTTTAAAACGATTGAAGCTCCTATCATCACTGAAGGTGACCTGTTAAAGGATAACTGTATACAGGAAATGGGACTGAATTTGACCCCGATAGCTTCATGGAAAGCAGTTGTATTGCAAGCAAAGGAGTGGTTGTATGAGAATGGTGCCACACAACAAGAAGTGGCAACAGGACTTGATGACATGCGGAAGCTGATGTCTAGTGAATCTTTAGAGAAATACGAAGAGGGTGTAGAAAAATGCAAAGAGCATTGGGGAGCTTCGTTGCAGGAGTATTATGCTGTGAATATCGATCCAGCTGTGAGGGCAAAGCTAGGTAGATGGCTTCTTGATAGATGGGGAATTTTCAACCCGTATACAGGTGTAAACGATGGTCGAAATGACTGCCTTGAAATTGTCATACAGAATCTGCAAGCATTAGGAAATGCATCAGCTTATACCACAGCTTTAGCGTGCTATCTTGTTCAACAGTTCGTGAAGAAAGATCTCAAGGATAGCTTGCATGGCATGGGGAGATTCATTCCCAGAGAAAGTACCACAGATTGGAAGACGAGTATCGAGGGCTGGAAAGCCGTACCATTTTTATGTCTACCAGACAACATTGTGCATTACATCAAGAATGATCAGTTGGTATTACAAGATGGGTTTGTTGTTGAAAGAGCCGAGATTGATGCAAAGAAAACACTGCTTAATAAAGGCAGAAACATCTATGACAATGGTGGGGTGCATCATAATGGAGCGATTCAAGCATTCGTTGTCAAAGAATGGGAACGACCCGATGAGAGTTTCCTTGTCAAGTTACATCCTCGTGCTACATGTACATGCGACTCGGCTATGTTCTGTCAACATATAATTGCTGTTAAGATCAGCATCGGCATAGATATGGAAAGTGAGATGGAACGCCTAGATGCTAAATTTGTCACCAGAGCATTGAAAAGTTGTGAAAATGCTGCAGAAGGGATCAAACCAAGACGACGGCGTAGAAAGAAACAGGGAAATGACCTCGCTGATTTTGGCCTCGATGCTGTGCGCAAGCGGGAATCATCACGTATTGCTGGTCACGTGACCAAAGGGGAGCCAGCGTCAGATGAGGGGGAATCGGAAAATGAGAATGACATCACTGGAAATGGTCAAGATGGTAGCCATGTAGATTTCTTTCAAGCAGGTGGTCAAATTGGTTTCAATATGAACTTTCAGTAAACAGGGAGAGAGACTGCAGGAAGTCTATGTATTGTCAGAGAAATAATATCTAAACAATTTTGATGCTATCAACTTTTCCTGGGGATCTACCGTAGAAATATGTGTTTTTAAAATTTATGAGACATTTATTTTGTTTTCTAGTCACACTGCGTCAATGCTTGATAACGAACCATAACCATATTCGCTTACATTCATACAATAAGAAACAATAGCCGTTTATCTTCAAAACTGACCGTCATGTCTTAGGGACCGTCTGAATTGATCGGCAAAATTTGGGCACAATGAAATCTCTTGAGAAGCAAACAGTTGCGGAAAGACAGCCAATAAAACCGCTTAATTACCGGCACTTTGATGCTAAATCTGTTCTTTGATGTTCTTTGGCACTTTGATGCGAATTTTATGCCGAAAAGACAAAAGTGCCGAATGTATGCATATCAAGTATGTAGAAAATCTATTCAACTGATATTCGGGTGTTTGGGATGTTCGTCGCTGAACGGCCGATTTCGCTAAATATATAACTGATTTCCAAAATTGCAATATCCGAATGCTTAGATCGCAGATGGCATTTACTTTTGGCAGAATTCGGCTCAAAGCAGGTGATCAATTGGGATGATTCCTTAGGGCAGTACTATTTACTAGGGATATGTTGTACGTAATCTTGTTTTGTCAAAGGATGTCTGAAGACGGCAGAAATCATGCGGATTTTTTCAAGCAGAAAGCAAATCGGTTTCAACGTGACATGTCATGAAAAGAAGCAAAGAGAAGCATTGGACATTTTAGACTTTCAACGTTACTTTCAACGTTTTTAAAGATACATTTAAAATACCAAATTGTCATGCTTCCTGAGAGACTTTAGCGTTTGACTGCGTACAATCAGACAGAGAGCCATTGTATCCAAAGCTGACTTTATATTTAGAATGATATAATAACGATAGATTTTGTTTGAGATGTTTTGTATATATCCTTGTTATTACAAATGTCATGTGACTGCCGTAGCCATGTAAATTTCTTTCAAGCATACACTCAAATAGGCTTCAGTTTTAACTTGCAATAAGCAGCAAGAGAAGTAAATGGAAAGGGCACACCGTTCTGATGAGCGAAAACAGCAGTACTGACTGGAACACTGAATGAGCTTGGACTACCCGACTACCACGTACTTTGAACTCTGTGAAGAAGCCCCGTCTGAAAATTCATTCGATGAGCGGAGTTTTATTGCATTCTGCCGCTCCATGACTGTCTTAATAGTCATGGAGCGGAATTTGATTCCGAAGGGCTGGACTTTAGACAATCGTTGTATGTGTTTGGCCAACGCAAGTTGTAAGTGTTTGATACGTCAATGAAAAGCCGTCTTTATTTTGAGCAAATTCGGCATTATCGAATTACATGCAAGACTTACTTTCATCAACTTCATCAAAACTCATTTGGATATTTAGATTCACCGGGATTAAGTATGGTTTTATGAGATGAACGATTGCAAATTGTGATACAAACTTCGAACTCTAGTGGTTGAGGAAGATTCAAGTTAGAAGCTAAATAGACAATTCGTTGGTAAGTTTGAGTAAGAGGTTTTAAATGCTTGTCACGATTTTGTTTAGACGAGAAACAAAGAAACTATCAACAGGGCACCAAGGAACCAGAACCTCAAATTCTAACGGAAAATTAAAACCGGAAAAAGATCAAGACACGAAAGTCGTAAATTTCCAGGTATCGACAGGGGACAATTTATAAAGTTTCGATTATGCAGAGCAACAAACAGTGCTCCGTATCCTCAATGCCATCGCTTGTTGGGCACATTGGGTTTATGGTATCCCTGAAATTATGCTTCAATTTGTGAAAATTCAACTTGCAGGGACCAACCCTCAGTTGAGTAAGATAAAACAATGCGTTTTGGGTCGTGAATTCCAAAGACAGATTTTCCAGGGGGGGGCGGATTTTCAATAAGAGATTTTCTTTAAAACAGCATCAGAAGGTTCAAGCCTCAGTTCAGGCTCAAGCTTATTCCATTCGGATAAACAGTTTGGAGAGAAGCTAGACTTGAATTTTTCTGTCCTATCGTCCAATGGCTTCCTGCTTGGTCACGAAGACGGCACTGCGACTGATGAAAAGGGTAATCGGATACTACTGTGTACTCAGGGCTTAAATTATGTACATGCATATGGAACAAGGTGAGGCTCCTACTCCATCTTCGGCGGGAAAGCTAAGGTACTAAGGTCTGCGCTAGTTTGCAAGTCTGTACTGTGCTAACTATTGATCAGATTTCTTATAGCTTATTGTCATTGTTTGAGTAAAGCCTGGATCACAGTAGGTTTTTGGGTCGTTAGGGTCGTACAGAAAGACGCAAAAGACAAAGATTCGGAGTTTGAGTCCTTTGTCTCTTGGGTCTTCCTGCACAACCGTAACGACCTGAAAAACTTAGTGTGAACCAAGCCTAACAGATCAACTTGTATACCAAAAATTTGGTTAGATAAAATATGTTACATGCAGTCGTTAAAAAGTGTTGCTCTCGAAATCCTTCAGATCAGGCACAAACTTCTGGATCAAGTCTCCTGCGGTTCTAAATCTGCATTGATGAAAATTGAACTCGATCGAGCATTCTCACTGCTTTGACTGCTTATTTTGTGATTACATGGCCTGCCGAATTACGGGAATTTCTTCCAGCAGTTTTCAGGTAGTCTTTCAGACTCGGCAAGCTGAATGATAAATTGGTCAATGATCTTAAACTTAGACCTGTCTTTAAGGAATTTGAGAAGGAACAATGTTATAACGTCGCTTGTGATGTGTACGAACGACAGGACTGGCTTTGAAGGATTACATTTTTGTAACTAAATACCCACACCATGCTAACCAGTTTAAGGAATCTGAACAATAGATAGCAAATTACTGGCTTGCAAAGGTTTTACCTTTTTGCATACTTACGCACAGTATGTGCTACTTTGAATTTCAAGGAACGGACTAGTCAGAAGAATGTATTCATTTTGAAAATCTTTAATGGAAAGCCATGCAGCCAAATTGTAAGATTTAATTCCTTTTTTTCTTACTGAAGCTTCGACTTAATTTTTGAGATTTTTCTCTAAGTTTTAGGTGTATTTTCCCTTCTGAAATTATGATTTAGTTCAAGTCCTACTTTTTAGTTGGCCAAAAAGCAGCCAAAAATGCGCCGTTCAAAGGCAATGACTGAGCTTGAAAAACATTACTTCACCGCTTCAAGGAAGCCCATTACAGTGTGGCGGTTAGGCGGATTCGGCCTTATTTTGCATGCGGAATACGGTTGCCGCAAGAAAATCAGTGCGGTATACGGTTTTTGTATTGCTACGCGGTTGCGGAAAATTGGAATCTAAACGAGCGGTTTACGGTTTTTCGCTTACTTCAAAGAACCTTCTACTAGGAAACCGTTATTATCTATCAGGCCTTCGCAAAGCTGTAACAGGACTGTCATCGCAAATTGTAGATTTAGACATTAGCTATCCTGAAAAGAATATTCATCGTACTGAAAAAGACTGACGATTGCGGTTTATGAGAGGAGATAGCTCGCGGTTGACGGGTAAGAGCGCAAATTTTGGCGGATTTGCGGTTTTAAGGCATCCTATAATAGACCCCCTTTCCGAGCCCCTTTCAATAGTTGCAAAATATGGATTAACTTGACCCACTCACTTATATCTTTACCCAAAACCAATGAAAGCTAGCTTTTTTTGGAATTCTTGATTTGAGATTTAAGATTGTAAATCATTAATTATGAATAATTTCTTGAAATTAAGTTAAACGGAAATTGGTTAAACCTTCAGCCAGACAATAGCGTTGTAATTTTCCAAACTCGATTTCACGGCTATTGTTGTACGATGTTCAAAGAGTGGATGCATTTGTCTGACTCACCAAGGATGTTAGGACACCAATGTTTTAATTATTTATTTACCATGTTTTGATCCGTGCCTTGTTTTCTCGTCTTATTCCATCTCTGTTTCGTCTTCCAAGCGCTCTCAAATTTGTTCGAATAGTCCTCGCTTTGTTTCTGTGTCTTAGTGCTCCTTCGCAATAGAAAGTTTTCAAGCCGTAAAAACCTTTATAGTGGGCAGCAGCAAGGGCGAATTTTGTAAATCAAAAAATTAGGTTTCCGAGAAGACAAAGCGATTTGCCGTTCGGAAGAATAGATTTCGCACCTCTGAGTGCACTGAATCATATCAAAATAAAGAGAGCAGGAGAAGCGATATGATTGGCTGCACAGAAGGTGACGAATCCATTCTTTACACTGCCAAATCGCTGTTTCTGTGTTAATTATACGTGCATCCATTGTGTTACAAAATTCACCCTTGTCTTCCAAAGCTCTTTATTTTGAAAAGATTGGTAAAAATGACCCAATTCCCTAGACTGATGACATGTTCGTAGTTATCGCTGTTGACAGACTGATGGACAGGCCCGCCGAGAGGGGGGCAGGGGGCACTTTGCCCCAGGGCCTAAGGGGCCTCATAATTGGAGAATTTTGACATTTTGACTACAGGAAATGCTCTGAAATGCATTTTAAGCCAATCTAAAGGGGGCGATTGAAAAATTTTCTGCTCGCTTCGCTCGCAGGGGGCCTCAATTCACAATTTTGCCCCTGGGCCTTAAAAAGCTCTCGGCGGCCCTGCTGATGGACGTTGCGCTCCAAAAATAAGAAATGTTGTTGTTGTTGTTGTTATTGTTGTTGTTGTCGTTGTTGCTATTTTTGCGATATCTGAGACAGTGTCGTGAGGCTACCAATGCCCATCAAAATCTTGGTTCCCTGTTGTTTCTATTGTTCTCGTGGTCAAGCCAAATATTGCCTTCTTCACCGTGTTAGTCGATTAATTATTAACATGTTTGTCCCTGAAATTATTTGCTGAGCCATCATAAAATGTAAACAGAAAAAATATTCCCATAGCAGCTAAATTAATGTTAAATATGTCTAAATAGATAGCTAAAACGAAAATTGACGAAAGCAAATAGCTTGTGGAAAATAGAAAGAAACGCCAATTTGAATATTTGACCACCTTGAGTAAACTAGGAAATATACGAGAAATAAATAGAAAGTTACCGAGAGAAATAAATCAAGTTACCGCCAGAAAGAAATATGACAGTTAAGTTTTGTCGAAATATATCGAAGAACCAATGATCAATTTTTGGAATTTTCATTCATATTCACACAAGACACCGTTGCATTAGCGCTATTATCATTGGTTCCAAATGTTTAAGACGTTAGTGTAAAATTCTGTGGCATGTTTCTTTGAAGTGAATGGTTAGACTTATGCCTTTTCATCCCTTGTTTCCCTGCGTTCTTTGATTTGCTGATATCACTTGGTCAATAGGGACTCATAATGTTACGCTTATATAATGGGCCCACTTTGTCAAAATGGCCTAAACAGGTGGGAGTTCTCGTACACTTAACAAAATCGCTTCAAAATCTGGTTTAAAGAGCTCGAACATTGAAAAGGAAACTTTTAGTACAAAGAATGATGTTGTCTTTACGTACAAAACGCAAAATGCCTACCTTTCAGACAGTAATCTTCCTCTGTAGAAGCAAAATAGATCCATCGAAGCTGCGAGAACTCCAGGCTTCTTCAACCGTTCTTTAAGAGCAACAACAACAACATTCTGAATAGCGGCCCCTGATTGGTTAAAAACTGAATTCTAGCGATTTGATTGGTGAATACGGAACCACCCTACGCGGGCCTAAAGTGGGCCCACTATTTCAGAGTAATGTTATTAGTCCCTCTTGACCAAGGAACGCAGGGAAACAAGGGACGAAAAGGCATCAGTCTAGTGAATGGTGGCTTATAACAAACTTTAACTATTATGCAAAATTTCACTGTTGGCTTTTTCTGAATTCGTGAATATTTCGAGTTTACAGAGCTCATCTGAGGATATGACGTCATCAATTTTCTAAAATCTTCATCCAGCAGAGTGAAAGACTTCTGCTGGATGTCATAATGTAGACTTTCATCAGATGTGGTTTTCTTGAAAATTCTTCGGTGTTTCTTCGAAAAGTTTAGAAACGGCGAGTATTTCGACTTTTTTAGAATATCTCTCTGAGACTGCGTTCACATGATGCCGGCACATTTTGAAAACTGTGAAAAATGTGCGTGACGGATAGGCCTTCCGTTCTCACAAAAACGGCAAATATTTTGCTGGATGATTTTGAAAACAGAAGATTTAGCAACTCTATGGTGGCCTATCCTTATCATCATCCATCTTTTCATGTTATTGCATTTCGAAACTTTGTTGTTTGCCACCATAAAAGGCACATTTTGGAAACCATATCTTGTGAACACTCGAAAATGATGAAAACAGAACATTTTTCGACGCTTTTGCAACATGGACGATCGATTCTTCGGGTGTAAGTACATTTCTCTGGCATCAAAGTCTTGCAACGAGTCTTTCACCGTCAAATTTCTAACCGTTCTCAAATTTTTCAGGCATCGAGTGAACACTAGCTCAGATTAGCATAGGTTTCAAATCTTTAAACAGCTTGTTGTAAAATTCTATGACCTATTCCTTTGAACTGAACGGCTTCAAAGAAACTTGAACTATTTTGCAGTAAATTTACCGTTGGACTTTTCTGAAATCTTCAATATTTCCAGAATTACAGTGCTTTTCTTCTTTTTAAGAATTCAAGAAAATTTTCGACAAAAAAACTTAAAACTATCGTAATTTCTAAACTTTTTGACGAAAGATCAAATAAATTTCAAGAAAACTATAGTTTATGGAGGCCTGAAATATAGTATCAGGCAAAACTCTTTCACTCTTCTGGTTTGTGATTTAGAAGCTTGATGACGTCACATCATGAAATTAGCTGAAATAAAAAAATAGGCTGTAATTTCGACAAATATTCAAGATTTCTGAAAAGTCCAACGGTGGAATCATAGAAAAGTGGCTTAAGTTTCTTTTGAGTCATTCAGTTTAAAGAAATAGGTCATTAAATTTTACACCAGCCTTTTTACACGGATTTAAAGACTTGGAATCTATGCTGTTCAGATTCTGCTATAGTCACATTCTTCACCGTTTTCAAAATGTGCCGGCATCGAATGAATGTAGTTTGAATCTGAAAATATTGAAGATGTCGGAAAATTCCGACGGTAGAATTCTTTACAAAAATAGATAAAATCAAGTTCTAAGAAACAGCTGTTGGCATTTTACATCAACCTTTTTATATGATTTGGAACTTATATGCTATTAGCGGCTATTTCTCCATTCTTGTCAGGCAGCACATTCCAGCAAACAATACACTTGCTATAGATCCAGCGTAGACAGGGTTTTATATGGCATGCGCAACAGATGATTGCACTAAAGATGCGGCAAGGAATTTTTCACCGAGATGCATTGCGTTCTTTAATCGAATTCCTATAGAATCTGTAAAGATTTGTAATTCGAACGCAATGCTTCCCGGTAAAAAATTCCTCGCCGCCATCTTTAGCGCGATCCTCTATTGATTTTCTTGAAACTGATGTCATGAAAACTCTATGTGTGATTAGCTCATTTTGACTGTTTTGAAAGGAGAACAATGGTCTGGCTCAAACTGATCACGCCAAGTGATCACATGAAAATATGCTTCAACAATCTGATTGGTTAAAACGGATACTCGTCCCCATCGTTGCCGATTACCTTCAAGTCCCTGTACATTGTCAGATGTATAAGGAAATCAACTTTTAAGAGATATGAATCTCTCCAGTCCCCTGTTCAAAACGCTTTAAAGTGAAAACCGGGTAAAAACCTCGGCCACACATCGTTCAAGTCACTGAGAAAATTTGGGAAAATTTTTTGCACGTATTGTTCCTCATCAAATATTATGCTGACTTCGGTATTAAACTTGAGTTCCCCTGCAAAAATTAAATTATTTTGTCGCTTGTAAGGACCACCTGCGAACATCTGGCATCTCGTGGTACCACTTATACGGGGCCCAAAAACCATCAAACATTTACTTTTACAGATTATTCTCAAAAATTTGGGTAACTTTCACAAAAATATGATTTTGAATTAACATTAATGAGTTTTAGAAGCACTTTTTAGCAGTTTTACTTAAGCCGATTATTTTGCAGCTGCTTTCAAGTGCAATTAATGGGAACAGATATTGTTTGCGCAATCTTTGCACGTTGGAATCTACCATGAGCAAAACGCTATCACTATTAAAGGGGCAGGGTCAAGTGATGTAAATAAACTTCTTTCGAAACGAAGATTTTGCAGTATTTTTATAGGCCATATCACAGAGATTTTCGACTACTTTTCTCAAAATGAAAGTGTCATTTTGAAGATGGACTCTTGTACTTCGAAGAGAACCAAACGAAACACTCATATGTTGTACGATTGCAGAGATATCGGCGGATTTTTAGAAGCAACTTTAGTGTGGATTCACCCCATCCACTAAAATCTGTGCAGAACACAATGGCCACTTGTGGGCAAGAATATAGATTCTAGAGATAACACTAACAGGTTTGTTTACGGTTACGTGACTCTGCCCCTTTCAAGCTAATATGTGAATCGTCACTCGAAGGTCTGTCTCAAATTATGACCATCGGGCTGCTATCTATTTCCATGCTCCTTGTGGCATCCAGGTCAGGCCCGCGGAGAGGTGTCGGAGGCCCAGGGACATAAGTGTGAGATAAGGCCCCCTTACGCGAAGCAGGCAGAAGACAGAAGAGTATCCTAAAATCTGAGGCCCTAGACCCCGAGGTCCTGAGGCAAATTGGCCCTCCTGCTCCCCCTATCGGCGGCTTTGGTGGCATCGTCTTGTAATCTTTATATCTTATTTGCAAATTTTATGCGAATATAAAAACTTTGGTCTCGCGTGAAAATGTTCGTGAATAAAAACAATTGAAATGATTTGAATGAGTAATCTTGTGTTGTCGCAAATGTTAACGTGACATCTACAGAGTGTCCCAAAATAATTGTGCCCCTTTTGTTTGGCTACTGTGGAGTAGCTTTAGATTCAATCATCTTAGCTTTTACACAGTTGAATGGGTCAGGCTTCAACTTAGAATTTGAGACCTTGTTTGAGTCAATCTAACACGTGGTTGCTGATTTATGGGGTAGAAAAGGCAAAATAAATGGCTGCAGCTAAAGCATCACTTCTATTCTTCTTCAGCAATGTCTAAATAAAGTAAGTTTTCAAAGAAAGGACTCTGGCATCCTATTAAAATTTTCGCCACATTTTTTGAATGATAGAAAATGCTCTTTTATGAGTAGAAAACACTGCTATCCCTTCAAAAAATTTAGCAAAAATTTTAATACGAGGCCAGGAACATTTCTTTGGAAATTTACTACATTTTGACATTGCTCCGGAACAAGTCCTTTTCTCTATCATAAATTAGCAATCACTTGTCAGATTGACTCATACAAGGTCTCAAATTCTACGTTGAAACCTGATCTATGCAATTGTGTAAAAACCGAGATAACTGAATCTATGGCTCCTCTACAGCAGCCACACAAACGGGACACGATTTTTTGGGACACCCTGTAGTTTGAGACAAACTGCAGTTCTACTGTGTTAGAAAACAGTCCCCAATTGTACAGCTAGACTCCCAGTTATTGCGAAAAAAAGCAACAACATTGAAAGCACAAAGACATTTTATTTTTGCTCAATCTGGGACTTATGGGCTTTCATGTAAAAATTTGAGACGGAAATTAATACGTTTATGTGTGCCGCTTGGAACGAGGCTGCGGAGTAGTATCAAAAGCAAGGCAAGCAACCATCGACAGTTTGAAATTCTCATTGCTGCGGTGAAGTTTATGGATGCTAATTGGCCTTAAAAATGAGGAACTTCTGGTTCACAGTGAAAGGTTTGTTGATATCTAGTGATGAAGTCGATAGCAGAAAGCTTCGTCCCAGTTTTCACTGGGAGCGTCCATCAGTCCATCAATAGCGATAGCTACGAATATACAATCAGTCTATTGAAAGCTAATGCTCCGCAACGCAAACTACTGCAATGTAATTTCACTGTTTCGGAGGAGCATTAGACCAGAGCAATGAGAAGGAAATTTTCAAAGAAATTTTTTGATGGGCCAAGCAAAAGGATTTTTGCCAAAGGCTTGGCTTCTTTAACTGACAATGAAACGCCCAGTATTTTAAAGACCACACAGCTCTAAGCTGAAGCAGGTGGCCAGACCTCCTAAAGTTTGGTGCCCGATGTGCAAGATCCGAAGCAAGCAGCTGTAATTTCTATTATGCTAAAGTCAAGAAGCCATACTGATATTCTGCTTGAACAGAAATAAGCCTTTGCTTACACTGTCGTTTGCAACACTGGCGGGGGCGTTTTTACCTCCCCCTCAAGACTTTGCTGCACCTGCGCTAGGACCACAGGAAATATGACAACCAAATGTTATTGCACTCAGATGAACCATTTACTCTGCATTGACAACGTAACTG
Source organism: Aurelia sp. 3 sensu Dawson et al. (2005) (assembly GCA_964020215.1). Lineage (NCBI taxonomy): Eukaryota > Metazoa > Cnidaria > Scyphozoa > Semaeostomeae > Ulmaridae > Aurelia > Aurelia sp. 3 sensu Dawson et al. (2005). Next base: position 3,343,678 of record OZ026583.1, on the reverse strand, counting down.
CAATAACACCATACCGTATTTGGAGAGCACAGTGGGCCAGATTACGATTATTTTGGACATAAATCGTACAAGGCATAAAATGGTAAAGAATGCTATAAAAGTTGGAAACTTACGAAGAAAAACGTCGTTAAGACAAAATTTCTTTGCTTAGTTATGTACGCAGTTGTCGGAAAATTCTTCTAAGACGTTATTTGAAACAGCCAAAGTCAATGCATCAAATAACTTCTGATAAGTACGTACCCACAGTAAGGAAAGCAGAATTAATGACTATAATCTGAAATGATTCTTAAAAAGAACAGGCTTAGAAATAGACTTGGCATAAAAAATGAATAGAATTTGACATCGATCTGAAAGTTATTCAGCAGTGGCCTGTTCTCTATACACCTAAATTTTTTGCCATAGCAATAACCATCGTTGTATTTTCTACGGCACTCTCGGCAGCCAAATGTAAACCAAACAGATAGAGGATGCTTCCGTGCTTGTAAATATGCGAAGAAGATGTTTGGCGTTTGCAAGCGAAATTTTGAACTTAGCTTTAAAACACAGCGTACAAAGTGCAGCAACGTGTTTCTAAAGTACTTTGAACAAAATCACAATTTTTGAATAGGAGTCTGTACTCAATCGAAATGCAGTCAGTTACACTTGGATCACTGCCTGTGAACGTTATGAAGATGCTATTGAAATGTCGCTTGCAGACAAATTGGTGCCCGAAGACGCAGTTGGTGAAATTGAAGTTGAAAACAGTTAACGGCTTGCAGTATTCAATAACAGTTAGCATCCTGTGATTTGAAATTGATTGATTAATAGAAAGCAATTTTTTCGATAACGTTGAATGTGATTTCCTTACTCGATGCGGCATATGATATAAATTTCCACTGATAAAACTATTATTTAAATTTTTTCATTTTTTTATTTTTGTCCACCCTCTGGGCCACCGTGGAGAGTGATCATCTCAGAAAAAGCTTAAAACTTTCATAGCTTGTTTCTCTCATTGGTCTCATTGGTCCAAATGATCTCAAACATGCGCCTCTAGTTTCTTGGGCCTTCTTGCTTTTGTACCACCTTGCAAGAGAAAGGTAAAGCATTGCTTGATGAAACCCTCTCTGAAATATTTGCGAAGTCAGCGGGAATCTCCTCGCAGAAGCTAACAACAAGAATTTAAGGACAAGCACAACAATAATTGCATGCCATTTTGCGAAGATCAGTACTTTCAAAGTTAACTAACTGAATTTTATTTTCTTCAACGCAAATTGATATGTCGAGACATTCAAAACGCACCTAGGCCGATCTCTTCGACAATCGTCTCGAAGATTCCCTACATAAAAGCCTATTTGATTTCCACTTTTGTTGCTTTCGCCGCGAATACGTAAATTCCAATTCGACCAAGGCTGGAGAATCCTGCGATTCCAGTGGCCAAAAATCTCAGTGAAGAAATCTTAAGACGAAAAGTAGACACCACTTCTACTTTTAGACCAGCGAATTTTTCGATGCGGCAATCAGAAATGTTCTGCTGCACGTGTGTATGGGCGCCAATAGACCTTTAGGTATTCTGAAAAGAATCCAAATCGAGCAATGTGCTACATTCTGTAGAATTTTCGAACGTACACAATAGTGGTAGAAGCTGTAACGCCACCCGATCGAATCTCGCGTCTCGCGTATAAAATTGTATAAAAATAACGCTTGATCCAGGCTCTTTTGTAGAATAGCTAAAAGGTCTTTTCTATGACGATCGTGCGAGAATAGTCTAGTGGAGATGGGCCTTAAAGGCGTATTCTCACGCCAGCAAAATAATTCAGGCTGACAGTTTCTACTCTTATGTGCACGAAATTTAGAAAGCAAAGTGATCTAAAAATAGAGAAACCTGCTTTGTTTGCTGGGTATATAGCTGTATTTGATCTGAACAAATAATGCTTGATGAACAAATCTATTTCAGACGGGTAAGGGGAACAGCCAGTATATGTAGGCGCAGGGAAGGTAAGTGCGATATTGCTGCGTCCAAATATCGCCAAAAACGAAATTTTTTATGCAAACAAACTGAACATTTGGCTATGATAATTTTGGCAGCAAATACAGTTATACTGATACTTTTTACGCCTCTAGAAAAAACAATCCATATCTCTCGGGGGGGGGGGGAGCAACTCGAGTCTTGGGATGACGGGGACTTGCCACCCAGCATTTTCGGGGAAGACCCATATTTAAGGATTTTTGGTCAATTTCCATACCCATTTTTATGGAATTTTGGGAGACAAAGCCTGTTGAACATCCCAGAAATCAAGTTTCATTTCAGTTTAAATGCACAATATGAAGTTAAAGTTGCAACCAACTACGTTTCATAGCTATAACGATAAAAATCCAAAGTTGCAAATACTAAACTGACAACCTCTTCCGTCGCTAGTCAAAAAGATACCCATTCCCATTTCTAGTGGAATATTTAAATTATGAGACCCATATTTAAGGATTTTCGAAATTCTAAACCCATATCCTTCAGCCTTATGGGCGGTACGTAACCGTTGCTCCATATATAGAAGTAACCCCCCCCCCCGGGTCCATATCTCAGGATTACAATTCAGTCATGCTCGATTACAGCTGTCAACAACAGAATCGGCTGATAGATTTGAGTTGCCCCGGGGGTTTACCTATTGTAGTGCCGGGTGATTCAGAAAAAAGTTTAAAAAGCATAGCAGGTTGTAGAATAGTAAGTATGTAGTCGATTTTCAAAACTAAAATGTTAATCCATCAGTCAAAGGCTAACTTAGAAGAGGAGATATGTTTTGATAAAGTCACTCATCTTTATTGCTAATGAATTATAAAAATGCCTGTAAGGGGTTTATATGGAAGTATGAATTCCGTGTTCCATTCTGGTCAATTATTTACTTGGCATTGGAATATAAATTCAATGCATTTGTCAGCTTCAGAAATAGAATTTTAATTTCAATAACAAGTACATTATGGACGAGAATGGAACGTAGAGTTCTCGTTCAAAAACATGCCCCTTACAGACATTTTTCCAACTTTGCATTCTCAAAGATGAATGACTTTGCCAAAACAAATTTTCTCATTTAAGGGAGCGGTCATTTTTAATCCTGGGTACCGGGGCGGAGGATTTTTCGCAGGGGTATGAAACTTTTTTCCATTATTTTGCGGGGGTACGAAAATTTTAAGAGCAATTCTTATGGGTTACAAAACTATTTTTCTTGAAAAAATTTTGAATGAAGTCACCGATCAAAGATTGAAAGAAAAGTTAACAGATGTCTGGAAATGATGAATCACTTGACCAGTATATATGAAAATCGCCTGGGACAACTTGCTATCTGTCCATATATCTATGCAGGACTTCTGGATGGGGTACTAAACCATTTTGCTGAAAGGTGATGGGGTACGAAAAACTTTTTCTATGTTCAAGATGGGGTGTGAAATTTTCTCTAATTGTGCGAAATTATCCTCCGCCCTGGTACCCAGGATTAAAAATGACCACTCCCTAAGTTAGCCTTTGACTCATAGATTTAAATTTTGGCTTTGAATATTGGCCTCATACTTTTTATTACACAGCCGGCCAAATGCATAAACTATTTTTGACCCATCAGATAGACTGGGCACGCAGGGATGTGCACGCGGGAATGGGCACGCAGGGATGTGCACGCGGGAATGGGCACGTGGGGATGTGCACGCGGGGATGTGCACGCGGGGATGGGCACGCGGGAATGGGCACGTGGGGATGTGCCTGCCGATACAATTGCTGTAAAGATTTCTGGGACAGGGTTATATTATGCCTTTGCTTCCTGGACAGGAATCGATAAAAATACCTTTTTCCAGGACAAGTCAACTACGACTGTAGCCATTTTTCTGCACCTTTTCCCCCATTTTCCAGGACCGGTATAATGTTTTCAACATTTGTTCCAGGACAAATCGTCCTGAAAATTTTCCTCTAGCAGGTCCATCCCCCCAGTTATTTTCCTCCGAGGTAGACCCCCGGGTAAGTTGCAATGAAGCTGAAATTATATATTTGATCTACCTAGAGATTTCTCGGAATGTCGCCCGCCCCCTATATTTGTATGTGTGGAGTGTCTGTATGGCCAGACGTCAACAAACTGAGCTTGTCGTAAGGTGTGTACCTCAATTTACTTGCACATCCTGCCGTGCAAAGTGGCCCTTACAAACTTCAGAATAAAGCACTGGTTCAAGCAGAACTGCCTTCTTAGATACGTCACAGATACTTCGCTCGTTGTTTCGTTTCAACGACATTGATAATTCAAGAATTGACACTGTCATTGTTTTCTTATGTTCACAGATTCTATTGTTCAAGAATATAAAAGAAGGGATTTGGGTAAGCAGTTGCAGAAATATTCACGGGTTTAGTGTGTGCAGAAGATTTTATTTGAAGATGTTCACAGGAGCAGACAGGTCATTGAACAACCTGTTGCTAGGATTGCAGTTGAGATTGAAGAAAAATGAAGAAAGTTGTTCTCTTGTAATACATTTGATTTTAAAAGGCAAAAATGAGTATGGATATAGTGTATTGTTAGAAAAACATCATTATTCTATCTACCAGTAGAATGTTGTGAAAAATTTTCAGTCTATGCTTGCTGAAGTAACTGAAAGACAGGATAAGGAGAACATTGCTACTTGAATTGGTGAAATGGTTAACTGTCAGAAGACATGTTTTAAACTATGATCAAAGAACTTGCTGCAAAAGCTCATAGGATTTATAAAGGTTAGTCGGAATGATTGAAATGTTACTCTTGCATTAAAAGTGACATGAACAGAAGAAACGTAATTTTAGAAAACTCCATAGATAAAATAGTGATGGAAGAACATTACTGCTTGTTATGCCAGAAGACATATTGTGAAAATTATCAAAGAACATGTGGGAATAGTTGTTTTATCTTCAGGCAAGTTATTCAGAATGAATAAAATGCTTCGTTTGCAACAAATGTGATGGTAGAAGATGCTAAATTATCACAGAGTTACTTCACAGATGCAATGTTAATGAGGATCATCAGTGCTTCCTCCCCACAGAAGAATGGCGTTAAACTTTGATCAAAGATCTTGACGGAAAAGCTCATCAACTTTCATAGCTGTTATTCATTATGATTAAAGTGCTTAGTCTGCAATAAATGTAATAGTAGCAGATGCAATGTTATTACAGAAACATTCCGCAGATACAGTGTTAATTAATGAGGATCATCAGTGCTTTGTCTTACAGAAGAATGGTGCTAAACTATCAAAGACTTTGCTGAAGAGGCTACCGACTTTCATAGCTGCTATTCATAATGATTAAAATGCTTCGTCTGCAATAAATATAATAGTAGCAGATGCAATGTTCCTACAGAAACACTCCACAGATGCAGTGTTAATGAGGATCATCAGTGCTTTATCTGACAAACGAACAGTGTTAAACTTTGATTTAAGAAGGTGCTGAAAAAGCTTATCAACTTTCATAGCTGTTATTCATTATGATTAAAATGCTTCGTCTGCAATAAATATAATAGTAGCAGATGCAATGTTATTACAGAAACATTCCGCAGATACAGTGTTAATTAATGAGGATCATCAGTGCTTTGTCTTACAGAAGAATGGTGCTAAACTATCAAAGACTTTGCTGAAGAGGCTACCGACTTTCATAGCTGCTATTCATAATGATTAAAATGTTTCGTCTGCAATAAATATAATAGTAGCAGATGCAATGTTCCTACAGAAACACTCCACAGATGAAATGTTAATGAGGATCATCAGTGCTTTATCTTACAAACGAACAGTGTTAAACTTTGATTTAAGAAGGTGCTGAAAAAGCTTATCAACTTTCATAGCTGTTATTCATTATGATTAAAGTGTTTCAGTTGCAATGCATTGTAACTGCAGAAAAATTCCACAGATGAAATGTTAATGAGGATCATCAGTGCTTCATCTTACAGTAGAACGGTGGCAAACTTTGATCAAACAAGTTGTTGGAGAAGCTTACCCATTTTCATGCATGTTGAGCAAAAATGTAATAAAAGCAGATGTAATGTCACTACAGAAACATTCCACAGATGCAGTATTACAGAGCATCATCAGTGCATTGGTGCTTTGCCTTAAAGAGGAACTCTTGCAAACTTTGACCAAAGAAACTTGTTGGAAAAGCTCACCAATTTCTTAAAGATTATTTAGAATGATCAATGTGTCATTCTTGCAAAAGATTAAGTTTAGAACAAAGACGTCAACTGTTGTCATTGATAACAGAACCTCCTAGAAAGTTAGCTCAGTTCCATACAGTTCATTCGTGAACCGCTCAAAAGACGTTGTATTGTACAAGTACAGTATCCTATGTTTTTCTCCATAAACCAGTGTCGCTTCAGTTGTTAATAACATCAGGGAAGGAAGTGATTCTAGGACAAAGCCGTACCGAAAGTTTTTTAACAAATTTCAGCAGAAGAAGCTTACATTTTATAAAGTCATTATTTTAACTTATAATTTCATGAACGGAGTGTTTGCAGATGGATACAGACTCACGGATAAAGTATGATCTACTCTGGTACCATGACCAGTGCTGTCGCAATCATCAGTGTATCAGCTGTCGTTGAAAGCTTCAAAGTGTACAAGTGCACGAATTTTCAACTTACTACAGAAATTATTTCCTAGTTTGTTATCATTGACAAAGATAACAGAGAGGTCAATGGATTAAATTCAGATCTTATGCGAGGGCAGAGAGAAATAATTTGAATCTTGTAAAATCATTTCAAAGTCGTTAGATCTTACTATCAAAATTTGCTTAAAAGCTAAAATCATGCTATGTTGTTACTGCTTTGACAGGCCATGAAGAGCACAAGAAAAGCAAAAGATAACGATAGTTTGTCCGATAATATGACCACCTGAATGCTGTATTCGTCGAATCTCCTCAGTGTTTGTTTTACAACAGAGAAGAAATTATTGTCAAGTTTGGTTACAAATGATGATTAACACTATTTTATTATCAAATTGTATTCTATCAATGTGGTGGTCTATCAATGTGGTGGTCTATCAATGTGGTGGTCTATCAATGTGGTGGTCTATCAATGTGGTGGTCTATCAATGTGGTGTCTATCAATGTGGTGATCCATCAATGATATGTTGATAATGACATACTTTGAATCACGAAATCACTGCTGCTGAAATGTTAGTTTGGATTCTATCAATTGTTCTCTATCAAGACAGAACTTTGAGACAATCATGATCGATCAATGATCCGTTGATGAAAACAATACCACTGAACAGTCTTTGGACTTCGAAGTCACATCCAATGAATTCAAATCATTACCACTGAAATATTGGGTACAGCTGAATAGACAGTAAAATGGATTTTGTCAGTTCTGTTCCATCAAGATAGAACTTTGAGACAATCTTCATGAATCAATGATACGCTTGGTAATAACAATGCTCTTAATCAACGTTTAGATCGTTGAATCACATTCGCAAAATTCAAATCACGGGCACTGAAGTAACGGTTAGACTGCAAAGGCAGTGAATCAACCGTATTGACTCGCGTTCCGTCAACACACAGCCCCGCAACAAGTGATTGATCAATGAAGCGTTTGCACGATTATTCTATTGGCTTTCTTGGACTCATGAAATCACAGTGAATCAACTACAATTCCTGGCACTGAATACTTTAGAGGCTATCACTAGAGACTTTTGAAAACTTACTAGGTCATTGGAAAATTCAATTTCTGGAAACTCATGCGAATGTGAACATGTCAAAATAGCACAGCGAAGCTGAGCCAGTGGTGAAGAGAAAAGCGGTGCCGAAAATGGAAATATTCTATTACACATAACATGAATTCACAACATGAATTGAAACTAACTCAGATGAAATATCAGGAGAATAACGTAATGAATCGAGATGAGTAATGAATAGAATGGAAATATTCTATTACACAGTGACAGGAATTTTCCTGACTGGAATTGTTCTAAACTCAGCTAAACTCATCGTTTCACTACAGAGAAAAAGCAAGACTCGACTAACTCGATACATACAGTTTACGACAACAGGCAATTTATTCATCTCCTTACTGGGCTCATTAGGCCTATTAGCAGCCAGAATCTCCAGATCATCCTCAGTTGAAGTTGGAATTGCAATTTTCTTGCTTGTAGTGATCATTTATTTGATAGCCAACCTTACATGCTGCTTTATAGCTATGACTATTGACAGGGTGCTTTCACTGTACCGGAAAACATATCGGAAAGGAATTCTGCATGTATGCGTATGGTTAAATTTACTTGTTCCAATAGCTACTTCTGGAACACTTGGTGCAATTGGTGCTCATAAAAAGCAGATCTCCGGTGCTGAATTGATACCGGTTTTGGTAATATTTACGGTTATCAGTTCGTGGTTGTTAATTTTTCTGTTTCTCAGAAAAGTACGTAGAATGTTAATGGTTGTAATGCCAGTAAACGATGACGGTGTGACAGTGTTTCATTCGTCGACAAATGGTCAATATTGTGCCGATTTTTCGTCATCACGAACTCCAGATAGGTTGCAGGGGTTAGAGTCAACGATTCAGTTGCGCTCAAACGACGTGGAAACCTCACCCATAAAGTCCCCTTTGCATACCAAAGCCTCGAGGTCATCCTCGATACCGACAAGACCTCGATCGAAGACTATACCCTTGGGATCTCCTTTGAAGACCACACCCTTGAGAACTCATTCGATACCTGCAGAGCTTCCTTTGAAGACTTCACTCATCAAATCACCTTCCAAGATGCGAATCTTGAAAAGTAATCTGAAAACGACAAGAGATGACCTTGAAGAATCTGTCAAACGACATGTTTCGTTCGTCTTTGGAAAAGAGTTAGAGATATGGCGACGAGAGAAGGAATTTCGTCGACTAGGAAATGAAAAGCAGGCTACAGTCGTATGTGTATTAATGCTGGCGTGTTATACACTATGTTTTGTCCCGTTATCTACTTCTTGCCTTTATTTCGGTAAATTTTGCCTCAACAGCATCGTCTTTAGAATTAACTATATTGTAGCTGCATTGACAGTGGTGCTGGATCCACTTCTTTTCATGATATATAAGAAATACGATGGCATCGTTGACAGTAGTAGTCGAGTAATAGATGAAAACGAGGACAGCTGACCAAAGAAAAGCATCATCATTTGCATGAAACTGCGCCGTATTGGCCTCCCTTTTAGTAGCCTGGTAAAGTGCGAGTTGCGATTTGCGAGTTACGAGGTGCTTTATGCCTTTCTGCAAGTTGGGAGTTGCGAATTGATAGTGCAAAGTGCGAGGTGGTACATTCAAAATGCGAGTTGGGAGTTCGGTTGTAAAAATTCTAATTTCCACCTTGTTTAGCCAAAACAGTGGGATTTTTGGAGAGCTTTAATAAATCAAGGGATTTCAAGATGAGTCTCTTATTGTTCATCAAATCAAAATTCAAAATTTAGCATAATTCGCAGAGGGGCACTAACATAGGGCTTTACTTTACAGGGAGCACAATCTCTTATTTATTATTTGAGAATGGTAATATAAGACTTGCTCCAAGTCTGTTTTTTTCCTTCATCAGTATCTTACAGAGGAGATTTTTGCTCCTTCGCATTTCCTTCAATGAAATTAGTTCCTCCGTAAGATACTGATGATGGAAAGAAATAGACTTTGAGCAAGTACAGGTTGGGGTTCCTCCTTAGTCAATTAATCTTGAATATAATCTTTTAGAGTTCTTTACTTTGATTTATGATTGTTAATTGTTTGAAATGTAATTTAATGTTTGTAATATAATTATTAGTAATGGTGTAAAATTGTACTCCATTGATCCAATGTTGATCCAATGTTGATCCAATGGTATCAATCAATGAAACTGAAACTGAACTGAAACTAAATAATTCGTAGACTTGCTCCAAGTCTGCTTTGTCATTGTTTATGACAGGACATCCATAAAATGATTGAAAACTGAGACCGTGTTCACACGATGCTGGCACATTTTGAAAACGGTGAAAACTGTGACGGACAAGCCTCCCGTTCACAATAAAAAGGCACATTTTTTGCCGGCACATTTTGAAAACGGTAGATTTTGAAAATTGAACTCTAACCGGCACATTATAGAAACGGCATCGTGTAAACACTTGAAAATTATGAAAATAGAACAGTTTTCGACGCTTTTGGAACAAGACTGACCGACACTTAGGATGTAGGTAACTTTCTATGGCATCAAAGTCTTGCAAAGAGATTTTTACTGTAAAATTTCCAACCGCTCTCAAAATGTGCCGGCATCGTGTGAACGCAGTCTGAATCGCAACTTCAAAGCTTCATTTGGTGACAAACGCATTCTTTCAAAAAGAGAAAAGGTATAACTCGCACTTTGGTTTCAACTTGCTTGCACTTTTGAGTTTCCAGCTCGCAACTTTCGTTCAACTCGCAACTCGCAACTCGCAACTCGCAAATTAAGTGCAATTCACAACTCGTAACTGCAACTCGCAACTCGCACTTTACCATATCACCTCGCTTACACTATGCCAGCACAGTTGTCACTTGAATACGGCATGCTAACAGGTTTCGTCTCTAAACCGGCAAAGTGTAAAGGGCGAATAAACCATCATTTCATGCCGAATCCACATCGAGGCAACAATTTAGCAAAAGGGAGAATGCGCCTTGAAAATCTTCGTTCTGCAAATGGTCAAACCCATCGTATTCATTTTGTGCTGGCATAGTGTAAATGGCGATTCTGTTTCAACAGAGAAACCAATAAGGCACAGTTTTATGCAGTATTCATTTCGTACCAGCATAGTATAAACAACTATACAGATATAGTTGGCTCTAGTGATAAGAGTTGTCAATGGCCAATCAATTTCAAAATTTTTCTCGATAGTTAACATGAACCTACTGGGTGAGCCAGAAAAAAGTTCCCACTTTTAAAAATTCATAGCAGTATGAGTACAGCACACATTTGAATGATTCAAATTCCAGTTAAACCATCAAAGATAGAAGTATCTTTGTGAAATTTTTCTCGATCGTTAACATGAACCTACTGGGTGAGCCAGAAAAAGTTCCCACTTTTAAAAATTCATAGCAGCATGAGTACAGCACAGATTTGAATGATTCAAATTCCAGCTAAACGACCAAAAATCGAAGTACCTTTGTGAAATTTTTCTCGATCGTTAACATGAACCTACTGGGTGAGCCAGAAAAAAGTTCCCACTTTTAAAAATTCATAGCAGCATGAGTACAGCACAGATTTGAATGATTCAAATTCCAGTTAAACCATCAATGATCGAAGTATCTTTGTGAAATTTTTCTCGATCGTTAACATGAACCTACTGGGTGAGCCAGAAAAAAGTTCCCACTTTTAAAAATTCATAGCAGCATGAGTACAGCACAGATTTGAATGATTGAAATTCCAGTTAAACCATCAAAGATCGAAGTATCTTTGTGAAATTTTTCTCGATCGTTAACATGAACCTACTGGGTGAGCCAGAAAAAAGTTCCCACTTTTAAAAATTCATAGCAGCATGAGTACAGCACAGATTTGAATGATTCAAATTCCAGTTAAACCATCAAAGATCGAAGTATCTTTGTGAAATTTTTCTCGATCGTTAACATGAACCTCCTGGGTGAGCCAGAAAAAAGTTCCCACTTTTAAAAATTCATAGCAGCATGAGTACAGCACAGATTTGAATGATTCAAATTCCAGCTAAACGACCAAAAATCGAAGTATCTTTGTGAAATTTTTCTCGATCGTTAACATGAACCTACTGGGTGAGCCAGAAAAGAGTTCCCACTTTTAAAAATTCATAGCAGTATGAGTACAGCACACATTTGAATGATTCAAATTCCAGCTAAACGACCAAAAATCGAAGTATCTTTGTGAAATTTTTCTCGATCGTTAACATGAACCTACTGGGTGAGCCAGAAAAGAGTTCCCACTTTTAAAAATTCATAGCAACATGGGTATTGCACACATTTGAATGATTCAAATTCCAGTTAAACGGCAAAAGATCGAAGTATCTTTGTGAAATTTTTCTCGATCGTTAACATGAACCTACTGGGTGAGCCAGAAAAAAGTTCCCACTTTTAAAAATTCATAGCAGCATGAGTACAGCACACATTTGAATGATTCAAATTCCAGTTAAACCATCAAAGATAGAAGTATCTTTGTGAAATTTTTCTCGATCGTTAACATGAACCTACTGGGTGAGCCAGAAAAAAGTTCCCACTTTTAAAAATTCATAGCAGCATGAGTACAGCACACATTTGAATGATTCAAATTCCAGCTAAACGACCAAAAATCGAAGTATCTTTCTGAAATTTTTCTCGATCGTTAACATGAACCTACTGGGTGAGCCAAAAATAAGTTCCCACTTTTAAAAATTCATAGCAGCATGAGTACAGCACAGATTTGAATGATTCAAATTCCAGTTAAACCATCAAAGATCGAAGTATCTTTGTGAAATTTTTCTCGATCGTTAACATGAACCTACTGGGTGAGCCAGAAAAAAGTTCCCACTTTTAAAAATTCATAGCAGCATGAGTACAGCACACATTTGAATGATTCAAATTCCAGTTAAACCATCAAAAATCGAAGTATCTTTGTGAAATTTTTCTCGATCGTTAACATGAACCTACTGGGTGAGCCAGAAAAAAGTTCCCACTTTTAAAAATTCATAGCAGCATGAGTACAGCACACATTTGAATGATTCAAATTCCAGCTAAACGACCAAAAATCGAAGTATCTTGGTGAAATTTTTCTCGATCGTTAACATGAACCTACTGGGTGAGCCAGAAAAAAGTTCCCACTTTTAAAAATTCATAGCAGCATGAGTACAGCACACATTTGAATGATTCAAATTCCAGCTAAACGACCAAAAATCGAAGTATCTTTGTGAAATTTTTCTCGATCGTTAACATGAACCTACTGGGTGAGCCAGAAAAAAGTTCCCACTTTTAAAAATTCATAGCAGCATGAGTACAGCACAGATTTGAATGATTCAAATTCCAGTTAAACCATCAAAGATCGAAGTATCTTTGTGAAATTTTTCTCGATCGTTAACATGAACCTACTGGGTGAGCCAGAAAAAAGTTCCCACTTTTAAAAATTCATAGCAGCATGAGTACAGCACACATTTGAATGATTCAAATTCCAGTTAAACCATCAAAGATAGAAGTATCTTTGTGAAATTTTTCTCGATCGTTAACATGAACCTACTGGGTGAGCCAGAAAAAAGTTCCCACTTTTAAAAATTCATAGCAGCATGAGTACAGCACACATTTGAATGATTCAAATTCCAGCTAAACGACCAAAAATCGAAGTATCTTTGTGAAATTTTTCTCGATCGTTAACATGAACCTACTGGGTGAGCCAAAAATAAGTTCCCACTTTTAAAAATTCATAGCAGCATGAGTACAGCACACATTTGAATGATTCAAATTCCAGCTAAACGACCAAAAATCGAAGTATCTTTGTGAAATTTTTCTCGATCGTTAACATGAACCTACTGGGTGAGCCAGAAAAAAGTTCCCACTTTTAAAAATTCATAGCAGCATGAGTACAGCACACATTTGAATGATTCAAATTCCAGTTAAACCATCAAAGATAGAAGTATCTTTGTGAAATTTTTCTCGATCGTTAACATGAACCTACTGGGTGAGCCAGAAAAAAGTTCCCACTTTTAAAAATTCATAGCAGCATGAGTACAGCACACATTTGAATGATTCAAATTCCAGCTAAACGACCAAAAATCGAAGTATCTTTGTGAAATTTTTCTCGATCGTTAACATGAACCTACTGGGTGAGCCAAAAATAAGTTCCCACTTTTAAAAATTCATAGCAGCATGAGTACAGCACACATTTGAATGATTCAAATTCCAGCTAAACGACCAAAAATCGAAGTATCTTTGTGAAATTTTTCTCGATCGTTAACATGAACCTACTGGGTGAGCCAGAAAAAAGTTCCCACTTTTAAAAATTCATAGCAGCATGAGTACAGCACACATTTGAATGATTCAAATTCCAGTTAAACCATCAAAGATCGAAGTATCTTTGTGAAATTTTTCTCGATCGTTAACATGAACCTACTGGGTGAGCCAGAAAAAAGTTCCCACTTTTAAAAATTCATAGCAGCATGAGTACAGCACAGATTTGAATGATTCAAATTCCAGTTAAACCATCAAAGATCGAAGTATCTTTGTGAAATTTTTCTCGATCGTTAACATGAACCTACTGGGTGAGCCAGAAAAAAGTTCCCACTTTTAAAAATTCATAGCAGCATGAGTACAGCACACATTTGAATGATTCAAATTCCAGCTAAACGACCAAAAATCGAAGTATCTTGGTGAAATTTTTCTCGATCGTTAACATGAACCTACTGGGTGAGCCAGAAAAAAGTTCCCACTTTTAAAAATTCATAGCAGCATGAGTACAGCACACATTTGAATGATTCAAATTCCAGCTAAACGACCAAAAATCGAAGTATCTTTGTGAAATTTTTCTCGATCGTTAACATGAACCTACTGGGTGAGCCAGAAAAAAGTTCCCACTTTTAAAAATTCATAGCAGCATGAGTACAGCACACATTTGAATGATTCAAATTCCAGCTAAACGACCAAAAATCGAAGTATCTTGGTGAAATTTTTCTCGATCGTTAACATGAACCTACTGGGTGAGCCAGAAAAAAGTTCCCACTTTTAAAAATTCATAGCAGCATGAGTACAGCACACATTTGAATGATTCAAATTCCAGCTAAACGACCAAAAATCGAAGTATCTTTGTGAAATTTTTCTCGATCGTTAACATGAACCTACTGGGTGAGCCAGAAAAAAGTTCCCACTTTTAAAAATTCATAGCAGCATGAGTACAGCACAGATTTGAATGATTCAAATTCCAGTTAAACCATCAAAGATCGAAGTATCTTTGTGAAATTTTTCTCGATCGTTAACATGAACCTACTGGGTGAGCCAGAAAAAAGTTCCCACTTTTAAAAATTCATAGCAGCATGAGTACAGCACACATTTGAATGATTCAAATTCCAGTTAAACCATCAAAGATAGAAGTATCTTTGTGAAATTTTTCTCGATCGTTAACATGAACCTACTGGGTGAGCCAGAAAAAAGTTCCCACTTTTAAAAATTCATAGCAGCATGAGTACAGCACACATTTGAATGATTCAAATTCCAGCTAAACGACCAAAAATCGAAGTATCTTTGTGAAATTTTTCTCTATCGTTAACATGAACCTACTGGGTGAGCCAAAAATAAGTTCCCACTTTTAAAAATTCATAGCAGCATGAGTACAGCACACATTTGAATGATTCAAATTCCAGCTAAACGACCAAAAATCGAAGTATCTTTGTGAAATTTTTCTCGATCGTTAACATGAACCTACTGGGTGAGCCAGAAAAAAGTTCCCACTTTTAAAAATTCATAGCAGCATGAGTACAGCACACATTTGAATGATTCAAATTCCAGTTAAACCATCAAAGATCGAAGTATCTTTGTGAAATTTTTCTCGATCGTTAACATGAACCTACTGGGTGAGCCAGAAAAAAGTTCCCACTTTTAAAAATTCATAGCAGCATGAGTACAGCACACATTTGAATGATTCAAATTCCAGTTAAACCATCAAAGATCGAAGTATCTTTGTGAAATTTTTCTCGATCGTTAACATGAACCTACCGGGTGAGCCAGAAAAAAGTTCCCACTTTTAAAAATTCATAGCAGCATGAGTACAGCACAC
This sequence comes from Aurelia sp. 3 sensu Dawson et al. (2005), assembly GCA_964020215.1. NCBI lineage: Eukaryota > Metazoa > Cnidaria > Scyphozoa > Semaeostomeae > Ulmaridae > Aurelia > Aurelia sp. 3 sensu Dawson et al. (2005). Next base: position 3,328,000 of record OZ026583.1, on the reverse strand, counting down.
ATTTGAATGATTCAAATTCCAGCTAAACGACCAAAAATCGAAGTATCTTGGTGAAATTTTTCTCGATCGTTAACATGAACCTACTGGGTGAGCCAGAAAAAAGTTCCCACTTTTAAAAATTCATAGCAGCATGAGTACAGCACACATTTGAATGATTCAAATTCCAGCTAAACGACCAAAAATCGAAGTATCTTTGTGAAATTTTTCTCGATCGTTAACATGAACCTACTGGGTGAGCCAGAAAAAAGTTCCCACTTTTAAAAATTCATAGCAGCATGAGTACAGCACAGATTTGAATGATTCAAATTCCAGTTAAACCATCAAAGATCGAAGTATCTTTGTGAAATTTTTCTCGATCGTTAACATGAACCTACTGGGTGAGCCAGAAAAAAGTTCCCACTTTTAAAAATTCATAGCAGCATGAGTACAGCACACATTTGAATGATTCAAATTCCAGCTAAACGACCAAAAATCGAAGTATCTTGGTGAAATTTTTCTCGATCGTTAACATGAACCTACTGGGTGAGCCAGAAAAAAGTTCCCACTTTTAAAAATTCATAGCAGCATGAGTACAGCACACATTTGAATGATTCAAATTCCAGCTAAACGACCAAACATCGAAGTATCTTTGTGAAATTTTTCTCGATCGTTAACATGAACCTACTGGGTGAGCCAGAAAAAAGTTCCCACTTTTAAAAATTCATAGCAGTATGAGTACAGCACACATTTGAATGATTCAAATTCCAGTTAAACCATCAAAGATAGAAGTATCTTTGTGAAATTTTTCTCGATCGTTAACATGAACCTACTGGGTGAGCCAGAAAAAAGTTCCCACTTTTAAAAATTCATAGCAGCATGAGTACAGCACACATTTGAATGATTCAAATTCCAGTTAAACGAGCAAAGATCGAAGTATCTTTGTGAAATTTTTCTCGCTGTTTTACCAGCGCTAGAAGTATTCGTAAATCTAACTTGGCAAAAAGTTCATGGTTGCAAAGTGACTAAAGAACGGCCTAAAACATCGATCAAATTGTAAGGACTCTCCTTACACAGAACAATACGCAATGGGAACTTCACTTCTTTCAAGAGTTATATGACATCAAATTTCAAACAAATACTAAAGATTTTCATTCCTACAGCAATGAATGTACAGTGGATATTTCTCAACCATGAACAATTGCTTTTTCTTTATTGATCTGTGCAAGGAGTCCAATATTATTTGACCAATGTTTTAGGCCATTTTAAATCATTTTGCAACTATGAAATTTTTGGAAAGTTGAATTTACCTATAGTTCTGAAGATCTTGAGACAGCAAGAAAAATCACAAAAATACTTCGATCTTTTGGTTTTTAACTAGAACTTGAATCATTCAACTCCGTGATATACTCTTGGTGCTATGAATTTTCAAAGATGGGAACTTTCTTTTGGCTCACTCGGTAGGTACCAAATTTTGTTGATATTGCTGCTTTTAGACCTGGAACATTTATCTTGAAAGTTCAAATTTGCTTCAACGCTCGAACCAGAGCTTTGTCGTTTCCCAAGTAAAGCAGCTTAGCTGAAGCAAAACATCTCTTTCCTATCAATTCAACTACTACGGTTTGGATTCATGCAGGAACGCCGGGGAGGGGGGCGGACCACAGATCCACTCAATTTTTGGTTTGCTACCCTCGTCATCGGTCTAGAGTGCCCTTGCGTTTCTCTTCGACCCCGTTGCCCCACTATTGCTCCGGCGTCCCTGGATCCATGGCTTTTGCTCAGGCCAAACTTGATTTTCACACAATCTCAAATTTTATCTTGCCTGAAAAAGGACCATTGGTGACAATGGCAAGTCTGGTTCACTTTACGTCGAGGCTGCTCTCCATATCCAGCGTTTTGAGTGTGTGGGCGCTGTGACCAAGATTAACTCGTTCGGCAGCGATCACAAGCGCCCTCGACGGGAGTTGAACTTGTTCCTACTCCCAAAGAGTCCAAAATTGTTCGCTTGCGATCAGACTTGCTACAAGTCTATCTTTTGATAGACTTGTAGCAAGCCCAGCGTGCGATCAGAATGATCGCTAAAGTTTTATCAACTGCGCATGCTCCTATTTGGTTGCAGCGCCCGTGCGCTCAAAACGCTGGACATGAGGAGATGCCTTCGGTGCAGTCACTGAAGTCGCTGGGGTCGTTAGTGTCTTCAGAAATGAAACACCAAAAGAATTCAAACTACTGAAATGTGAATGGCCAAAATGATAGTGATTCGTTTGATGTTGGGGTTTTTGTTACAAGAACTGGCTTTTTGTCCCAGCGACTCAGGGTCATCACCCGGGGGTCATCATGGTAGTTGAGGCGCCACTGCATCGTTGAGCAGTTTGTTCAGGATCCAGAGGCGGCGTTAGAAACCTTCCGACAGAGGGCTGGCACTTCTGACAGGAGAGCTGAAATGGCTAAAACATTTCTGACCCTAAAATATTGTTTGTGTTACGTCACTGAAGGGCCAGGAGTGTTTGAGGCCATTGAAACAAACGACCATAAAAACCAAAAGGCAACAAGGACTGAATGACTGGAGTCACTAGGACTGAACCAATATTCATTACAACGACCAATGTTGTGTTTGCTGTTCACATGCGCTCTTTAGGTCTTTGAGTCGTTCAAGCCCATTAACCGTAACTATTCTAGCCATGGGAGGGGGGGGGCAACACTTGAAAAGTAAAGAGGCGTTTGGGGCGTAGTCACAGGAAAATTTTGCGCTACCCCACTCTCCAAAGTCTCCGTTCTCTAAATTAACAGTAGGTAATTGTTAAGGATGTTTGTTAGATCGTTTGATTGCATAAAAAAAACACTTTATCTGGCTTGCCTAATCTGAGTGAAAATTCTATTACATTTTTTGGGAATCTGAGAAACCATCTTTCCCGCAATTTTTCGGAAATGATTGAGATTTGCGCCCATCATCCCCTTCCCGGGATCCACCAGTGTTCCCAGCAACTCCAGTCTTGAACCAGGCTTGAATAGCCCCAGGGCACGTACGGATACGAGGGTCAGTCTGAAAAATTTTCTGGCAACCCAAAAATATCAGCTAATTTTACTATAAAAGAACATGAAAATCCTGAAACAACGCAAATTGAGGCCAGCGTTGCCTCTACAGAACCCAGAAATATCAGTTTGACTATGTTTTATGTCGCAGAAATATCATGGCCATAATTTCAGTTAATTTGGACAGGCTTGGACCAAAAAATAGCACTTTTGGCAATATTTAGACCCAGAAAGATCGGACTTACCTTCCCCGTATGTGTATGTGCTGAATGCCACTCCCCGGCAGGTATTTATATTCATTTAACGTGGCTAGGCTGCGAAAGTCTGAGAGACTTATTTCCAGCAGTTGCCACGGATGTTTTACAATCAGTTCGCCGCAGCTACCCGCCGCAGCTACCAGATTTCCCTCACATGGCTCTGGTCGACCCGGGCTAGAGTTACGGGCAGCAACTAAATTGTCCAGCGCGGGATTTGAACCCGGCCGTTCTGTGGTTTATGAGTCAGACGCCTTAACCACTCGGCCATGCGCTCGTCCGGCAGGCAAACAACGAGTCTGCAACTCTCTCTCACTTATTTCCCTCTCTCGTTTTTCTGCAAGAAAGAATTTTGTAGTCTGCATGCAGGCTAGAATTTTGGCGAGTCCAGAAATTGTAGCATGCTCGCAAAAACCCCGGGTGACAATAGCTCTTTAACGAAGCAACTCTAGCCTTTTCAACGACCTAATATAAAACAATAGTCACAAGAGAACCAGGCTTTATGAGGACTAGCCCGTGTCAAGTAAATTTGCCTTTGTGTAAAGTTATTTTACGTCAATTAGCAGTTTTAACAGCAGTTTGTTCTACAAACAAAGACTCTGGTTATATGAAATGGTGATAATGTTGCAACCTCTTTGGACGCTTTGAGTTTGTTTTTAACTGTTGGAAAGAAAATCCTACTCATTTTACCAGCATGTAAGAATTAAGCTTGAATAAAGTTTTATCATAAAATGTATCAAGAATTATTATTGAAGAATATCCTACTGCGACGAGATCTTTTCAGCTTGATATTCACATGTAGCAGCATTAAAATTTTATGCTGTTGGAAAATAAATTGTCTGTTCACAAGATCCGATGTCAAAGAAAGAAATACTAACAAGCCAGAAAGTAATTGAAACAGAACACTTTACAAAACTAGCAACCGGAGACTAAAACTGATGCATCTATGCATTTCCCATTTCTATTGGCTGTTTAATTTCTGAATTAAATTGAGCAGTTTTTAATAAATCATACCGGGTGAACCAGAAAAAAGTTCCCACTTTAAAAATTCATAGTACCAAGAGTACTTTACATGTGTGAATGATTCCAATTTCAATTAAAAGCCAAAACATTGAAGTATTTTTGTGATTTTTATCGCTGTCTTTCTGGTGCTAGAAGTATCGGTAAATTTAACTTTATAGAAATTCAGTGGTTGTAAAATGACTGAAATAGGGCCTAAAACATTCATCAAATTGTAACGACTCTCCTTACACAGAACAATACGCAGGTGTTTCACCTCTCTCTAGAGTTAAGACATCAATTTTCAATCAAAGATTTTCAGCCCCATGGCAATAAATGTGCAGTGGATATCTTTCGTGTCCATGAAAAATTGCCTTTTCTTTATTGATCTGTGCAAAGAGTCCTTTTTATCATTTGATCAATGTTTCAGGTCATTTTTCAGTCATTTTGCAACCATGAAATTATCGTAAAGTTGAATTTACCTATATTTCTAGTACTCATGAAACAGCGACAAAGATTACAAGAATACTTCAATCTTTCGGCCCTTATTTAGAATTTGAATCATTCAAATCTGTGAAGTACCCTTGGTGCTATGAAGTTTCAAAAGTGGGAACTTTTTTTATGGCTCACCCGGTATTTGTATATATCTTTTATGTCCTGAAGACAATAGATGATGTCTTAATACTTTTGCTCGCTTTAAGGCGATGCCACAAAACCAGGGTTGTACTGGTGCTTTTCGATTGCCAAGTAGACTGATTACAAGCCGTAGCTTCTCTTCTGCAACTGCCAGTTTGAGCAGGCAATAGTCTCGTTTTGCTGAGTGATAACGATAACTAGGACCCAGTTAGGTTCCAGGTTCAAATCAGTCTAATTGCCAACATGGCTTAAAATTTTGTGTTCCTTGAAGTCTCCGATGGTAGTATGTGTGTCCTTCTGTCATGTATGACCAAACTGTAAGCTTGGCTAAGGCATACGCTTGAGGTGTAGGATTAGCTTTTCGCTCTTAAGGTGCTAGAGGAATATGACAAGACTACACATAGTTCGATGCGTTAGGATTCTAACGTAATGGGAAAATATGAGAGAGAAATTCTCAGGTCGATTTGCTGGCAAGGAGCATACAGCCTCAAAATACTATCTTGTGCCCTTGCGAGCATGCTAACAAAGTTTGACTTTTATCACCAGTGAATGCTGATCCTAAGCTACCACACCGTGTCTCAGATTCTTCAATTTCCTGATGACTAAGAAAATATACTCTGTAGTAGGGGTGTAGTCCCGGGGGGAGGGTACATAACATGTTGAGGGTACGGATATGTGCCGCCCATATGGGTGGGTTTTTGGGCCCCAAAATCTCTAGACAAGGGTCCCTCTTTCGGCAGATTTTCCTTAAACAAGGGTGGGTTATCCAGAAATTGGCGAAAAATAGCAAAAAATTGGTGGTTTTCCGCCAAAATTCATCATAAAAGTGGGTATGACCGCAAGTTTCGGTAATTAGAAGAGGGTACCTTTCTGAAAACCGGGCGGCAGACCCCCGTCCATCCGCAAGTCATGTACCCCCCCCCCCCCCGGGGGTGTAGTATAATCTCGAGTATTCTTCTGCTCTCTCAGTTAAATTCCGCTATAAAGAACAGACCAGAGGACCTGCCTAGATTCTGAGACATAATTTGGTTGCCTGAAGCCTGATCTGCCGCTGTGCAAAATTTAAAGGAATTTGGTTGGCTCCGTGGTGGGTTCGAAATATATTGTTGGGGATACGAACAGGATAAGTTGTGAGCCTCAAGGAATCACAAAAAGGGCTCCAGATAGCATGCGCACTAACGATTTACTTCAATGACGTAAGATGCAAATTAGCTTGGCCGTTGAGTGAGAACAAGGGCAAGAAACAATAGATCAATGCGCATGACAGTGTGAGCCCAGGGTTCATTCTCTATCAACAAAGCTGAAACAAAATGTTGCAAAACAAAAGGGTGAGTACTTTGTCTCCCCAACGATGTAGCTTTTTTGTACCTGCAGCTAGCTAATGTTTTGAGTTGAGTTGAGAGAAAAATTTGCATCAACACGAAGGCATTGATCTGGTACTCATCAGTTCGTTCTCAGCAAAGCGACAAAAGCTCAACTTTTACTGGTAGTCTGTTACTTGTTTGATATGCTTGCCAAGAAAGGAAATTCGAAAAGATTGGCCTTTTAAAATCTAAATATGTTGGTGTTTTTTCAAACAGGACGAGTACTATAGCTTGGGAGGCCTAGGCTACCGAGCCCCATAGGGGCCATGCCAATCGCATTTTTTGCTGCCTGCTACATTTTCTACTGCCAATTCTACTGCCAGTTGCAGTTTTAACCCGGGGGGGGGGGTACTTCACTATAAATTCATACGGGGGTGTGCGCCGCAAGGATTTCTGTTACGACCCAATCCCAGAAATTTGGTCCGATATTGATACCCAATCCCAGAAAATATGTCAGATATTGATACCCAATCGAAGAAGTAACAAAAGCAATTCGACGTCAAAAGGATAAGGGATAGAGGGCTGGGAACGGTTATTTTGGTTCCAAGTGGCCATTGGAACGAGGTTCTGATCTGAGGACGTTTTTCAACACAAAAATACTTGAAATCAGTTCACCTGAAACTGACCACGTGTTGCTCAAAAATTTATCCAGTTGTACTTTCATTCAACACCCATTACAGAATTTTGAGTAACCCCCAATCCCAGAAAATTCCGAGTGAAAGTATACCCCAATCACAGAAATTTTCCAGTAAAAGGATACCCCAATCCCAGAATTTTCAGGCCAAAAACTACCCAAAACTGGCGCACATCCCCGTCTTACCCAAAGTGAAGTACCCCCCCCCCCCCGGGCCCGGGGGAGTTTTAACAGCCACATTTGATGTCAACTGCATTTTTACGGCTCATTACATTTTCTGTACTGCCTGCCACATTTTTTACTGCCACTTTTGCTGCAACTTTCACTGCCACTTCTACTGCCAACCACATTTTCTACTGCCACTTTTACTGCCTGCCAACCACATTTTCTACTGCCACTCTTTTACTGCCACTTCTTCTGCCAGCCGCATTTTCTGCTGCCAATTTTACTGTCAGTTGTATTGCCAGCCACATTTTTACTGCCGCACGTAGCTACTCTCCAATGCAGAGGTTCTGGTTCCGGGCCTCTGCACAGTTGTCTTCGATTGACGAGGTTAGTTACTGTGCAGTAATATTAAAATTGATAAGTAAAATTGACAAGTAAAAAAGTAAGTAAGCAAGGAGCTGAATAATTGAATAAATAAACAAATAAATACATGAATTTCACCCTGGGCGCTGAAGGCATCGCCTTCACAGCAGCTACATCCGGGATCCCATGGTGTTGGTTTTATGTTGGTCTGTTGTTCATTGTTTTGTGAAAATTTTTTGATGTCAGACGCGAAGTGAAGAGAAGGAAGAGCAGTCGACATGGAAGATGAAGTGTGAAGCCGTCCTACAAGATGAAGACAAGTTATTCATTAGGCCACTGGTAAGACATTTAGTGGATAGCACTGTTTAGGAAGGAGTAAACATTTATCCTCTTCTCAATGCATGCTACACAAATATCTCACAAACCGGCCTAAGAAGCTTCATCCACACACAGCGAAGCTTCACAATATTTTGACTGCTTTGAGTTTGGCGACTTGGATAGACTGATGATTGGACGTTTGAAATCGGAAGGTACTCGGCTTTGAATAGGATAATTATTTGATATGCAGGATAAAGGGATATGATACTCAAGGTAAAGTTTGCATACGAACCTGCTGGTTATTAATTTATGATTGATTAGATGTCAACAAAAAAAGACCCGAAAGAAAATCGACTCACAACGCAATGACAATGCAATTAGAATAGGTCTTGAATACACATTATTTTGCAGCTTGCCACAAGTATCAAAACTCATCTTTGTGTCGGGGGAATATGTTGACCATGAAAGATGGTGATGTAAGGCAGCAAGTTAAACTTTTGGCATAAACGGCATTACTAGCCTATCTGAATTGGAATTGAATCTGAGCTGAGCTGCATCATCCCAAGGTCGAGATTTGCAAATAACTGTTTCATCCATTAGCCTAAAGTTTGTTTCATCTGACAAACCATTGCCAAGCCAGATAGTACCTGAGACCACATATCAGTGGTGTGGAACAGTGGCCACACTACCACGAAACGAAACTTGTAAGTGTTGCGGTACAATTGTCTGATACTCTGACTGCAGCCAAACCAGTCAGGCTGACAGGGTTTGATTCTAGGTTGAGCCCCACCACTTGAGCGTCATGACAAGGGGTAACAGACTTGATTTGGTCTTCTCCTCCTCACCTTTATTGTGATTCCTTTGAATGCAGTCCACTTGTCTGTATGCCAGACACACAAAACACTTACCGTAAAAGCTCTATTAAGCCCCCCTCTCTATTAAGCCCCCCTCTCTAATAAGCCCCTCCCCTCTGAGTCAAAATTTGAAATAAGCCCCCCTCTCTATTAAGCCCCCCCACTCATACGAAATCCTAGAATTTACAAAATATTTTCCGTTTATTTAGCTATACAACCTTACATGTTAATTTCAGTATGATTTGGGATAAAAACTGAGTCGAATTTGTGTATTTGAGCCGGAAAATTCTGTGTTGAATCCGCAAAATATGGAATAAAAGGACTGAAAAGCTACCAAATATATCCTTTTCGCTTGATTTTGTGAATAAGCCCCCCTCTCTAATAAGCCCCCCCTCTGGAAGGTCCAAAATTAAATAAGCCCCCCGGGGGCTTAATAGAGCTTTTACGGTAGTTGCTACTTTATCAGTACGATATCCAGAATACAAACGTTCAACTTTTGATACAAGTTCGGGCTAGTAAGAAGTTCTGTAGAATTCATGAAATTTTGCCTGCAAAAATTTCTCAGAAATTTCTAGACTTTAAGCAGTGCTCTCAACATACAGTTAATTTAGGTCAGGCATCAGTCTTGAAAAGAGCTTTTTAGCACAGTGAGTGTGAATCCTACCGGGTGACCAAAAAGAAGTGACCTGATGCAATCTGTTTTAGAAAAATAAGCAAGAGGCCAATTGAAATGCTTCAAACGCTGTTCTGTCACCAAAGGACTACCTTACGTTATGAGCATTGTTTCAATTTTTTGGCACAGTGAATTGCCTAAATTGAGGGTTTTGATGAGAAGAGCATGCTTGAAATCCTTGAAAGTTGTCAAAAACAGGGGATTGATTTACAGTACAGCCAATTCAGATCATCAAAACAATGGGGAGCTCGTTTATTTCAGGCCAGGAATAGCCATAAAGTTTCCAGAGAATGTGTATTGTCCCCAGGTTCCTAAAATGTTCTTGTCTCAAGGGACAAGGATACTCCTGCTTTTCCTGTAAGCAATTCTTGAAGTTTGCACAATGCATGGAAAGTTGAATTCCTTTGAAATTCCACAGTTTGAGTTTACAAGGAGTACTATTCCCAAATCTTAGGAACCTGGGGACTTTCACTGGAAATTTTTGACTAAGTTGGCTATTCTCAGCCTGAAAGACAGAGCAGAAACTGCCCACGCATGCGTGAAAACTGGTAACTTTCAGCCCCCTTAGCTCGCTGCAACAGGTCCCAAAATTAGGCAACACTTGATATTTTCTTCGTAGGACCTTAAACTCTTGATTTAGCATTCAAAAAGCTCCTCTGTCCAAACATTCCTTATCTCAGATTGGTTACGCAATTTCTTCTCTGTCAGCCTGAAATAAAACACGCTCCTTGTTGTTTTGAAGATCTGAAATGGTTGTAAATAGATTCCCTGTCTTTGATTACTTCTTCAGTATTTCAGGTATACCCTTTTCCTCAAATCCTTAATTTGCGAAGTTTACCTTGACGAAAAAAGCTACAAAAATGCTTTTAGTGTAGGGTAGTCTTTTAGCAACATAACAACATTTTAAGCATTTCCATCAGCCTCTTACTTATTTTCATATATTAGATTGTGTCATGTCGCTTTTCTTTGGGTCACCTGCTATTGATTTTGATTAAAGGAGGATGGTTTGGCTTTGAGTACTCTGACAACTTTGTGATTCAGATCTCACAAAAATCAATTGCTGTTGGTTGCTCACTCCAGGCCCTGAAATGAGGAAAAGTTAGGTACTTGGTTGATCAGGCCCCTCAATAGATGATTATATGCTAAAGATGGGGTGGGAGTAGCTGAGCTCAGGTAAAAGGGCCGAAATCTCAACCCTATGGTGAAAAATCCCACGTAATCATAGGCCCTTAAACTGAAAATGGAATCCCATGAATTGTGCAATAATGGAATTCTGTAGAGGATTTGACACCAATAAAGTTGTTCTCAAACTTGGATGATGACCTTTCTATGACTAATGCTGATGAAAGAACACATGCAGGGTGTAAACTTACAATTTGGGATATTTTTTCCAAAATACAGTACTAGCTGTTTTTAGATAATGAGTAATTTTGCTTACACATTGGAACATTTCTGACAGGAATATCTGTCAGTCTAGCCTTCAACACAGAATGGGTCATGATTCAGAAGCTATAAATTGCTCTCTTATTCAAATTGTCCAATACTGATGATCAAGTGATATCAATCTACAATTTGATACAAATTTTTGATTGAGTGGTGTTACAGCTTCTGCTGTGCACATACTGTAGACTGATCACATGAGTCTCAGTTTTTTGCATTAAAAATGTTTATGGCTTCAAACAAGGACTCATGTCAAGACAGCTTCAAAGCAGGGACTTATGTAGGCCAAGTCCACTGCATGTAAGGTGCTACCAATCAGATCGTTACTTTCTTTATATGGTCAACCCGCATGCCTATTCTTAGCATTTGATTGGCTGATTCAGGGCCGATACCAGCTATGCCTGCGTAGGGGGGCGAAAAACCAAAATTTTCCGAAGAAAAAACCATCAACAACAACAGCAACAACAACAGTTGTACCGATCTAACTCCGCGGTAACTAACATTTGGCCGCATTTCGCAATTCAACGTTGAAATCAACACAATTAGTTAATATCAATCAAAAATATGCCATAAATTCAATAATTTCTGTTGGAATTTATGTTTTTACACTAAAGAATTCATCTTTTTCTCCATTGTTCCTCCTCAAAATCCTCAAAAACTAGTTATTTAGAACACAAAAATTCCGACAAGAGAGCAAAATTTTCCGACAAATGGTCTGCTGGGGGGGGGGGGCGCTCCGCCCCCCCAGCCCCCCCATTGGCTTCGGCCCTGGGCTGATTAGTTTGAAGTGAAGTGATGTTTGAAGTAATGCTAAAGTGATAATCGACTTCTCTTTCGACATTGACATCAGACGTTAGACTAACTACCTCAGTCCCAGTTTCCGCTTCGTTCATTGAATGGATGCGGCCACTGCGCTTCATCTGGGCCTAATAATCAAACTAACTGAAAATCCAGCCAAAATCACCACAAAAATGACGCAACCAACCAGATCGAAGGACCTTCTACTTGTGATCTGATTTGTTGAGAGAGGATCAGCGTTGCGACCTATGCTATACGAAAAGTTGATTCCACAAAATGATTCTGTTTTCCAAGCCCATAATGAATGCATGAAAGAATGCCATGAAGAGACGGGAGCTCTTTGGAGTTATCTGGCAAAGAAAGAACAACAACATAGATCGAAAGACATGCTTGATAATTTGCCGACCATGAACACCCGCTTTATGTGCATTTCGCAGAACCGGAATTATCACTACGAGGCTGGCCTCAACTAGCCACAACTGGCTGATTTTTCGAATAGCTTGATCATGAGTCCTAGTTATAGCGATTATCAGTTTATCAAGGAGCGCAACTACGACATGTAATCAGTCTAATCAGACATTTCATGTTTCTTCAAATTTTTTGTCAGATTTTTGTCCCAGTTTAGAAACTGTTTGGTTGTGAGTCCTTGTACAGCATCAGTGAAAATAGAAACATTTGATTACAAACGTTGACCAATGTATTGTGCAGATTCAAACTTTCCCCAGATTTCTACAAAATGTAAGAAAATATCATTTAATCCAGAGCCTTTTGAAGAATAGCTGTGACAGGTGTATTCAAGAAAAATTGGACAAATTCCAATGTGTCCCACTGATAAACTTTGTTTGGAACAAGCCGGAACCGTAGTCTGACAAACATATATTTATTCATATAAAATTTTACAATAAATCTTACATTCTACTATACGTTTCTACTATACGACACTACAGGGACGATACCAAGGGGAGCGAAAGACCGTGAGTACCCCATGGCCATCAGACAAACATGTGTCTCTAATTGTAATCCACCAAATGTTTGGTCATTGATCCATCTAATAGACCTTTTTGCAATTTGGGGAAAGCAACTTGGTAGGTAGGTAGGTATTAATATTTAACGTGGCTAGCCTGTGAAAGTCTGAGAGACTTATTTCCAACAGGGGCCACGGATGTTTTACCATCAGTCCGCCGCAGCTACCCGCCGCAGCTACCAGATTTCCCTCACATGGCACTGGTCGACCCGGGCTAGAGTTACGGACAGCGACCAAACTGTCCAGCGCGGGATTTGAACCTACGGCCGTTCTGACCTTTGGCTTACGAGTCAGACGCCTTAACCACTCGGCCACGCGCTCTTGGGAGAGTGTTGCCCTTTCTGACAGCCTTGGCAACAATAGGAATCAGGGAATCCCCTCCGCTTTCGTGATGAATGTTTGGCTTGTATCTCAATTGCATCTCCCAGCAACTCAAGTTCAATTTATTTGCACCTTTCAAGACTTGCATGATACTTGCTTGGTATTTACCTTTCCAAACAGCTATCGTGTGACTCTTGAAAAGTACAAAAAAATTGAGAACAACTCAAGTTTGGAGAAAAGGCAACTGAGCTGCAAGAAGATGACTTCTCTTACTTTCTGATGTTGCCAAGACTGTCAGAATGAGCCGCGCTGTCCCTAATCCCTTTCTCCAAGTTGCGAAAAGGTATATTTTCCTCATTTCTTTCTAGTGATTAAGTGTATATGCCATGCTTTATTTTCCTAGATCAGGTAATGGCTTTGATGAGTTAAAGCAATGGATGCCATATCAGTTGACAAAGTTATTCACCGTTCTTTCAATCGCATTGTGGAATCCTTCAAAAGAATGGCAGAATTTCGCGAAAGGGATCAATTCACAGATGTTGTTTTAGTTGCTGGAGATAAAGAAATCAGAGCTCATAAAGTAGTTATCTGTTCTCTTTGCGATTATTTTAGTGCTATGTTTACTGGTGAACTTGCAGAAACTCGCCAAAATGTTGTAACTCTCAATAACATAGAGCCAGAAGCGTTAGAAGCACTCATAAACTATGCTTATACCTCAGAGCTTGAAATACGGGTAGATAATGTGGAAAGTCTTCTTGCTTCATCATCTATTCTTCAAATTAAAGACATTAGAGATGCTTGCTGTGAGTTCATGAAAAGCCAATTACATCCATCAAATTGTCTTGGTATCAGAGCTTTTGCTGATGCGCACAGTTGTGAACAATTATTCAAAATTGCAGACAAATATGCTCAAGACCATTTCCTAGATGTCTGCAAGAATCAAGAATTTTTCTTGCTAAGCTCAGAACAGATATGTGATTTATTGATGGGAGAAGATATTAATGTTACTTCAGAAGAGCAGATATTTTCTTGTGTTTTGAGCTGGATAAATCATGATTATGAAACTAGGAGGTCTTCTGTTGCTGATATCTTACGACACATTAGACTGCCTTTGTTGCCACCTCAATTCTTAGTTGATGAGGTGGCACGATTTCCTGCTATAGCGGACAGTAATCCTTGCAAAGATCTGCTACTTGAAGCAATGAAGTACCATTTGGTGCCAGAAAAGAGGGGAGAGTTGCAACAGCTGAAAGCAAAACCAAGGAAAGGAACTGTTGGTGTCTTGTATGCCATTGGTGGTAAGTTGAACTTTTCATGATCTGACAACGCTGTTTCTTACTGAGAGTAGGGTTAGCCTTTCAAGGCAGCGTCAACAAAAGTATGTCAAAACATAATGTCATCTGAAAACTTATTTGACAACGTATAAATGGACCCATGAATGAATGGTGGAAGGAACTGACTGCTCAGTTTATCCAAGGATGAATGGATCGATTGATGAAGGGGCTAGTGAATGAACAGGCAATGCCTTGACAGGAAGAAAACTGTTGATTTGTACTATTTTGCAAGCCATTTATTTTGTGCCCATTCATGTATACTCACCACTGTTTCATTAGGTAATATGTTATAGCTGTTGTTGCTGTTTTTGTTGTTGTTGTGCCTCGTCATGTTGTTTACATACGGGACTTACATACATCGTTAAAAAATCTCTAAAGATCTGTTTGTTTTCAACAATGTTGTTTTCAACTTTCCAAAGAGCGACATGCCCCTCAAAACTGGGTAGAAAACGGGATTAAAAATTACAACGAGAGGAATGGGATATAGGAGCGGGAAAACTAGAGAAAAAGATATGAAAATCTTTTACAGAGGTCCAAATTTAGAGAGGTTACAGTTTTAAAGAAAGACTGGTATATCGGGCTCAAGGAAACCGTAGGAATTGGAACCTAGAAAATTGGGGCAATTAGTAAATCGATCTTCCGGAAAGGTGTATGGGTTTCTGTAACTGCAGTCCCTCGGACGAAAAGTCTACCGGGTGACCCAGAAAAAACTTCACGAGCTAGATCGCCTATATCTCCTTGACAGCAAACGTTATGAAGACAAACAAGGTGTCAGCATGTAGCTGAAAGGCTCCGCTATCTTTTGAGATGTTGCTTGGTCAGTTTAAGATGTGCGTACTGTCCGAAAAAAACAGTTTCAAAAAATATGGAAATTCATTCATTTCTTGGACCATTCCCTCGCTTTCCTGTCCATTTCTTGGAAAGTATGACAAAACGTGAATTCAAACTTTGCTTTGGAGCATGAAATTTCAATGAGGAATTCAGGTCACTCATTTTGCAAACAAAAAATTTCCCCAGACGACTTCTAATGCATCGCTATTTCGAGTTTTCACAGAATGTTTACTGGAAAATGATGGCGATTATTTCACTCAAAATGAGGAATCCGGGATTCAAAATTTTCATTGAATCTGGTTTTTCGGATCATAATCATAATAGCTAAGCCTTTCAACTAAGCGATGATGGAAAGCATTTGGCAATAGCTTTTGCTTTCAGGGAGCTAATTATGATCTAGCTCGTGAAGTTTTTTCTGGGTCATCCGGTATTACTGTGCATTATGAAGATCGTCATGAAGTTTACGGTTTCTTACTGGAGTGTTTGCATCCATCAAGAGAACAATGACGTATACCGACAGAAATGTGTTCATTGGTCTTTATAAGAGTCTTGTCAGACCTTTGCTAGAAACATCTGTTTCCGTATGGAATCCGTATATGGTTAAACACGTAGAACATTTAGAAGGCTGGCAACAAACTATTTGCTTTGTCACGTACATAAATTGAGACTTTTGATGAGAGCAGTTGTAACCAGCCAGTTCCAATACTGCCCGTTGGTTTGGATGTTTCATAGCAGGAAGATGAACAATAAAATCAACAAGCTGCACGAGAGAGCCCTGAGAATAGCATATAAAGATTTTTATTCTAGTTTCGCAACTTTGTTTGAAAAAGATAGATCCGTAACGATACATGAGAAATATCTACAGCTGCTAATGACTGAAATGTTCAAAACAATAAATAATCTCAACCCCATATTCACGAAGGAAATCTTTCCTCAAAGAAGTGCTGCTTATAATTTGAGAAATGCAAATACATTCACAGTTCCTATCATACGTACTGGTAAATATGGTACCGAAACAGTCCGATATAGAGGGCAGCGTATTTGGCACTCTCTTCAACAGGAAGTCAAAGATGCAAATTCTGTTCAACAATTCAAGAATAAAATGAAATTTTGGAAAAATGTAGACTGTGACTGTAGGCTCTGCAAACAATACATACCTCAGCTCGGCTTTTTATAATTTTATACGCCTTGAAGATTTTATTGATACATCTTTTAGATTTTATACCTTTTATAAATAGATTTTTTGACTTTTGTAATTTTATTGATTGTTACTTTTACTTATTTACTGTATACATTGTAAATTAATTTTGTTGGCTTGAATTAGCATTTTATATTGAGCTATGTTAGTTGCCAACTTTAAATAAGAAGGTAATAATAATAATAATAATGATAATAATAATAACAATAGAAGCAGTTCAAAGAAGAGCAACAAAACTCGTTCGTGGCATCATCCAGTTATCATATAATGAAAGATTACAAGCTTTAAAGCTGCCAACCCTTCAGTATAGGAGAAATCGTGGTGACATGATCACAACCTACAAAATATTTCATGGCCTTGTTGATACTGATCCTTCTTCTAAGTTTTTCAAGATCAATCAAAATAAGACTAAGGGCCTGTTTATATGAGGAAAAACACCTCACCTGCCAGACCCGGGGCTGAGAGGGGAGATTCCACCTTCCCATAGAATCCTTTGTATTTTCATTTTGCGTTTACATGACGAACGCAACACCACCGGTATAGTGAAATCCCACCTCACCAGAGGTGGGATCTCACCTGAGTGAGGTGAAATTTTTCCATCTAAACGAAACACCACCGGTATGGTGAGGTAAATTGAAATTAGTCGTTGATTCTTATTGGTCAGTTCGATCCGATTTCACGGAAGAGAGACTTTACTCCACATCGCCTCTCAGCCCCGGGGGTGACAGGTGAGGTGAAATATCTCATATAAACAGTGGCTGAAATTTACCTCGCCTCTCAGCCCCGGGTCTGGCAGGTGAGGTGTTTTTCCTCATATAAACAGGGCCTAAGAGGTCATAGATACAAAATAGTATTGAATAAATGCAGATTAGATGTAAGAAAGAACTTCTATTCTCAACGAAACGTCAAAGAGTGGAACTGCTTGCCAGCGGACATTGTCGAAGCAAAGGATGTAATAACTTTTGAAAAACTCTTTGACCACCTACACGGAGACTCAAAATTCGAATTCAAACTAAACTAGATTATTAGTCATGACAATCAGGGTTTCATAGGCCTTGGCCTTTCAGCCCCTTTATCAACATTTATTATGATCATTATTATATTATTATTATCTTGCCAGAAGTGACCTGCCTTTGTAATCAATGAAGTAGCTTGATTTTACAAATGAATGAATTGTGTTTATGGTTCCAAAATTTTTCACGTAGCGTCCTCACTTTCACCGTGCTTTTACGTAACATTATCACTCATTTAAAACGGCGTGAAAAGGATAGACCTTTTAGCTATTCAGCAAAAGAGCCTGGATCGAGCGTTATTTTTATACAGTTTTATACACGAAATTCGATCAAATGGCGTTAGAGTTTCTATCACTATTGTGCACATTCGAAAATTATACAAAATGTAGCAAAGTATCGTTCGATTGAGATTATTTTTCAGAATAGCTAAAAGGTCTTTTTCTCAGACCAATAGGATTTTCACGGATTTTGATGGAGTTTTACCAACGGTGTACCTACGAGATTTTTTGGGAGTGAAATGCCCCTCACATTTATTGATGTGATTGTAAATCGATTCTTTGAAGGAAAATACAAATAAGTTAATGTTTTTATTAATTTCATTAGGAATGGATTCCCTGAAAGGAGCTTCCCTGTGTATTGAAGAATACAATCCTCGATCAGACACATGGAGACATGTGGCCACAATGACCACACGTCGGTTACAATTTGGCGTCGCTGTTCTTGATAACAAATTATATCTTACTGGTAAGCTTTTCAATCAGAATCTATGCGCATTACACAACTCATTTTGATGACCTGTTTCTATTGTATTGGTTATTTGAAATTTATTTTTTTTACTGGTTGATGTAAGTTTTCTAAGGTTCAAATCATAAAGAATGTTCAAAGTACTGGATTTGAGGAATTTTCATCACTGCATAAATTAGCGTAAACTGCAGTTTTGGGTCAAAAGGGTGTGACAGTAAGTTTGGTAAAATCTCTTGTGGACGAATTATTCACCAATTGCCTGAATACCATTATTTGGTTGTGCAGAGGCTGTGCAATTTGAGATTGGAGGTTGTGCTGAAAAATTTTTTGAAAATTTGACCTCTAGAATAACTAGAACGCTGACATTTCTCCCTTTTGCAAGATATTTTGGCACGCACCTGAAATCTCAAAACTGGGTCGTGCAATTAGATTAGTTTCTCATCACGTATTTATTTTAAATCCAATTCTGGTCTAAGCTGGTTGTGACAATATTTTCACTTTTCTACTTAATAACGCCTGAATTGTATATTTTTTCAAAATTTTGCTTGACGAATTTATGATGAGTTAGTTTCAATAAAAAGGATTAAATTAACCCTTGACTGGATCGGTAAAAATTTGTTACCAAATCTTATTTAAGCCGATTTGCAATATCGTGGTTTTTGAGCTACAATGTTGGAGACGTTGATAATGCGAAATATTATAGCCTGACTCTTTCAAATGAATTTTGTCGAAGGGAACATCAGGTAATTTACCATAATTTCAGAGGAAGCGTTTGGGATAACATCATCATTTTTAGAATAACAATAACAGCATTTTTCTGGTTGATGATAAGGTGTACAAGATGAAGTATCTAAAGCTTCGACCGACATTAAAAGCCATAACTATGAGCTGGATTAGATGGGCCGACCATGGATTCGAAAGTGATTGAAAAAATTATTTGATCGTCACTAGAATACCTCGATTTTTGAACGTCTACAAAGAAATGGCATTCCAAAATATGCAGCGTCTCTAGTTTACGATTTAGCAATTTGATGATGCTATAACTTCAAAAGTAGCAGAAAGATATATAAAAGTGGAGACAGATACCAATTACTTTTGCTTGTAAATTACTTAACGTCCCATTGTCGCGATTTGTTGAAGGAAATGGGAAATCAAACTTTACACCATTTAAGGATGAAATTTTGGAATGATTGAAATTTTATACCAAAGTGTTTTTAAGTTCGCATGAATTTCTTTGCAGGGGGCAGAGATGGTTTGAAAACCCTCAACAACGTCGAATGTTTTGATCCAAAGACAGGAGAATGGACAACCTTAGCCCCAATGCTGACACATCGCCACGGAGTTGGTGTTGCTGTTTTGGGTGGCCCAATTTATGCTGTTGGTGGCCATGATGGATGGTCTTATCTTAATACAGTAGAAAGGTTTGCTTAGATGTTTTGTTCTTCAGCAACGGCTGTATCCTTCGCTATGTAGGTTCTCCTTTGATGAAAGGATATGCTTTTTTATCGATCATCAGAAATTTGCTCCATCAGCTGAGTGAAATTTTGAAAATGCTGATAAGCTTTTTACCTATTTTAAAACAGAGTCTGGATCGAGCGATCTGTTTGCACATTTTTTGTGCGAAAGGATCGGTTCAGTGGCGTTAGAGCTTCTACAACTGTTGTGGGAATTCGCAAATTCTACAAAATGTTTGAAAAAGTATCGTTCGATTCAGACCTTTTTGTAGAAAGGCTAAAAAGATCTGTTGTGTAAAAACCCTTTTCAGGCTGGAAAATGGAATGTGAAAATTGACTTGGTACCATACTTCCGCGTAATTTCACCGTTGCATGTCCCAAAATGTTGTCGTTTTCGTTTCCCATAGTGGTGTTTGTTTGAGGAGAGAAGTATAGGTTATTTCAAAGTGCACAGAGCTTTTTACCATTTGATGTGTAAAGGAAATTCCCTGCCTTCAGGAGAGACTTCGGTTCTTCTATTCTAGGCAAAGACGTTGATCTACGGAAAATCTGTATCAATGGTAGGAAATGGCAATTGCATTTCTAAGACCATCAGAGCTATATACTTCTCTGCTATCTGCATTTAGCGTTCATTGTCGAGTCAAAATTCTAAAATGACGAACATTTGTAACGCCGACAGTTTCCCTAGACTGATTGCGTATTCTTAGTCATCGCTATTGATAGACTGATGAACGCTCAAATTACGACTCATGGACTTTCGCACTGAAATTTGGGACAAACTGTTCACCCTAAATGTCACGACCGGATATGAAAACCACATAAACATTGTACGAACCCCTAACAATGGCAGATGGTCCTAAGTTGCCGGCTGGAACCTCCGATGCCAAAACAGCCCCAAATTCAAATTGTCATGATACTAGCCATGAAAAAAAGCTGCAAGTAGCAAAATGAATGTTTCCTTGATCCAAGAATCAACAAACCTTTCGCTGTGAGTAAGGAGATCCTCATTTTAAAGGCCAATTAGCTTCCACGAAGTTCATCGCAGCAATGAGAACTTCTAACTGTCGAGGGTTGCTTGCCTCGTTGCCGAGACTACACCCTTAGCCTCATTCCAGAGCACACACTTAAACATGTTCATTTCCGTCTCGAATATTTATATGAAGTCCGTAAGTCCCAGCTTTAGCGAAAATAAAAATGTTGTTGTTGTTGCCATTATTGTTGCTGTTATTGTTGTTTTTGTTACGACAAGTGTGACAATGCCGTGAGTCGACAGTTTCTCGCAGGGTGTGCATTGCTGTTGAAAGGACCTTTGATTCAAACTCAAATTCTTTATCTACACTTGCTATACTGGAAAGTGGTACTGAAGTAGAAGTTTCTTTTCTGCTAAAAGTCCATTGATAGTCAAGAAATTTAATTATTGAAGAGTTTCAAACGATGATTGCAGCGTTAGCTGCGTACTATATCGAAAGAAGCAGCAAGCTACGATATCGCTCTTTCTGTCGATTTGTGGAACCATTGCATAACCTATTTTTATCAACACAATAACGGAAGCATCAGAGACAGTGTCATCAAAGCCATCTTAATTGTCTCTTATTCCATGGAATGAATGCGTCCTTGTCTGACTTAGTTTTGGTCTTCACAGAGTGGGTGGGGAGAGTCGTTTTGTGATGCAATGCCACCAGAAGTAAACTGACTGCAAGAATTAGGGGTCGCGAGACAGGGGAGGGGGGCAAACGCATCTTTTAATGTCAACTGAATGAGAAACGCTTATTAATTTTATTTCGTTCTATATGACGATGCATTTTTGTTTCCATTTCCCAAAGCGCTGCTAGTTCTTTGAATTTATTTTGTCTATTGCAAGTAGAAGCGTGCTCTTGCTCGATCCACGTATTTTTTCAAGTTAAGAGGAGTGTTAGTTTTGCGGGAGTCACAACATTTCGACCAACAATTTATCCACTGAGGATTTTCTACATAGCAGGGCTTCGTCGCCAAATTGTAAACAAAGAGTAAACACAATTGTATTAGGGTCATGTCCATTTTTTCTGCTGTTCTTTTTTGGTGGCTGCACAAGAGCCACCGAAAAGTAACGGTCAAAAATCCACTTACATCCAAGTAATTGTAAGAGATGTGAACGTTTGGTTAATTCTTCTGTGAAGTACAAAGATTTATCTTCAAAATGTTCATGTCATTTTGAATAAAAGATGAAAAATCTGTGTGATATTGCATTTTATTACCTGACTGAAGTTTCAAAATCGAGGCAGTACAGAATTCCGCCACTCCTATTGGTTAATTGCATATTTCCCGCGGGTTTCCCGTAGCCTTATATGGTACGATACAAGGACGCGTTTTTGTCGCTGCAGCAACTGCTTTAGGCCTGTGAGATTTACAGCAAATTCAAACGACATGACTGTAACAAAATGTGTTTGATTAAATGATGCGAGTCAAGATTAGAAGCTGTCAGGTAAGAAAACTCATACTAACCGGTTTTGTCGTTGTACAGGAAAATATAAAGCCCTCAGTCTTAATGCACTGACCTCGCAAGCTCGATCTGTACTTTTAAGACCTCGGGTTTTATATTTTTCTGTACTACACAAACTGGTTAGTATGCGCAAATAAAAAAACCGCAAAATCACGTTTTTGACAAAATTTTGAGACGGAGTTCTGTTAAGTTTATACGAAAGTCTTGGCGGCAAGGAACTTTTTCCCGAGATGGATTGCGTTCTTTGGTCGAATTCTTATAGAATCGTTAAAGATTCGTAGTTAGAGCGCAATGCATCTTAGTAAAAAGTTCCTCGCCGCCATCTTTAGCGTAATCGTCCATTATGCTTTCAATTTAGATACGATCCTCAAACTGGTCAGTGGAAGTTTGTGGCTCCAACGAACACACCAAGGAGTACAGTAGGCTGTGCTGTTTTAGAAGGAAAACTCTACTCAGTTGGTGGGCGAGATGGCTCATCATGCCTCAGTTCAGTCGAAGTTTATGATCCACATACTGATAAATGGACAATGGCTGCACCAATGCTGAAAAGACGAGGAGGTATGTTCAAAAGCAAAGTTCAAACAAGTACCGGGTGACCAAGAAAAAACTTCACGAGCTAGATCATAACTAGCTCCCTGAAATCAAAAGCTATCGCCAAATGCTTTCCATCATCGCTTAGTTGAAAGGCTTAGCTGTCTTTTGAGATGCTACATGATCATTGTAAACAATGATTATGATCCGAAAAACCAGATTCAATGAAAATTTTGAATCCCGGATTCCTCATTTTGAGTGAAATAATCATCATTTTCCAGTTAACATTCTGTGAAAACTCGACACAGCGATGCATTAGAAGTCGTCTGGGGAAATTATTTGTTTGCAAAATGAGTGATCTGAATTCCTCATTCAAATTTCATGCTCCAAAGCAAAATTTTAATTCAGTTTTTGTCAAACTTTCCAAAAAATGGACAGGAAAGCGAGGGAATAGTCCAAGAAATGAATGATTATCGATATTTTTGAAATTGTTTTTTCGGACAGTATGCATGTCTTGAACTGACCAAGCAACATTTCAAAAGATAGCGGAGCCTTTCAGCTACATGCTGACACCTTGTTTGTCTTCATACCGTTTGCTGTCAAGGAGATATAGGCGATCTAGCTCGTTAAGTTTTTTTGGGTCAACCGGTATTTTTATGACAAGGAGTAAGGGATATGTAGAGGGGTGTCACCCTGATTGAGGGTATTTCACGTTGGTAGAATATTCCTGTTGAAGGAGAAAAATTTCAGAACGAAACTTACCACGAACACCTTCGTAAACTCTTCACTGTTGTTGATATAAAATATATTTGTCATTGGTGATGCTGTCTTTAAGAGCGAGCTACTCGAGAACAGAGTGGTCGAGAGGGCCTAAATTTCCAACGTCGCCCTGGTTGAGGGTATCCAAATTTTCACATGGTTTCAGGTAAATTTAAGATAACTTGATGCGAAAATTAGCAGCATATCAACGATTAAAGAGTTTTTGTTGTTATCAAACGTTTTCTGATTGTGTTTGCTGTGTTGCGTTTTCCTGAACACTGACCTTTGTTTGCCGCTTTCGTTCAAAGACTTTTCAAGCAAGCTGACATCAAGTTTTCCTCCTTCGGTGAACTGAACGATGCTTAAATCAATTTATGATTTAAAAAAAATAGTTTTACAGTCCACTGATAGAACAAACCTGTTTTTGCCCCGTAATGCGTCCTTTTACAGCAAATAGTAGTCGCCTCTCATGCGTTGACAATGCAGATTCCGTTCAAGAACTGGAAGATACCACAGTACCCTCAACCAGGGCGACTTCAGGCCAATCAGACAGCGTGCAAAAAGAAGCCCGTGGTAGCGGAAGCGGATGCCATATCTCTGAATTTACGTGAAGTACTTATTCTGGACAAGCGGAGCTTCGCAAGAGGTCATTTGTTTGCTGTGAAAGTTTTAACAACGTCAATAAACCAAGCAAAAAGAAAATTGTGCAACAAAATGTGAGAGGAAAAATGGCGGATGCTTTCAGTTACATGTTAGGTGAGCTTCTTTGTGCACTTCTCCATCTGTTTGTGGACGCAGTTTTAAGAAACACAAACAAGAAACTGTTAAGCAAATGAAGTCACCAAAATATTTTTGCACAGTTTTTGGTTTTAACTAGGCCCAAACGCCTGTTATTCAGCAACATACGCAAGAGAGTTAACATCGGTCAAAACGCGTTTACCCTCAACCAGGGCGATACCCCTCTATGTATGTATGTATGTATGTATGTATGTATGTATGTATGTATGTATGTATGTATGTATGTATGTATGTATGTATGTATGTATGTATGTATGTATGTATGTATGTATGTATGTATGTATGTATCGATTTGCCACAATGAAAGATTTACAAGTTATTATAATACATATAAAGATAGATCCAATGCAGTACAATATGAACTGAAACGCTAAAACCGTGAAAGGAAAGCACCCTTAATTACAGTGGCAGGGAAAGCATTGACGGGTCAAGCTGACCTTATTTCCATAATGGTCCCCTTAGAGGTGCCGGTACAACAACAAAGCAATGAAAGAAAAGAAAATAGGAAGATACCCAAGCAAAAGTTTGCTAATCCGATGAGACACAGCTAAGAACCTCAAGTCCGGTTTTATTCGGTGCAACAAAGAAAGTCAATTATCGTCTCCCATTTAATCTGTCTTATGTTGTTCAACACCAGTGTCGCAAGGATAAGGGCAGTCTGTGATTCTACATTGCAGTAGCAGCAATATCTATAAATAGAAAAGTAACTTCTTGTTAGTCGGCATATTTTTGTCAATGATCAGCTCAACTGTTTGACCAGGAACAAGGTGGTCGGCTTTATTTCTATTTTAAGGCTTCTGCTATCTTAGATAGTCACTATTTTCTTTGATTTGTAACGCTTTCTTTGATCGAAACTTTCAGCTCTTTTGGAAGCCTGTCAGGCTTTACGGTTTTTAAAGATATCTAGACAATCATTGTAGTAAAGCACTTGAAACACTCTGCTCTATTACAGAAGTGAGATGATTACTTTTTTTGGAGTTTGGTATTGTTTAAAGGGTCTGTTTCATCCAGCATTCCTTGCACGTGTCGTCTCTTGACTGGCCTTTGTTTGGCCATGAAAATGGCGACAACAAAAAGGCAAACCAGGAGACAACACGTGCAAGGCATGCTGGATGAAACAGACCCTTTAACACACGCTGTTGGCAAATTATCAGATCAACTGACTTGCAAATTTTCGAGAAAAAGTCTCTTGTTGTGCTCCAATCTTGTAGAATGAATCATGTAAATGCTCATAATTTTCCTATTTCTCCAGGTGTTGGCGTTGCCGTATTAAATGGTTTTCTGTATGCCCTTGGCGGCCATGATGCTCCTTGCAGTCAAGACATATCCAAGCAGTTCAGTTCAGTTGAGCGATACGATCCGCTAGCTGATCAATGGTCCTTAGTTGCACCGATGAGAAATTGCCGAGATGCTGTTGGGTTAGCCGCCCTTGGAGATCGCCTATATTCGGTTGGAGGCTATGATGGGCTCAAGTATTTATCTGCAGTTGAAGCGTATGATGCGGAAAGCAATGAATGGAGCTCAGTGGCACCTTTGACTATACCAAGAGCTGGTGCATGTGTTGTTCCTGTGAAGCATAGTTGATTCACTATCTTGCAGTAATTCAAGGTATATTATAAGTTTATTATGTAAACCTTGATTGTTATATTCAGAATCCCTTTGCATAAGAACTTCCATTACTAGGAATGGTATATTACTAGGGATGTGCTGATATTCCATTACTAGGGATGGTGTTTTGAGGAGCTTCTTGACAATTTTCTGGGAGTGTTCCTTATGAAATGCTCCTAATTTTTAAACCAATTCATAAGATCAGATATGACTTCGTGCACTGTCTGTATCTGTCCGTGTAAATTTTCAGTAGTGTGTGTGTTAATGTATATAATGTTTCTTTCTTTCATTGGAACATTTCTACTGGTGGAGTAAAAAAAAAAACGCCCGGAGCGGTGTTTGAAAGGCTACTGCCCCCTGAGTATATCAGCAATGATATTTTGCAATACCTGATTGCAAAGCTTACATGTTCAATTATTTTTAGAAATTTTCTTGGTTAAAATCGGTCACTCTGTTCAGATTCTGTAAGCGATTTTCTAAAATGAATCCCTTTGAGAAACCTTGAAAAACGTGCTAAAATTACAAGCAAGAATCCCTAATGTATTTACCTCACAGCAATGACTTTCAGCACGCTTTACCACGTGCTTTCCTTTTGGCGGTTTGTAAAGTCCTCCCCCTAGTGTGAATAACTTATTCAGGGGGATTGCATTCTCCCATGAGGACAAAAAACATGAACACATCCAGGAGTCATTATCACTAGGAAGGAGAACAAAAGGAAATCTTGCTTGGTGTTTTCACTCGTTTTTGCAGGTTTTCGCAAGGGACTCTCTGCAGAAAATCTCCTATTTCGATGGGAAGGAATGACCGATTAAGGCCCCGTTTACACGATACCGTTTTCATTTCATATCGGATTGGTTTCATATCGGATTGGCCTTCGGTTTACACGATAACGTTTTCATTCTATATCGGATTGGCCTCCTGTTTACACGAGAACGCACCAATCCGATATGCCTCATACTGTTTTCGCGTTTTCAAATGAAAACGCTCTGAAAGTGGCATGAAACCAATCCGATATCGTGTAAACGGTCGAATCTGATATCAACTCAGTACGGAACCTCATTATCAATTGTACTAGCCTTGAATCCATTAGGGAGCTGCGCAGAATGCGCAGTGGAACCATTACCGAATGCGGTGAAACAATTACAGTGCAAGGCAAAACGGTATCGTGTAAACAGAACCCCAATCCGCTATGAAATGAAAACGGCATAGTGTAAACAGGAGAAATTTTCATAGCGGATTGCCTTACCAAATCCGATATAAAATGAAAATGGTATCGTGTAAACGGGGCCTAAAGCCGGGTAAATTACTGAACCTAATTTGACATATCAGGGATAAAGCGAGACAATTTTCAATATCATTACTGTGATAGCAGGATTTTTTTCAAACGCCGGGCGTTTTTATTGATTCACCCGGTATAGGAGGGAGATAGCCTGGAGGCACTACAATTTATAACTCTTGATAGATTTTGCTCGACCCTGGACCTCGAAAGGTGCACGCTCGTTGCTCGAGCGCCGAACATAATTGCGAATTGTTTGCTTCTGGGCTGTCCTTCTCTTCCGGCTTTGATTAGATAAGTTTACCGTAAAAGCTCTATCAAGCCCCCGGGGGGCTTATTTCACTTCGGACCTTCCAGAGGGGGGCTTAATAGAGAGAGGGGCTTATTAGAGAGGAGGGCTTTTTCACAAAATCAAGTGACAAGGATATACTTGGTAGCTTTTCGGTTCATTTATCCCATATTTTGCGGAATCAACATATAATTTTACGGCTCAAATACATAACTTCGATACATTTTTTATCCCAAACCATACTAAATTACATGCAAGGTTGTGTAGCTAAATAAATGGAAAATATTTTGTAAGTTCTAGAATTTTGTATAAGTTGGGGGGGGGGCTTGATAGAGAGGGGACTTCTTTCAAATTTTGACTCAGAGAAGAGGGGCTTATTAGAGAGGGGGCTTAATAGATAGGGGAGGCTTCATAGAGCTTTTACGGTATATTGAATTTAAGTATCATACATAGTGGTTAGTTGCTGACAATAAGGCCCCGTCCACACGTATCCGGATATTTTTGAAAACGCATCTGTTTTTATCCGTTTTCAAAAAGATTCGCGTCCACACGAGGAGCGTTTTCGAAAATATCCTCGTCCACACGGAAACGCTGTGACACTCACAATTCGATATTCGATAATGAAATTCCATAATCGATAACGATATTCGGCATTCGAACTTCTATGAAAGAAAACAGACAAGCAAAATGCCCTCGCGTGATCCCCAAAGAACCGAGCGCATGCTCTGATACGTCGTAAATCGATGCCTTGACGTCAGCGTTTTCGAAAAGCTCCGTTTTCACCCGTCCACACGAGAACAGGAAAACGGCGTTTTCAAAAAGATCCACTCTGGAGAGCGTTTTCGAAAAGCTTCGTTTTCGGTGACTGAAAACGCCGTCTCCGTGTGGACGGGAACCCAAAACGGATAAAAAAAGATGCGTTTTCGAAAAGATCCGGATACGTGTGGACGGGGTCTAAGAAGCGCTTAGAAGTGGTAGAAGAGAAGACAATACCTGATCGACCTTGCGTATAAAAATTCCTTAAAAGATATCGCTTTACTCAAACTCTTTTTTAGAGTAGTCAAAAGGTATATTTCTTTGCTATAAATGTACGATTGCCATTACATGTTTTAATTGCAAAGCGTCGCATGTTCTATTTTAGCTTCAGCCGAAGAAGAGGAGCCACCAAACGGAGCCAAAGATTGTCTGAAATGTCGCTTGTTGAAATCGCGTTTCAAGGCTGTCCGCTTGCAGAATGATGCCCTCATCATTTCTTCTAAAAGCGAGAAACAAACATGAGATATTACTAATTTTATATCTTAATTGGGTACGTGTGAATCTACAAGAATGTGCACTCATCTAGGTATTCTCTAGAAGGTTGTATTATTTCTTGATATTTTGCAGGGTCCAAATCGTATTGCAAGTTCGTAGCCGTAGCCCTAAGTCCCAACTGCTCTCTCCCAGAGCATACAGGGTGTTTAACAAAATTGTGCGACGTTTGATTAGATACTAAAAAATTACGACACGCTGAATGGACAGTTGATCCAAGTGACCCTTTTCCTGAGATTTTGAATTAATTTGTAATACGAGAATCTTGCAAATCCGCTAAAAATTCATGGAGTTTCAAGCCTTTGAAGTTCAAGTTTGTGCGAAAAATAAAACTAGAGGCCGCGACATGGCATTTTTGGTAAAAATCTCATAGACTATCGTTCTGCTATTTCTCAGTTGTTTCGGTGAACCAAATGGAATTTGAACAGGTTTTCTGTTATGTGATCTATCATAGCTATCAATAGAAACGACAATAAATATAAAGCTCAACGAGAATGCACGACTTATTTAGGCCATCATTAAAAGTTCTAGTGTTCTCACGAAAGTCCCGTATGTCAACATCATAACGAGGCACAACAACAACAACAACCATAACATCCTCCCTTCTCTAGTAAAAACAACAACTCAAGCATTAAACGTTTTATTGTTCAGGTTCATATCTTTGTGGAGGCTTTATCAATCGGCCATAACGACTTCTGTAGTGAACTGGTTTCGATTCCTCTGGAGGGGGTCTGGGAACAAGAGGTGCACTTGTGTCATTGCTTTCTTTCACGTTCGGTGCTTCATCACTCGAAATCTCTACATCACTGCCTGGGGCTTGGGAATCCTTATTGAAGGTTTCTTTCGTCTTCAAAATATCTCTACGATTGCGTCTATAAACCTTTCCTGTCTCTGCTTCAACTTTGTACGATCTTGGTTCTTGCAGTTTGGCAACAACGGTACCTTTCTTATCCCAGAATTTCCTTGGATAGGTCTTTTGTCTCAAACGAACAGTGTCACCGACATTTAACTCTGGTAAATTTTTACATTGCTGGTTATAATATCTCTTGGTATACTTGACTTTCTGAGTATCTGCTGAATAAGTTGTCGCTTTGATTGCTGGCAAAGTTGTACGTATATCTCTTCCCATAAGTTTTGCTGCAGGGGATACTGAGTCATTTGAAATTGGGGTAGTACGTAAGGCTAGTAATGCAAGATAAGGATCTTCTTTGTTTGCAAGTGCTTTCCTAAGTACTCTCTTCACCGTTTGAATATTTCTTTCAGCCATCCCGTTTGATTTTGGATGATAAGGACTTGATGTAGTCAGCTTAAAGTCCCATTCTCTTTGGAATTTCTTGAACTCGGCTGTGTCAAAAGGGTTATCGCTAATGACAGTTTTTGGAATACCGTGTCGAGCGAATATAGACTTCATGTACTTTATAATTGTAGGACTTGAAGTATCGGGCAGCAAGCATATTTCAATGTACTTTGAATAATAGTCTACAATCAACATGTACTTCTTGCTCTTTAATGTGAATAGATCTAACCCGACTTTCATCCATGGTGACGATGGGATATCATGTTGAATAAGTTCTTCCTTCTGTTGATAATTTCGATGTTCAAGACAGGTTGCACATGACGATACGAGCTCTTCAATTTCAGATAACATTCCAGGCCAGTATAAGGCTGTTCTTGCTCTTAGTCTGCATTTTCAACTCCTTGATGACCTTGATGAATTAACTTCTTCATCTCTTTTCGCATTCTTGTTGGTACAATTATTAGACCTGATTTCAGTACGAGGCCTCTAGCTAGTGTGATTTCATCATGAAAATTGTAATATGGTTTGACCTCAGGTACAACACTACCTTTGTGTCTTGGCCAGCCATTTCTTACATACTCAGATAAGAGTTGGAGAGCTTCATCCTTCTCTGTTTCTTCTGTAAACTGGTTCAATCTTTCCTGACTGATTGGCAAGTCTGAGATAACAGCATGAATCACATAGTCCATCTCAGAATCTAGAATCTCTTGCTTTGGTACTTCCTTTAAGTAATTTCTACTGAGTGCATCAGCAACAATCATTTCTTTTCCTGGTTTGTATTCTAAAGTAAAATCATATCGTTGAAGTCTCAGCATAAATCTTTGAATTCTTGGAGGAGCTCTGAAGATAGGCTTTCCGAAAATTGACTTTAGTGGCTGATGGTCATTCTCCACCTCAAATTGTCGGCCATAAACAAATTGGTGAAACTTTTCACATCCAAATACAATACTGAGTGTCTCCTTTTCAATTTGGCAATAATTTTGTTCAGTTTGGGTCATAGCTCTACTTGCAAAGGCAACTGGAAGCCAATTATTGCCGTGTTTCTGCTGGAGAGATGCTCCTAATCCTGATTTACTTGCATCTGTGCTGATCTTGGTTTCCAATTTTGGATCATAATATTTCAAGACTGAATTGCTTGTAACTATTGACTTCAACTTGTTAAATGCTCTCTCATGAACTTTATCAAAATACCACTGGCTATCTTTTTCTAACAGTTCTCTCAATGGGGTTGTGATATCTGATAAATTGGGAACAAACTTTCCCAAATAATTAACCATTCCTAGAAATGTTCGCAGCTCTTGTTTACTTTGCGGAAATTGCATATCTGTTATTGCTTTCGTCTTCCTAGGATCTGGCTTTACTCCCTCTGATGTGAGTGTATGTCCTAAGTATGTAACTTCAGACACATTAAAGATGCACTTATCTTTATTCAACTTTAGTCCATAATCACGAATACGACGTAGGACATTTCTTAGGCGATTATCATGTTCTGTCTTTGTCTTTCCCCATACGATGATATCATCTTGTGCATTCTGCACTCCTTCAATACCTCCTAAAATTTCTGCAACATCAGCTTGAAATACCTCAGACGCATGGAGGACTCCAAATGGAAGTCTCTTGAATTTATAGCGTCCAAACGGAGAGTTAAAAGTGAGCAGCTTTGAGCTATCCTCGTCTACTTGTATTTGCCAATAGCCAGACGATGCATCGAGTTTGCTAAAAACTGTGGCTCCGGCCATACGAGATAGGATGTCTTCAGCAGTAGGAATGTGATGATAATGTCTTTTGATAGCCTTGTTCAGATCTTTGGGGTCCAGACATACTCTTAATTTACCATTTGGCTTCTGTACAACAACAAGGGAATTTACCCATTCAGTAGGCTCAAATACTCTTTCAATAATATCTAATTTCTCCATACGATCAAGCTCTGCTTTCAGTTTTTGATGCAGTGCAACTGGTACTCGTCTTGGTGGATGCACAACAGGCTTTACTTCTGGATTAACATGAATATGATGTATCTTTGGAAGAGTTCCAATTTCTCCAAAACAGTCTGAAAATTCCTGCATGATATCAGGATTGTCTTTGTTGACTAACATTATGCGTTTCACAAGATTGAGTTTTTCACAAGTATCCAAACCAAGTATTGCCATTGAATCTGTTTCCGCAACAATAAACATTATTGGAACCATCTTTCCTTTATGAAGCACTCTCAAGATACATTTTCCAAGAACAGGTATTTTAGTGCTATTATAGGCTGTTAATTTGATCTTGGTATCTTTCAATTTAGGCTTTTTTGCTAACTTCACATACTCAGATTTTGGCAAAATATTCACTTGTGCCCCTGTATCCAACTTATAGAGCACATTACTTCCATTTGTAGATAAAGAAATTGACCAGTCTGATGTAGTTGAGATTCCTCCTACTACATAATCTTCTGAACTTTCTTGCTTCTGTTCTGCATTTTTGTCAGATCCAAGTGAGGCATCAAATTCTGCTCCTACAGCACCAACAAAGAATTCATCCTCATCTGATGTTTCTGCATTTACTTCTCTCACTTTCCTTGTTTTCTTCATATTACAGCATTTTGCAAAATGATTAAGCTTTGAACAGTTATTACACTTTTTGTTGTAAGCAGGACAGTTTCCTCTTGCATGTTGACCACCACAAAATTTACAGTTTGCTATCATGTTTTCAGATTTATTTGAATTTCTTCTCTTTGGAGAGGTCGCCCTTTTCCTTGTTGTTTTAGCTACATAATCAACAGTGTTTGTTTCTCGTTGCATTTCCGATAAATGGCGCTTTGTTTCCTGTGATGCTTGACCATATTCAATTGCTTTCTCAAGAGTAAGATTGGGTTCTCTCAAGAGACGCTCACGCAGGCGGTTGTCTGCTAGACCACAAATTGCAATATCCTTTATCAAACTGTCCCTCAGGGTTTCAAATTCACACTCTGCACTTCTTTTCTTTAATTCCGTGATAAATTCATCGAAAGTTTGTCCATCACTTTGTTTACAAGTGAAAAACCTATGTCTGAGAAATGTAATATTTGCCCTTGGGTTACAATATTCTTGAAATTTTTCAAGTACAACATCAAAATCGAATTTGTCACCTTCCTCTGTGAAAGTAAAAGTGTTATAAATCTCCCTTCCTTTCCTTCCGATACAGGTAAGTAGAATTGAAGTTTTTACTTTGTCGTCTTTCTCATCACTTTCGGTTGCCGTCAGATACAGCTCAAGCTCCTGACGCCATATCTTCCATTGCTCAGCTACATTTCCATCGAAGATCAATGAAGATGGAGGCTCCAATTTATCCATTATGCGGCCTAAATATCTTTGAGCAATAACAAAACACCTGACACCATGTTATGTGATCTATCATAGCTATCAATAGAAACGACAATAAATATAAAGCTCAACGAGAATGCACGACTTATTTAGGCCATCATTAAAAGTTCTAGTGTTCTCACGAAAGTCCCGTATGTCAACATCATAACGAGGCACAACAACAACAACAACCATAACAATTGAAGATTTCTATAACCTAACTTTCAAGCATATGGATGCTTTGAGGAAACAGATTCAGTCTCTCGTTGATTATGTTTTGAACCACGGTTTTTGGACACATGCAATGTTAAGCAAATTTTGATAATGATCGCAATGATTAAATTACTTTGGATGTCCTGTTTGGTTTGCTCTGATATCAACGAGAGGTATGACATTAGACAAGCTTCTTTTACCGCGGTCTTCGAGGTTTTTTGCATTACAAGTAATCTTGAGGTCTCTGGTTTCAGCTTTCGCATATTTTTTATCTTTGAAAACTCGCAACTCAGTGAATTTTCAACCGATTTGCAAGATTCTGGTCTCTAAAATTATTTCACAATCTTAGGGATAGAGTTATCTTCCTATGAGTCTGTTCATGTTATCGTTATTTTTCAATATTTAATCAAACGTCGAACAATTTTTTGAGACACCCTGTAGGTTCCAAATCTTTAAAGGACAAGTCCAGGACTGATACAATTATTTTCGAAAAGCAACTTTACCAACTGCCGAACACCAATCGGGAGTTCTTTCCAAGTTGTGACATCTCCAACAGTTGTGACAATTAAGCCAAATGTCGTTGCCATTTTGTATTTTGTACGAGTACGCGATAAGGAGGCTAGTGATGTTAGTGGCATATCAACACATTTGGCAGCCTCGTTTAGGTCGAAGTGAATTGACTTCATAGAAAATGACGTCATTTCGCACATTTCACAGATTGAAAAATGTAGTTTCGCAGATAGAAAAAATTGGAAAAAAGCACTGCACACCATTGACAACACTGTAATCTTAATCAACAATTATACCAAACCCTGAACTTGTCCTTTAAATCGGTGTAAAACTTAAAATCTAATGACCACTTTTTTAGATTTGAATGGCTTGCAAGAAGCTTTAGCTACTTTCCTATGATCCTACCATTAAAATTTTCAGAGCACTTGAGAATTTTCCTGAAGTTACAGCCTATTGTATATTTCAACTCATTTGAGGATAGGACATCGTGAAATTTGTAAATCCTAAACCATAAGAGTGGCAGATTTTGCTTCCTGGATACCATATTGTAGACATTCATTTAACATCTTTTTCTTCAATGTTATTCTGGGATTTCTCAAAAGGTCTAGAAATTACGATGTTTATGTTCTTTTCAAACAATTTCTTTAATTCTCAAGAAAGAGAAAAGGTAATTCTGAAGGTCAGAAAAGGTAGAAATAAAGCGAAATAACTAAAGTTTTTTGAAGCCATCAATTAGTTCAAACAAATAAGGCATCACAGAATTCATACAAACGGCATCACAAATAGGGCATCACACAAACATAATTCATACGAACGTTTTTAAGATTTTGAACCTATGCTTCCTCCCGGTAGGGTTTAATAAGCCATTAATACAAAACCTTTGTCCAATCGGCTTTGGTCGAAAGTTTGTCGACGTTATTTGATCCATTTAGGCTGTTTCCAGACAGTTACAAGAAATCCACCTTTTCAAGATAAGAGGTGCGAAAACGTAAGTCTTTTGTTGTTTGAGATGTTGCATTTTTGAGGCTAAAATCTTGTTCTGCGTACAAAGTTTAGTATGAAAGCGAGTTTTTACTTTCATATCTATCTTCGTTTGGAAATTACAGCGATTTTAAGAATTCAAAGTTATAAGGGCTTTGACCGTGGAATCAGATGTTTGGACAAATTTTGTCCAAACTTTTGATTTCACGGTCAAAGCCCTTATGATTTCTAATTCTTTAAATCACCGTTATTTCCTAATGAAGACAGACATGAATGTGAAAATTGGTTCATAAACTAAACTTTGCATGCAGAACAAGATTTTGGCCTCAAAAATGCAAAATATCAGACAACAAAAGACTTCCGTTTTCGCACATCTTATCTTGAAAAGGTGGATTACTCGAACCTGAAGAAGCAGCTGGCCGAAAGTCGGGAAAAATTCACCAAATATTAATTTTTGACTTAGTCCACAGATTCAGTAATTTTTGTTCAATGTCTATCCAGTTTGTTTTACATCGTGGCCCATCACGCGTGGACAGTGTTTTATTGTCCACCGCACCTGATACTCCTAATTGCCTATTCATTCGCTGGCATAAATCTTTGGAAATGTTTCCGTGTTTTCATTGCTATTTATGCTCTCCTTGTTATTCATGTAGAAAAAGCATAGAGAAATGTTGATTTGCGATTCACTTATTTTTGTCACAAATATTAGATTGAAATAAAGATAGAACTGTATGTTTAAAGTTATATGTTAACACATTTAAAAGCCAAAAAAGAAACGATGAAATAGGTATTTCGTTGTAGTTATATAGACAGTTTCGTTTTTTCGATGCATTGTATGCTGGGGGGGGGGGTTTGTTGGACAATTCATCCCTTGAGAGGAGACCATTCCATATGTTCAATAGACTCGGCCCATTGTGGGCCCATTGCAGGCAGAAAGGTGAATTATTCGAATTCGTTCAGCTCATTCTTTTCTGATCAAAGTACATATGTCATTAAACTGATTGGTTCACACGATACAATTCTCTCTATTGTTTACTACAAAGAGCAGGATCGAGGCTGAATTTTCATTGCAATGAAAATTCTTGACGAAGAAATGAACGGTCACAAAACAATGGACTTCCACTCCACACTTCTTTGTTGTATTAACCAATTGCTAACGTGACAAAAGTCCTTTAAGTGTCAATGTCCACAACCTTTTGTCCAATTTTTCTGGGATTAGTTCATTTGCTTCAAAGTAAGGATTTCAAGACTGAACTACATCCTCATTTTTTATGGAAAAGTTGTGCAATAAAATTTCGGAGAGAAAAGCTTCAGAAACTTTCGAAAACCGGCAGCTATTTCCCATAACAGCTTATTGCGGTAATCTATCCCTTCACGCCAGTTGGAATAACCTAATTTTCACGAAGATTCGCATTTATTGCTTGGATACGGATATTGTGAGCAAACCGATTCGGCGGGATTGATTTTCGGACGTTTTCGGATGTGATTTGACAAACGACTTTGGAGATTTTGTCGGAGACTTTACCGTCGTCGAAGTTGAGGATTTTATGTACAGGAATCAATATGTACTAACTAGACTTGCGAAAAGTAAATTCGTGACGAGTATTGAATTTATGTTAATATTTATATAGAATCATGATTATCATTATTATTAATATTATCCAGCACTATAAGCTCTTTGTTTTGCGCAAAACTTCACGAGTCATAATTTCAGGATGTTGTTTTTGCATGACGCTTTGTTAAGTGCAGAAACTCGCTCTTGTTTCTTGCGCCTTTTGAGTCCAGCTACCACGGTGAAATTGTGCGCAAAGTTTCAAGATCTTCGTCGAAATGGATGTTTATTCAGAAATCGCAATGAAGAAATGAAAAAAATACTGTGCAATGCAGTAGTGTCCCGCATGTAAGAAACAACGTTTTCAATTTCAGGTCTGGTGTGTTTCCTATAAAGTGAGATGTAAACTTCAAATTAGAGTAACGTTTCTTAAGTTTCTTATTAGAAAAATCATTTACTATCAATGAACTACTCGGATACAGGCTCTATGGTGATACAAAACACACTGTTTTGATTTGCATTTGTAAATTTTCACTTCCAAGAAAAGCTACCATTATAAGATAGGAATCAATGTTTTAGCCGATTTTTGCTTGTGGCCCATGGCCGGAAACCTTCAAAACCTCATTTTCACGGACCAATCAAATGGTGAATAAGCGAGGAAGACAGAAGAAATGTGTGAAAATTTTTCTCAACTTTACCTACCTTCATAAAACACAACCAGGACAAAAAACTGCTGGAAATTTCCCGGATTTTTTTGAAGGAATCTATTCGCCAGATGTTTGGGTATCCAGATTTGGATGCCGGTTTAAATACCTCGCGGTTTCTCAAAGTTATAGCCTTTCTAAAACCGATGAGGCACTCAACCTTAAACAATAGAGACTCTGGGTTAGAAACAATGGCAATAACAATAGTGATTGTTTTAACAACGATCCCAGAGCGGCAAATATTTACGTTTCCAATAGTTCTTGCTATTGCTCTTCCACCGCAGTTTCTTTGGTTCAAGATTCAATGCCCCTTCGATTTCTTTGTGAACTGAAGAAATTTGCTTCGGTTAGTTCACACGTTTCAAGTCATATGGCAATACTCTTGAGAAATTTCTGTGTTCTACTACTCTTTGCATTCATGGCATGGTTCGAAATTAGTAATGAAATTGAAAGGCGATTTTATCAAGAGGCTTTATCACCTGACTTGAAGTGGCGTAAACAAGGCTTGGCAAGCCTTGGCCGATGTTGCCTAATAGAAAGCGCTATATCTCCACCAAACTGTGAGGTATTTAAACCGGCATCCAAATCTGGATACCCAAACATCTGGTGCGTAGATATCTTCAAAAAAATTTGGGAAAGTTCCAGCAGTTTTTTGTCCTGGTTGCGTTTTATGAAGGTTGGTAAAGTTGAGAAAAATTTTCACACATTTGTTCTGTCTTCTTCGCATATTCACCATCTGATTGGTCCGTGAAAATGAGGCTTTGAAGGTTTCCGGCCATGGGCCACGAGCAAAAATCGGCTAAAACATTTGATTCCTATCTTTACCATTATAATGTGCTGTTTGGTTTGCTTCATTCGCATGCAAAACTCTTGTTTTCACCTTGAATAGATACAGTTTGATTGGGACATATCACTAAGCTAAAATTATAAACCATGATAAGAAAAAAGCGTTTTTCAGACGTGGGCCTGTTTCTTATCAAAGGGGGTATTATTTTGAAAAACAGGGATGGTGCTTTTTGTTTGAAGAATGAAAACATTATGGAAGGGCTTTTTCTCCAACCGGAAGGAATACACCTATATACCTATATTTAAATATGTTATGAAAATTGTATTTCTTATCTGCGGGACGCTACTGTACGAGAAATAGACATTGTAGCCCAATCTCGTCCCCAGAGTGAGTTCGTTGTTCATTCGGCTTCGTGATCAGCGTATGACGTAAGAACACCCCGAGAACGAGGTTGATTGTAGCCTTGATGTGCCCTGGTAGGATGCGAAAAGGATTGACCGTTTAAGATGCTGTTTCGGCAAGTGTGTTGAATTTTGTCCAAAAAAATTATGATAACCTTTGCCTCTAAAATAATAATTAGCAGAAGGTGTAGTTTGGAAAGAAAAATCTGATATTTGAAACAATACTTTACGTACCCTGCACAAAACGTTTTTTTTGGGTGCCACATTTTGGAGCACAGCCTCCAATCCATTGCTAAATTGCTGAGCTATTCATAGAGCTTTAGTGCTTTGTTTAAAGAAGAATAAGGTTATTGTGCATTTATGCTTGCAACTGTTATGCAACTTACACCCTAGATAACAAATTTCCTGAACAGGCTCAACGATTTTTCTATATTGGCCGTCTTTTTAACTCAAAAACGCAGAGAATTCGAAAAAATGACGCAGAATAACTTTACAATTTAGATGACTTCATTGCGAAAATAACCCAAGAGTTTATTCCGAGTTCGAGTCCATAATTACGAATTCATATAATATAGCCATTGGCACTATTTTTAGGCAAAATCTTTTTCTAAAAACAATAAAATTCTACGCTGCTCACACAAAGCATGGGTAAAGGGACATCGCAAGGTTGAATCGATCAAAAAAGTTTGCGAAGGCAGTTCAATCAAACCCTGCGAATCGGAGCATTTCCTCACATCTTTAAAAGGTGTTGCCAGCATAAAAATATTGCTGGGTTTCTTGTTGCAAAAAGAAAAACTTCACATATTATAACCTTGACGTTTAAGTTATCAAATTGGATCTCAGAGTACTTGTTCAAAACTCATTTGTTATTACGGTAACCTGTCAACTCCATCCATAGATGTCCAGTTACCCAAGCACAAAGTTTATCTCACATACAGTTCAGTTATGAAAGTTAGAAAGGGGGGAAAGAAAAGTTAGAGAGCGGAATTTACAAAAACAACATAGACTTCAATGGATTTGATTTCATTTGCTCCGCACTTTCATCATGTAAAAGTCAACCGGGGAAGGGGAGCTTCCACGATGGCTGACAAGAGATGGGTGGCGTCCAGGGTTTCAAAAACGCCAAGGTCTACTAGGCAATGTTAGACCAGTAACTAGCTTCACCAAAAAACACACATTTTAGAAATCAGAACGACAAGTTGATGCAAGTATTGCTATAAGAGCTATGGTCAAAAGGTTAGCTATTTGCATCCCGGAATAAAGATACCCAGTTAAAAACAGTTACCAAAGATTAGGCATCGATTACCATCTGGCCAAAATGCACAAACATGAAACAATCTAGGAGCTAATGAAGTCAGAAGCCATTGAAGTAGCTAAAAATATAACTTACGCTAATCAGTGGCATACGTATAAGGCCCCGTTCACACTGCTCCGTATCTGTACAAAACCGGAGGGAAAAACCTCCCTTTTGTGAAAGTGTTCACACACTGATCTGCACAAAAGCGGAAGTTTTCAAAAACACTATCAAAAGTGGGTATCCACAAACACGGAGGTTTTTGAAAACGCTTTGGTAACTTTGAGCACACAAAAAAGGACGTTTTCCCCTCCGTTTTTAAAACGGAGTAACGTGAACGGGTAGCTTTGATGCAACAAAAACGCATCATAACGAAAACGGAGCAGTGGGAACAGGGCCTATGAGATACGACAATAACGGTAGTTTCGCGTCCTTCTTATCTGAAGCGCTACTCACAGTGGTGCAAAACATAAACACTAGAAAATCTTTTTCTGGTTTGTTTACTACGGTAAGAACCCCGCAAAATTCAAACCATTTTTTCAAAATAGCCTGTTTGGTCTCTATGAAAACTTATGAACGTTTCTTTCAAGAATTTATGGAAGTTTCTTATATGAGGGTACAATTATAAAAAAATCTGATAACAAATTGCTCCAAGTGTTTTTCTAAGAAACTGTTCTTAAAACACGATCGCTCTAAGCTTATAGCTAAATTGTCTTGGACAATTCGATCAAAAACTTGAAAAAGTCTGTTTATGAAACACAATTTATATTCAACGGCCAAAATGCAAAACATCTAACTACCTCACAGCGTTGATTTTCAAGCACGCCGCGGATAAAAGTCAACTGGATGAACCAGGCTGAAAAGCAGCCCATGTGTAGGCCCATTAACCAAATGGAGGACAATGGGTCTACTTGCAGGATTCCTAAAAATTACCAGTTTTTATAAGCCATATGCTTCACCGTCGTGTCTGCATGGGCTCAAAGGGGACCAAATGCATGAAAAAGTTATCTTTTTTGTGGACAGGGCTAAGAGTACAGCTATCAGATACACAAATTAAGCTAAAACCGAGCCTGCAAATCATAGTGTTTCTGGTCCTGTAACCTTTCACCGCAAACCTGAAACATACGTTGATACAAGTACGTTACAGATA
Organism: Aurelia sp. 3 sensu Dawson et al. (2005); assembly: GCA_964020215.1. Taxonomy (NCBI): domain Eukaryota; kingdom Metazoa; phylum Cnidaria; class Scyphozoa; order Semaeostomeae; family Ulmaridae; genus Aurelia; species Aurelia sp. 3 sensu Dawson et al. (2005). Next base: position 3,287,314 of record OZ026583.1, on the reverse strand, counting down.
CAAGAATGGGCGATTTTGCTGTTGCCATTTTCATAACAAAGCATCGGGAATGTCCACTCTAGCCAGAAGATGCCACTGTATACTAAGACGACAAGTAGAAAATATTCTTAGACTTTGCTTACACAAGAGTAAAAACGCATAAGAAATGGCTAATGCAAATTCTAAACTCATTTTAGTGAGTTATTGCCTTTAAATGAAATCAAAACCTTTTCATTCCATAAAATGCCTAAGGACGTCGTCAAAGACTTCGATGGCATCCCAAAACTGAGGCTACATTCGACACTCCTCTCTGTCGCCATTCTATGACGCGTATCTACTCCAATGTAAATAAAGTCAAAACAGAAAAAAATTAGAATATTCATGAGCCTAAAAAGCCAAAACCCTTCACCATTACCCAAATATTCAAAAACGGAGTTAATTTCAGCGCTAAAGAACCATGAAATTCTAAATTAAAAATACGTAGTTCAGTTCATTTAAGACTACTAAAAGACCTCAAAAATCATACTCAAATAATTTCGCATCTTAATGCATCTAATATCGCAACAGGTCATCTATTCAATCAACGGAAAAGGTGATGCGATGTAAACTCAAAACTGACCGAGTAAGGACCCCGGGGGGGGGGGGGGTACATAACATGTTGAGGGTACGGGTATGTGCCGCCCATATGGGTGGGTTTTTGGGCCCCAAATTCTCTAAACAAGGGTCCCTTTTTCGGCAGATTTTCCATAAACAAGGGTGGGTTATCCAGAAATTGGCCAAAAATAGCAAAAAATGGGTGGTTTTCCGCCAAAATTCATCATAAAAGTGGGTATGACGGCAACTTTCGGTAATTAGAAGAGGGTACCTTTCTAAAAACCGGGCGGCAGACCCCCGTCCATCCGCAAGTCATGTACCCCCCCCCCGGGGTAAGGACTGTCATTTAAAGGTCCATTGTCCACTAGCCTTGTTTGAGCAGAATGAAATGCTTGACAAAGCGAACCCAAAGGCAAGAAACGACTTTCAATATTTAACTTTGAAGCCACAAAGGATCATGGTAACTTATGAGTCTTCAAGGATCGCAGATTGATATCAAAAGTGAGAATATCTTAAATGATAAGTCCAAAGTTGGTGTGATTGTGAAAGAAATGAAATATCACACTGTTGTGAAAGGAGTTTTGTACTTTTTCCCAACTTTTTTCTCCCTTTTCTCTGCGAATTTATGTATTTTAATTTGCGAACGAGCGAAATGCCGTTATAAAAGCACAAGTTCATAGCCTTCGACACAGTCTCTAAACCGAGGCTAGCCTACCTATTGCGTACTCTTACAAAATAGCGACGGCATTTGCTCTAACTTATGAAAAACGTTTAACGAATTTACAGCTGTTGGGAATGTCAAAACGTGGAAAGAAGTTAGAATTGGTCATAGGCAGTTGGTAAGGTTTTTTTTCACATCAATTCATAAACCGTAAACAGATGATTTGTGGTACAAAATTTTAAAATAACCTTAAATAGCGGACTCATCATAATAAACCCATGGACATACAATAAACTTGTAACCTGTAGTGAAACATAACTCCTGCAGAAGAACATAGAAATACAAGATAAACCTGTAACTGAAGAGAAAACTGTTGAACATGCAAAAAATCATGTAATCACTTACCAACAACGTTATTATGCCAAATTATTACACCAAATACAGCCCGGTCGTGTCATTTATCGGTTCTTCATGTGAACGAAACTGACGAGTGTGCGACGAAACGCGTATTTGGTATGATAATTTGGTATAATAACGTTGTTGGTAAGTGATTACATGATTTTCTTGCAGGTTTAACAGTTTTCTCTCCAGTTACAGGTTTATCTTATATTTTGATTATTGTTCTTTTACAGGAGTTGATAGTGTTTCCCTGCAGGTTACAAGTTTATTTTATGTCCATGGGTTTATCATGATGAGCCCGCTAAGTCTATTAATAAATTAATAAACTTTGGGGTTGTCCTTTAAAGCGCCCTCCAAATCTCCGGTACTTATAAGATTATGGTCCTCATATCGATAACGATGTGTAAGCACGACAGTCAACTTGCTCTGACAAGAATAAATAGAGCAGCAATTACTTCCAGGAAATTTGTAGTAGATGGACTATTTGTATATTTTAAAATCAGAAAATATGATCAGATGTGGTCTGCAAAATTACGAAGTCTATACCTAAGACCTAAGTCTTCACTTTGGTTTTCGGAAGGTTTTCGACTTTGGCTGCAGGGCATAACTAATTCTCTTTCTACTAAATTTAGTCTGAGACCCCTTTTACACTGTAACGATACAACCTTGTATCGAAAATGTGACGGATCAGCCTCTCGTTACACTGTTTCGAATAATCCGTTAAACTTTTTCCGTTTGTCTACAGAAAAAACTTGTTCAGCAGCAGTGTAAACGTTCTTGAACCGTAAAAAATTTTGTAGCAGATCAAAACTAGACTTATGCCTTTTCTTCCCCCGTTTCCCTGCATTTTTTGATTTGCTGATGTCTCATGGTCATAGGGACTCATAAAATTACTTTTAAAAGTATGCCCACATAGAATGATTACATTCCGTATTAACCAATCAAATTGCTAGAATTTAGTTCTTACCAATCAAGAGGCGCTACTTGCATAGTTGTTGTTGTTGCATATAAAAACGGTTGATAAGGTACAGAGTTCTCGCAGCTGCTATGGATCTATATTGTTTCTACAGAGGAAGATTATTTGATGAAAGGCATACATTTTGCGAGGTCAGGAAACATCATTCTTTGTATTGAAAGTATCCTTTTCAATGTTCAAGCTCTTTAGACCAGACATTGAAGCGATTTTCTTGATTGTACGAGAACTTCCACTAGTTTAGGGCATTTTCAAAAAGTGGGGTCACTTTTTCAGAGTAGTATTATGAGTCTCTTTTAACCAAGTGATATCAGCAAATCAAAGAACGCGGGGAAACTAGGGACAAAAAGGCATAAGTCTAAATCAAAACTGTACCGGTGCAGTGTAAACATGGTCTGAGAGTTGGAAAAGAATTCGATGTTGCTAAGAGATGGAATAAATAATCCTAAAAATATGATTTCTCGCTTACTAAATTTGCAACCGACATGTAAGGTGTTTTCACGAGTCCCTATTAACATTGCACATGCTATACACCTGAGCAACTGAGCTATTTAGAGATCTTCTAAAGGTTACTTCATGAACAGAGACGATATACACTTATTACCTGGAAAGGGAAACACAGAAGGGAAAAAAGGGAGACAATCATTATCAAATCTTGCTAAAAGTATGAAAGCTGAGAGATCTTAAGACCGTACAGAAGTTGACTGTTGTGAGAAAAAATGTTTTATTAAAATTCGTACATGAAAACAACTCTTGGGTTCCTAACAATGAGGCTAACTCCAACAGATACTGCATAAAGCTTTGAGATAAAATACCTCAAATCTAGGATTCTACGATAAATTACAGCGACCTTCGTTTAACGAGCTGTAGCCATATTTCTCTGAAAGTTGTTCTGGCCACGCTTTTGTATGTTACATTCTCTCCTAGGCTCCTCCGCTACACTTCTCAGCTGGACACCTCCGTATTCAAAATCGTTATTTCTGAGGACTATCAACATCAAAGTCTCTTTGAAAGTTCCACAAGACTCTTGAAGTGCATATATACTCACTCTTCACAGCGTATTGATGGAGAGATCATCAATTGTCGCTGTCTTTTATAACCTCAAGTCCAGCACTGATGTAGTCGACGAGGTGTAACATTGAACTAGGATGAAACGGGCGATATCACAAATCTATCTAAAGTTAGCAGTGACAAATACTTGCCTTTATACATTGGGTAAATCATACATGGGGTCTATCTAACAATATGAATCAGACTTATGAGTAAATTTCTCAGGCCCCGTCCACACGCATCCGAATCTTTCTGAAAGCACACCTTTCTTAACTGTTTTTGGTTCGCATCCACACGTAGGCGGCGTTTTCGGTCGCCGATAACGAAGCTTTTCGAAAATGGTTGCTAGAGTAGATCTTTTCGAAAACGCAATTTTCCTGTTGCCGTGTGGACGGTTGAAAACGGAGCTTTTCGAAAACACCGACATTACGACATCGAATTACAACATATTACAGCATGCGCTCTGGTCTTTGGGGATCACGAGAGCGCACTTCGTTTATAGAACTGTTTCCTTCTGTCGAATTTCAAATACTGAACATCGTTATCGAATATCGAATTCGATCGTCGCAGCGTTTTCGTGTGGACGGGGATACTTTGGACAAAGCTCCCCATGTGGACAAGGATCTTTTTAATAACGGAAAAAGAAGAGGTATTTTCAAAAGATCCAGATACGTGTGGACGTGGCATCAGGACCACTTTCCTACGTTCTGCAAAGTTTTCTTTCACCGCTAAATCTGCACCCTAAAAATCGTTTGAAAATCAAATCTTTAGAGATTTGCAGAAAATGGGTGGAAAATCAATAGCAACTTTAAAGCAGTAGAATTTCGTATAGTGACCAAAGAACTGAAACGGGGTTGAGCAGAAATAACTCACCTGTGAATATTAATTGCTCCAACTCGGCGTGATACAATATTTATGAATTCTGCAAGGAATGAAATTAAAATTGTAACTAAGGATAGTGTACTGAAAATATGTAATAGTATTTGTTGGCATATGAGCTGTGATTTAAATAAATGATAGTGGCGTATCGTGTACTAATTTCATTGTTTCAGAAATCATAAAAGAAGCAAAAGGCAATCGAAAATTTGTGAAATCATTTCCTTTTTAGATGACTCCAGTCCAATAAGTTTTGACCTTGTAAGGCTCTTACTGATTGCGACCAATTAGAACAGGATATGGATCTGTCAAGCAAATATTTAAACAGCAACAGGACTGTCGAAATTTTGCTCGTTCTCCGATATTATAAAGAAACTGACAGAAACGCTAGGCCTTTCCTTCGACCCATCCATTAGTCGATGAGTTCCGAATAACTGATTGATCGACTAAATGTTATAATCGACTTTGTGGAAATAATGGATTTAAGTCACTAATCGATTTTCATCCATGATCGATCATGATGAAAGAATCAATTTCGTAGACTATCTTGAAAGACAGTGATCGACTACTCCATTACAGTGAGGCCCCGCATTTAAGGAATCACTTTTTCACACCTTAGCCTAAAATGTTTCTTAGATCTATAATACTTCACACATTTTAGGCTCAAGTTTCTTAATTTTCTAATTTCTTTTCTGGGAAGTCCTAGACAAATAAGTCACACAAAAATGGTGTTCTCTATTGATATATCAGCCATGTTTTGCGATATTTGTATGTTATCAATGATTGTTAAGGGACATCAATTAATATTTAGGTAAAAATCTGTTAAATCTAAGGTATCTTGCTAGCAATTTCGTAATGAAGCCTGTATGAAGTGTAATGCTCTCAGACCATCAGACCAGGACTTCGCCACTCAAAATACAAGAAACTTTATCTTAGATGTGAGCCTCAAGAATTTCTTATAGGTAGAGAGCAAATCATTTTTCAGAAGCCGAAAAGTTTCCTTCAGTTGGTTTCTTAAATGCAGGGCCTTACTGTACTATGCTAAAATGGACCCTTACTACTGGAATTCTACTATATCTGCTATTGGTTGCTCATGCATATGATGTTACTGCGTTATAGGCCATTCGATTGATCGATTGATCGGCATTCTTGCATACGATTAATCAAACAGTGAAATCATGGTCGATCGACAGGACTAGAAACGACAAAACTGACCTTGACATTGACTTGAAATCGATTCAGCTTCATCCCATAACCGATGTCCATGTAGAAGATACTTTGTGTACGTAAAATATTGTTGCATTCGCTCAAGCGTTTCTGCTGGAATAGGGACCATTGCTCCTACGCCCATCATCTTCTCATAGCTGCCATTACTAACAGAACTGGTTGCACTTCCGTAAGAATTAACGCTTCCAGTATGAGAAGATGTTGGTGACATGGGGGACGGGGTGCCAGTGCTCCTGTTAAACAATATAAGGAAACGTCAAGTTGGTTTAGGGAGAAGAAGCATCATAAATTTAATTGCTTAGATAAGATAAAAACAAAAATGTGTTAAAAATAATTTATGGGGCTGTCTCATGCAAAGTGAACAAACTTCTTTCGAAAGAATGAACGATTTTTGAGGTATTTGGTAGGTCATAGATGTTCCACTTTTTTCCTCAAAATGAAATTGTCATTTTGAAGATGGACTTTTTAATTTTACAGAAAAACAAGTCAAACATCAATATGTTGTAAGATAACACAGGTATCGATAAATTTCGAAGAGTTAATTTATTGTGGATTCACCCCATCCACCTAAATTTGTCCAGATCATAACGAACAGGTGCTGGAAACAACATAGATTATAGAACCACCAGGTTTGTTTACAGCAACGTGACAAAGCCTCTTTAAGATCGTTTGCATCACTGACAAGACTAGCCTCACGACATAGTCCCAGATATCGCAAAAATAGCAACAACGACGACGACGACAACAACAACAACAACAACATTTCTTATTTTTGCTCAATCTGGGCCTTATGGACTTTAATATAAAATTTTGGGACGGAGATGCACACGTTTACGTGTGCCCTTTGGAATGAGGCTGCTGTGTAGTCTCAGAAGCGAGGCTAGCGACCCTCGACAGTTGGAAATTCTCAATGCTGCGGTGAAGTTCATGGAAGCTAATTGGCCTTAAAAATGAGGAAACCCTGATTCACAGTGAAAGGTTTGTTGTTTCTTGGATTGAGGAAACATTTGTATGGATACTTGTGGCTTTTGTTCATGGCTATTATCACTGTAAACTTGAACTCTGAGTTGTTTTAACTTTGTAGATTCGAGCCGGCAACTTAGGCCCATCCACCATTGCCTGGAGTTCCTACAGTGTAGCTATGGTTGCCATATCTAGTTATGAAATCGATAGGGGAAAACTTCATATCCCAAATTTTAGTATCAAAGTCCATAAGTCGTAGTATGAGCGTCAATCAGTCTATCAATAGCGATAACTACGAATATGCAATCAGTCTATGACAAGACAAGAATATAATTTCTTTTCAAGTTCTTTGTATGTAAGATCAATCCCAGATACGATCTACTACTGCATTCACGCTGACACAGTTAAACCAGCTTCATTTAAACCAGTTTAAATTTCAAACAATCAAATGACTGGATTTGCTGGATTGACCAATCAGAGGGTCAAAGAGAGGATTTATTTCAAGCTGGTCTAACTTACTGTGTGAATGGGGCATACACCTAACTCATTTTTCGTCATTAAACTTTGTAGCGGATTTAATCTAATTATTGGACTAGAATGCCTGCTATGTCACTGAACAACTACAGCCGTGGCCAAAAATTTAAGATCACATTTTGTCAACAACGTTTCTTGGCGTAACGATATTGAAAACTATCGCTCTGCTCAGTTTACTTTTTTTGAGTTTGCTTAAATCAACGGTGTAGATTCTAATTTCCATGTTATTTTTTGGACTTCTGTGTCGTTTTGTTATGACATCACAATGAAATCTACGGAAATTCTTGGAAATCATAGTGGTTTCGATTCCCTAAACTGGCATGTCGCTACAACAACTGATGAGACTAAAGCGATAACAATAACCATAGAACAATTTGAAATATATATAGATATTTATAAAAAAGCCTGATAATTTTCGTTCCTTTAGGTTTGATGGCTAATCCTAGGCTTGTTCACATCATCTCTTGTCCTACTGAAACATTTCTCTCACTGTGGCTGTAAAAATTCTGAAAAAAGCATTCGAGTTTCATAATTTTTTCGGCGTCAATGGCAACGAGGAAGGGGAAGGGAACTTATCATCCTAAATGCAGAATAAATCACCAGTCTCACATCACAAGATATTTGCACTTCTCTGTAGAAAGTTTGCCAAAAAAACAAACGACAGTTAAAAATATGCGAGTCATGCAATGACCATTTGAGTTTGGCTATCTCTAAAAAGGGGAATGGAACGGGGAATGGAACGGGGAATGGAATGGGTTCGGGGAATGGAAAAGTTATACAGTATATAAAATAGTAAAGTATATCATTGCAGAGTACTTCTATAGATATATCTTTTCACCAAGTTGCAAGTCAATAACACTTATACTTTTGCTACAAATCAAAAAATAAACTTTGCTTTTTAAAACAATGGGGAATGGAATGGTTTTCGGGGAATGGAATGGTTTTCGGGGAATGGAATGGTTTTTCGGGGAATATAAAAACTACTGGGTAGAAAGTTGATTTCAAGGTATCATTCGATGCCCCTTCTTCTCAGCAATCCAAATTTGCCAATTTCGCATCGATACACTGAACTGTTACACCATAAACTTACTGTAAAATTCAGCTAATAATTTCTTAAGATTTGAATTGACAATATCAGGCAGATTAGCGAAGGAATTCTTCTAAACAAAGACAAGATAGCAGCTGTCTCGCTGATTCAAAAGAAATGAAATGACAAATTAGAATGACGTAGATACATGTTCCTGGGAATTTTTTTGGCCTTTGTTTTCGCAATCAGGGGTGATTCAACCAGGATATTCAGATCAAATTGAATGCAAATTGGCATTGCAGCCGTAGTCATCGCTACTATATGTATAATAGAATGTACCCCCCTCCTCCCAGAATTTGCAGGGCATTGTGTGTTCTCCATGAAAAAACGTTTCGTCAATGCTTGTTGACAAGTAAAAAACCCCTGGTATAACTGATGCTTGTACTTGAATGTTTTAGAACCTTGAGGAATAAATGGAGAATTCGATGTTTTTTTCTGTTAAATTGTTTTATTTTTCTAATAAAATAGCTATCACCACGAAACCTATCAATTCAACATTCTTGCTCGTTTACACGTATTTCTTTTATAGAAAACTAAGGCCCCGGGCTAGCAAGCAGTTTCTTAAATTTTCGGTTCATTTTAAAAACCAAAGTTTCTTACGTGTTTCTTATTTTGTCAAGAGGGCTTTCAAATAACTTGGTAAGAGCTCAACGCAAGTCGCACTGAAACTAACGTCCAAATATAACGTCCTATTAATGTACAATTTCAAAACAGTTTCAAGTGACTTGGGAAATTTACAACTAAAGGCCAGTGTGTGAAGATGCACTGCACGCATTGACGAAACGTTTTTTCATGGAGAACACACAATGCCCTGCAAATTCTGGGAGGGGGGGTACATTTTATTATACACATAGCAGCGATGACTACGGCTGCAATGCCAATTTGCATTCAATTTGATCTGAATATCCTGGCTGAATCACCCCTGATTGCGAAAACAAAGGCCAAAAAAATTCCCAGGAACATGTATCTACGTCATTCTAATTTGTCATTTCATTTCTTTTGAATCAGCGAGACAGCTGCTATCTTGTCTTTGTTTAAAAGAATTCCTTCGCTTATCTGCCTGATATTGTCAATTCAAATCTTAAGAAATTATTAGCTGAATTTTACAGTAAGTTTATGGTGTAACAGTTCAGTGTATCGATGCGAAATTGGCAAATTTGGATTGCTGAGAAGAAGGGGCATCGAATGATACCTTGAAATCAACTTTCTACCCAGTAGTTTTTATATTCCCCGAAAAACCATTCCATTCCCCGAAAACCATTCCATTCCCCGAAAACCATTCCATTCCCCTTTGTTTTAAAAAGCAAAGTTTATTTTTTGATTTGTAGCAAAAGTATAAGTGTTATTGACTTGCAACTTGGTGAAAAGATATATCTATAGAAGTACTCTGCAATGATATACTTTACTATTTTATATACTGTATAACTTTTCCATTCCCCGAACCCATTCCATTCCCCATTCCATTCCCCGTTCCATTCCCCGTTCCATTCCCCTTTTTAGAGATAGCCATTTGAGTTTCATATCAGTCCAAATAGCAACTCAATCCAGACAGATGAATTTATCATGATGTAATGTGACTCATACGCTTGGCGTCATCCGCAAAACTAACTTTCATTCTAAGCATAAAAATACGTGAATTCCGTCTTTCAGTGAATATTAATCTTGTCTGCTAGATAAAGACGATTAATTTCCAAAAGAAATTAAAAACCTCAAAACTGATAATAACGCTTGAGAATTTATTCATTGGTGTTAACGGGATTGAATTCCAGCAACTCGAAACCATTTGCAACAATCTGATCGGCCGACAAAAGCCACCAAAATCTTATTTTTTTAGTCTAAAATCTAATTTCAAAATTAAAGGAAACTGTATTAGTTTTCACTTATCAGCAAATATAAAAACAGCAGTTAGATGATGTAAAGCAGAAATGAAGGGCGGAAGAAAATAGCCAAAGATAAGCCTTTTCTTTGCAGGTATAAAAAATTCATCGTTCTCTTAAATTCAAGTTTATCGCAGTTTCTTGCCTAATAATTCGAAAAATTGCATTCCTAAATCACTTTCCATGTACGAGTTCGTAGTGAAATAACAGGGAGAAAAACGCCATTCCAAACCACGGATGAATGGTCTCTTTGATGCTTAGAATGGGAGCTTTGACGAAACAGATAAAAAATAAAGAATTTCTCTCCCCATAACTAAGACCTGGGGGGGGGTGGACTACAAATATTTTGAGTACGGGGACGTGTCATCGGGTACGGTATCTATTTTCCAGATATTGGTATAAAGAACGGTGTCAATTTTCATAATTTTGGTATAAAGAACGGTACTGATCTTCAAAATTTTGGTATAAAATATAAGGTCGGAAACACTTTTTCGAAAAATTGGTATGAGGTCGGGTGTTCTTTTTCAAAAAATTGGTATAAGAAACGGGTATCGTTTTGAAGCTTCAATAGCACGTTCCCGACCAAAATCTGGTCAAGTGCACCCCTCGGGGACTAAGATAAACCATTCTTACCCTTTAATACTGACTCTGTGCGGCGATCTGTGAGTTTTGAAATACTGCGACAGGAGCTAAAGACAAAATAAACAGTTACAATTACTCTGATCTGAACAGGCCAAGATAATGCTAAAAAAATCAAACCACTAACAAACAGTATCAATTGCTCTGTACTAAATACGTCATACCTTATACAAATTGCTTGATAGGCCACATAAACTAATGTGTTCATGAGGTTGCAAATAAAAATCCCTCTGATGGGTACCAAAATTTCTTCATGGCAAAAATGGAATGCAAACTCAATGTTTCAGCGATAATTCAATCATACATACTTTGATGTTCGCATGATTTAAAAATTGCATAATTATTTCTTGAAATTCTAGAAGAATTCAACTTAAAATTATTGCAAAGTTCTATGACCATCACAATGCTGTAAATAGAATAATATAATAATAGTAATATTACTACTGATAATAACAACAATATGTAAATATTTATTCAGGATAAAGAACTTAAGCGAATTATTGCTGTCATCAATGTGTCTCTTATTACAGAAAACCATATTACGAAGTCATGTAGGGTGGGCTTGCAGTCACCAACATGACTTCTGACAAAACGCGATGAATCAATGCCACAACAAGGAGTAAGGCAGGTGATTCACGATTGATGCAAACTTCTGGTCTGTTGTTGAAATAAATTAAAATGTTGACCCAACACTATGCTTATGCTATTTCTATTGCAACGGTGGGTCTATATCCTCATTATACCCTTATAGTGGCTGGCGTTCTGGCTTTAACCCAACTGTCGAGACAGTTCCTCTTGAATTTCGAAGTAATGACTATTCTCGCTCCATTAATTCAGCGAGCATTCAGTACGGATTACAAAAATGAACCGCTTTATTTCTAGCCACGAGTTATAATTTACTCATAGCAACTGCTGGAAATGAAGGAAACTAGTTTTAAAACTCCCTTACCTTTGAATACCGTGCCGCAGAATCCTTTTTGAAGACAAATAATTTGAAATACAAAACACTCTGAAGTCGTAAACTAAAAGTGCAAAACAAAATACATATAAGCATATGAGAAAGATGCATTTTAAGATGAAATCATGCAACAGACAAAAGTTAAGTTGTCCCCTCCCCTCTCACATTACGAACGCAATTTCGTTAACATGTTTATTCAACATAAACGTTAAATCTTCGGCTAATCATAATCATAAAATGTGTAGCTATATAACGTGTTTCTCTTGCTTAAGACATGATAGTACACACAACATAACATTCCACATTTGTGTATTTGCTTACAGAATTCGATAAATTTGAGATCATTTTCATCCAATGATGAGTTACCAAGAATTATCTGAACTATCATGGAAAAAATGCTCCACACGATGCAGGTTCAACAACATGCAATTATAAACCAAAGGAAGATAAAACCAAGCATGAGTTTTGTAATTATCAGGCCCCTGCATATTTTCTTTGGTTGATGGCATGCAGAGACGGGTGCAGTACCACAGTACTTCAGATTAAGGTTGGATTATGAAATTTTAATTGACTTGGTTTTGAAAGAATTGCTTACTTACACTGTTTTAAATCTATCTTTAAAAATTCAGTAATTTTTTAACAACTAATGATCGATAGAATAACAAAACACTTACCACAAGTATACAAATCGTTCGTCATAGCTTGAAATATTATTGTTCTCCTTCTTCCCATATAACAAATTCAGAACGTAACTATAAAGTAAAGATTAAAAAGGTTATCATTCAATGTATTCAATGTATCTGTAAAACATGGTATATATCTTGTTCACACTTTATATCAGTTCGAGGAAAATGACGCAAATCCAAGCACAGCAAGAAATCCACACCATGCCTATTTTGATGCAAACGTAAAAAATCTCATGCGTTGCTGCGAGCAATGCACGCTTTTGGGATTGAGCTCCACATCATATAGGCGGAAATGAAGCATTTTAAAAGAAATTGAATAATTTTTAACAAGGTCTATATACGCTACGGGCCTGGTAGCCTTCGATAATCAGATAAAGCCAACAGTTGGTTAAGTATTCACTGAATAACTATGGTTATGAAAGGTTGCATTTTCTCATCTGCGTTACCACCACACAAAATTCATTTGTTTTTCTGAGACACAATCCAGGAACAAAACCTACGATTCCAAATTTCAGAAAAATTTTTCGTACCAAGTTCAAACATGCGCAACTGTGTTATAGAACCATTTAAAGCTGAAAATCTAAATTTTTGAATTGGAATTGGTATTTTAAAACCAAAACATGAGACATAAACTAATTGACTCAACACTTACCCAACGAGATCTATACATTGTGAAGTTATGCACATAAAATCTTCCATACCATTCTTTGTACTCTGTTAAAAAAACAAGGATAAAACATCAACTAATGTATGGAGCAATTTAAAGTTCTACATGATAAGCCAAATAACCGCATTAGCAAAATAAATGCAGATTATATTTTCATTTCATTCATTCATTTCATTTTAAATTATTTATGCACGGTGGCCCCATCAATCAAAGACTGCTTTACAGGGGGCCGTGTTAAAAACTTACAAAATTGCTATATTGTTAAAATAACTTAAGATCAAAAACCTAAAATAACCTAATACAAGTATATCTAAAAAGTCAAACTAAAGGATATATGATAATAGAAATAAAAGGAGTAAAATCAAAACTGGTGAATGGATTGAAATATTATATTCAAAGAGTAGGCTGCAAGTGGCGTTTTAGTTTGAATTTAAATGAATTAAGCGAACTTGCTTCTTTTATAGTATTTGAAAGTTGATTCCAAGTTCTAGCGCCACGATAAGATATCGCTTTTTGTCCTTTGCTAGTTGTTCATTCATTTAATACTTTTTATACACGGTAACCCCGTCGGCAAAGGCCGATTTCCATTCAAGGCCGATTTTAGAGCCAAACGATGGGATCGCAGAAATAGCTAGTGGCTAATGAAGTACTCGACCCTTTGCCATGACGCTCCATGGGTAAGGGTGGTTTGGAAGCCTGTCCAGCTGAATGTTCTAGCTCCGAAGTCGGTGGATTACAACAGGGCGCCATACCTTCCGATGGGGCCTGTAAGCATGAATTATCCAATAATACAATAACAAAATACTGGAAATATTTTACAAAATTAGCAATGCCCTTTTAAAGGTTTCAATGGCTTGGCGTGGGAGCCATTGTCAAGAATGCCTGAAAATGGACCATGCATGTGGATGAGAGTTTGTTAAAATTTTCAGCCTTGTGTGTAAACAGGCATGCATCGCTTGCTTAGTTTCTCCGTTGCAAAAATCACAAAATTATCATCGTTTAAATGGTGAAAGCTGGATGACATTTCTTAACTAAGCCTGGGTTACAATATGTCAGTCGGTCTGAAATAATTGCCATTCATAATATGCGTCGCACAACACTTTTCCCCGTAATTTCCCCGTAATTTCCCCGTAACTTACCGTTTTCCCCGTAATTTCCAGTCCAACGAGATACTGAATATATTTCAAAACGGCGTCGATATATTTCGGGGCCCTTTCACTCGGATCCTAAAAGGAAAAGAAAGATCAAGGATCGTCAAAATATGAACTTTACTAATAACAAAAAACACACTGACAAAGCCAGCTTTATCTAAACCATGATGGATTTCAACCGATCAAAACCATTCGATTTGTTGGACTGACCAATCGGAAGGTCCCACATGATAACCTAGTTTGTTTTAAGCTGGTTTTACTTACAAGTGTGAATAGGGTGTAAGTTTCAAAATGTAAGCTACATCTTTCACGAATCGGATGTAAAGCCGGTTTTCCACTAGACGGATTTTTCCGTGCGCAGCGGAGCGGCTGTTGTTTCTAAAACCATGCACGCGTACTAACAAAGATGTTCAATTTCCAAGAAATTCAATGACCAAGAATTTCTTAAAATATTTTCAGAGCTGTTTTTCGTCAATCGCCGTGGCTTTCCCCCTCTCATGGAATACTGAATTCATGTGTTAGAGCATTCGAGCGATTTGATTAGTTGGCGCCATAGGACACGGCGAAAAAGTTGAAGTCAATCCGACTTTCAAATACGCCCGTAGCGGAGCGACCAGAAGTGACCATTGTTAGAAATAAACAATGCAATTACAACAGCTGCTCCACTGCGCGCGGAAAAATCCGCCTAGTGGGAAACCGGCTTAAGCACCGGGCGGGGTACGTCAAAAAATGTATAAACTAATTGACAAAGTGTAACAACTAAAACTGGATTCATATGAAATTAAATTTAAAGGGCATACCAGACAATCCGCAATGTGTTTCGTTCTTGTTCCCAGATTCAAATATTCACCGTACGATGTTTTATATCTAGATGGAAAAAACGGGATTACAACGTGCATTTGCAATTAGCGATCCAGATTGTACGATCAGCGTCGAAACAGCATGATTTTGTTTCTATGATCTCTTAATCAATGCTTAAGTTCCTGGTAAAGATATATCTAAACAGATAGGCATATTCTTCAGTGAGAGTATTAGATTTGTGCGTGCACTGATAGATTGTCGGGAGAAGATTTTTCAGAAGATTCGTATTAGATTTGTTGCGAGCACTAAATTTTTTATCGCAAATACCTTTATTAGAGCCTTGAAATTCCTGGATCGAACTCCGGCAGAGGAGCACAATTTACTTATCCAACTGTGGTAGTCGACTCACGTTAGATATTATACTTCTTTGTAAGTAATTTTATTATTCAAAAATCAAACGTCGATACACGATTATTCTCCACTTGTGAAACATAACAGTTTACTGTCAAATTCTAAATCAGGGTGTGTTCCTCACATTATCTTCGGCAAAGAAACAGACGGGAAACTTGAAAAAGTGATTCTCTATCCGATTTCGCGCTAGACTATTTGGTTGCAAAATGATTCAATTTTATTCTGTTTCCATTTTACATTCGACTGAAACAACAGCTCAATGGAAGTACAACTTTATCAACTGCAACGGGGATCCAAGGTTTCCTCTCAAGCCAGATTTGATTTTCATAAATCTGAAATCGTACCGGGTGAAGCGATAAAAAGGACCAGCGTTTGAAAAAATGATGCTCCCTGAACATCAAAGCAATAACATTGGCTGCAGTTACACTAGGATTTGATCCCGTTATAATCTGAATTGTTTTACTTTCTTCAAATTCATCTTTAACGTCGGAAAGTGCGGCGTTATAACGATACGAAGATACCCGGTCACACTGTGCCCGTCTTTGCGGTGGCAAATTTTTTGGCGCGAAAGTAGTCGTCACGTGATTATCTTGGTTTATCATGATTGGTTCATTTTGCTTTAACAACGCTGTAATTTAGGTCAGCACCTTGTTTATCCCGTTGTTTTGGATACTATAGTTTCTTAAGGATTAAAGGAACGGAACGTTGTAACAGCATTGTATGTGAAGAGGAAGAGCGGCCACATAATACAGCGTATAGTTGTTTTGGAAGGAAACAACGGGATAAAGCACCTAGTGTGACCGCAGCTATTTAAAACTGTCTTCTGTTATTTTCAATATGTTCAAAGGTTCCGTGGTTTACCCAACTGTAATAGGCTATTCCTTCCCGTCGAAATGGGAGACTTTATGCAGAAAGCAACTTCCATATACCTACAAAAATGCGTGAAAACAACTAGCAAGATTTCAGTTTGTTCTCCTTCCAATTAATGATGACGCTTGAATGTGTTCATGTATTTTGTCTCCTAGGGAGAATGGAATCCCCCTGAATAAGTTATACCAGCGGGAAGACTTTTTTATTCCCCCAAAAGGATAGCATGTGCTAAATCGTGCTCAAGTGACCGCTGTGAGGTTAACATATTTGGGAAAATCGCTGGTAAGTTTAGCACATTTTTCAAGTTTTTTCGAAGCGAATTCTTCAGAAAATCTCTTGCCAAATCTGAACGGCGTGAACGACTTCAGCCAGAAAAATTCTAAAAATAATAAAACGTGTTAGGTATTCAGTCATATATTGCAAAATATCATTGCTTATAAACTCAGGGAGCAGTAACCTTCAAAAGCTGGGCTTTTTTGACTCACCCGGTACTGGTAGCGTACATAACGTGCTCGCAAAAAACTTTGGGTGAGAATGGGTCTTTAAGGTTCAAGACCATTGACTGTAACGGGAAGTAAATCAAATCACAAGAAAAACCATTGGCTTCTAAGCTATAGATAATGAAAAAACTGACGTAGTCATCCACGAAGAAGAAATGATCACTGATCCAAAGTACACATTATTTGGACAAATAAATCTAATTGGCGAAGAATGAAAGACTAACTCTCCACCAACTAAGTTTTGTTTAGCTGATAAAACTATCTGGTATTTAAAGATTTACCATTAACCTTTCACACCCCAAATTTAATGCTCTTTGGACGAATAAATCTAGGCGGCGAAAATGAAAGAATCACTTTCCATCAACTAGATTTCGGGTGAATCAAACAAAAGTTGCCTGAGTTTCAAATAGTTATCTTCAAATTTGTCATCAAATCTTGTCTGAGATGTGTCTGAAATCAATTCAGGACATCAGTCTGCAGAGTTCTGAAAGAACAAGGTTATCTAAAACCACGATAACATCCAACATATCAGCAAAAGACGAAATGAAACCATTTACTTACGTTCCTAATCGAATAGGGTCCCGCCCTGAGTCCTTTTGAAGACATCCACACATTCCACACACATTAGGATTATTATTAGCATTCTTTGAACATCGCTCCCAATCCTTCCTTTTAACACCACGTCCTTCTGGCGGTCGCTTTCCTTTCTTCTCCTTCACGGTTTCCTTGATGGGTTTACTTGTTAACGAGCAATTCGAATTTGAGTCCATATCTGCAGAGTCTTGGTAGCAATCCGAGCTACAAAAGAAACACAGTCTCAAAATGAGTTTGGATGATCCGTCGCGAGTAAAAACATTGCGCATAATGATAGCACATGCCTAAAATCTTTAAATCGGTGTAAAAAGGTGGGTGTAAAATTCTATGACTTATCTCTTCTAATTGAATGGTTTGAGACACACTTTAGTTTTTGTCTTTAATTCTACAAATGGACTGCTCAGAAATCCTCAATTTTTTTTTTAAATTACAGCGTATTTTATATTTCAACTCATTTAAGGACGTGACGTCATCAGATTTCTAAAGCGCAAACCAGGAGAGCGATAGACCTTGCTTGTTACCATAATGTAGCGATCCATAGACTGCACACACACTATACCCAAAGAAAAGGTATATCTGCGCAACGCCACTTGCTTTTGTGTAGTGCGTGCTTCAGCATTTATTTGATAGCAAAGAACCTATTGTTGTGCCGTCAAACGAGGAAGAAATCAGATTTGAGCACGGCTATCGTGTGATTCAATCTCAGGTTTTGCTTCGTTCTCTAAGCAAACTTCATTAATAACACACTACTCCGGAATTCAAGTACTCTATGGCAGACAATACATAGGTACTCTACGGCAAACAATACATATAGGTACTCTACGGCAGACAATACATATAGGCTAACAAGACGGGGCTATTCAAACTGCTATTGAAATGAAATGTTGAAGCACAGAATACACGACACGGAGCAGCGCTGTGCAGCCTATCCGTTTTCCTCGGATACAGTCTACACGCAGGCTAAGCAATCCATAACTAATGGATGGTTTTCTTGAAAAAAATTCCATGCTTCCTCAACAATTTTGGAAATGACAATGGCTCGTAAATTTTTGGAAAACATTTTTCATTTCTTAAAAAAGAGGAAACCCACATAAAATGTGAAAGTATTGAAGATTTCAGAAAAATCCAGCGTGTAGAATTATAGCAAAAAGGCTAAAGTTTCATTACAGTCATTCAGTTGGAAGAGATAGGTCACAGAATCTTACACCGACACTTTCAAAGATTTGGAACCTATGCTAATATTGATGAGAAATTTTGAAACCAATGTTCTGAAACAAAAACAAGTTGTGTTGCAGCTGCAGCTGCCTTTTTGGTTTCGTATACTCCTTCTTTTTGCACCCGCCCAAGCAAGATGCAGGCGTCCCAAATAAGACTAATGTACCATCAACAAGAGCCTCATGCGGACAGCTAAAAATACGCTTACGTAAGTCAACTGTACAGGAATCGGAATATTTCTTACCAAGATTTGCTGTTCTTCTGAGAGCATTCATCCACCTGAGGAAAGTCAATTCAACGTCAAGGACACATTGAACAGAAAGGTAAATAACAACGCTCTCACTGCAACTTGGAAGTAATGCTTAGCCTTTCTATTTTCATCAAATCGATCAAATCATATATGTACAAAATCAAACCAGCCCTCGACAGAAATAGAGAGAGGGAAGAGAAGAAAGTTTAATTGCCTGTTTATATGAGGAAAAACACCTCACCAGTCAGGCCCGGGGCTGACAGGCGAGGTAAACTTCAGGGACTGTTTATATGAGATTATTTACTTAACCTGTAACCCCCTGGGGGGGGTTGAGAAAAACCTCTCTTCCGTGAAATCAGGACGATTCAACCAATTAAGAACCAACGACTAATTTAGCTCATCTCATTATACCGGTGGTAGCGGGGGAATTTCATCTCACCCAGGTGAGAGTCCACTTTTGGAGAGGTGGGATCTCACCATAATGGTGGTTTTGCGTTTGCCATATAAAAGCAAAATAAAAAGGATTCTATAGGAAGGTGAAATCTCGCATGTCAGTCCTGAAAATCGCAACTTCACCTTCACCTTCAGCCCCGGGTCTGGTCGGTGAGGTGTTTTTCCTCATATACAGAGGCCTTAAGTGAAATTTCATATTGTAACAAAACATTCTTAAATTCATCAGCGGTGAATTTTGCCACAATATTGCAATAATTTACTGAACAAAGTTCAGATATGCTGCTTTGCTACAGACTTCAACAAAGGAAAGAATAAAAGGAGAAGACATAAACAAAGAAATTATTGTAGAAAAGTGATATATCCTAGCAAAAACAATCTAATTACCACTGTCTACGTTTCTAAGTTAAAGGTGGTCTGAAGCGAAAATTTTTATTGATGCAAATGAACGGCACTGTCAAATCATACGAAAGCCTGCTTAAATTTGCTTGATATCTCATTTCGTTTTCAAGTTATTCACTGAAATTTAGTTCCAGTTGATGACGTCATTTTGTTTGTAAATTACTAGAATGTTATATTGAAATATAGCTGTATCTGATCCTTGCAAGGTTACAGTTATGGGAGACATTCAAGTTGAACTGAATAAATGTAATAGGAATTGTGTCATGTGTCATGATATGATGTTCAGAAAGGAATGTCAATTAAAGAAAAGTTCCTTGAGTCAATTTCCTTTTGGAAACATAAGCAGCCTCGTACATTTTCTTTACCTTTTGCAAACAAAATGACGTCATCGGCCAATCATACAAAATAGTGGATAACTCGAAAATGAAACAAGGTATCATAAAATTACAAAGGACGTTCTCTATCGTTCAAAAGTGCTTTTTATTTGCATCAATAAAAATTTTCGCTTCAAATCACCTTCAAGTAATAACAGGCAAAGCATATGTTCAATAACATATCTTTCAATAAACGTAAGAGTTGTTAGCAACAAACAGAGTATTCTACTACTTGCTTTCTTTTTACCATTGGCATCTCATCAAGAAAAGTGTTGACATAGATTTTGAATTACCATCAAGGTTCCTAAAAAGGTCGTGTGATCGTAATCTTAGATTTTAAATCTCCTTTCCTTTTGATCTGCAGTGAACATCTTTATTGGTGCAAATGAATAGCACCGTTAAACGATAAAAAATGCCTTTTAACATTTTTTAATACCTTGTTTCATTTTCGAGTTATCCACTTTTTTGTACGATTGGCTGGTGGCGTCATTTGTTTGTAAAAAGTAAAGAAAAAGTATACAAGATTTACTATATTTCCAAAGGGAAATTCGCTCAAGAAGTTCTTTTCAATTGAAATGCCTTCCTAAACATCTTTTCAGTTCGTGAGACAATTTTTATTACTTCTTTCAGCTCAGCTGAAACCTTTCAAAGATCAGTTATACCTACGTAACCACAAATTATGCTAGTAATCTGCAGACAAAATGACGTCATCAGCAGATACTAGGGAGTTTACGAAACCACGACGGCAACGGCGACTGCAATGCAAAGTTGCTTTTGTTTCAGAACTTTAGATTCAAAAGATTCCTTGTTTTTCGTTCGAATTTGCTTCCCATGAGAGACTCTCAAGTTGTCCTGTTCAATTTCACAACTTGGAAACCACATTTCTGGCGTTCTGTACTGCAGATCTAGGCTTGAGAAGTAAAACTCAGTCGTTTTAAATGTTTGTCTTCAAAGTAAGAATATCGTTTTCAGGCATCTCTGAGTTATAGGGTGCCTTGTTTTGGCCTTCTGGATGATACATTAAAGGTAGCGTATGGAAACAAGACTTGCTTTGCGGAATTTCAGATGACGTTCTGGCTGGCGTTGCCGTCCTGGTTTCGTAAACTCTCTACTTAACATTAGTCGACAACATGAAAACAAAATGAGATATCAAAGAAATTTAAAGAGGATTCTTTATCATTCGACAGCGCCGATCATTTGCCAAAACAAAAATTTTCGCCTCAGGACACATTTAACAGGCACTTATTAGACTTTTAGAAATATCCGTAAAGCACTAATATTGAAAACACAAATAACATGGGTAAAAATGCTAAAACTTGCTCACCTCTGCCGGTTTTGCAAGCTTGGGTATCTTGATATTTGGTGGCGGTTTCCAAACCTGTAAGATAAACAGTATTTGGTCACAACTTATAAAAAGGTACTGAACAGCTTTAACCTGGGATGAATATCTTCCATAAACGAACAAGTTATCATCAACCTTGAATTGCCATTATTTCATAAAAATAACACCAAGACCGGAAAAACAAATTAAGAAAGAACAGTTTCAAACTCAGAAAGATGAGTGGGGAAAATGAAATTCCCATTGGCGCCACTATCCAGTGATTGGAATCTTTCAAGCAGATATAAATTTATCTTTGCGAGACAAAACGTCACCTTGACAGTTTCCATCAGGAGAGTAAAGTTAAGCTCGGTCGTGTGAGCTCAAGCTCCAGCAGATGGGTGACCTCTCGGGCCTGGCCTCGCAACTCACTAGCCGTCCTTCGAAAGGGACGTTGAGCTAGGGGCCCTATGCCTGGATGCATAATGGGCATCCAGGCACGAATTAGCTTTAAATAGCAAGAAATCCTTCAAAACAAACGAAGATGAATTACTGAAAAAGTGACATTTGAACATTCGACACTTTTTGAAAAATTCCACCAACTGAAAACCAGGCTTTGAGTTATATCTGACAAGTATACAATGCCAAGTATAGAAAATTAGGGTGGACATTCAATCAGTCGATAAGGGAAAGGAGGAACTATCCAAATTTGTTGCATTGAGTTAATAATAAGAGTTATGATGAGTATCCATGGCACTTTCTACTTTGACTGAGGTTAATTCTTAATTAGCGAACAAAATAATAACTGATAAACTGGCTAAGGTTTGTCTTTTTCATTTCACGTCATGTGACCATAGTCTTGGGACATTTAGTACTATTCTAACTTTGGAATTCAGGCCACATATTTTTATGGCACGAAATATGCATAAGAAATCAAAAGATTCTTTATAAAGAGACTGATCATTTGACTTGAGCAAGGCATAAACAATCCTTAGCTGATTCTACCTATTTCAATGGATGAATGCAACCGAAGGGATAGCTCATAACAGAGGCGCAGGATCTAAAATGAAATGACTGAACTCACCTGTCTTGGCAATGGATTCGTTTCCTTTGTTGCTTTCAGCCCAATATCTTCTTCCTCTTTAACACTGACCTTCTCTTCCTGCTTCTCTTCCTCCTCCACCTTGATTCCTGGCACTCTCCGAAGCTGCATTAAATTAATCTTCACAACAAATTTGTTTTCATTTACCAAATTCCAGTTACTTGAGCTCGGTGTTTTGAACCCGCTATTACTTTCTTCGTTATGCTCTACGAAAGAATCATTAATTGTCCTTTCGCTTGCAGATTCTTCCGTCTTATTATGCTTCGTCTTATGTGCCTTAGTAGGGTGAGGATTCGAATCTAAACTGTGTTCATTATGTGACAAACTTGAATTCGTCCTTTTCCGAGCATTACTTTTGGATGATTCCTTTTTCTTTTTACTTGATTCAGAGGCCTTAGTCCTTTGTTTACTAGTGGCATTATCCGCCTTGTCTGAATGCGACTCGAAACTCAAGTCTTTCTTGACATTAGATGAAGCAGGAGTGCCTCGGATAGTTTTACCCGATACTCTTGCTTCCGGTTTCGATGCTTCCGTTTTGGTTGGGCCTTTCAAAGGCGATGGTGTACTAATCACATCAACACCATCCTCATCATCACTTGATTTATTATTAGAAAGTTCTGCCATTAAAGATTTAATTTGTTCCATGTCTTTCCCAACGGATACACGGGGTTTTTCTTTTTTAATAACATTGTTACTTATTTTCAGTTTCTTCTTTGGTCTTTCATGCTCTGTGACAGCTTTTTTCTTGTTAGTTGACGAACAACCTTCCTTTGCGATTTTCGGTTGTTTCTTCGGAGACTCAGTTTCCCTCAAACCTTGCTTGCCACCACGCCGAACCTTAGATAATGGAATACTGATTTTCATGGGTCCAGGTTTGGAAGTTTTCGAAGAGGCTGGATTGTCCTTAGATCCAACAAATTTGAGCATCTCCGGATTCACAGGCGGCAAATCATAATGATTCTTAGATGCTGGCCATAACTTCGAAAACCATTCCTGTTCCGCATCCTTCTTGCTTGGTCCGGGTTTTACTTCATTAAGTGTTGATGAACTATTTTTCCTCTTGTTAGTCGAATCGAATTGTCCTCCAGTGTCAGTGTTATAATTTGTTGATTTCACGTTAGATGATCCTTTATCGGCCTTCTTACTTTTTTTCGTCTTGACCTTCGGTACAGTCTTTTCTGTATCAAGATCTGGGGTTGTTGAAAGGTTAAGTGAATCGAGATTGACGGTAGTCAAAGGCTGATCTTCTATATCGTTAATGCCATACTGTCCAACAGCCTTGGATGAACCCATGAAAGTATCACTGACGAACGGGAGACCAGACAAACTATCTCCAAATGAGCTGGGACTGGCATCATTAATAATATCAGCAAACGTTTCTAAACTGACATGAGAGTCAACGACTGGATCTGTAGGTGCGTCAAAGATTATATCATTTACAACGCCATATGGCAACCCTTCATAAGGCTCATTAGTGACCACATTAGTAAATTCTGGATTCATATCAACATTGCTATCCTCTCTTAGTCCATCAGGAATATCATTCATTTTCTTCATCGGTATCTCGTCTCTATGAACACAGTTAACATTATTCATGTTTGTGTTTATAGGTGATGTGTTGAAATGAGGTTCTTCATAATCTAATACATTGGCTGCGAATTCGTTGATGGGTTCAGCAGGCAACGGAGAGACAATAGCTACCCTTCTGATGTCTTTTGATTTGCTATTCAGTGGAGAAACTTGCTTCTCTATTTGCTCCTCTTTCATGACTTTTCCTCTAGGAGTTCTTTCGTCTGCAGGTTTCTTCGGATGCTGTATCCTTTTGTCGTTGCTCTGTGGGACAGCTTTACCCTTCGACACAATCCTTGATCCATGATTATTGTTTATATGACTGACAGAGGCTGCCGGTGTTTTCATGGCTGTTCGTCCTCTAGAATCATTAGGATGTTTACCTTCAGATTCTGAATCTGAACTGTCACTATCGGATGATGAATCAGAACTGCTTCCATCACTTGACGATGATGATGATGATGCAGATAAACGACGTTTGCTACGAAAGAAGTAAGCCTTACTTTAGATAACCCTTAATGGAGACAAATTTCCTTAAAAGGGCACCATTTCAAAATTTGTCAAAATGGCGATTTTGCAATGTTTTAAAAGGCAATATCACACACGCTTTTAATCGCTCTTCAAAATCAAAGCAAAATTCTGAAAATTAATCGTTGTACTACACAGAGGAAAAACCAAACAATCATAACTCTTATGAATGCTCGGATACAAGTGGATATTTGATGGTTACGTTCTGGTGGCTATGTTCTGGAATCCATCATTTCATTCAGCGTAAAAATTAAATTAGGGACAATTTTTCACACTCCGATCTACTTCTATGTTGCTATCATGACGATCTTTAGGCTGCACAAAATTTGAAGCCTAAAGGTACTAGGAA
Source organism: Aurelia sp. 3 sensu Dawson et al. (2005) (assembly GCA_964020215.1). Taxonomy (NCBI): domain Eukaryota; kingdom Metazoa; phylum Cnidaria; class Scyphozoa; order Semaeostomeae; family Ulmaridae; genus Aurelia; species Aurelia sp. 3 sensu Dawson et al. (2005). The sequence goes on along the minus strand of OZ026583.1, from coordinate 3,262,260 downwards.
ACGTGAGGGCAACAACCACCTACAAAACAAGGACACAAAGTTCATATGGTATGCTTTTTAGCGGCGATTTCATGAACAATAGAATTCTAAGGCAAAAACATGCTTCGTCATGCCAGTCAGGCCAATAAGATAGGATGAAAAGTCTACAACAACGACATATAATGTTACAATAGGATCCGCTGGTTCTGATTGACGCTCAAGTACACAGCTATCAGTGATTGCAGACAAAGGGAATTTTCGGTCTGTCAGTCCAAGTCAAATAAAAACAAGGCAAGCCGCAAAAGTTGTTCTAAAGCCAACGTAGCCAGCTTGCTCGTGCATGCCAAAAATAGTTTTTAAGAGCAAACAGGAACAAATATCGATAGAAGAAAGAGATATCTAGACTTCTGCCACGGGCATTTTGTTTGCTTGGTTCAGAAGCTGATTGGGAGGCGATTCAATTATGTTGTTTTTAAGTGTAACTAAGACTGCGTTCACACGATGCCGGCACATTTTGAAAACGGTGAAAAATTCGACGGATAGGCCTCCCGTTCACACGAAAACGGCACATTTTTTGCCGGCAGATTTTGAAAACGGTAGATTTTGAAAACGGAACCGTAACCGGCATAAATTTGAAACAGCATCGCTTAAACACTCAACAAAGATGAAAACAGAACATTTTTCGACACTTTTGGATCGAGAAAGATCTATTCTTAGGGTGTAGGTACTATTCTTTGGCATCAAATCCTGCAACGAGTTTTTATCGTCAAATTTCCTACCGTTTTCAAATTGTGCCGGCATCGTGTGAACGCTAGCTCAAATTTTGCTACCGTCACTTTTTTCATCGTTTTCAAAATCTGCCGGCATCGTGTGAACGCAGTTTAAAACACTTACTGTTTAGTTTCTGAACCAAACAATCAATATGCCAGAGGCAAATGTTTAGGCGTATCCATCTTCTTTCGATATATGCTCATTTTTGGTTTTAAAAATCATTTCTTGAAGGCACAACAAGCAAGCTAGCTACCTGGGCTTCAGAGCAACTTTGCGGCTTGCTTTGTTTTTATTTATGACTTGACCGACCGAGCATTGAATTCCCTTTGTCTACAATCTTTAATCGCTCTGTCCTTGCGTTTCAATCAAACTAGCGGATCCTATCGTAACATTATCTGTCGTAATCGTAACGTAACACTATCGTAATCGTAATCGTAACAATATCGTAACGTAACATTATCTGTCCTTGTTAAAGACTACGGTCATGGTAATGCAGCACTTACTTCTGAGCTGGGACGATTTCCGTTCTGTTACTTCGTTCCTTCTGAAAGATAGAAACACACGTTAAATCAGATGGTTGCAGCTGTTAACCTAGCACAACCCTTTGAACATTCTCAGGTTCTCAAATTCAAAGCATGGGCTTCGTATCAGCCTACAGAACAACATGACATTTCATTCGAGCCTATCGAATCATTCTAAGCTTTACAGTTGCAAGACAGGTTTTCAGAATTGTTTTCTTCAGAATCCAAAACAGAATTCAAGAAAAAATTCAGGTACTGTATGACTGGCCTATTTCAAGATTCAGATACAAATGAGACCGCAAAAGTTAGGCTGAGTTCACTTTGCAAAATCTTTTAAAAGCGCTCAAACGCTCGTGCAGATCTCCGCCATGATTACCCCTTAGAGTGTTCAGGCTGCAAAGTATTAGCATGCGGAAAGAAGCTTGCTCATGAGAAATGCTCGTTGGAAAGCAAGAAGACTACTTACACGCGCGTGCAAGCGAGCGAGATGGATATTGAACTTTTCATTTCAGAAGCAGAAAAACGACCTGCTATAGACATAGCAACATGAACGGGAAAACCCAAAATAAAGTGCGTATACGCAAGCAAAAGCAAGCACGCAAAAACAAGCTTTTAATGTGAACGCAGCCTTAACCTTAATCTTTGTTCAAGGGAACAAGGGCTACGAATTTATATCAAAGGAAAAAGGATTGATCTTAGGGATTGCCACCTTGATTCCAGCTACTGTATAGGCACGAATGTAAGGGCACCACAGTTGTAAAGCATGTCCTTGTACTCGAATTCTGGGACAAATGCCTCATTAATGTGCGCAAGCGCAGGATCGCCGCTCGCGGGCACAAATATCATCAATTTTCAATTTTCAACTAAATTCAACTTTCAATTTTTTAAACACGGTAGCCCCATCAGTTGATCAGCGACTGCTTTTCACGGGGCCGTGGCAAAAATCACACATTAGTTGCTCACAGCTCTACTCTTCAGAGGGTGATTCGATTGCAGGCACATTTTTCCCAATCATCTGCTCGCAGGCACAGCATATCTTTAATGAGGCCTGCAGGGACGACACCTCGTATAGGAGCCTGCTCTGAGAAAATCTCAGAAATGAGAGATCGGGCACTATTTACATTGATTTTCATTAATTGTTACTAAATAGACTCATGTCAATGGCTCTCCTGTTTGCAAAGTATTCTTTGGTAAGTGCATGGCAATCAAGGCTATTTCCTCTTTTGTTTTCATGATAAATTGGAAGCTTAGCATCCCCCGGCCATCAACATGTACGGAAGAGTCTTAATAAAAGTAAACCTTCACAACACTGCCAAATATGGGAGTCGCTTCAGAAAATCTAAAATGGCGATTTTTAATGGTTTCGGTCCGTTAAAACCGCGTCTATAGCTATAGCATCGCCTTCTGAAGCTGACGTGCAGGCAATCCATCTCACGTGTATTTTGTGAGTATATAGTTCAGAAATTAATTGCTTAGCTCTCTCGAATGAAAACAATCAATATTTTAGGTAACTTGTACATTGGTATTCCGACTTTTTGAAATGATTCGAATGTCTGTTCTTGATTACCTAAACAGTTTATTAGCTACTATCAACGAAAACAATTAAAAAAGGATACTTGATGCAAAAATTTTCGGCGAAACTCCAAGTGGGGAAAGTAATTGAAACAGAAAACGCAGCGCAAAAGGATCAAACTGACGCTTATTTTCTTTGAGTAGGTAGGCCCTCTTAAACCGTATGATGCAAAGGAACTGGTTGTGCACAGAGAACCGCGCAAATGTATAGCAAAGTGGTTTCAGATCATGGATAATGGGGGATAATGATGTACACTTCAAGAAAGCTTCGACAAAAAGGCGACCATTCATTTGAAAACAACAGACAGCTGAGAAAATTTTCAACTTCAAAACATAACAAAGCCTTAAACAGATTTTCTAATGTCTGCAACGGTGTAATACAAATGACCGTGCCGTTATCAGCACACCTGAGCATGTATACACAAGTGGCATGAATAATTAAAATATTATGATATGATAGAATGAACGAGAAAGTAAATTTAGTTACCTCATGTTCATCGTCAGAGTCATCATCACTCATAGATAAGTCTGGTATAATTCTGCTGCTGCAAAATCAAGTTAAAACCCATCAATCAAAGTGATCAGCATGTTCAAGTCTGTTTTTACTTAAAGGACAAGTCCGGGGTTGGTATAATTGTCGATAAAATGAAAGATTACGTCGTTGTGATTGGTGTGTAGTACCTTTTTCCAACGTTTTCTCTCTTTTCTCTGCGAAATTGCGTGTTTCAATCTGCGAGGTGTGCGAAATGACGTCATAATTCATGACATCATTTCGCACACTTCACTTTCCACCTGAACGAAAGTTTCCTGCCAGTTACATTTTTACAACCTTTACACTTCGGAATTTTCGACCCTCTTGCGTACAAGATGCTTTCCCGCAAAAAACTTTGAAGATTTTCCAATGTCACAATATAGCCTCCAAACCGAGGCTAGTAAACCGAGGTTAACCTCCTTATCGCGCAATCATACAAAATGGCGACGACATTTTGGCCTAACTTACGAATAAAATTATGCGAAGTTACAGCCGGTAGAGATCCCAAAACTCGGAAAAAAGTCTCAATTGGTGTTCAGCAGTTGGTAAGGTTGCTTTTTGACACAAATCTTATAAACCCCGGACTTGTCCTTTAAATGTCAAGTGAGATTTAGCCCTGTCCACAAGTTGCTCGGCAACTTTCGGGCAACTTTAAGTCTTTTGGGCAACTTCTAGGAATTTCGGCAACTTTTGCAACAGTGAGCAACTTTTTCTTATTTTAGCAATATTACAAGAATTTCAATGATATTTTGTTTATTCTTTGTAACAGTAATGAAAGTTAGACATGTAAAGCATCTGTTTTCTGGCCAGGCTGGGATTCAACGCCTTGATTTGTGAAGAGCTGGTCTTTGAAATTAGCGATTTCTGACTATGATGACGATGATGATGATGATAATGATGATGATGATGATGATGATGATGATGATGATGATGATGATGATGATGATAATGATTATGGTTATGATGATTGTTATCATTCGTCAATTATTGTTGTTAATGTTGTTGCTCTTTATGATCAACAAATGATTCTTGCTAAAATTCTGAAGATTTTTCAGATAAGCCCAATAATATTAGCGTGAAAGGCTCTAACTTCCAAGAAACTGCTGTAGTTGAAACAAAGAGCATCCTTGGTGCCGCTAATCTTATCCATAGATCTCAGTTATTCATATATTCATAGCATATGACCTTAAAAAATGACACTAAATGAGCAACTTTTGGGCAACTTTTTGAAAAAGTGGCAACTTTTTGAGCAACTTTTCAGGAAATTTTGAGCAACTTTTCGAGAAATTTCGAGCAACTTGTGGACAGGGCTAGTGAGATTTGAGACAGCGCAACATTACCCGGGGGGTCAATTGAGTTTCCAAGATACGAGGTTGTGACATTCAAATCGTAAAAGTACCACTCATAAATTCGGAGAAATTTCTCAAAAGTATACCATAAATGCGGAAAAGTTTCAGAAAACCATACCCATAAATCCGGATATTGCAAAAAGCTCACCAATAAATGAAATTTTACTAAAACCATACCCATAAATCCGGAAAATGCAAAAAATTGTTGAAAACCATACCCATACATCCGGACTCTATCATGAAAAAGGTACCCTAAAAATGGCGCAACCCCGTACCATGGACCAGTTAAGTTACAACCCCCCCCCCCCCCGGATAGCTCATGCAAAACTCTTCTACTGTATTTTTCGCAAGGATTTTCATGTGACATGTAATTTGAGACCGACGTCAGACAGACGGCGGACAAGTCGTCCGACAGGTGTTCGAATGTGAATTCCGAAGCGGACTTTAGATGACTTTTCCGTGGATACAAACAAATCGTCTTCGAAAAAAATCTGAACAGACGCACAAACAGACGCACAAAATTAGGTGGCTTAAATGTGAACAAATTTGTCCGTCCGTTCTTTGCATCAGACGTCTGGTCTGTTTAAGTCGATTTGTCAGTCCCAGCGATTTTCTTGTCTTCTAGTACGCAAAGTGTTATTGCTGTTAAATTGACTCTGTTAAATCTTTTGCATTTATATTTTTTGCATGAAAATCAAAGTGAATGTAACCATACTATGATGTAACGGAACTATTGAGTAATCTACAAACTGGACGAAGAAACACCTACGCAAGCTATTTTTTCTCTTGCTAAACGATTTCCATGCACGTGCCGATATCACCAAGTATAATTCGCTAATTTTAGACCTGCATACACAGTTCTTGAGTTAGCTTTTTATCTCGGCTATCGTATTTCTTTCCAGAAGCGACTGGTCTCAAAGAAACGCCTCCTCGTTTGACATGACAGCGGCATCTTTGACATAAAATAGGACAGCCTTCAAATCAAGAAAAGGTGGTGCAAACGGCTACTAAACTTTGGTTTGAATGGCATGGAAAGGACTTTAGGCGCCTTGCTATAATTCAATGAAAAAGCAGCACAGCGTATACAATAAAATGGATTAACTAAAGCTTGAATAGATCGTTCAGCCACAAACAGAATTCTTAATGAATTCCTTTTTAATATCATTTTTCAGCTCAAATCAAGCTTCTCCTAGTTGAAATTTTGTTTTTGTAATAAATCTCTCCCTTGCAAGACTTGAATAAACGACTCTTTCCATAATTGGAGAAAACCACGTATTAAGGAGCTCACGTGACCCCAAAAAAGATTGTTAAGCTAATGTTGACGTAAAATGAAAGACGAGAGATATAACTAAACCCATATAAATGTTTACAGACATAGCACTATTTACCGGGTGTCCCACAAAAAAACGTAACAGATTTGAAAAATTCTACTTGAGAAAGTTTCATACTCATTCTTAAATGATTATTTTATAGAAATCTGCAATAATTAGAATACATTTTTTTTTATACATCAATTTAAAATCTTACAATAACAGAACATGGTTACAAGACGATACCACAAGGAGAATGAGAATACATTGCAACCCTGTGGCTTTAACAATTAACATGAAACATTTAACATTTACACGAAAATATTACAGCATAAACTACAAACTACGAAAAGAAATGAAATGATACAAAAATGATACAAAGGTTGGGAGGAAGAGAGGAAATCTCATTGAAATGACTTAAAGGGTCTGCTTCATCCAGCACCCCCCGCACGCGCCGCCCCCCGGCCGGCCCCCGCTTGTCGCCACTCTCATGGGCCATGAAAATGGCGACAACAATGGCAAACCAAGAGACGACACGCGCAAGGCACGCCGGACGAAACAGACCCCCTGAGAAAATCTTTTTGATGATTCGATGAACTCAAGTGTTGCTTTAATGATCGCTTTATTTGATTTAAGGGGTAACCTTTTATCACCATACAAGATTATTGAAACTAAATCCTCATTGGAAAGGTTCGACAAACCGCATGAAAGCAAAGTTGCTTGTACGTGCAAAGTATACTGCAAAATTACAAGCATGGCATTGTCTGCAACTTCACAGGATTACCTACACAATTGGATCAAGAAACTGTGACAATTTTTATAATACATTTTTATACATTTTGAATACATTTTTATATAGGTTAGAGTAGTTTTGGTGATATGGTTGTACATTTAAAAATCAGCAAACTTCAAAATTGCCCGTAGGTCAAAACCAGAGCTGCTGCATTAACAATATAGTAAATTATAATGTCACATTATAAAGTATGACAATCCCAGCAATTACCGAAAATTGCTGACAAGCACGCAAACACACAAGTTAACTGAATACTGAACAGACGCTTTTATAAAGATTTCGGTCAAGACACAGTTGCCTTTTCTAAAATGACTAGGCCATTATTAGAGTTATACTCTCAATTTGAAATGAACACTGAGAGCTCCCTCGAGAATAAACAGCGCATGCATAAGCAGGGATCCCCTTGTCACAGTTTCTTGATCCAATTGTGTAGGTAATCCTGTGAAGTTGCAGACAATGCCATGCTTGTAATTTTGCAGTATACTTTGCACTAATGATGGCAGCTCTGGTTTTGAACTGACCGCAAATTTAAAGATTGTTGATTTTTAACTGTGCCACCAACTCACAAAACATTCTGAAAAATATATCAAAATTTAATGTAATCGTTACATTTGATTTGTTTGATTGTTACATTTGAATTTGATTGTTACATTTGAAACAGAAAGAGGAAACAGAGGAACTTACTCAGCCGGTTTTACAGCACAATGTTGTTTGCCTGAAATAAAAATAAATTAATACGTTTAGACACATCCTAAAATCGTAGAAATGTTTCATGACTTCTCGTGTTTACCAAAATTCTGGAGGTGAGGGATAACTATCTTTTATGTGGGCACACACTCATATAAATGAAAGTCAAATACCTCTGCGACCAGATGTCTCATTTAGTTCCTACCCTGTACCCCCATGCACCCCAAAGCTTCCAGTGTTGTCGAATGCTCTGGGCCAGGAAAATTAGCAATCAAATGCCAAGCGGCAGGGAATATTTTTATGAGTGAGAACCTGGGGATGGTCGGGGTAGGAATTGAACGAGACATTACTACAACTGATTAATCATTTCACCAAGTCCTTCTGAAACGCTGCTCCACAAAAAATGACTATTTTTATATCTATTCCTCCATTTTGAAACAGCCGCGTTCACATCACCTTGTTCTTACTGTAGTGTTTCATTAAATATAATAGTGAAATTCAATCAAAAAATTGAGTTATAAAAACATAGCCAATGGCGATCGTTCTGATCATATTTGTAATTATAGCTTTGTGTAACTAAGCACTGCCTGGAATTACAATTAGACAAGTCAATGACAAGAACGAGAAGACCATCTGCTTTTCTTATTCTGAGGCATTAATTTCATTAACATGTTTTCAAATTACAAGATGAATAATATATCATCTACGAGACATTAAAATGTGCGTACAACTGAATTCATCCTAAGCAAACTCACTTAGTACAGAGTCAACTGATGATGGATATTTAGGCCGTGTTTATGAGGGAAAACACCTCACCAGTCAGAGCCGGGGCTGAGAGGCGAGGTAAATTTCAGCCACTGTTTATATGAGATTTTTCCCTCACCTGTCAGCACCAGGGCTGAGAGGAGAGGTGAAGTCTCTCTTCCGTGAAATCAGAACGAAATGACCAATAAGAATCAACGAAAAATTTCAGTTTACCTCACCATACCGGTAGTGTTTCGTTTATTTGGAAAAATTTCACCTCACACAGGCGAGATCCCACGTACCGGTAGTGTTGCGTTTGTCATGTAAACGCGATACGAAAATACAAAGGATTCTATGGGAAGGTGGAACCTCACCTCTCAGCCCCGGGTCTGGCAGGTGAGGTTTTTTCCCTCGTATAAACAGGCCCTTAGTTGACTACCGGGTGAGCCAGGGAGCAGTTCCCACTTTGGAAATCGATAGCACCGATAGTACGTTAAGCTTATTTTACGCCAGGAGGAATTTTCCGCACGGAATCAAGGGTTCGCGACGATGTCGTTACGAAGTCGCTACGCGTAGTGTATATTGAACTGACACGCAATCATCATTCTTTGATTTGATTGGTGGAAAAGATGAAGCGGAATTTTTCGCCACGGAAAAGTTGAAATGGTTTCTACTTTTCCGCCACTGAAATATTCCGCTAAAATTCATCTTCGAAATCTTTCTGCGCATGCGTTTGGACAGAATACTCCGCTTCCGCCAAAGAATTCCGCCTGGTGTAAAATGAGCTTTAAGGGTTTGAATCATTCAATTTCTAGTTGAAAGCTAGACTGATTGCATATTTATTGTTATCACTACTGATAGACTGATGGACGCCCAAACTGAATAGTCTGAGCAAAAATAAAAAATGTTGTTGTTGCTGTCGTTGTTGCTGTCGTTGTTGCTGTTGCGATAACTGGGACAATGTCGTGAGTCTAGTTGAAAGCCGAGAGAACGAAGTATTTTTTTTTCTGCCGCGCTTTTATCAGCACTGAAAATATACGTAAATTTGACTTTACGAAAATTTCTTGGTTGGGAAATGCCTGAAAGTGGGCCTAAAACACATGATCAACGCGAAGCAAGTCTTCTCAACCAAGAAATTTTCGTACAGTCGAATTTACATATTCCAGTGCTCAAAACAACGCGAGAAAAATTACAACTTCAATAACTCAGTTATGAAGCAGGATTTTATTCATGCCAATCCAGCAACTACCCTTGGTGCTTTGAATTTTCAAAAATACCGTGAAGGCTCTGTTAAGCCTCTGGGGGACTTATTCAATTTTGTACACTCCAGAGGGGGACTTAAAAGAAAGAGGGCTTATTAGAGACGGGGGCTTATTCACAAATCAAATGTCAAGGATATATGAGGCAGCTAAGACAGCTATTCCGTTCTTTTATCCCATATTTTGCGAATTTAACATACAATTTTCGGAGTCACGTACAAAGATTCAACACAGTTTAATTCCAAACCATATGAAAATTAACATGCAAGCTTGTTTAGCAAAGTGAATGGAAAATGTTTAGTAATATCTAGAGTTTGATATAAGTGGGGGGGGGCTCTATGAAGAGGGGGCTTATCTAAAATTTCGGCTCTGAGGGGAGGGGTTTATTAAAGAGAGGGGCTCAATAGAGAGGGGGCTTAATAGAGCTTTTACGGTAGGAAGTCTTTTATGGCTCACATTTAGTAAAAAGCTAGCGTATTTGTATGTTGTTGGTAAAAGAGTAACTAATATAGCAAACTGAATCAATACCTGCTACCATTGCATGACTTGAATTTTCCTGAAAAACAAACACACATCAGTCTATTTCAAAGGCACTGTTAGGAAGCAAAAACTTGTAACTGAAATCCAAATTTTAACAGGTTTCACTTTTGCTTGAAGAAAACTCTGTATAAGTGCGGTATGCATTTTTATAGTAACTTTCGATGAATGCCTCAATATTCGAAAATCGCTAGAGAAACTATCTGCTGAGTACAAATTGTATATTACATATTCATGAAATGTTACCACCAACGATACGAAATTCGAATTCGCTTTGTCAGTTTAAAACAAAGATCAAAAATTGGTACGGGGAAAATTGTCCATGCAGATTATGCCGCACTTTTATTCCGAATTTGGGCTTTTTATGATAAAACAATTTTAGATTTCTGCTTTTATACTATATATTTTTGATGGCATGTAAATATTTTATCCACGTTTTTATTGAGTATTATTTGTATTTTAAAGGATTATTTTGTATTTTAATTTTTAGAGTTGGAATTAATTAGCTATCTACTGTAGCTATCTTTTACCATCCAACAATAAATAAATGAATAATAAAAAATAATAATAATGAAACAAAATTTATGTAAATATAAACAAACAAAGGATCGAAAATCCAATTCCCAAATGCCTATAGCCTCAAGACACCTGCATACCTGCATAAAAACTATCACTTTTGTCAGCTGTCCAAGTATACAACGTAATGTCGTAAAACGCCAAACCTGGCATCGAAGCATTTACAAACTCAAGTGAAACTAATTTGAATTAAGACCGTTCAATCTATAAGCCAATGTAAACACTGTTATCTCCTGACGGATTAAAATGAAACAGACCTGCCCTCCGTTTTGGCATTTCTACCTAAAATCAGCTTAGCAAGAATTAAGCTGGATAATTTGCAAAGAGTAGGCATAGCGAACATCTAGCTTATACACCAAAGAGCTTCGCCATTAATCATCATTACATTCAAATAATACATATAGGGCCGGCTCTTGGGATGAAAAACTGGACTCAAAAATCATGCATTGTGCAGAAAGGAGTTCAAAATCAGACCATAGGAGTAATTAGTTAAGAATCCAGGCTAATTAGTTAAGAATGCTCAGCCAAGCAAATTAGTTACAGTTTCAAACAAAGATTTGCTGGAATGGATAATTACGCTAAAGATGTCGGTGAGAAACTTTTTACCAAGATGCGCTGCGTTCTAATTCATAGGAATCGCATTGCGTTCTAATCTATAATGCCCTATTCACATTTGCAAGTAAAACCAGTTTAATTCAAACCAGGTTATCGAATGGAGCCTTCTGATTGGACAACCCAACAAATCGAAGGCATATGATTGGCTCAAATTTAAACTGGTTTAAATAAAGCTGGTTTAACTGTGACAGTGTGAATGCGGTATAAGATTTCGATTAATGAGCACAATGCATTTTTGCAAAAAGTTCCTTGCCGCCATCTTTAGGGTAATCGTCTTTTAAGACTTTTCCGGCTCAACTTTCCTCCAGACTTATGACGATGAGTCTCTTGTATCCCTGCTGTAAACATTGCTCGACAGGGACTCATAATGAAACAGTGGAAAAGCCTGGCCCTATTTTTTGGCTTCATGAATTGACTTATGATGTAATCACGGCTTCGAATCTCGAATTGCGTGGGAATGTTACAGTTCTTTGATCGAATTGATCGGTCCCCTTCTCTTCCTTATTTATATCAATGATCTACCGCAAGCTGTCCAAAATTCAGCCGTTTCCATGTATGCTGATGACACAAGTCTGTGCTACCAGTCTTCGGATATAAATGAGCTGAACGAGGCCATTAATGACGATCTCAAACAACTGGACATTTGGCTTCAAGGCAACAAACTTTCCTTAAGTGTTGCTAAAACAAATTCCATGCTTGTTTCCACCAAGCAAAGGCACAATATCCTCAAAAGTCGAAATGAAGATTTGGATTTGAAAATTCGCGACAATGAGCTCGAAATAATCCAAAAAACAAAATACCTTGGTGTGCAGATCGACAACTCTCTTAACTGGAAGGAACACATCAAGACTGCCTCTACCAAAGTTTCAAGAGCTATTGGCTTTCTGAAACATGCCAAGACGTTCTTAAGACAGGAAACGTTGAAGACTCTTTACACAGGAATTGTGGAGCCACACTTTCGAAATTGTTGCTCTGTTTGGGGCTGTGCCGGTTCGACTGAGCTTAATCAGTTACAAAAACTTCAAAACCGAGCTGCTAGAATTATAACCAACAGCAGCTTTGACACCCCTAGCAGACCACTTATCGACCAGCTGGGCTGGAAGACCGTTGAACAACTAGTCGCTAGTGAATCTAAAACAATGGTCTTCAAGTCCCTGCATGAACTGGCTCCCCAATACTTGTGTGACCTTTTCACCCGAAACTCAAAGTGCTCTTCCTATGTCCTGCGTAATTCAGAGACAGATTTAAGACTACCCATGAAAAAGTCAAGTAATGGGCAAAAATGTTTTCCTATCGAGGAGCAAAAATGTGGAATGACCTTCCTGCCGATACCAAACAGGCATCTTCCCTGAATAGTTTCAAAAAATCTATTTAGGGCTTTCTCTTTTTCTTTTAAATTAGACTGTATATTTGTATTAGGTTCTTATATTATGGTTTTTATATTGTAATTTTTCTTTCTATTCGGTAATTCTATTGTATATTGTAAGTAATGTTTTTAAGTGGAGGGCCCCTTGAAAAACAACTCTGTTGAAGGGCAACCCTCCTTAATAAAATCAAATATCAAAAATCAAATATCAAATATCGAATCGAAAATTCTATCACATTTGCCGCAACCATAATAATTCATAAATCTCGCAATCTGATTGGTACCCTAGGAAGCTGGGAGTTTGGGCTTAAGTAGGGTCAGGTTTTTCAGAGCACAGGGAAACAAGAGACTCTAGGTCATAAGTCTATCTTTTCTCACCCATAGGCAAACACAATGCTCCCTAGACAGAATCAGAACATTGTTCTCTTCATAAAGAAATTCATTGGCTTATGCCAATTTGGCGCTGAGAGTGTTAAACGTTGGGGAAAACAGACAGCCGTAAGGACTAAACGGGGTTGTCTTGCATAAACTACAATGACTGGGATTCCAGAGAGCTCTCTCAAAGCAACAGAGCATGGGAATAATAATAATAATAATAATAATATGATTTTTTATTTTAAGTTGGCGACTGTAGTAGCAGCAGTGCTAATTAAAACCAACTATGTACAAAAGTAACCTATTTACATTAATTATAAATCTAAAATATACGTAGAAATACTAACTAAATATAGCCAAAGTTTGCTATATATGTTCTGCAGAGCTTGCAGTTGCATTTGTCTGTTGTCCAGCTTTTGATGAGACCCTTAAAGATTTCTAGCGTTCGAGACTCTTTGACTTCACTTGGTAATGTCTGCCAAAGTCTACTTCCAACATATCGCATGGTTTCTATACCATGAGCAATGTATCGACATCAAGCGTACCCTTTTTGGGACGACTAATCTAGCCAGGGTCAATTGACCCTGATCTAGCGAACGGTGGATTATTCGGAAATCTTTGTTTTTTGGTCCCCCAAATACGGAGAAATACTCAACTCTATTCGTTGTTCCAACAGAATATATCAAAAAGATCCATCAATTAACATTGCTGATTTTATTGAGACCGACGGGTTCCGAGTTCAGGGTCTAAGATTAGAATATTAGGCCCCAACCCCCCTGAATATAAAAGTTTTAAATTTTTGTGAACCATTTGATTTATACTCCTCACACGTTCAAAACGAGCTGCCAACTGCTCCCGTAACATTTACTTCCTTGGAGATATCCACGAATGTCTGCAAAATCACCATTTTGGCCCACTAAAAGTTCCGATTTTCCTTTCACTGCTGAGACAAGCAAAAGGACCTACTGGGGCAAACGTACCACTGGTTAGTACGTTAAAAATACCCTGCTCGCAAGAGTCCCGCTCTGGACTTTATAATCACTCAAAACGCTTTACAACCCTTTCGTAGAGACAATTTTTTTTCTATCCATATAAAAAATTACACTACATGCTACATCTACGTTCTACTATACTTTTTAATTACTCGACAACAAGACAACACTACAGGGACAGGACCACAAGGAGCAAGAGATGATGACTACCCTGTGGCCATTAACATAAAGACATATAGATAAAAATTAAGTAAAGTACGACTATATACTGATACTAACACATACTGGAATCTGTTCCACATTGGATGTCAGGGCAGCATAGGCGCGTGATGGCAAACGTATGCTGTTAGGTCAGGGTTGAGTTAACGATATCGTTGGTCGTGGACCCTTGACAATTGTATGTAGTATAAGTGATGAGGACAACACACCTTTGACGGGGGTATCTGCGGGAAGGGAAACCTCGTATCGTGTGACTTGACGGGTGTCTGGATGTCTGTTAAAGGTGGCAACGATTCTGTCATTTCCTGAAATAAAGGAAAATTTACGGTTAAAAATGAACTGTACAGAAGTAACATCGTTCAAAATACGCAGTCCGGGAATCTGACATCAACCTACAATAAATTAAGGCCTGGCATTTAAAAAACCACCTCAAAGAAACTTTTAGGCCACTGAAAAATAGTTAGGTACCCTACTTCTAAGTAACCCTTGAGACTCACACCAAAATAAAGTCTCTTGTATTTTGATCGACAATAGGTCCTGATCTGATGGTCTGGGAGTACTTTATGCAGGGTTCATCAGAAATTACTATCACACATTTTTAAGGTTTTTACCTAAACTTTAATTGATGTTCTTGACAATTATTCATAACATACAAATATTGTCAAAATAGCCCCATTCTGTTATATTCCATTTTCCCAGGCCTTTCCCGACAACTAGAAACTTAAGAAACTTTCAACCTTAAAACGAAAATTAACAAAGGTGAAAGAAACATTTTATGCTTAAACGTAGGTGTGAAAGCGGTTTCTTAGGCCCCGTTCACACGAGAACGGAACGGAACGGAACGGACCAGAACGAAACGGAACGGAACTTTTTAAGGGGTGTTCACACGGCAATGGATCGATTTGAAGTGTTAATATCTTCCTCCCTAGAGATATAAATTTTCTAAGCTCGCCATTAAGTTTTTCCATTTTCATGCGTAAACAATCCTATTGTTTGGAGTCTTAGAATTACCTCATGCATAAATTGCATGAAAAAAGTCCGCAAAGTGGAACGGAACGCTTCAAAAAAGTGTTCACACGAGGGCTAAATCGTTTCGTTCCGTTTCGTTCCATTTTACGGCTCACTTTTCAGAGCCGTCCACTTTTCGGAACGGAACGGAACGTTTCTAGTCGTTCTCGTGTGAACACCTGCAAAAATTTCTTTGTTTTCTGGAACAGTTCCACATCGTTCCGTTCCGTTCCGTTCTCGTGTGAACGGGGCCTTAAATGCGGGATCTTACTGTATCGGGTAAGAAACGACAAGTTTGCCAGTTTGCAGTTTACTACCTATTCATCAGATTCCAGACAACTGATCACCATAAATTTGAGCAACATGTCAACTTAAAAGCCCCCGGGGGGCTTATTTAGTTTTGGACATTCAAGGGGGCTTATTGGAGAGGGGGCTTATTAGAGAGGGGGGTTATTCTCAAAATCAAATGACAAGGATACAGATGACAGTTATTTAGTTCTTTTATGCCATATTTAATAGGGCTTAATAGAGCATCTACGGTAAATCAATTTAGGTACATAAAAATCGGTGATTCTATCTCAAAATTGATGATTCAATTTTTCAGTAGCTTAACCGGCAGCAAATAATTCCCAAGTCCAGAAAATAACTGGGCGGGTACTGAATCCACACCACCGACCATCTAAATAACGAGAAAGCTCGACTGACTTTATTTTCCATTACTGTGGAGCTGAAATTTGATTCAAGAAGTTCGGCAAGTTTTGAAAGATTAAGCGTTGATTCATTTTCATAACATCGACTGTAACTTGAGAACAAAACGACCATATTGATCAACCAAACATTATTTCTGTATCTGTACACAACAAAATTATTTCTATGAAATTTGGCAAATACCAAGCTAGCAACTGACGTTGTAACCTGGAACCTCAGAATCCAATGCAAGTTTTAAACAGTCGAGAAATGAATGGAAACGTGGAATATAAAACAAAAATTGACTGAAGAAACAAAGATTACTTCACCGTTGCATTCACCTAAAACATTTTTTCTAAAGATTTAGAATGGTATTCTAAAGTCAATAGCTGGTTTGCGTTGTTGGGTTTTATCCCCGGGGGGGGGGGGGGTACTCCCATACTTGACTTGACGGGATGTGCCGCTCAACAGGGTGTCCTTTTGCGGTAAAAATTATGCGACAGGGTGTCCTTTTTTGATAAAAATTATGCGACAGGGTATTACAATTGATAAGAAAATCATGCGACAGGGTATCATGCGGAAGCACACCTTTTAGAGTTATCATGAAACAATGGATTTTGGCAAAATTTTTATGCGACAGGGTATACTTTTGGGCAATTTTTTATGCGACAGGGTACAGGGTGTTGAGCGGTTTGCCACACACCCCCGTCACTTCCCTAGTTAAGTACCCCCCCCCCCCAGAGTTTTATCGAAATACATACCCAACTTAAAGAATATGGTAACACTGAAACAAAATAATATCTATCTGCTATGACGCAGAGGAAGTGTGAAAAGTCTTTCAGAAGATAAATAAAAATGGTACGCTTTGTACACTACGGCAAGAAATGCGGAAATGGCAATGATAAACAACTATTGTTACCCAGGATCATTCACGGGAAGGCTAAAACATAAATGGGCTAAAATTTTACATGCCTCGAAAAATGAATTGGTCTTTGATCCTCTTGTTAAAAAAGGAATTGAAGACCTGATATCATCGAGCAATCTGACGAGATAAGGAAGTGTTTGGATAGATAAGCTTCTTCAAATGATAAATCAAGAGTTTAAGGCCCAAGCAACAAAATAGCAGGTGTTGCCGAATTTCGGGATTCGTTGCAAGGAGCTAGGGAACTCAAAGTTGTGAGTTATCGCGCATGCGTGCGCAGTTTCTGCTATCATAGGAGTGCCTTTTTGGGAACCTCGTTCCCCGGGTGTTCTTACGTCATACGGTGATCACGAAGCCGATACAACACCCTGGTACACTTCGATCAAATGCGTCCAGACTATGGGTGCATTTGCAGCCATTATGGATTTCACGGTTCGCTAGGCAACGCTACACAACAAAAAATGGCCGTTACTCTAGAGCAAATGCTGCAGCATATAAATGAAAAGCTAAAAACAAACTCTTTGAGGAACATATTTCAACCCTTTTGAAGGTATTTGAACAATGATTTGGGGTTAGCAAGTGAGTTAAATGAGAAAATAAACACGGTTTATGTGGGGAGAAAATGGGCCTAAGCTGCAAGTTCGAAAATGAAATGGCTCGATATTCTCCGAATCTCAGAGGTAAGTAGCAAACTTTAGTTGAAATGGGTAAAGAATGTGGTTTTCGGTCGAATTTTGCCACGCTGCGGCTGTTTTCCTCGCGTAAAACGGAGTTACAGCAATCAAGCTGCCGAACGGCCTCTTGTATCCCAGAGTGCTGTAGAGGTAGAGCAACAATTCACTATGGGGACGAGACTTCCTCTTTGGGAAATCCCGTAGGTCGAAAACAAGAAAGAATTCGCGTTTCTAACGTTAATCAGTGTCAGACAGACGTTGTTCAGCATTGATTCCGAAAAACCTCTTAACCAGGATCAGAAAACCAAAACCAAACCCAACAACGGCCGGTAACCAAACGTCAACGAACAGTATGCTTTGTGTTGTATGGTTTCAAAAAAGCAGCTCAGAAGAACAAATCTTTTCATAAACACTTACAAATCCAATGACGTTAACTTATTAAACATGAGGAGGTGTTTTTAATAATTGCCTATCAATGCTTTGCTCAATAACGGAGTAAAACGGCTCATCAACACTTGTTTTTCATACTATCTCAATCTAAGACGCAGACAAAGATAGGATTTTCAAGCCGTTAGAATTGTCAGTTTAACTACGTGCGCACGCTGCTAGCTACTTTATTGTGTGTAAAACGCTGCACAGAAAGAGTATAAACTGAGTATGCACTATGCATGCGCGAATATTCGTAACTTTGAGCCCCCTAGCTCCCCGCAACAGATCCCAACATTAGGCAACACTTGCAATTTTCTTCATAGGGCCTAAAACTCTTGATTTATCATTTCAAAGAGCTTTTGTATCCGGACAATTCCTTAACTCAGATTGCTCGATGACGTCATTTTACACAGTTTCTGCTCTGTCAAGACTGATTTTCAGTCAGTGGAATTTCCCTAGTGGACGGGAATTTTAGGCATACTGTTTCCGAGAGAAAATGTCGCTTTGAATTTGAACAGAAAAACAGGCTTGAGTAGCCATCTCGTGGAAAATTCCGCCCGCTCGGAAAATTCCACTGACTGGAAACTGGCATTTATGCAACAATAAAATCCGTTGCATTGCATCATATCACAGTTCATTAAATTACGTCACCACTAACGCAATGTTGTATCATGCTACGTTTGATTGCTAGAGGAAAGAACGTTTAAGCAGTACAGAGGTACAGAGGAAGGTGTTATTCCTGTTGCAGGGGCTAAAGTCGGCATGGTATAGATTTCCTCGGTTTAAGTCACTAATCATCATCATTATCATCATCATAATCATTTTCATAATCATTTTCATCATCATCACAATCACCACCACCACCACTACCACTACCACCACCACTACCATCACCATCACCTTTACTACCACCACCACCACCACCACCACCACCTTTACCACCGCCAACACAACCTTGACCACCGCCACCATCACCACCTTTACCACCGCCAACACAACCTTTACCACCGCCACCACCACCTTTACCTACCACCACCACCACCACCACCCCTCCCCCGCAATATCTCCCGCAGTACATGGACAGTGTCTTCCCTGCACTGAACATCCTCCAATGCACTTACGATATTTGAACCCTGACACAAATGCACCAGTGTTTGAGGTCATCTGGTACAGTTCAGCCTTATCTCGCCAATAATATAACTTTGGCAGATAAGCATTTCTGACAAAATTTTTACAATCAATGAAAAGAATTACCTTTTCAGTAAGTTCGAGACAACAACGAATAAATGATAAATGTGTTTTCACCTGCCCTCTCCAGACAGAGCATCCAGGATATCATTAGTCCACTTAAAAAATTCCTTTGAAAGATTTACCGCAGATATCAAATATCTTCTTAGCCAACTAACTGCTTCCGACTTGGTAAATCATGCTCTATGCTAACAAGGAATAAGAAGGAAACATACTGCTGTTTTGATATTTAGAAGTCAAGTCAGATCAGAACATATGTCCACTGACTTTCATATAAACAAATAAATAAACTCTGGGTCAACAAGAGAATCTGTACCGGCCATGAAAAACTACGAAAAAGGTTGCCAAAGTTTCAATAAAAGTTTACAAATTACAGAAACAGAAGCAAATCTTCTTTCTATCAAAAGATATTTTTGATGTGAATGACCTGAGGTAAAAAATGAGATCTCGTTGGTCTATAAATAGCCTATTGTATTTCGTAATCTCAGCATGTGCAAAAACAAAACAAACCGTACGATGGTATATGTACGCTTTTCTTCGTCATATATATGGACCGCAGCATGCCAGTAATCATCCACATATGATCAAAACAGCCCTGCAAAGACAACGGAACCAGACACGTGCCAAACCATATTAGAGTGCCTGATCAAGTCAACAGATGGTAATAATATCTGACTGGCTAAAATTCGACCGCAAGTGGCTATAGCAACTTCCATAAGCAAGGATTTTTTATTCTTTTAAAAGAAAAGCTGCCTTGCCTAAGATAACTTTAGTTGAGCTTTCAGGCAAAGCACCAGCTCTTTAGTTAGACCAAAAATCTTTGAACTAATTGAAACAATTATTCCTTGAATATAACAGACAATCTTGATATATCCTAGCTATGCAAAAGATGCTGCTTAATAATGCTAACACAATATTTGTGGCAGGGAAATAGAGGGGTATCGCCCTGATTGAGGGTAAACGCGTTTTGCCCGATTTTAACTGTCTTGCGTTTATTGCTGAACAACAGGAGTTTGGGTCTATTTGAAACGAAAAAGCGGGCGAAAATATTTTGGTGACTCCATTTGCTAAATTTTTTCTTGTTTGTGTTTCTTAAAATTCCGTCCACAAACAGACGGAAAAGTGCACAACGAAGCTCACCTGAGACGTAACTTTAAGTATCCGCCATTTTTCCTTTCATGTTTCGATGCACAATTTTCTTTTTGCTTGGTTTCTTGACGTTGTTAAAACTTTCACAACAAACAAATAGCCTCTCGCCAAGCTCCGCTTGTCCAGAGTAGGTACTTCATGCAACTTCAGAGATATGACATCCGCTTCCGCCACGACGGGCTTCCCTTTGCACGCCGTCTGATTGGCCTAAAGTCGCCCTGATTGAGGGTACTGTGGTATCTTTCAGTTTCCGATTCTTGAACGAAATCTGCGCTGCCAACGCATGACAGGCGAATACTATTTGCTGTAAAAGGACATGCTACGGTGCAAAAACAGGTTTGTTCTATCATTGGACTGTAGAAAATATCTTTTTTTATCATAAATTGATTTAAGCATCGTTCAGTTCACCGAAAGAGGAAAACGTAATGTCAGCTTGCTTGAAAAGTCTTTGAACGAAAGCGGCAACAAAGGTGAGCGTCTAGGAGCAAACACAATCAGAAAACATTTCATAACAACAAAAACTCTTTAATTGTTGATATGCTGCTAATTTTCGCATCAAGTTATCTTAAATTTACCTGAAACCATGTAAAGTTTGGATACCCTCAATCAGGGCGACGTTGGAAATTTAGGCCCTCTCGAGCACTATGTTCTCGAGTACCTCGCTCTTGAAGACAACATCACCAATGACAAATATATTTCATATCAACAACACTGAAGAGTTTACGAAGGTGTTCATGTTAAGTTTCGTTCTGAAAATTTGTTCGTTCAGCAGGAATGTTCGACCAATGTAGAATACCCTCAATTAAGGCGACACCCCTCTAGTTTCGGGAGTGTGTGTGTGTATATAATTCTATTTTAATTCGATTATTTACCATAGTTTACAATATAAATATGATTTAAATATTTACAAGTTAACCAATCCAATCCACATCAAATTTACAAAAACAATAACAAACAAAATAAATATTTTTTGAAATATAAAACTAAGATGGAAGGGATTTACAGGCATTACATTTATAGATGGGACCATTCCATTGTTTTTACAAAAACTCTGAAACGTTTTAAAGTTTCTGCTGACTTTTTTCGTTTGGTAGGCCGTTCTTAAAATCTGTGCCCCAATAAACGACAGACTATTGGACCCAAATGTTGATTAGTTAGGCCAAACGTGGGCAAAGATATCTGGAAGTCTTGATGAATAATGTGTAGACCGTATTTAAAAATTACCTGCATGAAAGGTGGGTTCAACTGATTCACTGTTTTAAAATTTCAAAGCAAAGGATTCTTTTGGCCAGCAATAAACATCGTGCATTTATTTGACTTCAAGAGCAACTCGTTATACGAACTGGTATGATCTTTATAGAGAAAACTTAGAGCGCGTTCTTACAATCGTTAAATTTTCTGTAATGATTTTGTAGATGGAGAATACCACACCAAAAGAAAGTGATCAAAATTGGAATATACAAAGCTCTGAACAAGAATCTGTTTCTCCTTAAACCCAATAAATGCCTTTAATTTTTTAAGAACATTTAATTGTGTTGCAGCTTTCTTTGCAAAGATTCGAAATATGTGGGTCGAAATCAAGTCTATAATAAAATGTAACGCATAGAAGTTTCATGGTCTCCTCATATTTGATCATTTCACCATCTATGTTAATTTGCTTTCCACCGGTATTTGTTTGACTTTTCTGAACAATATTCTTTTATCGAGTCATTTATATTTTCTCGTATCTTCGATGCCTTAAAGGAAAAGTCCGGGGCTGATAAAATTATGGTTAAAAAGCAACGTTACCAACTGCTGAACTGCAATCGTGAGTTCTTTCCAAGTTCTGATGCCTCCAAATTTCACAAATTGGTTAATGAATCTTCGTAAGTTAGGCCAAATATCGTCGCCATTTTGTATTTTGTACAAGTGTGCGAAGGCGCGATAAGGAGGCTAGCAATGTCAGTAGTATAATACCAGCACATTTGGCAGCCTCGTTCAGGTTAACATGAAGTGACGTCATAAAAATGACGTCATTTCACACTTCCTAGCAGACTGGAATATGCAGTTTCGCAGATTAAAAGAGAAAAAATTGAAAAAAGTACTACACACCATTCACATCAATGTAATCTCTTGAATAATGAACAATTATACCAACCCCGGACTTGTCCTTTAAAACTTTGAAAGTCAATCAACTTTAGTTTCGGCTTATGAGTGCCTTTTGCAAGAGATCAGACGGTGAAAACTGCGAATAGATCCCTGTATGAAAACGGCTTAACACGCGGCCATTTCAATTTGCATGTTATAGATTATTCATATTTCTTATTTGCATTGCATGGACAATCTTAAAACAGTTAATTAAACTGATTTGTAACCCTGGGTAAATGATTCTATAATGCAAAAAGACAGAAAAATGTAAACTGAATCAAAGTGGAATGATCATCGACGAAAGAATCAAAGTCCTTATTCAAACCTAATTCAAATGGTGAAATATTGATGATGTGTACATGCAGCTGTTTTCATGTGGAAGTCCGCATTATCAATGCAAAATCCTCACTTGCAATACCATCTACAACTGTGGGGATGTACTTACTACACTGGACTTACTAAAATCTGGCAACATAACCCCCCATGGGGGCACTAAGCACATATACATACGGGGAGGTAAGTCCAATACTTCTGGGTTAGAATATTACCAAAAGTGATATTTTTTGGTCCAAAAAAGGCTGCAATTATGTACACAATATTTTTTGGCATCAAATATTGTTAAACTGATATTTTTTGCTTCGCTAGAGGCAATCCTCACCTTTATTTGCATTGTTTCAGGGCATTTTATGTTCATCTACAGATTTCTAAGTATAAAATGAGGTGACATTTTTGGGTTGCAATGAAGCTGATCTGATATTTTGGGTTGCTTTAAAATTTCTTGGACTGACTCCCCGTATGCGTATGTACTGAGTGCCCCCCCTGGACATAACCCTAGTCTCTTCGTCATTGCTACGAAGGGAGAGAAATTTCGGAAAGCTTTCCCAGGCACAGTGAGTGGGCACTCCACAAATGTGAAGATTTCTCATGACCTCTGTTAGAGTTGCTAAAGCATTCATAGCTGAAGCTGCGTTTGATCATAGGCTGTGGGATTCCATATTGAAACTGGAACTAATGCAATTCGCAATAACCTTAAACTAACATCAAGTTTGTTGCTAATTTCCTTCGCTACTTGTCTTCCTTCGCCTCTCTCGCCTCTACGCCTATAAATGTTAGGATCTAATTGTATTTCAATGCTTGCCTCACGCCCGTCGCAACTTGCTGCCCTAGCCCTAGACAATAAATAAATTCAACCTTGTAGGCCAACAGACGCGGGAAACAAAAGCGTGCCAATAACTAAGAATGAAGGCAGTTTCAGGGTAGTTTTGCTGAAATCGACTGATAATCTGCAACTAGGCATTCTGGCAAACAGTGGAAGAACGAATTGATTATGCACTCTTGCTTCTCTCTCATTGTCCTCTTTTGCTAAGGCATCACCTTATGATCACCCCGTGCCTGATTGACGTGAACACAAGGGATTAAGTCAATCGGAATAACAATATTTGAAACATTCCATTCAGTGGTGGCGCCACGGGGGGGACTGGGGGGATTCGTCCCCCCAATTCTCAAAAGTCGACAAAAATTGTCAATGAAAAATGGCATAAAATTAGTTGGGTATACCTTTAGATTGAAAAATTACGTCAAAATCCCTCCCCCCCCCATTTCTCTCAGATTTTTCAGAGCTGGCGCCGCCACTGATTCCATTTGTTAAAGCATCCACCACACAGTGATCCAGAATGGCAAAATAGTGTAATAAATGCCGAAAAATGAAAGTTCTCAAAATTAACCAAACTAAAGCTCATTTGAAAGCGCAATGATTGACAATCAACATAAAAGAAGAATTATCGAAATCGGACCAGTGAGAGCTAAGAAACTGATTTTTGAAGTTTCAATATATCACAAGTTTACATATTTCACATCAAAAAGACAATGAACACTCAATTTAGGCTAAATTCAAAATTCAATTTCTCTGCCTACACTAATCCGATTCTTAAAATTCTTTTTTTTATTTTGATCGTATAAATCTCAGCATCATTTCTGATTTATATAATCGCGAAGAAAATTGAGAAATTTCACGGACTTCGCGAATTACGAGATAGTACTATAATAGAGGATAAAAACCTATATTTTGATAAAAACAGTTTAAAATCTAAAAGACGGGGTCAAACGGTGTCTTAGCAAAAAATATAATAATTAACTAGAACATGTGTCGAGTGCATCTGCTAAAGGATATGTTCAGGAACCTTATGCGAAAAATTTTATGACCGTTTTAGACTGTGAGGTCATTTTCTTGGAAACGATATGTGGTCGCTTGTGAAACCAGCATTGTTTATGTTGACTGAATTATTGTTTAAATAATGCCCTAAACTCATTTCAAATCAAAGAATAGTCAATCAACTCAGTTGTAAAAGTTCACAATAGTCGGAAAAATTGAAAATCACGATACTTTAAGGTACAGTGGATTGAAGGAACAACACTTCTTCTTTCTCGTTATGATGTTTGAACTGAATATTACATCAAGTCGTATCAACAATTTCTGTTTTGTAGCACAACGTTCGGTCTTATCATTATTAATTGTCAATCATTGCTCTTTCAAATGAGCTATAGTTTGGTTAATTTTGAGACCTTTCATTTTTTCGCATTTATTACATTTCCTGGATCACTCACTGTGCATCATGCACATGCCAATGAATAGCGCCTTCACAATGGACGGCACACAGAGAAACAATAACGAAAGTACAGCTTGTTCACTGTTGCTCATGCAAATCACACAAAACAATACACATTTTAAAATGGCGAAATACCAAGGGTGGTTAGACGCAGCAGTGGTGGTTGACTGCCCCCAATCGAAAGCTCCTCTGCAAACGGAAGTAAAGTTTCCTCCGCAGAAGCATAAAAGCTGAAGCAAAACTGCTGTCCCTGACAAGGCCCGTGTTTACCTAACCCTTCACGAAAAAAGAATCGCTGGTATTGACGTCATCAAGTTCGAAATTCATTGTGTAAACGAATCTAATCAGCTGTGTACTCTTGATCGAAAATAGAAAAATTCGGCAGGAGGCCGTGTCGTTTGTTTTTCGCGATGTTTACTTTCGCTTTATAAGATAAGAAAATACTTAACGGAGGGAAAACAGCTCTCAATCCATTACATATTCATTGGGTATCTGCGCGACCCAATAAAAATGCTTGACTCTAAGTTAATTAGATATCATTCTTTGAGCTTGCCTTTAAATGCAGTCCTTTCCGTGTCGTTTCTTTTTCACGTTGTAAAAATCTCTGCAAAATTTTCATCCATTTCTAAGCAACCTTTTTTTCGAATACAGTAAAACCCACGTATAATAACCTAGTGATTAAGAACATACAGGCTGAAATTCTGAAATTAGACCCGCAATATATGAGAACCCATTCAGCCTGAAGTTTGAAATAGGTTCTTATTCGTAGAGATCATCAAATTAGATCAAAACTCCAGTTGCTTATGGTCATTGAGCCTAAACAGACTGATACTAAAGAACTCTAAAGATGCTATGAAAGCTTTTCATTGTATCCTGTAAAATTTCTGATTCCTCTACGAACTGATGTTGTGAGTAAGGCCTAATGATTTCAGATGCCTCTGAACTGACAGTAAATAATGAGCTTGAAGTTTCAATCTAAACAAAAGAAATACCTGAAAACCCTGAATGGAGTAAGAACCAATTTAAGAACCTGAACAGCCTAATTTCCCACAAAATACTAAATATATAAGAACCTAATCAGGCTGACTTGCAAAATTGTAGGTTCTTACACGCGGGTTTTTACTGTAATCTATTGTTAGTGGGCTGAAAGGACTTCCAGTTATTCAAAGCCAATTTAGGCCCAATGTGCAAGCAGCATCCAGACACCGGACCCTTAGTTTATTGTCCCCAGGCTGACCTGGCAAGCAAATATCAGCTAGGTTCTGTATTTTCTCAATTTGTAAATAACAGAAACTTGGGGACATGTCTGATTTGCTTTAAATCATATCTATCAATCACAGATCACCTTAAACCTCTTATAATTCACCTGACCCGAGGATGAAACTCTACTTCCGAAATCATGCAACTGCATGAACATGTTTCTTCCTTCTCAGCTGAATTCTAAACTAGAACCAGAGGTGCAGTTTGTGCTATAGTAGGATTACCATTGCAAAAGACGTACAGGGGCTTTCGTTTTTGCAACCAGAATACCTTGAACGCGCTATCTCTTTTTTAGCAACCATTCCATGGACCATGAACATAGCGACAACACAAAGCCCACAACAGGACGTATTCACAAAGCATGCCAATTGTAAGGCCCTTTCAAATATTAACACGCAGCTTATCCCTAACACCAACACCTTGCATCATCAGATCTTAGTCTTGAACCATGAACCGAGCAACTTAACTACACTGTCAACTTTTCTGAAAGTTGAGGATATAAACTGCTTTTACGGGTAGGTACTTGAAAGTTCCAAACCGTTCAAGGCAGCAAAAGGCATCCAAAAAATTTCTGTTTTTACACTGCTTCATATTCCAGCCAAGAGCATATGTGGCAAATGCCTGGTCGAGACCCCAATAACCAAAAATTGCTTATACAGGAATACTCCACAACGAGCAGTTCTGGATCATCTCTTTCCACCTTAACGCACAAAAAGTAGACACTCTTTGGATCAATATCGCCAATGCAGCCAAACAGGTCAAGACTGCTACGCCCTTGTGACGTAAGCACCACAAGTCAAAGCACTTCATAGAGACATCTCGACACCACAAACAAGCTCATTATGTACAAATACGCAACGATGCAACGTCACGAGGCTGAACCTGAACAGGGTCTTGCAGGGGGTGCTTGATTCCATTTTTTCCAGTCATATTTTCTAGAAGTGGTAGTCATATTTTTGTAAATATAACATCGGTGATTAAGTCATAATCCCTGCACAAAAATCCTTGCTCACTTTCCACTGATAAGCTGCTCATCTTAAAGAACGCTTTCATTCCTTCTTTACTCGTTTAAATTTTGTGCTTTAATTCCTAAATACCAAATTATCTGTCCCCAAGGGAGGCGCAAATTGCATCAGCATAATTAATTGCAATACAATGAAGCATCCAAATAAGGGAAAATTTCAGGTCCAATAACAACTGATTGCTTCATAGAGGTCTCCGCTCATTGAGTTGGGAGTTAGGTTGGCAGGAAAACTGCTGTACGGAAAAAAATGACATGTCCGTATTTGTGTCCACTAATGGAAGCTTCCCAGTTTGAAGCAATGACCTCTATCGTTTTGTAGGTCATTGTCGTATTGTAGGTATTGTCCGATGTTTCAGTCCGACGTCAAGCGTCCGTTTTCTGCATACGGTATGTAAAATAACGACAACCAAGCAATTAAAGAAAATCTCGGCTTTCTTTGTGGATTTTAAAACGAAAAACAGCTTGATGTCTTGGTAAATTGCCCAGCTAGACACTTGAAGGTCACATTGAAGTGTACTGCCCACAAACCACAGGACAGGATAACCGAAATTTTTTAACAACAACTCATTTCTGTTTCAATTGTGCGTTAAAATACATCTGAAATATCTCGTCTGGCGAATGTATAATTGTTTTAGTCTCACTGGCTTTAGTCATCAGACACGAGCTGACGGTAGAGAGCAATACAAAATAAGTGAACTGCAATCTACTGAAAGGTGTTGGACAGATTAACACGAGGAGGGGGGGGGGCGGGGAGCAGAATTCAATTTCCTTTGCGAGGCGTAATCTGATATACCAGGCCCCAACATTGCAGACAAGGGGTTGCTCAGTCCAGTGCAAGAAGAACATAAGAACATTTCTGTTCATTTTACAAACAAAACCAGGTCTTGAGTTCGATTTGAAAAGCCTTGGAATCAACATGAATAAATTATGGCGATCTTTGAGAAGCAAGCTAGCTCCGTTTGGCGACCCAGATAAGTCCTATTTAAACCAATTCTTGCAGATCTAGACATCTAGTTACAGCAGAGTCAATTTACAGAAATATGAATAAAAGATCATCTTACCTTCAATATGCTTTCGATCTTGCTTTGATGGGGTTTTGGAGTCTGTCGAATAAAAATTGTCATTATTATTGCGAGATCTAAGGATACGTTTCAGACTCTTCAGTGATAAAACGCAAAACAATATTTTTGTTGATCCTTGAAATCAATCCATCACATAAATACTGCTAGAACTGTGAGTAAATCCTGTGTAGAGGAATCCTACAAATCGATTGACGATGAAATTGCCAATGCGTTGAGGAGGAATATCTTATTTATGATCACTGAATAAATCTCATCAATATAGTGCAGTAAACTTCTTATGAAAGCTGAGTAAGAAAACAGTGATCCCTGTCCATAGACTTCAATTGCATATGTGCGAGCGATCAAGTCTGGATTTGCAACGTAATTTGCATAATAATGCGGAATTTCAAATTCAGACAATAACAACCGAGGCGTAATCTGTACGGGCAAACATTAACAAAACTAGGAAATAGAGCATGCTGGGAAGGTAGTTGCAAAGAGATACCTATCGTTAAATCAAAATGCGTTAAAATGCGAACTTGCAAGGACATCTGATGAAACCGTACGATAAGGTGGAGCTAAAAATGATCACTTTACTTTACTAGGACCTGCTGAAACTTTCATCTGCTGGTTTTGTGATAAAAATATACAACTAAAATGTACTGCATACCAGCAACACCCAACTTGTACAAAGAGATACATTCAGAAAATGACAGATACACACAGTAATGAATCAAATCTGATCATGGGTGTTAGACAACCCAGTTGTGCATCACTGCCGCGGCTTTATTCTTTTGCGGAGGAAAAAATCGGTTACTACCACGGAGGAGCTGTCATGCACGTACTTTTTAAAAGAATCTAAGAATTTGGGCCAGTACTGAAAGTTTCTTAAAATTATCAGAATTTGAGTACTCAGAGTTTCTTACAATCTTCATGCTTACTCCTTCCTCGTGAACATGTCAAAAAGGAAGGTTTTTTGAAGTCTTTCTAATGTTCAGGGTCGAGTAATGATACAGGAAACAAGTGAAAGTAAGGTAAAAATTACCCTGGGTACCAGAGCCTCAAAATTTAAATGAAAGGATTTCTTTCCTTCCTTATTTTTTTCTTTTTATTATTTTTTGGCTCTGGTACCCAGGGTAGGTAAAAATATATGTTTATCAAAATGAATAGTTTCTTAAAACACATTCTCCCAGTGCTGGAGTCTCTTAATTTTTTGGCGATCTGAGAGTTGAGTTTCTTATAAAAAATATGTGTATTATGGAGGAAACAAGCGAAAGTAAAATAAACTATGTTAAGTATTTCGTTTGTCGAAATTAATAGTTGCTTAAGTTATATTTCCCCAGTAAGTATTGGAGTTTCTTAATTTTTTGGTGATCTGAGATGAGAGCTGAGTTTCTTATAAGCAGTTTCTTATAAAAAAATGCGTGTACTGATGATTGTTGCTTGGAAAATCCACAAGCTACCATACTTCGGCAATTAACATTACCCAATTCACGCCAGCCTTTCCATTTTACCCGTGTGGACCCTACGCTTTACAGAAGAGGCTAAAATCTACAGTTTCCATCCAAGAACAAGGCAGTATCCAAAATCCGCTTGATTTACGCTGATGTCAACCTACAACGACAACGAACTGTTCATCTTAACACAGCTGAAAAAGACCGCAAGCGTAGAGCCACAACTTTGAGCCGACGCAGCGTCGAGTGGCGAAACACGGAAAGCAATAAAATCGCATTAATGACTTTGTTGATGACTTTATCTGGCAAGTTTACCAAAAAGCTGAAACTGTTTAAACGGGCGCACAAAATCGCAATACAAAGTACTGCCGACAGGAATGGCGAAAATTGACTTAATCAAGTTTAATTCGAAACGGAAATGAAAGATATTGAGGACGATGATGTTGTGATGGTCACAACTGCATCACTGCACAGCCTCGACTGATCACCAAGTCTCTTATAACACTTCAGCAAACCTTGATCGAATCACACAGGGAAACAATTGACTCAGGTAATCAGTCTACATACACCCTGATCAGAATCTCCATGTGTTTTCCGTTATTCTGAATCGTACTCGGAAGCTTTGTATGCTACCAGGGTTTCTGAGAACTCAACAACACTGGAACCTCCATCTACCGCGGTATACCGGACACCTGTGGAAACATTTTATTGTCCTTTGTGGAGGGGAATCCGCTGTAGTATGGAGGTCTCATCTAATGTCACACTGTATTTTGGGACGCAAAATATTTGTCCGTTGTTCAGAGGTGTCCGTAGCATAGAAGTGTCCGTTAATGGAGGTTCCATTGTACTAAGTTCTCTAAGGGAGTAACAGAATGTATACACTAAAAATCGAAGAATAATGTATACACTGTTTCTGATAACGTATATTGCAAACGCAACGCAACAGTACATAAAATTTTACCTCAAAACATGGTTGCTATGCTCAAAGGGGTTTCACCGTAATTTTCTCTATTTCTATACTTCTATATTTTCATATTTCTATATTTCTATATTTACGTAATTTTCTAACGTAAGTTTCTAAAGTTGTCTTATGGCTCTGGATGCTTTCTCCTCTCAAATGTTAGCTGTTAGCCAAAAACATCAATTTCCACGATTTGCTAGCATATTAGGTCAAGCTACAACGCTTCAAAATCCTTGAAATAAAACAAAATTTGTTGAATTAGTATTTACATCTGTGCTTGAAGAAATCTGAGCAGCTAATATTTGTTCAGCGATCGTAAAACATTGCATAACGTGATAATATATGCGATGCACGTATTTTTTAAGAAACTAACAATTTCGGCCAGTACTGGAAGTTTCTTAAAATCATCAGATTTTGAGTACTCAGAGTTTCTTACAAGTTTCTTAAAGGTTCCATAGCAATCTTCATGCCCACTACCTGGTACTCTAAACAAGGTTTTTTGAAGCCTTCCCGATGTTTAGAATATGTCAAGTACCTTACAAGTAATATGATACAATAAACACGTGGAAATAAAGTAAAGATATGTTAAGCATTCCTTTATAAAAATAAATAGCTTCTTAATTTTTTCCAGAACTAGAGTTTCATAATCTTTTGGCGATCTGAGAGTTGAGTTTCTTATCAGGAGTTTCTTGTAAGAAAATACGCGTAGTTTCAGTTTACCGAATGGTAGGTGTAAAAGCAATAGCCTACAAAACAAATTAAAGGTGATCTGAAGCGAAAATTTTTATCGATTTATAATGATGTATTGGCAGGAAACCTCAGTTTCAGAATAAATTTTAATAGTAAAACAGCGATAATGATACTCATTTTTTCTCTTCTAACCGGTAGGAAGACACACAAAAAAGATTGGTTACTTCATATCTGACAAATCCAGTTGATATTAACCCATATCTGACAAGTCCACGTTTTTAATCGTTTTAACCCATATCGTTAACGTTTCAAAGCATGCAATGCTTCATCTTCAGAACCCCCAAAAATTACTGACGATCGAACCACATTATAAATGAATACGATACAAAGGAAATAAATAGCGCGTGTAATAAACAGCCTAATTAGTAAACAAGAACTGACACGGGAATTGGAACATTATATCGATTTAAATGAACGGCACTGTCGAATGGTACGGAATCGTGTTTAAATTTCTTTGGTATCTCATTTCATTTTCAATCCACTGATATTAAGTTTCAGGTGATGACGTCATTCTGTTTGCAAGTTACTAGGATGATATATTGAAATATAGCTGTATCTGATCTTTGGAGGTTAACAGTTGCAGGAGACATTTAAGTTCAGCTGAATAAATGTTATAGAAATTGCTTTGTGGACTGACATGATGGTTATGTCAAAGAAAGAAAAGTTTTTTTGGGTCAATTTCCTTTTGGAAACATAGTCAGCATTTTTACACTTTCTATACATTTTGCAAACAAAATGACGTCATCAGCCAATCATACAAAATAGTGGATAAGTCGAAAATAAAACAAGATATCACAAAATTATAGACGACATCCTCGTTCAATTAAAAGTGCTATTCACTTGCATCAATAAAAATTTTCGCTTCAGATCACCTTTAAGGGCAACTGAAAATTACCGTCAGTTGAGTCAAATCATGGCAAAAAAAGCTAATCTGAATCTCCAACATGTTGCAATCAATGAGTTTTGTGCTTCTCCTGCCCAAAGCAAGAACTGCCATACAGTAGACTTGCCCCAAGTCTATTTCGTCATCTGTAATAAGTCTGCCTCTCCTAACTTTCCCTTGCCCAATTTTTTTCACTGACGAAACAGACTTTGGGAAGTCTAGCCATACAGCAAAGTATGATTTGGGAAGGGTTTAGGAAGGGATTGGGAAGGAAGCCAGGCAAGGGGGTGAATTAAGATCAGGGGTGTCGCTCTGTTATTTCGTGACCAATATGGTGGCATGGGGAATCAAATGAAGTATTGGAGTCCAAGAAGTACCCATCCAATCCCCGCTGTTTACTGCCAAATAACCAAAAACCAAACATGGTATCTATTACCGACCTTTATAAATCAACGGATGAGCTCAAAGCTACCCCGCATCGTGGTCTGTGCGTAAACGTTATTAAAACATCCGGTTTATCTTCTCTCTAAAGGGAGATATCAGTCAAAAATCTAGTTATTCTAGATGTAGATAACGTTGTTGGCAGCGCTTTTGCCTTCAATGCAGAATACAATGGGTTCAAGTAAAATGCCTGCCACTGAGGGAAGTGAAGCTACAATATTGTAGCACCGATGGCTGGGATCTCAGGAGTAGGAACGACCTGATCGAGTCTGCGACCTCTTGTCATGAGGCTTACGTGGTGGGGCTAGAACTGGGCTCGAACCCTGTCCCTGATTGTTCTGGCTGCAGAGATGGAGGATTAGATTACACCACTGTATCAACTTCGAATATGCTCCTCTCCTCAGAGAATACTGCACTGTCCTCACTGTAAGGTGCAGTAAGGGACAGGCAAAATCTGGTTTCGGTGTTCGCCAGCAATCCTTAGTATTAGACACTGCCTCACTCAAATGTTAAAACATTCTCCTTGAGAACCTCAAGTAAGGGCCTTATCATATGGAGGCGAGCCAGCTCGCTTAACGGGCGGGCCCGGTTGGCGAGACAGTTTCCACCTTGTGTTCATACGGAGAAATTCCAGCCAGCTTGCTGAGGCAGAAATCTGACACATATCAAAAATGAGACACATGACCATTTTTTAGATAGCAGCGCATGAGCAATAGCAACATTTTCGTCTCGGTAGCCGGGATGGAGTGTTCATGTGGGAAAATTTTCATCCGGCCTACCGAGATCTCGCCACTACACCAATAAGGTCTCGCCAAGCGGGGCATCCGCTTGCTTAGATGAACAGAAATCAAATTTTGTCTTGAAATTAAGGATGAGGTGAGATCTCGGCAAAGAGCTCCAGCCCGGTTAAGGGGGCTGGCTCGCCTCCACATGAACAGGCCCTAAGGATCCTTAGCAACGAAGATAGCAATGCGAGTGCGAGGCAGCATTTGAGATAAACAAACGATTAAGAAAATAAATGACTGCTTGTAAGAGGGAGCCGTTTGACATTAAGTTGCAAATCAAGTATATGTTTAAAAGGTAAGCTTGAGATTAAAGTGGATTTCTTGAAGAACAGCGAACAAAGTTATAATTTACTTGACACCAAACAGAGAAGCATGAGAGTGGATTAGTCTCTGCGCGAATTTGCAAAAGATCTTTATAACAATGACCTCAAACAAGTTCATTTTGATTCACTTCAGCTCTAATGAAAACTCTAAGGTCAAGGCTGCATAACAGAAGGGTAAATTCTTTGAATGAGTACGTCATATTTGACAGTGTCTCTGTTACCCAAACCGAATTATATAACATCTAAATTCTTCGCATAGAAAAGCTTTGGGCGTAAAAACTGCAATAGTGGCGGACACTTGGGGCAAGGGACTGCGGTCCATTTATGTGCATGGACCGGTGATTTTCCTCCATCATGGGGAGAACGGCAATGGGCTTCGGTGGGTAAGATTTTTTCATTTCGTGTCGTCAACACGAAGACCCAAGTTCAATTTGAAATCCACAGCCGCAAAGAAGAATCATTGGCGAACATTTTGCGGGCCAGGTGTGAAAGGAATACTGGTCGATGGACTGCAGGCAAGGCAAGAAAGCCGAAGGAAGCTGCGATGGCCTACAGAAACCTGCAAACCTTGGGTTTTTTTCTTTTTGAGTGGAAACCGGAACTGTTTGTATGGCAAACATCGTCGTCGTTGGCCTCCTTATCTAGACAAAGTTGACGAATTTAGCAAACACTAAAGTAAGAAGAGAGGTATTTGTTGTTTTTATTAATTTTCCCCATTACCTGTGATACTCCCTGCGTCAAATCTTGCCAAAATGGTTTTATCCATGCGCAAAAAGATGAATGGAAGTTATTCGTGCGAATGATATTCAAAATATGAAGTAATTATTCTCACCTTGAGTCTTTTTGTCATATCTCTACCTTTGCAAATTGAGCACTGACTTGTAGGCCAGCCGCCATGACAGGATGCTGGCCATACTGTCATGGCGGCCGGCGTAGGAGTCAGTGCTCGATTTGCAACGGCAGAAATAAGACAAAAAGACTCAAGGTGAGAATAATTACTTCATTTTTAACGATTATTCGCACGAACAACTTCCATGGATCCTATTTCCCGTGTTTCATCAAGCTACCAAATCCCAACAGCAGTATCTCTTCTGGAGATCCTCCCCGTGGTTGGATTGCCACACGCATGTCATTCCACACAAAATATAAAGTATCCGCTTAGTTCTGGATCAATACGGTTTAAGAGCTGCTTGCGCGTTCATCGCTTTTAGTGGATTATGACAAAAAGTTCCAATATACCACAGCATTTCGGCATAACGGAATAACCAGACCCAGGACCAATAAGATAAAAGAGCTCAAATGGCCGACAGTCCACGACATGATCGAACAAGAGACGGCTACCACTGTTTTCAAATCAATAAGTGGTCTCGCTCCCATTTACCTCTCAACTCTATTCGTGAGAAACTCGAGAAGGGAGACTGAAAAATTTGAGAAATTCTGAGACTGACTTACTTGCTCTACGATTGAAAACAGGTAATGGCCAACCTGAGAACATGAGGTCAAGCTAGCCCCCTCTCTGTCTACTTTTAAATATAAACTGAAATGTAAAGAGCTTTTAATTTTTCGTTTATTCTATTTAACATTGTAAATATTCTTTTTTTATTATTATTTTAGTAGCATTGTAATTAGGTTTTTCCACGGCCCCCTGAAAAGCAGCCACTCTTGGTTGATGGGGCCACCGTGATTAAAAAATTTAAAATGAAAATTAAAATGAAATAAGACCGCACCCTAACGGATTAGATCCCTAGGAATGCCTATTCCTTTCCGTCGTGAGTTTGTTAAATGGTGATGCAGAAGTTTCAATTCAGATGAAGACAAGACCGGCATAACGGAATAACCAGACCCAGGACCAATAGGACCGGACCCTAACTGACCGGACCCCTATGAATGCCAATTCCTTTCCGTGGTGAGTTTGTAATGACGGTACAGAAGTTTCATTTTACAATCATCACTGAAAAGAAATAACTAAACTCTGGATACCACATTAATTGCAAGAATGCACGATCTGCTACATTGATCATCTAATCAACAGACAAAGTTCCAGTTGAAAGGAACGAAGACCCACGAAGATCCACGCATGATCAACTCTAGCAAGGCCCTGTAACTCACTTCAATTTCCCAAGGACAAGATTCTCATTGACATTCAGAACAAGATTTAGATAACATACAATGCCAAAATCTAATACAAAACAAAACTACCACAGTTAACTGTCTTAGCATTCTTCATTTTAGGATGATACATTGTTAAACCTCAGGGGGCTTTTTAGGAACCAAGAAATAGACTCTAGTGTGTAAAAAGCAAGTAACCCATTATCATTGATTCAATGTACCCAATCAGTCATTTGGAAACATGGAAATGAATGGGTATTCTGCCGGGGTCCGGTCCGTTATGGTCCGGTCCTACTGGTCCTGGGTCTGGTTTTTCCGTTATGCCGCTTCAAAAACAGTGTTTTGAACTTTTCTCCAAGGAACATGCAGTGAACATGAAGACTGTTACAGAGCCTTTAAGAAACTCGTAAGAAACTCTGAGTTCTCAAAATCTGATAATTCTAAACAATTTTCAGTACTGGCCCAAATTCTTAGTTTCTTTTTAAAAAAATACGTGTACACCTTGCGCTACCTCCTCCCTAGTACCGTACATAAAGCTCTTTTCTCAGCACAAGCATATAGCTGCGGCAATGAAGCGCAACTGGTGCATCTAACCACCCATGAACATACACTAATTTTTGAGGCAGCAGTCTACCTTCAATTCAAATGTTTGTTTCGTACATTTAAACGGATTCCATGGCTTGACCACGAACTATTATAGCAAAGTAAGGTCATGCTAAAAAATATTTATGACGAGTATGCAGTGTAGCATGTGAATAAAATCTTTTGCCCGTCAACCCTTGTCCAGCTTCATCTCGACGAACCAATCAGATTGTGTCAGTTATGGTATATCTCAATGTTCAATTATATTTAGAAGAGTTTCCTAACAATTTCTTGCAGATACTCAATTTCATTAAAATCCCAGGCGATCTGCGAGTCCAATTGTATTGAAAGGGATTCTTAACAGAAAATACGCATATCCAAGTAAAGACACTGATGTAGAAACTAGTAGAGCCCGTGGTTAACTTTCTTCGTCATCATCATTTCAATTTTCACCAAAGCAATCGCCAGATTCAGAAAGGCTTAGGAAGAGATTACACAGCAACCACATCTACGTAAACGACACTAGGGATCCACTTCCAGGACTGATAACTATGAACTGTCATTAACCACGAATACTCCTGGTGCAGTATCAACTCGCTACTTCCAGTTATCATGTTCACTGTCAGGATGTGAGACATCAGCTGTGAAAATATTTGTTTCCGTCGCAGCTAGTCACTCATCATTGTACATTATATGTATTATTACATGGGAAATTAGAGTTCTTCCCCAAAAATATCGGCTTTGATAGATTTATCAGAAATATGGTACTATCATTTAATAAAGAAAGTACTATATTTTTGAGAAATAATGAAAGTGCTATGTTTTTGAGAAAATAATGAAATTACTATATATTTTGAGAAATAAATAAAAATACTACCGGGTGTCTCAAAAAAGTACCCCCTTTTGACTGGAAATAGGAACGAAACGATAAGATATCATTACTCTCCGAGTGGACAGCTAAATTCATCAATCTTCAACTTAGATCCACATACCTTGCATTTAAAAATTGGCCACCAAACACTGGAGATACAAGCTTGCAAAGTCAAAATTTACAGTGCACCCGAAACCAGAGGTTTTGTAAAAGGGCCTAGCCATGATTTGCTATCACAGGCATGTTGCACAGGAATTTCGACTTTGACCTTTACCTTTCTCCATTGAAAAGAATTACACCTTGAAATGCTTCAATTGTTCTACAAATAGTTATTCCTTTGAGGAATCAATCCGTGCATTGCATTCCACTCCAAGTGTGAAAGAAGAAGAAAAGGAACACATGTATGCTCATTTGGGAGATGTTGCACGACTTCATCATTCTTACCACATTTTGTTATATTTGCTTAATCAGGGCGATTTCCATGAGTCTTTTTTATTCTTTTCAAAAGCAAAAAACTGAAAGGTAAAGTTTACAGGTGCCTTGGAAAAGATCCATAATACAAATCATGGCTAGGCCCTTTTACAAAACCTCTGGTATTGGGTGCACTGTAAATTTTGTCTTCGCAAGCTTGTATCTCTGGTGTTTCGTGGACGATTCTTAAATGCAAGGTATGTAAATCTAAGTTGAAGATTGATAAATTTAGTTAACTACTCGGAGAGTAATGGTATATTATCGCTTCGTTCCTATTTCCATTCAAAAGGGGGTACTTTTTTTGAGACACCCGGTATATTTTTGGAAAATAATGAAAGTACTACATTTTTGAGAAATCTTGGGTATGCATGGCCTTGTTGCACTTTTGGCATGAAAAGCGTCCGTAGATATCTACCTAACTACCTACCTCGTTTCCTTCCTTCCGTCCTTCCTCCCTCCCTCCCTCCCTCCCTCTCTCCCTTCCTTCCTTCCTAGGAAACGAACAAAAATCTAATACACAGGAAAGTCATCTGGTGTGAAAACGGTGTGGAAAAAATTTTCAACGCGCAGATCATTTTACACAGACCATTAGTTCGTCTAAATAGACAAGTCGTCAAAAGTCCAACTCACCGGCGCAGGCGATTTGCTTGTCTTCCAGAGTGACAAAGGTTTAATAACTAAAATGTTAAAAAAGAGTAAGATACTCACCTTTTCGATGACAGCGTTGCTTGGTTTCCTGAAAAAGAAACCGAATCTAGTTACAAAAACCATCGTGAGGATATTAAAAATACAATAATGCAGAGCTGTGAACTGCTTGCTGCAACATGCATTGATGTGCAGAAGAAATGAACATTGGCAAATTGAACATTTTAAAGGTAGAGGTCTATGTTGAGATGACTCCAATGCAAAAAATGTCTACATGTTTCCAATCACAAAATATATAATATTGCTAGAAAATTACAGCGATGATTCAGATGAAGCTAAAACTGTGAAGGAGTATGTCTATACTCAAGGACTGAATCAAAAACCTTTCAACACTTAAAAAATCTGTGATTATTTAGTTTCAAAGCAATAATGCCTGCCAACATTCTTGGAACTCATGACCAAGTTCCCCCCTTGTTTTACAATGTCCGCCTTTCCCTCTTCGAAAAATATTAATCTGTGGCGATGAGATGCGGATGACATGACAATATGCGACTCTGGTGGAATGCTAGGTCAATAATATTGCAAAATGCAAAACAACATATGATGGGGTGGCGAAGTAATTGCTATTGATCAAAATAGTGAGGAAAGATCGGGCTAGAAGTATCAGGGCCAACCTGTAACAGAGGGCATTTCACTGCCGCTATGGAAGCAGTGGTCACCAACTTTTGTGTGAATGAATGTCTTGTTACTACCTTCAATTCAAACAGTGGTTCTTATTGTTCTTGCCGGCGGCTATTCTTATCATCGCTATCCCCATTTTTTGGCCTAAAAGTGAATTTTTGGATTGCAGGACTGTTCGTTCTGCAGCGTTCTGTAGTTAGTGTGAATCCTTAATTCCCACGCAGGATTGGAGTAAAATATGTATTGTTTCTCCT
Source organism: Aurelia sp. 3 sensu Dawson et al. (2005) (assembly GCA_964020215.1). Lineage (NCBI taxonomy): Eukaryota > Metazoa > Cnidaria > Scyphozoa > Semaeostomeae > Ulmaridae > Aurelia > Aurelia sp. 3 sensu Dawson et al. (2005). The sequence continues at coordinate 3,222,658 of OZ026583.1, read as the reverse complement.
GAAATCAATCTTGAATGCTATATTCAAATGCAGTTTTCCAGAGCAGTGTATTTTCACACCTCATCGGTCTGGGGCAAGTTGTAACAAACAGAACGAAAAATTCCACCAAAAAGCAAGCAAGTTCTATCTGAAAGCTAGTCAGCGAAACGTTCTCTATTCGAAAATAATTGTTCGATATGCTTGATATAGAATTAGAGTTTGGGAGCGAAATCCAGCATACTGATATATTCAGAGGTGATTTTCAACATTTTCAGATCTGGGAAAGCAGATACCTCTGGTGTGCAAATAATGAAGTGATACCGGGTGAGTCAATAAAAACGCCCAGCGTTTGAAAAATCCTGCTCCCTGAATATCAAAGCAATGGCATTGAAAACGGTCTTGTTTTATCCCCGATATGCCAAATTAGGTTCAGTACCCGGCTTTAATTGGTCATTCCTTCCCGTCGAAGTAGGAGATTATCTGCAGAAAGCCTCTTTCGAAAACCTGCAAAAACGAGTGAAAACGCCAAGCAAGATTTCCCTTTGTTCTCTTTCCTAGCAATAATGACTCTTGGATGTGTTCATGTATTTTGTCCTCATGGGAGAATGGAATCCCCCTGAATAAGTTATTCACACTAGGGGGAAGACTCTTCAACCCATCAAAAGGAAAGCACATGCTAAAGCGTGCTGAAAGTTATCGTTGTGGGGTAAAGACATTAGGGATTCTTGCTTGTAACTTTAGCACGTTTTTTAAGGTTTCTGAAAGGGATTCATTTTAGAAAATCGCTTACAGGATCTGAACGGAGTGACCGATTTTAGCCAGAAAATTTCTAAAAATAACTGAACATGTTAGCTATTCAATCAAGTATTGCAAAATATCATAGCTCATGTGCTCAGGACGGCGGGCGTTTTTTGACTCACCCGGTATAAACTGAATAAAATGCATTTAATCTAATTTTGGGCTTATTTGACTATATTTTACCTGATTTTGAGATTTGATGTAAAAAGTAAGATTATACTAGCAGACAGCCTTAATTCACTGCTTATTTTGTTCTATTACATCTTGCTCCTGTACCTGTTACAAGTTGCCCCAAGCTCAGGGCAAGTTGTAACACTCCGTTCTTGATTTTCATTTACAATGTACCGTATCTGTGAAACAACATGTATTCAATAACCAATAATCAAACACAACATATGAAGGTAGAAAGACAGGTCTGCGTTTCGTTAATAAGGAGAAGATTTCATTTTTCTGAAAAGTGTTACAACTAGCCCCCGTCTCTCCTAAACCTATCAATGATCTGCAAAGAAACGCTGTATAAAACTACAATAGCTAGCCAATGAGTGCAGCGTAATAGCTGCGTTCATGGAATTTAGTTTTACTCGCAAAGCAAGGATTGCAAAAATTTTCCGTGACTTTCGCTCCGTGTTTTCGACGTTTACGTTCACTGAATTGCAGTGCATGACAAATCAGTACATTGGCTTTTGGGCAAATAAGAACAGGAGTTATTGGCTATGTCGCATTACTCTCTCGTTGATAATGGGCATCAGATGCAGACAAAAGATCTAGACATAATGTGAGCAGATTTATGATCACTTGATATCGTTTCATCTAAAATGATTGGCTAATTACGAATACTGCCGCTGCGCAAAACATTATGGTTGGTAGAAAACGAGGCTAAGTTGGACTTAAGGAAATTCCCCCTAAACCAACCTCGTTGATTACGCTTCGCGAATCACAAATGAGGCAAAATGTGTCTGTTTCAAGAAATGGCCTAATGAAATGGTTTCAAACTAAGAAGACGTAATAAATAAGGAAGCGCAGTCTTCCACCTTCCTCTAAATATATCAAATCGTCGGCCAACTGTTTATAAATCTATAAACAGCCTCTATGCGGACTGAGTGGTACTTTTGAAGTCGCAGTTTGTCTGTCAATTTTAACCGGTTGTAGCACAACCCTCCTAACATTTCTATCGATAACAGCTCCCTGTTCAAATAGTAATGGACGTACACATTTTTCATTGCACAAGTTTCAGTAATAAACTTTCATTCAAATATAAAGAAGAACAGCAAGGATTAACAGTGATCTAATTCGCTATGGTCATAACTGCTAATTCCGAATACAAAATGGATAAGGCTATGTTTGTAAATATCATAATACCTATGGGGAATTCTTTCTAAATGAAACAGGGATTTGCACTGAAACAAAATTAGCCAACGGCTTTGAACTGTTCCATGTCGAATAACTTTGCTGCAATTAATTTTCGTATCAAACTTTTATACTGCATGCAGAAGAGCATTGCTTTTATTGGTTTCTGAAGCTTTCAAATCTGCAAAAAGTTTTTGTTTGGGAGATGCCTTAGCTTTTAGCTCTGTTTCAGATTTACGACGATGAGTCCCTTGTATCCCTGCAGTAAACCTTGATCGATAGAAACTCATAATCAAACAGCGAAATAGCTGGCCCTATTTTCTGCAATCGTCAATGGAATTATGATGGAATCACGGCTTCGAATATCAATTCCGTTGGAGTGTTTTCAATTCTTCAATCAAATTGAAAGTTCTATCACATTTACACCGTAACAATAGTAATTCACAAATCTCGCAATCTGATTGGTACTCTAGGAATCGCGGAGTTTGGGCCTAATAGGGTCAGGTTTTTCAGAGTAATATTATGAGTCTCTGTTGACACTATGGCTGAGCGAAGCACCATCATCAAGTCAAAGAGCACAGGGAAACAAGAGACTCATCATTTAAGTCTAGCTCAGTTTATCATTTCATTCATTTCTTTTTTTTTTACCTAAAGACTTCTGGGTAGACAAAATGTTTGCTCCTTGGGGTATCGTCTTCGTAGTAGGGTAGCGTTCGGTGTAGGTATAGTAATTACTAATCATGTACTGTAAATTTTTAATGGAATACAGAAAAAGGGCACAGAAAAATTCATTTATTAGCGCGGAGAGAAAAAAACGGAACATAAACACTCATATTTGGTGTGGAATACCTGCCACAGACTATAATGCCTGCCAAAGTCCTCGGAATACTCAGACCTGTTAACGCCCCTTAAACCTCTTCTTAAAGACTGTGTGTCGTTTCAAGAAAAGAGTTTCAAATTTTGACGATGATATATGTACTACTGGGAGATAACAGTGTCAATCCTATGAAAACGAGCCTGGACTGTAATTAATACCTCTACTTAGACTGTGATACCTTAATCCTCAAAATAATCCATTTCTACTTTTAAATTCTTATCGTAAAGCCAAGATCCCATAAAATAGCAAGGATAGCCTGATCTTGCCTTCAAAAAAAGACAATGGGAAAGAGCCTTTACTATTCTTAGGCCATTGAGAAAATTGATACTGTCCAGGTTTGTGTCATTGTGCAAGAGACAGAGGCAGTCTGTTATTACCGTGAATAAGATTAAAGACAAGATTAAATAAGATGAAATCTAAGATTAAACAAGATCACTTACCCAGCTGATGGCATCGTAAGAACAGGAGGCTTGGCCTTTGGATTAAATGATGATTTATTCTTTAACTCAATTTCACCATTGCTCTCTATATTAGAAGGATCCTTGTTCGTATTCTTTGAGCGAACTTTTGGGCTGGCTGGCTCTTCTTTTATATCAACATTTTTACAATCTTTTGCAATGTCTATTTCTTGGCTCGACTGACTTTTAGGGCTGCAGGGCTCTTTTTTAATATCATCGTTTCGAGAGTTCTTTGGGCAAGGAGGCTCCTCTTTGATGAGGTCCTTTTTAAAGCCATTTATTCGATGACCGATCTTGGATCGCTTGAAATGATCATCAAGTGCAGAAATATTCACTTCTGGAGTGGCGGGACCGTTGTCGATACCCAGAAAGCGATAATCTTCTCTTGTGCTTAGGACCTCGCGGTAGTCGATAAGACCATTCTGTGAAAACAGAATTTACAATGTAGGAATTTCATGGTGAAGTTACAGATCTTAGCGCCGAGCGCTGGGATCGCAGAAGTAGCTAAGCGGTAATCGAGTCCGCGACCCCTTGTCATGGCGCTCAAGTGGTAGGGTCCTACCGGGTATCGAACCCACTCCGCCTAACTGTTCTATCTAGCTGCAAAGTCAAAGGATTACACCACTGCGCGACAACAACTTCATTTCATGGATCCTCAAATGAGCTTAAATATAAAATACACTGTAATTAAGAAAAATATTCAAGATTTTAGAGAAAGTCCAGCGGTAGAATTATAGATAAGAAACTAAAGTTTTTTTAAAGCCACATTTTACACCAAACTTTTTTCGACTGATTTAAAGATTGGATACATATGGTGATGCAGGCTTGTTTTAGGCAAGCGACGACAATCATTGTGTTACACTTCATATTTAGAGACATTCCATATTATATTTTGACAAATCCAGTACGACTAATCCAGTAAGACATTTCCAGTTAAGATACAAAAAATCAATCAATTAGACGTAAACATGTTTTATTTGTAATTCGAACGTTTCGAACCAACTGGGTTAATCTTCAGCGAATCTAAATAATAATGAGTGGCAATTTATACCAAGAGACAAACAAACTAAAAAAACAAGCGCGAGTTACATTTTCTACGCACAGGGGACCCGAGGCCTTGTTTTAGACTGTTTTCTTTTGCGAAACATTTCGCAGTTCAATGTTAGATTCTGGACAGGATCTGTCTTGTTTAAAAACACAGCACATGCATGCATAAACAAAGCATCAAAAATTCTTTAATTAGAACAAAACTTAATGCGATTGCTGGAAATTTTACCAGTGCAATCAAACTGCGTTGGTTTTGAGATTCTGGTGATTAGTAAGTGGCTTTTGGTTTCTGAAAACAGGTATTTATGGCCGATTACCTATTAACATACAGCCAAAGGCAATTTTACTATCTTATGCTTGTTAATGCTTATGGGTATGTTTTAGCAGCTGTCTGCAAGTACGAAACTTCGAAACTGAAAGACGTAACGAAGCAACGAAGATGCAATGAAGTCGCATCATGCAGACCTTATAAACATTTAGCAAAGGCAATTTTACAATGTTTCGCTATTTAACGAAGTCGCACCACGCAGTCCTTATACACATTTAGCAAAGGCAATTTCACCATGTTTAGCTATGTAACGAAGTCGCATCATGCAGTCCTTGTAAACGTTTAGCAAAGGCAATTTCACCATGTTTAGCTATGTAAAGAAGTGGCGTCAAGCATTCCTTATAAACATTTAGCAAAGGCAATTTCACCATGTTTAGCTATGTAACGAAGTCGCATCATGCAGTCCTTATAAAAACTTAGCAAAGGCAATTTCACCATGTTTAGCTATGTAACGAAATGGTATCAAGCATTCCTTATAAACATTTAGCAAAGGCAATTTCACCATGTTTAGCTATGTAAAGAAGTGGCGTCAAGCATTCCTTATAAACATTTAGCAAAGGCCATTTCATCATCTTGCGTTGTTCAGTGCTCATAAGGTATCCTTTAGCAGCTGTCTTCCAATTAGAAAATTCAAAACTGAAAGGATGCAAAGATGCAACGAAGTCGCATCATGCAGTCCTTATAAACACTTAGCAAAGGCAATTTCACCATGTTTAGCTATGTAACGAAATGGTATCAAGCATTCCTTATAAACACTTAGCAAAGGCAATTTCACCATGTTTAGCTATGTAAAGAAGTGGCGTCAAGCATTCCTTATAAACATTTAGCAAAGGCAATTTCACCATGTTTAGCTATGTAAAGAAGTGGCGTCAAGCATTCCTTATAAACATTTAGCAAAGGCCATTTCATCATCTTGCGTTGTTCAGTGCTCATAAGGTATCCTTTAGCAGCTGTCTTCCAATTAGAAAATTCAAAACTGAAAGGATGCAAAGATGCAACGAAGTCGCATCATGCAGTCCTTATAAACACTTAGCAAAGGCAATTTCACCATGTTTAGCTATGTAACGAAATGGTATCAAGCATTCCTTATAAACACTTAGCAAAGGCAATTTCACCATGTTTAGCTATGTAAAGAAGTGGCGTCAAGCATTCCTTATAAACATTTAGCAAAGGCAATTTCACCATGTTTAGCTATGCAAAGAAGTGGCGTCAAGCATTCCTTATAAACATTTAGCAAAGGCCATTTCATTATCTTGTGTTGTTCAGTGCTCATAAGGTATCGTTTAGCAGCTGTCTTCCAATAAGAAAATTCAAAACTGAAAGGAGGCAAAGATGCAACGAAGTCACATCATTCAGATCTTATAAACATTTAGCAAAGGCAATTTCATTATCTTGTGCTGTTCAGTGCTCATAAGTTATCGTTTAGCCGCTGTTTTCCAATAAGAAAATTCAGACTGAAAGGATGCAAAGATGCAACGAAGTAGCATCATGCAGATCTTATAAACATTTAGCAAATGCAATTTCGCCATCTTGTGCTATCTAATGCTTATAGGTATCGTTTAGCAGCTGTCCACCAATACAAAAATGCAAAATTGAAAGGATATGTCGATGCGAACCTTTTACATGTGGTGCAAGAAACCATGCATTCTGTAGAACAAGCAGGGGCTACTAGCAGGATGCCATAATCTAATAGCACTGGCATGCTTAGCTATACTATATTAGTAACTTCGTCTTACTATAGCACTGGCATCTTTTTCCATAATTAGTTTATTTCGTTTTGTTAATGCCGTTTAGTATCGTAGTTGAGTTGTATCGTATATTCTGTTAGTACTGTATTGCAATTAGTAACGACGCTCCTTGTAAAAGTGTAGCAAGTTATGCCTATAGAAATTGAAACTGAAATTGCTTTGCTCAAAAATGCATCATCTTTGTTTCCGTGTAGCAAGCACATTTTACATGAAATTGTTTCCCGAGCACAAAAACTGTGATTCTGCCGTGGGTACTGGTAAGTTAGCAATTTGACTTAAGGGATTAAGACTGAACATGTTGCGTTGTAAATTCGAACATTTATGATTTTTGATAGGATTTCCAGTCTTCAAAGCCAAAGACATATGGTCACTTAATTAATGGACAAATTTTGAAACTTAATTCATTAACCACAGCTGTACTTATTTCCTCATATTTCATGTCGGATGGGTCTTTTGAGCAGTCTTTCAATTAACAAAAAAGTACTTCATTATTTGATAGAAGATTCCTGCAAACTTCTTTTATGAAGACTTGAATAAATGGCCAATAAGTAGATTTTGCATGCCAAATTATGGTCAATCAGAATGTGAACTGAATACTGTCCATGAAGTGAGTGAGCTTCCACGAATAAGAAACTTGATTTAATTGCAAATAAGATATCTATCAGGCTATCGTGTAAGAATAGCAACCCATTGTTCATTGTTAAAATTTTTGGAAATCAAAGCCTAAGTTTCATTGACTATTGTTTCTTGCAAGTGGGAAGAAATTGCGCGCTTGGCATTTTCATTGCTTTACGCTGAATTCAAGAAAGGTTTCAAGTCTTTAAATAGGCTGAAGTAAAAAGGTTATGTCTGCCTCTGGGCTTGCATCTTTTTGAGCAACTCAGTAGGCATAACACAAGTATCTGAGTCAAACGCGTCAATACAAGCCGGTTTCCGACCAGGCCAATATTTTTGCGCAAGGCGAATTTTCTCGAGTAGACGTATGCGCGGTTGAAATTTGGTTGACAAGATTTGATTCTGTACACACTTATACTTGAGAAACTTCGCTTCATGCGATAAATTTCCCCCAGTGGAAAACTTGTTTCACCGCCTCCAGACGAGAGGTCTCTGCTGTTTCGCTCCACCCTCTTCGTGCTCAAAGGGAATCGACACAGTGCAAGCTATGGGCTAAGGGGTTACAATCACCTCCTGTATTTGATGATATTGCCATGTGCCGCTTCATTGCATAGCTAAAAACGATGCGTTTTCTTTTCGCCTATTTAGCGCGGTCATTCAGTGTACCTATATTACTTCTCCATCTGGAGATCAGCATAAGATACAACAATAGAGAATGATAATTATATATACCTTTAATGAAATCGAAAATGCGTCATCATCATCTGGTTGGACCTAAAATGAATAATAAAATGATTCAGTCACTGACAGAAATATTGAAAAATCTCAAGATAGAAATATAATTATGCAACGTTTAACTGAAGAGGCAAGAAACCTTCAGTAAACCTCGACAATATGGAACACGATAAAATGTTTGCTTTGGTTGCACTCTCCTACGTTTTGTTGTATCATCATGTTTATCAATTTGAGGTATTATCACAATAATAACAAAATTAGATCCAAGATAGCTGATCCTTTTAGCTTAAAAACAAGGTGTATGACTTACACAACTGCGTTTCTCAGTGCAACTCTTTGATTCATATATCCTTACCAAAGTAATATTGTTTTTCAATAGACTTATCCCTTTTCGTCAATTGTTTCCCTGCGTTCTTTGATTTGCTGATATCACTTGATCAACAGGGACTCATAACATTACGCTTAAAAAATGGACCCAATTTTTCAAAGTGGCCTAAATAAGTGGGAGTTCTCGTACATTCAACAAAATCGCTTCAAAATCTGGTCTAAAGAGCTTGAACGTTGAAAAGCAAACTTTTAGTAAAAAGGATGATATTGTCTTGACCTTCATGTCGCAAAATGCATATCTTTCAAGCAGTAACCTTCCTGTGTAGAAGCAAAATAGATCCATCGAAGCAGCGAGAACTCAAGGCTTCATCTACAGTTTTCTGTGTGCAGCAACGACAAGTGTCTGAATAGTGCCTCCTGGTAGGTTGAAAGTAAAATTCTAACGATTTGATTGGTAAATACGGAATCACTCTACGTGGGCCGAAATTGGGCGTAATATTATGAGTCCCTGCTGACCACGTGATATCTGCAAATCAAAGAACGCAGGGAAACAAAGGACGAAAAGGCATAAATCGAGCTTTTTCATCCCCCTTCGCCCGGTTCAGGAAGGTGTTCATGTATTTGACAACTGTGATGCACTTTCCGCCAACATGTTACAATTTGGCCCATCTCATATATTGATTTTCGATCATTCTGCAGTACCCTTTGTCACACAGGTTATACGTTGACCTGAAATATGTATAGTTAATCACTTTTTCGTATGCTTGATCAACGTATGTGTACTAGTACTGAGGTATGTATGTCTTCAAGGAGTGTGTGGCCATGTAATAACTGCGTTTTTAAAATACGACTATCATATGAATGTCTTCAAGAAGTGTGTGGCCATTCTTGAACAGGTATCGTCTCTCTCTATCGGGCATAATAACTTGCGTTTTTACAATACGACTATCATATGAATGTCTTCAAGAAGTGTGTGGCCATTCTTGTACAGGTATCGTCTCTCTCTATCGGGCATAATAACTTGCGTTTTTACAATACGACTATCATATGTATGTCTTCACGGAGTGTGTGGCCATTCTTGTACAGGTATCGTCTCTCTCTATCGGGCATAATAACTTGCGTTTTTACAATACGACTATCATATGTATGTCTTCAAGAAGTGTGTGGCCATTCTTGTACAGGTATCGTCTCTCTCTATCGGGCATAATAACTTGTGTTTTTACAATACGACTATCATATGTATGTCTTCAAGGAGTGTGTGGCCATTCTTGTACAGGTATCGTCTCTCTCTATCGGGCATAATAACTTGCGTTTTTACAATACGACTATCATATGTATGTCTTCAAGAAGTGTGTGGTCATTCTTGTACAGGTATCGTCTCTCTCTATCGGGCATAATAACTTGCGTTTTTACAATACGACTATAATATGTATGTCTTCAAGGAGTGTGTGGCCATTCTTGTACAGGTATCGTCTCTCTCTATCGGGCATAATAACTTGCGTTTTTACAATACGACTATCATATGTATGTCTTCAAGGAGTGTGTGGCCATTCTTGTACAGGTATCGTCTCTCTCTATCGGGCATAATAACTTGCGTTTTTACAATACGACTATCATATGTATGTCTTCAAGGAGTGTGTGGCCATTCTTGTACAGGTATCGTCTCTCTCTATCGGGCATAATAACTTGCGTTTTTACAATACGACTATCATATGTATGTCTTCAAGAAGTGTGTGGCCATTCTTGTACAGGTATCGTCTCTCTCTATCGGGCATAATAACTTGCGTTTTTACAATACGACTATCATATGTATGTCTTCAAGGAGTGTGTGGCCATTCTTGTACAGGTATCGTCTCTCTCTATCGGGCATAATAACTTGCGTTTTTACAATACGACTATCATATGTATGTCTTCAAGAAGTGTGTGGCCATTCTTTTACAGGTATCGTCTCTCTCTATCGGGCATAACAACTTGCGTTTTTACAATACGACTATCATATGTATGTCTTCAAGGAGTGTGTGGCCATTCTTGTACAGGTATCGTCTCTCTCTATCGGGCATAATAACTGCGTTTTTACAATATGACTATCATATGTATGTCTTCAAGAAGTGTGTGGCCATTCTTGTACAGGTATCGTCTCTCTCTCTCTCTCTCCATCGGGCATGATAACTGCATTTTTACAATACGACTATCATATCTATGTCTTCAAGGAGTGTGTGGCCATATAATAACTGCGTTTTTACAATACGACTATCATACGTATGTCTTCAAGGAGCGTGTGGCCATTCTTGAATTGGTATCGTCTCTCTCTATCGGACGTAATCACTGTATTATTACAATATGACTATGATGGTATGCCTTGCCGTTCAATTGTGTGTGTGTGTTCATTGAACGTGCATGTGGATGTGTGTGGGCCATTCCGTTACGCGTTTGTTTCCATGTTTGGCCAGTCTATTACATGCTTGCCATTTCAGTGTATGTGGCCACTCTGCTGTGCATTAACACCATATGATAGTGAGTATAGTTGCTCGTTGTGAGTTTTGATGAGGCCACTGAATGGTTCTGATGATTACATTACGTCTATGGCCATTCTGTTGGATGTTTTGACCACATGACTGCTACTTTAGCCAGCTGTTGTGCGCGTGGCTGCCCTTTGCTGTTTTGCTGCAGTCCGCTCATTTCAGTATACTGTCAAAAAGTGACTGTTTACAAGTAACCGTAATGGAAAAGTACGTGTTTGTGAACTATACGGGCTACAGTGCTCAGTCAGATATCATTCTGATTGAAAAGGAATGGCCTTTTACCTACAAAAAGTGCAAAACATCACTTGCGTAAAAACTCGAAACTTTGGACCTGAGAAATAACAACTTAAACAAAAACATTGATAAGATGTATTTAGTATAATCTTCAAGAAAACAACGGTTCGTGAAGCCCTACAGGTAAACAAAATTCTCTCGCTCGTTTCATTTACAATTTGGCAATTTTATGCAGTCATCATCTCAAGATCAGTTGCATTTACATGAGTTGCAAGTTTGCAAATGATCAAGATATTCAAAATCAATTTGATGTAGCTTGCTTAAGATTTCGTTCTTGTTTTTCGTCATAAATCGCATTAACGGGATAAAGAATTTTCGTGCATTCCAGGCCACAGATGAGAAACAGAAATCTACAAATCACGGTACAACTGTGCAAACACTGCTATGAGATTATTGCAAATATGCCTTCTAGAAATCTTTACTGGTTAGCGCAGGTGATATTCTTAAGCCGTTTCGTCCTGATAGTCAAATCAATGTATCTTTTAGTTTTCAGATGTTTTCCACAGTAGGCTCCACGAATATTAAAATATATGACTCCATTCGGACAACGACAAACTGGAATGGGTAAAAAAAGAAATTCCAGACGTCAAAAATTCCTTCTAAAAAAAATTTGGAACCTCGTGCAAATCCACCCCTGCAATCTGTATCCATTAAACTAAGCAAAATATCCCACCATGTTATAATACCCTGCCTCAGTATGGCATATCTACCACGTCAGAATAATACCCCACAATGTCGCGCAAGATAGCCCACCCCTGTATGGCGTATCCACCACATCAAGCATAATACCCCACCACGTAAGAGTAATACAGGGGTACCCACCTCTGTATGGCGTACCCACCACAGTCGTTCGTATAGGTTCACTAGCGTTGTGATGCATTTGAATTTCTTTTATCATAACACAGATAATTTTTTAAGGGAGAAAAGACGAAATGCGCGCATTTACGACTAACTGCCTTGAAAACTCTTTGGAGTTCTTTCCAGGTACCAATTTGATGTCAGATCGGCAGAATTGCTTGAAATCTTAGGCCCCGTTTACACTATACCGGATAGCTATTGTCGCGTCTCGTCGCGAGTGACCTCTATCAGATAGGGCAACCGTTTACATTACACCGGATAGCTATCGTCGCCTCTTGAATTCCATGCCAGTTAGGCCTTGTGTTTACATCACGAGGGAGCAATTCAGTATTGTTTCTTAATCCTTTGTTTTTCATTTTTATTGTTTCTTATTGTTCTCAAAGAAAAGAAATGTGGTTGCAGCACGAAACGTATCGGATAGCACCATTTACGTCATGCCAAAACCATGCCGGAGTGATTTTCATATCACCTACGAAGCGAAGTGATTTTCGCTCCGATTTGTGGAGCGTCATGTATCGGATAGCTCTGGTGTGATGTAAACAGCACCCCTATCCGATACGAAAGTTGTGGCGCGACGATAGCTATCCGGTATAGTGTAAACGGGGCCTTAATTATCCTAAATTGTGTTAACAATGCCGTATTGTGTTAACTTTGTTTGCTATTGTTAATGTTATGTACACTACCGCATGGGAGTCAAATACAAAAACACCATAGACGATAATATTGCAAAACAAATTATTAACGATGGACATGTTCAAATCCATTTTAAGATTTACAGTAAAACCCCGCAAACAAGAACATACTTTTCTACACAACAGACTGACTAGGTTCTTATAAATGAAGTACTTATGACATTTTCAAGGTGTGGCTCTTATCGCAAGGACACTTGTTACTATGATGAATACATAGCTATGTGTTAAGTAGAATTGAGGGTAGAACGACTGTATTTAGATATTAGAGGGTATGGTATTTTGTTGTGGACCAAACAATTTACATCATACAGCTTCATAAAATAATTTGCATATCCCTGAAAACTGTTAGAGGTGTTCAGTTATCAAGTTATCAGTTATAGGTGGGAGTTTGTTTACACTGACATGATGACATTTCTTAATTAAGTGTACCATCTCTTAAGAACATTGGAGTAAATCAGTCTGTTTTTGGTTCTTATCTTTGGGTGTCTTTTTCACAAAATCAGTCTGCAGGTTCTTATTTTGCTATGTTCTTGTTTGCGGGGTTTTACTGTACCTCCTAAAACGGCCACTTAGTTCTGAAATGGTGAGAAATATTCTTGAAGAGCTCATTGATGCAATCTTCAAAAACGTCCATAAAATCTCATACCCTATTCACGCCTGCAAGCTAAACCAGCTTAAATCAACATAGGTTGTCGAATGCCGCATTCTAACTGGTCGGTCCCACAACTCGAACACATTCGACGGCCTAAAATTTAACCTGATTGAGGTAAACCTTGCTTAACTGTTTCAGTGTAAATAGGGAATCAAACTACTTTTCCAAGTATTTCCGTTTTACAGCAACGACTGCAACACGTTTAAGTGGGTCAGAAAAACATCAACGCTCTTTAAACCAAACTTTGGAGCGATTTCGTTGAGTGTACAAGTACTACTGCTAGTTTAAACCAATTTGAAAAAGTGGGTCCACTTTTGAGAGTAATGCTATGAGTTCCTATTGACCATGTGATACCAGCAAATCAAAGTTCCCCGGAACCAGGGAAGAAAAGGCATAACGATAGGATAACACGTGCTAAAAGCACGTAAAAGTCAGTACCGCTAAGTAGAAAATTTGGTGGTGATTTCAAGCCTGTTTTGAAGGTTTTTGAATGGTTTTTCTTGAGAACATCACTCGTGTCAAAGTCAGTACTGTAAAGTAGAAAATTTGGTGGTGATTTCAAGCCTGTTTTGAAGGCTTTTGAACGAGTTTTCATTTCTTGAGAAAATCCCTTATTATATCACAACGGAGTAGCCGATGTCAGTCTGGTAAATTTCAAAATTTATGTGGACAGATCCACTATTGCATAAGTACTATCCAATATTACAGCCTTGATATCCAAGGCGCTGTGACCTTTCAAACAGGAACTTTTATGTTTTACTCAACCAATAGTTAACAGCTTGGATTAATGAATATGAGGTGGCAAAGGACCTTGCACTGGGTTATATCTATTTCCATACAACAATCAACGGACCGTGGTCAACATCAGTACGGTGCGCTCTTTCCTTCCTTGTTTCCCTATGATTAAGAGTTTCCGCTAGGCAGAAAGATCGCGCATGGCTGGTCAATACAGTATCCGGTACGAATCTTTGCAGGCTGGAAGAATAAACCAGCAAGTTGCCACTGCTTTTATACGCTGCTTTTTACGCCATGCCAGGACATTCTAGTTTCTTACTCTTTTAAATTGGCCTGCTGTGTATTTTCTTGAAACTGTGATATTCTCGGGTGATATCAAGGGTTTCTCGTTTCTGATATCCAAGCCTAAACCTTTCCATCACGCTAAACCAGCAGTCATTTCAAGAAGAAAACTCACACAAAAAATTCATTCCCTAAGGGTATTAAACTCGGGTATTGCGCATGAAAGGAGGAGAGGCCTATCACTTTGCCAATCGCTTTACAACTTCAACTACAACTTTTACAACTTCGACTACAACTTTTACAACTTCAACTACAACTTTTACAACTTCAACTACAACTTTTACAACTTCAACTACAACTTTTACAACTTCAACTACAACTTTTACAACTTCAACTACAACTTTTACAACTTCGACTACAACTTCTACAACTTCAACTACAACTTTTACAACTTCGACTACAACTTTTACAACTTCAACTACAACTTTTACAACTTCGACTACAACTTTTACAACTTCGACTACAACTTTTACAACTTCAACTACAACTTTTACAACTTCAACTACAACTTTTACAACTTCGACTACAACTTTTACAACTTCAACTACAACTTTTACAACTTCGACTACAACTTTTACAACTTCGACTACAACTTTTACAACTTCAACTACAACTTTTACAACTTCAACTACAACTTTTACAACTTCGACTACAACTTTTACAACTTCAACTACAACTTTTACAACTTCGACTACAACTTTTACAACTTCGACTACAACTTTTACAACTTCAACTACAACTTTTACAACTTCAACTACAACTTTTACAACTTCAACTACAACTTTTACAACTTCAACTACAACTTTTACAACTTCGACTACAACTTTTACAACTTCGACTACAACTTTTACAACTTCGACTACAACTTTTACAACTTCAACTACAACTTTTACAACTTCGACTACAACTTTTACAACTTCGACTACAACTTTTACAACTTCAACTACAACTTTTACAACTTCAACTACAACTTTTACAACTTCAACTACAACTTTTACAACTTCAACTACAACTTTTACAACTTCAACTACAACTTTTACAACTTCAACTACAACTTTTACAACTTCAACTACAACTTTTACAACTTCAACTACAACTTTTACAACTTCAACTACAACTTTTACAACTTCGACTACAACTTTTACAACTTCGACTACAACTTTTACAACTTCGACTACAACTTTTACAACTTCAACTACAACTTTTACAACTTCGACTACAACTTTTACAACTTCGACTACAACTTTTACAACTTCGACTACAACTTTTACAACTTCGACTACAACTTTTACAACTTCAACTACAACTTTTACAACTTCAACTACAACTTTTACAACTTCGACTACAACTTTTACAACTTCGACTACAACTTTTACAACTTCAACTACAACTTTTACAACTTCAACTACAACTTTTACAACTTCGACTACAACTTTTACAACTTCGACTACAACTTTTACAACTTCGACTACAACTTTTACAACTTCGACTACAACTTTTACAACTTCAACTACAACTTTTACAACTTCAACTACAACTTTTACAACTTCGACTACAACTTTTACAACTTCGACTACAACTTTTACAACTTCAACTACAACTTTTACAACTTCGACTACAACTTTTACAACTTCAACTACAACTTTTACAACTTCAACTACAACTTTTACAACTTCGACTACAACTTTTACAACTTCAACTACAACTTTTACAACTTCGACTACAACTTTTACAACTTCGACTACAACTTTTACAACTTCGACTACAACTTTTACAACTTCAACTACAACTTTTACAACTTCGACTACAACTTTTACAACTTCGACTACAACTTTTACAACTTCGACTACAACTTTTACAACTTCAACTACAACTTTTACAACTTCAACTACAACTTTTACAACTTCGACTACAACTTTTACAACTTCGACTACAACTTTTACAACTTCAACTACAACTTTTACAACTTCAACTACAACTTTTACAACTTCGACTACAACTTTTACAACTTCGACTACAACTTTTACAACTTCGACTACAACTTTTACAACTTCGACTACAACTTTTACAACTTCGACTACAACTTTTACAACTTCAACTACAACTTTTACAACTTCGACTACAACTTTTACAACTTCGACTACAACTTTTACAACTTCGACTACAACTTTTACAACTTCGACTACAACTTTTACAACTTCGACTACAACTTTTACAACTTCGACTACAACTTTTACAACTTCAACTACAACTTTTACAACTTCGACTACAACTTTTACAACTTCAACTACAACTTTTACAACTTCGACTACAACTTTTACAACTTCAACTACAACTTTTACAACTTCGACTACAACTTTTACAACTTCAACTACAACTTTTACAACTTCAACTACAACTTTTACAACTTCAACTACAACTTTTACAACTTCGACTACAACTTTTACAACTTCAACTACAACTTTTACAACTTCGACTACAACTTTTACAACTTCAACTACAACTTTTACAACTTCAACTACAACTTTTACAACTTCAACTACAACTTTTACAACTTCAACTACAACTTTTACAACTTCAACTACAACTTTTACAACTTCGACTACAACTTTTACAACTTCAACTACAACTTTTACAACTTCAACTACAACTTTTACAACTTCGACTACAACTTTTACAACTTCAACTACAACTTTTACAATTTTGATGAATAAGATAGAACACTAACCTTTCTTGAAACAAAGCCATGATCGACCTGCAAATTAAAAGCACTTATAAATGACAGGCAAAAATACTTGAAAAACAAAGATGAAGCAGACAATTTAAATAAACACAGAGTGAAAAAAGAGAACTTTGTGAAAAGCTGTCTATACTTTCAAACGTTTCGTAGTATGCGTATTTTTTAAGAATCAGTGGCGAACACTTAAACAAATATTGGGGACGAAGCTATTGTTTCAGCCAAAAAGCATTGTTCATTTCTATTATTCTCAAACAAAAGACGTTTGTTCTTGCCCGCATTGGGGAAGATCGCATCCCCTCGTCCGCCTAAGTGTCCGCCACTGTTCATAAGAAACCTCTTATAAGCAACTCAACTCTCAGATCGCCAAAAAATTAAGAAACTCCAGTGCTGGGAAAATATAACTTAAGTAACGATTTATTCTATCAAAGAAATCCTCATGATAATTTGACCTTATCTTAGACTGCGTTCACAAGATGCCGGCAGATTTTGAAAACGATGAAAAAAGTGACGGTAGCAAAATTTGAGGTAGCGTTCACACGATGCCGGAACAATTTGAAAAAGGTCGGAAATTTGTCAGTAAAAAGCTGCTTGCAAGACTTTGATGCCATAAAGGTACCTACACCCTAAGTGTCGATCAGTCTTCTTCCAAAAACGTCGAAAATTGTTCTTTTTCAAAATTTTCAAGTGTTTACACGATGCCACTTCCAAAATATGCCGATTAGAGTTCCGTTTTCAAAATCTACCGCTTTCAAAATCTGCCGGCAAAAAATGTGCCGTTTTCGTGTGAACAGGAGGCCTATCCGGCACATTTTTCACCGTTTTCAAAATGTGCCGGCATCGTGTGAACGCAGTCTTAATCCGTTTCCTGTATCAGTTTAGTGGGTAGGGACTTGAGTAATGTCTACACACTGGACAGACTTCATAAAATTTGACTTTGAAATCTTAACTAGGCCAGACTGGTACTAAACATGAAGACTGTTATGGAATCTATAAGAAACTTGAAAGAGACTCCGAGGAATCAAAATCTGATTTTTGAGAAACTTCCTGTTTTGAAGTTGCCACCAAAAGTTTTGGCGCTTGTTGATTAGATAGCCTTTGTTTTAGATAAGCCAGTTAGTGGCTCAGGTGTGATGGTCACGTGATACTCAAATGTCTTTTGTTGTGTTCGGTATAAAACAGCCCGGTCATGTAATTTATCTGTTCTTCGCATGAACCAAACTGAAGAATGTGCAACGAAACGCGTATTTGGTGTGATAATTTCGTATGAGAACATTGTTGGCAAGTGATTACTTGATTTTCTTGCAGGTTCAACAGTTTTCTCTCTAGTTACAAGTTTATCTTATATTTTGATTATTGTTCTTTTACGGGAGTCGACAGTGTTTCCCTACAGGTTACAAGTTTACGTCCATATCCGCTCTTCAAGGCTTTTTCCAAACTTTGTACCACAAATCATTTGTAAACTTCCAGTACTGGCTCAAATTCTAAATCTCTTGAAAAAAAGAAACAAGTGTACTGATTATGAAACCCACGATAAGTGTGTGTCCCACTGCATGGTCTCTCAAAGAGATAAAACAACCTTGAGAGCACGTCAAAGGGGATCAAACATCATAAAGCAACCGCAGCACCAAGTCAACTGGAAACACAATTTACATCAATCATTTCCTTCAATGATAATGTATATTGATGAATTAGAATATCATTCTTAATGAAGACAAGGTTCAAATGAATGAGATCCGTCTTTCCTGGAACCAACATTTCCAAAATCAAACAATCTTCGTTAAAAGTCACGTTGACTTCGTTAAAAACGTATTTCTTTCCAAAAACTGAAAATTAGACCGAGTACCGTTTGGTTCTTTAGATTCTGAATACCGAGTTCATGTATTCTTATAGGAAACTAAGAATTCGGGCCAATACAAAAACTGTCTGTGAATTATCAAAGTTTGAGTACTCAGAGTTTCTTACGAGTTTCTCAAAGGTTCCATAGTAATTATTATGCTTTCTACCTCGTGAATATTTCAAAACAAAGTCTTTTGAGGCCTTGTCAATCTTGAGACATCATTCAAGTAACCTTACGATACAGGAACCAAATTTCAGTAATATGATACAGGAAACAAATGAAAATAAGGTAAGAATATGATACAAATATCCTTTGGTAGAATAAATAGGTTCTTAAAGTTCTAATTTCCTAGTGCTGAATATTCTTAATTTGTGGCGATCTGAGCATTGAGTTTCTAATGAACGGCTTCATGTAAAAGGATATTTGGATGACAAAGTTTCGATTTATCGATTCACTGCCTGAGTAACGGGAAGATAAACGTTTAAAATTTCCTGCATGTACGACAAATGTTTTATATTTCCTGCATGTACGACAAAGGAATTGATTAAGTCCCCACC
This sequence comes from Aurelia sp. 3 sensu Dawson et al. (2005), assembly GCA_964020215.1. Taxonomy (NCBI): domain Eukaryota; kingdom Metazoa; phylum Cnidaria; class Scyphozoa; order Semaeostomeae; family Ulmaridae; genus Aurelia; species Aurelia sp. 3 sensu Dawson et al. (2005). The sequence continues at coordinate 3,203,170 of OZ026583.1, read as the reverse complement.
CAAGCGCGGGAAGGCCTGCGTGTATCTTTTGCAAGAAACTGAAAATTTGACCTAGTACTGATACCGGTTGAGACAGAAAAAGTTCCCAGTTTTGAGAATCCATAGCATCAAAAGTACTTCACAGATTTGAATGATTACAATTTTAGTGAAAGCTAGCCTGCTAACAAGACCCAATTTCGGGTTTGGTTAACAGGCTAGTAAAAGCCGAAAGATCGAGGTATTTTTGTCATTTTTCTCGCTGTCTTTCGAGCAATAGATAGATAGGTGAATTCAATTTTACACGAAATTTCATGGTTGCAAAATGACTGAAAATTGTTTTAGGAACGTGGCCATTGTTTCCACAGTTTATTCGGTGGTTTCACCCGAGCCAACATAAAGCAGCTGTCAAAATCCACACACATCCAAGCAATATTAAGACATATGAATGTTTGGTTTATTCCTCTCCGAAGTAACCGGGAAGATTTTGTAATACAATAGCATCAGTTGCTTTAGCTCACACCTCATTTCAAAGCGATTAGCGACTGCAGACAAAGGAAATTCTCTCGAGCAGTAATTCAAAACAAACATAGCCACATGCCCTGAAACAAGTAGGACAAACTCTCGCTTGGTGCGGGCGAAGGAACGTTTTCAGGAGAAGTTATGCGCTTATAACGAAAGAAGAAGGGTAAATCTAAAGTTCTGTATGGCAGATTTTGTTTACGTGATTCAGGATCCGAGGAGCAACTGTTTACATTTGAGAAACAAATGTGCAAAAATTGTAAAGTTCTCTGCTCGACTTCTGAATCACGTAAACAAAATCCGCCAGACAGAACTTTAGATTTACCCTTCTCTTTTCGTCTTACACACAGAACTTCTCTTAAAAACGTCCCTTCGCCCGCACCAAGCGAGAGTTTGCCGTACTGGTTTCAGGGCAACTATGCAGCTATGTTTGTTTTGAATTAACGGTTGAGCGAATATATCTCGTCCGTAATCGCTAATCGCCTCGAATCGAGGTGTGAACCAAAGCAACCGATGCTAATGCATTACGAAATCTGCCCTTGTTGTCTGAAGTACAAGGACTTCAAAATAACGCCTCCATTTTGAAAGAGATGAAAAGTTACCGTTTCGCCAAAAATTTGTAAATTTGACCCCCTTTGAACCTAAGCCGTTGCAATTACTGCACATCAATGGACTGAACTATTATTCAAAGATCAGTTAAATGCGGCCATAGTTAACTATGATGCCGCCTAGTTAAATGTTCCTACATACAAGACCCTCCAGTGAGAGACCACCCATTATGATGGAATTTTATGGCACCCATTTTGGATAACTAAAAAGGGAAACACTTTACACAAATTTATTCGATAAGCAACTGCTGATAAGAAACTCAACTCATTTTCCTCCTCAAATATGACAATTTGCAGAAAATCTCACTACTGGCTGGAAATTCTTAGTTTTTTCATAAAAATAAGTGTATTTAAACAGAAAAGTGTATTTAAACAGAAAAGTGTGTTCGCTATACCTTGTACTCATTTCTCTGTACATGAGGAAGCTTAGCAGCTCTTGCTAACTGCATTCGTTCTTTCTTTGCCTCTTCTCTTAGCTTAACTCTGTCGCCTTCCGTCATGCTGTAAAGAACAAGAGAACAAGTTTCAGCTTATTCATCTTCGAAAACGGCAGAGGAGGGGTTTAGCGTGGGCTGCTTGTTAGTTAACTCAAAATTTTTGTATCGTTGATGTGATAACAATTATTAAGGGTTCAGAACATATCTCAGATTTATGAGACATCACAAAAAGCAATCAGCCCTACGAAAAATTCATAACTGTGCCGATGTAAATCAGGGATCAAGAAAATATTTTCTTCCTGATAGCAAGCCAAGTACCTTCATTATTTTTTACACAATTTCTTCTCCTTTCCCAATAAACCAACCATTCTATCCTTTTACATTTCTCTCCTTCATTCTTGCCCCTTGCTTTCCTTCCTCTCTTCCTTTCCTTTCCCTTCTTTCCCCCTTTCTTCCGTTCGTTTTTCCTTTCTTCCTTCCTGGGTAATTTGAGCATTTCAGCTACCACCCTGGTACCGCCGCTACCATGCTACATCGTTTTTTGAGCCCAGAGTAAATATCAAAGTTAGTTGACAGCGATACATAGTTAACTCAAGAGCTGCATATGCAAGTGTAAAATTGGCCTATTTTGCCTGATGATTTCGGCAAATGTGTGGACATTATTGTTTAGCTAGAGACACAACAGTATGCGTGGAATTTTCTTTGTCCTATTCAAAAATTATTACACTTCGCTCCGTTCCATTAAATCGCAGGGCGATCGTAAGGAGATCGGCGACGGTCTGCGATCGTCTGCGCCATTTCTATTTTATATTTTCTACTTCTAATTCTTTACACACTGAGACCCTTCAGCAACAAAATAACTTTAGCTAAAAAAAAAGAAATCTAATTACAATCATTCTTTAAAACAAAAAAAACTACTGCTGATCTTCCAGAGGGCCGTGTTGCATTGGTTTTCAGCTCATCAAATGACTTTTTAACTGTTTTTTATATTGATACAATACTGTGATCCTGAATTAATGGAAACACTATCCTGTGATCCTTAAGACTGTTGAAGATTGTAGATCGTGTCAGGAAAGTTGAACTAAGTTCAACGTTCCCGATCGTGTCGACTGTCCCGGTCTGGAAAATATTTCAACGCGCATCGCAGACGATCGGCTATCATCGCAGACGCACCGTGGTATAGGTGCATCACAGACCGTGGCAGACTGTCACCGATGAATGGAAACACTCTGCTGAAATTGCAGATGGAAGATAAGGATCGGCGGCGATCGCAGACTGTCGCAGATCCCCTTACGATTTAACGAAAACTAGGCTTAAACTGAGACAGACTTGAAACTTTTTGGCATGTCAATAACGACATCGCTTACCGACAAGGGTGGTCCAAAAAGTGAAACATTTGAAAAGTTCCCACAATTTGCAAATTGTGTGACATCAGTGAGAATATGCAACTTCGTTTATAAATTTCAGATTAAGAATGATGAAAAATAAACATCTTCTCTCAGTTCACATCAACTATCATCTTGACTTGAATCGTGTTATTATGACAGCCGCGTGTCTGTTTTCAGTATACTGTGGCTGTCTCAACAACAACAAATTCAGCAATCAGCTGAAAATATTACCTTATCACTGACAAATAACCACACATAAATAATAATAATAATCTAGCACAATACTCCGTTTCGCGTCCACATTTCTGTTTTCACTTCAATACTTAAGTGGATTGCGACCGTCTACCAACAATAATTCAGCAAAAAAAATATCTTCTTGCTGCGTGAAGTGCCACAATACAAAGACAAACAAGTAAATAACATAAAATATAAGAACTTTGATGCGAATTGAAAGTAGCGACGCTTCGAGCATAGCCCGTTATCAAGCAAAGAAAGATTAATAGAACCGACACTAATCAAGCAAAAAGAAGGGCAACTTGCTTGAATGACGGCACGAGTCAAGACGACAGTAAAAAGTCAGTAAGTTTTAGTAAAGGTCTTCTGTCACGCTGATAAACGTTAAATGATCAAAAAAATCTTCTTGCTGCAATCCAGCAATCCAATTCAGTTCCATTCATTTCAGCAATCCGCTGAAAATACTGCCTAATTATTGACAAATAATCAAATATAAACAATAATAAATTTGCTTCCATATTTCTGTTTTTCATTCCAAAACTGTTTTGTACAATGGATATTTCATCCATTACAAATTTAGCAATTAGGAGAAAATACTGCATAATTATTCACAAAAAATCAAACATGCATGATAACATGATATCTGATATTGAAATAATAATAAGTTAGCAAAATACTAATTTTCATCAGCATATTTCTGCTTTTCATTGGAATATTTTTGTGCACTGTGGCTCTCTCACCCAAACAAATTCTGAACTCAGCAAAAAATATTGCCTAGTCACTCACAAATTTTCACACATAAATAATGATAGGCTGGCAAAATAATCTTTTCGATTCCATATTTCTGTTTCTCATTCATTCTAAATCTAAAATGAGCCTTTCAAACTTCGCTGGGGTCAAGCGGTTTCCTTTGATCACAACCAGTCAATCTACTATTCAAATGAATCGCAGTTTTCAGACGAAAAGTTCGTTGGACTTGGGTGCAGCTGTGTAGATAAGGAATTCGAGATAAAACAACGGGAGTGATGCATGAATGACAAATAAAACCACTTTGCATGTGGTAGCTTATTTGCTTGTTACTTGCCAATCGCAGATGTTTTGAAACGTGAAAGAGAAAGAAAGCATTGTATGCCATTTATACAGGATAAAATCCATGCAAATTCATTGAGGCTCAATTTGATAAGATGGTTTTTTAACTCAAGGAGTTTCTCCTACGTGGGAGGAACGTGACCAACAAGGACTCTATGCTGGCATCTATTTCGGTAATTGTGTATTAATAGCAAACACAGCATGCTGCGTTTATCTTGAGCTCTCTGCGCCCATTTCAAAGCAAACCAGCAATAAAGTCATGAGCTAAATGACACTGTATAAATAAATAAATAAATAAATAAATAAATAAATAAATAAATAAATAAATAAATAAATAAATAAATAACTGAACATGCGATATGATAAAGAGAGCAAGAACAGCGCAGTCCGCATTTATTTCACGAATTTCCTCAATGCTCACTTTAAAAAATGTTCACATTTCGTTCACACATTTTCTCAGTGCTTAGTTTCAAAGATATCAAAAATTTCGACTGCGTGAAATTTTGTGTATCAACAGCAGCGAAAAATAGATCCAAGTACTTCCAGTCAAAGGGGCCATTGCGAACGACATGCTTTGTGAATACATTTTTCGTTGTCTATTCGTTGCCATAATTTTAGTTCGTTGCCACCGCCACTGGGGCAAGTGGCCAAGCGGCTAATACAGTCTTCATCGGAGGTGACTAAAGTTGAGCCAGGTCGAGTGAGGTCAAACTCCGGAAGGGTGACCTCGGAGTCCCATGCCTCACCGCGGCATGCATAGTGGGTCTAAATTAGGCCCTGTTTACACTCATCCGTTTTCATTTAGATCCGTTTTTATTCCTAAAAACGGAGCTATTTTTTCTCCCCGTACTCCCCGTTTCCAGATAAAAACAGATATCTTGGTGTTCACATTACAGATATGCGTTTTTGCTTGGCTAAAATCCTGACAAGCCCACTCCAAACAAAAAACAACTGCTACTTCTTTAATTGCCCACCAATATGACCAACAGAAGAGAGATGGCACAAGCAGTCGCATCAGCTCACTTAAGTACCAATCACCAAGAACCTTTCCAACACTATCTCTTCGAATATCATTCAAATGATTCTAACAAGAAGCCTCTTCACATAAACGTCCCCTCTTACAAACCTCCTATAAAACATAATCTTTTATCAAGAGCTATCTTAATAAGCGTCCACACCATGGCGTAACACTTTCCCCCAACAGGGATCCTAGAGTCAAGAAGCAAGACATAACTGTCCTTGCCATGACGCAACACTCTCCCCCAACACGGATTCTCCTGCCCTAGCGTAACACTCTCCCCCAACTAAGATTCCCAGCACCTTGCCATGACACAACACTGCCCCCAGCGAGGATTCCCCAGCCATGGTGCAACACTTTCCCTCAACAGGGATTCCTAACTATATCAAGAAGCAAGTCATAACTGTCCTTGCCATGGCACAGCACTTTCCCAAAAAAGGGCCCCTGCCATGGCGCAACACTCTACCCCAACATGGATTCTCAGACGCATCATGGCATGGCGCAAGACATAACTAACGATGATAATACCCAATGTGTTATTTGAGGAAATACGAGCTTAAAAATCCAGTCTGTTATCAATCTGCTTGCAGAGATCTTACACGATAACGAACGTTACGAACGTGCTTCACATCCTGTTCGATTTCCATGTCTATTCCAGCAAATATTTGCTTCTAACACACTAGAATACATTTACTACTGCTTATTACAAAATTATATCGGACTGCAACAGCTGCAGGGTTTGTAGCTGTTAAACTGAAGTTACACTTGTGGCGTCGTTCTTGACGCATTAGGCTGTTTTAGCAGCAAGACGCGGACGTCTTTGAAAACGCAGCTACTTTTTCACGTTTTAGAGCATTCTAATTTTCCAGCCTTTTCCTTCCCGGAAAGCTACTCACAGACAAACAAATTCCCAAAGAACTGCTGCATTCTCGCATTTCCATCATTTGTGAATGTTTTCATATAGCATTTCGCTTCCCTTCTCGACGTCCTATTTTTACAGTGCGGCCTTCAAAAGTATACTTTTCAGGTTGTCAGTTTCAGAATAGAACGTACAATTCGTCTCTCGAGACTCGCAAAAAGTTTCGAAGTTGATTTCACTTTGTAATTTACATCCTCGAACAAAAGAATTATGCTGGCGTCTTCTTGATTCCCGTCTTCTTGCTAAAACAGCCTATTCTAGATAACAATGAAACGCAGCAGTGCGACAAAGTTTGATTACTTCAACTTTAAACACGTACTGCATCGCACAAACAAAATCGCATCAAATTTGGATGGAGCTTTAAAACCCTGGCCAGGCCAAATACGGCAATATTCAGATTGCCTAGTCCCCCTGGCTAATGCAACTCTTAACTCCATAGAGCTTTGCAGTCTGGGAGATCTACTGAATTCTTACTGAAAAAGTGTGTAATAAATCATGTTGGCTTGACTTCCTGACTGCAAGGAGGCAGATTGTTCTCCATCCGATATATCTCCAGACAATCGGCTAAAACCATTATTATCACAACAGGGGCGTAACTGGAACTCACTACGGCGACGAATCTCCCAGAGAACACTGTCTGGATTCAACTCTTTGGCACAGAAACCATCAACGTTTCACAAAAGACTCCCAATGGTATCAGAAGAATTAGTCAATGGAACCCACCACAACCAAATGTCAACTTAAAGGGGCAGCGTCACGTAATGTAAACAAACTTCTTTCCAAACGATGATTTTTCAGGATTTTTGATAGTCCATATCACAGAGATTTTCCACAACTTTTCTCGAAATATAGGTGTTAATTTGAAGATGGACTCTTGAATTTTCTAGAGAAATAAATCAAACACTCATACGTTGTAGGATTGCAGAGATATTGGTGGATTTTTAGAAGTAACTTTATCGTGGATTCACCCCATCCACCAAAATCTGAGCGGAACACAATGGCCACGTGTGGGGAACAATATAGATCGTAGAGATAACAGGTTTGTTTACGGTTACGTGACCCTGCACCTTTAAGTTCCAGCAAGGCAAAAACATTCGTTTTTGTCCTCTCAAAGCAACAGAGTTTCAAGGAAAAACGATCCAAACTTTCATCAAACAATTTTTCTGCCAAAGCGTGGCCGAATGATCCAATATTGACAGCTGAAAAATGTTAAGCGAATGTTGGTTCTATGTTGGACCGGTTGGCCGGGGCTTGATTGTAAGCGAAAACGCACGAAATCCGCCAAAATAGCCAGTCTATTGTAACTGGAACTTCTATTTGCTCACACAACACACCAAGACTGATGGACTTCTACAAGCCTCTCTCCCTTTTAGTCCGAAATAGTCCGGAAAATGTGACAACTGAAAAAATAAAGAAAAAAAAGACAAAGGAGAGGGGAAGACTTTCAACAAACAAACAATGTTTGAGTAAGAAACCGTTTGTATAAGCATGATACAGTTTCTTCGAATTTTGTCGAGACTTTTTTGATATCTTATATTCACATCTAACCCTCTCCTTTTTCTTTTTTTTTCTTCTTTATTTCTTCAGCTTTCGCATTTTCCGGACTATTGCATTTTCCGGACTTTTTAGGACTAAAAGAGAGAGAGAGGCTTGTAGCAAGTCCACAAGACTGATAAATCTCGATAAATTTAACAAATTTTACGCTTGATGCAAGCCAATTAAAAGGAATGTTTTCATCTACTGACAGACGACATCATAGAACTCTTGAACTCAGCCTTATGCATGTAAAGGGTAGTATGGGGTAACGTAGTAGACTTATGACGATGAGTCTCTTGTTTCCCTGTGCTTTTTGACTTGATGATGGCACTTCGGTCAAGAGAGACTCATGGTATTACTCTGAAAAACTTGGCCCTATTTAGGCCCAAACTGAGCAATTTCTTCAGTACCAATCAGATTGCAGGATTTGTGAATTACCAGTGTTAAGGTGTAAATGTGATAGAATTTTCGATTCGATTGAAGAATTGAAAACACCCCCACGGGATGGAGATTCGAAGCCGTGATTCTTTTGTAATTCCATTGATGATTGAACAAAATAGGGCTAAGTATTTTACTGTTTTATTATGAGTCCCTCTTGAGCAAGGTTTACCGCAGGAATACAAGGGACTCATCGTCATCAGTCTAGTAACGTAGGTCTAAATTTAGCAAAATCTCAAAATAACTAGCTGGTAAAACAGCAATAATGTACAAACACTCTCAACATTTTCTTTTAATTGACATTCAATGCTTCTTATTTCCTGCCAAATAAACCTCAGCTTTGAGAAATGCAGTTAGGGGTCAGTCATTTATAACTCCAGGTACCGGGGCGGGTTAGAATTGGTGGGGGTATGAAAACTATTAAAGGGAAAATGGAGGGGTATGAAACATTTTTGAACATTTTTGAGGGGGTATGAAATTTTCAAAGGTAGATTCAGGAGAAAATCAACTCAATAACATGCAGAGGTCCATTGACTACTCTATTTTGCAGGATGTCATATTTGCCTTTTTGTACATCATAAATTAACAGAATGCAGTAATTTTTCTCTGTTTCAAGTTCTCTATGGTACGTTGTTTCTTTGTTGTGCTCTTATTAGCATTCATAGCAGATGTTGTTGCAAGAGCAGTTTCAAGTTGTTTGCCGTGTCTGTGGCCTTCTTGGAGCTTCCATCGCTTCCATCATGGTCTGCAAATAAACTATTTTCAATGAGAAAATTCATCCCACAAAGATGAAACTTTGGCAACAGGTTGTTGAAGTTCTCAAGATTGAGCTTATCCATTTCAAGGACAAACTGTCTCTTGCCATTGCAGATGTGATGTGCATATGACCCACCATCTTTGCAAATAATTTGCAGAACATCACATGCACTTTTCAGTAGCCTCTGCTTTTTCTCTTTCTCTGCCTTAGCTGCATTTACTTTCTTTCTCTTCAGGGTACTTTTTTCAACACAGGGGAAAGAAGTGCTTTTCAGCTTCAAATTAATTTCACCTGCAAGACTAGGAAGCTCATCAATGACAGGCATCAAATCTTCTGTTATGTGGGTATAGAATTCCAGCACATTGGCTTTCCATGGCAGTACTTCATTGTCTTCAAATAGGCTAGCTCTCCTTTCTTTTACTTCTTTCAGAAAAATAGAAGATTTTTTTGCCATGGCTATCTAGAAAATCCTTTGAGGCATTTGCAGCATTAATGTCTGCAGATTTTAATGTTACCCCAGCTTCAGCAAACTTACGAACATTGATCCTATGCCCATCCTTACTGCTTGAACAGTTCTCAAGAACTTTTGCAAATTTCATCTGAGCTGTCTCAAGTTGCCATCAAACTGCACGTTGGATGCAAGCATATCTGCGAAAAGCATCTTGGACCATCAGTGAATAGCTTTCTTTGTGCAGGGTGTGGATGACATCAATGTAAAATTTCTGCTTTTCATTGTCAGGTGAAGGGATCAAAAGCTCTTCAACATCTTTTAGTACTAGAAGCAAAAGAATCTCTGTAAGGCTGTTATTGAAGTGCACATATAACAAGACCCACACAACACAACTTTTGTCACTTTTATGAAATCAGTTCTTCTAGTGTAATAGTATGAAGTAACATACAGATACATATTTATCATAGATTATTAATCACACTGGTGCATCATATTTGCATTGAAGGTGTGACAACTAGTTGATGGCTCCCATATAAATCTTATTGTATCGTCACACAAGTAAAAAAACCAGAAGAAAATTTTATCAGGCACTACATGCATGGCTAATTTGTGATAATATCAGTTCAAAAAAGCAGACCAAATAAAGAGGCCAAAAAATCGCAAGATAAAAATGAAACTTACACCTAGTAGGCAGACTAGCACTTGTCTCCTTTTGGATCTTTGCAGCCACAAACCAATGATATCATTGCCACAAACATTTTGACATCACCTACTTTAGTCATGCCAACATCCTTTTTCATTTCCAGAATGTCTGACTCATCAAGGTTAATGATAAACGAAAAATCATCACAACCACCTTCTAAGAACTTCTCTACGTAGTCAGAAAAGCGATTCTTAGCAAGAAACACTTCAAGTGTGTTGGTTTCGAAATCATCTATGATGTGCAGAGCTGCTGGCAGAGCTGTTGATAACTGAACAACAAAAACAAAACAACGACTAGCATTTTGAATGAGCCTCGCTATGATCTACAAAATTCGCGCCAAACGCTGGACTTGCCTAAGTCTCTCCCGTGTTAAAGCCCACAATCCACTCTCTCCCGTGTTAAAGCCCACAATCCACAAAACCCACATCCGTGTTAAAACCCACAAACGCCTTCGCAGAGGTAGTTTTTTAGTTTTGGTACGCGCGGAAGAGACTTAGGCAAGTCCAGCCAAACGCTAACGCCAAAACTATGCAAAAACTAAAACGAAGTACGAAGTTTGGAGCAAAGATCATTGGTTTTTTTAGTTGAGTGCATCAAAATCACAGAAAATAGTGCATACATGAATGACGGAATTTATGGATGAACATCTTGTGAAAAGTGGACATGAGAAACGTGCATTAATCCGAAATACTTCGCAAGTCAATGACTTTGTTCATACCTCCTTACAAGCCTGTTCTATATTCATAAAAACTGTGAAGTCCTAAACAAGAGCAGCAAACAAATGTCTTGTGGAACATGCCGGACTTCAACCGAAAATACGCCATATCGGGAGGCATAGTTTAACTGTTCTATTCTACACTCTATATGTTATTTGTAAAGATTTTATCTACGCTTTTAAAAAAATTCTCTTACGGAGATTTCCGTACGATTTTTTATTTTCTTAACGGCCTAAGGGTAAGACCCCCTCCCCCCATAACGGCCAATTGCCGTTAAAAAATACGAAAATCGAAAGTCGATGGCCCCTTAAAGGTCTAATATCACCATTTCTGAAAATTTGTAATATGGACATTCTATCATCGCTGAATTCGATACCATCACTCAAATCGTGATATTTTGACAAGGAGTGCCCCTAAAAGCCCCTGAAAGATGGGGTGGTCTGAAAAATTACCGCGCAAAGAAAGAAACTAGGTCGAGTGTTTATGACGTAACAACAGGAACCACGCCACGCGCAAGTATCCAATGCTTTATTGAGGAATTTTGAAGCGAGTGGATAAAACGTGGGAACAAACGAACTAGATCTTCAAAAATGTCGCTAACATTGTCTGAATCATCTTGGAAATCAAAAGATGCGTGGTATTCTGCTACAACGTCGAAGAATATGTTGCTGAAGAAAAGACGAAGCAGCAACAGTGAGCAATGACCGTAGTACGGCAAACTTCACATTGTGCTTAGACCCAGCCTTGCACATAAAAGATCTATGTCAAGATGACACTGTTGCCGACGAGGAATGGATAAACAAATGACTAAAGCATGCTAAAATGACAAGAAACCCACAACTGATTTTAATATGAAGGCCCTTACCTCAGTTTGCAGCGGCAATGCTGAGTTCGCTGCCAAATAATAAGATTCACCGCGGGTTCTCCAAGAACAAGCCAAAATTTATGCCTCTACGAAACGGCACAGAGTTCCTCAACGCTTCCCAACGTTCCGCTTTGCCCTCTTCAAAAGCACTTCTGCAGATGATCACTAAACTCAATGTATGAGTTGTAATTCCTATAAAAATTTTCATTGATAAATCGTCAACACTCTTGTCCTTGGGAACTCTCATGATCGAAAGCCAGATCGCACAAGATCATGACCTGCTGACTGCACGCCCATAATAACCGCAAATTTTTGTGTAAGATATATTAACATTTGACACCATTCGAAAGAAGATTCTTTGAGCTATTCATACATGATTATTGTTTCCTTCAGCTTTCAATGTTACCCCGGAGAATTCTCTCTTCTCTGCGGAACGCCAGATATAGTCTTTAGGGAAACGGTTCTTGTATTGAAGGGAAAGCTTTCACCTGGCCTATGTGATTATCCTGTACCTTTAGCGCGACTTTTAGGCTAGCTTTAAACCCTGATGTCATCTGATGTCAAACTTCTTCTGTATGATAACTCCATCCCGGGAACAGAGGCACACTGTATCGATCTCTTCTTGTATGAAAAAGAAATGCTTCGCGCAAATGACGGAGTGCTTCTTTTCGGTTCATTTTGCCTTCTCTCTCTCATCTCTGTGTAAGTTCCGTCACTGCTTCCTTCGTTCCTTCGCTTCAGGCTTGTCATCTCCGAAGAAGCCAGTTTATGGACTGAAATACCCAACTCTTTGTCATAGGTAATTGCTGGAACCATAAACCATACATGGCTGGCTGAAAAAACAGTTTTGCGGGAAGAAACAAGATGCAACCTTGTAGTAGTGCTTTCAATGAAGGCCTGTGCTGTGATTCTTTCATGCGTTCCTGCCGTGACGTTGCAGCGCTCGTTACCAGTCTTCTTTTCTCTGCGCGGTAATTTTGAAAAATTTCTGCAAATTCGCAACTTTGGGGGGCTTTTAGGGGCACTTGTAGGCAAAATATTGCGATTTGAGTGATGTTATCGAATTCAGCTGTCAGAGGACGTCCATATTACAACTTATTGAAAATGGTGATATTAGACCTTTAAGGATGATGATATACAAAGATCACACAATTTGGGTGATCTGCGTTATTTACTGAACTGTTTACTTGCAGAAATACCACTTCCAAATAACACTATGAAAGTGCAATCATTCCTTGAGTTTCAGGAAGCTTTTGAAGTATTTGACTATTTGTGGCGTACCAAAATGATGGAAAATGCGCAGATCTGATAAAAACTGACAGGCATGTGAAGAAACAGTTTAACGAACTACTTTGCCATTCAGAATACGGATTATGTATCTATGTTCTTCATACAGACAAAAGAGAGTGGATTGTACTGTGCCCTGATAATTTTTCCCTTGAGGCCTTGAAGAAACAAGCAGAGTGAATCACAATAAACTTACATTTCAACTTGATACTGTACATGGCCAGTGGGGTATGAAATTTTTTTCTCATTTTTCAATGGGGTATCAAAACTTTTAGAGAAAACTAGAAGGGGTGTGAAAACCTTTGACCGTTTTAGAAATTCTAACCCGCCCCAGTACCCGGAGTTATAAATGACTGACCCCTTAAATATTTTTGATAAATTTCTAATTTGATAACTAAAATGGGCCCACCTTTCCCGCTCGTCGGGAAAGGTGAATCTATTTCAAAACTTGTATAATATGAGGATGTGAGCGCTTGAATGAATAAAAAAAGTAAAGGAGTTATATTTCCCAACTATATATTCTATCATTATCTACAAATGCATCTCATGAAGATCAAATTGTCTTTTTCCCTCCTTAAAGCATCAGCTCAAGTGCTTCTAGGCCTCAAACGTTTTGACAAAATTTCTTTCAAAATTTCTAACGGTAAAAATGGGTTGATTTTGCTTTTGCAGCATGCTGCATTTGAAAGTGACCATACTTAAGAAAATATCAATTTAATGATAAATAATTCCATTAATGAATCCAGGCTGCATATCATTAAAAAGAAGAAAGATTGTACTTTCAGGTGGTATACATTAACATCTACTCAAATTTTGTCAATTTTTTGAGATTTTGAATTATAATTGGATTGCATTTTCTGAAACACCCAATATAAATGTATCCCTTAAATCGCGAATAATTTTACCTTCACGTTTGATTCAACGATCCGATATGTCGGTATACAGCGGCTGAAGCCCGGGGGGGGCACTTATATATTTTTCTGTACGGGGACGTGCCGCTGAACAGGGTATCATTTTCAGGATTCCGACTCCGGGACAGGGTATCATTTTCAGGATTCCGACTCCGGGACAGGGTATCATTTTTGTAAAAATCGGCTCCACGACAGGGTTCATATGGGGTCCATATGGTCATTTTTGACTCCGAAAGGTCGTTGTAGGCCATTTGCACTCCATGAATATGATTTAAATTGCTGGGATGGCAACATTTCCACATTTTCCGATAGATTTTATACGAATTTCCAGGCCAGGGCATAATTTTGACTAAAGAAACTCAACGGTAGGGTATTGTTTAAGAACCTTTCGCTCCGGGACAGGGTATCATTTTCAGGAATCGGACTCCGGGACAGGGTAGCTTTTCAGATTTTCCAGCGGCACCTCCCCGTATGTTGGCATGGCAAACCAAGTACCTCCCCCGGGGGCTGAAGGAGGCAAGTAAATTTCATCCACTGGATACCGACATATCAGATCTTTGAATCAAACGTGAAGGTAACCATATAAACAATTACAGATACCTGCACATAAACGATCACTACAGACTACAGGTAAGTGCTGAAGCCTGTTGCATGTTAGATGCAAGGCCTGCATAGGTGCACTATACTCATAATGTAGGATTCAGGTGCCTTCATCAAAATATGTATATTCTAATATCAATATGAAAGGAATTTAGATTGTTTTTTACGTTACCGGGATAACAAGTAGTGATATAATTTTGAAAATATCAACGAATTAAAAAATGCGCAATTCATCGTAAATTTCGCTCATTTTTTCTTCGTTTTTGATATTAACCTTTTAGCTTAATCTACCTGTTTGAGCGAGCAATTCAATTCAATGGATAAGTAGGTAAAATAACGCCGCCCAATAGATTAATGCATAAAAAGGTCACGTAATTGTAAGCGGAAACTGGGACGAATTGTAATAAGTCTAGAACGACATCAGGGTGCGTAAAATTCAAGCCGAGCAATTCATGAAGAAAGTAAACGTAATAACCATCATTTACACTAATGCTTTTCAAATATTCAACACCTGCAGTTCCAAGAAATCTCTACAACAAATGTGATAAAACGCATCTTAAAATTGTTGTATCTCTCATCATGAATAATTCTAAGTCACCCAAGAAGCCTACCTAACAAAGACCACCTATGCACGATGAATTCTACAACCTCCAAATCAATGCTCGCACATTGATCATCAATTCCTTAGAAACAAGAGCTTACGTGAAAAGATTTGTTTGGCAATATCTTGCTACTATTAGGAGTACACGTTGTTCTTAGATACAAATGAAAAGCTCAGTTGAGATCCGTCTACAACTTGTTAGGTGAACCATTCAAAACACCTAAAATGATTTAAAGCCTCAAAATAAGCGGCTAATTCTTGAAGACTAATAAATGATCATAATGAAATGTCTAACGCTCATCCCTAAAAGACGGTTAAGTTGAAATTTCAGATAACAAAGAGAGCATGAAAAGCTTTGTTTGCTCGTTGTCATGATTAAATATTTATGAGAACTTTCAATGTTTGAGTTGGTCTTTTAGAACTGGAAAATGTGTCATGCGGCATGTTATTCAATGACTCAAAGCGTACTGCAAAAGCAATAAACATCAAAATGCTTTCAAAAATCAAGACGGTAGCAAAAGCAACCTGTTCATTTGAAGACAAACATTTTAAAGATTGTATTATTTCAACATAGTATTATACCTTCAGCAAGAATTAAAAACGTTTTAGAAATCAAATGATAAGGCAACGTGTTCATGAACGGACAGAATCTTCATGAAGGATACTGCTACACGAGCAATTTTTGCTTTGCAATAGACCGAATCGGCTACGGTTTGTTTTACCCATTTCAACTCATGTGACCATACCCTTGGGAAGTTTAAGTATTGTCCTACTTTTGCACACATGGCACAACTTTGCATGGCGAGAAATATATAGGAGAAATCAAAAGATATTTTATCAAGAGATTGATCACATGACTTGAAATTAGTGTAAACAAACCTTAGCCGATTCCGTCTATGGAAGCTCTAATGATGGCAACAGGAAACTTTTTAACGGGATGCACGCGTTTTAATCTAAAGTCTTTAACGCTTCTGTAGGAAGCCGATAAAAGAGCGCAATTCATATTGGTAAATAGCTTCCTGTCATCATCGTTAAGCGTTATCGTCCATTTTTACAAACTGTTGCTTTGCAAGCGTGGGAACAATGTTTCGAAGCGGCTACGCGATAAATATGCCAGCCACAGAAAATAGTGTAGGGAAGTTCACAGTTCTGAAAATTTCTGCAGATTTTCAGGTTCTGCACTACTTGCGAGAGAAATGCTGCACGAGGAATTTTGGCCCGCATGTCATTGCAAAATAAATTCTGACAGTTCTATGGCCATCGGCGGCAGAAAGTTGCCCATCTAGCAGTTAAGATATTATCATTCAAAATGATACTTGCCAAATAATATATCGATCATATCTCCCCACACGCCATTTATCTCTTCCTAAAGATCGAATTGAGTTCAATCCGACTACTAAAGTGCAGTGGCGGCGCAACGGGGACAATTCGGGGGCCCTGTGCCACCAGCTCCCAAAAGTCGGCAAAGATTGTCACAGAAAAATGACATATAATTAGTTGAGTAAACCTTTATACTAAAAATTACGTCAAAATCCCCCTCCCCCTCCCCATTTCTTTCGGATTTTTCAGAGCTGGTGCCGCCACTGCTAAGTACAACTCCAATATGATATCAAAAGTTTCGCAAATTTACCACAAAAAATGTCACTGGTGCCTGATTCTATTTCTAGAAAGCAAAAAGAACAATCCTAGAGTATCTTCACTAAAGAGAAACCACTTTGCAAGATCTATAAAAATACGTTTGCTTTCCTTCAATAAACACTCTTGAAAAGTTTCCAATAAAGTCATTCACACCGTTAGAACAGCAACCCTGACTGGAACTAAATAAATTTCCATATCCAAGATAGCATTTCTCCAATTCAACAGCAGGGTGACAAAAAAAGACACTGGCTTTCTTGCAAACATACCGGGTGACCGAGAAAAAACTTCACGAACTAGATCATGACTAGCTCTTTGAAATCAAAAGGTATTGCCAAATGCTTTCTATCACAGTTTAGTTGAAAGGCTTAGCTATCTTTTAAGATGCTGCATGGTCATTTTATGCAATGATTACCATCCGAAAAACCAGATTCAATGAAAATTTTGAATCCAGGATTCCTCATTTTTGAGTGAAATAATCGCCATCAGTTTCCAGTAAACATTCTGTGAAAACTCGAAATAGCGATGCATTAGAAGCCGTCTGTGGGAAATTTTTTGTTTGCAAAATGAGTGACCTGAATTCCTCATAGAAATTTCATGCTCCAAAGCAAAGTTTGAATTCACGTTTTGTCACACTTTCCAAAAAATGGACAGGAAAGCGAGGGAATGGTCCAAGAAATGAATGAATTTCCATATTTTTGAAACTGTTTTTTCGGACAGTAAGCGTATCTTAAATTGACCAAGCAACATCTCAAAAGATAGCGGAGCCTTTCAGATACATGCTGATACATTGTTTGTCTTCATAACGTTTGCTTTCAGGAACTCAGGAACATTTGTGCGATATAGCTCGTGAAGTTTTTTTTTGGGTCACCCGGTACTTTCATAGCTTTCTGGCACTGACTCTGTGGGTTCGAATTTTTGCTAGATTCATTAGCTATCTAAATTTGTGTTAATCCTGCACATGCCTTGACAAGGAATATAGCTTCTGTAACAATGGTCTAGCCTACCAGGTGAAACTCTCTGACCCTTTACAAATTAAACACACTCTTGACACTGATTTGACATGGTCTGTCCACATTTTGGATGAATCTATGCCATATATGTTACTGTTTGTAAATATTTCGTCTGCCTTAAATGCATTCATAGCGTTCAACTGATGCTGTATTTACTAAAATAATCCAGAATCCTATCAATCTGAACAATAAAACAAATAATGAGATTCATTCCAAAACCTGTTCCTTTAAAGCCAAGAAAATTATGCAAATAACAAACCTTGATTTAAAGGAAGCGACAATGTAGGCTACACACTACTTGTTGAGAAATAAAATCAACTCCAGCTATTTGCTTCCCACGCGATAAATCTATCACATCAGCTACACAACCAACAACAAATTTCAAAAGAAATCTGGTGCTGTGAAGAAGGGTCATGCGAAGTAAAGAGTTGCCTTTCGTCACAAATCAAATTGCTAACAGAATACAGAACGTTTTCCTTTTTTTCCACCACATACGAAATTGCTTTGATAACGAAGCAACGTCATAAAAAGGAAATCGCTAACTTCTATCTTCATGTAAACAATGAAGCAAAATGACGCAAGAACTGCTATTTCCAGAAAACAAGACAAGGTTTTTTTGCTTCAGATTGACACTATTTACTCTCCAATTTAGCATTTTACAAGCATTATCATTTAGATAACAAATCTCTAATGAATTGAAGCAAATACATAAAACCAAAACGATGCAGATATCCATATAGAATTGTTCTGCATCTGACGGAATTAAGGCAAAAGGTAACTGGGAGCCGCATTAGACTGCGTTCACACGATGCTGGCACATTTTGAAAACGGTGAAAAATGCGACGGATAGGCCTCCTGTTCACACGAAAACGGCACATTTCTTGCCGGCAGACTTTGAAAACGGTAGATTTTGAAAACGGAACTCTAATCGGCACATTTTGGAAGTGGCATCGTGTAAACACTTGAAAATTTTGAAAAAGAACAATTTTCGACGTTTTTGGAAGAAGACTGATCGACACTTAGGGTGTAGGTACCTTTATGGCATCAAAGTCTTGCAAGCAGCTTTTTACTGACAAATTTCCGACCGTTTTCAAATTGTTCCGGCATCGTGTGAACGCTACCTCAAATTTTGCTACCGTCACATTTTTCATCGTTTTCAAAATGTGCCGGCATCGTGTGAACGCAGTCTTAGAATCCAAAACTGCTTTGAATCAGACTGCCATCAGTGCACAGCATCCACTGAACATCACATCAACGCTGCATGACAATCCATATGTATATGACAGAAGCACACAGCAGACAGTCAAAGGGCCTTATACCCAACCAAAAGCAACAAAAAAATTATCAGTTGATATGCAATGCGAATGGTCTAGGCCACTGAATAGCATTTATCTCAGGAGGTTTCGGACACTGCCTTAAGTGACAACCATTCTGATGTCACAAGAGGCCTGTGGTAGTTTTGGCTGAACAAGAGAGCTAAGGTTAGACATAGGTCAATCATATGTAACTATTTTCAAGCCATCTAGCTGCCCACAACAACTGATGAATCTAATAGTAATAACTTGAGGCTATTCTTGGCTTATGTGTCAACCAATACATTCTTAACCTAACCTAATTAAAGCCTGCAGTTAAATTCTTTCATACCTATTTATCTATGAATTTGTAAAAATTTGAATTTGGTTCAAAATATTTAAAAGAATTTTTACGAATTTACAAGACCTCTTACTGACAAAATCTGCCTAACTTTACACTGCTGAAAATAAAATAAACCAGGAGTATGAAAAAATGTATTGTGACCATAGCAATAGTCCTGACCCCAAAAATTTAGAAAAAAGATATCAGCCATTGTCTTTGTGCAATCACAACATGATTTTCATCTACAGTTGAAACCTGCATAAAAGAACCTAGGTCTTTTTTGGGCAGCCTGAATAGGTTATCAATTAAATGGCTGTTATTCTAAATTCCAGTCTGCAAGGTTCTTAAAGAGGTTCTTATGTACAGTACACACCTTGCAAACATTAATGCTGTTTTTCAGCACAAGAATTCTGAAGAACTCTTGGTTAATTCTTGTTGACAAATCATGCAGTCTATGCCATTGAAGAATTCTGATCACAATGTAAGAATTCTTGAAAATTCGGAGGATTCTGAACACATGAAACCTGTTATACATAGAAGAACCTCTCCCAGTTTCAGCCTCTGGAGGGTTCTTATTCAGGGGGTTGAACAGATTAAATTTCAGCCTCAAGGTTCTTATAAAAACAGGTTCTTTTATGCGGGTTTCTACTGCATCACTTTCTCATACGTCCCTTTAGCAATGGTGGTAATCACAAGGGTAACACAATGTTGTTCAGCATAGGATCTACCAAAAATCATTCTTTTTCAGAATACTTGGCTAGCCATGACTTACATGAAGATGGTCTATCAGTCAAATGACATGTTTCCTTGAAAGTCAAAGCTTGATACAAGGAGCAATGATCATTGTTATTGTTCAACAAATATTTAATAAAATGTTTACACTGATGTCTTTTTTGGAGTTTTCCTTAGGTGTGTTCTACTGGGTTTTTTCTCCTGCAATAATCAAATTAAATAATTAAGGAGTGTTTTTGTGTATATCTTCTTGATAATACCACATTGATTATAAATACTTGATCCTGTTTACTCCTAGTTTCAAAAGTTATAATGGATCATGGTTGATTCAAATCCTCATGGATAGTCTTTTGATTTCAGTCTGATAAGTTTTGGCCTTCCAGGCCACCATCACTGATTATGTTGAATTAGAATAGAGCATGGATATGTCAAACAAATAAATAAAAAGCAACATAACACTGTCACTTCATTCTCAATCTCCAATTTATAACAAAGTTACATCTTCGACTGGACACCTCAGTTTGGAAGAAGGTAAGGTAAGTCAGTCTGCCATTATACTGGTTGAGTCAGCAACACATTCAAAAGCTTGTAAATTTTGCTGAAATTTGAATAATGCATCAAATACAATTAGATGTCTGAGTAACAAACCAACAAACTTGAAATTAACAATAAATTCCTCTTGCTGTGTGCAGTGCAATTGTAAGCAAAGATTTCAAATCATATCAAAGTGCCTATATCCTATTTTCAGAGTTGGGAATAGCAGCAAGGCTAAATTTTAGCAAAGCAGATCAGGGATTTTGGACCTGTTTTCACAGCTCTTGAGATGGACAATTTTCTAAAACTGCTTGTTATGTAATTCAAGAACCAGATGTCAAGTTTTGACAAACTAACAGTTTCTAATGTTGACATGTAAGCTACACATTTTTGGTGTACAGCAATCAAAAGCATTTTGAAAGCTAGTACAAACTTTAAAATATCCAAAAATTCTTTGACTTGCACCGCATAACTACAGTAGCAGGGACAGTAACCTCTTTAACAAGGCATAAAACATTGCTGAAGGCAAGAGGCTTCTTTGGGGTGTTTTGCAACATGAAAAATCTTGCAAACATTTGTTCCAGACATATTCAATCAGGGGGAAGCTATGCTTCTTCATCCTGACCAAACAATCAGTCTGTCAACGCTTCCATACAGGCATCGCATGCAGCAACATCAAAGAATTCTCCACATGCTGATAAGAAATTCTTGTATGAATTTCGAAGGTTTCAGGAAATTTCAGCAAGAATTTGTAAATAATTGCAATGAATGATAAGATCATTTTTGATTACAAAGTCCAACTTTGTAATCTAAGAGGGGACTCGATGTCAGTAAGAAAGGAAGAAAGAAGGAAGGCTATGTCAGCCACGCTCGTTAATGCAATTGATTAACCATTTATTTGTGCTAATTAGCACTGAAATAAAGAAAGCACGCAGAAAGCGCATATGACACAGAAGTTTCCTGCGATCCTATAGCAAAATTTGATGTCGGCTTATTTAATGTTTGACAGATTTGACATCATATGATTGACATATCGATTTGATGTTTTCACTGATAGAAAAACAACATTAGCCTAAATTGGCATGAACTTGACCTAATTAGCAACTTAATAACATTTAAAGCACACTGGAAATTGAGCGATCTCTCTCATTATTGTTTCTTTTGGCAAGGTCTTCGTCAGCATGAGAGCTGAAAGCGTATGTGTCTATTTTCGAAAATTATATCAATTTATGCGTGACTTCATTCTAAAACTAAGAAGGGCACAGAAACTTTCACTGGCCAGGATGCGAAAAATTGACATCATGGATCATTTGCAGCCTGCAGGCTTCAATAAATGATTCTAATTCTTCACCCATGCAAATTAGGCAGGCAAACTTGCAGAAAAAGCAAAATTCCCGATTGGTCAATCATAGCTGAAGACGGAATTTGTAATCATCCAAAAGGATCTTATGTTTTATGACTATCTTTGCCTGATATAGGTAGATGAGATGTTAAGATTTGAAATTCTACCAACAACATGCTTCTAAAAAAAGAATGCTTGAATAGCCTTACAGCTCAACTGTTTACAACATTTAAAACTGCTTTGACTCAGTCATTGCACTTATAAACAAGGAAGTGACCATCAGGACCAAAAGTGATGCCAATGAAAACTCAGATCACATGCTATCAAATTGAACTTCCTGGACAGCTTTCAACTGTGCCTGCAAGGCACTACTGCAGCTACTGCTAAAACTTGTCCAGGGATGCTGGAGCGATGGTATGACCAATGCAAGTTGCAATGATTATTCAACTAAAGGGTTAAATTCATGGTTTTCATAATATGGAATTGAACATATTGTTAAAGAAATAGATTGTTGCATTAAAAGGGCTTCTTGCCCCCTTGCTCCTCTTAGAAAAGGGCCATAGGGGTACTTGCCCCCCATGCCCCAGTCCGGCATTCATGAACTTGTCCTTCTGGAAGCAGTACATATGGAACATTACTTTGGACTTTAAAAAGAACAACTGGTGACCCTGAAGAATAATAAATCTTTCATGATAGTTTTGTGTGGTAAAAAGAATAATAACTGCTTTAAATAGATGAGTGATTTGCAGGAAATGCAACACACGGGCCACAAAATGAGGTCACCTGGGCTGTAGAGAGACACATATCAGTTGATGTCAAATAGATGGCAGAAAACAAGGAAAACATAAGTGTATATGTGGTGAGCAGATGTCAAAATTTTGACAGGGAAGACAGAAATTGTTGCAGAACTAATGCATGCAGAGCCTCTGTTGGAAAAAGAACCTTATGGATAGAGATAGATTTGAGATAATCTTCACTCAAATCCAACAAAATTTTTAAAATTGTGAACTGCATGTAGGTCCCAGACTTGAAATTTCGTCTTGTACACGCTAGACTTTCAAATTTCATAGACAATCTTCTATGAATTTTTCATTTGGCTATATGCAATTGAATTTTTTCAATTGTGCAGGACTTTCTACTTGGCTTGTACAGTAAATCCTCAACAACACATCAGAAAAATTTACCTCAAGATAGTTACCTGAGACCTACAGATAAAAGTCCTTGCACACATTAATAATATTGTTAAGAATTCTTGACAAAGGTGCTGATAAGAATGACTGCTTGAAATTCGATTACAGTCTTTCATACCACCAAATAATTCTTCTTTTCAGTAAATATAAAAATTTACAAGAACGAAATTACCTTAGAACAACATTTACAAACTGTATACTTTACTACACTGCAAGGATGATACCATGAGAAAGCAGAAGACCATGACTATCCCATGGCCATAATATAGAGACAGGTAACTAGAAAGAAATCTAAAAATACAATCAAATACTAATAGAGAAGGCTATACATAAACAATTTCTACTGATAAATACTACGAGGTGGGTCAAAAAAAGGTCTGGAGTTAGAAAGGCCTGGAGTTAATGGCTCCCTGAGTATTAAGCAATGATATCTGATTGAATATCTTAGGGGCCGATTATATGAGAGTTTTCAGCCCGGGCTGGAATTTCAGCCCGCCTAGCCGAGGTGAAATTGGCGTGCGATTATATGAGAGTTTCAGCCCGGGCTGAAATTAACTACTGTTTTCGCGCCAAAATCGTTCGAAGTTTAAAAATTCAAAGTGGTATCGCAAAAATTGGCGCGGAAGATGTTGTCCTTCTATGTTATCAATTTCGGCGCTAAACATTGAATAAGATTTGCAATCTTATCTCCCGTTTTCCATTGGAAGCGTTCTTTGATGCTTTCACTTGCTTCCGCCATCTTTAATAAGCTTCTTGTTGCTGTTTTGGCGCGAACTGTACTCAAAATGTGTGTGCGCAAACTAAATTCTCAGCCCGGGCTGGAAAAATTTGCGATTATATGAGAAATCTCAGCCCGTTTACCCGGGCTGAAAATCCCAGCCCCGCCTAGCTCAAGGAGGGCTGAAATTCCAGCCCGGGCTGAAAACTCTCATATAATCGGCCCCTTACATGTTTAAAAAGTTTTAGAATTTTTCCAGGCTAAATTCAGTCATTTGGTTCAGATTCTGCACGCGAATTTCTAAAAAAGGCCCTTAGAAAAACCTCGAAAAATGTGCTAGAATTCCAAGCAACATTTCCTAATGTGTTTACCTCAAAGCAATGACATTCAGCACACCTTAGCATGTGCTTTCCTTTTGGCGGGTTGATAAGTCTTCACCCCAGTGTGGATAACTGATTCTGAAGGATTCCATCCCATGAAGACACAATACATGAAGACATCCAAGAGTCATTATTACCAGGAAGGAGAACAAAGGAAAATCTTGCTTTGTGTTTTCACTTGTTTTTGCAGGTGCTCAAACGGGGCTTTTTTCTGCAGAAAGTCTACTATTTTGATGGGAAGGAATGAATTATCAAAGTCAGGTAAATTACTGAACCTAATTTGGCATATCAGGAATAAAACAACACAGTTTTCAATAACACTACTTTGATATTTAGGGAGCAGGATTTTCCAAATACTAGGCACTTTTTATTGACTCACCCGGTGAGTCAGGTTCACATTAGATGTCGGGCAATTTCTGTGTTTTTAATGCATCAGTTTAGTGTTACATTGAATGGTCACTAAATTTTAATCAGAGCATGAGCTTAATTAAACAATTTACAAAAATTCTTATCTGAGTAGGAGCAATCCTTACAAATTCTTACAAATTCTTGAAAGTTCTTGCCATGTAAATGAGCACAAGGCCTGCACCGTACATTGTTACACTAACAATTTACAAGCGACCATCGCACACAGCTAGTAAACAACCTCCAAGATGTAAGATTTTAACATGTCCTCAATGCCAAAATAACTTGAAGATGTTTTAGAAAACTTAAGGCTGGTCGTGTGGTTATCTTGCAAGCTACTCATGCACTTTAATCATCCACAAAAGATAAACTTGACAATGGAATTCCATTGATGGCAACAAAAAATACAATAATATCCTACTGTGATCAGACCTCTCTTATGTTAATGTAAAAATATTCTTCAAACATCTCAGGTAAAGACAAACAACATATGGTAAACTGTTAAAGAAAAAGTGGCAAGCACTCTTGGTGAGATGAGGCTGCAGATACTTAAATATCCATTTCTTTATCAAATTTGTGTATGGTCAAGTATTTTTGTCCAAAGCAATAAAATTACAAGTACTTGCCACTCTTTGTTTGCAACTCTTTGTTTTAACAGTCATTATTTTGGAGGGTGCTTATCATAACATGACTACAGACACAGAGAACAAGGTGAAACATCAAAATAGACTATACTGGTACCTGTATGGGGGTCAAAAGACTCTATGAAATGTTGTGCATTACTTGACTTGGGCCTAGATATAATATAACCCCAAAAATAAATTCTTTCATATGTAAATTGTTGACACAATATGAGCACAGTGATAAGGAAATTCATTTGACAAGCAAGTTTAAATAGTGAGCCAATATCTCCCATGCTATTGAAGCATCAATTTCAGGGACTTCCTCCTGAAACCCTTGGATTGCTTTTGGAAAACATCCATAGCAAATGCACAGACTACTTGAGGGATGCTCAAGAAGGCCAGTCCAACAAGTGTCTGCCCCTCTTAACCAAGAATAATGGTAGGTGTGGGAGTAACCTTCAGCTAGGCAAATAACAAGTTTTGGGACCCTTTGTTTGTCAGTGGCCACTTGCCTTCGATGGGTATGGCCTGATACTGCAGGATAAAGAGGGCTAAGTCTTGTTTCAAAATGTATCCCGCAATCCATAATTCCTCTGAGAAACAAACGGAATTGTTTCCATGGATTAAAATGATGCGAGAACGACTGGACTACGCTATTTACGTCATAAACATAGGAACCACAACCGCTTGGCCAGACTGCCAAAGGTCGACAACAATCAAGAATAATCCGTGGACATTAGACAACAACGCGAATCCCTTGCTATTTCAGTCTCTGTGACTTTATTTAGCTATGATATGAATTGAAATTTGGGGCACTGATCCAATTTCAACGAAAAGCATAACTGTGTTAGGGGGAGAACAAAAGTGTTTTTATTTCAGAAAGAGCGAAGTAGAGTTTTTTCGTCAGGGACAATACATGGCCACTTGATTGAGTCTGGCGTGTTTACTTGGAAATAAAACAATCAAAATTGGAGTGCACTGAAGTTTGCGTACTTCAGCAACTCCTTTGACGACATCTTTGTTGATAAATAGTACTCCTTATCGTCTGGTGCATCCACAATTTCATTTCTTCAGATATTTCAATTTCGCCGATAAACTCCTCAACATTCTCATTTACGGCAGTTGTCGGCTCGAAACCAAAACCGTGAATCCTAAATGTCATCCTTCATGGAAATCCCTAAATAATATCAAGTCACACTTTCAAAAGGAGATTTTTTATAAATTACTTTCCTATAATCAATGCTCTGATTATCTACATCAAATCATTAGTCTTTACTTTTGAAATTATGATTAAATTGGCAATAGATTACCCATTGGTTTGGGAGACAAACAAGTCCCTCATGCATCATCACTGTATGCAGGCCTATTACAAACAGAAAATTCAAGTGAAAATAATTAACGCCTTGCTATTCCTGTGAGATAAAATTTTATGGTTCAATTCAATGAAATATTTGAATCAGTACAATTATATTCCCTGATGAACAATCTATGTAACGCAAAACATCAGTTTTGAAGAGGACAACACAGAAACATGGAGCGTCTCGATTAGTATGACAATTATCATGGATTCATAAGTAACAATCGTCTTTATTAATATTCGACGAGAATTTCCTAAACATGCAAACAAAATCCCGCAGCAAATCACACTTACCCTCTGCCAGACGACATCTTTGCTTTCCTTCCACCATAACTCATATTGGAGCTATCGTTCTTTTCCCTTGATTATTCACGTAGACTCTAGAGATGAGCTGTCTTGAGCCGTAAACTGAAACGACATCCGAACAGAGGAGTCCAAAGACAAGAGAGCCAAGCAAGCCAGCTTCAGAGCAATTTTCTAGTGTTCCACAGCACGCCTGATTGTGTAATTACCCATGAAGTAATGGATGATGTCCAAAAGAGGACTGCTTTACACTTTGAGACGATTGATGTTACATTTTGACTTGATTTCAATGTTAATATTCGTTATCGATTTCAATTTTGAAATTGTTCCGCCATACTTTCTTCATCACAGTCGAATGATGGAAATTTTTCCTGCGCATTCAACATTAGAGCGCATGCGCATTGTAAATGGTAGCTGCTATTGACCGATAAAGAGAAGGGGAATGTCCTGGGGGAAATCCCGAGGCCCAAATAAGGCTTTCAATCTGAAAAGGGTACTTTTTCAGTTTTCATCATAAACATACATAATGCCATAATTTCTGGAGGAGATACGATGGGGATACGATATCCCTTATTACTATTATAGTTTAAAATTTGAAATATTTTGTCTTCATATCGTCTCTCCAAGGAGAGTAGGCAGGTTGTCTCAGGGTCTGTGCAAGGATGTCTCGTCATGCACCGTTGAACTTTACCTTAGAAGCACGGATGGATCCTCCAGATTAATTCCCACAGGTTATATCTTTCTTGCTGTCCCCAATGCCTTTCATCAGCTCGCTACCAAAGCTACCCTTCCTTTCAGTCCTGACATGGTCCTATAGGAATACACCCCCATAAATACACAGAGAGATAGCTGAAATCTTTAACAAAGGGACTGAAACGATCTATTTTTCGTTCGCAATAGACTTTATGTACTTGCTCGCATATCCCCATACATGGATCAGAGCAACTAAGAACTTTTATTTCATGAGGGCATTTTTTATCAGTCACTTTCAATACTGTCCTTTAATTTGCTGGATACTTGATCGGTGTTCACAGCAGGTAGCCTGCGTGCAGACTCTACTGATTTCTTTTCAGAGAGGTTCTCCTCCAGTAGAGTCTGCGCATCGGCGACCAAATCCTTGTTCTGAGCCACGCGCGATTCCCTCTCTTGAGGAACCAAGTCACTGAATTGGATTCAATAGAGCGACCCATAGAGTGGGAAGGCATAACACTCACACACAATAAGGTTTCATTGGCCAGCTTTGTCCATGGAAGAGCTAATTAAATACCTGCAGACTCGAACAAAGACAGAGACGCTCATGAAAGAAAGGGGATATGCGTCAGCCAATCAGGAGAGGTTCCATGTTTCTCATGAACTCACAACAAGGATTTGGTCGCTGATGCGCAGACTCTACAGGAGGAGAACCTGTCTGAAAAGGGATCAGTAGAGTCTGCACGCAGGCTAACAGCAGGCAGCTTAACCCTATTTTGGTTGGGGGGGGGCAAATTTGCCCCCTAGTAGATTTTTTTAAATAACTCTGCGAGGAAGAATTTTATAGCCATGAAACTTCTTGACTTTTTGCAACTACTTATTGTGCAACTTCTCAAAAAGTTTCATTGAAATATTTTGAAAAATAAGGGGGCGGGAGACAATTTTCTGGGACTGACCCAGGAAAAATCGCAAATTCTCAAATCTCAATTATCGCGAAAAAAGGAGCAGAAGTGGAATATTTTGCAAATTTCTTTTTTAATGTTGTGTTATTTGATGCATTCTATCATAAATACCATGTTTGGATGGAAAATATGCTCCAAATTTAATTTTATCTCGATTTTCCTGATTTTGGCCAATTTTGCCGCTTTTCTTGACCACACAAAGGAAAATGCTGACGTAAGCAAAAATGGAGGCTATTTTTAAGTTAATTTTTAAATTTACAGAAAGTACATGCCTGAGGCTTTTAGCACACCAAATTTGGTCGCTCTATCTATTACCAGTAAAGAGTTAGGTAGGGGGCTTTTTTGCCCCCCCCCAACCAAAATAGTACTATCAAATAGCCCAAACACTATAGGGTTAACCAAAAAGTCAACAAAATACAGGAAAGGGCTTCAACTGATTTTCTACTGCATACTTTTGATGACCTGTACCCTGCCCCCCCCCCTGCGAGGCTCTGGCACCCAGGTAGCAACTTCGTTCTCAGGGCCTTTTGTCATATTGAGACGGAGACGGATGACAAAAGGCCCTGGGGACGAGGTTGCCCAGGTAGATGACATAGTATCAACTATCATTTCAACCACCGTCAACAAGTTTAAATTTTGAAAGTTTCATGAAAGTACCATGCTTCTCTTCCTCTTTCAAAAAAACCCCTATATTTTACCATCAAGCAGATAGAGTCAAAATGGCATCGAAATTCATTGCGGGGCTTGCCTCAAATTAATCGAAAAGAATGAGAACGTTGCAATATCTGTGGAAATATGGCAGTGTGCTCACACGATCATAAAGTCGTCGAGGCAGTGTCAACATAGCCTTCTTAATCTTTCTCTCGTTCTTTTGAATACAATGGAATATGTAGTTTTCTGTTCGCTATCGTTTTGAGACGGGGGCGGAGAGGCAGGCATTGATTTTGTGTTGTAATGCCAACAGAACTGAAGTGACTGCAAGAATGAGCGGTTGTGAGACGGGTAGGGGTGGCAAAGGCATATCGTAATGTCAACAGAATTAAAAATTCCTATTATTGTTATTAGACAGGAATGCCAGATTTTGGCTCTTGCTCTTGGCATGAATTATACTTTGTTTTATGCTGAAGAGCCGAACTGCTCTTGAGACCGATTGTCGATTTGAAAGTTTTACACAAACGAGATTCAGTGCCAGTCAATGTATGTTTATCTGACGACAAAATTTGTGACGTGTTACTTTGTTCTCTTTTCTTTGGATCTTGCCGATCAGCCAAACACGAACCCACACTTGTAAAACCCCCTTTATAAGTGGTTTTACATTATTTTACTTTCATTAGCCTCTTTGCAGTCTTTCTTTTGTACAGTTAACATGAAAGAAAGACTGCACGCAGGCTAACTTTCATTCCATTCTATGTTGGTGCAGTTTGTTTCCATTTTCCAAAACTTAGCACTCACTAACTTATGTTATTGCTAGTTTACTCTACATAGTTTTTGCCAAGCTAGTTTACCAGCGCAAGCTGATGAGGTAATCCTGCTCGATTTATCAGGCATTCTGAAACATATTGCTGCGCAACAATTATCTTCTCTAAAATTGCATCGACAACAAATGTTTGGATGTACTTGTAGGTCAGGAACCAAGGAAAAGATCAACAACTGCGTTTTCCGTTTTATGCACAACCGAATAAGATACATAAATGTAAATAAACTTAAGTCGCCATGGCTTATTACTTCAACTCTATGGCCGAACTCCGAACTAAAACCAAGCTCATGTGTTGCAAAAGTAAAAACGTGGATGGGAGTTGGCTGGCATGTGACCAGCCAGGAAGAGGAATGGGCCTATCCACGTCATCGCCATGCCTTAGGTTACAGTCTAAGCCATGGCGATGACGCTCAACTGCCAAAGGTACGAACAACATCATTTGGAGTTGAGTCCATTGCTTACCTTGGGAATAAACTGTGGCAGATTTTACCGCAAGAAATAAAACAATCAAACAGCCTTCCCATCTTCAAAAAACAAATTAAATGTTGGAATGGTGGAAAATGCAACTGTAGGCTTTGCAAAGTGTATATCCCGAAAGTTGGGTTTCTAACAGGATAGTTCCTTTTAGCATCTTTTATCCTGTAATATATATATATATTTTTGATAGTTTTATTGTTAATAATGTATATTGTAAATAGCAGGCTTTAATTAGCTGTAATTTAGCTATTCTGTTTTCCTAGCCTACTTTAAATAGATAATTAATAATAATAATAAATAATGTCACAGGCAACCCATATCTTTACAACAACAAGTACTTAGAATAGAACAACACACTTATACGTGACGTGAGATTCAGTCTGGCACCGAAGGTAGTAGGTCTCATATTGAACCTTCTGATCTGATTGGCTAATTTCATGATAGACAGCCTTTGAAGAAATTCTGCTACTCTTATGTAATCTTATGACGATGAGTCTCATCGTCACACAGATTGTAGCTGTTTCATGATGAGTCCCTCTTGAGTAAGGTTTACCGCAGGGATGCAAGGGACTCATCGTCCATTAAATCGTAAAGGGATCGGCGACAGTCGGCGATCGTCTGCGATCGCTATCGTCCATCTTCCACCTGCGATTTGCAGTCTGAATTCTTTGCAAGGTAGAGGGGCCAGAAAAGGGCTTCAGATGAAAAAAGATCGCTTCCTCTTTATTAATTTCGATATTCATCATATATGTTCCTCCTTCAGTCGACGCAAGTTTGCGTTTATAAACGTCACAAAACCAAGAGAAATGTAGAACCTTCCCTTTCCTTTCAACGATTTTGCACAAGATTCAATATTATTCGTTACAGTGTCAACAAGATTTGAGGAGTCATGAAGCTCAGACATGGATTGTGCACCAATATCGGCTTGCAAGTCTTGCATGCTTTTCTTGTATCCAGAACGAGAATTACATTTCCTTGTTCCGTATTCAGCAATTCTCTGCGTGCATAGACTTCTGAACAAGGGTCCCTTGCTTCCATGCATTCCTTGATTTACTCGGATTTACTACTGTCACTTTAGTTTATTGACTGAAGTGACATTAGCAAATCAAAGAACACAGGGATACAAGGGACTCCAGGTCATACGTCTTTGTTTGTGTAGATCTTTGGATAGACGACGGATGGATCATGTATCGAAAGAAGAAGAATACATCAAAACGTCTGGCCCTAAATCTTACTAGTCTGATTATATTCTGTTTCTTGATCTTCTTCTTTCAATATGCTCGCGTCTTCTTGTTGAGAACCATCTTTCCGCATGCAGTTAGCTACCTGTGATCTCTTATTTGTTTTGTTTGCGATTGCTAGTTACTCTAAGTACTGAACATGGATATCAGTGACGGCGCCACGGAAGGGACTGGGGAGACTTGTCCCCCCAAAATCCCAAAAGTCGGCAAAAATCGTTAAAGAAAAAGATGAATTCCTCCCTCCCCCTATTTCTCTCGGATTTTTCAGAGGCGCCGCCGAAAATGGATACAGTGCTGACGTTTCAATCAAAATCGATGGAGGCCATTTTAACGAACGATTGTCAATATTCTTTTCACAAAAGGAAAGAAGCCAAGCCCCGGGATGGGGGTACATGACTTGCGAATGGACGGGGGTCTGCCGCCCGGTTTCAGAAAACTACTCTCTTCTAAATTACCGACGCTAGCCATCATACCCACTTTTTATGATGCATTTTGGTGAAAACTACCTATTTTTGACAATTTTTGCCAATGCCTAGAAAAGACACCCCTGTTAGAGGAAAATCTGCCGAGCAAGGGACCCTAGCAGAATTTTGGGCCCAAAGCCCACCCATATGGGCAGCACATGCCGTACCTTCAACATGTTATGTACCCACCCCCCCCCCCAGGAGCCAAACAAAGAGACAAATTTTTGAGAGAGACCTTCCCAACTGTGGTCAATTTTTCCAACTCCAAAGATAGCTTTCTGTTTGTTGTCTTTCCCTGTAAAACAAATCAGAAAATCCATCAAGTTGATCCCTAAAATTGTGATTTTTCACAATTTGATCCCTTTTTCTCTAAGACCATTTTCATGGATATTTCATTGTTCCTATCTTGAAGATCCCGAGAATGTCCTTTCCCCTAAAACCCCTCTGAGTCAACTTCACAATTATGTTACTGTCTCATGATTAGGAGTCCAATTGTGACAATCTTGAAGCTGCTTTGGAATAGTCGCTGAAAAGGTCGTTCAACTATTGTCAGCATTGATAAGAGATACTGCCTGAAACCACTGAAACCATTTGGTGGTACTCTCAAATTCCATTATCTGTGTCAAATAAACGTCATTACCATGGACTAAGGCAAACGCATTCTAGATAAGCAGATTGAAAATGAACTAATTCAGTGTAGATAGTAGATAAAGCTCACCGCAATGCAATGATCACTGATGACAAGAGACAAATGACTCCACTCTAGACTGATGACGATGAGTCCCTTGTATCCCTGCGGTAAACCTTGCTCAACAGGGACTCATAATGAAACAGTGAAAAACCTGGCCCTATCTCCTGCATTCGATCGATTGAATCGAAAGACTGGCATAGTTCTGTTCAACGGTCACTCCTCCGAAACAAGATGCGATAACAACCACGTCAAACAGCCTTTTTAAAGGCGTCTTTGATTAGTAATTCCAAACCTACCAAATTCTGAAAACGGTAGACTTCGCAGAGACGGAAACATAGGTAGTGCCCAATCAAACACAAAATTCTTCAAAACAGCAGATTTCAGATTCATCCTGGCGAAAACGAGGTTTCTAGTTGAAATACACGAAAACGAGTCCGGTGCTTGGCAACAAATGCTGAACTGACTCAATTACCATGGCAGCACGAGCAAATTCGCCTGGTTTCA
This sequence comes from Aurelia sp. 3 sensu Dawson et al. (2005), assembly GCA_964020215.1. NCBI lineage: Eukaryota > Metazoa > Cnidaria > Scyphozoa > Semaeostomeae > Ulmaridae > Aurelia > Aurelia sp. 3 sensu Dawson et al. (2005). The sequence continues at coordinate 3,169,741 of OZ026583.1, read as the reverse complement.
GAGTTTCGCAAATCAGAAGGAGAACCTTCCGCCTGTTGGAGGAGAAGGTTCGGTAGGCCTTCCAAACCTGCCAAACCTGCTGTTTTCGGAATTTGGTAGTCAATCAAACACAAATTCCGATTCTTCCAAGTCTACCGTTTTCAGAATTGGCACCAAACAATTAAGATGAATAATCAAAGAAACTTGGTATAAATCTGAAGAAGGAAGTTCAGTTTACCTGGTAAAGTGCAAAATGAGTCTCTCAACGCTACATTTTCCATGTTTTTAAGATCCAACATACCAGAGAAATCTTCAGCTACCTGCCGAAGCGACTTCGTTCCAAATCTAGTCAACTGCTAGACTTATGCCTTTTCGTCCCTTGTTTCCCTGCATTCTTTGATTTGCTGATATCACTTGGTCAATAGGGACTCATAATATTACGCTTATATAATGGGCCCACTTTTTCAAAATGGCCTAAACAGGTGGGAGTTCTCGTACACTCAACAAAATCGCTTCAAACTCTGGTTTAAAGAGCTCGAACATTGAAAAGCGAAGTTTTAGTACAAAGAATGATGTTGTGTTGACCTACAAAGCGCAAAATGCATACGTTTCAGGCAGTAATCTTCCTCTGTAGAGACAAAATAGATCCATCGAAGCTGCGAGAACTCCAGGCTGCTTCAACCGCTCTTTAAGAGCAACAACAACAACATTCTGAATAGCGGCCCCTGATTGGTTAAAAACTGAATTCTAGCGATTTGATTGGTGAATACGGAACCACCCTACGCGGGCCTAAAGTGGGCCCACTATTTAAGAGTAATGTTATTAGTCCTTCTTGACCAAGGAACGCAGGGAAACAAAAGACGAAAAGGCATCAGTCTAGTCAACTGCATCTTTCGAATTGAAAATTCGATAACATTGGTACTTTAGGAATTGCAAAGTCTACGTTGACTGAAGCGCCATCATCAAGTCAAAGAGCACATGGAAACAAGAGACTCATCGACATAAGTCTAAAATTACTCCGATATCAACTTTTAGTGAAGAATGTTCTTCACTTAAAACAGCCTATATGCACTCCAAAAAGCCTCAGGAAAGACATTATCTGGACAATAAATTTCATCTTCTGGTCATTAGCAAATTTCCCATATGAATATATCATTGCAACCTCGTCCCCAGGGACTTTTGTCATATTGGGACGAAGACTTCTCGTCATCATAGCTGTGATTTCCAATTCTGATTCTACAGTTCTAAAATGTTTCTCAAACTTAGTAAAATAATTAGTTCTTATTAATCGGCTTACAGTGTGTACCGAAAGGTGAACATTTTTCAGAAACCACCAACAATTAATCATGTGTCTGATCATAAAATTTTCTTTTCATACATTTGTATCATAGACGTAAGGACCGGGGGCACTGGAGGCACGTGCCCCCCCCCCTCCAAGACTTTGCAATAAACAAAGAAACACTCTCTTTATTTTTAGAAAATGCCCATTTTTTCTAAACGAAAAAGTGCCCTTGATGCATCGTGCCCCCCAAGTTTGAGATGCTTCCTGCGTCCCCGACTTGTATCGATGAATGATCAAACGCTTCATCATTCACACTAATCCGTTTTCATTTTAGATCCGTTTTTACTCCTAAAAACAAAACTATTTTTCCTCCCGTTCACACTGCTCCGTTTTAAGATAAAAACGGATATCCTTCAACAAGTCTTCAAAGTTGTTCTCAAAAGCGCACCTGATTTTCTATTTTTGGTGTTCACATTACCTACAGATATGCATTTCTGTTTAGCCCCGTTTTCATTCAGCTCCGTTCTTATCAGCGTATTCATTTAGCTCCGTTTTTGGGGTGGATTAATTCAGTTTCAGTTTCATTATTTAAATTTGGGGTGGATTAATGTGATCGCAAAGCCAAAAGCGAAGCTAAACACATCCGTTTTGATGCAAAAACGGATTAGTGTTAACGGGATCTCACAAAATGCTTCCCAGTTTTAAACTCAAATATCTCTCGACCTGCTTTTCCTAACACAGTATATAAACAGTCCCTGAAAGCATAGTAATTACTACTAGTAATGCAGTTATTGAATAATCACTAGTTTGATAAAATGAGGAACCACAGCGAAAACGGGGGGAGGGGCGTCCTCAAATCTGTATCAAGTTTTCAGCATCCGCAAGCAACGGTTTACACGGGTTTACAACATTAACATGTAGGATTGGATAATTTGCCTATATTGATAATTCATTTCGACACCAATGACACCCTTGCAAATTCTCAAACCCCTTTTCTGTAAGGAGAACTGAGATCAAGGAACAAAAACTAGTAAGCGCGCCAATTTGCATGTTGATATTGTAAAAACCTGCTTACAAAATGCTGAAAAATTGATTCAGTTTTAACGACCATCCACAGGGACGTAGGAAGCATTTCAAACTTAGGAGGCACAACACCTCGAGGACACCTTTTCCTTAGAATAAGGGGGCATTTTCTGAAAATAAAAAGGGTACTTCTTTGTTTACTGCAAAATCTTTGGACCCCTGCCCTAAGTGCCCTCCCCCCCGGATCCTACGTCTATAACCATCCATCTCTGTTTCCACTGCACAATGTCTATTTCTGTTGGTAGGATTGGCAGGTCAAGTGATATTTGAGTTCAAGACTGGAAAGCTCTGATTGAATGAGACACCCTGTAGATTTATGTTTACTCTGATCCCAAGGAAAAATGACCACAAAACTGTTTTTGAAGTACCCTCTTAGAGCTATGCAGGATGTTTTAGAAAAAACGCAGCCTAACAATAATTGAAAATCCTAAAGAAATGGTAGTCTTTGAAGAGATGTAATGTATACCACATGAAAGTACAAGCTTTCTGCTATCGAATGACATGCAGTTTGCATACATTAATCAAACTATTGTCGCTTTATTTCTATCGATATAAATGACCCATCTTAAATGTATGCAGCATCTTATCATAGCAAAATCAACTCCTTTTTGGCGTAGAAAGTTACGCAACAGATTTTGTCAATATTTCAGGCCCAGAAGCACTTTAGGTGATGCTCTAAGATAGAAAAAGACAAATTCATTCCCATATCATGTATCCTTTCTTAAGACTTACAAAATAAGCTCTCACAAAGATGGACTTTGGTCCGTGTAAATTTCTTATCACTTTCCAGCATCTGAAATAGGCCAGACTTGTAAAAATTTCAATTATTAAATGATCAATAATGCAACTGATATGCCTATAAACTAGGATATCATTGGAAAGAAGATTGATTGTGCTTTCAGATGGTATGCGTTGAATAGACCTTTTAGCTATTCTGAAAACGAATGTGGATCAAACGATATTTCATTACAATCTGTAGAATTTTCGAATGTGTACAATTGCGATCGAAGCTCTAACGCCACTCTATCGAACCTCGCGTATAAAATTGTATAAAAATATCGCTCGATCCAGGCTCTTTTGCAGAATAGCTAAAAGGTCTATTGATGCAAATGTTATTAGTTTCTCAAAATCTCCAATAAATATGGGTTGATCTTTTTCTGAAACACCCAGCATAAGATTATGTCCATTCGTCTCCATCAAACAGCTTTAAAGGACAAGTCCCGGGTTGATAAAATTATTGTTAAAAAGCAACCTTACCAACTGCTGAACACCAATCGTGAGTTCTTTCCAAGTTTTGATGCTTCCAGCTTTCATAAACTGGTTAATGAATCTTCGTAAGTTCGGCCAGATATCGTCGCCATTTTGTACTTTGTACGAGTGTGCGAAGGCGCCATAAGGAGGCTAGCAATTTGAGTGGTATAATAACAACACATTTGGCAGCCTCGTTCAGGTCAACATAAAGTGACGTCATAGGAAATGACGTCATTTTGTACTTCTTAGTAGATTGAAATATGAAGTTTCGCAGATTAAAAGAGAAAACAATTGAAAAAAAGTACTACACACCATTCACAACAGTGTAATCTCTTGAATAATCAACAATTATACCAACCCCGGATTTGTCCTTTATGAATATTGCTACTTTCACGCATAAATTTATCATTCTCAGAGATTTTCACTTATCGAATACTTAAAACTCTTGTCAACCCTAGGTTACAGGATCATCCCTTAGTAAATCAGCTTACGTAGATGATATAATTAGCTCAAAAGAACCTCAGTGAGGAAAGCTTAATATCTGCTCAATGAAATTTCATCCTAAAAACATATCATTCTTTAATACTCAAGCGTCATATATGATCTGATGCGTTCGTAAAATCAGTTTTAAGCCTTGATAGAAATGAAATATATCGGCATGTTGCTCTTAATGAAGACATCATTCATTCCTTTTTCACCCATTTCGAAGTGAAGCAGTTTTTCAAAAATCCAATTTTCTTAGACATAAAATGCTAAGGAAAACAAAAGAAAAATCACAAATAGAAATAGTTCAGTATTTCCAGTATCAACCAAACTTTTATTCATTCCAAAATGCAACTCCTCAACCATATGAACTTCTATTTGGTCCATCTGCTACTTTGAATTGTCCTTCTTTCAATGCATGTTCACTTCCTCTGTTGCCATCTGTCTTCGTGTGTACAGTGCGAGAGTTTGCCATCCAGATTCCAGAGCAACTTTATCGGTCAACTTCGCTAACATTCGCAAGCCTGACTAATTGGCCCCGGAAACACCGTCAACGTAGTGGCCTTTCTTTTCATGTTTATTGCTCTTAATGAATCCATTATCACCACCCAAAACAATAACAGAGGATGCTTGAATATCAGCAACAATATTCTGCAGCAAATTGGACACATTTTCCGTATAAATGATTGACTTTTAGTGACGATTAAATGCAAAAATATTTTTAGAAGCAAACAAAGTTTGCATGTCTATGAAAAATTGAGGTTTTAAGGTCCCAACCGCAAGCAATTCAAAGTCTTCAGTACTATCAGTCAAAATTTAAGATCAAACAGTTGCCTGCTATTAGCCATGATTTTCTAGTTGCGTTATTCTTGAGGGACCTGTTCTTGAGTCTGGTTAAGTCAAGCCGTCAGTGAAACAATTGACGTAAAATTGATCGACGATGAAGCATGGAATCTAATGTGAGACTCGTAAGAAACTTTGAGTACTCAAAATCTGATGATATTTAGAACCTTTCACAACTGACTTTGGACATCTAGCAAACATGAAGATCGTCACGGAATACTTAAAAAAGTAAACATGGAGATTGTTATAGAACGCTTAAGAAACCCACAAGGTACTCTGTGTACAAAAATTTGATAACTTTAAGACACTTTCAGTATTGTCTCAGACATAGACGTAGGAACAGGGGGCACTGGGGGCACGTGCCCCCGGTGCCCCCAAGATCTAGCAATAAACAAAGGAGTGGCGCTTTTATTTTTAGAAAATGCCCCCTTTTTCTTAAGGAAAAAAGTGTCCTCGAAGTGTTGTGCCCCCAGGTTTGAGATGCTTCCTACGGTCCTGGTCTTAGACTCTTGGTTTCTGATAAAAAATACGTGCATTGTTCGTTGTCGGCATCATACCTGCAACACTTTATTGATAGTCAGTATAACATGCTCAGATCTAATCTTCTTAGATTCATAAAAGTATCAATGTATAAGCAATTACTTTTTGCAAAAATTCAAAGCTTAGTTGATGTTTAAGTCTTAGATCAAAACAAAATATCTATTGAATTTGATAGACCACCGCAGCACCTGCTCATTTCAACCACGTTTCAAACGTAAATCACTTTTTATTTATCCAAGCTGATCAAAAACTACCTTGAAATCGTGTTTGTTCATTCGTTTGTTCAAATGTGCAGACAATCACGACTCATGGAATACATGATTGTACTGATGTGGTAATGTCTCGCGGTATCATCAAGGCATTACGCGAGTTTAGCACCTTTACTTAAAGGGGCAGGGTCACGTAACCGTAACTCTTATCTCTAGAATCTATATTGTTGCCCACACATGGCCATTGCATTCTGCATAGATTTTGGTGGATGAGGTGAATTCATACGGAAGTTACTTCTAAAAATCCACCAATATCTCTGCAATCGTACAAAATATGAGTGTTTCGTTTGTTTCCCTACGAAGTATTTGGGTCCATCTTCGAAGTAAAAATTTCATTTTGAGAAAAGTAGTGGAAAATCACTGTGATATGGCCTATCAAAAATATTGCAAAATCACCGTTTCGCAAGAAGCTTGTTTACATTACGTGACCCTGCCCCTTTAATACAGAGAAGCAACAAAGTCATAGCAAAGCGATTTGACTGGATGGATGAAGACTAACGATGAGTTAAACTTTTTCAAAATTTTCGATGAATTTTTGCAAAATAATCAAAATGCCGCAATTTTCATACCCTGGGTTTCAGAGCCTAATGTGGGGGTTATTTTATTCTCGTCCCCCCACATTAGGCTCTGGTACCCAGGGTACAATTTTCAAAATACACCACTTCGATTAAGCAGCCTCGTTTTGGAAATTTGTCAAAATTCCTTCCTGTTGTTCTTATGAAAATTTCGAGCCCAGATTCGGATTTAGCACTCATACATTAGTCTAGTTACATATTTTAACCTGCTGGCATTTGTGATGTTGATTTTATGACAATGTAAAGTTGAAAGATTTATAAGGGATTTGACCGTCAAAAATCGTTCGGGGTGAAACTTTACACCCCGAGTCATTTTCACGGTCAAATCCTTCGTAGATTTCTAAACTTTACGTCGCCATAAAGTGAACACCACGACTGCTAGCAACATGAAAACTTGTCGTTGGACTAAAGTTTGGGTGCTAAATCCGAATTTGGCCTCCAAAATTTCATATGAAAGAATTTTGAATAATTTCCAAAACGAGGCTGTTAATCGAAGTGGTGTATAATAAAGATATCAAAAAAATTGCCACGGCAGAGCAAATTACCCACAGTTCTTTTCGAGAAATTCAATTCATGGAAAAATACTTTTGGCACCCTTATATACATTAAACCTAACAATTTCAGACACACAGAGAGATCAAAAGCTTCAGACATAATTTTCTGACGTTTTTTCACGGAGTTTCGGACGCTTATACACCGGGCTTATACATAAATTTCAGGCGATTAAAACCTATATTTTCGTAGTGTATTTTGTTTATTTCATACTATAAATGTCATATATCTATAGATAGCCCTTCGTTTTAGGGATTCTTGTTCAGAAATTTGCAAAATGATCATTGTGGAGGATGACTGCTAAGAGATGGATTTAGTTTAAGAAATACACTATTTCTCCCCAATTAACACTCTCACCACATTCCTTTTCATTGAAAGCGCTTCGTAAGCAAAACATTACATTTTCGAACGGTGGAAATGCTTGGCTGTGATTTTTCTATGCTGCAAAAGAATTTGGACATAAATATTTCAGACGAGGACAAATTTCGGGCATTGAAGTTTCCAAAGATATGAAATGTCCGAATAACTTAAATGTAACATCCTGTGAAGTTTTTTGATGACTTTACTATGCCAAAATATAGAACATTTTCCGTTTTCCATTAGGGGTTGGAGGGGTTGGAGCAAAGATTTTGAAGAAAAATTATAACCATAAGTCAATGGAAGCAATTTGAAAGGAAGTTGGTTCGTAAAAATCATGCTGTGATTTCTGAATTTCGTACAGTGTAAAATGTTGTAGTTTTTGAAACTTTGGTGCTTGTGCCAGATTTTTGCAAGGTGTTGTGGCGCGTGCGAAACGAGTGCTTTTACTCACGAGCTTTGAGATGATACTTACATCTAGGGACACCGCACGGGGCACATTGGGTTGGTGGGGGGGGGGGCAAAACTGCACATCTGAGGGCAAAACAATAAGAAATGGTGGATTCAACCCATTTTCGAGATGGCAGGAGGGGCGATCGGCTCCTGTGTCCTCTCCGGTACGTTCCTGTTTGCATCTAACTCTCTCAAGTTTCTTACGTCGCTTTACAAGCTTTACACCAATTTCAGGTCATGTGATTGATTTCTCTGACCTATTTCGTGCCATGCAAAGTTGTGCCATGAATCCAAAAGCAGAACAATACAGAAACTACCTAAGAGCATGATGACATGACTTGAAATGGGTAACACGAACCTTACTTAGCCTATTAGGTCTATTGTTATGAAAGTTCACATGGTGCTGTCTGCCATTTTCAAATCTTGTCTGCACAATCTAAGATCCCATTTACACTGCACGTTATTTATAAGAAACAGGTCTATAAGAAACTAGTGGTAAGATGGCCAAAATGTTGAGAAACTCTAGTACTATGTCTGAGAAGTACTAAGAAACTTTAAAAGTTAAAAGCATTGATATTGCAGTAAATATATCGTTGAAGCTTTGCTCTTGAGCAATATTAACTAACCATTTGTGTTTTCAACATGAAAGAACACTGTTTATTCCTATATGAAGTTTAAATGTCAAGAAAAATATCTGCAGCAGTGTTAGTGACCACATTGATAATTCTGCATTAAAAAAAATAACAATAAACCATTTAAGGAACTTTTAGTACTAAAATTGACAAAATTTCATGTTAAATTAAGAAACTTTTATTACTAAAAGAGACAAAATTTTATGTTAAATTAAGAAACTTTTAGTACTATAGCTTGATCCTAGTTTCTTATAAAAAAACGTGTATATCCTCCCTTGGGGGGGGGGGTGAGGTACTTGACTTTAAAGACATTATTTTTTCACCGGATTTTGGAATTTTTGCCTCGAAATGATAGCGAACTTTAGAAAAAAACGACGAATACTCCAAAACGTAAAAATTCATAGAATTACAATGAGATAAGCGCTTTTGACGACTGGATCTAGAAAAACTTCCTTCTTTTGATACCAGGCGTTAGAAGAATGAGGCAAAAGCGATACCGGGGCGAGGGGTGCACATCCTTTCAGCAAAATATACTAAGTACACTCCTCCCCGGACACTGCTCCTGCTAAACTGAAACACTTATGAACCTCCTAAATAATGTTGTTCTGGAGTAATGAAAATGCTTCTCGGACCGTTAACAAGCTTTGTAACGCATCAAAACTGTGCCGCTATAGTGTAATCGTGGTCTAATCTAAGTTAGCCTTCCAGATCTAACTGCTCTAGTGGGCATCAAAACTTACATCAGGTAATCGCCCATCAGCTGCCACAATCTGACACTGATAAGAATGCCGAGAAGTGATTTAGAGACGGAACAATAACTATATTCTCAACAAGAACTAAATCTCATTATGTTATATACAAATAAATAACATTCCTTTATCAATCATTCATAAGTGAATTTGAATCCTTGCTCTTGCTTCTTTGGTACAACGCAAGCAGCGAACAAGGAAAGATTTCGTAACACAATATCGATTAGCAGTTCCAGAAAAAGGAAATTTTCTCAACCAGCAATTCAAACAAAACAAAGGCGAAAAAGTTGCCCTGAAGCCAGTAGGGCAAACTGTCGCCTTGTGCACGCGAAAGATGGCTTTTGACGAGAAGTCATGACTTTGTAACGAAAGGGGTGCTGTTTACATCGAGGAGGGCCAACCCTCCTAGGAAGGCTAGCCCTCATTGCCGAGATCTCATCGTGCAGGTCTATTCCTTAATAGAATTCTTTTTCGTCTGCATGACAGGAGGGCTAGCCCGTCTAGGCGAGATCTTGCTGTTCAGTACCCGAAATCTCGCCTAGGAGGGCTAAAAAAAATTTCCATGTAAACGCAATCAAGCGGGTAGCCCTCCTAGGCGTGCTGGAAAGCATCGTTATAAGCATGCGTAGTCTCCCAGCCCTCCGAAGCGGGCTAGAGGGCAATTCCCATGTAAACGCAAGGTGAAATCCAGCCTTCTTAGGATGGCTGGCTCTTCCGATGTTAACAGCGCCTAAGGATCTGTCTTGCAGATTTTGTTTATCAGATCAATTTCCTTTTCTCCAATAGTTGATCGCTCTGAATTGCTGGAGGAGGGGGGGAGGGGGGGTTGCAATCAAGAGCAGTTGATGAAATTGTGCCACAATATCGGTCCTTGTTATGGCAAGCAAATAATTTACAGTCGCAATTACTCAAGACCTTGGGCTAAGTCTTCAGAAATCATTTTCAGCCTCCGAGAACACTTGCCCCAGTGTCGATGGAACAGAAACCTTGGGCATCTTTCACTTTACATCCTGCGTCCAGAATCTGACTAACGTCCGTGCATGAAAGCTATATGTAGTCATGCAGCTGTATGCTTCTATCTCCATCTACAAGATATTACTATAAATACGTCTACCATAGCTCTTTTGAATTGGACGAAAATTATTGCACATCGTTCCATCCCCGTTCACTTTTGATGATCTCAGCTTCCGGAACATTTCGAGCTAAAACAAGAAGAGAATTTTTGTTATTATGACCGATAGAATTCCAAGATTTAGGGGTTATATTATACAGGGTGCTTTAGAAAAAACGCATCCAAACTATAATTTAAAGTATCAGAAAATCGACAACATTTGAGAGGATGTAAATGCATACCGCCTGAAAGTACAATCTTTCTTCTTTCCAATGAGTGAGTCAGAAAAACCGGGTGAGCCAGAAAAAAGTTCCCACTTTAAAAAATTCATAACACCAAGAGTACTTGACAAACCTGAATGATTCAATTTTCAGTTAAAAGCCGAAAGATCGAAGTGTTTTTGTGATTTTTCTCGCTGTCTTACCGGCAGTAGAAGTGTCGCCAAGGTTTACTTGATAAAAATTCCAAGGTTGCAAAATGACTGAAAAATGGCCAAAAACATTGATCAAATAGCAAGGGCAGATTTTGTAATACAATAGCATCAGTCGCTTTGGTTCACACCTCAATTCAAAGCGATTAGTGAATGCAGACAAAAGAAATTCTCTCAAGCAGAAATTCAAAACAAACGAAGACGCAAAGTTGCCCTGAAACCAGTACTGCAAACTCTCGTTTGGTGCGGGCGAAGGGAGGTTTTTAAGAGATGTGATGTGCTCATAATGAAAGAAGAAGGGTAAATCTAAAGTTCTGTCTGGGGCATTTGTTTATTTGACTCAGAAACCGAGCGGAGGGCATTACAATTTTAGCACATTTATTGCTCAGATATACGCAGTCACTGCCCAGCTCCTGAATCAAATAAACAAAATGCCCCAGACAGAACTTTAGATTTACCCTTCTTCTTTCATTATAAGGACATTACATCTCTTAGAAACCTCCCTTCGCCCGCACCAAACGAGAGTTCGCCGTACTGGTTTCAGGGCAACTTTGCGTCTTCGTTTGTTTTGAATTTCTGCTTGAGAGAATTTCTTTTGTCTGCATTCACTAATCGCTTTGAATTGAGGTGTGAACCAAAGCGACTGATGCTATTGTATTACAAAATCTGCCCTTGCTTGATCAAATTGTAAGGACTCTACTTGCACAGAACAATAGGCAATGGGCGTTTCACCTCTCTCAAGAGTTATACGACACCAATTTTCAAACAAATAAAAAAAGATTTTCCGTCCCATGGCAATAAATGTCTCTCACAATATCTCTCACCCATGAACAATTGCATTGATCTGTGCGAGGAGTCCCATATGATTTGACCAACGTTGTCACCCCTTTTCCAGTCATTTTGCAACCATGAAATTATTGTAAAGGTCAGTTTACATATATTTCTAGTGCTCTTGAAACTGCGAGAAAAATTACAAAAATACCTTGATCTTTTGGCGTTTCACTAGACTTTGAATCATTAAAATCTGTGAAATACTCTTGATGCTATGAATTTTCAAACGTGGGAACTTTTTCTGGCTCACCCTGTAGTTCGGATACATTAACGGAATTATTCATCATTAAATTGATATTTTCTGGACCCTTTTTGTATTTACTCTATCAAGTTTCAGAAATACAATATTGCTCGCCATGGATTATCAATTGGCAAAGTTTCAGTTGGAGTTGTTAAAACTCTTTATGTTTTTCTTTCATTGAGACATTGCCTGTCCTTCATTGAGATTTCTTGGCCTCCTCCATTAAAACAATCGTAATCTGATGGCAGAATTTCATTACGTATCCAAAAAATAATTTTGACATTGTGATTTACCAGGCAATTAGATTTTCGGACCAAAAAGATTCGGACACTTAAATTTTCGGACAGTTATATTTTTGGACTACTTATTTTTCCAAAAATGAAAACGTGCGAAAATTTTGGAAATTAATGTACTCTTCATTAACAAGCCCTCTGTAAATAATGAACAGTCCCTAATTAACGAAAATTTTAAGGAATTTTTAGCAGTGGATCAAGAATACAATCCTTGTACGTGACGTTCATTCACAGAATTAATCTCGTCAACGAAAGGGCTTTGCGCATCGAACAGAAAGATTACGAACTTAACTTTGGTTTTCTCTTGGAGCAAGCTAATTCAGCACTCATCGATATAAGAAACCTACAGCTGCTTATGATCGAATATTTTAAACCAAGTTGAGTCTAAATCCAAATTTCATGAAGGATATTTTAAGCAGCAAAACACTGGCTACAACTGAAGGTATGGTAACGATGGTAAGGCAACTGAAGGTATGGTAACTGGCTTCAGAAGGTACGCACCCCGGGGGTGGGGGTCCTCATATATTTTTCTGTACGGGGACGTGCCGCTGAACAGGGTATCATTTTCAGGATTCCGACTCCGGGACGGGGTATCATTTTTGTAAAAATCCGCTCCATGAAAGGGTCCATGTTTGTCATTTTTGACTCTGAAGGGTCGTTTTTGGCCGTCTGCACTCGACAAATGTGATTCAAATCGCTTGGATGGCAATATTTCCACATTTTGTGATAGGTTTCGTACAAATTTCCTTGCAGGCCACAATTTTATTTGAAGAAACTAAAGGACAGGGTATTGTTTAAGAAAATTTTACTCCGGGACAGGGTATCATTTTCAGGAATTTGACTCCAGGATAGAGTAGCTTTTCAGATTTTCCAGCGGCACCTCCCCGTATGTTCGTAGACCAAGTACCCCCCCCCCCTCCCCGGAGTACGCACTAAGTCCTTTGGAATCGAGACTATAGCGTTCTTTAGAAATAGAATGTGGCAGCTGTTATTGCATGAGATAAGAGACTCCAGCACCCTCCCAATTTTTAAAAAGCAAGTAATATGCAAGAATGGTGATAAATGCAACTGTAGGCTTTATAAAGGATATGTACCACAGATTGGGCCCATAAAAGGATATGTTTTAAATGTTCTATACCCTATAATTAGTATTATATCTCTTTAGATAAAATTGTAAAATAAGTAATTAGTAGGCTATAATTTGCTTTAACTGTAGCTATAATTTTGTTCTTCGCGAATGTAAATAAATAAATAAATAAATAAATAAATAAATAAATAAATAAATAAATAAATAAATAGATGATGATGATGATGATGATGATGATGATGATTGATGATGATGATGATTATGATCATTATAATGAAGGTTTTGTTAATTAACGTTCAAATCACCTCAAGTAAATCTAAAATCCCTGGGTAAGCATTAGCACATGATGCATCAAATCTGAGAAACCTGTGAACAATTTACATGACGGTCATCTCAATGCAAATGCTCATTTTCGCGTTTCTGTTTACTTCCGTATTTACTTTCTAGAGTATGGTTGTGGATGCTATTGATCAAAAGGTTTGTAGTCACTCGTTGCTAAGTTTGTATGACCATGAACTTATGTACGTTAGGATTAGGGTTAGGAACTTTGAAGAGGTCGGTGTAGAATTCAATGACCTATTTCTATGAATGAAATGGCTTCAACGAAGCACTTGCTATTTTGCTATAATTCTGCCGTTGGGCTTTTCTGAAATCTTCACTATTTTCAGAATTAGAGTGCCTTGTTAGACAATCTAAGAGAAACTTTCAAAAAAAATTTAAAGTATCGTCATTTCTAAATAGGTCGACGTAACGTGAAATAATTTGCAAAGAAACCATGGATGTCTACAATATGGTATCAAGTAAAAGTATGTCACTTTTATGGTGTATGATTTAGAAATTTGGTGACGTCACATTCCCAAATGAGCTAAACTATAAAATACGCTGTAATTTCGAAAAAAGTCAATTTCAAAATTTCAAAACAATACTTTTTTCTGACTCACCCAGTAAATGCTAAAAATATTTTGCCTCATTCATTACTAATAAAGAAGAGACAGGGCCGAAGCTAATGGGTGCTGGGGGGGGCGGAGCGCCTCCAAGAGACTATTTGTCGGAAAATTTTGCTCTCTTGTCGCAATTTTTGTGTGATTTAAGGTAACTCTGCTTTCTGCTCCAGTGAGCAGCGAGCTGCCGTTTTGCAAAACCACTCTCCTCAGAAAACAGTTAATTTCTCCAATACTATTCGGTCGATCGAAAATCGGTAAAAAGGGTATCGTTCTACATAGCCTTGGCAATCGAAAGATATGCAAATCGCAATGGTTCCGTTAAGGCTGGCTTTGTAAATTATTTTTCAAAACTTTTTGTTGATTTCAGAAAAGTGGATTTATCTCCAAAACTACTCGAAAAGTTCTCGGTTTTCTTTCGCTATATTGTTAGCTAGATTGTTGATCTACAACTTTACCAAGTCTGATTGACAAAGCTAGGCTAGATTTCTCGCAATCGAATTTTATATTTCTGTTTACTTTGTGACTACGAAGGGTAGAAACCTTGGTCAACTGATTAGGACATGAGAAAGAGTTGAACGCTTGTGTAAAAGGTTTAGTTTCAGATCTCTAGTCATTGTGGACTCTTAAAGAAATTGATATTTTGTGAATGCGCAGGAAAGTCTCAAAGGACATGAAACGGAAGGCTGTAATAAATGATGATCCTTCGTGGTGGTGGTTCCAGATCCCCATTTCGGGGCAGTTACGTACATTCGTATACTTAACTTTGTTACAAGTTACGATATGGTACGTGACACTGGATTAGACTCAAAGGATGGATTTGCTTAAACCCTTGTTAACGAATTTTAAGGTTTCTTTTTCGTATTTGACTAGCCTCTCATAATTATCACTGTAGATGTGATCTATTATTGATTTTTTTGTATGGTGCTTGATTATATGTTCATATGATTCTGGGCCAAGTCCACATGCACGACATGTAATATTTTCAAAAATTCCTTTGAAGTTGTTCTTTGTTTTTTGCATACACAGCTTGGTGCGCAAGATATCGCCTGAATGTTTTCCTTTAAGATGGCTCTTTGATTTACCAGTAAGGTGAGTTGGGTATCTAAGTTTATTGTTACAACTAAGTTTGTTGCGCAAATCATTCACTTTTCCATTGAATTCGCTTATTAAACGTTTATCGATTTCTTTACCCCACAAAGATTTAGATGATTCAGTTATGTCATCTGTTGAGGTGGGTAGGTTTAGCCCAACAAGATCTTGTTTTACCTCTTCCCACCAACAATTTGGAAAGCCGATTCGTCTTTGTTCGTTGAAGACTTGTTTTACAAGTCGGCTATTAGGGAGGCTGCTGATTTTGTGAAGAAACATTAATCTCATTTTCTTGAGTTGGAGTTCAATTGGAAGAATACCAAGTTCATTTAGCAGCCCTATGTTTGGTGTACTTTTTTCTAAACCCAATATTGTTTTCAAGGTTTTTGCTTGGATTTGTTCAAGTTTATTGCATTGTGTCTTAGTGATATTGGTCCATGTTTCTCCTGCATACAGGAGAATAGACTTTACTATGGAGTTATAGAGCAAAATACCATTTTCGAAGAATTGTTTTTTATCATACGAACTTCTCTTCAGTAATGATGATAGCTCAAAGCTCAGTTTTTTCAGGGGTGCTTTTCTTCGTTCTATCGTCTCCGTTAGAGAGCCCTGTTTATTCATGTACATACTAAGGTACTTATATGTGTCAACAGTTTCAATTCTTGTGTTATTAAGACTTATATCTAGGGACTGTCTTTTAGATTTGTTATTGCGAACTGTTACAATTTTTGTTTTAGAGTCTCCAAACTTCGTTAACTTTTCATTTTGAAATGTTTCTAGTCGTTCTGTTTGTTGTTTTAGCATGTTTGAAGTAACTGAGCAGGCCAGTATATCATCTTGATAAAGAAGTGGGTGTATTTTTAGTTTTCCTAGGTTTATGCCCAGGTTTTCTTCTTTCATAATTGGGGTGGTTTGATCGATTGTGTTTGCACAAAGTGGGGCACCCCAAATGGTTCCTTGCTTGACATTTTTACCAATCTTGGCTTGTTTTGTGTCTCCACAGGGAGTCCTGATTACTATTATACTTTTCTTATTCAGTTTATACAAATTTTTGAGGCTTTTTCCAGAGACCCCTGATTTGTATATATCAATAAGAGTATCAGTTAGCCATAGTTTGTCAAATGCTTTTTCAAGGTCCAGAAATAGCAAATGCACACTTTTTTTAAGGTATCGATAATAATCTATTATAGCTTGTATTGTGAATAGGTGATCTGTTGTTGATCTATGTTTCCTTGCACCTGCAGCAAATTCACTGAAGTGATGGTCAATCTTTTTTTCTTCCCTATTGTAAATCAGTTTTTCATACAGTTTGTAGGATATTGATGTAATAAAGATACCTCTCCAATTAGAAAGATCTTTAAAGGATCCTTTGTTTTTAAAGATTGTCTTTATTACTAGAGTATACCACGATTTTGGAAAAACTGACATTTTATGAGATGAATTCATCATCAAGAGAATTGATTTTTTTAAATCAAATCCTCCTTCAATTAGCACTTCGTAGACTAATCCATGGGGGTCTTGACACTTGCGTTTTTTGAAAGACTTAATGGCAATTTCTAATTCCTTCATTGTAAAGTCTCTGTCGTTTTTGTGATGTTTGCGTGATGTCTTTTTCAGTATTGCCTTAAAAATTTTGTTGTGTCTTTTGTAGATTCTTTTGAACCCACTTTTTGGTTTTCTGTTTTGCAGCAGAGCTTTAAAATATCTTAAGTTTGCTTCTTTTATTTCTTTGTCATCGGTTACTTCTTTGCCCTGTTGGTTTAGGATTGCTGTTGCATGGTCCTCTCTGTAGTTGGGCGGTTTTTTTCTAAATTTGAAAATTTTATTTCTATCTACGTTTCCCTCAGTAAGTTCTTTTATTTTCAAGGAGGTGTTTTGCTTTGTGTTCTTTAGTATTGTTTTGTTTTGGATTCCATTAAGGTATTTTATCTTAATTTCATATTTCTTTTTATTCCTAGGGTCATTGCTTTTTGATGCTTTGGTAGGTTTTCTTTTGAGGTCTTTCTTGCGCTGAGTTATTCTGTTTAATTTGCTGTTCTTGAATTTAGAGGTAGTTGGTTTTCCATTACTCTCATTACGTGTTATCACTTTAAACGAAAGTGCTAATATTTGCATGAGAATATCTTTCCATTTTTCATAGCTTTCTTTGCTATTATTTTCCCAGATTTTGCTCAGTCCACAGCTATGTTTGTTGGTGTTTTCCTTAAATGATAAGAATCCCGTATTGTTATAATGTAATGATTTCCTTGTTGAATAACTACCAATTGGTTTTTTCAATTTGAAGTTTATGATAAAAGCATTGTGGTCTGATTCCTGTAGTTTTAACTTAGAAAATTTTCCCTCTTTTTTAAGATGTGAAAGACAATATTGTCTACTTTCATCAATGCACATTTTTTGTATGGTGTTTGTTGCATGTGTATTGGCCAGGACATAATCAAGGATGGACTTTTTATCATCATTGTTTTTGTCTGTGGTGGAAATTCTGGACCATTTGCCATTACAAATGTTTAAGCAGTTTACTATTTGTAGGTTTTGCCTCTTAACTAGTTTTAACGATTTTGTTCCTGCATGAGAGACTTTTTCGTGGTTACCCCTGATGGAGTCTCCTATGTATGCATTAAAGTCTCCAATTACGACAAAAAGGTTTCCATTCTGTTGGGCGTAGAGGGCTTTTTCTTCTATGGATTTTAGGAAGACTTTAAGGTAACATTTAGGAAGACTGTAGAAATGGTAACATTCAAGAAATGATACTTTCACAAGCGCTGCAGTGATGTCTATTGAGACTTCAGACTTCAATAATGAATTCACGTTCATTCTTTTGCCAATGGAAACATTTTCAGAGAGTTGCATTCACTCACCTTAGGCTGCATTCACTTGCACAATCTTTTGAAAGCACTTAAACGCTCGTGCAGAAATCCGCAATACTAATCCCTTGCAGTAGTGTTCAGATTGCAAAATATTAATGTGGGAATTTCTGCACGAGCGTTTACGCGCTTACAAAACATTGTGCAATGTGAATGCAGCCTAAGGCTGAGTGTTTGAAAGCGTGATTCGTAACATGGTAATCTGTTGACCAAGGTTTTTACCCTTCAGCGTCGAAAAGTAAACAGGAATATAAAATTCGATTGCGACAAATCTAGCCTAGCTTTTTCAATCAGACTTGGCAAAGTTGTAGATTAACAATCAAGCAAAGGATATATCGAAAGAAAACCAAAAGTTTTTTGAGTACTTTTGGAGATAAATCCACTTTTCTGGAATCAACAAAAAGTTTTGAAAAACAATTTACAAAGCCAGCCTTTAACGGAAACATTGCGATCTCCATATCTTTCGATTGCCAAGACTATGTAGAACAATGCCATTTTTACCGATTTTCGATCGAACGAATAGTATTGGAGAAATTAACTCTTTTCTGTGGAGAGTGGTTTTGCAAAACGGCAACTCGCTGCTCACTGGAGCGGAAAGCAGAGTTACCTTAAAGCATAAAAACATGAATTTATTAGCGTAAGAAAGTATATACTAACGGAAATTATTGAATTTACGGCAGCTTTTTGTTGATATTCACTACTTGTGTTGGTCTCAAGGTTGGAATGCGAAATATGGCTAAATTTTAGTTACTGAGGAGTTAGATCGGTCATATAATGGATTAATTTAACGTATGTTCCTTCAAATGTTGTTGTTGCTGTTGTTGTTGATGGTTTTATCGTCGGCAAATTTTGGTTTTTTGCACCCCTAGGCAGTCATGGCTGGTATCAGCCCTGAGAAGAGAAGAAATGTAGTTACCTGATCATCCGTGATAACTGGATGTGTATTATACACAATCCAGATGACAGATTCATAGCATCCAGGAGTTGTTAATGATCCTTCGTAAGTGAAAAATCGATCCGCTTGCACTGAATTCATCACATTGGGAATCAACTTTTCTAAACGAAAGTCAAACATCTCTGATATCTGCACAAAATCTCCTGAAATAAATGAATTTGGAATGGGCTTGAATAGACCTAATCGGCTAAGGTTTGTTTTACCAATTTCAAGTCATGTGACAATACTCTGGGGAAGTTTTAGCATCAAGCTTCTTTCTGCACTCATTGCACGACTTTGCATGGCACGAAATATGTCAGAAAAATCAAAAGATGTCGTATCAAGAGATTGATCAAATAACTTGAAATGGGCGTAAACAAAACTTAGCTGATTTTGTCCATTCCTAACGGCCTGATGACATGAGAGTTTTCAACCTCGCGGTTGAATTTAAACCCACCTTGCAGAGTTGAAATTCCATCCCATCACTCCATTCATTCCTGGGGATGAAATCATACCCGTTGCTGAAATTTCATCCCATCTTGAGCTAGCAGAGCTGAAATTTCTGAGGCGTTAATTGTTTGCAAAGTTTGAATGGCCATATAATCGCAATCTTGTTTCGATCCTGGGGCTGAATTGGTAATCAGGGCATGCGTTACACATTGCAAATGTTCAATAGACCTTTTACCTATTCTGATAAGCATCAGAATCGAACGATATTTTGCAACGTTTTGTAGAAGTTTCGAATGTGCACAATAGTGATAGTAGCTCTAACACCACTCGATCGAACCTCGCGTATAAAAATGTATGAAAATAACGCTCGATCCAGGCTCTTTTCTAGAATAGCTAAAAGGTCTATTAATTTCATTTTAAATTATTTTTACTGTGTGAAAACATTCAGTTGATAAGACAAAACTGTTTACAATGTGCCTTGTTAAAAGATATAAAAAACAAAGAATTAATCAATGAATTCCTAAAACTATTTAATACATTGTCAGATAAAATTCCAAAAGAAAACTTTATTTCTAATTACTGTAAAGTCCCGCTTTTAAGAAACTGCATTATAAGAAACTCAGGCCTGATTTCGCTGAATAAAATACCTCTCTGCAAGAAACTATCCAGGCTGATTCTTGTACAGTTTCCTTTACAATGATAAATAGCAATATTATAAGGCGTATATTTGTAGGTTTCAATTCTCTAGAAACAAGAATGAATGTTTTAGCCCAAATTGTTATAATTTCAAGAAACTTTCAGTATTGGCTCAGCCTATTAGATCCTTGTACAACAGTGCATATTTGATATTCAAAAACGTTTCCTTAACAATTTTGATAGCTGTTTGGAATATAGAAGTGATTCTTATTATACCATGGTATACACACCCTGTTTTGAAGAAGTATATCTTAGACTGCGTTCACACGATGCCGGCAGATTTTGAAAACGGTGAAAAATGTGACGGATAGGCCTCCTGTTCACACGAAAACGGCACATTTTTTTGCCGGCAGATTTCGAAAACGGTAGATTTTGAAAACGGAACTCTAACCGGTATAAATTTGAAACAGCATCGTAAACAGATCATTTTTCAACGCTTTTGGATCGAGACTGGTCGATTCTTAGTGTGAAGGTACTTTTCTTCAGCATCAAAGTCCAGGAACGAGTTTTTACTGTGAATTTTCCTACCGTTTTCAAATTGTGCCGGCATCGTGTGAACGCTAGCTCAAATTTTGCTGCCGTCACATTTTTCACCGTTTTCAAAATGTGCCGGCATCGTGTGAACGCAGTCTTAACATAAGAAACCAATCAGGCTGTTTTTGTGAAACGAATTTCTTTAAGAGTTTCAGAAAGGAACAACAATAGAATTTGGCAATAATCCTTTCCTTAGTTTTAATTTGAAATTTGATAGCGAGGAAGACAGTTTGATTTGACGCGAGTTTTCATCTTTGGGGTGAAATGCTATGGCTCGCATTTTCATACCGCTGGTGAACATACGCATGTAATAGCAAATTCATTTCAACTCAATTAGGTGGGTTGACAACTCAACCCAGGGGCTGGAAACTCTCATGTAATCGGGTCTTAAATTTTGCATGATTTTTGTGAGAAGAAACAAGATTTGATTTCTGAACTAATCAACATACAAAGAACAATCATGAATCATGTTAGAATCACAGTAAATGTCTCAAAGATCTTTATTAGGATTGCATTAAAGTGTAAATATTCATTTGGCTTAATTAAAGATTTGACACATTTCAGAATTCTCACTTATTCTACGAAGCAAAATTTCCAACAATTAAACATCCTTTACTGAAAACTGCTTGTTAGAACAAGGAAAGATGTTTTAAACTATAGAATCAGTTGCTTTTGATTAACACCGCAATTCAAAGCGATTAGCGACTGCAAACAAAGGAAATTCTCTTAACCAGTAATTCAAAACAAACAAGGCCGCAAAAGTATCCCTGAAACCCAGGTAGCTAGCCCGCTTGTTGTGCATTCCAGAAATGGGTTTCAAGAGCAAACATGAGCATATATCGAAAGAAGGAGGATATCCAAACATCTACCGCGGGTATTTTACTTTTTTGGTTCAGAAGCTGAGCAGTAAGTATTTTACTTACACCCAAAAGACACGAGAATTGAATCGCCTCTAGATCAGCTTCCATACCAAAAATAAAGAATGCCCGTGGTAGATACGTAAATATATCCTTCTATTATCGATATATAATGATATTAAATTGGCCCCTTCTATCCAGTCATTTTAAGCCAAGCTCAAAAACGTTCTTGCTCACGGATCAAGGAAAGCTGGTTTTACATTTTCTCTTTTGTCTACCGGGTGAGTGAATAAAAACACCCGGCGTTTGAAAAAATCATAATCCCTGAATATCAAAGCAATGACATTGAAAACTGCCTTGTTTTATCCGCGATATGTCAAATTAGGTTCAGTAATTTACCCAGCAGCGTGCTGAAAGTCATCACTGTGACGTAAACGCATTAGGGACTTTTGCTTGAAATTTTAGCACGTTTTTAAGGTTTCTCAAAGGGACTCATTTTGGAAAATTGCCTACAGAATCTGAACGGAGTGACCGATTTTAGCCACGAAAATTTCTAAAAATAATTGAACATGTTAACTATGTAATGAAATATTGCAAAATATCATTGCTTATATACTCAGGAAGCAATAGCCTTTCAAACGCCGGGCGTTTTTTTTTGACTCACCAGTATTTTAGTTTTGACGAATGTATATATACAGGGTGTCTCAAAAAAATTGTTCGACGTTTGATTAAATACTAAAAAATAACGACATGCTGAATGGACCTTTGGTCAAGTCACCCTTGTCCTGAGATTTTAAATTAATTTTTGACACAAGAATCATGTAAATCCGATAAAAATTCATGGGATTACAAACTTTTGAAGTTTAAGTTTGTGCAAAAGCTGAAACCAGAGGCCTCGAAATGGCACTTTTGGTAAAAGTCCCATAGGCCGTCGTTTCTGTTATTTCTCAATTGTTTCAGGGCGAACCAAGTGGGATTCAAACAGGTATTCGATAACCTAACTGTCAAGCATATGGATGCTTTGAGGAAAAAGATTCAGTCTCTGGCCGATTTTCTTTTGAACCACTGTTTTTGGACCAATGCAATGTTAATGAATTTTGAGAATGATCGCAAGAAATAATTTACTTTAGAAGTCGTATTTGGTTTGCTCTGATATCAACGAGAGGTATGACATTGGATAAGCTTCTCTTACCTCCGTCTTCGACCTTTTTGCAATACATGTAATCTGGGGGGTCTCTGGTTTCAGCTATCGCATATTTTTGATCTTCGAGAGCTCGCAACTCAGTGAATTTTCAACCGATTTGCACGATTTTAGTCTCTAAAATTATTTCATAATCTCAGGAACAGGGTTATCTTTCCATGAGCATGTTCATGTTATCCTTATTTTTCAATATTTAATCAAATGTCAAACAATTTTTTTGAGACACCCTGTACTTTGTACATTTATAGGCTTAGAAAAAAGACATTGTAGACCTTCATAAACTATTGTCTTCTCCAAGATTGTATCAATTTTCCTCAACTGATTTAAGACTTACGATGTTTTTAATTTTTTTTTTCAAAATTTTCGATGAATTTGTGCAAAATTAATGAAAATGCCGCCATTTTGAAAATGATCAAAATATCAAAAAATTGCCACGGCAGATTTACAGTAAATTACCCAAAGTTCCTTTCAAGCACTTTAATTCAAAGAAAAATGCAAAGGAATTTTACACTCGCCTTTTTAAAGATTTGAGCCCAATGTTCGTTAGATGAGTTATATTGCAAAAAAAAAAAATGAAGAACGATCAATTATTCTCACCTTCGCTCGGAATTTTTTTCAAAACCTGCAGAAGTTGGGTGACTGGTGTATTCCTCACTTGACTTACTGGAACGAACGAACGCTGAAAGCAGAAACAGAAAATCGGATAAGAAGTAAAAAACATATCAGGTTTTCGAAAAACCATATCCTGCAAAATCATTACTTACTATATTGCTTGTATGAACATTTCTGTCTGTGTGACTGCGTACAGGACCAAATGGCATAACAGAAAAACCAGACCCAGGACCAGTAGGACCGCACCCTAACGGACGAAACCCCTGTGGAATACCCATTCATTTCTATGTTTCCAGATGACTGATGGGGTACACTGATCATGGGCTACTTGCTTTATCTGCACATTAGAGCCTATTCCCTGGTTCCTAGAAAGCTCCCTGTGGTGTAAAAATGTATCATCCTAAAATAAAGAAAGCTAAGTCAGTTGGTGTAGTAGTTTTGGTTTGTATTAGATTCGGGCATTTTGTGTGATATGAATCTTGTTCTAGATGTCAATATGAATCTTGTCCTGAGGAAACTGTAGGGCCTTGCTGGAATAGGTCAAGCGTGGGTCTTCGTCCCTTTCCACTGGAATTTCGTCTGTTGATTAGATGACCAATGTACCTGATCATGAATTCTTGCAGTTTATGTGGTATCCTTGGCTTAGTTATTTGTTTTAAGCGATAACTGTATTGGTCTTGTCTTCATTTGGAATGAAACTTCTGCGCCACCATCAAAACTCTCACGATGGAAAGGAAGAGGCATTCCTACAGGTCTGGTCCCTTAGGGTCCAGTCCTATTGGTCCTGGGTCTTGTTATTCCGTTATGCAGGACCAAATTAGTTTAAAGTAACATAGCATGAAAGAAGGGCACGTGCCCCTTCTGCTTCTATTGTTTTCAGCTATGGTGAACATCAAATACTATAGGCTTTATCTAGACTGCCTAGGTCCCCTTGCTTTAACTCCATTGAATTACTGTAAGGGATATTGTTTTTACCACAGGAAACAACCATAGAAAAGTCTGATCTTGAAGTAGTGTATTTTATACAACATCCCATGTTTAGCTAAATGCAAAGTATTTATATCGCAAGGGAAAGGTCGAATGTAAGATAACAACAGCGTTCTTTTAAGAACATATGTAAATCAAGCTACGTGAAGGTACCGGATGCATAATGGTGCTCTGAGATGGCTAGCAAATTGAATATTTATCTCGTTTCACCACTTGACTTGAATAAATATGTGCTACATGTAGGCCTTTTTTGTCATTTAAAAAAGCTTTTACCTGAAAAGGACGCTCAGAAAAATACTTCTGCTAGCAGCATAATTTTTTCCAGTCAAAATTTATTAGGCTGTTTACCGTAGGATTATTCAAGCTTTCTTGGAACAAATGCACAAAACATATCTTTGCGGTCAGTATATATAATCAAATACATTTACTCTGAAGAAAAATGTCTTAGAAAAGATCAAAACTCAACCTAAGAAAATAATAACGCAAAAACAAAAACGTATGGAAGAACAACGGATATCTTCTCTACCCAGACATAACTGATCAAATATTTCACAAAACGTTTATCAGAATTCATATTTTGATTTTGCTTCATGTTGTGAATGGGTGGTCAAACAGAACCAACATGTCACCAAACATTTCACCAAACATTTGGTTTGAAACCTGTGATCAGAAGGTGCCTATGCAGTCAACGAGAAGCTGCGGAGCATGCACAAAAGCATATTGATGAAAACAAAAGAGAGTGTTTGGCGAAATGTTTGTTGGAGTGGTCAAACAGATCCAACATCTCACACAACTGAGAAAAACAAAATTTGTTTTTGACCTAGATCAAACTTTGTCCAACACTACCAAACAAATGTTATGAGACCAAAAAAGGTGGCCAAACAAGCCCAACATTTTATCAAACATTTATTTTTAAAATGTTAGGTGAAATATTTGATCTGTTTGACCGGGGCTTAAGACAAATGACTTTTGGTTCACAAACAGAACACAAAACCTACCAGGATGAGTTTAATGTATTTGAAGAGATCTTTTTACCTGGAATAGAACAGCAACAACGGCGATGCCTCGATCTGACTTGGCAGCTTCTGCAAAGCTCTCAAATGTCTTTTTATCCCAAAACACCAAATGCAGCTGCAAAAGATTGTACAGTTGATAGCGACAAAATTACTTCTGTTTGCAAATATTCAGAAGGGAGTCGGAAACAAGTTTTCATGCACAGCTTCAAAGATGGTTACCATGACTGAAACTAAGGCCACGTTCACGCTGCTCAGTTTTTGTCATGATCCGTTTTTGTTGCATAGAAGCTACCTGATCACTTTACTCCGTTTCTGTACAAAAACGGAGGGAAAAATATCCGTTTTTGTCAGTTCACATTGATCCTCCTGATAATAAATACGGACCAAAAGAAATCCGTTTTTGTGCGTTCACATTGCTCCGGTTCTGTGAAGCTAAATATTGGAGCGTTTTCAAAAACCTCCGTTTCTGTGCGTTCACATTGATTCAGAGCGTTTTCAAAAACCTCCGTTTTTGTGGATATCCACTTTCAATAGCATTTTCGAAAGCCTCCGTTTATGTGGCGTTTTTGTGCAGATCAATGTAAACACTTTCACAAAAACGGAGGTTTTTCCTCTCCGTTTTTGTACAAAAACGGTGCAGTGTGAACAGAGCCTAAAAAAGAGACTCAACCACAACGCCGGTCGGCTTGACTGAGCAATAAATTGAGCTATAAGTGCTTTGATTAGACCCAAAAAATACGATAATTGAATCGCCTCCAGATCAGTTTCTATACCAAACAAATAAAATGTCCGCGGTAGATGTTTAGATATATCCTCCTCCTTTCGATATATGCTCATGTTTGCTCTTAAAAACCATTTCTGGAATGCACAATAATCGAGGTAGCCACCCGGGTTTCAGAGAAATTTGCAGCTTTGGTTGTTTTGAATTACTGGTTGAGAGAATTTCCTTTGTCTGTAATTGAGAATCGCTTTGAATCTAGGTGTCAACAAAAGCAATTGAAGCTATTGTCTTACAAAATCTGTCCTTGTTTTTCTCCCCGGAAAGAAAAGCATTTTTGTCCATTTGCTAAGCCGTGAACGAGAGAGTGTACTGACCTTAAATACCGAAACACTCTCACGGTCGGTTCAGTTGACAATTGTATCTCCAAAACATACCAACATGCAAAAAACATGCTTACCGCAGTTCGCGCGCAATGCAAATGTGATATCACAAGGGCTTGCTTGGACTGCCTTGGAGCGGTGCGAGGATGGCGAATAACTCACACCCTATCTTTTATTTCCTTTTACATTCGTTCATCAGTTTGGGTGCCGCAACTTTATACATTATTGTTTCAACCAATCAAAATACGGGGTTGTGCCATTCAAATCGGAAAGTACCACCCATAAATCCGGAGAAATTTCTCAAAAGTGTACCCATAAATCTGGAGAATTTTCTGAAAATCATACCCATAAATCCGGAAGTGCCAAAACAGTTCACCAAGAAAGGAATTTTTACACAATATACCCATAAATCCGGAAAATGCAAAAAAATTGTTGAAAACCATACCCATAAATCCGGAATCTATCATGAAAAATGGCACAACCCCGTACCGTGGATAAGTTAAGTTACCCCCTCCCCCCCGGGTTTCATTGGCAACCTTAAATTAGGCTCAGTGTTCCGGAGGTTACGGCAGGAGCATGCTCAGTTTTGGTGAAAAGGTTACACAAGTATTGCGGGCTCAAATTATTGAGCGACTTGAAGACCATTGTTTTAGACTCATTGCCAATGAGTTCTTCAATGGTCTTCCAGCACAACTCCGCAATAAGTTGTCTGCTTGAGGTACCAAAGTTACTATTTGCCATGATCCAAGCAGGACGATTTTGAAGTTGTTACATCTGGTTGATATCTGTACAACTAATATGATAGTTCTGATAAAGCAGGAGCAATGACCTTTTTTAATTATTGTTACATAATACAAAAACAACTACAATACAATAATCTGAGCCAATCATAGTGGGAAAAGACACAAGGTCATCTAGTCCCCACTATGAATGGCTCTTACAATGAATTTTTACAAAAACCTTCTTTAACAAAACCACAACCATATCACTACACCACATCATACCAATAGAGACTACACTGCATTAAGGTAGCAGATGACCACTAAGGGAAAATCTTTGATCTGAAGGAATAGCTTTTTCAAAAAGCTTTGAGATTTTAATTGCTATCTGCTACCTTAAAAAGGCAGCGGCCTTTCAGACGAGGAGTGTCTCTTTTTTACTCACATAAAACCGCGAGAGTCTCTTTCTTATGGCTTATATTCTTCCAGGAACTTCCATGTTACAAATAAACAAACGAGCGTTAGAATACCTTTCAGATGTATTTTTAGATTCAAAATATTTCTCATGCATCATGTCGGAGAATCAATAAAAAATTTACATACCTCTAACGGATAACTCTGCCCATCAATCTTGTGTTCTGATCCCCTTGCATTTTCACAACCAAAATGAAAATGAAGTTGCTTCAAAAAATAATCATTTGGTAATGTTCCACCCATCAATCGTACACTTGCACTGCTAGTCAAAGACAAAGTAGGCGCATGTCCATTATTCCTCAAGATACCACTGATCGGTCGTCCTTCAGGCTCAGTTCTTATAATGATATTTTTGCAAATCGTATCATTAATAACATTTTCTGATTTGATATTAATTGGTGATTGCTTTCTTCCTTGACAAGTCCAATCAGTATGTAAAACCTTCCACATTTCAGGCCCTGTAAATGTAAAATGAAGTTAATTATCAGATAACAAATAAGAATTTATACACATCTTCAAATTTATACTTTCCTCTACCAATAACAATCAAATATTGTTTTGACCAAAGCAGCATAGGTTCCAAATCTTTACTCAGGTGGTGTAAACTTCTATTATATTTCCCTTTGAATCGGAATTGAAAAGAAAGTTAAGGTGTTTGTTGGGACCTTAACTGTCTCAAAAATTGTTCGACGTTTGATTGAATACTGAAAAATAACGATAAGATGAACTGGCTCAAGGAAAAGTAACCCTGTCCCTAAGATTTTCAAATAATTTTAGAGACCAGAATCTTAGTTAAAAATTCATTGAGTTGCGAGCTCTCAGAGATAAAAATTGTTTATTCAATGTCATACCGCTCGTTGATATCAGAGCAAACCAAATAAAACTTCTAAAGTAATTTAATCCCTACAATCATCGTCAAAATTTGTTTAAGATTGCATGTATCCAAAACAGCAGTTTAGAAATTAATAGGTGGCAGATTGAGTCTTTTTCCTCAAAGCAGTCATATACGCTGGAAAGTTACGTTATCGAAAACCTGTCCAAATCCCATTTGGCTCGCCCTGAAACAATTAAGAAACAACAGAAACAATGGACCATGGGACTTTTATTACCAAAAATGCCATGTAAAGGCCTCTGGTTTCAGTTTTCGCACAAATGTGAACTTCAGAGACTTATTGCAAAACGAAACGATGAACTTACCAATTGGTGAGTCAGGATCATATGAAAATGCAAATTGTGCTTTTGAAGCTTTTGATGCAGCAGCTACTCTCTTGTTCCCATCCATTTCAGTAATATTCTGTTGTCCAGCACTTGTCAGAATATCCATTGGCTCTTGACTCGAAGTGGAATCCCCTTGCTTGTCTGACTGAGACTGAGGCTCTGCGGACTGCGGGGAGTTCTTCCTCTTATCCCCAGACTCTTTCACTCGTTCAATCATCGCTTCATTAATTTCTTCGATGATTTTCGCAGGTAGTTTCTCTTTAATTATTTTGTGATAGTGAGCTTCGTGATTTTGTTTACTTCTAACAGGACTCAATGAAACTGGATTGACAAATGTTGTTACGTCATTATGACTATGTATTTGGGCCTCCTCTGTCTGACTAGGTGCATTATCCAATTCCTTTACAGAATTACTGTCCTGTCTTTGCTGAAGTTCCGCCGGATTTTCGTTGTTTGCAGACAATTTTTCAACTTCAGCAGATTGTTCAGAGTCGAAGTTTGTATCAATTCGACGTAACTTAGGATGTAATCGAGACAATTTCAGTCCAGGCTCATTCGGCCTAATTTGGTTTGCATTCCTTGTGTTATCATCAGATTTCTCCTCCACACCAGCAAACACATCAACATTTCCACCTCTGTTTTCTTCATGTAATCGCACAGGATGCCTCAGATTTGCATTCAACTTTACAACGTTCTCTTCTCGCGATGTCCCGCGCAGTCCTAGATTCATTTCCTTGTCTTCATCCTTGTCAGCTTCAAATGAATGAATCAAAACACTTGTCACTGGCTCAACTTTGCCTAACTGCCTCAGGCTTCCGGTCGCGGTAGTCTTCCGCTCTGATTTAATCTCCGAGTTATCATCATTTGCATCATTTGCGTGCGATTCACTTTCATCGGTATTTTCATGCGTAACTCCACTAACAGCCATATTCTCTACATTATTTCCAAGCCTAGACAATCTGTGATGAAAAGACATCTTTCTTCCAACATCATTACTGCTTGTCGCACTGTTTTCGTTTCTGTTCCCAATATCATCGTTTCCATCAAGACGAATAAGTTTAGGTCTATCTTTAGTCTCCATTTTGAGGTGTGCAGGTTCTTGCAGCTCAACTGTGGCAGTCCCTGCAGAATCCACATCTTGTTTATTGATGATTCTTAGCAGAGTTTTCAGCTTATCAGTTGGCAGTCCTTGAAGTTTCTGTATGATATTATCATTGGCAATTCCACCGGCGTTATCTTCCGCAGACACAGTGGTCCTCGTCGCAGGACTTTGGGAAAGTTGGTGATCATCATCTGTTGCGAATTCTCGTACCATTGTAAGTTGAGTATTGACTGCAAAGAGGAGAAAAATATTTACGATTAGTGCAAGGTTAACAAAATGGAAAATAGACACAAATATAGCCATCTGGTGTTCGAGTGACCGTTGTGCCAGGGGAGCTATGAAATGCACAGCTCCATTTTTCTACGTTCCGTTCTTCTGAATCCTCTCCAAATTGCGAAAATACCCCAAGAAGACTATAAGAGGCTGCATGCAAATTAAACGCATGGAAGAATGTTTATAGAGGCTAAAGAATAGGCTACAAGACAAGGAAAAAGGTGATATGAATGAAGTAAACATTCATCAACACTAGCTGAGAAGATTAAAATGTCAGCGTCATCGAAAGCCGAAGAGCAGAGGACGTAACATATGACCGATTTTATCTACGAAGGCAAGCACAGGTCTAACTTGAGCCTAATCTAGCATATTTCAAACAGTCCTTTTTTGTACAAGTCTGACTGGATCCAAAAATGCAGCTTAGCCCAGTTACGCCAAATAACACCATGCGTATTTGCATCCAGCGTCCTAATATCGGTGTCCTAGAAAAAGGAAACAGATTTGGATGGGTTTAACGATGAAATTCTAGCTTGAAAGAATCCGAAATAAATTTTTAAGTCATCCTTAGTAGTTAATTTAAACATACATCCTTTTTCATAGTGGTCTTCTAAGAGTTGAAACATCAACCTTCGAAGTACAAATTTACCTCCAATTCACCAGTGTTTGGTATGAGGCCCTCGCAAATTCATCAAGCAAGGGACTTAATAAACTCTGACATAAAAATGCACAATGGATGAGTTATAGCAGATGCAATACGCGGTAAACTTATCATCAAGGGAACCTGGTAAACTTCCTTCACTTCATATACTGCTGTTAGAAAGTCAATTTAAACACAAGCAGGCCTACTTTCTAAATAAATTTTTTAATCACAATGTCTCCATGATTTTCAAATGCAAAATGCTCATAGAGCCACATTGCTGTAAATTGTGCCAGAAACCATATATCAGAGTAACTATTTGCACATGTTCGAATAAAATACAGCATCAAGCTGCAAGAAATTATATCGTATCTAGGGTCCGTTACGTTATTGAATGTCGCAGATTTGAGTACTTATTCAAAATTACAAATTTTTTAGTAAAAGAGGGCCAAATTCATTCAAATTCGTATCAAAATTCAAAAGTATGAAGCATATACGTTGAATTTCCGTTTCCTTAATGAATATTTTCTAGCTATCTTTTCGTAATGTTTAAAACCAGGAATGAATAAATTACCACCTAAGAAACTGGTCTTTGATACATAGTACAAAATAGACAATCTTAAGATGACAGCACAATCAATTTTAGCAGTTTCAAGTAAGAAACTCTCCTGGCTATATAATGTTAAAATTATTCAAGCTCATATGCCAAATCAGACCTAGAAGCTAAAACGTAAAATTCTCACCATGTTGATATGAAGCCAGCCAGATAATAGCAAAGAGCAACATCCCAGGAAACAATTTCATGTTCGTTTTCGTCATCAAACATCTTGCAGTGGTGATATAGTTTCTATCAAAACAATAAGATCTTCATTAACCATCTCTGAATAATTCCATTACACTTCCATATGTTCTTAAATGAATCAAAACACAAAAATCGTTTACAATATGGCGACAGATTGATAAAGTTTTCTCATCATAAATCTTTACTTGATCAAGCATGAATAAATTATGACCCAGGCCAGCTTGTTCTTTCACAAACCCACAAACGCTTCGCGCTCTGTTAAATGCGGGTCTCATCTTCTCGCTAAGGTCTATAGGTTTAATAAACAATTAGTTTCAAGTTGCAAAATTGACGGACTTGCGAATGATTAACAGTACAGTTTTGAAATGAAGGTAAACGCCAAAAATGATACAAAGGCTGTGATTGAAGACTTACGAAGACGGCGTTCAATAACGGGATTAGTAACGGGTAGCACACTCAGGCAACGTTCACACAACTCTGTTATAATTTCTGTTCGTTTTTTTTGTGGCAACGCTGCCCATTCATGTTGCTCCGCATTGCTAACTTCCTTTCCATACAAAGCCTTTTGTTAGTAGTTGTCAAAAAGGTAATCGCAAGTTTAAAGGCTATTGTAATCAACAGCTGATACAAAGGAATGTGAAGCGTTTTCAAATGTCTCCGTTTTGTGTTCACACAGAAAAATGGATCGTTTTTAAAACGCATCGTTTTCAAATTTATTTACTTTCATGGCACAAGCGTTCTCGAATAGGCCTATCTTCAGAGCGAAGGTGAGCGCATGGCAAAAGCGGCTAAGGTTTGCTCCGTTTTCGTATGAAAAGGGGGCAGCGTAAACGGGGCCTCATTAACCGAAGTGTGCTTTGATGGGATACACGATCATACACTATACCAGGTGAGTCCAAAAAAAGTTTACGCGTTTGGCGGGTTACGAATAAAAAGTATGTGACCGATATTCAAAAGTAAAATGATAATATATCAGTCAAAGGCTAACTTAGATGAGAAAATTTTGTTTGGTAAAATCAAACATCTTTAAGACCCAACAACAATCAAAATGCTTCTAAGGGGTTTGTATGGGAATTGAGAATTTCACATTCCATTCTGGTCCATGAGTTATATAGCATTGAAGTTTACATTGCCAGTTTGAGATGCTGAATTCCAATTTCAATACAAGGCAAATCATGGACAAGAATGGAAAGTGGAATTCTTGTTCCCAAACATGCGCTTTAAGATGCGGGATACCAAACAAAATTTTCTCATCTAAGTTGACCTTTTTTTTAATATATTCCATTAAAAATTTACAATACATGATTACTTACCATACACCTAACACTACCCTACTACGAAGACGATACCCCAAGGAGCAAAATATTTTGTCTACCCAGGGGTCATAAACATAAAAAGAGATTAGTAAAAAGACAAACAGAGCTAAAAGTTAAGGATTCTTGCAACCAAATAATTGCAAGTGAAGATTGGGAACGTTTAGAACCATTAAAGGCAGTGTAAAAAAACGTCTATTATTTGGTCGCAAGCTTCCTTAAGACATTAACTACTGAAATACAGACACATATAGAAGGGATTTGGGTGCTCTTTTCAGGGATTCCAGTAACCTTCAACCAAAGCATTCTGTCTCAGAAATGTACTTAATTGTTAAATTTAAGATCATTTTATTGGCTTCAGTCAAAGTTGACCTTTGACTGATAGATGAACATTTCAGTTATGAATATCGGTCACATACTTTTTATTCCATAGCCCTCTAAACGCCTAAACTTTTTTTGGACTCACCCGGCATAACAATTCACATGAATCATACACAGTTGAATTAGGCCTGAAGTTTCATTGCATTAAGATCGGTCATATTGCTCTGCAATGTGTCTCAAAATGTTGCACTCTGCTCGTTATGGAGCATCTTTCGATTTTCATGTTGTTGATGGTTTGATTAGAAAAGGGTTTTTGTCTTGATAACAATATTGGTCTTTGAGAACAACATCCTCATTCACACTTGCAAGTTAAACCAGCTTATAAACCAAACAGAGTTATCCTATCCTGCTTCCTAAACAGTTTCCCTTAGTAAAAGATGCAGTTTGCAAAACTTTGCAATCAGTTTGCATTTAGCATGCACTATTTTGCATTATAGTTTGCAAGTTTGTGCAGAGTTGTTGCAAAGTTGCATGTTTACAAGAATCTTTAAACAAACTGTGCAACTGTTTTGGCACGAAATTCAAGCATTTTTTTAGATAAAGCTGGTTCAACTTGTCAGTGTGAATGGGCACTAGTTTCGTTGATCAGACAAGTGGACAGCATTTGATTATTATTATCATTATTATTATCGATTTATTTAAAGTTGGCTTTCTATGTAAATAGCTAAAATAATAGCTAATTAAGGCCAACTATAACTAAAAGAAAATAGATTATAATTTACAATAAAAAAGAACATTAATAGAAGACAAAATTGATTAATCTAAAAACCCCAAATCTTTTATAAAAACTCTACACAATCTGCAGGTGCATGAATCGCCATTCCACTGTTTTATTTTTCTTTTGAATTCTTGAATTGTGCTACTGTCTTTCAAAAACTTGGAAGTGACGACCATAAAAGGCAGCCTCTATATTGAATATTCTCTGTACCATATATTGTCGTCCTTTCGGCAGTTGCAAATGATTTATATTCCGCAGGCTATAATAGTTGTCTCTTTGGCACTTGACTTTGGCACTTGCAGAATAATCGCGTAGCCAAGGAAACAGCGGGCGTGAAGGCATTTTCCTTAGCCTATTAGACTGCTCTTATATAATACCGGCATAATTTGAAAACGGAATGAAAAGTGCCGTTTTGGCCTCCCATTTACACGATGACGGTAGGTTTCCCTGGGGGTGAAGCTACCCAGGACTGGGGACGGGGACAATGAGCGATAGGACACCTAGTGTTAGCTGACTAGTGTGTAAGATACGTATTAACTATTTGTAAACAACCAATCTTAAGGAATGTTAAATGAAGAAAGATATATATTTATTCCATTCAGTTCCCAAGGTCAAAGCTTACTGTCATCGTAAAAAAAACCGCTGGGCCTCTACAAGCTGCGCATTGTCTTTCTTTCCTGATGGGGCAGGAACTGCTACACAGCAACAGCAACAAAAACATTCACTTTAATTCACTTCAATAGACCTTTTAGCTATTCTACAAAGGAGCCTGGATCGAGCGTTATTTTTATACAATTTTATACGCGAGGTTCGATCGAGTGGCGTTAGAGGTTCTATCACTATTATGCACATTCGAAAATTCTTCAAATTGCATCATAACATCGTTCGATTCAGATTCTTTCCTCAATCTCGTCCCCAGAGTGAGTTCGTTGCTCTACCTCTATGTACTCTGGGATACAAGAGGCCGTTCGGCAATCTGATTGGCTGTTCGCCATTTTGCACCGATACTTCGTTTTGCGCTGGGTAAACAGCCGCGGCATGTCAAAATTCAACGTAAAACCATATTCTTTACCTATTCCGACCATCATTTGCAATTTATTTCCAAAATTCAAAGAATAACAAGCCATTTCATTTTCGAAGCTGCGGTGAAAGTTTCTCGAATTTGGAACTTAGGCCCATTTTTGCTCCAAACAAACCGAGCTTATTTTCCCATTAAACATACTTACCAACCCAAGATTATCCCTCAAATACCTTCAAACAGGTTGAAATAAGGTCCTCAAAGTGTTGGTTTTCACTTTCTCAATTCATCTTCTGCAGAATTCGTGCTAGAGCAACGGCCATTTTCTGTTGATTCGCGTTGCCTAGCCAACGGTGAAATCCATATTGGCTTCCAAATGCACCCAGATTCTGGGCGCATTTGAACGAAGTGTACCAGGGTGTTCATTCGGCTTCGTAATCAGCGTATGACGTAAGAACACCCTGGGAACGAGATTGTTCTTTCCTAGAATAGCTAAAAGGTCTATTCAGGATACAACTGTTTCATTTCTGCTATATGTCTAAGACATAGCCTGTGTTATAACAGATGTTTTCAGGCTATGGCCAATGTTTAAAACTTTTTCAGGTCATCTTTCTCAGCAAATTACATCGATAATCGGGGCGTGTAGTTTGTTGTGGACCTTTCATAAATAATCAAAGCATAAAGGACTAAAAGCGATGCTAAATTATTCAAAGACTCACACTCAAGAACGAAATAACGTGTATATACGGGATCATCTCTGTTTTATCTCACTGTTCTACGTACAAATTCCGATGCAGCTGTTTGAGTTCTTTGTAACGCTCAAAGAAATGAAATTATGGTCAGTCTAAGTTCGCAACGATTACAAGTTAAAGATCGAATGTTTGTATGAAAAGATTCTTGGGAGAAATGGAAATTGCGGAGCCGCAAGCCGAAGCTTCGAAAGCAGACGTAAGAACGATATTTTAGCTCATATTTTGACTTCGTAGTAGAAGTTAAGATCATAACGTGATAAAGAAATTCGCTTTTGTTATCCATAACATAATTCAGACTTTCGATGCAGTTGAAGTTTCAAAGGTGGCGTTTCAACAAATCCATGGCTATTTACCATTCTTCTACATTAACACCTCCCTCTGCTTAAATGTAACAACTGTATTTGTGATATTTCCCTCTTTATAATACTTCAAACTCCTGCTTTGCGGAAGAAAGGTCTTTGTGAAATACTATGCTCCTAGCGGCATCGTATTTATTTATAATTTTGTCATCTTACTAATTCATGAGAATATACCGGGTGAGTCAAAAAAGTTTATGCGTTTTTTTATATATATTCAATTTAAAAAGTTTACAATAACGAAATTACCTAAGACACTAACTACAAACTACTGTACCACACTACAAGGGCGATACCAGGAGGAGCAAGATATCATGCCTACCCCCTGGCATTTGACATAGAAGATCTAGAATACAACTAATCATACGACACACAAAAACGATCTTACAAATAAACGAAAAAGAAACATTTTTAAGGAGAGAGGAGAGTTTACAAGTTTTCATTACCAACTTATTCAAAACGTTTTGAGTCCTGGATATATTCTAGTGTTGCTGTGAGAATTTTCGCATTTGAATTAAACGGTAACTGTTCATGGCCATATAGGATGATTTTTAACAACTTTATGCGTTTGGCACGCTATGGAGCAAAAATTATGTGACTGATATTCAAAACCAAAATGTAAATCTATCAGTCAAAGGCTAACTTAGATGAGAAAATTTCTTGGTTAAAATCACACAATTGTAAGACTCAACAAGTAGAACAATGCCTGTAAGGGGTTTGTGTGGAAATCGTGAATTCCACATTCCATTCTGAACCATGATTTACGTGGCATTGAAGTTTGCATTGCCAGCTTGAGAAATGGAATTCGAATTTCAATAGAAGGTAAATCATGGAGCAGAATGGAATGTGGAATTTTTGTTCTCAAACATGCCCTTTACCAGTATTTTCCTAACTTCTGGGGTCTATAAGATGGCGGATACTAGAAAACAAAATTTTCTTATCTAAGTTAGCCTTTGACAGATAGATTAACATCTTATTGGTTTTGAATATCGGTCACATACTTTGTAATCCACAACCCGCTAGACATGTAAACTTTTTTTTTGACTCACCTGGTACATAAAAATGTTTGAAAGAAGGCGATTTGCAGATACAACAATGATTCCGAAGAAAACTGCGTTGAGAGAAGTCTAATCACATTATAGCAACTTAAAGTAAATCAACGGGGTTAAAAGCAAACTTAGCTAAGGGGACTGGGTAATCTAAAAATAACCTATTGTATTTGATATTTTCGATCTATGAAAACAATAAGAAGATTAGTGGCGCCTGCCGTTCTTTTGTGCTATGTTTAGATTGTGTCGCTTTATCTCCGTTCATTTGCTTTAAAGTTGTGGGAGAGGTGGTGATTTGAAAACTGTTGCTTGTGCTGATACTATTTTCTGCTTAAATACCCCAATAGTATTTCAGCAGGTCCAGGAAGTCTATTTTTTAATTCAGCAAATCTTTAGGTAGGATTTATGGATCCCGAAATACATTCATTCTTTCTTTACAGCAACCACATAAAAGAAACTGTGGTAGTAGTACCTTCAAGAAAAATAAAAAACTTTACTGGAAGCGATTTGCGGTCAAGATATTTTTAAATTTCGGAAACGAGTTTTAAAGCCTGTTTTTCATAATCACAATTTGTGGAATATCATCGCTAATCCCGTTGGCGAAGATCGTCCTGGAATTTCGATTTAATTAAAGCCAGGCTTGAAGTGTTTTTAAACAGAAAAGTTACGACCAGTTTAGACAACATTCAAACGGTACCGATACGGATCCGAAGCTTCAATGGTACAGTGTAAACGACATTTTAAATGTCTAAATGATACTGTAACGCTTTCAGGATTTGGTTCTTTCTTGAATTGTCTGTTCAAAAGGTGGCCACCCTTAAAGGGGCAAGGTCACGTAACCGTAAACAAACCTGTTATCTCTAAAATCTATATTGTTGCCCACACGTGGCCATTGTACTTTATTTATATAATTTCTTGTAAGTTACTAAAGAAGGAGCGCCTTCACATAATTTAATAAGACATCGTTTTCCGGATTTTCAGCTCTGCATCAAATCATTTTTTTACATCCACTAAAAGATTACAATATAAGTTTACAAACTACACTACTTTACAAAATTACTATACAAATATACAATACTACTAGAAACGATACCCCGAGGAGCAAAGAGGCTATGACTACCCCGAGGCCAATTTAAAATAGAGATAAAAACTAGTGTCTGTCTCAAATTACATGCCACCACGAGAAATGTCTGCAATCAAAAGACTAAAGTGATTGAGTGGTAACTGACATTATTACAGACATCGCGTGGTAACAAAGAAATACACGTATTACTTAAATGGGACATCAGATCATTGAATCAAATTTCACATTTTCGCTCATAGCTATTTCGTATTTTGAGTGTTCTCAACTACACTTTAAGTTTTTGGCTGAGTGTATTTGCAATATAGCATTTAGCCGTTTCTTTCTGGTTTGGTTTCAAATGTGTTCAATTGATAAGCGCATCTTACGAGGGATTACATATTACGTATTAAAGGAAAGGCGATTTTGTTCACCACAACGATAGTGATTGGCTATGATAGTAGTATATTGACGTCATTGCAAGTTTAGGAGGTTTATGAAGATATGAATGACTAAAGGACGACAAGTCCAGGGTTGGTACCACTAAAAGGTTATACTGTTACGAATGGTGCATCGTACTTTTTTGCACCACTTTTCATCTTTTCTCTGCGAAATTACGCATTCAAATAAGCAATTTGTGCGTCGTGACGACATCAAGTACGCAGATTTCTCCAAGCAAATTTCGACAAGACGAAAAATGACGGAAAAAGGTACGATAAACCATTCGTAACAATAAAACCTTTCATCTAATCACCAATACTATCGACCTCCAACTTTTCCTTTAAAAAGTTTTTGGAGCATCCCTATTTTCTGGTTTTCTCCTCCTCAGAAGCCGAGGCAAGCTCCTTGAAAATTACTTGCTCGCGCTTCGATATACTCACGTAGTTTTTTCCTTCCTACTCGGCGCTCTATTTACGCAGTGCGGCCTTCAAAAGTGCACTCGATGGTAAAAAAAAAACGAATTTGCTAACTTTGCAAAAACATTGTTGTGTTAAAGAATCTGAATGTTTTGAAAGCACTCGTCATTGAAAAGAAGGCAGGAAAATGTGCTTATGGCCTAAAGTCATCGCTAGATGAGGAAAGTTTCCCCGATAAACCTGTTGAGATCTTTCTACTAAAGAAATGTCGAAAAATGGTTTTAACGTCCAGTAAAGCATCCTTTGCACGCCTGTTGGGTTACAAAAAGTGTAAAGTGTTCCTGAAATAACAACTTACAGGTGTCTCATAGAAAACAGCAAAACTTTTTATTCTACACGATTAGGTTTGAAACGAGCAATTCAATTCCATAATTCTTTATGACTGGAAATCTAAATAATTGAATTCGAGTTTGATCTTCCACTATTTGCCAGTACCGTAATCCCTTTGAAGTGACTACTTATAAAAATCAATGTAAACTTCGTTTTTGTAGGTATCCACTTTCGACAACCTTTTTGAAAACCTCGGTTTTTGTGCTGTTTCTGTGCAGATCAGAGTGAGATGGGTGGTGTGAACAGTTTGACAAGAACGTCCGTTTTTGTAAAAAAATGGATCAGTGTGAAAGGGTCTCGATCAATCCCCTGTTTCAAAAAATGATAATGTAGATCAATCTTATGTGGGTTTGGAGGCCCTTTGAATTGAGCTTCTTCGTGCAGCAGTAATTTGAGCTCATTTCTGTCGTAATTTGTTGATTTTGTTCCATCATTTGTTCTGTTCTTAGAGAAAGAGAGACCCAAAGCTGGAAAAGAATTATGTAGGAATTTTAGAGTATTAAGGTGGTCTGAAAGTTAAATTGAATTGGTTTTCACTTACGATTTTCAGGAGTCTTTAACGTTGAAGAAACGACTTTCCCTTTATACAAGATCAAGACGACTTTTGTGCCAAAATGGATTTTACCTGGAAATCAGAAAAGACGGAATTGTTCAAGGCACTGATGACAGAAACAGTCCCTTTTGTAAGTAGATGAAATTGCTGTCTACTAACACTAGTGTGCAGAAAAATTATCTTCACCAAGACAAAAAACAAAAAGTATACACTGCCGATGGCACCTTCCTCACCTTTTGATAGAAACTGGATGTGTTGTTGTAAATAGTAGGCTTTAATTAGCTGTAATTTAGCAATTCTTATTTTCCTAGCCTACTTTAAATAAATGATTAAAAATAATAAATAATAATAATAATGTTAGACTTACGATAGACTAATCACATGGCCGTAGTTATCGCTATTGAAAGGCTGCCGGACGCTCCTAACCACGACTGATAATTAAACGCCATTATAATCAAACGCAAGTATAAGCGGTCTCGGTTTGGTGTAATAGTTTCGTTTTGAATACTGGGACTCAACGTAATCAGTCTATGGATGTGTTTAGGGCGTAATTCCTTTGATTCCAGAAATCTTGAGACTGTACTGCTTTCCTGACTGTGACTAACACATCATTTTGGGACAAGTGCAAATGTTGTAATAATAGCATCCATTTCCTTTGATTTGATATGCGAAAAAGACAACGATCAGCAGCGATTGCAAACAAGTTATTTTGCATCAGACACATGGTATACCAGAGACAGCTATTGAAACTTACTACCGTACCTATTCGATGTATACTCACGTCTACTCTAAAAAGCCCATTTCGCATGCATTCCAACGGAGTTAGCTACCTACATGTTACAGGTTGCCTTCTTTAGGTTGTTCTATTTGCATATGCAGGTAGACTAATTGAAAGCTTGCAATTACTGATCGATGACATAAAAAACCCACACTTTTAGTGCTCAAAGATTTTAGAGAAATAACGCATGACGTCTTTCGGCTATCAATCAAGTTCATTTTAGTCTCTATACTTCATATCATAACAAAAGCAGGAAAAAGGCTTTTTGGTTTCAAGGTCCCAAGGTGGACAATGAACTTCCGAGCAGCCTTCGCTAATTGGACTCAAGCTAAAACGATTTTATCTGGACAACTAAAAATCTATTTATGCTTCCGAAAGTCAACAGTTTTAACCTGATTACTATATCTCTTTGTTTGACATTTTATTGTAATATCTTGTAGTTTTAGATACAGGGCACTCGTTGACAAACAGCACTTCATGTGTTGAAAAAGCTACCATGTTTTGATTATCATCATCACAATTGTACGTCACGGACCGTGAACGTTCGAAGGTAAGCTTCTTCTTGGCCCACAAAGCACTGAACCAAGGCCGGTACCAGCCATAACTGCCTAGGGGGCGAAAAACCAACATTTTTTTCCGACGATAAAAGTATCAACAACAACAGCAACAACAACAGTTGTAGGAACATACTTTAAATTTATGCATCATATGACCGACCTAGCTCCTCAGTAACTAAAATTTGGCCACATTTCGCAATCCAACCTAACAATCAACACAGTTAGTGAATATTAATAACAAATATGCGATAAATTCAAGAATTCCTGTTCGAATTTATGTTTTATCACAATTAAATTCATGTTCCTAGATGCATTATATCTCCTCAAAATCATCCAAAATTAGTCATTTAAATCACAAAAATTCCGACAAGAGAACAAAATATTCCTACAAAGGGGGGGGGCACTCCGCCCCCAGCCCCCCACTGGCTTCGGCCTTGCACTGAACTTGCTGCGGATCTCTCTCTCTCTTTTCAGCACAAGTCGTACGACGTACAATGTGTCTTTTCTCCCACTTACTGCACTGCGTCTTGTGCTGAAAAGAGAGAGACTTATAGCAAGTCCAACATGGCATGAGAATTCATTCAATAATCTTATATTTCTCTCTGCATTTCCAGCTGTTTTGCATGTACTATCAATCGGTGAAAATATGCTAACAATGTGGGGAGCAAAAGCTGAAGCATACCTGGCTGTAGATCATGATGGCTATGTTTACACGACGGTATGAGGCCTAAATTCTTCTCGAGCATGCACTTTTCTTTCATATCATTTCCTCTTCTGCTTTTCACCTTCTGGTGGTTTTAGGTTTTTTTGCTTCCATGAAATATCGTTGAACTGGAAAGAATAAACATAGACATCAGAGGCTCTAAATTCAAAAGACAAAAGCTTACAATAGACCTATTTTACAATTAAATTCAGTTCGAGGCAAATGATGTGATTCCTTGTACAGTAAGAAATCCATGAAATACACCATATGTATTAAGGCCAATTTTCAGTCAGCGTAATTTTCCGAGCGGGTGGAATTTTAGACAATAAAAAGTTGCTTGGCCGTAACTATCTATTCAATTTAAGAGCGACATTTTCTCCCGCAAACAATAGAATTTCCGCCCGCTCGGAAAATTCCACTTACTGGAAATCAGCCTTTTATGCTGCAGATACAGAAACAAAACTATTTTATGCGTTGCTCTCAGCAACGCACGCTTTTGAGATTTCGATCCACATTACATCGAAGCAAATGATGTTCCTGGAAGTGTTTCAAAAGAACTGACGTCATTGTGAAAATGGTCTATTTGGCCGATGTTTGAGTTCTGTTTTTGCGACAGCTCAACCTTAGAACTACAGTGGATGGCAAGGATCTGATCTGAAAAGGACTGCGACAAAAATTTTCTTTGAATGGCACAGCAGAATTTCCAAAAGTCGGTCTTACCAGATCAAAATAAAGAGATCCAAAGATTACTTATGCAATGTATAAACAATTCGATGTTAGCATGGTCGCAATTTCACTGGAAAATTTTTCCAAACTATTCATAAAAAAGAATGGTTTAACCAGGAATACCAAAATGTTTTTGCCTACTTGGTAACCAAAGATATAACGTACTCTGATCTGTTATGTGCACATTCATATTTACGTGATTCGACAAAGAAACAAGTTTCAAACTGGTCAAGATAAAATTTTTGGCACATCCCGCATAAGTACCAAAAAAGTTGGCTTTCCGAAAGCGTCTCGTCAGCTTTTGTCATTCTGATCCTAAAAAGCTGCAATCGATCATTAGTACTATCTGGCGCGATTCCAGCAAATAAAGACTTTCAAATCGACTTACACGGGATTCAAGCAATTCTTCGCAGATTTGATCAATTTGTAATCTTCTTCGCAAGATTATGCTGCAAAATCAACTCAAAGACGTATTTACAAGAATCGGATTGCCAAAGATTAAAATCAAATTCAATTTGACAAAGCCTTATTAAGTTCGCGAAGCAGTATCTAGCCGTATCATGCACAGTAAACACCTGCAAAAAAACTGCGGGTTAAAGGGGCAGGGTCACGTAACCGAAAACAAACCATTATTTCTATAATCTTTATTGTTCCCCAAACCATGGAGCACCGCGGACACCTTAAATTTGAACAAAATGATAACGAAATGTTTATTTGATACATTCAATACTACTACCTTGATTTTCGGTCAATGCTACTACCTTAACTGCGAGCGAAGCGAGTAGCCTTTCCGGAGGAGCGAGCGAGGTAGCTCGCCTCGCTTGCAGTTAAGGTAGTAGTATCGAATAAACATTTCGTTCAGATTAAAGGTGTCCACGGTGCTCCATGCCCAAACGTGGCAATTGTGTTATGCATAGATTTTTGTGGATGGAGGTGAATCCAAAAGAAAGTTACTTCCAAGAATCTACCAATATCTCTGCAATTGTACAACATATGAGTGTTTCGTTTGTATCTCTACGAAGCTCAAGAGTCCATCTTCAAAATAACACCGTCATTTTGAGAAAAATAGTGGAAAATCTCTATGATAAGGCCTATCAAAAATACTGCAAAATTGTCATTTTGAAAGAAGTTTGCTTACGTTACATGACCAAGCCCCTTTAATTTTTGGCAAATTACGCACCTTCTTTAAAAGAAACACTAAACTAACAATAACTTTAGTTAGCGAGTGCGGCGATTTGGGAAGTAAAAACAAACTACACCAAGATGGAATGGAATGAAAGTAAATAACAGGCATTTCTTGTTCTCTTTACATTACATGATGCCTTTGCCACCCTCCCCCACCCATCTCGTGACCGCTCATTCATGCAGTCAGTTAAGTTCTGTTGGCATTACATTACATAATCAATGCCGTCTCCTCATCCTCGTCTCAAGACAATAACGAAATCAGACCATAGTCTTTTGAAAGAAAAATACGCATTCAATTGTATTCCGTAGAATAAGAGACTGATTAACAAAGTTTTGTTGACACCACCTCTGACTTTTTCATGATTGTGCATATATCGTTTCAAGTTTCCAAATCAAGCAACGAAATTTACAGGCCTGAGAACTGTTACTTGTGTCACATCTGTTTCTAAGCTTTTGAGACAAAGACTACTAGTATACATCGAATGAGTAAAAAGAATCCCTGTTTGAAGGCCAATACCCCCTGGATATCACGGCAATCATATTGGCAAGTAGATTATTCCTTAGTGAACATATTCAACTGTATTTTAAAGCTTGACTGACTGAAATCGTCCAGTCCGTACTGGAAGTATACGGAATTTTCGAAAGAAGGTTTCTTCCAGAAATCTTCAAAACTGGCCTAAAACCGCAATCAAATTATCCGAATATTTCTACTTTACAATGATTGTTTCTACATGCTCTAGCAGGAAAATCTGGTTGTGACCTTTGGCTCACTTCGAAGGGTTTCTTGAAGGGGCTTTCTTGCGAAATTTCTCATAATCTCAGGAGCGAGTATCCGATTTCAGTTAAGTAAGTTTCAAAATTCACTTCAACATGTCCACAATTAGAAAATATCTTTCTTAATACTATC
Source organism: Aurelia sp. 3 sensu Dawson et al. (2005) (assembly GCA_964020215.1). NCBI lineage: Eukaryota > Metazoa > Cnidaria > Scyphozoa > Semaeostomeae > Ulmaridae > Aurelia > Aurelia sp. 3 sensu Dawson et al. (2005). The sequence continues at coordinate 3,124,887 of OZ026583.1, read as the reverse complement.
ATCTTAGTATCCAGGCGCAGTGGCCTTTGAGACCCAGTTTACATGATGCCGGCAGGATTTGAAAACGGCAGAATTTTGTGCCACCTTGGAAAACGAGCCAAAGTTTTCTTAAGGATCGAAAGCAGAGGACTGTCCTGAATGGTCAGAGTTCTACTTGGGGAGATATTTCAGCCGGGGTGCCTCAGGGCTCTATTCTGGGACCTCTGTTTTTCCTAGTGTACATAAATGATCTAGCCGTTGGCTTAAAATGCAATGTTAAGTTATTTGCTGATGATACATCATTGTTCACAGTGGTTGAAGATTCCAATACAGCAGCCAACGATATGAACCATGACTTGAATTCGATAAGTCAGTGGGCTCACGCTTGGAGAATGTCTTTTAATCCTGACCCACAAAAACAAGCTGTTGAATTAACATTTTCAAGGAAGAAAATTGAAATTGATCATCCAGTGATCCACTTCAACGACATACCTGTGAAGAAAGTAGATGAACATAAACATTTAGGAATTACCTTGGACTCAAAGCTATCTTTTTCAGCTCACATAAAATCAGCTATTTCAAAAACTAGAAAGGGTATCGGTTTGCTGAAATATCTCTCCAAGTATCTGCCTAGGCATACTCTAAATGAATTATATAAACTTTATGTTCGACCCCACTTGGACTATGGTGATGTTATTTACCATATCCCTGCTAAAGTATGTGAATTCAGTCAAAACATTATTTTACCAAATCTAATGGAAAAGCTAGAGTCTGTTCAGTATTCTGCTGCTTTGGCTGTAACAGGAACATGGAGAGGAACGTCTCGCGACAAGCTGTACACAGAGCTTGGATGGGAGTCATTAAGTTCCAGAAGATAGAGCAGGCGCCTTACCTTGTTCTACAAGTTTGTAAATAATCTTTGTCCTGAGTATACAGTAGATCCGATTCCCCCTCTTCATCAGTCGCAGTACCGTCTTCGTGATCAGGATGTCATTGCGCGATTAAGGGCAAGGACAGACAAATTCAAATCTAGCTTCTATCCAAATTGTTTGTCCGAATGGAATAAGCTTGAGCCTGAATTGAGACTTGCACCGTCTGTTGCTGTTTTTAAGAAAAAGCTCTTATCGATAATCCGCCCCCCTGCAAAATCTGTGTTTGGAATTTACGACCCAAAAGGATTATCCTATCTTACCCAACTCAGGGTTGGTCTAAGCAAACTGAATTTCCACAAATTCAAGCATAATTTTAGGGATACAATAAACCCAATGTGCCCAACCAGCGATGGCATTGAGGATACGGAGCACTTTCTGTTGCTCTGCCCAACTTTTGATGCTCAACGTCGGGATCTTTTCGCTGGAATTGTTGAATTAATACGACCATTTAGGCAAATTACCGATCTTTCAAATGATTCTTTGACACAGCTTTTATTATATGGTGATCAAGACCTTTCTACTGAATTGAACAGAAATATACTTGAATTGACTTTGCGCTTCATCCATGATACTGGTCGCTTTGATTAAAATCATTTGCAACGTCCGTACCAAGCAGCCACCAAGTCCTTTAAAGTAAATGTTCTTTTTCTTTGTAATTCTGTTTCACATTAGATGCCAGGCAGTCTTACCATCTTTCAACTTCACGGAACGACTTGTTCTCGTGACTACATGTTATTTATCTGAAGCCCTGACCAGACATCTAATGTCAAACAGAAACTAGCACATTATCCATTAGGTCTTAAATCGTAGTGTAGCTGTTTGTCAGTTTAATGTTGCGTGTTTTCTTATTGGTCATGGGGTAGTCATTATATTTTCGCACCCCATGGTATCGTCCCTGTAGTGTAGTATAGTAATTAGAAATTTTGTATGGTAGAAAGTAATATTGTTATTTGTAATATTTAATATCAATATATAAAAAAAAAAACGAGCTGCCGTCTATACGCTGCCGGTAGAATTTGAAAATGGCACGAAAAAAGGCCGTTTTAACCTCCCGTCTAGCAGCCTGCACGCAGGCTACCCGTCTACACGATACCGGTAGAATTTTATGCTAATTCCATAGATAATAGCAACTGACGTCAATAAACAATCAAGGATAGATAAAACAGCGACAACAATAAAGACAAGACGAAAGCGGCATAAAATTCTACCGGCAAAGTGCGTTTACACGACGCCAGCAGAATTACCAACTTTGCCGTTTTGCTGACCGACACAAAATCCTGCCGGCAGAATTTCCAAAATCCTGCCGGCATCGTGTAGACGGGCGGCTAAAAAACAGCACTTTTTCACGATGTTTTCAAATTCTGCCAGAATCATGTAAAGAGGGTCTGAAATCGGGAGTGTTTTTTACTCACCCAATACCCTTCTTTCTTCTTACGGTTGAGTCAAAAAAATTTTACCCATTTTGGCAGGTTGTGGAATGAAAAGTATGAAGCCGATATTCCAAACTGAAATTTTAATCTATCATTGACTTTGATGAGAAAATTTTGTTTGATAAAAACCGCTCAGCTCTAAGACCCAACCACTTGAAAAAATCCATGTAAGGAGTTTGTATAAGAATGGAGAATTCCACATTCAACTCTGGTCCATGATTTATTCAGCATTGAAATTTACATTCAATGCAATTTTCAGTGTCCGAAACAGAAATTCATTCTCAATACAAAGTAAATCATGGACCAAAATGGAATGTGGAATTATGTTTTTCTCAGCTGCACTGACAGAGCGGAAACTGCGCACCCATGCGCGAAAACTCATAATTTTGTGAGTCCCTCTGGCTCCCTGCAACAGATCCCGAAACTGAGCAACGCTTGATATTTTCTTCCTTGGGCCTTAAACTCTTGATTAATCACTTCGAAAAGCTCGTTTATTCAAACACTGCATTACCTCACATTGCATGATGACGTCAGCTTGTGCCGTATCTGCTCTGTCAGCTGCACCACAAAATGAGTGGATTCTTTGCATATAATGAACTGTTAAACTACTGAATTCTGAAATCTTTTTGTACAGAAAACTGAAGGACACCAATGTGTATTTGTGGAGCTATTCACAAAGGACTTCTTCAATGTTTATGGATGCTTCCAGTCTGTCAAAGAGGGAAGACCGAAATGCTTGAACATCTTAGCAGACGGGACTGCAGAAATGCGGGACTTTTTTGGAGTACCAACCAATAGCTGTCAATTTTTCTGGGAAATGCTTTCAGTCTAGTTTGTGCAAGACAATTACTCAACCGATATTTCTTTACGCTTCTGTTCGTAGCGGTGTCAAAATTAAGTCACAACAGAAAGCATGGTTGGTTAGACACTGCAGTTGTGCTGCATTGCCGCTTCGTTCTTTTGCGAAGGATGAAACTATCTGCTACTATGAAGAAGCTAAAAGCTAAAAGCCTCCTCCGCAGAAACATATAAAGTTTCCTCCGCAGCATATACACTAAAACATAACTGCGGTGTCTAGCTACCCATGCAGAAAGAAAAATTCTCTGGGAGGATGAGGGAAAAGGACTTACCAGTACTTTATAGATTTTAATGAAGCTGTGGTTGGCGCATGGGTGGTTTGGAGAATAACGAATCATTTCCCTTATTAAAATTATTTGGAAACGGGAAGACAGTGCCCTCCTGCACCCTTATGTATTGGTAAATTCGAGTACTTTTTCTAGAAAATGCTTTGGAAGGCAACTGACGGACATCTAGCACTCCAGTCTAAAAATAGAACAAACGAAGACAGTATGCTTCTATTTGTCCAACTGCTTTGATCATCTATTGTCCAATATTCTCCAATAATGTTAAAATCAAAGAAATTGAGTGCAAAATGAGCCTAGTCAAGTTTTTTTAGTCATGGATCAGATTTTATTAAAACTAACGAGAAAAAAATGTTTAGGGTTGCTAGGAATATGTTATGTGCAGCAAAAGTGCTTCAGGCCTTGGTATGCGTCAATTTATTATTTTGCTTCTCAAAAGTAATAAAGTTCTTTTAAACCAACAATATTGCTTTCCTAGGGCTTCCTGGTGCATATTCTTGACCTTTTTGGTCATTTATCACTCCCAAATGTGTTTACTGATATAACTGTAAAGTTTAAGTCCATCTAAGGCCAGAATAGACTTTATAACTATTTTGAAAAGAGTCAGAATCGAACGATATTTTGCTACATTTTGTAGAATTTTCGAATGTGCACAATTGTCATAGAAGCTCTAACGCCACTCGATCGAACCTCGCGTATTAAAATGTATAAAAACAACGCTCGATCCAGGCTCTTTTGCAGAATAGCTAAAAGGTCTATTCAAGTTGTACCGTTAAGGACGGTGATAAAATCCTCTGATTTTGAGGCAACCAGTAATAGGCCTGTTAACTATTCTACGAAAGAGCCTGGATCGAGCGATATTCGTTTGCAATTTTACACGCGAAGTTCGATTGAGTGGCATCAGAGCTTCCATCACTATTGAGAAAATTCGAAAATTCTTCAAAATGTTAACAAATATCGTCCAATAGACGATTACGCTAAAGATGGCGGCGAGGAACTTTTTACCAAGATGCATTGCGTTCGAATTACGAATCCTTAACGATTCTATAGGAATTCGATTAAAGAACGCAGTGCATCTTGGTAAAAAGTTCCTCGCCGCCATCTTTAGCGTAATCGTCTATTGAGATTCTTTTTCAGAAAAGCTAAAAGGTCTATTTTGACTTCCTGGCTCTATAAATCAGCAGCTACTTGTCAGATTTACTCAAACTTGGCGCCAAACGCTAAGTTGAAGTCTCTTTCACTCACAAATATGAAAAACAGGAAAATTCGAGTCCTGGCTCCTTCACAGTAGCCGCTCGAACGGTGCACATGTTTTTTGGCACACAAAATTGTTCGACGTTTGATCAAATATTAAAATCAACTTGATTTCTTACAGCTCATAGCTCGGTGAGTTTTCATCGGATTTGAGCGATTTTGGTGTGCAAGTTTAAGTCTAGCCTACGCGTAGACCCATTATTCCAAAAGAAGAATGTGTCTACGAAACAAAGAGCAAAGGCTTGCTACGGCCGCCCAATTAATTATTCTAATCCTCTTTTCAAATTATTTTTGAAGCGCGTCTAAACAAAGGCTGCATAAATTAAGTTTCCAGAAATCCAGAAACCTCGTAGCAAGCTTTCGCTCTTTGTTTCGTAGACCCTTTCTTCTTTTGGAATAATGGCTAGTTTAAGTCACGATCTTACAGACAAGGTTATCTTACCTCAGAGCTCATTCATTTTATCGTTACCTTTCAATATCAAATCAACCGTCGAACAAAGTTTGGGCACCCGTTAGTTGCGCTATCTACTTTAATGAAAACAGCTTCATGTGGCATTTTGAGCTTCAATACCATCTGACACAAAAGACTGATCAAGTAACATTATGATAAGATTCTAGACATTTTCCTAAGTACCTGCAATGCACAAAACAGGTTTCAACTGGACTGAAATTTTCTTTGTAAAACAGAAATTGTGGCTATAAATTTGTAATTATGTAGTGTAATGAATTGCTGTAAATAAGTATTATGTGGGAGTGAAGTTCATTATATCAGAATTAATCAAAGCAAATCATTATGGGTATCAAATTTAGTCTCAATAGGTATGTCTTCTACTGCTTGCTGCGAAGCGCATACGCAAGCAGCTATTTGGAAAAAAGTACTCTAAGAAACTTGACCACACTTAGGCCTTCACCACAAAGACGTGTGTCTGCTCTGCAATCAGTTTGCATGATTCGACGCATTCCATAGAATCGACAGCGGGGACGCAAGCTACTTACGCATAGCAAGTTTCAGCAATCGATGGAGCTAAAAACAGTGTAGTTCGGGGACTACTGGGGCAATCTAAATAGATCCTATTACATTTGATGTTGTCGATATGGATGAAAACAAAAGGAGTGTAACCTGAAATGGACTCTATTTGAATACAATTAACGGCCTTTTTCTAATAAAACTAGAGGTGCAAAAAATATTGGAACCTTGCAAATGGGGAAAATTTTCTGTGAAGTCACATTGTGTTACGCAAGATGTCTTTGCTGGTCACGATGTGCTGAAAAGCTCCAATGAATATTCCAACCAAACCAAATTATCCAAAAGAGAAGTAAAATTATCTTTCACAGATTCTACTCACTTACTTCAGTAAAGAATTCTTGAAAATTCTTAAGAATTCTTTTGCAAGGCCGTCCATTTTTCCCGGGATTATGATCAGTAGGAAAGAAGAGTAAAAAAAAATTTCTCTTTTTCACAGAAAGTGTAAAACAATCATCTCCTTGTGTGAAAAGACCTTTATTGAAAAATTTTCTGGAAGAGGTGACAATTTTCTGGGAACCTGCTTCCCAGTTTCCGATACTTCTTGCAGCTCTGAACCAAACATCAAGATTAAATGCTGCAATTAAAAAATACCGTGCACGACAGCAGTTTTAACTTCAGATTTCAATTTACATTTTAAGTTTACTTGTTCTTTCCTATTGTTGGTTGTTTTCTCAGTCTCGCCCTTTCTGAATAAATGTGCTTTATAACGGTTTGGAAAACAATTTCAATCTTGACAGAAATTTGATGATAGAATAAGGGATAAGACAAATTACATAGACACGGTACCTAAGACGATGAAACAATACCAAATAATAGTATCAAGAAAATAGAATTTTGCAAAAGCGATACAGAAGCCGCCGTAAATGAAAAGCACATATATTAGATTTACATTGTGGGGATAATGCAAATAATTAATTGACAATGTTGGTACACTGCATTGCTAATAAGGTTCCAAATCTACTGTATCACAAAAAGGAAAGTCTAAGTCATTAAGGCGATCACGAACCTGGACTGGGCTTGATTGATGGACGGACGGGAGGGAAGAGGAAGAAGAAAAGGGAAGGGTAAGGGGGTGTGGAGAGCGACACTTGTGGACTACGCGTTCCGAAAAAGAGGCTCGGCATTCACCTGCTCAATTTTGATTGGCTCTTCCGCTGACATGAAAGAAAGCCGCCGATCAACATCTTGACCGGTCTCGTTTTCGGAACACGTAGAGCCCTATCGCCCTTTTCCGATCACTGAAAAAGAAACCTTGTATTAATTGGCCTAAGGAAATTTTAGTGGAAAAGTTCTTGCTGTTGAATTATACCTAATTTCATAGTTTAGAATATTAAAACCATTCATTGTAACTTTAGCAACCCTCTTCCGTCCAATCGTCGTCGAAAGACACAGCGGTAAAATTGCGATATCTTCATTTCATCGCCCTTTTCCGATCACGCAAGTTCACGCATGAATTTCGAACAACACCACCGCAGAGGGCTCAAGAAAGCGCAATTTCCAGATGAAATGGGTGCCATACAGATAGCAGTAGATGTTTAGCTCATGTTATCGTTTGGTAAGTAACATTTTGCCGCCTTATTCGTTCAATAACACCATAGTCGAATTTACTATTGAAAGTTACAGGTTTTTACAAGGTAACTGGCAAAGCGCAAAATTTTTATTGCCCTAAGGAGTACGGAGATATTTCATACGTTGGATCTGAAATTTCTATTAAATATATATTTTGGGGTCTTTGAATATCTAAGCTGGATTTGAAAAGCAGCAAATTATTCTTCGGCTGCTCTTTTGCCCATAAAAACATCAATTCTCTTTTACCCCCTCCCATTCTTCAATGCTCCCTGGAATTAATTCAGACCCTACCTCACGCACATCCAAAATCAATGGAACCCCCTAATGAGGTTTCTTCCTTTATTTCACCTTCCACCCCGTCCCTTCATTGATAGAGAATCCATTCACTAGCAACCATTCACAGTATTCGAAGCATAAGCGTACGCGAAGAAAAGATCTAGGGGGCTGCCCGACGCAAAGCCCATCGTTTACTGGCATGTTAGCCTTACTAGGGCAAAATTATGCACGAATGGGGCTGATTTTTGAAAATCTTTCCAAAGTTGGGGGGCTACCGCCCCCTTCCCCGCCTCGTACGCTTATGATGCAAAGCCAAACCTCGTGATCGGAAAAGGGCGATATGTAGCCTATCTGACTGCAGTTAGAAGTTTACCCCCAGCTGGGAAGCCGGAGATATTATGATCAAAATTTTTTTGTAAATATCCGTTTAGAGAGTTGGAGTAAAGGTTGAAATGTTTTGACTGCGGTTCTGATGAACAGCAGTAGAGGAACAAGGGAAAATATAATTACGACAAGGAAACGCGAAGGGAAAAATGGCGACTACTTACGATTCCATCACACGTAGGCCTTTCTTAACTTCTCATATGGTTGGATTCACACACCAGAAAAAAGTAAACCATGTATGAACATGAAGCTCATGGCATCAGCAAAGTAGTTTTTCGCGCACTTCTTTAATTAGAAAACCCAGTCCCCTTGTAAACAAACATCGCGCGATTGTACACAAAAAGCGCTCACAGCAGCCTGTGATCGGAAAAGGGCGATGGGGCTCTAGTCCACAAGTCTCGCTCTCCTCCCCTTTCCCATCCATTTTCTTCTTCTTCTTCCCTCCCGTTTGTTTATTGATCAAAAGCGAGACTTGAAGCAAGTCCATGACGAACCCCATGAAGTATGTCTAATATGCATCAGCTTTGCACTTCCAAGTAAGGATGTTCGTTATCGCAAAAAGCATATATTTAGGTACGTTGCTCAAGACCGGACCAATAAGGGGAAGCCCTCTCCTCGATTAGTGTACCTACTGAAATAGCATCTCCATTGGAAATTCTCTGAATAGAAATCCCTTAAAAATTTATTATTTCGATACTTTGTATTTCCCTATCGTAATTTCTGTCTTCATCTGCCATCGCTGTGTTAGGCCCCTCAGGTAAGGAGATGATTTTCAAGACTCTCCTTTCAGTCTATCTCGTATCAGAGAGTTGATGACACAAAAGCGTCCGTTATAGACCCTTTGCTAACCACGATCCTTTGTGGCGCCAAAGGCGACTTTCGTGTAATCTGAAAGTCCTTTTTGGCCTAAATTCCCTTTATCTTGCTTTTTAATCAACACACAAAGGATCATGGTTAGCAATGGGTCTTTAATGACGTGAAGATTGTAAATAGCTACATGACAATGGCCAAAAAAAATTTTTTGGAATTTGTTGATGCAACGATGAAAATTTAAACTGAAGAGGAATCAACCCTTCTCAGAAACTTTCTTGATAACGGGTCTAAAAACTTGTGCATGTGTTGATCTCTTCTTTGCAAGGGTAAAGGACAAAACCTATCAGTGCTCAAGCAACAGCTTTTCTATAACTGAAATCACAACATTACTTCAATTGAAAATTTTCTTATCGAAACTTCACTGAGTCAGTGCAATGAAGGTCACCAGACAACGACTCTACAGCAAGCTCAACAAATCTTGTATAAAAATCAGATCATTATTAATGTGCACTATATACGCAACCAGTGCATGAATACTATTGAAATGAACAGAGCATGAAAACCCACCTGACCACGTGACCGGGCGGTCGTGGGAAATTTTTGATTCAAAATGAACTGCAGGAAATTTTTCCAACAATTATCCTTGTTTCATATATCGTTGTTTCTCATTTTCAAAAGAAGGAAGTTACCTAGCACAGACAGTGTCTCTGCTACGATTTGTATGTATACAACAAATACAAAATCAGCAAGTACTAGATTTCCTTCATGCTTATTAGGAATCATAAACGACGGGATAAATTAGGGATTTAGGAAGCATTTCAAACTTGGGGGGCATGACACTTCGAGGGCACTTTTATCCTTAAGAAAAAGGGCATTTTCCAAAAATAAAAAGGGCACTTCTTTGTTTATTGCAAAATCTTGGGAGGCACGTGCCCCAAGTAACCCCCCCCCTGTTCCTATGTCTATGGGACAAATGGTTAGTTTCAAGGGAACACAGCTTCACTGTTCGTCACTCCCTACTTTTTTTCGCGATGCCTATAATGCATTTACATAAAACCATTCTTCAAGTTATTGCATAGCGATGTTCTGTCCGGTCCCAGGAAGGAAAACAATTTTCATGCCCTGAATATGAACAAAAATTATGTTTACTAATTGTTAAGAAAATTGTAAAGAAAATCATATTTTTGCATAAATGTATTCTGGAGTGTTTTCTAACAGTTTTATGGTAGACACGAAATAAAACTGTCAACTTACTTCATGTTCCCCCGCTCGATATTTGTAAATAAAATTCAAACCTTGCAGTATTTGAATCCTTTCCTGTTCTTTGCGGCAGAAACCTGGAAGAAAAGAAACAATAAAAAACCATTTAGAAATCATTACCTAATGACACAACTCTGACATTTGATACTGCAAGGTTGCATTGTTTCTCTTAATGTTTGAGATAAAAGTTTTGGTATCAAAGATAGCGAAACAAGTTTTGGGGACTTTCTGAAAATTGGAAAAATCTCCTTTTTGCAGCTTAATTACCTCATTTTAAAAAGTACTTAGTTGGACTTGCATAGAATTAACGTATTACCATTTTAACCAAAGTGAAAGCTTCAAACTGAAGTATGATGAGCAAAGAATTGAACACAGAGACTGGGGACAATGGATCCATAGCAATAAGCGAGAAATCAAGAGTGAGGTGCTGTAGATTTCATGAAATTACTTTTATACACTACATTTACAAATTAAAAATACTTATTACTTAATTACACTACCGACAAATACGATACCCTATTACTAGAACAAGATGACGACATCGAGACTAAATGTAACTGCTACAAAAAGGAAAGAAACACTTATTTTAAATGGGGCATTGGTGGTTGTATCACTAACTTTTAAATTCGTAATCAAACCGACCAGTTTTATGGATACAGCAGAGAGTTATCAGAAGTATTTTTATTATTGAGACCGTCAGTAAAAGCTTTATCGCCATGCAATAAAGTCTGCATTAGAAACTCGTTTGAAAGTTTGGTATGTCGAAGTGGGCGTGACAAGGTAGAAACTCCGACGAGAAGATTTCTACATGGTACTTTAAAAGAAGGGCAGAGCAACAAGAAGTGCTCCGTATCCTCAATGCCATCATTGGTGGGGGGGGGGATTGTGATCTCTGAAATTGTAATTGAGTTTATGAAACTTAAATTTACTGAGACCTGCCCCACGTTGGGTAAGATACGATACACCACTTCGATTAAGCAACCTCGCTTTGGACATTTGTCAAAATTCCTTCCTATTGTTCCTATGAAAATTTCGAGCCCAGATTGTCTAGTTACATGTTTTTAACCTGCTGGCATTTGTGACGTTGATTTTATGACAATGTAAAGTTCAAAGATTTATAAGGGATTTGACCGTGACAAATCGTTTGGGGTGAAACTTTTCACCCCGAGTCATTTTTCACGGTCAAATCCCTTACAGATTTCCAAACTTTACATTGCCATAAAGTTAACACCATGACTGCTAGCAACATGAAAACTTTTGGTTAGACTAAAATTTGGGTGCTAAAACGGAATTTGGCCTCCAAAACTTCTTATGAACGAATTTTGAATAATTTCCAAAACGAGGCTGTTAATCAAAGTGGTGTATTGTCCTGTTGGATCATGTATTCGACAGACAGATTTTGGGAGGGGGCGAAGTTTGGATATCAGCTTCATCTTAAAAGCAGCAATAAAAGGCGAATGTATAATTTAGATAAAGCTTTTTCCATCCCGATAAACAGTGAGGATAGAAGCTGGATTGAAGTTTTGCGTCCTAGTTCTTATTCGCCCGATGGCATCCTGCTTCGGAAGAGAATATCGAGATTACCCCAGTAGTGGTATAGGATCAGTGGTATATTCAGGAGTGAGTAAAGCTTCTCTCTCGATGCACCCCTGCCTTCAATTCTCCTGATATGATGTTTCAATTCTGCAAAAATACGATGTTCCAATTGGGCCTTATTGATTTTTGTTTTGTAATAGTATGCCAACATCTATGGTCTACCAGAGTAAAGGTTCAAACATGAACAAAGAATAATGTGGTAAACGATTACTGAATGAAAACATACCTTCTTACAATCCCCTGAGTCTTATCAGCAACATCTCAGGAGTTATTAGTTCTGTTCCTCCAACAATCACCTCCCAGTTCTTTGATGAATCTTTGAATGCATCAGTCACCTCATATGCACATCTCATTTCAGAGTAACTTATACCACCAAGAACACAAATGATCAATCTTGGCCCACTCTTAGCATCTGATTGGCTCTTATCCTTGTGCCAGTTGCCATAGTTACCTCTTCTTGCTGAAATCACACCTCCTGATACCCCCATACCACTTGATTCTCTTGTTGTTAAAAAGGGAAATGCATTTGCCGCTAATTTTCCATCAATTGCATCTTCCATTATGTCCTTCACATATGGAACATACCTTGATGTCACAAATGTTGTCTCTTGTCTCTCTTTTCGTTGTGGCAATGGCTTTTTCTTGCCACTGTCTTGTGTTACTGGCACACCCAGATGAACCATGTTTAAAATGGCTGCTCTTTCAGCTCCGGATATCTTAGCATGTTCCATCAATTTGGTCATATTCTCATCACTCATTCCTTGCATCACAATGGACAACAAAATGATAATTCTCATTTTATTATATTCACTTGTCTTCTTATCAAGGAGAACAGGGACAACAGCCCTCATGGGATCTTTGATTTTCTCTCCTTCTTTGTCATACCCTGTAGAGAAATCCTGCTCTACAAAACAAAGTTTTTCAATTTGACCTTCGTTGTAGTGCTTCATGCAATCATCAGCTAGATTTAGATGTAATCTGTAATTGCTCAGCTCCTTCTGATATTGTGGTAACTTCTTTAGGATCAAATGCAAGTCTTTGATGTTGGCTTCTTTATCTTTAGAGCCTGGCATGGTCACTTTCTTCTTGATTTGAAAATCTTTGAATTGCTGTGTGATTTCAGTTGAGACTTTGGCAATATGTTTGTGTCTTAGGGCTTTCCATAGCTCGTCATTCTCATCAAGAATTGCCTCCCTTGGTTGATATTCCCCTCCACTATTTTCTTCATATTTGTAAATATCATTTTGAATATCAAGCATATCATAAGCCATTGCCTGATAGGTAAGCTCATGCAGAAGTGGGGATATGCAGTCAAAGCCACGATCTAGAATAATTAGCTGTGACTGTTGTTTGTTTGGTCCTTCTCCAATTGAAGGATCATCTGCTTTGAAAGCAATAAGCCTTCTTGACACAGCTTGAGCAACATCCAATGCGATGGATGATTCTTTTCTGTATCGAATGGAAGGATACTCTCCCAGTGTAGCACAAACTGTAGACAGTTGCTCAGCAATCACCTCTGCCATTTTTAGCCTGTTCTCATCATTGACAGTTGGGCTGAATAATGTGTGAAATGAATTTGGAGAATCAAGGGAGAATACTTGAGCTTCAACTGGCATAAAGGCTATGTTTACTTCTTTCAATGTTTTTATCCTCCTTGACAAAAAGCTTTTTGGACTTGAAAGCTTCTCAAATAACCTTGGTGGGCATGTCTCGGTGAAGTATATGTGAGCTGCTGTATACCTGTCAAGAAATGCAATGGAAAAATGAAGGATCTCACAATACTGCACTACACCATATGAAACTGTATACGTATCAAAAGTTATAGTAGACTGATTACATGTCGTAGTTGCGCTCCATGATAAACTGATGATCACTATAACTACGACTCAAGATCAAGCTATTCGAAAAATCAGCCAGTTGAGGCTAGTTGAGGCCAGCCTCGCAATGATAATTCTGGTTCTGCGGAATACACATAAAGCCGGTGTTCATGGTCGGCAAATTATCAAGCATGCCTTTTGATCTGTGTTGTTGTTCTTTCCTTGCCAGATAACTCTCAAGTGCTCCCGTCTCTTCATGGCATTCTTTCACGAATTCATTATGGGCTTGGAAAACAGAATCATTTTGTGGAATCAACTTTTCGTATAGCATAGGTCGCAATGCTGATTCTCTCTCGACGAATCAGATCACAAGTAGGAGGTCCTGCAACCTGGTTGGTCGCGCCATTTTAGCGGCGATTTTGGCTGGATTTTCAGTTAGTTTGATTATCAGGCCCAGATGAAGCATAGTGCCAGCATCCAATTCAATGAACGAAGAAGAAACTGGGACTGAGGTAGTTAGTCTAAAGTTATAGTTGTCAATTCAAGTATGTAAATCCGAAAAATTCAGTCAAACTATGGATCTCATGGGGTTTGCATTCAAAGAAATTTTGATAGGGAGGCTCAACTTATGTTTGAGGCCCAAACTCTACAATTTCCTATCTATTGGGTCACAAAATAATTTGGTTATCTTCTTTTTGGCAGATCAGATTTGAAGACTTGTGCCTTTGGTGCTATAACTTTTCATCTGCTTTATTCTTTAGTTTTTGTTCATTAGTTTCACTTGTTTAACATTAAGGCTGTTGTTCAAGCCTTGAAAACTTTGAACTAGCTCTCCAACATTCAAACTTAGTAAATGTAAGAGACAAAGGGGTCTGACAACATGCTGACTCAGTAATGGGCTGTACTGATGATCCAAGAGGTGCAGGTGACCAAGATAAGTCAGCCCAGAAAGATTTGTAATAGCAAATTAACTGTCCTAAGAACAAAATTTTCATGACACTGCGCACCACTGACAAAGTTTTGATACTGTTTTGACTGTGATTTTGTTATACTTGTTGAGGTTCTAATGGGTACTTTTGAAGGACTTTCAACAAAAATAAATAACTCCTACTTCAACAGTATTGTAAATATAAGAAGCTTGCAGGAAACTCTTTGGTAGCTCTTCGAAAAAGTTCAACTTGGAACAAGCTTGTGTAAGCTTGACTGAAGCATGATTTGGCTTGAAGGAGCTTGGACTGGTTACTGTATGCTGACACATTTTGGCAAGTTTGCATATGATTAGAGCTTGATCAAGCTTAACAATAATCCCCTAAGAATTACTCTAAAACATACTACAATCAAGCTTGATTATATCTGCCCTCACTTCATGCAGAAGGCTAGCACAAGATGGATCATTCTTCAGTTCAGTTGTATTCAGTTCAGTTTGATTTTAAAATTTCACAACACAGAAAATTCTCTCTAAAGAACATAAAAATTGCAAGAAAAACAATTGCAACAGGAAATAATTCATAACTGACAAATCATGCAGAAGGATAGCATAAAATCTTGTATGGAGCAAGATAAGGCTCAAATCCTTACTGGTTCTCAGAACACGTGAAAATCATCCAACCTTACGAAAATCAGCCAATGGCATCGCCGCTTCTAGCCCCTTGAGACAAAATCAGTCGTTTGAGGTGAATTTTCTAGTACCCTCACAAAAACTGAAATGGATGCTAAAATATTGCAGTTATTTGAAATATTTTTTGATAAATCAGTTGCAGAGATATCCGTCCAGAGTTGTTTACATGTTCAGGCAAATATCTTATTTGGGGCCGGAGCTACGAGCGTTTTCCGGCCAAGAAAAATTGACCTTTCTTCGAAAATTCATATAAATTGTTAGAATAGAGACATATCATTGAAAATTTCACAGAATATGCACATTAACCTGGGCAATAACCCAGATGCATTTGGTTTCCTAAGATCTCAAAATATTTGACAAATTTCAGTGATTTCCAACATGCAAGGCAAATGAGCCTACGATCATCCTGGGTAGAAAGCCATTCTTGGGCCTGGAATCGCCCAAATATACAACCCTGAGCAAGATCATTCACTTATCGTTCACTCCAGCACCAATTTGAGCTCATTTATCCATTATATTGGGGCTAACATCGACAGAAAGCAAACAGTTTTGTGCGAATTTGAAGAAGCTTCCACGTTCCATGTTATGTCGAAAAGCGCAACAACTCTCCTCCACTGTTGACAAACACTCGAGGCAGTCTGGTGTTGCGACTCAAGAGAAGTTTTATGTCATTGCCCTGCCCTCCTGGGAATGTTTTAAAATGTCAGAATCTTTTTATATTACAAAGCACTTTTTAAATAGCTCTCCATTTTACATTTATCGTATATTTTCAAAACAAGGGTATTTCATGTTTCAAACAATGTAAGAATACAATTTAAACATTCAGGAGTGCAAAGCAATGACACAATACTTCTCTTGAGTCGCAACACCAGACTGCCTCGAGTGTTTGTCAACAGTGGAGGAGAGTTGTTGCGTTTTTTGACATAACATGGAACGTGGAAGCTTCTTCAAATTCGCACAAAACTGTTTGCTTTCTGTCGATGTTAGCCCCAATATAATGGATAAATGAGCTCAAATGGGTGCTGGAGTCAACTGTGAGTGAATTATCTTGCTCAGGATTGTATAATTGGCCGATTCCAGGCCCAAGAATGGCTTTCTACCCAGGATGAGCGTAGGCCCATTTGCCTTGCATGTTGGAAATCACTGAAATTTGTCAAATATTTTGAGATCTTAGGAAACCAAATGCATCTGGGTTATTGCCCTGGTTAAAGTACATATCCTGTGAAATTTTCAACGATATATCTCTATTCTAACAATCTATATGAATTTTCGAAGAAAGGTCAATTTTTCTTGGCCAGAAAACGCTCTTAGCTCTGGCCCCAAATAAGATTTTGCCTAAACATGTAAACAACTCTGGATGGATATCTTTGCAAACGATTTATCAAAAAACATTTCAAATAACTGCAATGTTTTAGCATCCATTTCAGTTTTTGTGAGGGTACTAGAAAGTTCACCTCAAACGACTGATTTCGTCTCAAGAGGCTAGAAGCGGCGATGCCATTGGCTGATTTTCGTAAGGTTGGATGATTTTCGCGCGTTCTGAGAACCAGTAAGGATTTGAGCCTTATCTTGTATGGAGCGGAATCTCTTTGGGAGGAGCAGCTCTGTCAGTAGGTAGACTAATCGAGGAGAGTGTACCCCCCAAAACTAAAACTTATAAAGATATGTGGATGTTAGGATTGATTTAAAAAATAGTTATTGGTATACAGGACTGGTATTTGGTGGAAAAAGATGTTTTTTCAGTTCATGACGGAAAAAATGCTACTGAACGAGACTATTTGATATTGGAAGGAGTTTCATTCCAGGATTTAGCACCAGCAAATCTAGTAAACCTTAAGCCATGATACTGCAAAAATTTTTCTGTGTCATAGACATCGCACCCTTGTGTGCCTGCCTGGCATCATACTAATGAAAATATCATGTATATAATTTAAAGAATTTTTAATTCAGAGAAAAATTAGTGTAGATGGACAAGTAAAATCCTCAAAAGTAAAAGCTCTAAGAACTTTCTTTAGTAGAAGGGATATTGGTTTAGTATGAATGTCTTAGGCAAGACCTCATATGATGATTCCATATATATACTGATGAAAAGAAGCAAATAGAGAATACAAGGAAACTAGGACACTAGTAGGTACAAGATGCCAGAATACTCCACTACTTCTCGCTAAATGTTTTGATAGTTCACTCAAGTGATACTGCCAACTGAGGTCTTCATCAAAGAGCAAGACCAAGAAATTTGATGTGGTTGTATCTAGCCTGTTTAAAATATTGCTTACTAATCTTGATGTTGACAGTTTTATCTAAAGAATGTTGCAGAGAATGGAAAATGATAAATTTAGCTTTGTCTACGTTTGGTGCAAGTTTACTAGTATCACATCAATTTTAAAATCCTTTAAGTTCAATGTTTACCACTTTCCTAGTTGGCTGAGATTGTAAAACCCAAAGTAGATCTTGGTGTTATCAGGAAAAAAGATAAAAGATAACTTCTTTGATGAGTTTGGAAGCTAGTTTATGCAGAATAGGAAAATAATTGGACCAAGGACAGAGCCCTAAAGAACATCACAGCTAACATTAAGGTGACTAGAGCTGTGGCCATTTACAAACTGACTTCTATTGCTAAGAAAAGAGCTGAGCCATGCTAGTGCTGTACTTCTAATACCTAAATGTTCAAGTTTATTGAAGAGAATCTAGCGATTGACCATGTCAAAAGCTTTTACAGACCCAAATTTCAGACCCAGAATGTTTATTATCCAGACTGTTTTTAATACATTCTGTTAGACTAATCAAAGTGTGACTTATTGATTGGGAAGCACAAAAACCAAACTGAAGATATAAGAGGAATTTGTGAACCTCCAAGAAATTGTATAAATGCTTGTAGTACATACATTTTTCCGTAATTTTACTGAATACAGACAAGATATTGGTCTTTAGTTGGAAACAGTTACAGGAAAGCCTTTTTTTAATAATGGTATGACCTTGGCATGTAACATTTTTTTAGGGAAAATACCAGAATGGAAAGACTTAGTGATGATTTGGGATAGAAGGGAAGGGATATGAGGAGATAAAATCTTTAAAAACCTCATGGATATAAAATTGTGACCAATGATTTACCTGTTTTCAAGACATCTATTACATTGCATTCTTACTTTTTAACGTACGATCATGCTAGAAAAAGTATTCAGGGTTGAAGAATGCTGCATAACATATTCAATATTTGCTGAAGGAACATTGAAATAAAATTAAAGAAACTGGCTAGTAACTCAAGAGGGAAAAGTTTCAGTTTTCCAAGTTTCATTCATCTAAATCATTGAAATCAAAACTGTCTTAAAGGCAAACCAGGACAACTGGAATGCTTTTACGATCTGGTGAAACAGCCCAGCAACTCTATATTGGTATTAATTTCCAGGACTTATAACCAAGCTTCTCCCCAATGAGCAATGTATCAACCCAACAGTAAAAATGGGATTTGCAGTATGCTTATAGTTTGCACTGAGTTTGCAGCAAATTTGGTTAAAGCTTGCGAAAAGGTTAAGTTTTCAATATGCTTCAGATTTAGGAGTTTGTCAGTCATTTGTAAAGATTTTGTGCCAAACCAGTTGCACAGTTTGCTTGAAGATTGTTGTAAACATACAACATTGCAAAAACTCTGCACAAACTTTAATGCAAAATAGTGCATACTACTAAATGCAAATTGATTGCAGAGTTGTGCAAGCTGCTTCTGCAAACTTTCAACTTTAAAGGAAGAGCGATGGTACTCCCTCAGGTGGCAAGCCATAGCAACATTCCTCACAAAACAATTGTAACTTTTGGGCTGCCCTTGTTGCATTTAATATAGTAAATCAGTTCTTCTGTTTCTTACAGCTCACTTGGCACCCTGCAATCCCTTGCAACAATGCCAATATTTCACTCTTTGAAAATTCTCACACTCAAAGATCTAATTCATTTTAATATCTTAAACTTTGTATACAAATCAATAAATAAGTTCACTCCTCCTGTCTTTCATAATTTTTTTCAACTCAGCCAAAATGTCCACTTGCATGGGACTCGTCAAGCCTCTCGAGGTGATCTGTTTCAAACAAGTAAAAATACAATACAGTATGGTCTAAGATCAATGCAGTACTTTGGTTCAAAACTATGGAATACCATTCCAGTTTATGTTAGAATTGCCACATCGGTTTCCATTTTCAAATCTAAATTGAAAGAATTTTTGAAAAATGCTTATTTACTTCCAACATGATTATTGCCTTAAACACCATCCGTGTCTTGGCTGTGCGTTCTGTCCCATGGCCAGGTTCTCTGTTGGTTCTGGTTGTGGGGTGGGGTGCCTGGTTGGGATGTGGATGGTGTTCTTTTGCTCACTCTATTATTGATCATCTGGTTTTTACTTTTAAAAAAATTCTTTTTTAGTTTTCTTTTATGGGGGGGGGGGGGCCCTCTCTCGATTAGTTTATCTATTTTGAGGGCTCCTCCGTAGACAATCATTCTAAATACAAATTGTAAAGTTGATTATGTAATTCTAATTTTCATTGTTTATTGTATGTAGATTTTTAATTTTCATGTATTTAGATTTATGTATTGTATTGTTTTATCTGTTATTGTATTTAGGATGATTGTTGAATTAAATGAAACTGAAACTGAAACTGAAAACTGAATGCAATGGTGAGCTTCTTTTTACACAGCTTTGAATTTCATGGGCCTCTCAGCTGAAAAGCTTGAAGAAGGGTGTCTGTATAATGATTGCTTTTGTAGTTGTATTTTGTTTTGTATGGATTTACCAGTATGGAATGTTCGATTTTCGTGCGCTGGACGGATATTTATACCTAACGTTGTGTACGCCATGAACCCAGAGATTTATACCTAACGCTGCATTACACCAGCATAAAATCGCATTCCGTGCGCCGATTCGTGCGCCATCAACTAATGCTGTGCGCTGGACATGTCTGGAGCACACACCTTTCATTCCATACTGGTGGATTTATTTGCAATTTTTAATTCATCCTGCCCTGTGAATTCCTAAAAAGAAATATAAATGGCTGTCGGACTCAATTCTCTGTCATTACAAGATGGAAGGCAGAACCTTTGCTTTCAAATTCATACTCATAGCTTTGGGCTTCTGTGTTTCTCACACCAAAGCCTGCTTGAATAAGTGGTGGGTATGATTTTGCAGTAGCACAGTACCTAGTTTTGTTTGCATTTATTTTGAAACTGTAAATTTTGCCCTGCTAAAATTCTCAAAAAGAAAAATTAGTAGTGGCTGTATGACTCATCCCTCTCCCCCTCTGTCATCGACATCACCAGTCTTTTGCTTTCGCAAGTTTGGTTTTGTTTCTCCGACCGTGTACATACCTAAAATTTGCAGCTTCTTTGAAATCATCTAGAACCAGATCTATCGATTTTTCTGTTGGGGTGATGAAATAAATGGCTTCTAACGGCAATGACTGACGACCCTTGGTCAAATCTTCAACGATAGTGACACCCTCCGTCATGATATCATGCATTCGACAACATGATGAAATGACCCTCATTGCAAGTTGATCAACCACCAAAGCCTTCCATTCTCCTGGAACTTTTGAACTCTTGATAACATCATTAATGATGCGCTGGCCTACAAGGCTTTTCATCGACATGTTTAGGGAGTAGTTTCGTTCCAATTTCTGTTTTCTTCCGTCTTCTTTAGGCCATCCTGTCTCTCTCCAGCGGCTGCACCTTCCCTGCAGAACTTTCTCATTGAGATTCGAGTCCAGTCTTCTCTTTCAAATTCTCGGGAAGGGATCACTTTCCTGCGCAGCGTTCCCTCACAGCGGTTTGTTTCGGTGTCACTCTCTCCTTCCCCCAATTTATTTCTTTCCAAAATCGACCCTCCATATCTTAAAAAATTCAATAAACATCTCTCTCAAATTTCCAGAAAGAGTATTTAAGAACTTTTACTGGTCTCGAATTAGATGTCTCGTGCAAATGCACGCAAATCAGCGGCGGAGCCACGAAAGGGCTGAAAGGGGATTCGGACCGCCTCTTTCCTGATGGGGGTCGTAGGGGCTGACGGATCGTAGGGGCTGACGGATTTTCAGAACGATTTTCCGGCTTTTGGCCGTAAAATGGTGGTTTTACGGTTCCTGTCGTTCTCACGGGTTTCAGATTTGTCCACCAAATATGATTCGAGAAAAGACAAAAAGTCAAGATACAGCCCTACCACCTCGAAAAATCATTTTTACCAGGGTAGTTATGGCACTGGAATTAGCTTTCAGTTTTTTTTGGGTCACAATAACGATAACAAGGCATTCTGGGCGATAGATCCGCGGTTTTATCTACAAAGTGCAGGAAAATAGGAAAATGCTATGCTATGGCGGTTTCCGCAAAAATTAGAGGAGGTTTTACGGTTTTTCTGAAATACGTTGGCGGTTTTACGGTTCTCGATACCCTCCTACAACCCCCCACTTCCAGATATTTGCACAAAAATGCAACGAGTTGGTCTTTCATGAGGGGTATGTCAGATCAAGCAAAATGTTTTGTCATGCAATTACGATCTAATGAATATTCTTGGCGAACACTTACTTTGAATTTTGCAGAAAGGGCGTTGCCTGCGTTTTAAGAGATCTTGAAGGGCGTGGTCACGCAAAATTTTCCTTGAGCTGCGCCCCAGTGTAACACGGCTAAGTTTCTCGCCTTTGCTTACCAGGATTAGAGATTTGCCTCGGCTGGCTGTTTTATTGCAAGGTCATGATTAATTCTCTCTCAAATTTAGCAACATTGTGTTATTTCTTGTAACATTTCGTTAATTCTGGAAATGCATCATATGTTTACTTTGTTTTACTTTAGAATCATTTTGTGTATAAATAGTGCCCTGTTGTTGTTGGATTCGGAGAGCAGCAATGGATTAGGAGGCTATTGTCAGAAGAATAGGCTCTGGGTTGTTGCCCTAAATTTTAGGTGTCATGAGGTTGGCATGCTAATGCTTTGGAGAAGCCCACAGAATTACGTAAGTCTTAAGATTTAGAGTTAAGATCGAGAAACGAGTGCCAAATTTGTGTACCTTTTATTGAGTGTTGGAAAGTGCTCTTCTCTCTCGATACATCTCAGGGGCTTCTCAGGACTGACACAGAGACGACACAAAGACTCTCGGGGGGGGGGGGGTAACTCAACCTATTATGTGATGGGGACGTGCCATTTTGCCCGAAAAATTGGTACCCATAATTCCGTAAATTCTGGTGGATTTTAGGGCCATAATTCCACAAATCGAATGGAGATCTGGGCCATAATTCCGTGAATTAAGAAAAATCCCCTGAAAAGGACACCCATAATTCCGTGAAATGTCAAATAATTGTGAAAATGATACCCATAATTCCGTAATGGCTTGAAAAAAGTACCCCTAAAAAATGGCACGTCCCCGTACCACGAACAGTACTAAGGTACCCCCCCCCCCCGAGCAAAGACTCTTCTTTCTCTTTATCAACACAGGAACACTATATACATAGGCCCTTCAATACTACGATACGACGACAAATCCGTGTTGAGTTACACCTTTCACCCCCTCTGGCCTAAGCCAGAGGGCAATTCTACACACTACCTTCTCCCAGGATTCCTTGCTGTAACTAACTTAGGGAAACAATCTTTTCCCTACAAATGCATGACTGCATGCCACGCCTCATTTCCAAAATGCCCTTATACGGTATAATGGCCCAATAGTAATTGCTCTATTTCCTATCACATGAATCCAGCGTGATCTGTTATAGCCTATGACCCGTGTTCACGTTAGCCTGCGTGCGGACTATACCCAAGGAAAAGGTATAGTCTGCGTAACGCCGCCCACTTCTGTGTAGTGCGTGCTTCAGGATTTATTGATAACAAAGAGAAGGTATTGTTGCAACAGCCAATAACATTGCTTTCCCGCGAAACGAGGAAGCAATCAGATTTGAGAACGGCTATCATGTGATTAAGTCTAAGGTTGCGCTTTGTTTTCTAAGCCAACTTAATTAGCAACACAATGCTCTGGAATTTTAAGTACCCAGCGGCAGACAATAAGCAGACGCTAAGGAGAAAGGGCCATTCAAACTGCTATCGAAAGGGAATGCTGACGCATACAATACACGAGACTGAGTGGCGTTGCGCAGACTATACCTTTTCATGGGGTATTGTCTGCACGCAGGCTATGTTCACGTGTGCATAGAGACCTCATGACCTCATTTCTTGAGGTATCACTGCCAACTTGCAATATGACCTAATGTACTCTAATTGCGTTCTCTTGCGTTCTAATCTTCACAACATTGAGTGTCTCTAGCTGCTTCTGCTTGGAATCGTTTGCAACAGTATCAAAAGTTTAAACCAGCACTTTTTAAGTGCTGGCTCCACCGCAGCCACGAATATTATTATTATTATTAACTCTTTCATTTAAAGTTGGCTAAATGCTATAGCTAAGTTGCTAATTAAGGCCAACTATTTACAAAAAAAAAGAAAAATACATATAAGATTGAAGTGAAGACATAATTTACAATAAAAAGCCTAATTAGGATAAAATACTTTACATAATCTGCAGTTGCAGGCATGGCATTTATGGGCTTTGATAGCCCTTTTGAAAACTTGAAAGGAATCCGAGTTTTTCAGCTCTGCTGGTAGTGTCTCCCCTACCTTTTTCCCCATAAATCTGACTGTATCGATTCCAATAACAGAGCGCCGCCACATGCCAAAGTTTGTGTCGTGAGGTCCATCTGTCCGATTCCTCTCCCAAAATAATTCTACCTGGGTAACAGAGCCTCAACAAAATTTCTTTTTTAGCCTCTGGTACCCAGGGTACAGTATTTCCAACATTCTTTCCTCTCAGAATCTATCCGAATCAACAGAAGTGTGAATCTGGGAACTATGGAAGTTCTCGTCTACGCAGGGATCCGAAACTAAATTGAGCACTGTTGTGAATCAGATCAAAGACATAAATTGCAACCTTGATAAAATATTCTCATTTCTCTTCCTGAGAACAAAATGATGTTTCGAAGATTACTTGATGTAAAGTCTATTCTGTAAGCTCAATCTTGAAATCTTAAATAGTTTCCCAGTTCCCAGGGCAAGCCTTTCGTCGATCACATTCCTCTTTCCTCCATTCAACGGTACATTCTTTACGAGGGATACATTTTCGATGATCTGATGGGCACGGCGCAAAAAATTTTCCCGAGGAGATGACTTGAAGCCCATTTTCTGGCCTTGCTTGTTGCTGAGTTTTACGGTGCTAGGCTTTTTTAAAACGATTTTCTCAATAAAAGCACCGCTTTCCATTTTGGAATTTGGCTAAAGTTTGTGGAACTTTTTGCACACGGAGGGAGCTCTCAATTGCCTTGCTCTGTTATGCCACTGAATGGAATTGGTAGACGGATTTAGTGAAATAGATTTCTGGCAAGCGAAGTGAGGAGATGGTCAATCGCAAGAAAATTCGAGAATGTAATCATCTTAAACTTCTAAGAAAATATCATAAAAGATTAAATTAATGCCAATTAAACTACAAGGCAATTTACATCTAACCTGAATGGAATCTCTATTAAGCTTTAATTACCAGCAACGATTTCAGTTGCAGTTAAATAAGAGGCGTAACTCTACAGTCCTCATGAACTGAAGCTCATGAACAATTGAGATCACCTTAGGGCTTGCAGGTATGAGCAGAGTGATTCTGACAGGCCAATGAGACATTAAGTCTTTCGAAATTTGGCACTGACTTTGTAGACTCCAAAACATGAGGTCAGCTCGACCAAACTTTGAACCAAAGCAAAGAAAAGTGTTTGTTTCTATATATAGCACAGTGACAACAAGAATCTAGGATAACCATCTTCCACGAATTCTCTACTAACATTCTTCTGACATTCTTTCCATGCGATTTCCAAGTGAAGAATTGGGAAAACTTTGCTGGAGGTATACAAAATCTATTACTTCTAGAATCCCTTCTTTTCTTTGGGAGCTCTTCAATTGAAAAGTGCTTCCGTGAAAATTAAGAATAAACGATCTCTAACTTCCTAGAAACGAATCTCTTTCATTTAGAAGTAGCATAGCTTGGAATGAGTTTCCAGACCACTATAAACAGCAAAAGCAATGATAAATGCAAAACGAAGAATCAGAACTTGGAATGGATCTGAATGTAATTGCCGCATTTGCAGTATATAGATAAATTTCAAACATTGTAAATGGGGTAGAGTTAGCCTTTATCCGCACAATTTCTTCCTCAAGCCAATTATAAATGACTTGTGTCATCACTGCTATCATTATGAGGGTATTCTTTGTCGAACTGGCAAATAAAACCAATAAATGTAACGATAGCTGCATAAAACGTAAGGAAATCTTCATTGGGACACTGCATCTTTTAATTTTACCGCTTATTCCTTATCATATATACCTATGAGATTCAGGTAATCTAACACCTGTGTGAGATTCCATTCACGCATGTTTTTTAACAGCCCATACTTCTATAAATATATATCTCTGTAATAAAATGCTGCATCAGATCCGTTATTTCTATTATCAACAAATTTGATACTATTTCACATATATGATTCTTCTAACAATACATAACAACGATATTACAACAATTACAACAGTAAGTGTAAACGATTGTATCCAAAAATGCTGGTGCATCTAATGAAAAATGCACCAATAGACAAATGCAATTAACGTGGTTTAATCCACTCCAGATCATGTGATTGCTCTTTTGAGGAAATCTTTTAATACAAAAAAGTGTGATGTCGCCACAGGAAGCCCAGGCAGTTAGTTAACTGAACAATGATAAGTTTATGATCGTAAAATTGTTAATTGTATACTACCTTTGTGTGTCATTTGTTGCACTGCTCCACTGCTGTACTTCTGCACTGTACTGCATAATTGTTCGAATGCGAGATTTCGATACAAAATTTCTTGCTGGTATTCTTATATTGGTAGGTTTACCAATATAAGAATACCAGCAAGAATTTTTTATCGAACTCTCGCCTTCGAACAATTATGCAGTACAGTGCAGGCAGAAGTAAAGCAGTGGAGAAGTGCAACAAATAACACACAATGGTAGTATACAATTAACAATTTTACGATCGTAAACTTATCATTGTTCAGTTAACTAACTGCCTGGGCTTCCTGTGATGCCGCTAATTATATCAGCAGACGAAGAGAAGTGTATGGTCATTTGACCTGAAGCCGGTTACGAACGTTAGCTGGATTTGTCTATAACTATTGTAGAAATATGCATACGTGAGCCATTAATATGAATAATCAGCTCGTAAAAATGGAATGGAAAGAATCTTTAAAACTCCATGCAGCTGCTTGACAAGCTGCGTTGGAGAGTTAGAAAGGAACTCGCAGGCTACCAAGACAATTTCTGTGCCAAAGAGAAAGCAAATATTCTTGCTGCTCAAGGTCGTGCTTGGATCCTATAACTCAGTGTAGCTGTGAGTCAGAAAGATGTTTGAACGACATTAGACCGTGAAAATAGGACATTTAGATCATAGTACAAGGTGACTAGTGGAATAAGCGACTTTGGGATAAGATAGGGCTGATGATGTTAAATTTGTAGGGCGCTACGGAGGACAACGAAGTGTGGACATGTTGAGACTACAGTTTTTCAGCCGCCCACCACTGCCCATCCTTGTCCACCAAGGGAAAGTTTGAAAATCACCTTTGGACAGCTTAATAGTTGGCATTTCAACATTGTTACCTTTTGACCCTAATGCACTTTGTAACAACAAGACCGCAACGGCAAAGTCACCTGCGGGGTTTATCAGTAAAGATACAGCAACAAGGGTTTGAAATTCACGAAGTACAATAATTGCTCCATGGTTGGCTCAAGTGGACATTCCCCTTCTAATGATTCCCATTCGAAGAAGACCCGAATCAGCTTCCATTCAAGAATAGGCCTTTTTAGCTATTCTGGAAAGAATCAGAATAGAACGATATTTTGCTACCGTTTGTAGAATTTTCGAAAGTGCATAATTGTGATAAAACCACTAACGCCACTCTATCGAACATCGAGCATAAAAAATTGCATGGAAATAACGCACGATCCAGGCTCTATTATGCAAAATGCCCTCAACTTAACCAACAAATCTATCCGAATATTGCCAGGCTGAACTAGACTCATTACCTGGAGTCCTTTGTTTCCCTGTGATCCGTTGACTTGATGATCGCGCTTCGTTCAACAGAGACTCATAATATAACTCTGAAAAATCTGACCCTATTTTGACCCAAACTCGGAGCTGACTAGACTACCAATAAGATTGCGAGATTTGTGAATTACCATGGTTACGGCAAATGTGATAGAAATTACGATTCGATTAAAGAACTGATAACATTCTCACGCAATTCGAAATTGGAAGCTGTGATTCTATCATAATTCAATTGATGAAGGTAAAAAATACGGTCAGCTTTTTCACTGTTTCATTATGAGTCCCTCCCTGTTGAACAAGGTTTACCGCAGGGATACAAGAGGCTCATCGTCATATGTCTAAGCATGATCTACAATACGATCATCAATCATATCTTCCTCTGTTTAATCAAAATCCTTTTTGCAATTAGACTTGCCCCAAGTCTATTTCGTCATCTGCAATAACTCTACCTGAAGTCCCTTTCCGAATTTTTTTGATTGACGAAATAGTCTTGGGGAAAAGTCTAATTCCCAGTCGAATATCAGTTCGAAATCGAGCTCTGTCCAGTTTCATCCAAATCCTCAAAAGTCGTTTCAGTATAATCTTTCCGTTTCTTCTGGCCTACAGCTTGTTCTATCATTAAACAGTACTTGCAGAGGAATCGTAGATACCAAGGCTGCCAGGATTAGTACAGATTATCTCTCGGAAATGTAATCCAATGCAATATTTGAGTTAACCTTACTAAGCATTCGAGTATGGATGCTCATGGTTAATGCCAGGTTCGTTGACATACGAATGAGGATCAATCAATCTTGTAACCTGCAGTTCTATCTCATCTAAATCTTTATCTGAATCGAACATACCAGCCTTGCCTTTTTCTTTCTCGGAGAATATTCCAGCGTCCAAGAACGGCGAGCGAGCAGTCGCTTGGCTTGATAATGCTTCATCTTCAGATTCAATGTCTGTTAAAGTACTTGATTCTGAGTCTTTCTTCTCTTTTTGTACTTCATCTTGCTGCAGTTAAATAAAGAAACAAATCAGTGCAACGTCCAGCGTTACGTAACTCTCATTACATTAACCCGACTTCAGTTGGGGGCCGCTACTTATTGTGCAACTACTCATAAAATTTCGTTGACGTATTTTTGCAAATGAGGGGCAGGGAGACAATTTTCCGGGACTGACACTGTCAAAATCACAACTCTCAAATCTCAATTTTTGCGAAAAAAAGTAGCAAAATTGCAAATTGCAAATTGATGTAATCCATCACAATTTCATGCTTAGACGGAATTCGTGCTCCAAATTTAATTTCATCGCATTTATCGATTTTGGCAAATTTCGCCGCTTTTTCCTTGACGACACGAAGAGAAATGCTAACATGATGGCTAACTTTAGGGTAATTTTTATATTCTCATAAAGTACATCCCTGAGACTACAATCTTAGACAATACTCGTTAAGACACACAAGTTTTGTGTTGAGAAATGCTTTTCCTGCACGTAAACTACCATCTTGTGGCCCCCCTTTCCCTATTGCAACGTTGGTTGATTGAAGAACACATACTAGTGAACTCATCTATGAACTTCCATCAGCCTCCAACATTGCAATGGGGGGACGCGGGCATCTTAACTCGAAATTCCTCCAAAAAGCAAAGCGTTTCAAGACTTTTTTCTACGATTGTAGTAGCACACCAACTTTGGTCGCTCTAACTATTACCAGTCAGAAGTTAGATAGGAAAGGCTTTTTTGCATCCCAACCAAAGTAGGATATGTCAGATAGTCCAGCTGCTATAGGGTTAAAAGCCATTGTCACCAAGGGTCCTTCGCATGTATGCTGAAAGTTCAAACAGTCCAGAAATCAAATTTAGCCAAAACGGAAATATGGATCCACACTCCACACTGCAGCAACTGAATTGATAGGAAAGTCACATTAAAATCACAGGGAAACCAGCGTTCTCCTTTTTGTGTATTACTTTTTATCTTCTGGACGCTGCGTATTTGCTGTGGCACTGCGGTGGTGGAACTGTACATTGGAATTGTACATGCGTGGTGAAATGCGAAAAGAAAGATGCGAAGGAGGGAAAATGCGAGGCAGTGAGAAAAGAGAGGAAAGAAAAGGAAGGAGATTCTTTTCTTTCTTCTCTTTTCTCCTCGCCGTCGCTTTATCCCTCCTTCGCATTTTAACACACATGTACAATTCCACCACCGCAGTGCCACAGCGGCTACGCAGCATCCAAAAGATAAAATACAAATAGCAGAACGGAGGATACTGGTTTCTCTGTGATAAAATCAAACTTCCCTTATCAGTTCAACGCCTACAGTGTGGAACCATATTTTTCACTGTGGCCAAATTTGATTTCAGACTGTCTAAAGTTGCAGTCTGGCCACAAAGGACTCTGGGGGACAACAGCTCTTTAAAAGCAAAAATATTAAACATTTTAAGACATTTCAAATGTCTTAAGAATCATAGTGGCCGAAACTTCTGTGGTCCGAAATATTTCGCGTTCAAAATCTTTTGGGAGCAAGGTAAAACCACAGAAAGCATTTTAAAAGCAATATTTTGCTGTGGGGCAAGCCAAAGTTTATCATATCACATGGTCATTCGCGAAAAAAATTATTGCAAAAGAATCTGCTCATCGTAAACAGAATTATTGAAACAAAATCAACTGCCCCATTACCTTGACTTAAAAGATGTAGCTGCCCCGAATTCCTGAGTAATAGATGCTATATCAACTGTCAAGACGCGCAAAAATAGCAAAAAAAGAATTTGAATATCATTTATTCAAATCCTTTCTCTCCGTGCTATGAATTTCAACAGAGGTAGCTCTTTTCTGGCTCAGATGGTACAAAACAAAGCAATTAAACTGATAAACTGACGCTCATTACCTTTGCTTTCATTTCACTGACACTTCTCAATCGTTTATTATCAATCAATACCACATCAGCTTCATCCATTTTCTTGCAGCTATTTTCCTCTTCAATTGATGAGCAATCTGACCCAAAGAATTTGTTATCACAATCTCGCTGGCGAAGATAGGCGGAGTAGGGTGGCGGCGGTGACATTAAACTGGTCGTTGGCGAACGAGGTGATTCGATTGGTCGAAGGTATCCATCACCGTTAAAGTGTTCTTGATCTAGCAGGTGGCAACAATTCTGAAAAAGATGGTTATCAAAATGATTGATATTAAAAATTCGCATGCTCTCAAATACAGATAAACTGTTCTTCTTACGTTGGTAGCATACTGGGTGAGCCAGAAAAAAGTTCCCACTTTCGAAAATTCATACCACTAAGAGTACTTCACAGATTTGAATGATTCAAACGGTCAAATTGTAAGGACTCTCATTACACAGAGCAATACGCAATGGGCGTTTCACCTCTCTCCAGAGTTATAAGACATCAAATTTCATAGGAATATTAAAGATTTTCAGTCCTATCGCAATAAATGTGAAGTGGATATCTCTCACACATGAACAATTCCCTTTTTCAGTCATTTTGTAACTATGAAATTTTGCTAAGTTGAATTTACCTATATTCATAGTGCTCGTGAGACAGCGAGAAAAATCACAAAAATAGTTGGATATTTCGGCTTTCAACTAGAATTCGAATGATTCAAATCTGTGAAGTATTCTTAATGCTTTGAATTTTCCAAAGTGGGAACTTTTTTCTGACTCACCACGATAAAGTCCAGCATATCATAGAAGGTATAAATCAAATACATTAAGGAATCGATAAAAAAGTACGTGCACTATATTTGAGAGCAGACCAGCGTGTCATTAAATCTGTACTCTAGGGTACCGAATAAACAGGGGGGAGGTAAGAATAATCGACGGGGTTAGAAATGGCTCGGTATAACAACAATCGGGGGGTTGGAACAATAGGGGGGGGGGGGGCTGCTTGGAGAAACTGAAAACAGTTGTTTTATTAGTTAAACACGTATCTTTTCTATATTTATGTGAACAGTGATGCTACTGATACATTTACTTATGAACTCTGATTCTCTTGAATGCAGTTCTTGAGACTTCTTCTTGCGTTCATTCAGATTTATGCTTACTATCGATTCATTTTTCCAAAAATGAATAACGGGAAGAACGATTATTCGGTACTCGAGAGTACATTACTTGCATGCCAAAGCAAAACAGGTTTTCTCTGCTAACGGTAAGCAATTACCAGGTCTACTTCTGAACGCTACATTTGTCGTAAAATCACAGGACAACAGTCTCACCCAATAATTCGATTTGAATGTTGAAAAAATAATAAAAGAATACTGAAAATAGGTCGTCAAGTATTCTATTTTCTGCAGGCCCTTCATGATCTCAAAGAAGCCTTTGATCTGAGTGGCATGCTATTTCGTTCCCAAACGAGGTCACTTGAAAATCACAGCTTCCTAATTCTCTTGAACCATCAAACTATCAACTTAGACATTGCCCTTGACGATGTCATATACGAACGCAAGTCCTCTACCTCAGTCGAAACATTGGCTTCAATTATTGCTGCAATTCTGCCAACGATTTCAACAAAAGATGGTCTGTCATCTGGATCCTCAATCCAACAATCTCTCATCACAGCATAGCTGAAATTGAGACAAAACTAGATTCAAATTTAATCCAAAAAGACAAATCTAGTGGAAAATAACAGGACTTGAACCAGCGACCTATGTCTCTGTATGTCACTGCTCTGAGTAATCTGGTTACAGAGAATCTTCAGTGAGGAAGTTTGAATAATAGTTCTAAGTGGGTGAGGGAAAGCATAACGCTGGAAGAAATGAACTAAATATCGTAATTATTGATAGACATTAAGGCTTCTCTACGAGAAGACTTCTCTATGTACAGAACAAAGAAAACTGTCAGACAACGAGTAATTTCTTTGCCTATCCATTGTTCAAAGCGCGTGTGCAACATTGATGTCAATTGGTTATCTTTACATTGCTATGCTCTTGCTCTTTGCAAATGCCAGCTTTAAGCCTTGCACAAACTCTAGGGCAATTCGGACAGAGGTGAGATGGACATTAAAAAATTCTAATATCAAAACTTTTACTCACATCTCATTTGGACAGAAGATTGGCTGTTCCATTCTGTATCCGGTTATCAATGAGTCCAGCAGCTCTCTTACTGGCAAACCAGGATAGGGTGATCCTCCTTTGAGAAAAAAAAGAAAAATTGTCATTTTCCTCCTTTGGCTTAATATTCCTTCTAAAAGGACAGGAAAGCGAATCGTTTGGTTAGGCACATGGAAGGCCATTGAAAGCTTGACCTCACTCCACTAAGCTTAACTTCATTTAACTAACAGAAACTGTACAAGCTGCTCGGCCACTCACCACTATAGAGGCTAAACAACTAAAATGGAACTTTCGTTGCCTTCAAGAAAGTAAAATAATGACCAGCAGGCACAAACAGAAACAACAACAGTTACTTACCCATGGTCATGATCTCCCATAGCAAGATCCCAAATGACCAACTATAAAGATATAAAAGAACCGTTTAAACATAACTACGAACTAGATAACATCATATGTCAACCAAATAAGAACATGTGTCAACAAAAATTGATAATCAAACAATTTTCTTTCACGATTACTGATGTTTTTTAATTGCATTTTTGTCCGGAACGGCGCGCCATATAAAGTGGTTGAATCTTGCTGCAAATCTAGACTGCATCGACATTACCTATTTAAATTGTTATTCCATTCCTAATGAATTTCGCAAAATAAAGCTGTAACTGCTTGTTCTTTATCAAGCTCTTCCAAAAAGATCTTCTAGGTAAGCCTTCTGGTATAAATGAACCATAGTTGGTCGGACTGGAAGAATTGTTCTTGATAGACGATTACGCTAAAGATGGCGGCGAGGAACTTTTTACCAAGATGCATTGCGTTCGAATTACGAATCCTTAACGATTGTATAGGAATTCGATTAAAGAACGCAGTGCATCTTGGTAAAAAGTTCCTCGCCGCCATCTTTAGCGTAATCGTCTATTGTTTATTCTGGCAAACGTCTTTACTGTCATTGATTCACTCGTTACAATACAATTAAGAAAACGTGCAAAGCATATGCGTGAGAAGAACTTACACATCAGATTGATGAGTGAAAATTCTGTCTCTTACAGCCTCGATTGCCATCCACTTGACTGGCAACAAACCCTACGGATGACAGAAACCCTGCATTACTTGTGTGAATTCCAAGAAGTATATGATTGGATTTAAAATACGCTATCAATAATTTCCTTCGCAGCTGTTCTTCCAGTAATACAGCCTCTGCGAAGGAGAGTGCGTTTTCAGTAGCCTTTATGTTGGTAATCACTCGATGTCTTTCCGAGTGCAAAGCTTTCAGACTTTTGTTAGCAGGTTAGTTGATTTGAGTTTGAATACGATGAATACCTCAAACTTCTGTTTTCTAACAGATTCATCTAACAGAAGATACTCGGTGGCCAATCTGCATGCGAGTGGCCAACATAATATTTCAGAGAAAAAACCATTCACGACGGATAGCTGTTACCAATAAGCAAATGCAACTAACTAATGTAAAAAATGTTACAGCTGAAATTTCCAAGCATTACGAGCAAGGAGAATGAATTTGGCAATACAATTTTCAACACATCACATCGATATAACTTGAATCACCTCGCAGAAGCTGCATCATGATTTGAATGTTTTGGAATCTGGATATAAAAACCCCTATGCTTTTCATTATCCTTTGCAATCTCGATCGAAAACATTTATTCTCAAATACTCACAGCTGACAACTTGACGTATCTGTCATCTTTGTAAATATCTCTCGCAAGTCCAAAATCAGCAATCTTCATCACGTATCCTTCACCAACCAAAACATTTCGAGCTGCAAGATCTCTGTGAACACACTAAAAAGAAACATTTTGTGAGTGCCAAAAGATACTAATGAGTTTAGCCATTTAGTTGAATACTTGATTAAACCTCGATCAATGAGACAAAGTGGTTGTCAAGTTAGTGCAGAGCTACCTGCGTCACACTGGCAATAGACCTTTTAGCTATTCTAAAAAAGAATGTGGTTCGAACGATATTTCATCACATTTTGTAGAATTTTCGAATGTGTACAATAATGATAGAAGCTCTAACGCCACTCAATCGAACCTCGTGTATAAAAATGTATAAAAATAACGCTCGATCCAGGCTCTTTTGTAGAATAGCTAAAAGGTCTATTAAGCTGTACAAGAGAAGTTCCCAGGCCCATGTTAGTATTTTATTGTACTGGTAAGGTTTACTTTGTATCATAATCATCATGTATATCATTATTTCATAAATTATTCGAGCATTGAGTAGATATTGTTAAACATCATAAGTTATAGAGGCTAAATATCACTGATGGTTCTCACTCCAGAGGCAAAAATTTTGTGATTTTGTTCGGAATATTGTCAGTGAACGATTTTCGGATTTCTCCACAAGAGCTAGACCCCCGCATAAGATTTCTGGATTATGTGCACTATGCAGCAGCGATTTCAAGGTCATCCTCTTTCACTTTTCCTTTGTGAACTCGCGCATGCCCCAAAACGCTACGCTCGTCCCATTGATCAGCGAGCCAATCAGAGTTAACCTTTTTTCTTTTATCATTTACAAAAGGGGGAATTCACAGTATGTCGAACAAGATTAATGTTCCAAACTTACCCTTCTTGATGCTAAGAACTCCATTCCTTTAGCAACCTGGTATGCAGTTGCTGCCAAATCACAAGTTGTAAATTCATGTTCCATACCAATTGCTTCTTTCTTCCATGTTGTTTTTAATATTGGTCTACGTCCTTTCAAGAAAGATAGAAGATTGCCATGGGGAGCGTACTCCAAAATCACCATCAGGTCTTTCTCGCCCCCTGTGAAAAAGAATGAAACAAATTTTGAACATAGTTCAACGTTCAACACAACGAAGTGAGCGTCAGAGATTCAGAGCTCTTACTTCTCAGAGTTAATCTAGTGATTGTCAATCAATCTCATCTCTGATCCAGTCATTGCATTCCCGGGGGGTGCACTTGGCCAGATTTTGGTCGGGGACGTGCCATCAAAGTTTCAAAAACATACCCGTTCCTTATACCAATTTTTTGAAAAAAGTACACCCGACCTTATACCAATTTTTCGAAAAAGTATATCCTTCCCTATATTTCATACCAAAACCTTGAAAGTCGGTACCGTTCCTTATACCGAAATTGTGAAAATTGATACCGTTCTTTATACCAATATCTGGAAAAACGATACCCTTCCCAATGGCACGTCCCCGTACCCAAAATGTATGTAGTGCACCCCCCGGGATTGCATTCAAAAGACATTAGAATACTAGACTAAGGGTGGCTTGAAATTTATTTATGAAGGCCCGGGGGGTTAACTACCATATATGAAGGTACGGTACGTGCCATTTTTTGGGGTGCATTTTTTCGAGGAGAGAATAAATTTTGGGGTATCATTTTTGGTAAAATCACAAGTAGTCATAAATTTTGGGGTGTCATTTTAGAAAAATTACTCTTTAGGGTATTGATTTTGATCAAATTTTACCTACTTGGTTAAAATTTTGGAAGGCTGTCACAATTTTAGGGTATACATTTTCAATGGCCTGTAAATTTTGGGGTATCGTTTTCGCGAAAATCTATAAATTTTAGGGTGCGATTTCAGACGTCAAATGGCACACCCCCGTCACCCGCCTATTGAAGTTACCCCCCCCCCCGGTATGAAGGCTTAAAAATCTATTCAATTTATGGCCACAACTGTAGAATAAAACCGTTCTCTGACTTTCTCCAAAGCAGATCTTCTAACACATTTTAGATATCTTAGAGAAAAGAATTCTGGTTTGATTGATGTAAGTTCCAGCTTTTTAGCTCTTTTCTGGGTGATTCCAATCAACGGTGGCAGGACTACTATCATTTCCATTATTTCCTTGGATTTCTATAAAGTTCGCTGTGACGTCATAGCAAGATTGCAGAGAATTTTAAAGACGAAATCGAAATTCGTTAACAGCAAAAGTTATCAAACTTCTCCAGTGCTGTCGCTAATAACACTCAAATGCAGGAGAAACGTCACCAAAACATATCATAATAAAAGGATGCTGACTTTTAAGTTACCTTTAGTGCAAGCACCAAGTAAATTGACGATATTGCTGTGTTCCCCAATATGTATAAGAATCTTCAGTTCTGATACCAAATCACGCATTTCTTCTGGCGTTGCAGTGTCTACAGATCAAAATGTAGTTGAAGTTATTGATTGATCTTAGTCGAAAATATTGGTTACTGAGATATGTACAAAACATCGCCAACGAAAAGTAGACTTATGCCTTTTCGTCCCTTGTTTCCCTGCGTTCTTTGATTTGCTGATATCACTTGGTCAATAGGGACTCATGATATTACGCTTATATAATGGGCCCACTTTTTCAAAATGGCCTAAACAGGTGGGAGTTCTCGTACACTCAACAAAATCGCTTCAAAATCTGGTTTAAAGAGCTTGAACATTGAAAAGCGAAGTTTTAGTACAAAGAATGATGTTGTGTTGACCTACAAAGCGCAAAATGCATACGTTTCAGGCAGTAATCTTCCTCTGTAGAAGCAAAATAGATCCATCGAAGCTGCGAGAACTCCAGGCTGCTTCAACCGTTCTTTCAGAGCAACAACAACAACATTCTGAAAAGCGGCCCCTGATTGGTTAAAAACTGAATTCTAACGATTTGATTGGTGAATACGGAACCACCCTACGCGGGCCTAAAGTGGGCCCACTATTTAAGAGTAATGTTATTAGTCCCTCTTGACCAAGGAACGCAGGGAAACAAGGGACGAAAAGGCATCAGTCTAAACGAAAAGTTCTTGAGCGAAAAAAAACTTGCATGAAACGTATCCCCTCAATAGGGGGCAGCTGAAAAACAAATAAAAGAATAAGTGATGCAAATAAACCAGGCGTTTCAAATTCATTCTCGTTGAGAGAAAAGTCTTCCAAAAAAACAGAGGTTGGGCTAGTGGTGATGCTACTGGACGGACAGTAAAATTGAATCCCTTTTTGGAACAACAAATTAGCATTTGAAGCATTCTTAGCAACCATAAATTTGGTAGATTGACAATGTGCTTTTCCTCTTCTAAATGCCAGCAGATCTGTAATCAAACACACCAACATTTTCTTTGATGAAGTTACGCTACACTGGAAATTTGTGCTCATGTGAGAAGGACAGCACATGTAAGAAGGAGTACAGCAGGACCTTCCAATTGGTTGATCCAGCAAATCAAATGCATTTGAATTCTTAAAATTCAAAAGTGTGAATGCGCCATTTGAAACGATCAACACTACTGAGAACTTCTACCTTTCAGTTTCTTGACAGCAACTTTCGTCACAACTCTTCGATAATTGCTTCCTGACCTACTTCCCGATCTGGACAATCTTGAAGATGTACTTTCTGTGCGAGAACGCTTTCTCCCCAGCAATGGCTTCTGTCTCATTGATATCTTTTCTCTTGGATCAAAACAAAGAATTCCTACAGCTTCTGCTAAATAAACGTCGCCAAATGCACCAGAACCAAGACGATCAACTGTATAAAGGACGAGAGAAAACGTTAATTAGCTTCAAGTAGACTGATTTCCTGAGTCCCTTGTGCCTCTATGTTTCCTTGTGCTCTAGGACTTTATGATGCCATCTCTGTCTCCTCATTGAGATGCATATGGCACTTCGAATTTCACTCAAAATGAAACAAAATGAAGCAACTGACCCATCTTAGATCCATTCTTAAAGGGGCAGGGTCACGTAACCGTAAACAATCCTGTTATCTCTATGATCTATATTGTTGCCCACATGTGGCCATTGTGTTCTGCTCAGATTTTGGTGGATGGGGTGAATCCACAATAAAGTTACTTCTAAAATCCACCAATATCTCGGCAATCCTACTACACATGAGTGTTTGGTTTGTTTCTCTAAAAAACTTAAGAGTCCATCTTCAAAATAACACCTATATTTTGAGAAAAGTAGTAGAAAATGTCTGTGATATGTACTATCAAAAATACTGCAAAATCGTCGTTTCGAAAGAAGTTTGTTTACAGTACGTGACCCTGACCCTTAATATCATAAATTCATCTCGCAGAAACAAAATGCAGTTAAAACACATCCGGCACTACGGCACATAGTTCGTGATAAAAACTTAATCATTCGTAAAGTTCATACTGTTAATTGGATCACAATAGTATTCATCCAATCTAATGAGCTGATTTCGACAACCATCTCTTGCATGTGAGGATTTAAGTAGAGTCACGTTGCTTGAAGTGATATGACATGAGTCTCCCATGAGAAGATCAAGGACTCCTGATGTTACTCCGAAAAACTTGACCCTACTTAGGCCTACGCAAACATGAAATTGCCAAGGTAATCAGTTCACAAGATTCGAAGAATTCCACTGTAATTCAGTCACGTAGTAGTTAAAAAATATAGTGTGGGTGTCCCTGAAAAAAGTATACAGATTTCGTTGGGTCCAGCAATGTGATTTACCTTTGATCGACGGCTACTCACCCTCAAAAGCTTCCCCGATTGTTAATTGGAACATTACCATGTTTGCTGGCATTGATGCTTTGAGAATAAAAAAATGCTAATTTTACAAGCTTAAATTTGCGTTCACCTTGTAACGAGAGCTTAGGCCTTCTGATCTAAACACATTCTTGAATCAAATCGAAATTAAAAGCTGAAACAAAAAAATATACGAAATGGCAAAATGCGTGACTTCTAGCAAACAGAATAAATATGATATCATTTAGCATTGTTCAAATTTTATCAAACTGATTTTTGTTTTGCTGTGATACATGAATTTGTTTCTGCCAAAACGCCAAAGCTCTAGTGTGGAAGTGGAAGCATATTTGAGCTTTCAAATCCAATATCTCTGCTCTGAAAGAATCAATACCAACAAACGGCGTATCTTTGCTCAAGTTACCTATGGAGGAACAATTTGAAATTGATCAGCCATTGATTAAAGGGGCAGGGTCACGTAACAGTAAACAAACCTGTTATCTCTACAATCTATATTGTTGCCCACACGTGGCCATTGTGCTCTGCACTGAAAGTACAAGAGTCCATTTTCAGAACAACAATTTCATTTCGACAAAAGTAGTGGAAAATCACTGTGCTATGGTCTATCAAAAATAATGTAAAATCGTCGTTTCGAAAGAAGTTTGTTTACATTACGTGACCCTGCCCCTTTAAGCTAAATCAACAAAGCTGGATCAAAATGAATCTATTTCCCAGGTGAGCCACAAAGAGTTCCCATTTTTGAAAATGGCATCAAGAATACTTCACAGATTTGAATTATTCAAATTATAGGTAAAGGCCAAAAGATCGAAGTATTTTTGTGATTTTTCTCGTTGTCTCACGAGTACTACAAATATAGGCAAATTCAACTTCACAAAAATTTTATGGTTGCAGCATGACTGAAAAATCGCCTAAAACATTGATCAAAGCATAAACGACTTGAAGAAAAAGCAATTGTTCATGGGCGAGAGATACCCACTGCACACTTATTGCCATGGGACTGAAAAATTTTAGTGTTTGATTGATAATTGATGTCGTATAACTCTAGAGAGAGGTGAAACGCCCATTGTGTATTGTTTCGTGTTACGGGAGTCTTTACAATTTGATCAATATTTCGGCAATTTTTCAGCCATTTTGCAACCATAAAGTCCTTATAAAGTTAAATTTACCGATACTTCTAGCGCTGGTATAACAGCGAGGAAAATCACAAAGAACTTCGATCTTTCGGCTTTTAACTGGAATTTTGAATCATTCAACTCAGTGCAGTACTGATGGTGCTATGAACTTACAAAAGTGGGAACTTTTTTCTGGCTCACTTTCATGGTACACGCGCTACATAATGTATACATACACAATCTTATTCTCTTCCTTGGAAATTCCCAGACGGGATCATACGGCATTCCGTTCGTTTGTTCAATCAATGCCTGAGTGGGATCAATCCGGCTCAAATGATCCGGGCTAGGAGGTTGTGAAAAAATGTAAAATCCACCATAGATCTTTTTGCGTCGAAACAAGAGGAACACAGCACATATGATGAACAATGTAAGCATGAATGA
Source organism: Aurelia sp. 3 sensu Dawson et al. (2005) (assembly GCA_964020215.1). Classification (NCBI taxonomy): domain Eukaryota; kingdom Metazoa; phylum Cnidaria; class Scyphozoa; order Semaeostomeae; family Ulmaridae; genus Aurelia; species Aurelia sp. 3 sensu Dawson et al. (2005). Next base: position 3,084,653 of record OZ026583.1, on the reverse strand, counting down.
AGTTGCGAGGACGACGTAAAGTTTCGTGTGCTTGTCGTAGTTACGAGGTGCTGCGGCAGGCTGCGATGCTGGTGCTGACATTATCAACTCCTCTGAGAAAAAGGCAGAAAACATAAAATGTTGTTGTTAACACATTCAGTGTTGTTGGGTTGGGTCTCAAGGCGAGGTTGTTTGCAAAGTAAATGACCTGAGCTAAATGGTATGGTCTATAAAAAGGAAGAAGAAAAATCTGATACACGGCACTGCTTCTCTGGATTTGTTTTGTTTGTGTACACGTCGAGATTGTCACGTCAGGCTAAAGTCTACGTCAAATAAGATGTTAAATAATATTTGCGATAACGCAAAATTATTCAAGTAAAATACTTGAACTTATTTATTCGTCGGTATTTTCGCGTGGCATCTAATTTGAAACAGCGGATAGTAAAAGCCTAGGAAAATATCTCATCTTTCCATTAGTTCATATTCAGTTGAAGGGGTTGAACGTTAGTTATCATGGGTCAGTTCTATAGCTATGGGCCCACTGTAGAAATACAGACATTTTTGTAATATGGGTAGGAACCCCAGGGAGCACTCCTCATTCTTAGGTGACGGGGGAATCATACAAAGCATATTTTGGAAAAGCAAAAAATATAGCTACTAAACTAGGGAGAATTTTGGACCGCCAAAATATACTCATCGCTGTATGGTTTATAAAAACTAGAGGTTTTGTCGCTTTTCCTCAACTGTTTTGCAATCTTTGAACAAAAAATTTGATTAACACTCATCGAATTTTCTCAATAGAAGCCCCCAAAATACACCGATTATTCACAAAATAGCACATCCAAAAATATACCAGGCAATATTTCCCAAATCCAAAAAAAATGTCTGACCCCCCCCCCCCCACATCTACCATCCGGGAGTCCTCCTCCTGGGGGTAGAAAAATAACATTCTTGACAGGAAGTATAAGCTTTTCGTTCGATCCGATCTGAAACTTTGATCGAGTGTTTAAAGAAATATTTGATTACTTTAAAGAGATATAAATGTAATAAAATGTATTAGTGATAATACAATTATCATCAATGGTCAGGATGGGTTGCTTCGGTAACATAATCCTCTTGGGTGAAAATCAAAGGCCTTTGAATATAGAGGTGTTCCTGGTTTTAAAATGAATCATGAAAGAATGTCGGGTAGGAATGCATCTGACTGAGCTTAAGGCTTGACAGCAAAACTCTTTTAACTTAGGTAAAATTTCAATGCTTCCGATAAATTCTAACCTGATCCTGCTCGCTGGATTTGCCCATAGTCACAAGATCCGTATCTTGTGACTTTGATTTGCCCAAGGACTTGGGTCCACCTGCTCGCTTTTAATAACAAAGTCTTGAAATGATGACTAGTCAAACTGAGGCTTTACAGCTAGTAGATTCAGAAAAATAGCTAACTCGATAGCTGCATATGCAAGTCTTTGATTGACCTATCGTATCTGATCACTTTCACTTGCGAATGAATATTGTTTATCTTGGTCCGGGTCAGCCTTTAAATTGGTCCAGGCCACCCTTTACCATGTCGATTCCCTTTAATGAACGTTCTAAAATTTTGGTTTTATTACTTGCTTGTAAACTTGAAATTTCCAAAACCAGAATTACTGGCAAATAGTAACAATAATAACAAATTTTGGCGTAAAAATTTGGAACAATACTCCAAAGGATATTAGGACTTCTCCTACTAAAAAGATTTTCGGAAAGCAGTACAAGCAATTATTACTACAGAATTATCAAAAATTAAAAGCACATTGGTACACAAATTTTCTTCCGGTGCTTCCCTGCTTTATTTCTCCTTCCCCTTCCTTCCCTCTGCTAGGCTATTTTTTCTGCGTAGTTTATTCGCTTTTCTTTTTGTTACCAAAAGTATTTTCAACATTGTATTTAGAATTTCTCATATCTACATTAATGTCAATATTCTCATTTACCAACCACTTAACGGGAGGGCATATGGCTCGAAAGCTCTACCAGAGTTCTTTCTATATATCCTCTTCAGCATTATATTAACTTAGATGCATTATATAAAATAGGTTTCACATGTCTCTTATCTTTTCCGTAATATTTAGCATCCTATATGTTGTCTATTCATGTAGCTTTGGCTGAGAATATTCATGAAATTGAAATTGAAATTAAAATTGAGAAAATTAGTGTGGTAAACTACCCCAAACAGAGTTGTGGGATGGGTTCCACCTCAAGCGACAGAAAAATAAAAGTCGCACTTACGAACTTCCAAAAGTTTGGTTGAATTTCCAATTGAATTCCATGCAAAGCATTCGTAAAAACCAAACTCTTCCTTTTGTATTTTACTGAACTGCAGCAGGCTGTTTTTAAGGAATGAATAACAAATCAACTGATGGTGTAGATGGATGCATAATACTTTGTTCATGTCAGCTTAAAAACGAATCAAAGGTGCAATAGACAATGTGACGGAAAAGCATTGATCTTATTCGTGCCTCTATTTAATACTTTCTGAAAGAAAGCCAAATGCCAATGCATTTTGATGGAATAAAAAGCTTATATTCCACTTGAAACCGAGACTGACTAAAAACTACGTCTGCAATGAGCTTAGAAAGATCAGCTTCAATTGACCCTGGAAAGGTAGTTGCCCAAATTCTAACTCATTTCTGTCTTGGTCTTGATTAAATTTAAACTGATATATGAAGGAATGAATGAATAAATGAACGAGTGAATCTAAATCTTTCTTGAAAGAGCGACGACTTATGTCCATCTTCAAGCGTCTTGCAAACAACTTTATGCAGAAATATTTATAACTCTGGTACCCAGAGGATAACGGCATGACCTATTTTAACTGGCTAAAATTCTGTACCTTTGTAACTATTCTTTACAATCAATCTAATCTTCGACTCAAGCATTCATGGAAGCTGGAACATAAATCATGATCGTTTGTCTTGGCAAACACCATAACTTTCTTAATCTTACATTGTGCCCGGGGGGGGGGGGGAGGGAATGTACCAGGCAAAAAACAACGGGAATATGGCTGCCAAAGGAAGAATTTTCAGTACCCGGCCTGGAAGCCACACTGCAATATTTTGCGTTGGAACCACAATATCTGTCCTAAAATAAGGTGGGGAAGAATGGCCAACTGTTATTGACAGACCTGTCCTGAAAAACGATACGCAAGGTATAGCCCTGTCCTACACTATTGTACTGAAAATTGAGACCCCGTAGGTAGGCACATCTCCCGCTGCTCAATCTATTAAGAAGGACAAGGTATTTGCACTGACATACAAAAGATTTGAACTGCTACCTGGAACCAAATTTGGTCATTGATGTACGGTTTCCAGATGATTTTAGGCGCCAGTAAACTCTTGGTCTTGGGTTTCCGTCGGCTCGACAAATTTGATTTACGGAGTCTCCAATTTTAACCACGAGTGTCCTATTTGCAATGATGGTCGGTTTTGCTGCAAAAGGATCAATATTATAAGAGCAACTTTTGGATGAATGAAATATCTAAAGGCATAATTTACGCAAGACAGAAAAAAGGGAGTGTCATGATGTTTGATCAAAACTACTGCAGAGGAGGTCGACCTCAACAGTCCGCTCACTTTCTTTACGTCATTCACAGTCAAAGTTGGAAGAAAAGCTAAAAATGGCGAAGATAAGGTGGAAGGAAGGAGTAGTCTGCCCAGCTTCTGCAATGGGCTATTTGGGGCTCTCTCATACACAGACGGGTCATGTAAGCTTAATGATTCCATGGTGCATAGCAAAAAACTAATAATAATCATAATCATCATCATTAACCAGTAACGCAACAGACAAAACTTACTGACGATGAATCCATCAGCTATCTTAGATACTATACTCAAATCTTTTATCACCAATGGGCAACAATCTAATCAAAGTGTGTTTAAGGTGCGGGAAAGACTCTATTCGATAACTTCCAGCAGTCCTCATAGTTTTGCTATGGTTAGGCCCACTGCAATGTTTGGCAGAAAAGAGCGGGGGAAAACGTTGAAAGACGGTCATACGCTGTTCACATGGTCATTCGTATGCACCTTTAAAATCAAATACATACAGTATACGTTCAAAGCATCGGCAGCACGAGTTGATCCAAGTTTGTTAGTCGCAACACATGAAAATGTGCCGTTATTCTTCTTAACATCCACTTCACAAATAATTAAATCAGACAAGCTATGATGACCATTCTTCAATTTGAAATAATATCCATTTATAGAACTTGAACATTGCTTCTCATCATTTATCAAGGTTGTATCTTCCAGCCTGATCTTTCTTCCATCTTTGTACCAAGAAATCTGCGCCACTGGATTAGCAGTGACATTGCAATGCAATTTGACAGTGTCGCCTTGGTTATATGAGCCAGCTTTAAGCTGAACGACTGGTCGGAATATAGCTGCAAAGAAATATTGACTATCGTCAAGTGAATTCATACAAAATATTTTAGAAAAATTGAAACTTAAGCCAGACTATTGCGGGATAAATGTGTCTTACTTATGTCCACCTTCAATTACACAATGTTTCAGTAAAGCATAGATAAAAATGGTGCATATTAATTGTCGAAGATTTTTCAAATTGAGCATGGGCTTGATGAAACAAGATGGTTGTTAATACAGTAGTCTGGTCGGTCTAAAGCTTGTCCATGGCGATTGTTGTTGTTGCGTTTCAAATTCGCAGGACGCAAGTAGATACAAAGAACAGATAGAAAACCTAAGCCGGGAGCAACAAGGAGGAGTAAAATTTACTCTAGGAACTAACAACAACTAACGAGTATTGGCCATGAAGTGAGAACAAGGCCGAACAGCTGCTACACAATTAGACTTGCTACCCTTATCCAAGTTTTCAGCCTCCATCACATGAATCGCGTAGATCTACAGTGAAAAAGTGTAAAAACTACGAGGCATCGCACAGCAACCTGCAAGCAATATATGCCGCTAAGAAATCACCTTTTCTGGTCTTTAATACATGGGGAATAGAAAGACGAGGGGAACACATGAGGAATGAATAGCTCTCTCAAGCTAAGATGAATACAATTTCTGGCTTCAAAGATGAAACTATACAAGCATTCAAAAGTTCAGAATGCTCACGGAAGTCTTAGCCTGTGTGCAGACTTTACTTGCCATTGTGAATGAAAGCCAAGGCCGAAGTTCCGTCTTGGCTCTCATTCACAATGGCCAGTAAAGTATGCACGCAGGCTAGGAAATCTAGGCATATGTTGATATCTAGGCATATGTTGATATGTGAGCTTTTGATAAAAACAGTCGTACAAAGAGAATAGGTCGTGAAACATGCCACACTATATAACGGTAGGTTATCAAAGTCAAGAGGAAATACCGATACCAGATTGGCTAGAATTTAAACGGAATAGACCTTTTAGCTATTCTGAAAAAGAATGTGGATCGAACGATATTTCATTACAATTTGTAGAATTTTCGAAGGTGCACAATTGTGATCGAAGCTCTAACGCAATTCAATCGAACCTTGCGAATAAAACTGTATCAAAATATCGCACGATCCAGGCTCTTTTGTAGAATAGCTAAAAGGTCTATTAGCCTGAGCCACTTTTATAAGCTTGGCTTTCTTTCCATAGAATAACAATAGTTCCAAGGAAGGATAACAGAATCGACAAATCATGATTAAAGGCAGTCTGTCTCCTGTTGTTCTAACCTTTGTTACGGCTTTATTTACCTCAGTTGAACTGCAGCTAAATGCATGCATCAATGAGTCTCTATGACCCTGACTTCCATTGATAAAGCGAATTGGGACAGACTTTTGGAATATACAAGAGAGGTCTGCATCGACTTTATTTTCATTATTCACAGGGAACATACTTTTATTTATCTTATTTTATTTTAAAATTCTTTATCCAGGGATACAATTCAGTTTGAATAACAGTTTTACAATGTACCCTGCAACTAAAAATAAAAATAACCTAATAGCAATAATCGTCTAATCCTATAAATATATAAAACAACTATTAATAAAAACTTGAAAAGAAAAACGGAAAATTAAAACCAGCTGTCCTTGAATATTTTCAATTATGAGCTTTGAGTTTGGCTTTAAACGACCGTGTGGAAGGAGCTAACTTGATATCAGAATGGAGTTTGCTCCATCTATCAACTCCGCGGAAAGCAAACGAGTTTTGACCATAAGCAGTTCTCATTCGAGGTATAACTAGATCGCATTTCGTATTTCGTAAGACCCGACTGTGAACATCAGACAATCGGGAGAAGATCTGACATAGGTTGTCGGGTGCAAGTCCATTTAGGGATCTATATACCATGGTAGATGTTTCCCTATGGACAAGCCTATCAACTGAGAGCCACCCTAATCTTTGCAACAATGGAGCAGCCGATGAATCAAAAGGGCTGCCCGTGACAATTCTTGCAGCTCTGTTTTGCAATTTTTGCAATACTGCCTTTAAGACATCTAAGAAATTGAATAATCTAAAAATTTCACAAACCCTTGACAGTAAAAATTAATGATACTCTTCTGACGTCTCCTCTTATCCCTTGCCCAACACATGTATAATTTCCAGAATCTTTCAAAGAAGCATTTGAAACAGTCAGGACTGACTTTGTAGGATATGAATTGGACTTTTCTATTCTTACTGAGAATCTATTCGATACGTTTTGGCCATCTTTTGTCCAAGTTAACTTTGTGAATAGACCACGTTTGCTTGTGCATGTCAACTGAGCTTTTTCTCTCTCGTTTACAGAGGAATCCTGCGCGAAAACTTCGAGGGGTGCTGAATCTAGTAGAGGGAAAGCCGAAATTTAGAAAATACACACTGGATAGTGGACGAAATACATAAAATATCATGTGATTGGTAAGCAAAGAAAGCTAAAGAAATGACTATTTTGTATCTTAATTTTACACACTATGGGCATGAATCAAACTTCTTGCAAAAACGGTAGGCCTACAATATTGACAACAACAAGGACATATTTTGTAATACAAGAGCATCAGTCGCTTTGTTTCACAGCTCAATTCAAAGCGATTAGCGAATACAAACAAGAGAAATTCTCTCAACCGGTAATTCAAAACAAACATAGCCGCAAAGTTGCCCTGAAACCAGTACGGCAAACTCTTGATTGGCGCGGGCAAAGGGACGTTTTTAAGAGAAGTTAAATGCTTATAACGAAAGAACAAGGGTAAATCTATTTGACTCAGGAGCTGAGGAGTAACTGTTTACATTTGAGCAATCAATAGAGAGTTTACGAAACCAGGACGGCAACGCCAGCCAGAACGTCATCTGGAATTCCGCAAAGCAAGTCTTGTTTCCATACGCTACATTTAATATATCATCCAGAAGGCCAAAATAAGGCACCCTATAACTCAGAGATGCTTGAAGACGATATTCTTACTTTGAAGACAAACATTTAAAACGACGGAGTTTTACTTCGCAGGCCTATGCCTGCAGTACAGAACGCCAGAAATGCGGTTTCCAAGTTGTGAAATTGAAGAGGACGACTTCAGAGTCTCTCATGGGAAGCAAATTTGAACGAAAAACAAGGAGTCTTTTGAATCTAAAGTTCTGAAACAAAAGCAACTTTGCGTTGCAGTCGCCGTTGCCGTCGTGGTTTCGTAAACTCCCTAATATGCAAGAATCGTGACGCCCTTAGCTCGGCTTCTGAATCACGTAAACAAAATCTGCGAGACAGAACTTTTTAAGCAAATAACTCCACTTAAAAGCCTCCCTTTGCCCGCACCGAGTGAGAGTTTGCCGCACTGGTTTCAGAGCAACTTTGCGGCTGTGCTTGTTTTGAATTAATGATTAAGAGAATTTCCATTCTCTGCATTCGCTAATCGCTTTGAATTGAGGTGTGAGCCAAAGCAACTGACGCTATACAAAATCTGCCCTTGTTCTACTGACCAACAAGGACAAATCACAATGGGATTGGCTACTTTTTAGGCCCCGTCCACACGTATCCGGGTATTTTTGAAAACACATCTTTTTTATTCGGTAGGGTTAGCGTCCACATGCAAACAGCGTTTTCGGTCAGATAAGACGAAGCTTTTCGAAAACGCTCTCCAGATGAAAACGGAGATTTTCGAAAACGCTGACGTCACATCATTGATATACTACATATCAGAGCATGCGCTCGGGTCTTCGAGATCAATAGACGATTACGCTAAAGATGGCGGCGAGGAACTTTTTACCAAGATGCACTGCGTTCTTTAATCGAATTCCTATACAATCGTTAAGGATTCGTAATTCGAACGCAATGCATCTTGGTAAAAAGTTCCTCGCCGCCATCTTTAGCGTAATCGTCTATCGAGCGCATATTTCTGCTTGCTTGCCTGTTTCTTTTGTCAAAGTCCAATTATCGAATTTTGAATGTAGCAGCGTCGTCGTGTGGACGGGGATGTTTTCGAAAACGCTCCTCGTGTGGACGTGGATATCTTTTTATACGAATAAAAAAGCGTTTTGAAAAATATCCGGATACATGTGGACATGGCCTTATACATACCTAGATACAACGCGAGTTGTGATTGCAGACAAAGAGAATTCCATGCCATTTGGTCAAATCATAATCAAAAACAAGCAGGCGGCAAAAGTTGCCCTGAAACCCAGGTGGCTAGCTCGCTCGTTGTGCTTTCAAAAATTAGTTGCTAAAAGTCAACATGAGCGCATATCAAAAGAAGGAGGATGTAACTAAATGTCTGCCTCGGACTTTCTATTCGTTTGATATTTTTTTTGATATTTGATATTTGACTTTATTAAGGAGGGTTGCCCTTCAACAGAGTTGGTTTACAAGGGGCCCTCCACTTAAAAACATTACTAACAATATACAATCTAAAATTACCGAATAAAAAGAAAAATTACAATATAAAAACCCTAATATAAAAACCTATTACAAATTTACAGTCTAATTTAAAGGAAAAAAAAAGAAAGTCCTAAATAGATTTTTTAAAACTATTCAGGGAAGATGCCTGTTTGGTGTCGGCAGGAAGGTCATTCCACGCTTTTGCTCCTCGATAGGAGAAACATTTTTGCCCATTACTTGACTTTTTCATGGGTAATCTTAAATCTGTCTCTGAATTGCGCAGGACATACGAAGAGCATTTTGAGTTTCTGGTGAAAAGGTCACACAGGTATTGGGGAGCCAGTTCATGCAGGGACTTGAAGACCATTGTTTTAGATTCGCTAGCGACTAGTTGTTCAATGGTCTTCCAGCCCAGCTGGTCGATAAGTGGTCTGCTAGGGGTGTCAAAGCCGCTGTTGGTTATAATTCTAGCAGCTCGGTTTTGAAGTTTTTGTAGCTGATTAAGCTCAGTCGAACCGGCACAGCCCCAAACAGAGCAACAATATCGAAAGTGTGGCTCTACAATTCCTGTGTAAAGAGTCATCAACGTTTCCTGTCTTAAGAACGTCTTGGCGTGTTTCAAAAAGCCAATAGCTCTTGAAACTTTGGTAGAGACAGTCTTGATGTGTTCCTTCCAGTTAAGAGAGTTGTCGATCTGCACACCAAGGTATTTTGTTTTTTGGATTACTTCGAGCTCATTGTCGCGAATTTTCAAATCCAAATCTTCGTTTCGACTTTTGAGGATATTGTGCTTTTGCTTGGTGGAAACAAGCATGGAATTTGTTTTAGCAACATTTAAGGAAAGTTTGTTGCCTTGAAGCCAAATGTCCAGTTGTTTGAGATCGTTATTAATGGCCTCGTTCAGCTCATTTATGTCCGAAGACTGGTAGCACAGACTTGTGTCATCAGCATACATGGAAACGGTTGAATTTTGGACAGCTTCGGGTAGATCATTGATGTAAATAAGGAAAAGAAGGGGACCCAGACATGAGCCTTGTGGAACACCGACCTCTATACCACAGTTCGTTCGTTTACACGAACGTTCGTTCGTTCGTTCGTTTACACGAACGTTCGTTCGTTCGTCCACAGTTCGTTTAGCTCAGAAGTTAAGCAGTAAGTATTCTAATTATAGCCAAAAAGTACGAGAATAATCACTTCTTGCTTCTGTACCAAAGAGAAAACAGTATTCCCCTTTCTATTTATTGCTTTCATCTTTTGGACGCTGCGCAGCTTCTTTGGAACTCCGATGCTGGAATTGTACATGCGTGGTGAACTGCGAAGAAGAAAAGATGTGAAGGAGAGGAAATACGAAAGGGTCCTCTCCTTTGCATTTCATCACGCATGTGCAGTTCCACCACCGCAATGCCAAAGAAGCTATTATGCACCGTCCAAAAGATAAAAAGCAATAATAACAACAAAAGAGAATACTGGTTTTCCTGCGTCTGTACCGAGTGAATGCAATTACCGAAGTAGATGTTTACTTACATCCTTTTTCTTTCGATATGCGCTCATGTTTCCTCTTAAAAACCATATCTGGAATGCAAAACGAGCGAGATAGCTACCTGGGTTGTAGGGCAACTTTTGCGGCTTGCTTTGTTTTTGTTCATAAGTTGACCGACCGTGCATAGAATTCCCTTCCCTGCAATCACATATCGCTTTGAATCTAGGTGTCAGTTAAACAGTAGCAGGTCCTATTGTTACATCATCTGTCTTTACTGCACTGACCATCAACTGAGAAAATGGATTAAAGCGATAAATTTTGGGTATATATGAGATTTTAGGATCTTGGCTTCTCAAATTTTCAGATGAAACACGAGATCTGGCAAAATCTTTCGCTCGTTACAATAACTTAGGCAAAGGTATTCAACAAAGATGACTTACCTCCTCGATAGTAAAAAAATCTGACATTATGGACATCTGCGCCAGCAGTGTTTCGAGCTTTGCATCTAAAGAAATAATCTTCCTTTTCTGTCTTTGGAACAATCAACCTCGAGCCATTTTTTGTTGTTTCTATTTTAAATCGCTTCTGGTCAATATCTTTCCAAAGGCTGTTCTTAGGCCAACATTCTGTGGTTGGGAAATGACAATATGGCTGCATTTGCCAAGTTATCAATGGTGCCGGATTTGCTTTCTTCACATTGCATTCAATGGCACGATTTTGCTCCATAACCGTCGTGACTTTCTTGTCAATAACAGGTCTGGCTGTGAAAACAAACGAAAAAAAACTAACGATATGGAACTTCTGATCGAGGGGTAAATTAAACCTTGCAATTTAGTAAATTTTGTTCGGAAATCCTTTTGTTTTCAAGAGAAATCCCTGAAGCCCATTTCGAAAATAGCTGGCAAGTGAGGGGTTAAAGTCAAGGTAAAGACTATACCAAAGCTTAGGTCTACGAAAAGGTGTAGCCTTTTGTCCATGGTAGCTTTTCTGTTTGCGTAGCTAGAGATCAATTTCCGTATTCCTCAGTTTTCTGACATTTTAGGTCACTTCTGACAAACACGTGGGAAAGGTATTCATGTACGAGGCCACTCTGCAATTCGTACACGGTAGTGGCCGTTTCGGTTCTAATGATATAACTTACTGTACAGTGGGCCAATTTCAACTGTATATTAGAGTGCCGTAGCAGCGCATCAAATCATTCAAATGTACTTTTTGTTACAACTCTGGTTGCTCGATTCTGTAACTCCTTTGAGGTTTGCAGTTTGGTCACTTCAGGACACCTCAGCACTACAAATTTGAGCGTCCGTCAGTCTATCAAGAGCGACAACTGTGACGATGAAGGAAGCTTATGTGTCCCCCGTGCAGTAGGTTGCGGCTCATGCGCAGCAGCAATTTGAGATGGAGCTCTGAGCACTCCAAACACAAAGAGCTACTACGCATGAGCTTCAACACACTGCACGGGGGGATGCATAAGTTTACTCGAACAAAGCCTATCTCGTCTCCCCAACAACTACCTTATGAATAAGAATGTATAAAAACATCGTTTGATCACAACCAAGACGGCTCTTTTGAAATATAGCTCAAAAAAGATCACTTTTTTGAAAGCCACTAAGGCCAAACAGGGCAACATTTCGTTTTCAATAGAGCGCTGAGTTTGTTTTGATGTCGAGATTGACCAATCAGATCACGCTATTTTTAAAGATGGCGGCTCGCTGTAAACAAACCAAGCCTCGAAAAAGGGCTAAAACCCCTCTTTCTTTTTGTGCCACGGATTTGCCGCTTTCCAATATTTTCAAACAATTACAACGAATTTCTTAAAAATGAACTCTGATGAACACTTCCAATGTGCATTTTCTCGATACTCGGCCTGAATCAAGATTAACAGGGTTTTTAAAATAACGAAAAATCGCATAGTTTCAGACTGTGCCCTTTCTTTTTCAGTTCGATAAAACTGCAAGGAAATTGCTTGGAAATCAAAACATGCCCAAAAAACATCGTTTCACATGCCATACGACTTTGAAATTGACAACTAAAATTTACTTTTTTAATCAACTTGTCAAGGAGTCCACAAAAGGTCAAATAGCTTGTAACTACATGTGGAAACAGGGAATTTTTATCTAGCATTTTGCAAAAAGGGGTTTGGACATACCCTGGGTACCAAAGCCTAATAAAAATTTAAAGATAAAGAAAAACAGAGATGAAATTTCCTCTTTCTTTTTCTTTTTTAGGCTCTGGAGGCCAGGGTAGTTTGGAAAAGGGGACTCGAGAACTTTTTGCTTCAAGAATCAAAGTGTGTTTTTCATTCTTCACATACCTCCTTACTGTTCAGCTCAGCTCTTCCCAGAAGAGAAAAAGTTTTGACGGGAAAATCTGAGCCCTTAGGCCGCCTTAATTTAGGCCTTAGGCCGCCTTAATTTAGGCCCAACATTGCCGGGGGAGTATGCCTGTGTTTACGGAGTAAGTTGCTGGGATCCCTAATGAATTTTCACAGAAATATGGGAAGCTGAAATTTGGATAAAGAATGATACAGAAACGTATTTTGTAACAACACATGAAAATGTTTTGAAAAAAATTGGCGAGAGATAAAAGTCAAAGTTAAGGAAAGTAATTAAAAGACTGGAGAAAATATGTATTTCGTTCATTGAGATTAGCTTACATAAACGAGAGTTCACCAGGGTGCTCCCCAAAGTAAAACTGAAATTGTTTTGTTGGAGGTAACTATTTTATGTCTTGAAGAAGTTTTAGAAGTGATGTGACTTACACTTGACCTCATTTCCAGCTTTTTTATCAGTTTCCTTCCCTGCACGTTCATTCAGTTGAGTCAGTAATGGACTTTCCTTTGGATTTCGCAGGTCCAAGACCATATTGACTGGAAGATTCCTTTTATAACCGAAAACGGAGAAGACAACACGTATTTTTTTAAAAAGAAACTGCTAAAAAGAAACTCAACTTTCAGATTGCCGAAAAATTAAGAAACTCCATTACCGGGAAAATATAACTTAAGAAACTAGTTATTTCCACAAAGGAAATCCCCAGCATATTTTACTCTATCTTTACATCTTTCCCGTATCATATTTCTTGAAAGGTACTCGAATAAAATCTAAACATTAGTAAGGCCTCAAACAACTTTGTTTTGGAATGTTCAGGAGGGAACAGGTAATGAACATGGAGAATGTTTTGGAACCTTTGAAAAAAATGTTAGACCGCGGCTCGAAAAGGTCTAACAAGAGTGTGAGTTCTTCTACAACAATCAGTCTCAACAGAAAAATATAGAAAACATCAAACGTACGACCTCAACTATTCGGCAACGGCTTTAGGGCGGCAACAGGAACGACTCGAATCTTTACTCGATTTTATGACCAACAAACGGCAATTAAGGCTGCTACCTAAACTTAACTAGCGGCGACTACTACAACTTATGTTCTTCGACAAATTCGGCGGCTTGAGGTCTGCGACAGGTCTTGCGTCTTGCGTCTATGTCTGGTCGTCTCTAGCAAAAAGTCATTGGACGCTACCTTATAGCCAAACTCGAGGCACACCTAAAGTTCCTGATATGGTCTAATCATGTAGAAAATAACCAATAAAAGCTTGAATATACGAACAATAATAGCTAGGAACCAATCAAATCATATCTAAACAGTATCGAGTTTTGGCATTAGGCCGAACCAATAGGGTAACGTTAAAATACTGCACGAAAGTACTTTTGGCACCAAGTGCACACGTGAAATGTTCGTGCTCTCTTCACTTTGGACACTCAGCATGGGCCAAAGGCCCCCATATCGTAACAAAAACCCTGAGTACTGAATTCCGATAATTTTCAGTACTGGCTCCAATTCTTTGTTTCTTATAAAAAAATGTGTATTTTGACCGAGGAAACCTTAGCATGTCTTCGCTTTATTTTCACCCGTTTCCTGTATCGTATTGCTCGAAAGGTACTTTTAGTTGTGTCAAAACTTTGGAAAAGCTTCAAAAAGCGCTGCTTTGAAATATTCATGAGGGCGCAGGTAGTGAACATGAAGATCGTTATCAAACCTTTAATAAACTCGTAAGAAACTTCGAGTTTTCAAAATTTGATAATTGTAAGAAGCTTTCAGTACTGGCCCAAATTCTTAGTTTCTTACAAAAAATACGTGTATTTCCTCATAAAACTTTTGAGCAAAGTAAATGTAGAACTTACCCGTCCTTCTTTTGGACATCGGACTGCATGATCTGTTGCAGTTATAGGTCTCAGATTTTCTAAATTTCAAGAAAAATGTCTTAAATCTTGAAAAGAGTATTTGATGAGTCCTGTCCGCATAATTGTTCATGGTTATGGCCAAAAGGTCACTCATTTCACACAGAATGCATCTTGCCAGCAATCAGCTAGTTCAGCTACTTCCCTAATATTTGTTTCGAATTATTGGGTTCTTGATGTCCGAGATGGCAACGATGATAATCAAAGTGAACTCCTTGATTTTAATCTGGCTCCGAGACTCCCAAAGAGAATGAAGACGACGATATCTTGATAGGAGAAGACGGTGATGATAGCGATGAAACTGCCAGATGAATTTGACGAGTCGGAGGCAACAGGCAACAACGGGTGCTGGTAGACAGAACCTTGAAATGCTGTCAAGCGCTATCCTGATCTGTAACAGCGATCCTTGTAACAATTAGCCGTCTTCAGTTTAGATTCGAAACTTTGTTTTAATGAAACATTGATGTTGCAAGCGCTTGCGATCTCAGTTCGTCGCAAATGTCCAAATAATTTGATTCTATGACCATTAACATAAAATCACAACAGGCCCGCTTCCTGCCTACACTTCTGATAGACTAAACAATCAACCCCTGTGACATCATTTTAACTCAAAAGGATTAGAGACCTACTTTTATTTGTCGATTTCAAAGTGAACTGACTTGTAAAATAATCTTTTCGGACATGTTTTGATTTTCAAGTAATTTTCCTGGAATTTCTTTGAACTGTAATAGAAAAGGCACAGTCTGAAACTATGGATTGTTCGTTATTTTCAAAACCCTGTTAATCTCGATTTAGGCCGAATATTGAAAAAATGCATATTGGAAGTGTTCATCAGAGTTCATTTTTAAGAAATTCGTTGTCATTGTTTGAAAATATTCGAAAACGGCAAATCCGTGGCGCAAAAAGAAAGAGGGGTTTTAGCCCTTTTTCGAGGCTTGGTTTGTTTACAGCGAGCCGCCATCTTTAAGAATAGCGTAATCTGATTGGTCAATCTCGAAATCAAAACAAACTCAGCAATCTATTGAAAACGAAATGTTGCCCTGTTTTACTAAGGCCACTACCACAATGGAAAAAAATTCAGTCATAACAAACCTTTTCAACAATACGGAAAAGGGATTGGGGACAGCGGCCAAATCTGGTAGAATGTCTGCTGGATGATTTTTAAAGGTCACCAATACAATCGTCGAAATTGTTTGTGGACATTTCAGTCAGTGTCAGAGTCTCGTTTTAACTGGCGATACCCAACATTTATCGGGACAACTCATGGGGAATTTCAAAAAGTAGGGGTACGTGGGGGGGAGGTGGGCTTTATCTACCGATCATTTATATGCCATTATCCATATCATTAGCGATATGCCGTATCATTTATATATAAAATACACAAAGGTTTTGGTAATCATTCCATTCCTATTATCTTCCATCCTTATCTTGATCAGTTTATTTCAGTTCAAGAATTTTTTATCTCGACATAACTTGGAGGGCATCCTTCCAGGTTTTCAGTCGAAATCTTCCACAATCCGTCCTGATTCCTTCCCCACGCAACCTGCGGTTTCCTAAAACACCAAGCTTCAGAAAAACACAGGACGATGAAGGTTTTCTGTAATTACTGTAACAAAACTACAAATTTAAGGCGATGAAACATGAGGAAATTCTAAAAATCTGGAGCGGATGCGTGGTGAACTGTAAACGAGACACTGAGATGATGTGGCCTAAGATTATGAATCAACTTCCGAAAGTCTTATCCCAAAATCGAAGTTAGTGTAGTAACACTCTATTGTTACGCTGTTAGTGGAACTCAAGTGTCGATAATCCATTAAAATCTTTTAATACACTTAACGCTAGTGTATCAAAGCCTTTAATGTATTGCTAGTAAAACAAAATCAAACTTTACGGATTTACTATCAAAGCATTACAGTGGGATGCACGTGCAAAATCATCACAACTCTTATCTAAATGCAATGGGTTTATATTGGTCCGCCTCGACAGCCATGACACATGATCTGATTGGCAACTGACACAGGGGGATGGGAACTTCTCTTCTTCGTCAGCTATAAAATTCGTCTAGATCCACAGAGCAATGGCCAAAGGAGGCATTAGGTAAATGGCGTCTCTTTGCAAGAAAACGGGCGTTCTCTAAGGCGACGTTTCCATTACTCCGTTTTCAAATGTCTCCGTTTTCATATCACTCCATTTTCGGATGATCTTAAACCGTTTCCATTACTCCGTTTTCGCCAAGAGCGCCTGGCACGAAAACGGGGGTGTTTCCATTACTCCGTTTTCGTTCGTTTTCATTTCCTTCCTTCGCACTCATTTTGAAACCGAGGATGTTCTATAGATTGTTGTTTTAGCGTTTTCGAATGACTCCGTTTTCGGTGCTTCCATTGAAAACGATGCGTTTTCAGATGTCTCCGTTTTCAAATCACTCCACTTTGAACAGCGTTTTCAAATGTCTCCGTTTTCGATCGTTTTCAATGGAAACACCAACCCAAAAACGGAGACATTCGACTCCGTTTTCATACTAGAACGGAGTAATGGAAACGGGGCCTAAAGCCGGTTCTCCACTAGGCGGATTTTTCCGCGCGCAGCGGAGCGGCTGTTGTATTTGCATTGTTTATTTCTAACAATGGTCACATCTGGTCGCTCCGCTACGCGCGTACTTGAAAGTCGGATTGACTTTAACTTTTCCGCCACGTCCTATGGCGCCAACCAATCAAATCGCTCGAAAGCTCTGACACAAGACTTCAATGTCTAGGCCTATCGTTATGTGCGTCTTCGCACATTTTTACTCCAGTGGAAATTGAAAATATTTTTCCACGCGTGCATTGTTTTAGAAACAACAGCCGCTCCGCTGCGCGCGGAAGTATCCGCCTAGTGGAAAACCGGCTTAAGGGCTTAAGGGCAGGAAGAGCGTGGTCCAGAAAGAGCGTGGTCCTGAAAATTTTTCTGGGTGAATCCCCTTTTTTTGTCCTCTTTGTTCTTGGCCGCTGGCACCACTACCCAAGGGAGTACTCTTTAACTCTCAATACGGGGGAATCCGTGTCAATATTTCTTTTTTTGTATTCAATTATAAAAATTTACAATGAGTTTTACGTTTAACTCTACAACACTACAGGTACGATACCATGGGTAGCGAAAGACAATGACTACCCCATGGCCTGCAACTACGCTACAATCGACTAAAGCGATTGGATCACGTACTAGGATTCTTTTCCACACCAGATGTCAGGTCAGGGTTTCGTGTCAATATTTGGGGTGGGAGATCTTACATCAAATCAATATCTAGGGTAAGTGAATAGCAAGATAGACAAAAATTCAATATTTGGGGCCCACAAATCTGACGAAAGGAAAAATCAAGCAATTTGATGTGATTCAGTACTGGCTCATTCAATAAATCTAGTTCTTCATAGGGGCCCTGGAAATAATAACAATATTTGGGATTTCCAAACAGCAGACTCAATATTTGGGGTCCAGCAAAGAAATGGTTGCTTGAACCCTCACCCGCCCCCTCTAATGAAAATTCGGGAGAACCCCCAGGAGCCACTATCGCCCAAGCAACAGGTAGAGAAGTAAAGTTGCACATAGTGGCAAGCTTTATACTCACCGTGGACTGTAAGAGTTGCATTCTGCGTATCATATCCATACTTGTTCCGTATTTTACAGGTGATTGTGAGATTGTCATCCGGGAACTTTGGCTTGCTGATGCTCAATTTCATGCATATATGTTTGTATCTTGGCCTATTATTAAGAGGCTTGCCATTGATCAAGAATGTGACAACTTCCGGTGGCCAATAATTGTCAGAGTAACACCTAAATACCACCTTCCTATTCCCTTCAGTTGTTATCTCTGAATTAAACTCGTCGATTTTCGCTGGGTGAACTGCAGGTAAAATGAGATGAATTTCGAGGCAGTCAGTCTCCTCAATAACTTGCTTCATCCTCCAAACAAAGCAAAGTCATTCAGACACAATTTGCATGGCCATGAAACTTACGCATGAATGACCCTGCCCTCATATGATAAAGGAGCATTAGCGTATATTTGTGGAATATTCAATGGAGATCTTTACAGCTCTTTTTCATTCATCAGGGGGACAGACTGCCTTTAATGATTTACAAGCTTTCTTATACCAGCTGAACCAAAAAAGTTGACACGTTTAGCGGGCTGTCCCGGGGGGGGGGGGTACTTAGTATATTTGTCCTACGGGGATGTGCCGTTTTTCAGGGTATCGTTTTCGCCTATTTTTTCTAGATCAGGGTATCAAAAGAAGGCAAATATTCTGGAGCAGGTTGTCAAAACATGTCAAAAGAGGAAATTTTGTTACAATGGGCTAATTTTTAGTCCAATTTTTGTGTTTTTGAGTATACTTTTCAGCGATTTTTTCTAGAACAGGGTATCATTTGAAGGAGAAAATTCTAGAGCAGGGTGAAAAAATTTTTTTTTCGTGGGCATATCCCCGTACAAATTTAGGTCAAGTACCCCCCCCCCCGGGCGGGCTGTGGAATAAAGCATATACAGGTGAAGGTGAAGTTGCGGTTTTTAGCGCCAAGCGCTAGGATCGCAGAAATGGCTATGTGCTAATCGAGTCGACGGCTCCTTGTCATGACGCTCAAGTGGTGGGGCCCTACGGAGTATGGAACCCACTCCAACTTTATGCTTTGGCTGCAAAGTCAGAGGATTACACCACTGCGCCACAACACCTTCTTGGTACATCAATACCGCTAATGTTCAAAACTAAAATGTCAGTCTATCAGTAGAAAGCTAACTTAGATGTGAACATTTTGTTTGGTAAGAGCACTCATTTTTCAGGCTCAGACATCAGGAAAATGCTAACAAGGGGTTTGTATAACAACGAGAACTCCATGTTTCATTCTGGTCTATTATTTATTCTCCATTGAAATTTGGAGTGCGTTTGATTGGAAATTCCGAACCTACCAAACTCTGAAAACGGTAGACTTCTCACAGACGGAAACACTGTTCCAAATCAAACACAAAGTTCTTTAAAGTAGCAGGTTTCAAATTTATCCTGGCGAAGATGAGGTTTCCAGTAGAAAAATACGAAGACGAGTCTGGTGCTTGGCAACAAAGAGTAACGTTACCGATTACCCGTAGCAACGTGAGCCCGGGGGGGGGGGGTACTTGACCTAAATTTGTACGGGGATCTGCCCACGACAAAAAATTTTTTCACCCTGCTCCAGAATTTTTGCCTTCAAATGATACTCTGTTCTAGAAAAAATCGGTGAAAAGTATACCCAAAAACACAAAAATTTGACTGAATAATAACCTGTTCTAACAAAATTTCCTCTTTTGACATGTTTTGACAACCTGCTCCAGAAAATTTGCCTTCTTTTGATACCCTGTTCTAGAAAAAATAGGCGAAAACGATACCCTGAAAAACGGCACATCCCCGTCGGACAAATATACTAAGTACCCCCCCCCCCCGGGAACGTGAGCAAAGTCACCTCGCTTTCAGAGTTTTGCAAATGAAATTATACCCTGGGTACCAGAGCCAAAAAAATAAATAAAATTAAATTAAAAAAAAAAAGAAAAAGAGAGGGAAAAGCAAATTTTTTTTCCTTTTTCTTTTTTTTTAATTTAATTTTATTTATTTTTTTGGCTCTGGTACCCAGGGTAATGAAATTAAGAATCTCTTCAAAGTCTGCCAAACCTTCTACCTTTTCGAGTAGAATGTTCAGCACAGCAGGCCTGCCAAACCTGCCAAACCTGCCAAACCTGCTGTTTTCGCAAATAGGAAGTCAATCAAACACAAATACACCACTTTAATTAAGCAGCCTCGTTTTGGAAATTTGTCAAAATCTCTTCCTGTTGTTAATATGAAAATTTCGAGCCCAGATTCGGATTTAGCACCCAAACTTTATTCTAATTACATGTTTTTAAACTGCTAACTATTGTGATGTTGATTCTATGACGATGTAAAGTTCAGAGATTTATAAGGGATTTGACCATGAAAAGTCGTTCGGGGTGAAACTTTACACCCCGAGTCATTTTCACGGTCAAATCCTTGATAGATTTTCAAACTTTACATCGCCATAAAATTAACACTACAACCGCTAGCAACATGAAAACTTAGGGTTAGACTAAAGTTTGGGTGGCAAATCCGAATTTAGCGTCTAAAATTTCATATGAACGAATTTTGAATAATTTCCAAAACGAGGCTGTTCATTAAAGTGGTCAATTCCGAGTCTTCCAAGTCTAGCGTTTTCAGAATCAGTACCATATAGAACTTTAATTTCAATAGCAAGTAAATCATGGACCAGAATGGAACGTGGACATCTCAATCCCATACATGCTCCTTACAGACATTCTTCTAATTTTATGGTCACAGACGTGAGTGATTTTACCAAACAAATTTTCCCATCTATGTTAGCTTTTGACTGATAGATTACGTTTTATTTTTGAATATCAGCCAAATGCTTTTTCTTCCAAAGCCCACCAAATGAGTAAATGTTTCTCCATTCAATCCGTATATCTTTCATCCGGTTTAGATCCTACATTTTTTGAAAATACAGAATTCTATTTCATCATTTCGTACTAAGTTACCTTAGATTGTACGTTTTTGCTTGTTAAAGTACCATGATTTTACGTGTCATTCAAAGTAGGGGCCACATGACCTTGTGGCATCTTTTCCTGCTTTAGATGGCATAAAATAAAAGCAATTTTTTGTCTTTCAATTGTTTCAATGGTGATAAACACGACCTATTTTAGACCTCCCGAGTAAAAATTCTAAAGTTTAGAAAAGCATTTACCTGTGATGAAAGCCCGGGGGGGGGGTACTCCCATACTTGACTTGACGGGATGTGCCGCTCAACAGGGTGTCCTTTTACGGTAAAAAATATGCGACAGGGTGTCCTTTTTTGATAAAAATTATGCGACAGGGTATTACAATTGATGAGAAAATTATGCGACAGGGTATCACATGGAAGCACACCTTTTAGAGTTATCATGAAACAATGGATTTTGGTAAAAGTTTTATGCGATAGGGTATCCTTTTGGGCAATTTTTTATGCGACAGGGTATAGGGTGTTGAGCGGCTTGCCACACACCCCCGTCACTTCCCTAGTCAAGTACCCCCCTCCCAGGGATGAAAGGCAAATGATGCCATCCTTACCTGGTGCTTTATATGTAATATTCATTGACCATGTAACGCCAAGCACAGTTGTAAGCCCACAAACGTATGTCCCTGAATCTTTTTGCCTTGGATCGTATATTCTATAATTAAGCTGCTGCAGATGATGCCCTCTGGAGCCAGTTCTTACCGTTAAAGTACTGTTAG
This sequence comes from Aurelia sp. 3 sensu Dawson et al. (2005), assembly GCA_964020215.1. Taxonomy (NCBI): domain Eukaryota; kingdom Metazoa; phylum Cnidaria; class Scyphozoa; order Semaeostomeae; family Ulmaridae; genus Aurelia; species Aurelia sp. 3 sensu Dawson et al. (2005). Next base: position 3,062,885 of record OZ026583.1, on the reverse strand, counting down.
TCTGTGCAGTTCCATTCGCAATAACGCGTCTCTTTCCATTGATAAATTTATACAAAAGAACAAATCCTTTTCCAACAGTATCACAGGTTATGTCATGCTTATCATTTTTTAACGTCTTGCACTCCTTCGAAGGGTCAAATGATTGCGCATCTTGCACAATCATAGCACTGAAATCGTGCGGCCGGGGCTCTAAGAAAAGAAGAAAATATGTATACAGAAGTTGTACTAAAAAGATATTTACCTACACGTTTTTTTATAAGAAACTGGTTTATAAGAAACTAGTACTAAGATGGCCAAATTTTTAAGAAACTCTAGTACTATGTCTGAGAAGTACTAAGAAACTTTTCAAAGTTAAAAGGATGAATCTTATAGCAAATGGATCGTTGAACCGTTACTATTGGGCAATATTATCTAACCATTTGTGTTTTCAACATAACAGAACACTGTTTATTCCTATATGATGTTTTAAATATCAAGAAACATATCTGCAGCAGTGTTAGCGACCACCTTGACAATTCATGCATTCAAAAGATAAGAAACCAATTAAAAAACTTTTAGTACTAAAATGGACAAAATTTCACGTCAAATTAAGAAACGTTTAGTACTATGGCCTGTTCCAAATTTCTGATAAAAAAACGTGTATTCAATAGCAAACGACATTTTTTTTTCTTTTTTTTATTCATATAAAAATTTTACAACATATCTTACATTCTACAAAACTTCCCTAATTACTTTACAACACTACAGGGACGACACCATGGGGAGCGAAACACAATGACTACCCCATTTGTCGTTTGACAAACAAACAACAACAATTGTTTGACAAACAACATTTGTCGTCGACTGGACATTTTGGTCTGGCTTTGCAGCTCTCTAGGGAAACAAGATCCTCCCCGAAATAACAAGAAAAACCTTAAAGAGGCTCCGTTGCCAAACTGTAGATAAAATGAAAATTTTTGCAGTTGTTTGAAATGAAATGTCACACAAGACTTTCATACTTTTTTCGAAACGAAACCACTCTTCCGAGGATAAATCATTGTACTTCACTCAGAAACAAACAAAAAATTCATATCTTCTATGATTGCTATGATAACTGGATTTAAAGTGAGCCAGAAAAACGTTCCCACTTTTGAAAATTCATAGCACCAAGAATACTCCACAGATTTCAATGATTCACCTTCTAGTTAGAAGCCAAAAGATTGAAGCATCTTTGTGATTTTTCTCGCTGTCTTGCCAACACCAAAAGTATCGGTAAATTCAATGTTATTTAAATTTCATGGTTGCAAAATGACTAAAGATGGCCTAAAACATTGATCAAATTGTAAGGACTCTCCTTACACAGAACAATATGCAATGGGCATTTCACCTCTCTCCAGAGTTATAAGGCATCAAATTTCAAACAAATACTAAAGATTTTCAGTCCATCGCAATAAATGTGCAGTGGATATCTTTCACCCATGAACAGTTCCTTTTTCAGTCATTTTGCAACCATGAAAGTTTTACCTATATTTCGAGTGTTCAAGAGACAGCAAGAAAAATTATAAAAAACACTTTGACCTTTTGGCTTTAAACTGGAAATTGAATTATTCAAATATGTAAAGTACTCTTGGTGCTATGAATTTTCAAAAGTGGGAAATTTTTCTGGCTTACCCGGTCTTAAAAGCCTATTTTACTTGCTGATTTCCATGTGCGTAGTTATTGGGCCTTATTGTTTAGCTAGAGGAACAGTAACTTTCGTAGGGGCTTTCTTGTCCTATTTATAGTGTGTCCCCACTTATCTCTGCTCATTCCCTTTAACGGTCACCTTTAGGTGGCTTTGATGAAGGCACCAAACCAACTGCAGAAAACAATGGATGAATAATGGATGATTTGTGTGGGATGTGCAGGTAAAGATTTGTTATGTTTTGCCAACGGAACCCATAGACTCACGATATATAGTCCCAGTTATCACAGCAACGGCAACGAGGACAACAACAACAATAATCAGAACAACAACAACAATAATCAGAACAACAACAACAACAACAACAACATTAAATATCTTTGCTCGAACTCGGACTTATGGATCATCATGCTTCATATTAGGAATTGAGACGGAAATGAACAGATTCAAGTGTGCACTCTGAAACGAGGCTACAGCCCTTTAAAATTAACTAGCTGAATTCCACAGTGAAAGGTTTGTTGATTCTTGGGTTGAGAAAACATTCATCTGGATACTGGGAGCTTTCATGGTAAGCATCACTGAAAACATGCATTTTGAGATGTTTTAGTCCCGGGGAGGGGGTTACATGACTTTTCTAGTATCGGGGGTTCAAGCAGGAAACTTAGGCCCATCCGCCATTACCTAGAGTACTCAGCGTTTCGGACAGTTTTGCTATGGTTTCAATATGCAGACATGAAATCCAGGGGGAAAACTTCGTCCTAATTTTCAATGTAAAGTCCATGAGTCGTAGTTTGAGCGTCCAGTCTGTCAATAGCGATGACTAACAATATACAATCAGTCTACAGAGCCCCTTTAAAAAATAACTTACTTGAATCAAGAAAAACAGTAATTTTCCTTTGACTGACACCTGGAGCATTGCATGTATACTCTGTAGCATGGTTTCTGTCCAATTTGTTTATCTGTAGCTTTTGATTACCAGTTTTCTTGAATGTAATGCCATCTGGCGTGATTGTCGTCCATCGATAATTTGCAAGATTAAAGAATGCAAATGTAACATTCACAACTGGAGACGATAGCCGACAATCAAGAATGAGCGAAGATCCGTAGTAACCATCGACAAGCACTGGCGTCGTTTTGTCCAGCCAACGAAGAGTGCCTTTAGGTAAGGAGGGGTCGGCATTTAGAAAGATGAAAAGGAATGGCCTGCAGAATTTCAGTCATGGTCAAAAACGAAAACGCTGATAGCAAAATTTAGTTTAAACAAATTAATTCGTAGAAAATCCCTTGTAAAATCTTAACGGAATGACGGAGTTCAACAACGAAAATTTGTAAAAACAATCGGCCGATTGCCCAAGCTCTAAACCACAAGCGTGCATTTCCTATGAACAAAAATCAATAAAATTCTGGTGGCGGAATCAAATTGAAAAGTTTCATTGCCAAAGTAATGTTCGTGACCAGACTATGTTAGTGAAGCTCAAACAATATTTTTGTGGTAGAATTCATACAAAAACACACGAATTTATGGGATAATGATAATAAAGCCCAAAAGAACAGATTGTCACGATTTCACAGCTTTTATGTTGTTGTTGTTGTTGTTGTTGCTGCTGCTGTAGTGGTGGTTGTTTTGTTTCAATGTGACAGCAATGTGAAAGCTCTCGACAGCGATTGGGGGTTTATTTACTTTTAGTGGCTCAGGGAGAAGGACTCAAGAGGGGGAGTTACCAACAGGGGTTCTTATTTACAAAGTCAAAGTTAAACAATAAATGGAAGGCTTAAGAACTTTCAGGCCATTCTATCTGGCTCTGACAAGCAAACATCGACCGTTAAATTGTATTGATACACGAATGGGAAATCCTCAATGACCACTTGTATGTGCGTGGGGCCGGTGGGGGCTTCATTAGAGATGGGGGCTTCATTAGAGATGGGGGCTTCCTAAACTTTTTGGTTTAGGAGGGAGGAGAACTTTAAAGACGAGAAAGAGTTTCGAATCTTCCGGGAAAAAATCCATGGTTTCGACAGAAACAATACATGCATCGGTTAAAATTTTTAAGGTGGAAGATTTCACCCGATTTTCTTCAATAAAACATTGACCACCAGCGTAAGGTACCAATTAAAAATCCAGAGGTGTAAAATCTCGCTACTTGAAGCTGAGCGGAGCATCAACAAAGTGGTTTGGCAAGATTTGTCAAAAGATAATAGGGTTGCAAAACTGATGCAATGAGTTGTCCTGGACAGTTTACAGCAACTGCAACTTCAGTACCAGAAAACAGGAACAAACTTGAACCAGGGAAACGTGTCTAGTTTGAAGTATGAAGTATACAGTGAATCAATGAATCTCCGGCCATACCCACCTTCACCCACCTTTCCTGGGTTGGCAGAAGCTGCGCAGGGGCATTTCACTCATTCCTAAAAGGGTATGAGATTTTTTTCAGAGCAAGAAACTGATGGATTTCTTCTTGAAAGCAAACGGATTCTTGCCAAAGGTGTCCTGGAGTTGTACGAGATTTTTTGCGAGTGAAATGCCCCGAGAGAAACTGCGTTGCCGATTGCCAGGATTTTTCGAGGTTTACGAAATTTTTGGCTGCTTTCTCATTTCCATGAAACCTATTTTTGGCAACCAATATGGTGTCAATTCGTACAACAAAAAATTTTATGGCAATCTCTGAACATCGAGATTTTCTTTGCGTAAAATATTAAACCCCAAGGAACATCTATATTTCGAGCACTGTGTATTTAAAAAAATAATATTTGATGGATGAGAAAAAATAATAACAATGGAATGGAAACTGATTTGTCGGAGGTTCTAAAAATTTTCTAAATATTTCTTTAAAAGAACAGAATTGAGGCTGGGTTGAGAAAAAGTGTTATCTATTTCACAAAAAGAGGAGGATACTTGTGGGCACCTCACCATAGTTCCATAGCTTTCTTTGTGATAGGTTTTCAACGATAGTTCATGCGACGTCATCGACACTCACAATTGTCTGGTATTTGAATTTAATGGGTTATTTCTCTCCTTTTTGCTTGATAAAGACTTCAAGATTTGTCTGGGATTTTCCCAGCAGAAAGTGGTAAATCTCCCTTTCACGTCTACAAGTGATAACTGTAGGGAGATGAAAAATGTTCCCTGATCGCGCAAAGACCTCGTCAAAGGGGACGGGAAGGGGAGGGGCATGTAAAATACCTCTTCCCCTAAAATTGACCTAATCTTGTCCACCAAATTTCCAGACTCTTTGCACTATCAAATCAAATATGGATGGAATCTCTTAACACACATTTCAAACGGGACACACATTCTATACAACACAATTCTGGTGGAATGTAAAAGATTTCGAGAAAGAAAGAAATACAGCACCTAAGTAAATAAACAATTTATAGGTTTATAAAGACAAGAGCACTGTAGGCTGATTTATAATTAACAATGCACTCACCATTTAGTGGAAGGGTAGAGCAAATTCCAAACAACGTGAAAACAGTCACTGTTATCAAAGTAAACGAACGTGATGAGCACTCCAGATACATCGTTAGGCCGTTTGTAAAATGAGCAACTTCCGCTTGACGAGTTAGCAAGACGCTGTCTTGGTGGGGATCCTGGTGAAATGTTGATTACGAAAGCGAAATCTCTCCAGCAACCCGTGTGTAGAAAATGAATAACGATAAATGGATGGGCATCTGATTAATTATTCAATATGCAATTTGTTGCGAGATACTGCCCTTTCGTTGACTGATAAGGGACAGCTGATCTGATCCGATGTAACAGAGATCCAATCCACTAATGATAAAATATATGCATCACGACTGCTATTAAATTTCACGATAACGTATGAATATTCTCCCTGAAACACTGCTTTTGCTCACAGCAATATCAAAGTTGATGCAGTAAAATACTTCGTCTTCTTGATGCCTTCCAGTTACTGCTTCGGAGTTGAAAGAATGACAACAGCAATATGGGGTTTTCCTTTGATTTGATAAACCCCTCACATCCGGTATGAATAATTCGATCGTCCATTAACTTCAAAGACTAAAAAGTTCTTATCCCGTGTCTCACTCTCATCACTTAACAATCATAGTAAATTTGCTAATCCAGGTCTCAGCTTTTTCTTATTCTTGTGGTCGACTTCTACGTCACGATGTGTCATTTGTGAAGAAACGTTGTCCACCCTCTGGTCAAATGTAAAACATAGAATGATAGGTGCAGAACTTCATTCGGGACCCTTGGCGAGCCTTCCCAAACAGAATCACAAAAACTGGGAAAAGAAACTTTGGCTTTGGTATAAAAAATACGACGACCTCCTATTTAGTCATAACTCGGATAACCCTTGGTCAAGGTTGCCAAATCTGAGTCGAAGAAAAAGATTTTGGGAAGAAATTCCTTGTTCCGCATTTTACTAGCAAACTCATTTTGTGTTCCTGGCCATGAACAACAATTCTCTCCCGCTAACTTTTTCATTAGTTCAAAGTCAAGTAAACACCCACTACAGGTAAAAACAATTGAATAATCAATTCAGATTGCTGCTGAATAATCAAACAATAAGTTCAAACCAATTCGCACAGATAAACAATAAATGAATAAAATGTCGTAAGAAAGTCAACAATATTTGAAGCAGCAAACTTTGCACGGCATTATTGATCTCCCATGTTTACGTAAATCATCAATTAATCTACTATGCGGCTCTCCTTGGTCAAACGCAATTGGCTCATAAATTAGTCAAGTGCATTTCCATCAAACCTGAAAACTCTCCTCCGCATGGGATCTGTTGAAAATTAAAGGGGCAGGGTCACGTAATGTAAACAAATTTCTTTCGAAATGACGATTTTGCAGTATTTTGGTTAGGCCATATCACAGAGATTTTCAACTATTTTTCTCAAAATGAAGGTGTTATTTTGAAGATGGACTTTTGAGCTTCGTAGAGAAACAAACGAAACACTTTTATGTTGTACTATTGCAGAGATATTGGTGGATTTTTAGAAGATACTTTAGTGTGGATTCACCCCATCCACCAGAATCTATACAGAACACAATGGCCACATGTGGGCAACAATATAGATTCTAGAGATAACAGGTTCGTTTACGGTTACGTGACCCTGCCCCTTTAAGGGAAGACCTCGGGGAAGACGTCGGAGGAGAACTGGGAATTGCACTCCTTTCTTCAAATCCCTGAAATTGTTGACCAAGGAATAATGGACAATGAAATTGTGGAGCCTCAGTAATGGAACAGAGGACCTTGGAACTTCGTAACAAAACGCCATTGCGGTTTAGACTCATTCCAACTAGTTTCGCTCCCCAAATTTTTTTGTCCTCTACAACGTAACTCAATTGAACCGTCTCTACAACTCAAATGAAGCGATAACTATAAAACAACAACAACAAAAACAACAAGCGAAAGTTGGAGACACTTACGGAATGAATGATGAGTCTGATAGCGGATAATGCCTCAATAAGATTGAGTGAGCCTCCATTTCATGCAACATTTGTGTGGAACTGGGCCTGTTTTGTCACTCAACGTTCTTACGCGTTTTAGCCCTTTACATGCTGGCCAGTAAGCAGCCCCAGTGCACACCCCAACTCCCGAAGAAATTTCAGAGGACAGTATCGCTGATCAGTGTAGATCACTCACTACGATGACGCCAGCGATAGTCACACAATCGTGCTATATCACCTAGAACTTCACGTATTTGCAATCTTTTTTCGAACGGAGGCAATGCTGAAAAGGGAACTTGAATGGCAAATAAATTAAAATGCCCGGCTCTCTTGTTTCATCTCATGTTGCTGAAAAGAGGGGGATACAATCTTATAGCCTATGTACGCTCCTGGAAATCCAGTGAATGATAAGAAACTTGGTCCCTCTATTGCGGTCTCTGTGCAAAAACTGCCTTGTTCTGCGATGACCATTCTCGACAACGCGGAAATGAAGACTTTAAAGAACGCCGGTCAACCAGCATCCTTTGCGGTCGCCCTTTGCTGAGCACTGTTCTATGTACGATGTCATATGAAAATGGCTGCCGCAGTCGAAAGGCAAAGGGCGACGCACGCAAAGGATGCTGGTTGACCGGCGTTCTTTAAGTAAACTCGTGACTATATTGCATAACAGCAGTGACAAGAAACACTTGCAAGAGTTGTAAACGTCAAAATACATCTCTGAATTGATGAAGCTAATTTCAGCACTCCATTGACAGGTTTCTGACGAGATATTTTCATCTTTCCGTTTCTTTTTGAGTTTTTATCATTTTGATTCGGTGTGGCTAATTCGAAAACGCGAAAGCGGAAAATTCGACCAATGTCTTTAGAAGGCCAAAACTGACTGTGCAATGCTGCAAAAGTTTGGATCCTCTCCAGATGAAGGTAAATGAAGTCGCAGAAACTGAGATGCATTTCCTTCCTAGGGGTATCTTGACCTATCATATGTCGGGGACCTGCCACTTTGCTCAAAAAGGAAGTACCAATAATTCCACAAATTTTGAAGAATTCTGGGCTACGTTTTAGCAGTAATTTCTATGTATTTGCAAACAATTCTCCAGAACAGGACCCATAATTCTTTAAGATGTCTGAAAATCATACCCTTAAGTCCACAACTTATTGAAAATTTAAAGATGTGGCACGTCCCCGTACCATTGAAATATAAATATAGTTCAATTCCCCGTATATCCTGGGCTTCTCGAGGCTCTGGTACCCAGGGTACGCCTCGTACAATCACCAGCATACCCATCCGGAGTCTCTGAGATGCAATATCAATCAATTGCCAGATACAAGATCTTGTACAAAGAATGTTTCTCGTTATGAACACGATGTAGTTTTTGCCTAAAAACTTCACTACCAAGAGTTTGACCATGTAATTGGTAAATCTGCAAATAATGCAAAGGACTCGGCGAAATTCCTACGACACCATCTTGAGTGCACTGATCTTGCTTGAGTGCAATCATCTGGTGAAAAATGACAAAATCGATTCAAAAAATTATTTGAAATGATTGCAAAAATTCAATTTACAGCGACTGGTGTACAGAATGAAATAGCTGTAATGAAATATTGTATGAAAATGATAAGCTAAAAATCATATTGAAACATTGCAATATCAGTTTGATAAGAATGTAGTGAGTAAATTTCCAATATTTCAAAAAATGGATCCTTGGTTTATTTGATATGAGATTTTGACGTCAAGGTGACGCTAATGTTGACGCATGAACCCAAGAATTAGAGTCTTGTGAGTCGCATGAATATTTGCTTAATCCGCGAAATTGCAGATCTCACACTGCGTAAGGAAAATCCCTGGACCAAACATAAACGGTTACATTACACGTTTTTTTTATAAGATGGCCAAAATTTTAAGAAACTCTAGTACTATGTCTGGGAAGTACTAAAAAACTTTTCAAAGTTAAAAGCATGGATTTTATAGCAAATAGATCGTTGAACCTTTATTATTGGGCAATATTATCTAACCATTTGTGTTTTCAACATAACAGAACACTGTTGATTCCCATATGATGTTTTGAATATCAAGAAACATATCTGCAGCAGTGTTAGCGACCACATCGACAATTCATGCATACAAAAAATAAGAAACCAATTAAGAAGCTTTTAGTACTAAAATTGACAAAATTTCTTGTTAAATTAAGAAACTTTTATTACTATGGCCCGATCCTAGTTTCTTATGAAAAAACGTGTATTTGCTTCGCCACATGCAAATATAATCTGAAGCTTTCGCTATCGATTGAATACAGCAATGCCGAGATCCATGCCTTCTGTAAACCAAAGCCACATAGCCGAGTCTTACAGGAGTACTCCAGCTCCAGAATATCAGCCAAAATTATTCAGAAAGAAAGTATTTTTGGCTAAATCTGCCAAGCTGCCATTTGAAAGGTGTCAATAAAAACTTGATTATATTTTTAAAAACTTGAAGTTTCGAGGATCCTCTGTATCTTTTGAAAAATGTAAGACTTTGTGTTCAAAATTAAGAATTCAACAAAGATGAAATTTAACTTAATGGTCCGGTCCGCCTTCGATCCATTTCGCAACAACAACAACAACAACAACAACAACAACAACAACAACAACAATACATTTTACAGTTTTTTTTAACTGAATATTAAGCAATCTTCCTGGTACTGATTAAATTATTTTGTAACTTGAGTATATTCCCCAAAAATAGAATTAGGCTGTTAGACATTTGGTGGTAATTTAGTTTTCTGCTTTTAATCAAATTGAGAATGGTTGAGTTACGATACCTTTAAGCAGAATTTCTCTTGACGTGCAGTTCCGAAGTTTATGGAGTTATGACTCAGCACAGACAATGGTTTGAATAGGTGGCCAACGAAATATGGTCCTCAGAGAAACTGGCGCCAAATTGCTAATGATAATACAAATGCGCATGCCCATGAAAGATGGCCGGCCTCGTGTGAACGTGAAGCAAAACCGACCGAATGCTTGCACAGTACAGCTACGCTGCCAAATATTTAGCTGGCCAAGTGCTCGAGCGTCCCCGTGTCGGAAGTCTGTTTTTCGTCGTTCCAATCAAAATTTAATTAAACCAGTTGCTTACTAATCTATGACAAACAGAGGATGCAGTTCACAAATACTGCCATATTCAGTCAAAAAGATGACAGGCAATACGCAATAATTGTGCAGGAGATTCTGTCCAGCAGAATGCATGAAAAATATTTTCAATTTGACGAAATGCATCCGTTGAATCATCAGAATAAAAATAGTTCATAGTTTGCATGCATGAGCTTCTTTGTAAAGGATGAGTAAACATGCTGGCTTTTCGTTTTCAGTTTGTCTTGTTTTGGAAAGCATTTACAAAAGTCACTTGCGTCGGATTCTTTTGTACTTAAGCTTCTAGGTGCGTCGAAAATAAAAGTTCATTTTAATGTGTCATATTAAATATAAACACTTTTTAGGGACCTTGATAATTCTTGCTTGGCTTGATATTTTTCACAGGGTAGATATTTGCAAACTTCTGAATTTTTACGGGCTACCTGCCTTTGAATTATACCATCACCATTCAGACACTAGACTTGTGACGAGGAGCTCTTTGAATTAAGGATGGTGCCTCGGTCAACAGAGACCACAGAGACTCATAACGTTACTCTGTGAAAAACCTGGCCCTACTTAGGCCCAAACTCCGCGATTCAAAGAGTACCAATCAGACTGCGAGAATTATGAATTATCGTAATTCCCTTTTTGAATGCAGAAAATAGGGTCAGCTTTTTCACTGTTTCATTACGAGCCCCTGTTGAGGAATTCAGCGAGTCCGATTCTGCGGAGAAATACAGTGATCCTTCTTTAAGTGCGGCTTCCAGTCACTGGCTCCTCCGTAGCGGTATCCAATTTTGCTTCTGCAAAAGCAGAAAGAGGAAGCACAGCCAAGCACAACTGCGGAGTTCCAACCGTACATTTCAGAAATGTAGACAGTGCAATCATTTCGTCTATTCGACGCTTTTAACTTGGATAATTTTGCTAAGCAGGAATTTAGTAGCCACAGAGGAATTCATGCCAAACTACCTGGCAAGGAGTATTATGTCTTACAAAACCCCCTTAAGAGCCTTCGCTTAAAGTAAGGAACTCAAGGTACCATTTCAGAACCCCAGAGCCAAGAAAGGTTACGGCTCCAACGCTGTGAGTTAGAGGTATCGTGACGTGTTGTTGTTGTTGTTATTTGGAGACCACGCTTCGCTGAGCTTAGTTATGTTGATTATGAAATTTAGATGATCAACGACTTTATGATTTTAGGCGTGGTAGTTAGAGCATGGGCGATGATGCACCGGTTCTTTGGAATGGAAGACAATAATAAAAGAATTCCTTACCCATTAGTTGCCCACTTTTCTCGTTTGTATGTCTGTTTATCAATTTGAATGAAAAATTCTGTTTTGCTTTGCAGTTGTTGTTGAATTTTTTGGTTTCGCTCTTCACTCTGCTCTGCTTCTCATTTCATTAGGCCTACTACCTCGAGCTCCTACGAGTTGACTAATGAAATGAGAAGCAGAGAAGAGGGAAGAGAGAGAGACAAGAAATTCAACAACATATGCAAAGTTAAACAGTATTTGATCATTCAAATTGATAAACAGACATACAGACGAGGGAAGTGGGCAACTAATGGGTAAGGAATTCTTCGATTCCAAAGGACCGGTGCATCATCGCCCATGGTTAGAGTTGCAGTTGACAGAGAGAGTTAAAGAGTTCGGTCGATAGTTAGCACGATAGATTTAACAAGCGATAGATTTGCCTCACGGTCGTTATACGATAGAAATAGGATTGTTTTGTTTGAGATTAAAGAATGCTTTACGATAAGAGGAAAATATTTCTTGAAGCACATATGTCATGAGCCTGATTGGTTCACACGATACAATTCTTTCTATTGTTTATTACAAAACACAGGATCGAGGCTGAATTTTCATTGCAATGAAAATTCGTGAAACAGAAATGAAAGGTCACAAAACAATGGAATTCCACTCCTCACTTCTTTGTTGTATTAACCAATTGCTAACGTGACATATGTCCTTTAAGATCATATTTGAGGAAGATTCAATAATTTCTCATAAAAACTTAGAAGAAACATTTTTGGGGTATTTTGGCAACAGCAACCGGTTTTTCAGATTAGGGTCAGAAATAACGAGAGATTCAAAAAGATCTGTTTATTTTAACCTCGGAATACCATTTCTCGCACATATGTTTGGTTTCAAAATGCCCCTTTAGTTCTGAAAGCGTGTCCGCCCCCCCACGCCTAAGAGCGTAGCCAGCGGCTGAGAAAATAATCTTTACTTTGTTCGGCACTACATTAGAGGCAGCAAGAAAAACAAACACAGTGAGCCAATGAATATCTAACAACTTACAAAACAAAGCAAAAAAGGCCGTGTGAGAACAGCCTGAAGTAACAGATGCAAATATATAAATAACTTCGCAGAATAGGACTTTGCATTAAATAAGACTATTACAATCAGCAGGGGAGAAATGTCCATAAGATTACTAAAAAGCCTAAATCTAATTCGAGATTAGTTGAAGATTTATTATGAATTCATTTTGAGTCAGACGCTAAGGCGGAGAATAAGGAAATGATTAGTTTTTCAATCCAATCCATATTCGATTCTATCATGAGGTTTGAGATTTTGAACTTCTTTTAACCCGTTACGTTGACCAGATCAGCTCCTCAGCATGACGAAAATGTGCGTACATTTGCATCCTGATTTGCCGCCAGTGTTAGGCCACTACCTCGTGAAGGCGTAATGGACTCTCCCTAGACTTAATATTTGTCGCACTCTCATACTTTAACTTAAATGATACCAACACCAACAACGACTCACTTTCGTAGAAGACTTGCAGAAACGGAATAGCCTCGTACAAGCAACTGGGGTCTAAATAGCCCTGCTAGTTCTTTCTCAAAGCTGCCAAGCTAAAAACGCTACAAAAAGCAGTTTTTCAGAACCGCTTTATCATAAAACTAGCTAGCTATGAATGTTTATTGCAGCATTAGCAGGAAAATATTTCAAAAGAATCAGCAAATCTGCGATAACTCTTTCTTTCTGTGGGTTTGTGGAAACATACCAATCCTGCAATTCGCTTTGCTCTAAATAACCTATTATTTTATCACACGATAATGAAAACATCAGAGGCGGTGTCATTGAGGCCATTTTAAGGCCTGATTTCCACCAGGCGGAATATTCCGCTCGCAGCGACCTTTTCCAGCCATCTGATTGGCTTGCGTAAGGCCTGATTTCCATTAGGCGGAATATTCCGCTCGCAGCGACCTTTTCCAGCAATCTGATTGGCTTGCGGAAAAGCGACGTCGCTCAAAAGTAGAAACCCATTCAACTTTCGAGCGGAATCGTACTTGCAAACAAAGGAAGATTTTTGCGAGAGTAATTTTCCGCCTAGTGGAAAGTAGGCTTAAAAGCGACGTCGCTCAAAAGCGGAATCATGCTTGCAAACAAAGGAAAGTTTTTGCGAGAGGAATTTTCCGCCGAATGGAAAGTAGGCTTAATTGTCTCTTATTCAATGGAAGGTATGCGTGTTTGTCTGACCATGTGTTGACAAACCTGAAACGAGGCCAATGAGACACAGGAGACCGCCAGTGCGTTATGTCCCTTGAGAGAGTTGATTAGCCTTTCCAGTCGTAATGGTTTTTCCCCTGTGTTTTGGTGGTGTGTGCCTCTCTCGGTTCCCTGAGGAGCTCAAAAAATATCGTTGCGAGACAGAGTTGAAAAGTGTTCAGTTGTGAGTTATGTTTTGAGGAGAGTACAAGACGCAAGATAAAACCGAACGCGTTCAAGTGACGTCAAGATAGGCCAGGCCGCAAGTCAAACGTCGACCCTAGCCCAACCGATGACGGCATGTTTGTGAGCGTATTCTTTCTTATTATTCGTCGGGGAGTCAGTGCTGAGGCATCAAAGAGAAACTTTCAACAACATTGATTGACTTAAATTTCGTTGTGTTGATCTTTTGATCGTATGCTTTGATATTGAAAATGATTTGCATTGCATTTTAAGGAAATGGCATATTTGTTTTTTCGTGTTTATGGGCCGCACGAAAATCCATTACACCATGAGTGAAAGGCAACAAAATTGCTGTTATTTGATAAAATATATAAACAAATCATACTTGTATCTTTATCGTGGCTTCTTCCTGCCTTTCCCGACTTTCCCCTGCATCCCTACCTCAGCTCAACTCGTTGATTCAAGTTTGCTATGGCGACCATTTCCTCGTTTTCCCGCCGTTGAACGACAAAGCCGCAAACGAGGACAACCTCACTTTTACAGAGAAACTGAATTAGGCCACAGCAAGCTTGAATTAACGAGTTGAGCTGAGGTAGGGATGCAAAGGAAAGCCAGGAAGGGCAGAAAGAAACCACGAAAAGAGAAAGCTATGATTTGCGTATAATACATTTTATTAAATAACAATGATTTGTTTCCTTTCACCCATGATCTGACTTCGTTTTAGGATTGACTGCACCCTATTTTGGTATTCAGACAGTACGCGGGGAGACGGGCAGTCATTTTGTGATGCAATCCCAATAGAACTAAACTGCAAGAAGGAGGGGCTGCGAGAATGAGAAAGGCCCATAGCTTTTATTCCACTCCATATGATGGTGCAGTTTGTTCCCTTTTCCCAAAACGCTGCACTCACTAACTAATGCCAATGCTAGTTCAATTCAAGCTATAGTAATCACAAACACCCACCAATGACAATTCATCAAAACTGAAGTGTGCTCCACGGGCGGTGCTCTTCCATAGTAAAGGTACCTGGGGATGTACTTTTTCGTCCGACTTCGGACGTACTCCTTAGGGTATACCTTTTCGGACCTCTAGTCTAGCGAAGGGTATGCTTTTTGGCAATGTTGGTCGAATTTAGTCTAGGCATGGGTATGCTGTTTGGCAAATTAGGTCAAAGAAATGTCAAAACTCGGTACTTCCTGTAAAAAAACTCATGCTTTTTTATTTTGGTCCAGAGAATGCAAAAATTTGGCAAGTTTTGTCTAAAAACGCCAACGCACTTTTGATGGAGAAATTGGTCTAGCCAAGGGTATCATTTTCACACAAATTCGTCTAGCCAACGGTCACATTTTGAAGCTGCGGGCGGCACACCCCTACCCGAAATTTAACCGAGAACACGCGTGGTGTGCTCCAAGCCAATGTGAAAGGTTTATAATACTCGCACCTCGATCTGTTTTTCATCAATCTGCTTCTGCAGCTTGAGAAAAACTACAGTTCACATTAGAAAGGATACGAGGACATAGGGCGAGGAAAGAAGGCTTGATTGGCTGCAAACCTGTATGGCTGAAAGAATCAAGAAAGAGGTAGATTCTACTACTTCAACAGCCAGAAGTTTTCACATGACGCGAATTTCTCTTTAATCTAATTTTGCTACAGGCTTAATTTGTTGTTGCTGTTGCTCTAATTGACAAGTTAATACAATGAATATCGAAAGTCATGCGTGAGGTGAATGATAAGGTAAACTTGAAGAAAACGTTATCCTCCCCAATCTTTAGAGCGGCGAGGTCTTCAATTGTTCTTTGGGTCACCGTCGGTGAGCCTTTGGTAATTGCTATGCATGGCCTTGAGCCATTATCGATTTTCAAGTTCAGTTGAAACCGAAAGTGTTTTTCGACTCTTTCGGGATTTTCGGAAAAAGTTGCACACAATTTTTGGGAAATAATTTGTCCTTCTCGACGGCTTGGAAGACTTGCAATTCTCATAAAAACATGGACTTCGTGGTAACATCTGGTGGTCATATGTTTTATGGCTCTACCTCAATGATAAAACGACGCTCTAAGTCGTAAGCGAACTGACACCAGAACCACTCATTTCAACTGGTTTGAACACAGGGTACGCTAATACCCTGGGTACCAGAGCCTCAAAATTTAAATGAAAGGAAATTATTTTTTTCTTTTTATTATTTTTTGGCTCTGGTACCCAGGGTATAGCAAAGGCTACTGCGGAAATAGTGTCGTGACATGGTGGTCGTACGTGACCTGAATTTGAGTTTTTGGAATGATTTTTGATTTTCAGGGCTCCAGTGGCTGTTCAAAGATTCGAAGAATGCTCTGGGCCTACGACACACTCAAAAATCATGACCCATAATACGTAGATAGGAAGCAGTGGGCACATAGCGTCAAAACTTCAAAGTTTCAGGGCAGCACAGGCTAGGAAGCGCACAACCTGGGAAACCTGAGCACAACTATCAGGATTAAAAGTCAACAAAAGGAAAACGGAAGGGATGCAGTGAGGACCTTAAAAGTTGGGGGACTGGGAGACCGCCCGAAAAGTCTGTCATATATTTAATGAAATGAGGCAAAAGTGGCTTCCCGGCTCCTGAAAATGTCCGCGAATAAAGATAGCTGCAGTGTTCGCGCGAGTAATTTTGCTTTGTCGCAAATGAAATCTCATTTTTGATAACCTTAAGTAGAGAGAGATATCAGGCTGAAATCTTGACATACTCTCAGAAGCTGCAAAAGCCTGTTGTCTGTATCATATAAACAGTAAGACGAGTCGTGAAGTCTTTGGAAGCATGGATGTACTCATGCGAATCGCTAATCCATGGGCCATTTTTGGTGGGCAGCCTCCTCTTCTGTGACACAGCTTTGTCACGTCAGGACAAAACGTCGAATTTAAAGCCTGGCCTTAATGGTTCTACAAAGCATTTTAAAGTAATCCTTTTAAGATGGCGGTCGACAGAGCCCATTAGTGGTGAATTACTAATAGCACAAAATTCGTGATGGTTTTACACATGCCTAAAGTATGATTGTAAAGGAAGGGCATCAGTTTTATGAGATTGAAAAGAACAGCCAAAAGCATCAGACACTTGTCTCCAAGCGAACTGACCCAAGTTTAAAACCAGCAATGTTCATATGTTGTCTTGTGGTGGTCCCTGCATCCATATAATTCGATTCGATGAGTAAAGTATATTTTGTTCCGTAAAACCTTTCTCATTGAGACTTTCGCTTCACAGGCTCACTTTAGGCATTGCCCCTAGAAGCGGCAATAAGTTTCTTCTGCGCGTAACACGCAAATGACAATTGGTAAGAAGGTGTCACGCGCAAGGAAGATTGATCTGTTTCTAAATGTCTTTATAACCAACAATTGCACCAAAACATTGTAAACAACAATTGTAAACTCAAAAGACAATGTAAGGACTTGGTAGCAATTCCTATTACTGTACAGTCCAGGGCCGTAGGACGCTCTTGTCATGGAGGCCAATTGTTCTCCCGGGGGGGGGGGAGACAATAGACAGCAAATTCCACTCTTATGAATCACTCGGTATGACGGCAGGCCAGCGCGGCGCCGCAGGCGCCACGCGGCAAGCCTGGTGTCTGTATATGCACGAGACAAATGGTGCACTTCATGGGTGCGCTTGGGTGCGCGTGGTACCAATCACAAGTCCACTAAACATTTATGGTACACCTATGGCAACCTTATAAACTCTTCAGTTCAGTATCTGTCTGACTGCACATATAGCATAATAAATAGTTGTAGCCAGCTTCAAAAATGACAGCTGCCTAAGGGGGCATTTTGCACGGCATTTCATGGATATGTAGGCATGCTTTTTCAGTTACTCCCAAATATCAATGGCAAAATCCTGCTTGTCAAGTTAAACTTTATCCATAAAGACAAGCAGGAGAGCTCTGTGAAAACTGGATAACTTATCATAGGAGGAAATGATTCTTCTTAGCCCTCTAAGTACCAAAGAGTGTTAGTTACACCAAACTTTAAAATGAATGACAAACCCAGTTATTCCTGAGAAACAGCTTAGTAGGTGATTAGAGTCTTCCTAGCAAATCAAGTAGAAAACAAATCAAGCAACGACACTGTGCTCGAAGGAGATTTCCAGCGTTTCCAACAAGGATACGATGATGGGAAACACAAATAATTCTGCGTGAGAATACGCCTCAAAGCGAATGACAATAACGAAATCTACGCAGCAATTGATGACAAATTGAAATTGACGACCTTTAGGGTCAGTTCAAGAAATTCTGAAATATCTCGTTACTATTTTTCTTTGGTATCATACTAGTTTCAGTCAAAAACAGTACAAAGCAAACAAAAACCAGTTAGAGAAATTTCATTTGAGGGACAAAGTGAGAAGAGGATAGAGAATCGAATGGGTGACAACAAGAGTAACATTCAACGGAAGATTAGTGCTAGCTAAGAAATCTTTCGGTTGCTTGACACTTTCTTCGACAAATACGACGAATTGTTCATATATTTGCAAAATGTAAAAATCAATACTCGAAATAGGTGAAATGATTCCTGTTTGCAGCAGAAGTAGGAGGCTTGCCACTGTGCAGTGAAGTGAAATCAATTCAAATAAGCTAACAAAACTCATTCCCAGAGCATCAGATGGACAAAAGGCATCTTTTGAATCTTAGCCCCCCCCCCGGGGTGGGAGGTTACATGACTTGTGGATGGACGGGGCTCTACCGCCTGGTGTCCAGAAAGGTACCCTCTTCTAATTACTGAAACTTGCCGTCATACCCACTTTTATGATGAGTTTTGACGGAAAAATAACCCATTTTTGACCATTTTTCGCTAATTTCTGGATAACAAAGCCATGTTTATGAAAAACTGCCAAAAAAGAGACCCTTGTTTACAGAATTTTGAGCCCAAAACCCACCCAAATGGGCGGCACATACCCGTACCCTAAACATGTTATGTATCCCCTCCCCCCGGGATCCAAGCATTGTTGATTTTAAAGCCAAATCGGTCTTTCAATAAACCAACAAACCAGTTCCGAGAAATAAACTTGGAACAATCAATTTCATTTTGGCAACATAGGGTGGAACCTCCGTCCATATAATGGACACCTTTGAGACCAACGCAATTGTTCGTTGTAGAATTTTTTCAAAATGTATTTTTCAAAATTATTTGTCCGTTGTTTGGAGGTATCCGTTAAAGGCTGATTTCCACTCAGTAGAATTTTCCGATTGGACAGGAAATCTTTTGTTTACGTGTGAAAATGTTGCTTTGAATTTGAATAGAATGTTACGCTTGACTAACGTTTTATTGTGTCAAATTCAGTCCGCTCGGAAAATTCTACTGAGTGGAAATCAGCCTTAAAGGAGGTGCTACTGTATTTCACTTCATGAATTGCAGCAGAGAAATTTATTCTAGCATACAATCTGATGTCAATGAGTCAATGACAGCAATATAGCTTCTGCTCCCCTTCTGCTCGACTCCCGTTTTTCGATTTGCACTTGCTAAAACACGGAACGACCCTAACCGCCACCCAAAATCATTCAAAACCAGTCCTTCTGCGCTTTAGTAAGTACATTCTTCGAATTTTGCAGGGACAAATCTGCAAATCTGTCTTTACACCGTTTCCACGAAATCCTTTTGTACTTTTGAACAATTTGGACATTTGACGAATGCCCTTCTGGCAAGCTTCGAAACTAACACTTTCACAAAATGAGCAAACATACTGACAGATAACAATTTGACACATGTGCTCCAGAAGGGCACTCGACGGTTTTGGAGCGTTAAAAAAGGGAAATCTATTCTTGCGAAAACATCTCGTAACAAGAGAGTCAATAGAGGACGGTATATCTTTCAGTTGCCTTTTCTACTGATAAATAAGAAATTAACTCTGGAAAATTACAGGATGAAAATTCACGTTCCGTTTTGCAACCAATGCGAATTCAATCGCAATCCGTTACAATTTCGAGACTTTGGAAGCACAGATTAAATACTTCTGCGCATACATCCTTTCTCTTGCACAAAAATTTAAAACATGACTTGGCGAAAAATCTGGAAATAATTGATTGTCGACAACTGGGATGTGACTCTACGAAATGCCAGGCTGAAGAAAGTTGCAGTAGAGAACGACTGCTTGCGAATACACGAGGGACATACTCATTTTGCAAGGAACGAAAAAAATAGATTCCAAAAAATACCAGCCAAAAGACTTATTGTCAAAAAGGTCGGTTGAATTTCAAACAAGAGCGGCTGCTTGAGAGGCTTTGACCATGGGTATTAGGAAACGTGGAATGTGTTACATGGAATTTATATTGTTGTAAAGAATCAGGGCGACCATTGTGCATCATCTTAGACTTGCCCAAGTCTATTTCGTCAATGAAAAAAATTGGGAAAGGGAAAATTAGGAAAGGGTAAAGCGAAATGTTTCGTCGTTTACTGTTTCAGGCAGACTTATTAGAGATGAAGAAATAGACTTGGGGCAAGTCTAGCATCATCTCCAATCCATAATGTCTTCCGTCTTCTGTCCCCTTGATTTTGGAGCTAAGTAGGAGGTTTACTGAACATTATTGCCTGACTGAAGTTTCAAAAACGAGGCAATACAGAATCCCGCCATTCCTACTGGTTAGTCGCACAATTCTCGCGGGTTTCCCGTAACCTTGTATAATACGATACAAGGACGCCTTTTTTTCACCACGGCAACTGCTTTAGGCCTAGGCCTGACAAAATGTGTTTGATGAAATGCGAGTCAAGATTAGAAGATGTCAGGTAATAAAACTCATACTAACCGGTTTTGTCGTTGTACAGGAAAATATAAAGCCCTCGGTCTTAATGCACAGACCTGGCAAGCTCGGTCTGTACTTTTAAAACCTCGGGTTTTATATTTTCCTGCACAACACAAAACCAGTTATGTAGTATGCGCATAACATACAACAACTTAACACAATATGGCGCTTGACAAATGCAGTCGTAATGGGAATGTAGCCATTGAACATCCAAAATCAAGAGGACAGAAGATATTATCGATACACGGATGAATTACTAAAGTGGACCTAACAATTCTGATTCTTATTGCAACCATATATAATCCCATCACAAGTGGCGGAGAATGATTCAGTACTTGCACGATTCAGCAATACATACAAATGTATTAAAATTTAGTCATACCTGCCAGTTAACTGTGTTAATTTCTCTGGAATCCTCCATTGGTTTCACAGACTCCTATCTCCACTTCAAATTAGGCCCAAATTGTGTTGTGTTGTTGCAGTTGTATTGAATATCCAATACAACTGCAACAACACAACACAATTTGGGCCTAATTTGAAGTGGAGATAGGAGTCTGTGAAACCAATGGAGGATTCCAGAGAAATTAACACAGTTAACTGGCAGGTATGACTAAATTTTAATACATTTGTATGTATTGCTGAATTGTGCAAGTACTGAACCATTCTCCGCCACCTGTGATCCCATATAACACTTTTCATGTTTCCTAATACCAATGCTATAAGATA
The DNA here is from genome assembly GCA_964020215.1 of Aurelia sp. 3 sensu Dawson et al. (2005). Classification (NCBI taxonomy): domain Eukaryota; kingdom Metazoa; phylum Cnidaria; class Scyphozoa; order Semaeostomeae; family Ulmaridae; genus Aurelia; species Aurelia sp. 3 sensu Dawson et al. (2005). The sequence goes on along the minus strand of OZ026583.1, from coordinate 3,041,543 downwards.
CAAATCCGTTTGCGAAAATATTGACTTTGCTTTAGCAACACATTTGTCTCAAACAAAAAAACCCCAACTTTACCACCTTCCCGAAAAAGCTAATTTCGTTCTGGCTTGATAAAAAGTCCAATTCAACAGACGGTGCACAAACGTTACTAAAGATAATTTATTTTTACAGGCACACGTCAGAAACATAGAATCAGTAGATGCGGAACACATAATACTTTGTGGCCATCATATATTCCGCTTGCGGAGGAAACAAACAGTTTGTGGAAATTCGGGCAAACCAGCAGAGCCTGCTGTCCACAGCCGTCAATTCAGATTTAGAGAGCGACCTTTGAACCCCTGGTCACTTCTTGATGTCTGTTGCGTCATTTCCACCAACATGTGAAATTCGATGTCGGCTAAATACCGCCTCCCGTGAGCTTGCCGTTTTTATAAATAAACTTTGCAATTCGTTTGGATTTCTTGGAGCCTTCGTTGAAGGCAACGTTTTAGCATATGCTTGCTAATGTTTAGAAATAGAGAAGGCAATCTCAAGGCCATCAAACAAAGAAATCAGTGTTTAACAAAAACATACGACAGTTATTCCATCTCCATTTAAGAACAAGAGCTGCTTCCAATACGATTTCCTGCAAATTTGTCACTGGCAAAATCATATTGACTGAATTTCCTTCGGTAAATTCAATACAGCTTTCCAGCAGTTTCCTGCTGAAAATGGCGGTCCTCTCTAAAACTAATGATAACCTGAACTGCCGTTTTCTTTCACTTCTCGCCCAATTTGGAATCCAATTTCACAAGAGTTAAACTGATAACAGTTCAGCTTCAAAAAAGACGCGTCAAGCATAAAAATATTATTGTTCTTCCCTGAAATTTTTTCTTTGCTGTATCGACGCCATTCCAGGGGCTTTAGGGAAAAGTGGATAATCGAAACTTTTTTGTTGGGAGCAAGCGAACACTGTTGAAAATCAGTGGCGGCGCCACCTCTGGAAAATCCGAAAGAATAGGGGGGGGGGGGATTTTGACGTTATTTTTCAATCTAGAGCTATACCCAACTGACTTTCTGCCATTTTTATTTGACCATTTTTACCGACTTTTGGGAATTGGGGGGACAAGTACCCCAGTCCCCCGCCGTGGCGCCGCTACTGATGAAAATAGCATGGGAACAGGGGAGCAAATATGTGAAAGGCAAATATTTAGGAAAGAAATTGATAAATTTTCTGATTTCTTTTATAGAGAGAGGGAACAAAGCAGCAGATGACAGGTATTCAAAGGAAAACCTCTGTATCGTCTGCAGAAAGCGAAAGGAAATTAGAACAAAACAAGAGCGCAAAGAGCTGTCTGCAACTTTTGGCTAACGATCAGTTCAGCTCAATTCTTTCCTAATTTTTTTCTCATTCCAATTCATTTGAAATGTTTTTGCAGGTTACAGATTTGGTTGGGTCCAGCGATGAGGATTTGACTTAAGCCAATGGTATGCGCTTAGATCGCGTCAAGAAATTGACTGTGGGTGCTGGAGTGTTGCCTGGGTAAGGGGATGGAGTTTCTTTGTCCTATCGCTTGGGTGGCATGGGTCAGCACCTACGAAATAAATTTGGCATAACACAATCATCTAGAAGCTCTTCTTTCTATCTTCTATACAGTTCCACACCAAACCATTCAAATGCTCCTATAGTGCTTTATTGCCATCGTCATTGCACCATCAGTCTCGATGTGATGGTACAAAACTGATATTAGACCTATGACACAAAAGAGTTAGACATATAGCATGGTTTGAGTTTGGTGTGGAAGTGTCAGTCCCTTTATCTCCTTTAATTTTTGCTTCGTAGTACTCTTGTTTTCTTTTCCTGTTCCCAGTAGTTTGCTTTACTTTTGAAGTTGCATTTGAGAATTGTAAGTGCCGTTCTTGGTGTAGGCCAGATGACCTTGTGTCTTCTTACACCAAGAGCGGTACAGTATTAATGTATTTTTTAGTTTAAAGGCAGTCTGTCACGCATTTGATTGGTTGATAATGACAATACAAAGAATAGGAAATTTGAATGGCTGATGATCCTCTGATTTTCTATGGCCGTAGAAATTCAAGAAGATGAGCCCTCCTTTGTTTCAAATACACAGATTCACAAAGAAATCTGTTGTGTTGAACTCTGATTGTAGCGGCCAATCAGATACGTGACAGACTGCCTTTTAATTTTAATTTATAATGCATAGAAAAAAGAACTTTTTACCAGGATCCTTCACGGTAATGAAGAAATTAGCCAACTAAATCAGTTGAAATTCAATGCGACGCAAAGCATCATGGTAAAAAATTCCTGTCCGTCATCTTTAGCGCAATCCTCTATTCTTATAGCCTGCTTCCAGACTCTACTGATCCCTATTCAGACATGTTCTCCTCCTGTAGAGTCTGCGCATCAGCGACCAAATCCTTGTTCTCAGTTCATGAGAAACGTGGAACCTTTCCTGATTGGCTGACGCATATCCCTTTTCTTTCATGAGCGTCCCTGTCTTTGTTGGAGTCTGCAGGTATTTAATTAGCACTTCCATGGACAAAGCTGGCCGAAGAAACCTTATTGTATGTGGGTGTTATGCCTTCCCACTCTATAGGTCGCTTTATTGATCCAATTCAGTGAGTTGGTTCCTCAAGAGAGAGAATCGCACGTGGCTCAGAACAAGGATTTGGTCGCCGATGCGCAGACTCTACTGGAGGAGAACCTCTCTGAAAAGAAATCAGTAAAGTCTGCACGCAGGCTACTATTCTTAACCCTGGACACAACCAAATCAGTGCATTTTCTTCTGGGCCATCTCGGAAGAAAATTACTTTTCTTTCAAATTTTCCTTCTTGCAAAGTCTGAAAAAAGCTAGTCTCAAAATTGACGAAAGGTCACACACGATTTATTGTCTGACGAATGAGACTGACATGCTAGTGACCACAGCAGTGTAATGTAACCTTAAATATTTTGCACTTGTATTCTCTAAAGAAAAACCGATTCATTGATCAAAACAGCATTGTCTTAGCAGTGGTTTCCTATCTGGCTTTCAAATGGTGAAAGAAGGAAAGATTCGCTAAAAATCCCAGAAATAAATTCAATTTTGAAAACCCATTAGCTGTAGGCAGTATACCTGAAAGGAAGACATGTTTTTACTACTTCACGTAACAAAAATAGACGTTTCTACCTTGAAAAAGATACAGTTTTCTTCAGAGCCTTTTTTAACGGATTTTAAGTGGGGAGGCAAATCATAGAAAAGGGAGCGGTTTGTCTGATTTGATAGAAACGAAGCCAGAAAGTATGGGAGAGTAGGGGCTACTTGCTGAATATTTTTGTGGCCACGCCCTTCAAAGCTACTTGCAATGAATAAAATGAAGTTTATTCTCATTTGAAATTCATTCGTTCATTCGTATTTCCACGTAGTTTCTAATATATTTTGTAACTTTTGAGTTGATCTTTGATTATCGGTATGCGACCAGCTATTCCAGATCTCACTGGAGAGCCGCTAGCCTTGTACATAATAACATTTTGATTGTCAAAATTATTGGGCTGCGCATTGAACAATGAGCTGCCTCGATAAATTTCTTCCATGAAATTAGTAAACCAGTACTGTTATCCTACTCCATTCATTTACACGTGGCTTTCGCATCCTGCCTTGAAATCCAACGCAGTGATGGCGGAGATAACTTATGTTCTGAAAATAACTTAGTTAAAATAAGGGATAATTTTCTGGGGTCAAAACTTTAGAGACTGGGGGGGCAAACTCTAGGGATGGAGGGGCAATTGCCCCCCCAGTTTTAATGTTAAAAAAGGCCCTGGTTTTCTTCTTTCGATCAACGTCATGATCTACTGCATCCCCTTCCCACTTGGATCACTTGAAGCATAGGTTACTAATGTTTAAAAATGTCCGTGTAAATTTTTAGGAGCCGCACCCAAATCGATTCTTTCACGCAAAACATCTATTGGACGTTTTGGGGGGGGGGGGAGGGGGTAGAAGCACCTAACGTTTTCAAAATTTAATTTATTGAAATTTCTTTCGAGAATTTCTGCAAAGAACTTCACTCTACAGCCTTCGTTTGCTGTGCGATTTGTTAGTGTGCAAGAATAGATGATTACGCTAAAGATGGCGGCGAGGAACTTTTTACCAAGATGCATTGCGTTCTAATTACGAATCCTTAACGGTTCTATAGGAATTCGATTAAAGAACGCAGTGCATCTTGGTAAAAAGTTCCTCGCCGCCATCTTTAGCGTAATCGTCTATTTTGACAGCGATGAAATTATCTTGTCCGTTTTTGTCGAGTCTGGTCATGGAAAGCACGTCGCTGACGACTTCATAATCACTTAGGCCCATTTGATATGCAGCAAAACAACGGTATGACCTTTTCTCGTAATCGGAAAAATTACATCGATTTTCAACTGGACGTTTTGGGGGAGGGGGTGGGGGTATTTTGAAAACGTCCAATGGACGTTTCGCGTGAAAGAATCGATTTGTGTGCGGCCTATTATGGCCTATTTGTTTGAACCGACCGACCTACAGGAAATTTTAGCTACTCTGCTGTACTTCTCCCGTTGGACTTGCATGGAATCTTCAATATTTTCAGAATTAGAGGAGGATACTTCTCTATTCAAACACAAGTTTTCACTCTTCTGCTTTAAGGTTCAGAAATTTGATGATGTCATATCGTCAAATGAGTTGAAAAATGAAATATATTGTAATTTCGAAAAATTTCGAAAATCTCTGAAAAGTTCACGGTAGCAGTAAACTAAAATTGCAAAACTGGTCTGTCGGAACCCATTGCCGCGTTGTTAGGTTTGAAATTAAGTAATTTGACAATACTTTTTAAACTACAGTATCTCAAGTTTTACATTGCCTGACGCATTGGGCCTAACTACAAGGAAACCCAAGATTTTCAATTTCATGAAAGTCAGGAGAACCTTGAGCGGGACCTTCACCTTCAGCTGGGAAGCATAGGTTCAAAATTCTATAACCTAAAAAGGTGGGTGAAAAATTCTATAACCTACCGTAAAAGCTCTATTAAGCCCCCGGGGGGCTTATTTAATTTCGGACCTTCCAGAGGGGGGGCTTAATAGAGAGGGGGGCTTATTAGAGGGGGGGGGGGCTTATTCACAAAATCTATCGAAAAGGATATGTTTGGTAGCTTTTCAGTTCATTTATTCCGAGGGGCAAATCACTCCTCAAAATAGCGTACGAGATTCCAAGATTCCCGGAATCTAACAAAATTTCTCGAAGATTCCTGGGATTCTTCCAAATTTTTTCAAAGATTCATAGGATTCCTGATGGGATTCCAATATTCTTTCAGATCTTGTATTTGTCTTTTTATTACTTTTTCGCATTCGCATTGTCGATATCCAAGCGCTCTGTTGGCCCAACTTCTCTGTTTCACCAATGAGGCAGCTCATTGCCCTTATGTGAGAAGAGTTATGATGTCAAATGTCAGGCCCCAAAGTTTTCGTTTCCTCGCAAGAGGACAGTGAAGGGTATTTCAGGACTGAAAGTATTGTGGCGCAGTGATGTCATCGTCTCACTTTGCAGCCAGAACTGTCAGACGGAGTGGGTTCGATATGTGAGTTCCACTTGAGCGTCATGACAAGGGGTTGCGGACTCGTCTAGCTCATAGATTCTTCTGCGATCCCAGCACTTGGCGCTAAAAACTGCAACCTCACCTTCACCTCAAGGATCCTTGATTGGCACACAGTCAAACGAAATCCGGCTAGGCATCGTAGTTATATTTCTGCACATATGATGCTGCGGAGGAAATTCATTCGCCTCTACGGAGGAGGTGTGAAACTTACGCTGACTCCTCCTCTGCAACAGACAATGTTTTCCTCCGTGGCAATACAGCTGCGACGTACCAGCACCCATGATGTGAACGGTGATTTACCTGTTATGATCAGGAACAGAAAAGTGAATCATCGGTGGTTGCCGTTGCAGTGAATTTTGATGCAGAGCTACCAGTGTCATGTGAAACGGCCAACAGCAACAAAAGGGTTGAAATTACGGTTGACCAGAATTTTTTCAAATTTACCTTCGTTCATCCTTGTTTTTGCATGGAGCATTGTGGACACTTTTACTTTGAACGAAATGCTTATTCGATACTACCACCTTAACTTCTGTTATATACTATTACCTTAACTATGAGCGTCATTATCATTAGCTACCTCTCAGGAGCAGTAGTGAGCGAGCAAGTTAGCTGCGTTTGTTCACTCCTCCGGAGAGGTAGCTCGCTACACATCCAGTTAAGGTAGTATCCTCGAATAACAGTTAAGGTGGTAGTATCGAATGCATATTTCTGGAGTTGCAACAAAAATGTGGAAGGCGCATGCACATAGGCTAGCAACTGGAACCACAACAACCACATGACAAAATTATGTTCTCTCTATGCAGTGCTACTGCATGAGATTCACCTTCGATGATGCGAATCTGTGCAATTCTGTTGAAAATTTTACCATTTTAAGACAAAGATTCTTGATCATGATTTGAGATTCCAGAAACTTTCCACAAATTTTCAAGATTTTCCAAGATTTTCCAAGATTTTGCAAAATTTCTATAAGATTCTCACAGTTTCTTCATAATTACGGAAGATCCAAAGATTCTCAAAGATTCTCAAAGATTCTCAAAGATTCGGTAGGATTCCTGAGGATTCTTGGGAGAGGTGTACGAGATTCCTGAAGTGATTTGCCCCTCGATTTATTCCATATCTTGCGGATTCAACATACAGTTTTACGGCTCAAAAACACAAATTCGACACAGTGTTTATCCCAAATCATACTAAAAATTAACATGTAAGGTTGTGTGGCTAAATAAACGGAAAATATTTGGTAAATTCTAGAATTTTGTATAAGGGGGGGCTTAATAGAGAGGGGGGGCTTATTTCAAATTTTTGACTCAGATGGGAGGGGCTTATTAGAGAGGGGAGCTTAATAAAGAGGGGGGACTTAATAGAGCTTTTGCGGTATATCTTTTACTTGAATGGCTTTACAGAATCTGTAGCTACTTATCTTTAATTGTAACATTTGCTTTTCAGAAATCTTGAATAATTTTCGAAATTGCAGCGTATTTCGTGCTTCTCCTTTTTTGAAGAAGTGGCATTGTCAAATTTCTAAATGGTAAATCAGAAGATGACAGACGCATGGGTTGTTAGACACTGCAGTTATGTTTCAGTGCATTTGCTTATGTGGAGGAAAAGTTATACATTTATGCAGCGGAGATTTATTTCTTCCTCGACGTCTTACGCTAGCTCCTCCGTAGTAGCAAATAATTTCATTCTCAGCAAAAGAACAAAGCGGCAACAATGAAGTACAATTGCAGTGTTTAACCACCCGTGCATACGTTTGCTTGATACCATAATGCAGACATCTCTAAACTGTGCTTTTCCTTGAAAAGAATCTAATATTTCGTCAAAAGTTTAGATATTATGGTGGCTTTAAGTTTTTTTCAAAATTTTTAATGAATTCTTAAAAATGTGGAAAACACTCTAATTCTGAAAATAATGAAGGTTTAAGAAAAGTCCAACAGCAGATCATGGAATTTTACACCAAACATTCTAAGGGAGCTGTCATAAAGAATGAAACAGAGGGGGGCGGAAGGGATTTAAAAATTCGCTGTAAAATTATGTAGCCCAATGCAAGAAACAGAAACTAATTACATAGCCCCTTAACATCTGCCAAAATCATTTAATGACCCCAGGACTTCAGCATGAACTGTGTGGTTCAGAAACTTCTTGAAAAAAAACTTTCTGCACTGTACAGTTCATTTTTTTGCCAATGCATCATGCTGTCAATATCGTATTCGTTGGATGCAAAGAACTGCAGAAACTGTATCAGACACTGAGATGGAGAACAATATAAATTATTCGGAGAACAGCAAAAATGACGCCGACAGCAGATAGTGTTTTAAACATTTGTAATTGAATGTTCATCACTTGCAGCAGTTTGCTAGCCCAACATTTTCCATCCAATAATTTTGGTGACCCTGTCAAATCCCTTCCGCCCCCCTCTGTTCCATACTTTATGACGGCTCCCTAAGGATTTGGAATCTATTTTCAGGAGGGCCAAAGCAGCCAAAGCAGACTTCATAGTTTCAATTACATTTCAAGGATTTTGTGATCACTGTTGCTGTATCGTTTTTCAACAGTCTTACTAACAACATTATGTTCTCTCAAAAACCCCAAAGAATCTTCTCTTTCAACATCTTTAATTCGGGTGTGGGAAAAGCAAACGAAAGAACCTGTGATTTCGTCTTTTTGGCTAGCATAAATATTAACACCTGCTGGATATCAATTAAAAACAAGAAACGACAGAAATGACAAACGTCACTAGCAAAACACAAGGTTTACGTCATTAGACGTATGACGATGAGTCCCTTGTATCCCTGCGGTAAGCCTTGCTCAACAGAGACTCGTGACAAAACTGTGAAAAAGCTGGCCTTGTGGTATGTAGACTTATGCCTATTCTCCCCTTGTTTTCCTGCGTTCATTGATTTGCTTATATCACTAGGTCAACAGGGACGCATAATACTACTCTTAAAAAGTTGACCAAATTTAGGCCCGCGTTGCATACAAAACACGGTTGATGAGGCCTAGAGTTCTAGCAGCTGGATCTATTTTGTTTCTACGGACAAAGATTATCGTTTGAAAGGTATGTATTTTGTGACCTTTAGGTCAAGAAAACATCAATATTTGTGCCTAAACTTCCCTTTTCGATGTTCAAGCTCTTAAAGCTAGACTTTGAAGCGATTTTTTCGAGTGTGCGAGAACTCCCGCTTGTTTAGGTCACTTTGAAAAAGTGGTCCCCTTTTCTAAGAGTAGTATTATAAGTCCTCATTGAATAGTGATATCGGCCAATCAAAGAACGCAGGGAAACAAGAGACGAAAAGTCATAGGTGTATGCAGTATGCATTCATCACTCAAATTATGAGGAATTTTGGCCTCTAATCTCGAAAAAATGTCATCAGTTGTTCGATCGAATCGAATCGTAATCTGATTGGTACTCTAGGAAGCTGAGAGTTTGGGCCTAGATAGGGTCACGTTTTTCAAAGTAATATTTTGAGTCTCTGTTGACCGAAGCGCCATCATGAAGTAAAAGGAGCACAGGGAAACGAGGGACTCCAGGTCATAAGTCTATTATGTCATGGTCCTTTGGGAATTCATTGTCCATAGGACGATTTCACAAAAGATGACGACAGTACAATCTATCAAATTATTCGAAATTTCACGAGAAGCAATGATCATGATAACAAGGTTGTTTCAACCATTTTTAGCCATTTCTTCTTTTAGCCGATGCACCTGCAGTCGGGAGAGTCGTTGAAGCGTCGAGAAATTTAACATTTAACACATCACAAGATTTGAAAAGCAAAGGAACGACAGAAACCTACTTCGCGAAAGTTTATTCCCGTGAAATTTCCTATTTTGGTCGATTTGCGAAAGTTAATTACGGACAATTTCGCACTTTTTTTCCAACTTGCAAAGCTTTCTTCGAGCGTAAACTTCTTCCAATAAGGTATCCTACGAAATAATTACCAAAGCGCTATTTTGCATACAAAAGTTACGAGCCAAGTCTATTTTGGGAATGATTTCCTTTCTTCAAACAGGATTGGTTTCCGCACACAGTGTATCGATGTTAAGTGGGCAGTTTGCGTTGTTGTTTAGCGTGTCTTCACTGTTGCAACGTTTACTGTAATAGCTATTCCAAAAAACAAAGCGATTTGTATTGTACCTATCAGTGTAGCACCTTTTATCGTGCAACTATAATTGTACGCTATCAAGCTTACGAGTTATGGTCTCGGTCTGCAAAGCCATTTCCGTAGAATTTCACTTAATCTCATTTCACGATTTAAAGACACTAAACTCAGTGATAATAAATTTTAGCTAGAAAGCAAAATGCATGAACAAAATTTAAAACATCAAAGGAGCCCTTTTTTTCTTATGCTAAACAGATCCTTCAAAAGTAAGCAATGTTTATTAAAAGCATGAATAACTGTTTCAATACTGGACCTTTTGTGCAAGTATATATATAAAAGACCACTGTTTCTTCCATAGAAACTAAAACCTGGTAGCGGTCAGCATTGAATAATAAATTTAATAAGTACTCAAATTAAAAGAAACAAACAGGAATTTACCGAGGTCAAACTTAACCTGAAAATGGTCAACGATCCGTCATTATGATCGTGTACTTGAAGCCAATGACCTTTACGCTTCCAGAAAGAGTCATAACTCTGTGCGTCACTATTAATCGTGTACAGTAATTCCCCGCATATAAGAACCTACCATAATAAGAACCTAGAGGCTGATTTTCCTGAATTATGCACCTGGCAATTAAGAACCTGTTTCAGTCTGATGAAACACAGGTTCTTATTGCAGGGATAGCAAAATTGATTTTTGATTTATGTTACTCAGTTAATTTTAGCCAAGGTTGGCTGCTATATGTTGATGCTCCTCCCCAGTTAGGTACAGGTCCATAAGAACCCTTAAAAACAAATAATATGGTTGAAAATCATTGTTAAGACTCTGAAAGGGCCTACACAAGCCACTCTTCAAATAAGAACCAATATACCCTGATATTAGTCACAGTGTCTTTGAAATAAGAACCTATTTCAGTCTGAATCTCAAAAAAGTAGGTTCTTATATGCGGGGATTTACTGTACTGAAGCTAATGACTTTTACGCTTCCAGAGAGAGATAGACGTCAGCCAAGTGCTTTCAACTTCAAGAAAAGTTTTTTCTATATTTCTACCTGGCATCCAAAGGTAGCTGCAGGACAATGAAAACTACAGTAAGTGCATTGAAGTAGTGTCCCGGTCCTGCTTCTCGATGGTTGACAGCACATTTCGTGAGTCCTGAATCTGATCCAAATACCCCCCAATGATAAATACTGTAGCTTCGAAAGCATACAGCCAACTTGAAATTTGAAATCATGACAAATAACAACAGACAAAAGTAGTTGAGAAACATATGCGCTTTTTGTATTGAAAAACATCTCCTGCTTGCAAATTATTAACATGTACTGCTAAAGACCCCCCTCCCCCCATTTCAATGTTGATTTGATTACAGACGACATAGTTGTGAACTCATCTGCAGCATTTCTATCATCTTCCAACATTGTGTTATAGGCCTCGATTTCTATCTGTAACTTTATCTGTGAGTAGTCGTATGGCAGAATTTTGAGCGTAAAAAGCTTGCAACTCGTTTGGAGATCGCGAACTGACTGACTAATGTAATTACAACAACGAATCATATACAAAAGGGAAAAGGATAATTAGCATAATTAAGATAAATCACATAAATTACAAAGGCAATTGTAGTCCCATTCATGGTCCTATTACAATTGCATTTGGGGGGGGGGGGAGAGGGGCTTCAACTCAAAATTTACTACTGAAAGCAAAGTGTCTCAACAGTTTTGTCTAAGATTGTAGTATTTTTGGATGACATAAAATTGACTTTGAAGTACCCTGAATAAGAATGGCGGCACGATGTCCCAAAGAATGGGACACGATTATCAACAATGTATCAAACTGACGACCAAAGACAATAAATCGTCCTACAGTAGCAGTTTCGACCCAACGCGCACTGAGAATTATCTGACAGCTGGTATTCATTTTATCCCTGCTTTAATGCCCGGGGACAGCACGGGCAGTTCGGACGCTATTGCTGTGATGTCTGAGCTACCCATGAAATAACAAAGAAAGGAGATGATTTAATCACCACGCCAGATATCGTGTGTTTGTATATGCTGTTTCATCATTCATCGTGCCTTTAGGTCCGAAGTTCAAATTTTAAATTGCAACTGAGCTACAAACAAATTCCGCTTCAAAAACTTACCCAAACGATTCCAAGTAATTTTCGCTTACGTTAATCGGGCCTAAATGCCCGATAGCGGAACAGCATAGACATAATACAAACACATAAAATTTGGCTTGGTGAGCAAATTATCTGATTACTTTGTTATTTCATGGGCAGTTCGCACATCAGAACAAGAGCGTCCGAACTGCTTAAGGGGAAACTATCATCTGAAAGATTTTATGTCCTGTCACCCACAAAGTAGTAGACCCATTACATAGTCTCAGTTATTGCAACAATAAGAACAACAACAACAGCAACAACAAAAATGATGACGACAACAACGACAACAACAATGCTTCCTGCATTTTTTGCATTTAACTGAATTGTCTGCTCAAACTGCGATTGCTTAACTTGAGTTTCCATCACAAAATAACCACGAAATCAGTCTGGTTGCAATGCAATTGAATCAATAAATAAGTGGAGCAATTCAATTCAACAAATGGTAGATTAAATGTTTTCATATCTGCGAGTGAAAACTGTGACGGACCGTAATAAGTGTGGTCTCCCAATGCGTTGCTTCGCGCTTGCCAGTCAGTCAGACAAGACGAACCCGTCCTGTAACCTCAAACACAATCTGCCATCTCATATCAAGGAAATGGAAAATAAAAGCCGATGATAACATAACTGGCTTCTGATACCCAATTTTCAGTCTTAACTTCCAAAGAGCAATATCTTAAGTTTAAGAATTCTATTCCAACCCTTAATCTTAAAAACAATTTAACACGAAACTCCTCATTGATACTCAAGCAGCTTTAAAGTTAGTCAGTTGATAACTACCAAACATACGTGAAAAATGTTGCATCTTGGGAAAAGATGACAGTTTAAAGAGAAAATTGAAATATCCTGAACTGTTAACCTTAAAAGTTCTTTTAAGCCCCGGGGGCTTATTTAATTTTGGACACTCCAGAGGGGGCTTATTCAACAAGTTGGATGGAAACGATATATAGGATAGCTTTATCTGTTTTTTACGTCACACTTTGCGGATTCAACATACAATTTTACGAGTCAGATACATAGATGCAGCACAGTTTTATCCCAAACTATATCAAAATTAACATGCAAACGTTTAAGCTAAATGAATTGGAAATCTTTGGTATCTTCTGGAATTTGATATATCTGGGGGCTCCATAGGATTCTTCAAAACGGAGACTTTTTTTGACATTTTGTAAGCAAAACAATATTTCAGTTTTATAAGACATGGTTCGATACTCATATATCCGCATATATCCTCATCAATGCCGAATAGACTACAGTGTCAGTTCAACGTTATTTATAAAACTATGCCTAAAGCTGTAAATAAAATTAATATCTTGTCACTATGAGATTTTATCACAATCGGCAAACAGAGTCAGTCCTTTCGTAAGCAGATGTTATGTTTGAATTTTTAAAGCTTATAGCGCAGTTTTATAAATAACTTTTAATTAAACTTGAATTTTATTCATAACTGATGATGAGAGAGGAGTATCAAATATGTCTAACAAAATTAAAAAATATCATTTTTTGTTTCTCAAATGATTAACTCGCCATCTGAAGTTGAAATACTGACTTGAATAGATGATCCTACCACTTGGTTTTCGCAAAATTCTAGCGTGTTAAGTGACAAAACTGATTTTTTGAATTTGATTAATACTCGGTTGAAGAATATGCAAATGAGAAGCGACCTAAGCTTCATTTGTGTGGCGTTTTGAATAGCAACAAAAACTGCATAAATTCGATGCAGGCTCAGTGAGAAATACACTAGCAAAAGTACAAACTCGTCTTTACACATTGCAAATTTTCGGGCCTTTGCGTGGACATGGATGGATTCCAAATCAGTTCCAATCATAGGCACTTTAGACTGAAACATTTTTCGCAGCGAAATTCGAAAGCAAAATACCATACTTTAACCGAAAAAAGCCATTTCTCATTAAGGTTAGGCGATCGACATTGCCACATATGCATTTTAAAACAATTTAGCCCTCAAAGAGAAAACAAAAAGTGCACTAGGCGTCCCGAAGAGTTATGCTCTTTTTGTTTGGCTGCTTTCGAGCGGCCGCATCTTCAGTTTTCTCGTTCTTACACAGTTGCATTGCATAGAATTCAACTGACAATTCAACACCTTCTTGGAGTCAATTTGACACGTGGTTGCTGATTTATGGCGTAAGAAATGCAACAGAAATTTTTGATTTGAGAATTACACTTCTTTTGTCCTCAAGCAATGTCCAAATCAAGTGACTTTCTGAAGAAACGGTTATATTTGTATTTTTCCTGTATTCGCCAAAGCGTTAAAAGTGTTGCTTCTTGCTACACAGCATTATCAATCCACCTAATTGTGAAACATTGACTTCAATGACAACGCTGAATAACGGGTTTCGGTCAGAAAAAGCTTGGGGATAAACATTGAGCGCATCAAATCGCAACATCTAAATTAAAACTGGAAAAAAACAGAGGACCATAATAATGCAAATGAAACGATGCAGATTGAAAAGTTAATTCAAATTCTCTTTATCCGCACACTTTTCTCATGAAGCAACACGTTTCACTTATGCGTAACTACCTTACTTTTTTATCTTGAATTTTAGATCCTTGTGAGTTGATGCCAGATATGAGCTGGGAAGATATCTTCAACTTTTTGAAGCATCACAGAAAATGGAAAAGATACCCATGTGAAGATCTGAAAAGAAAGATGAAATTCTTTATTCTGTCCATGAGTGGTGGGACACTAGTAAATTAGATTAGGTTAATTTAGCTTCTTTACCTACCTTGAAATGCCATAAGATTCTCTTCCTTGACATTGGCAGCCTTTCTCAGCCATAGTTCTTGCCTTGAACTGAAGAGCTCTATCAAATGTGCTTTCAAAATGTTTGGGCCTAAATTGAACTTTGTTATCTCCTGCGCATTGCTGTGCCTACGCATTCGATTTCGAGACCACTGCGTAGGCACAGCAATGCGCAGGAGATAACAAAGTTCAATTTAGGCCCAAACATTTTGAAAGCACATGTGATAGAGCTCTTCAGATCAAGGCAAGAACTATGGCTGAGAAAGGCTGCCAATGTCAAGGAAGAGAATCTTATGGCATTTCAAGGTAGGTAAAGAAGCTAAATTAACCTAATCTAATTTACTAGTGTCCCACCACTCATGTTCTGTCAGACTGTTTTGATCTAAAGTCTGCCTAAAATGTGGTGACACGTGAGATTTGGAGTAACGCAAAATTACTCATTAAAACAATTCAATTGTTCGTGGGAATTTTCACGTGACAACCAATTTTAGACAAACAATAGGCTCCATGTTATTTCTGACTATATGTTTCATTCAAAGGAAGCAAATTTTGTAACAGTGGAAAGCGATTTGCCATTTCAAGCAAAGGTATTTCCTTGACAGATACAATTTATACGCAAATACAGTTAAAACCAGCGTATAAGAACCTATGATTTCACAACTCAGCCTCTCATATATTGGGTATTTAGTTGGAATTCAAAGCACTTGAGTTAATGAAGTTAACTTCACAACAGAGGTTTGTGGAGGAATCAGCATTTCATATGATCTAATGAAAAGCGTTCAAAGAGTTACTTGAAACTGAAGTACTTTGAATATCAACAGAACACTGAATACTGCATTTTTAGAGTTTTTTGCATGCACATACGGCATTATCATTTTGTACAGGCTCAATGAATAAGCAACTGGAGTTTTACTTTTATTTGATGATTTCTACAATAAGAACCTATTTCAAATTTAAGGCTGAATGGGTCCTTATATAATGGAAGCTAATTTCGAATTTCAGCCTGTACGTTCTATATCACTAGTCTCCTATACCCGGGTTTTTACTGTAGAAGAGAAAAATATGCGAGAATAGTACTGCCTAAGCTTCATCCTTTATATCAGCCACTTCAAATCCTCAATACAGATTTATCCTTGATCTTTCGACATCTTGCTTTGGTGAAACCATTTAAATTAAAGGTGCAAATTGGTAGACTGATTACATGTCGTAGTTGCGCTCCTTGATGAACGAAGCGGAAACTGGGACTGAGGTAGTTAGTCTAGCAAATTGGTTCGATCGATACACTCTCAAAAAGTGTACAATTGTTCACTGAAAAAAAGTTGGCAAACATGGCATTGAGTTTTTATGCAATGTGTTTCTAGTTTGCCAGCCTCATCTTTCGATATATGCTAATTGATTTTCTTGATAGACCTCTTCGCGTATTTCGAGCGCACGACGAACAACAGTTTTCGCTACAATGGTTTCAATCATTTGCGCGTTGTATTGTTTACGTTGACAGTTTTCTTTTTGATCATTATTCAAACATAAAAATTCACATTGTATGTTACATTTAACTATATCTTTCTAATTACTACACAACATTTTTTTTATACTCAATTTAAAAATTTTACAAAGACGAATTACCTAAGACACTACTTACAACACACTTTACTACACTACAAAGACGATACCCCGGGGAGCATAATACCCTGACTACCCCGACGCCATTCCATAAAAGACATAGAACTAAACTAAAATTAAATATACGATTACAAAAAGCTACATACAACCAATTTACCGATAACTAATAGAAAGAAACCTGTTTCGCAGTTGATGCCGAGTTATCAAATTCGAAAATTTTAGAAAACCAAGACACTGAGCCAGTGCTAGTAAAGTTTGGATATTGGAGGTCAGCTGTGACGCCTGAAATCAACTGCTAAGCAGACGTAAAACATTCTGAAAGGAACAAGGAGGACTTTGTGACTTTTACGAAGAAAAATTTCTGAAATTGCGTAAGGCAGGCCACTGGTCGAAATTCTTAAATCTTATCCTTTAAAGATATGTTCCTTAAACGAATGTTCAAAGGTAATCTCAACAGAAAATTGATTCATGAGATTTTCGACCAGTGACCTACCTTAATTAGTCAAATCGACCAGTTTTGTGAATGAAATTTAGGGTCAGTTCGAGTATATTTTTATTCATGTTATCCAAAAGGTCTTTGTCACCGTACAATAAAAGGTTTATCAGAACAACATTTGAAAGACTGTTGATTTGAACAAACGGTCTTACTAATTGCGAAATTTCAGCGAGAAGATCTCGTCGTTGGACATCAAAGGAAGGACAGAGCAACAAAAAGTGTTCCGTATCCTCAATGCCATCATTAGTTGGACACATTGGGTTTACAGTATCCCTAAAATTGTGCTTGAATTTGTGAAAATTCAATTTACTAAGGCCGACTCTTATCTGCGAGAGATACGATAAGCCGATTGGGTCATAAATCCCAAAGACAGACTTTTTAGGAGGACGAATTATTGATAGAAGCTTTGCCTTAAAGGCTGCAACAGATGGCGCTAGCCTGATCTCAGGATCAAGTTTGTTCCACTCACAGATACAATTAGGATAAAAACTGGACTGGAATTTTTCTGTTCTTGCCCCGATTCGCCCAACCACATCCTGCTTACGAAGAGAGTATTGTGACTGATGAAGTGCTGGAATGGGATCCCTTGTATACAAGGGGGTGAGGTTGTTTATAATCTTATAGAACAAGGTAAGGCGCCTACTCCACCTTCGGGAACACAGTGACTCCCAGCCGAGCTCAGCATACAGCTTTTCCCGCGACATTCCCCTCCAAGTTCCAGTTACAGCAAGCGCAGCAGAATACTGTACAGACTCTAATTTTTCCATTAAACTTGGCAGAAATATATTTTGACTGAATTCGCATACTTTCGATGGGATATGGTGGATGACATCTCCATAGTCAAGGTGGGGTCGCACATAAAGCTTATAAAGTTCATTCAGGGTATGCCAGTGTAGATATTTGATTTGATTGATTTGATTTGATTTTATATTCTTTACCCATGGTAGCCCCTCAGTTAGAATAACTGATTTACAGGGGGCCATGCTAAAAACTTACAATAATTAATAATTTACAATAAAAACCAGTATTTCGAACTAAATTAAAATTACAATTGTTCAAAAATCAACAAAAAAAAACGAAAAGGTTTAAGTGTTCATAGGGTTGAAGAGTTCTTAGCGTCGGTACCAAGACTGTTCCAAAGCTTAGCGCCTCGGTACGAGAAGCATTTCTGCCCCCCTGCTGATTTTAACAATGGCAACCTGAGGTCGACTTCAGCATTCCTAAGAGAACGAGCAGTGGAATTGTTGACTCTCGTGAACATGTCTTTCATGAACATGTCTGTTCGATCTGTTCGATGTGTATCTGCCACGCGGCGTGGCGTGTGTTCTTCAGATTACTTCTTCAAGTGCCTAGGGCCTCTCAAGTGATGAAATTCTTATGACTCTTTCCACGTCACGATTTAGCTAGTTCCAGGCCTCTATCATCACGCGGTTTTTTAGAGAAGTGCCCTTTTTCAAAACCCCCAAACCTACCCTTTCGCACCGCAAAGATAAATAATATTATTGCCGTCGGATTCCTCATAGTTCAAATTTATAAATATAAAAAAATCGCATTTGCCTTTATCTGACCTTTAAGGGATCTGAAAACTATATTCTGAGATTCAAAATCAATAAGTTCCCTAACAGTGGGCCATTGAAGCGCACGAATAACTGGTAAAGCGGTCGCATCAAATGGACTGTTGGTAACGAGTTTTGCAGCACGATTTTGGAGTTTCTGCAATTTTTCAATGACAGTCACCCCAGCATTTCCCCAGACAGGACAGCAATATCTAAAGTACGGCTCCACTAAACTCTTATACATAGTCTTGACGGTTGATAATGGAAGGTACTGCTTGGCATAACGAAGCATACCAATACCTCTAGAGATCTTATTAGTTGTTAAGGCCAATTGAGATGTCCATTTTAGTTGATGGTCAACCTGGACACCAAGGTATTTGACCTCCTTTACCAACTTGATATCCTCGGAACCAATCTTAAATTGCGGTTTAGTGGAATCGACAGAGTCGATTTTTCTAAGCTTTCCATTGCTTCCTATGATCATTGCATCTGTCTTAGCTACGTTCAGAGACAACTTGTTTCCTTCAAGCCAGCCCTTCAAAGCTTCTAAGTCAGCATTAACTGCCTGATTAATTTCTGAAACAGATTCAGAGGCATAGTAAATGCTTGTGTCATCTGCATACATGGATACAAGGGAATTTTTCAAACAACTAGGAAGATCATTGATATAGACAAGAAAGAGAAGGGGACCAAGGCAAGATCCTTGTGGTACTCCACAGGTTATACTGTCTGTAGCGGAAATTTGACCGTTTACCTTGCAGCATTGTCGTCTATCGGTGAGATACGAACGAAACCAGCTTAGTTCTTTTCCTTTTAGGCCACAGAAGTTGAGCTTCCTCAATAGAATATCATGATCGACTGTGTCAAAAGCTTTCTTGAGGTCTATGTAAACAACAGCCGTGTATTTACCTTTATCAATGTTTAGGTACCAGTCATTCGTACACTTCAACAGAGACGTCAGGACCGAATGAAGGGCTCGAAAACCAGACTGATCAGTAAAAATCATCTTGTTTCTGTCAAGGTAGTCGTACAGCTGGTTATAGACAAGCTTTTCAAATAAACGAGAGACAACAGGTAGCACCGATATAGGCCTATAATTCGACCTATCATCTTTTGAGCCTTGCTTAAAAATCGGCGCTACGCAAGCAGTCTTCCAGTTGTCAGGGAAGCAGCCGACGGACAGAGACATTGTGAAGAGTTGGGCAAGCGAAGGAGCCAAAATCTCAATACCTACTTTTATAAAGTGACTAGAAATGCGATCAGTACCAGATCCATTTGAATTTTTAATCTTAGAACATGCTTTTTTAACCTCATCAGTAGTAATAGGTTTAAAAGAAAAGGTGGAATCAGTCTCTCTTTCACCATAATCACCATTTAAAAGAGGGTTTTCTTTGTTAGGTATATTTTCGCTGAGGTCCTTACCAACGTTGCAGAAAAATTTATTCATGGTTTCCGCTATATCTTGGGGTTTAGAAATTGTGTGTTCGCCATCTTTCAGTGACAAGATCTCAGTTGTTTTGGACCTTTTATTAACCAACTGGTTTATTGTCTTCCAAGTTTCCTTAGTGTCCCCAGCACAGGATTGAATCTTGTTTGAAAAATAGTTTCTTTTCATTTTAGAGTTCAAATTATTGGCCTTACATCGCATTTGTCTGTAGGCACTCATAAGTAGTTCCGATTTTGCCTTTACTGCAGCAACCTTCATTTTGTCTCGTGTCCTGAAGAGCTGCTTCAGATCAGGGGTGATCCATGGACTGAAACGCTCAGTGACTCTGCGCTCTCTTAGAGGGGCATGCTTCTCAATTATGGAAGACAGATGAAAGGACCACAAACGGACTGCATTGTCTAACCCATCACTGTTGTATGCAATAGCAGACCAGTCAGTTTTGGCAAGGTCACTAATAAAAAGGTCTTCGTCAAACTTTTTCATTTGCCTAGACTTTACAACTTTGGAGAGATACTTTAGCAAACCAATACCTTTTCTCGTTTTTGAGATAGCTGCTTTAATATGAGCTGAGAAGGAAAGCTTCGTATCCAAAATGAGACTACACAACATTGCAAGTACGATACCATGGGGAGCAAAAGACAATGACTACCAGGTGACCAAAATAAAAAGATCAACCAGTCGGACGAAGAAATCCTGCGGCCGCTTAAGCCTGGTTTCCATATGATCGTAACAGTCGGCGACGCTTCGGCGACGTGTCCCCGATCAGTCGGCGACATATGGAAACGATCACTGTTATGATCATATGGAAACCACGCTTTAAACTCATCTCAACTCTTTCGATGCGTCCCCGTAGCGTCCCCGTCTGATCGGCGACGTCGGCGACGTCGTTCAGGAAATGTTCCTATTTATCGCAACCGTCCCCGATGTGTCCCCGAGCCTGTCTCAGCGACGCGTCGCCGGCTGTTGCGATCATATGGAAACCAGGCTTCAAAATCTGGCAGCAACCTAAACACGTAAATACTTTCTCGAAGTAGAAACGATGGAAAGGGGCAATACCCAGCAATACGATCCAGCCTTATTACAAAAGAAACGTACGATTAAGAAGACTTAAACCCCAGATAAAAGTCAAGTCGAAGAACTTCTCGTTCAAGTAGGTACGAATGAGGGTGCCAACGAACAAGCACGGTTAGTCTCGAGAGGGGCAATTCACTGATTTTTTTTCGTAAACCTCCCTTGAAATCACAAAAAATCACACACAAAATCACAAAATCAAAAGAAAAATCACATGCAGAAAGCACCAAAAATCACAAATCACTGACAAATTACTGAAAAATCACACGAAAAAATCACTAAAAATCACTAAAGTCACAAAAAATCACAGAAAGAAAATCATGTGATTTCAAAATCACAAAAATCACGTACGCTATTTTGAGAAGTGATTTGCCCCTCGGTTAGTCGTAACATTACAAGTTCAAGAAGCATTACTATTACTGAAATAACTTTTTTAAAATCTTTGCTACCAGTGACATCTTACTTCAGGGAAGACTGCCAATTCAAATCCAAATCTGCCACTATTTCTGTTCTGTATAGATCTAAAATACTTGACCCAAGCACTCTTTGACCCTTCAATGATTGTTTTGCAACAAAATATTGACTCCTTCTTCAGAGAAACGTCCTGAAAGCCTACCATTGTTCAGTAGAGACACAGTAGCAAAACATTCCATCATACATTATACACGTTTTTTTTCACCAGAAACTGATTTTAAGAAAATAGTACTATTTAGATGGCCAAAATTTTAAGAAATTGTAGTGCTATGTCTTAGAAGCATTAAGAAACTTTTAAAAGTCAAAAGCACGGATATTATGGCAAATGTATAGTCGAACCTTTATTCTTGAGCAATATTAACTAACCATTTGTGTTTTCAACATAATAGAACACTGTTTATTCCTATATGATGTTTTAAACGTCAGGAAACACATCTGCAGCAGTTTTAGGGACCACATTGATAATTCAGCATTCAAATATAAGAAAGCAATTAAGAAACTCTTATTACTAAAATGGACAAAATTTCATGCTAAATTAAGAAACCTTTAGTACAATGGCCTGATCCTAATTTCTTACAAAAAAAAACGTGTGGTTGCATGTTGATTCCTTCGTCGTCAAAAAGCTGGACGTGCCCTGCTTTTCATCAATAAGATCTCACCAAAAATTGTTGATATTGGTTTGTTTTTTGACTTTTACTTTGCCGTGCACGTATTTTCATAGGCAGCTAAGAATTTGGGCCAGTACTGAAAGCTTCTTACAATGATCAGATTATGAGTACTCAGAGTTTCCGACATGATACAAAAAAAAACAAATGAAAATGAAGTAAAAAAACATGACTAGGATTCCTTTGTCAAAATAAATAGTTTCTTAAGTCATGCTCTCCAAGTACTGGAGCTTCTTAATTTTTTGTGGTCTGGGAGTTGAGTTTCTTATAAGCAGTTTCTTATCAAAAATACGTGTACATGTTTTTTAAAGAAGCTAGGATCAGGCCATAATACTAAAAGTTTCTTAATTTAACATGAAATTTTGTCAATTTTAGTACTGAAAGTTTCTTAATTAGTTTCTTATTTTTTGAACGCAGAATTATCAATGTGGTCGCTAACACTGCTGCAGATATGTTTCTTGACATTTAAAACATCATATAGGAATAAAAAGTATTCTATTATGTTGAAAACACAAATAGTTAGTTACTGTTACTCAAGAATAAGGGTTCAACGATATATTTGCTATAATGTCCATGCTTTTGACTTTTAAAAGTTTCTTAGTACTTCTCAGACATAGTACTAGAGCTTCTTAAAATTTTGGCCATCTTAGTACTAGTCTTCTTATAAACCAGTTTCTTATAAAAAAACGTCTGTACCATTTGAAAATGAGACATTTCTGTTATAGAGAAAGGTTTCTGGCACAACCGGTAGGTACAGTAGTCTTTGTTTCTTTGGACCGTCAACCAGGAAAAAAAATTTTGGCTCTTGAGTCACCTTGACTTCACCACAGTAGATAGTTTCGAAAAAAATCAAAACAACCTCTTTATGGTCTAAATGTGAAACACTTAAGAATGCTTTGATGTTCCTTTTCCGGTTCAGATGACCACTTGAACGAGAAAAGGACACTGCTCTTGTTATTTGTAGCTTAGAGAATATGTACTCTCTTTCTTTTGTTACAGGACAACTGCGAAAGTCCAGATAAATATAAACAAGTCCCTCATCTATTGGTTTGGCAAACTCATACAGGAAGAAAACAGAATGCAAACGCCCGGTTCCATATATGTACTATGTGGATGAGTTATGAAACATAAATTAAGGCAGAAGGAACTTTGATTTACTTGTTCTTAAATTAACCCATAAATATGAGATCATCTACGTATCGTATCAAGTGAGTAAAACCAATGAATAGACGTCTGAAAATCTGTAGCTCTGAAACCATTAAAAAGTCAAGTCAGGGGTTGGTATGATTTTTGATTATCTAAAAGATTACACTGTTGTGAATGGTGTGTAGTACTTTTTTTCCAACTTTTTCTCTCTTTTCTCTGTGAAACTGAGTGTTTCCATCTGCATAATGAGCGAAATGACGTCATTGTCTATGACGTCACTTCTCTTCTCCCTGAACGAGGCTGCCAAAACTATGTTGCTCACACTGCTAGCCTCCTTATCATGCACTGTTACAAAATTCAAAATGACAACGAAATTTGGTCTGACTTGTGAACAATCTTTCACGTACTTATGGCAGTTAGAGATCTCACAAATTGGAAAGAACTCACGATTGGTGTTCTGCCGTTGGTAACGTTGCCTTTTGATATTAATTTATCAACTCCGGGCTTGCCATTAAACAGATTCCTGCAAACTAACAGTTCTTGAGCAGCTGACATTTCAGCTTAGATAAGAAAATTCATTTAAAGGAAAAGTCCGGGGTTGATAAAATTATTGTCAAAAAGCAACCTTGTTAACTAACTGTGAAACATCAATCGTGAGTTATTTCCAAGTTATGACATCTCAAACAGTCAATAATTCGTAAAAGAATTTTCGTAAGGTAGGCCAAATGTCGTCACCATTTTGTATTTTGTACGAGTGCGCGATAAGGAGGCTAGCAATGTTGAGTGTGGCATATCAACACATTTGGCAGTCTCGCTCAGGTCGAAGAGCAGTGACGTCATTTTGGGTATTTCGCAGATTTAAATGTTTGGTGGTGTTCAGCGGACTGGTTTGGTGAGAAAACTCGATCATCGTTTATTGTCATTTCATTCTCGATTCATAATGAATATTCAACACTCTCAATGTCATTTACTGCTGATTCCCAATAGTAGCAGCTGAACAAAAACCACTTGAAATTTTCATGTCAACAGAATTCACTGCAGGAATGACCAGACTGCATGACATTGCATGAGTATCGACAAGCCAACAGAACAGGCAGAGCGGGCCTGGTATCCACTTTTGTTCTATATTTTGTTTACTCTGTTTCAGTGGGGGACACTTTGCCAAATA
Organism: Aurelia sp. 3 sensu Dawson et al. (2005); assembly: GCA_964020215.1. Classification (NCBI taxonomy): domain Eukaryota; kingdom Metazoa; phylum Cnidaria; class Scyphozoa; order Semaeostomeae; family Ulmaridae; genus Aurelia; species Aurelia sp. 3 sensu Dawson et al. (2005). The sequence goes on along the minus strand of OZ026583.1, from coordinate 3,017,310 downwards.
TTGTGTGGGGCAGGCTGTCGTTAGTCATTTGGTTATTTCTCTTATTTAAAAACAAGACATCTTTGTTTGAAAACATTAGAGGGACCATCGCACAACCTCGGCCAAATCTCCACCAACGGACTGCTAATTTCCTAACGCCGCATTCACGAACTATTGTTATCGCTAGTATTAGTTCATCGCTGTGGTTCTGTTACTGTTATACGTTAGATGGGTCTTTGTTCTTTCCACAAAAATTAACAGCGAAAACGAAAGGTTAAAAAATAATCCTCAAAAACTTGGTGCTTCATTATTTTGTTTCCCACCTTTCCCTTTCTTTCTCATAATTCAGTTTCAGTTTTCCTCTTCGTCATTCGAAATTTGTAGCTTGTTATTATGACTGGCTGACGTCATTGATCTAGAAACGTGCTCGAAGCAGCTACCTGATTTATGATTGATCTGCCATTTGTTAACTAAAAGATGGTAAGAACCGTGATGTGATTAACAATGTTTTCAAAACAGACAATTGGGAATGTTGTTTGCCACTGAGAAACTATACCACAGAAGATGCGGCGGTAATAAATCATAAGGGTGTGTTCAAGTGCCCTCGAAAAAGTTGCGACTCCCAGTCCTGCCCACGTCCCTGGCGCTTCATCGATCCCTGCGGCCCTTTTAGTAGCCGGGAAAACGACATCTCAAAAATACACTACACTGGCAAGCCTGGAAACTTCGTATTCGTCGCATCATGGTCACATGGTTGCATGCATCTCTCGGGACTAAAACCAAGACTACAGGACATATACCGAAACCGAACCAGAATTCTAAATTAACCCTATCAGGCCTAGGGTATTTGATGCTCTAGGAAGCCTAGGGGGGGGCTGATTCGGCCCCCCTAATTTACTTCTGTTCTGGACAACCTAGAGCCTTGAAACTTTGCATGTGTATAGAACAACTTATGATGAACCCAAAAATGAAATCTATTTTTAGATATGTCACGTGACCTTTCCATGACGTCACATTATTCAATTTTCAAAGTCAATAGGGTTCAGTACTAAAAATTTTCAATCGTTAATTGCGAGAAAACAAAAAGCATTAAGGACATCAGTCCAATTTCATTTTATTCTATGTCCAAATAGTATTTGCTCTGTGAAGAAAAATTAACAAAAAGTGATGACGTCATCATACAGGAATGCAAAGAATGCGCGCATGCGTAGTGCCAAAATCCGCAAAACCATACGTTCAAATTAAAAATGAGCTAATTTGTTGGATAGAGCATCAATTTGATTTTTTCAAAAAATTAATTTTACATCGTAACAAAGATAAAAACTAAAAGTCAGAAAGTTTCAGTGTTGTAAATGCACTTGGTAAAAATCTACAGACAAAAAACCGCTAGGGGGGGGGCTGATTCAGCCCCCCCCCCTAGGCTTGATAGGGTTAAAACAATCCACTTTATTCTTACTCTTCCAATGAATCAATATTATAAGTATTACAACTGCACAACAAAATAAAGGTTAAGTGTATTTGGAAATATGTGATGAGAAAATAAGCCATTTGACATGTCATGCAAATATATAAAGGTTCCAGGGATTATTCCAGGTGTCACGCAGATGCAAGTTTTATTCTGGACTATCTCAGTTTGCTTAGACACGAGCTCTATCTTTTGGACCACGAAACGGACTGTTCACACTGAGAACTCCACAACTCTGAGGGCATCCGTCATAACCATTTCATTTCACTCTTCCACAACGTGAATAGACTGTTGTATTTTCTGGGCCACGAGATGGACCGTTCACTCTGAGAACTCCACAACTCTGAAGGCATCCGTCACAATCATTTCATTTTTTTTCTATCCATATAAAATTTTTTCTATCCATATCATTTCATTTCACTCTTCCACAATGTGAATAGTCTGTTGTATTTTCTGGACCACGAAATGGAGGGTTTTCACTGAGAACTGAACAACTCTAAGGACACTCAAATCACACGATACTCAAATCCATTCAAGGGTCGAAAACAACAGCGACCAATAGAAATTACAGTTTCAAAAATGAAAGCGCTGTGTCCTCGTAAGGCCAAAAATGTCAACACGAAAACAAAACTAACTAGCAACATTACCCAACAAAATAAGCACCACATGCCTCTCATTAACGTCCTTTCGCTTTGAAAAAGTGTTTCATTTGAAAAATTCAAAACAAAACATCAACAAACACCGAGTACTGGAAACGCATTCTCTATGTCCGTAAGCTGCACGAATATTTCGGTACAATTTCGATGAAAATCGATCATCGAAAATTAACATAGCCGATACGTTTGGTTGATGAAAATATCAAGACCCAATACTTTGATATCAGCACAAGAAACCAAAATATAACTTTCCCTCTCTTCAGAATTTCACAACTTTCCAAGTTGTACGTTTAGATAGAGGGAGGCCCCAATTTTCCAGAATCAAGGATCCTCTAGGCATTTGGCTTACATCTCTGGGCCACAAAAGGCACTGGATCGATGGCCAACAAAGTGAACGCTTTTTTGAAGTTTGAAAAAAAGCTATTTGTGTCACACGCCAAATCAATTTCATAGGCCACAGCTATTTAAGGACTACGCAAAAAGGTTAGTGAAAATATAGCTATAGAATTAGAGCAACAGCATTTGACAATCATCTCTGGCGATTTTGGTGCATGCCTCATAACCGGTAAGCTTATAAAAGCGGTATTTTAAATTCAATTCTGACTCAAATTTACAAAGACAAAACAATTTCTCTCAAAGTAAGTCGTTGATACATATGAATATGCTGTTTTCATGATTGCCAGCTAATACACTCCTTTTTCTCGTAAGAAACTTCGATCCGGGGTTAGAAGGTTGTTTATCAAATTTTATAACAGATTTGCTGCCATAACTTTCTCATGAATTTCTTGCATCTTTTAAGCTCTTAATGTTGATTCAATTCACTTTGGTAAAAAGGACTTTCAAAGAAAATAGGGCAAAGTTTTTCACTGTGTCATTATGAGTCCCTCTTGAGCAAGGTTTATCGCAGGGCTACTAGGGATTCATCGTCATAAGTCTAGAAGGATCTAAAAACAAGTATATGACAGTACTCAAAAATAATAAAAGATTAAACATTTGCTACTACTGAGCAGTGTTAAACATTTTGAGCGATCCAAGAAACTAAGGCCGCAAATTACATACGTCTCTTCGCTCTATGAATAGACCCCGGGGGGGGGGGGGTACTTGACTAGGGAAGTGATGGGGGTGTGAGGCAAATCTTTCCATACCCTGTACCCTGTCGCATAAAAAGTGGCCGAAAAGTATATCCTGTCGCATAAAAATTTTGCCAAAATCCATCGTTTCAAGAGGACTCTGAAAGGCCTCTTTCCACGTGATACCCTGTCGCATAATTTGCATATCAATTGTAATACCCTGTCGCATAATTTTCATCAGAAAAGGACACCCTGTCGCATAGTTTTTACCGTAAAAGGACACCCTGTTGAGCGGCACATCCCGTGAAGTCAAGTATGGGAGTACCCCCCACCCCCCGGGAAATAGACCTTATCTCATCGGCTCAGGTTTGTTTTAACCATTTCAAGTCATGTGACCATACTTCTGGGAGGTTTTTTTAGCATTATTCTACTCTTTGCATTCATGGCACAATTTTGCATGGCACGAAATAAGTTAGCGAAATCAAAAGATGTTTCATCAAGAGATTGATCACATGACTTGAAATGGGTGTAAACAATCCTAATTAGCCGATATTGTCTATTCAAGTGATACGGTCTTTAAACTTTTGAAAAACCATACCTGCAGTTTTTTATAATTGTTGGGGATACATGGTACTCCCCCTATTGTCTCCTCGCTTTGTATTCCACTCAACTTGACCGCCAATCAGCGACGGGGACTATGAACGCATGCGCCTCAACTAATGATTCCCGTCGCGTTTTCGCGGAAAATCACTCGTCGTGGGAAGGCCAAATTTGTGGAGGATGGTTCCAAGATCTAGGAAAAAATGTGGAGGAAAAAAATGTGGAGGATGGTTCCCAGATCTAGGAAAAAATGTGGAGGAAAAAAATGTGGAGGATGGTTCCCAGATCTAAATCCTCAAAAATCTTGCAAAATCTTTAAAAACTCTTGCCGAATCCAAAAAAACCCTGAAAATCTTCTAAATCTTGCCTGAAACACTAGACTAATCTCTTCGTGCAAAAGATTCTTACCTTGTCAACCTTCTCAACAACAATGGTGAAGCCAAAGGGCCTAGCAGGCTGGGTTCTGTTGATGGCTGACCGACAAAGCCTTCCCAAAGAGAAAAAAATGCTACAATCATACAAGAACAGCTTTAGTTGCTTTCTAACAGTGAAGATAACCTTTTCTATGAATTTACATGTGTACTTACATAGTTTCAATTGCCAATAACCGCTCGAAGCTTCTTTCTCTCCGGCCACCATTGCTCGGTAATCATGTCATGCCACGGCAAAATCGCACAACTGCGCATGCGTTCATAGTCCTCGGCGGGGATTCCTAGCCCGCGTCAACTTGAGCCTTCACGTATCCCCAACAAATAAGCAGTGGACTTGCCCCAAGTCTATTTCGTCAATCAAACAAAAATTGGGAAAGGGAAAAGTAGGAAAGGGAATGCGAAATGTTTCGTCGTTCACTGTTTCAGGCAGACTTATTACAGATGACGAAATAGACTTTGGGCAAGTCTATATAAGCAGCTCCTTATTTTACTGTAAAATGAACTTTTAGTTCTGCTGCAAAAAGTTTCGAATATCATGGTGATCCTGTAGTTCTTTGAGATCCCGCTGTCAGATAAGAAGTAGTGAAAAGCTAACTTACCAAATGGGCAGCTCTAGCCATGGGATCTGGAAATTGATGAGTAAGCAATGCCACAAGTGCAGAAAATGAACATAAAGCAGCAGAAAATAAGATGAAGAATGGAAGTTCCTTTTGTGGATAAACTGATATGTCGTGAAAAGCTGAAAAAGAAATGAAAATTTTAGGAGGATAATGCTTACCAAACTTCAATGCAAAACAGAGAGGGTGAGTATGAATTAACTAGACTGATTACGACTGGTCCCAGGAATCGCTATTCAAAATGACACCTCCATACCAAACCGAGACCGCTCATACTGGGACTCATAATATTACAGCAATTTTCTCGGACTGACTTTTTTCACTTTTGAACGCCCTTTGGAACGAGGCCGCGATACACAATCATGTACAGAGTATACAGCAAAATACAACGCCATGAGAATTTGTGCAAATTTGATTGACTCATGTCGACCAACAGAAACTCGAAGCTCAAAGCAGAGTATCAAGGCACTTAGCGTGACAGAACAAAGTCTTACGATTAAGAATACCACGAAAACGATTGGCGACAATGTCCAGCCTTGTACGAACACGTAGGTACTATTTTATTGCTTTTGCTTTAAACCAATGTGTTTCAGTTCCACTTCATTTCTAATTGTTTAAACACGGCATCCCCATCAATTAATCAACAACTGCTTTTCAGGGAGCCGTGGCAAAAATCTAAAAATTAAATCAAAACTTTCATCTCAGTCCCAGTAATTTCATCAAAATAAAAAACTTGAAAAATATTAGGGTGTGTGCTATTTGTCTTGGCCCTTATCGAAACGAGGCAGATATAATCACTTCAATATAATGGCGTTTGAATGTGAGTCGTAGTTAGGAGCGTCCGGCAGCCTTTCAATAGCGATAACTACGGCCATATAGTCAGTCTAGAATTAAAACTTACATAAAGTATAGGCGTATAGGCTAACTCTCCGAAATATCCATTGTATCGATTCTGGAAAAATTCAAATGAATTTTCTCTCATTTTCGAATACAGAAGAGGCGACTGCAGTTTTGCATTTGGCAAACTATTCAAAGAATCTCTTTCATATGGTGTTGTTCTACAGTTATAGATGATTTTAGAATGCCCTAGAAGTCTTTTGTGAAAATGCAAAAAAGGATTGAACAGGGCAATAAAAGTTTACCTAACTCTTAGGTTCAAATACCAAAGGTTTGGATCTTCTAATAAGCCAAATTTCCTCTTAATGACCGTTCATTTCAACCTCGTCCCCAGGGCACGAGGTTGTGTTTACCTATGACCATAAATTTTTGCAAATACTGCAACTATGTTTAGATCACCAAACCAAATAGTTAAAGACTTTAGCATACGGTGGATAGATAGTTCATGGAGACAGACAGGGTTTTGGATTCTGGCGAGTGAAAAATGAGATCTCGTCGAGGTGGGCCAGACTGCTAGCCATATAAACCACAAAGCTGAACTTGACAGAGAGATGGCCAATGAGGCGGGACCTTGGCTGCAAATGGAACAGCCTGCTACCGGCCAAAATAATAAATCTCATCTTATTGGAGAGCTACACTCATACGATACTAGTGCGATCAAAAGACGGCAAAGACGTGAAAGCACCACAATTTTAGCCAATGTTTACACAACTCCGAACAAATTTTTAAAAAGATCGAAAATGTAAAGGAACCAAACTCTTTCCTATCTCTGGAAAAATGAGTCAGGACTTTTGGCGCCAAAGTAATTTGTCTAGGCCTAAACGATCAATCGGCCTTATTTCGACGGTGTCAAAAGATGTTTCGCTTCATCGTTTTTTTGAGTGTTCATATGACGTCATCTTCACATTGAGGTGGTTGGAATTGCCAATTATGTCGGCACAAATCGTACTTGCGTGCTATTCTCGTGTGCACATGAAACCTGCTGGTTACCACTGGCATAGATGATGCCCAATGTTTCAATGTTTAGGGGAGGGGCTTGGTATGGATCTTGGCCGAATGTGATCGCTTCATGAAGATAAAATAGCCCAAATAGAGCCTGAAATGCGATAAATTTTGCTTATCTATTAAAGCTGCAGTCCTCCCAGCCAATATGCCTCCTACGCCTATGCCAGCCACAATTCTGTGCAGTTTTCAACTGGTATCTGCAACGCATAACCACAGTGTATGAAAATAACAATTCAAGTATATCAGCGTTTAGTGGGAGAACAAAACTCATCTGGATTAGATCAAGACGACGCCCTGGACATGTGATAATTCATATGATTGAAAACCAAGGTTTAAAAGTATTGTGTCACAGTTAATCGGCCTAACTATCAAGGTCGAAGTTGGCCACATGGAAATTGAGTTTGTTTCACCACATTTCGCTTTGCTGGTACTGTGCGCTTAATCCAATACAGATCAATAAACAGAAGTCTGTTTGCGTAGCATAAAGTGGATAACGCAATGAGGGTTGACGACAAGTAATTCCTATAAATAATTGCATCTAACGAATGTAGCAAACCAGTTACAAATATATATTTATATTGGAATAGCCATCGCGAAATAAATTTGCTTAATCATAACAGGAAAGAATCCCAAACAGTTTAAAGAAGATTCAATTTTGAGCATCTTTTTACAACGAGCAGTTTTCTAGAATCTTTCCTGATTCCGAAACAGTGATCTCTCATGAACTAGGTTTTGTCGTTTGTCTAACTGCAAAATACAATTTGTGCAACGACCAAAATAAAACTTGTTCACAGAAACATAAGTTCTTGTCTTACTGGTTGTTGGTCGATTTTGGTAGATTGAAAATGCTAGTAAATTGAAAGCTTTATGTCGGTTGAAAACGTCTGAATATCGTCCATCCCTGTTACATAGGTGGTACATTATGTGCTCTACATGGTGTCCTAAACCAATTGTGCAACTTTTGTGTGGCTGGAGTGGAGGGGCTGCAACTTCCCTTTTCTTGTTGTTTGCACCATTGTATAGATAAGGTTTCACAAGACTTATGACGAAGAATCCCTGTGGTCAACCTTACTCAACAGGGGCTCATGATGAAAAAACAACGAAACAGTGAAAAAACAAGCCCTATTTTCTGTGATCATCAATTGAATTATGATGGAATCACGGCTTCGAATCTCGAGTCCCGTGGGAATGCTGTCAGTTCTTCAATCAAATCGAAAATTCTAACATATTTGCCATAGCCATAGTAATTCACAAATCTCGCAATCTGATTGATGCTCCAGGAAGCTCAGAGTTTGGGCCTAAATAGGGTAAGGTTTTTCAGAGTAATGTTATGAGTTTCTGATGACCGAAGCGCCATCATCAAGTCTAAGGAGTAAAGGGAAACAAAGGACTCCAGATTATACGTCTAGGTATGAGTTGGAGACTTCGTTTGAGACAGTATGACAAGTGACTGCTGATGCAGATTTGTGGCAGAGTCAAGCCAAAATGGGTGTTTGCTTCAAAACCAGCACTTCCTTTGTCCTGCAGCATTGTCAAAATCAAGTACAGTTTGAAAGATATATAGGTTTGTAGCAACGGGTTTGAATTTTGATAACATCGCTTTATCAATAAGATAACACAACTGATTCCTTTACATATGTGGAAAATTTTGAATGAAATGCTGGAATCCTTTCTTTGAAAGCTGACTTTGTTTTGACACTGCTGGAGAACAACGGGAAGGCTGTTCTGAGCAGCAACTGTTTTGACGTTAGAGTAACCTCTCTCTGACTGGATGAAACATGATTTCAAATTCCACGTTGAGGCCTATCCTTTTCAAGTGTATCAAGAACGGAACAAATATGTTCCTCCGCAGCAGCCACACAAATGAGGCACAAATTTTTGGGAAATCCTATATAACTAATATAATAAATAGGTCAACTATAATCTGGTATCAAAATTCAGCCACTGGTGCGCAGGAATCAAGAAATTGAGCTAGAAATATCAAACTTTAAAGGACAAGTCCGGGATTGATAAAATTATTGTTAAAATGCAACCTTACCAACTGCTGAACATCAATCGTGAGTTCTTTCCAAGTTTTGATGCCTCCAACTTTCATAAATTGCTTAATGAATCTTCGTAAGTTAGGCCAAATATCGTCGCCATTTTGTAATTTTTACGAGTGTGTGAAGGCGTGATAAGGAGGCTAGCAATGTGAGTGGTATAATATCAACACATTTGGCAGCCTCGTTCAAGTCAACATGAAGTGACGCCATAGAAAATGACATCATTTCGCACTTCTTAGCAGACTGAAATATGTAGTTTCGCAGATTAAAAGAGAAAAAAATTGATAAAGTACTACACACCATTCACAACAGTAATCTCTAGAATAATCAAGATTATACCAACCCCAGACTTGTCATTTAAAAATAATCACTTGACGATCAAATTTCATCTGTCTATGTCTTACCTGGTAGCAATTCTCTGTCAGCAGATTCTGTACAAGCTGGATAAGGATGAAATAAATGACCTTTCTCCAATGGATATGGTAGTAATCTAAAAGCTGAAAAGTCAAAATCAAGATTTAACTTAAGATAAGAAAACAAGATATGACTGTAGGTCCTAACATCTCTTTTTAATTGCAACCAAACAGACTTTCAGCTATAGACAGTGAATCTGGCCCAGCAAAGTTGACATAAAATCCTTCTTACACACAGATGATTGTAAGAGCCCTAACCCTATCGAATTTTGCAATCAGTTTGTGACTAAGATTGTGGAACAGTGAATGTAAAAAAAATTGACTGCAAGGAATCTTACCAAGCTTTTCTGCTCAAACGTGACAAAGCTGTCGATGAACAAATTAGCAAAGATAGAGCAAAAGGAAACCAATGGATCTTTGAGCAGTTTTGGAAGTAAAGTTTTGAAAAGAATTTGCAAAGCCGGCATAGATGGAAAGATGGCGATTCACATCTTTCGATCGTCAAGCTTTTTCCCGCCTTTCGATAGACCAAACAGTTTTAGAGAAACTTTCTGATTTCTGAATTTTTGTGGAAGGCTTTCTTGTAAAACTAAACCTCACTGCTTCAGAGCAGCAGCAAGCAGACTTACCTCGAGGAATCAGCAAAGGGTCATAGTGAGCAAAATCTACCTGATCGATGGAACAAGGGCAGATTTTGTAATACAATAGCATCATTCGCTTTGGTTCACACCTCAATTCAAAGCGATTAGTGAATCAGACAAAAGAAATTCTCTCAAGTATACATTCAAAACAAACGAAGCCGCAAAGTTGCCCTGAAACCAGTATGGCAAACTCTCGTTTGGTGCGGGCGAAGGGAGGTTTTAAGAGAAGGTATGTACTTATAACGAAAGAAGAAGGGCAAATGTAAAGTTCTGTCTCGCGGATTTGGTTTATTTGATTCAGAAACCGAGCAGAGGGCATTACAATTTTTGCATATTTATTGCTCAGATGAACGCAGTCACTCCTCAGCTCCGCGAGACAGAACATTAGATTTATCCATCTTCTTTCGTTGTAAGCGCGTACCTTCTCTTAAAAACCTCCCTTCGCCCGCACCAAACGAGATTTTGCCGTACTGGTTTCAGGGCAACTTTGCGGCTTCGTTTGAGAATTTCTTTCGTCTCGTCTGCATTCACTAATCACTTTGAATTGAGGTGTGAACCAAAGCGACTGATGCTATTGTATTACAAAATCTGCCCTTGTTGATTGATGGCAAATATTTTGTGCACAAAACTGTCACTAGAACTTAGCATTGATAAGAGAACTTTTAACTGTTTCAAACTGTTAATTTCTTTCACATAGTTAAAGACATAAAGCACGATGATTTTAAGCAAGAAAATTTATGCAGAGTGATATACAGGAATACCGGGTGTCCCAAAAAAGTACTCCAGCTTGAGAAATCAACAAAATTCGATTAACAAACCTATCAAAAACTTTTCTTTTGGTCTCCTTTTTCAATCATGCAAGTGAATTTGAAGAGGATAAAGTATTTGTTTTCATCACTCATAAAGGTATAAGGTATAAATTTACGCTTTGAAAAACCTCTTTCTGAGCTATACTCTATAAGCAACATCGTTGATCATGCCTAAAAGCCATTAAAACGAGATTTACCATTATCAGTAGAGTCTACGATAATATCATGCGTTTCTCTCTGACATTTATGACCAAACTACAGGGTGTCCCAAAAAGTCGTGCCTCGTTTTTGTGGCTAGTGTGGAGGAGCTGCACATTCAACAATAGGTGACGCTTAAACTTAGAGTTTGAGACCTTATTTGAGTCAATCTGACACGTTGTTGCTGATTTATGGCAGAGAAAAGGAAAAATTAGTGGTTACTTCAAAAACAGCACTTCTATTGTTCTCCAGCAATGTCAAAATAAAGTAAATTTTTAGAGAAAGGGTTCTGGCATCGTATCAAAATTTTCATCACACCCCCCAAAGCAACCACTTATTAGATTGACTCATACAAGGTCTCATAGTCTAAGTTGAAGCCTGACCTATGCAACACAGGAGAAACCAAGATGAATGAATCTACAGCTCTTCCACAGCAGCCACACATACGGGGCAAAAAATTTTTTGGACATCCTGTAGAAGCTGGATATCCAAAGAGAATTTAATCTAGCAATCACCAATGCTTTAAAAGATAGTCACAAGAATGTTCAAAACTAGGTAAAAGTAAAAAGAGCCAAATTTCCTAATTTCAAAAAACCAATCACAAGATCATTTATGCTTGCAAGAAAATTTGATTCTTAATCTATTTGCAAAAAACCAAGAAATTTGAAGATTGGTTTTATACTAAAATCTTGGTGATTTTTCAAAAAACAGCACTTTTCTGGGACATCCGGTGGCAATCTACCGTCTCGATTAGTTTATCTACTAGAGAGCTCCTTCTTTGAATAATAAATCTAAATACATACTGTTTGTAATGTTTTCCTATTACGTTAATTTATGTAGTGTATGTCCATGTATCTTGCTGTTCTGTAAAATGTATTATTGTCTTATTCACTTCAATTTAGGTAAAGTTAGTAATTGCATTAAAATGTACTTAGGTATATTTGTTAATGAAAACTGAAACTGAAACTGTCTTAACTAAAATCAAAAATACTTACTTCCTTCCCAAGTGCAGTGCAAAAGATTGAGAGCACCATCAACTCGCTTCCAATGAGTAAGATGAAAGAATGCATACGCAATTGCTTCACTATCTCCTCTTTTTAGGATATGCTCTGGAGGAAGACTCAGACTCTTTTGTTCTAACAGATACTGTGAAAGAAATTGGAGATTAAATTTTTCGCCAATTTGGTACTGTTTGTAATGATGCTTATTCTCTAAAGACCTGGTAAAATAAGCGAGGACCGATGATAAACACTAGATGTTCCGTTTCGCTAAAAGAGATATGGAGAACACCCTATAATCATTACACCATCAACAGAAATCGTTGCAGGAGTTTCTGAAAAGTCTATGGAGACTGCTGGCTTTTAACAATCGAAGTCGTTTACAAAACAATGTTTGTAGATTGGCAAGGAAGTCTAGATTCGAAACAACATAATCAGAACCAAGAATTTCGAATTGTTTCGTTAATTCCGGTCATCTAGCTACAAAAATTTTAGGCACGTCTTGAAGGTTTCTTGAAGAACCGCCCTCGAAACTTCCCTCATAATTTCAGAACACAGTAGCAAATTTCATTCAGATCAATTTAAGATGGATTTGAACTTGTCCATCATCAAAGGGGCTGAGCCACGTGATCTAAACAAACTTCTAGCGAAACGACGATTTTGAATAATTTAAATAGACCAGATCACAGAAACTTTTCACTATTTTTCTCAAAATGAAGGTGTTATTTTGAAGATGGACTCTTGAGCTTCGTAAAGAAACAAGCGAAACACTAAAATGTTGTACGATTGAAGAGATATTGGTGGATTTTTACAAGTTACTTTATTGTGGATTTACCTCGTGCACCAAAATCTGTGCAGAACACAATGGCCACGTGTGGACAACAATATATCGGGTGAGTCAAAAAAAAGTTCAGGCGTTTGGGGGGCTATGGAATGAAACGTATGTGGGCGATATTCAAAACTAACATGTTAACCTATCAGTCAAGGGCTAACTTAGATGAGAAAATTTTGTTTGGTGACATCACTCATCATTTAGACCCAGATTAGAAAAATGCTGGAAGAAGATTGTTTTGGGATCAAGAATTCCACATTTCATTCTGGTCCATGATTTACTTACTATTGACATTAAAATCAATTTCTGAAACTGACAATAGCATTGAATGTAAACTTCAATGTCATATAAATCATGGACCAGAATGGAACGTGGATTTCACGATTCTCATACAAACCCTTATAGACATTTTTGTATTTGCACCGTCTTAAATTTGTGTGAATTTACCAAACAAAATTTTCTCATCTAAGTTGGCCTTTGACTGATAGGTTAACAGGTTAGTTTTGAATATCGCCCTCATACTTTTCATTCCATAGCCTCTCAAACGCCTGAACTTTTTTTGACTCACCCGGTAGATTATAGAGATAACAGGTTTGTTTGCGGTGACGTAACCCAGCCCTTTTAAATGACATATTTGCCATTGTCTGATATCTAAGGGGCAGTAGTCTTTCACCCGGTGGCGTGCAAAGCTTATCTGTAAAATTGATGAAAAAAGTAGATCAGTCCGTTGATAGCCAGACACTTTAAGCTCTGTACCATTGGACAGACAGCCCCAGAAGAACACAACGAACTTGACCATATCACAGATTAATTTCTCAAGTACTTGGCAGTGTTGTTATGTCTGCAGAATCTAGCTGTTCTAGCGTTCCATTCAGACAACGAATTTCTTTCTTTCAACTAAACTTGTTGCTATTCTTAGGGAATGGGGAATTCGATTCCAAAAATTTATGAAGAACAGGCACATTTAACAATGTACTGTCAGCATTACGTTTAGCTAACACCCTCACTTCGGTATGTCAACTATTTGGAAAGTCTCATCTCACTTTGGCTTGGAAATTCGTAATTCAGTCGAAAGACAAGTCATCTTCAAACTTCTGATTACCTTAGGAACATGAGGATTAAACTCCACAGCCCTATGAATTGCTTCAATTGCACTGATCTCCGCCGGACTGACACCTTTTTTACCAGCATTTTCGGGAGAAAATCTAGAGGATGTAAACAAATTTTGTTAATGTGGGAAATGATGAAACAATCTTTTTGCAATGCTTTCGCATGAACAGCTATCCTTTAAAACAGTAATTCAGCACTGGAATGAATCCACTTCTGCTTCACAGCCGAAAGACAAACAATTTTGGCAATTCTATCTCGAATTTTTGAGCACTGAAATAGAGCCAAATTCTACCTTGTAAAAATCCTTAGTTGCGAAATGCATTAACTCGGACATAAAAGTCATGACTAATCGCAACGAATCACTCACTCGGAACAATACGAAATTCCATTTATGTTCCCCAAAAGTTGAAAATAAAACTCGTGACTATTTTCTCTCTAATAGATAGCGGTATAGTGATATTGCTAAATTTTTATGAATGAAGTACAAAAGGGCGCAATGAAATTGAACCTTGGAATGGAGGATAACAGAAGAAATGTCAACTAATATGATAACCTATTGTCATAATCTATTACAGAGGGAAACTGTGAGGTTCTATCATTTCAAGATTAAGGGTTCCATCATTTTCTTCTCGAATTGCTAACGAATTGATGCTTAAAAAATTTCACGATAACATGGTTAAAAAAAGTTTTCGAATACCACGTTGGCCAGGCTGTTATGGACCAAAATGCAAGCATTACAAAGAAAGGACATCTAAAGTTCATTCAGTATCTGAAAACATATCTTACTTGTCAGCAACGGCTCTTGCTTTGAGAAGAGCCGCTGTATAACAGATTGTCGCCGATTTCGGTAAACTTATATCTGCAAAGAAAATAGAATCACACAATTAATCTTAGCATTCATCTTTTTAGTAGTGTTTATGGAAAGGCCTAGCATCTGCTCTACAAAATTTTAAATAATCTAACACCTTCGTATATGACAGAACCAATCCCCCCTCTTCAGCAGTCGCATTACACTCTTTGCAATCCGGATGTCATAAGGCGAATAAGGGCCAGAACAGAAAAATTCAAGTGTAGTTTCTATCCTAGTTGCGTTACTGAGTGGAATGAACTTGACCCAGAGATTAGACTTGCACCATCTGTCACTGTTTTTAAGAAAAAACTTTTGTCAATTATCAACTATTATCAACTACAATAGGGCCAGCTTTCTCAGAGTAATATTATGAGTCTCTGTTGACTGCAGCGCCATCATCATGTCAAAGAGCACAGGGAAACAAGAGACTCATCTATCCATCCATCATATTATTCTATTCTATTCTATCCATCATAAGTCTAAAGCTACATTTGGAACCGGTCAAACTGACTAAAATATCAATTAGATGATAAATAATTACATTAATGATATCCAAACTGCATATCATCGGAAAGAAGATGGATTTTGTATTCAGACGGCACAAATTACATTCACTCAAATCTTATCATCTGTATTTCAATTTTCAGCTATGGTTGGATTTTGTTTTTTCTGAGGCACCCTATAGTGAATAAAATCTTTTCGTAACTTTATCAACCAAACATATGAAAATCAAAAATTAAGTCATAGCTTCAATTTAGAGGAAGATAAACTCACCATCATATTTTGTTAGAACTTGCTGCAAAAAAGTAATACAGGAATGTTTTAGTACACAGGAAAACGCTTCAGTGATACAACTGAATTCGAGAAGTTTTCATAAAACCTTATGGCGGAAAAATGGCGAGCATGACAAAGTAGTCCTTTGTAAAAAAATTTCTATCCGCAAAAGCCCAATCAAAATCCTTAAACCAAATATAATGAACAGAGTAATAATACCCATAGCCGAATATCCAATAATATTCATTCCGAATCTTTAAAGACCCTAAGGTTTAGTGGCACAAATTCAGAGTAGACTAAGCTTCTGTGCACATTTTTGAGATATCCCTTCATTGGGAGGCATCTAAGTTGATTTTTGTTAAATAACTAAAGAAGTCTTCTTTAAACTACAACATATCACCGCATTTATTAAGTTTGTTAGGAGAAATTTTTCAGCCATATCACATTACTTTCTTAGACAGGACGTGAGGTATAACAAGCCATGGGGTCGTAGCAATCCTGGTATAGGTGCGTATCTGAAGTCGATAACATCTTAGAAAAACCAAAGAAGCTTGACGTTTGTTAGACTTATTACATTGAGTCCTAGTAATCGCTACCACCCACTAACCCCTCGCTCAAGCTTTTTGGCTGGGAAGCCATGAGTCCTTGTACGAGCGAAGGTTGGGTAGGTGGTAGCGATTACTAGGACTCAACGTAATAAGTCTAGACGTTTTTTACTTCAATTAGATACCATGATACTGCACTGATCTCCGATATTTACATTTAAGCAAAACGTCTGGCTGCTTAACAGTTATGGTAACAGTCATACAACAGAGCTTACCTGAACTTCTGAATAAGCTTGCATTTCTAACAATGCTTCAATTAAATTCTCATGAATATTTAGACCGCCAGGATACGGGTATTCTTTTAACAGCTAAAATGAAATTTAGATAATCACGTGAAGAAGGTAGATTAAAAAATTTCTTATCAAAGCCTATTTCCATCCAATGGCATTTCCCAAGCGGGTATACCGTAAAAGCTCAATTAAGCCCCCCGGGGGGGGCTTATTTAATTTCGGACACTCAGGAGGGGGGCCTAAAAGAGAGAGGGGCTTATAAGAGGGGCTTATTCACAAAATCAAATGATAAGGATATATATAAAAGTGTTTCAGTTCTTTTACCTCATATTTTGTGGATTCAACACACAATTTTATGAATCAAATACATAAATTCGACACAGTTTTTTATCCTAAACCACATCAAAATTAACATGCAAGCGTTTTAAGCTAAATAATTGGGAACGTTTGCTAATTTCTGGAATTTGATATAAATAATGGGGGGCTTAATAGAGAGGGGGCTTAATCAAAATTTTGGCTCCGAGGAGATGGGCTTATTGGAGAGGGAAGCTTAACATAGGGGGGCTACACAGAGCTTTTACGGTATTTTTAGACGATCACAACTTAATAAATCATACAAATTTCGTTCGATTCAGACTCCCTTCAGAATTACTAAAAGATTCATTTCCATTCACTCGGAAAATTCCCCGGCGGGAAATTAGCTTCAAGGTTGACATGTCGAGATTGACACTACACATTCTAAAAAGGAATGCGAATCGAACGATAGATTTTACACTTGGTAGAATGTTCCAATGTCCACAATAGTAATAGAAGCTTCAACACCACTTAATCGAACTCTTTGTTTTTTTTTTCATAAATATAACATTAAAAAAACTAAAATACAATAATCTGAGCCAATCATAGCGGGGAAAGACACATGGTCATCCAGTCCCCACTATGAATGGCTCTCACAATGAATTTGTACAATTATCTAAAAATAAACCAACAAGAGAACACCAAGTAACACTACACCATTCTTTACCAATAACACTAATAACTCTTTGTGGGGCAGCTTAGAGATTTCATATAGAATCAGTACGGTACTTTACCGTTTCTACAAGCGTAGCGAAATGATTCGTAGTTATAGCATTATCAATGCAGACAAAAAGCAAAAGTACGACATGTAATCGAGTCTAATGGATAAATAGGTTTGCATTTGTTTTAAGGGGAATGATGCATGCCAAATGTCAATGATGCGAGACAAATGTCTTACAACTACCTGAATATCAAACTTAAAGAATACTGCTAAACACTTTTATAAAGTATTCTCATAAAAACTTCAATATTTCTTACACTAATAATAAACGCATTCAGAACGACAAGTGTGAAAGAAAATAAAAAACAGAAGCTTACATCTTTCATCATTTTTACAGCCTCTTTGACTCGTCCTAATTTTCGGGCGCACATTGCCAACCGACGTCTTATATATACATAAACGTTTGTGTCTCTTCCTGTCAGTAAGAAAACGGAAACTCAAAAGCTGTTGAATACGATAAAAACATAGTCTGACAAAGTTACATAAAAATGAACCTTAATCGGTTACCTTGAGATATTTTCATTAGAAATTACAAATTTCACAGTCCATACAAAACAAAATTTATCTCGTAAAACAGGAAATCTATGCACAGAGGCCAACAAAGTGAGTGGGAACAGGCAAACGCCGTTCAAAGGAAAGTTCTTCAAGATTTTAGGCTGTAGAAAACATCATCTCAATATTTACACTGTTGCATAGGTCAGGCTTCAACTTAGAGTTTGAGACCTTGTATGAGTCAATCTGACATGTTGCTGTTAATTTATGGCAGAGAAAAGGCAAAAATAAGTGGTTGCTTCAAAATACCACTTCTATTGTTTCCTAGCAATATGAAAATAAAGTAAGTTTTCAAAGAAAAGGTTCTAGCGTCGTATTAAAATTTTCACCATATCTTTAAAAAGGACAAAAAGTGCTCTCGTATGAATAGAAAACACTGCCAGCCCTTTAAAATAATTAGCAAAAATTTCAATACGACGCCAGGAGAATTTCTTTGGAAACTTACTTGATTTTAACATTGCTGGAGAACAAAAGAAGTGCTGTTTGCCGAGTGTTCAGTTCACAATCCATATGTTAGCTCATACATTTCATTGACTCCTAGCAAGCAAACTACCATTCTCAAGTGATTACCAGTATATATATACTCTCCAATGCAGAGGTTCTGGTTCCTCAATCATGCATCCTCAAAATCATAGCATTGCAAAAGGATAGTGCCTGGCGGAGCGGAGCTAAGAGTAATCAGTATATGCTTACTTTGTACAGTTTCAGAATCGTCACTTCCAGCCGGAGAATTCCGTTGTCGTATCCACGTTTCACTTGCTCTTAGAGCTTGCTTGAACTGGGCTTCAGACTTTGAAACGAGAAAAGAAAAATCAAATCAAATCTATAAAGAAATAACTTCTCAGTGAAACCTACCGATGTTACACAACACTATTTCGAAAGCATCTGCTAACGGATAGAAGCTCCCATGATTTCAAAACGTGAAAATTCTTTTCGCTCACACGTTATATCTTAATATCCTGATCTCCCTAAGGTTGCCGACCACTCATACCTTATATCACAAGAACAAAAATTAATCATTCAGTTTTATTGAGCAGCTAAGGTATCAGAGAACGATATATAGCTAAATAAAATTAGTTGATGGAGTTTCTTGCACTGTTTATTACAGGAAAACTTGTAGCTAGTCAAATCAGTCTATAAATAGAATGACTATAGAATGAACTTACGTCTTCTATAGTAGTTGCTTCCTCTTCAGAAAGTAAAATATAGGCTGTAGCACAACTGCAAGAGTAAAGACATGGAATGTAAGCAGAATTCAATAAACAGGTGAGAAAAATACTTTAAGGTGATCCCCTGTAGGGGGAGGTACACTTAACCAGATTTTGGTCTCAGGAGGGCCACGCAAGCTTCAAAAAATACCCGTTCCTAACACCAACTTTTCGAAAAAAGGTACCCGAAGCCCAAACCATTTGGCAAAAATGTATGCCCAAACCTCAGACCAATTTTTTGAAAATGTATATCCGAACTACTACCAATATTTCAAATCTGGCCTATCTATATATTCTTTTTCACCATGATCATAAATGTGGGTGCTCTGGTTTGGAAGAAAATCGTGAAACTCGATAGCCTTCCCGCTGGCTCGTCCCTAGTGCCCAAGACATACCGGGTGGGTCAATAAAAATGCCCAGCGTTTGAAAAAATGTTGCTCCCTGACCATCAAAGCGATGATACTGAAAATTGTCTTGTTTTCCCAGTATGTCCAATTAGGTTCAGTAATTTACCCGACTTTAATAGGTTCATGCTTCCCGTCGAAATGGGCGATTTTCTGCAGGAAGCTCCTTTTGAAGACCTCCAAAAACGAGTGAAAACAACAAACAAGATTTCCCTTTGTTCTTCTTCCGAACTTTGATGGCATTTGGATGTGTTCATGTATTTTGTCCCCTTGGGAGAATGGAACCCCAATGAATAAGTTATTCATACTAGGGAGAAGACTTCTGCAATCTTCCAAAGAGGAATGCACGTGCTACAGAGTACTCAAGTCATTGCTGTGAGGAGAACATATCAGGGAAGATTGCTCATAATTTTAGCACCTTTCTAAAGGTCTCTCGAAGGGAACTCTTTTTACAAAATTCCCAACAGGATCAGAACGGAGTGACCATTTCAGCCAGGAAAAATTCGAACGATTAGATACTGCACGATATCGTTGCTTCTATACTTAGGGAGCAGTAACCTTTCAAACCGGGCCTTTTTTGACTCACCCAGCACATCGTGCCCCTTTCCCAGGGTAATGTAAGTATAATGGTGTATACAGTGTAAAACGTATTCATCAGTTGCTGTAAGTTTTGAAATAACAATGATGCCAAAGGTGGCTCCTGTAACGATGTGCCTTGAATAAAGTTCTTTCAAGATATTTATGTGAGAGAAAACGGTAATAAACATTTAAATAAGTACGGTTAAAGAGTCTGAAGCCTATGTTACGCTATAGGATCAACCACTGCTAGTTCGAATGGTTCCGTATCGACAATTTATGGCGTACCGAGGCATGTGTTTGAAGCTAACTGCAACAGCTACAAGATTTTTAACAATATAAGAGGAAGGCTTACTTGTTAGACTCATTGACGGCATCCCGGGCAAGTGCGATACGTTTCGTTGAATCTTTTTCCTTCCATGCTTGGACCATTTCTTATGAAAAAAGACAAAATTTAAAATATGAACAAAATATGGCACTTCTGGTTTCAGATAATGCTAATCGAAGTAACACGGGCAGATTTTGTAATACAATAGCATCAGTTGCTTTGGTTCACACCTCAATTCAAAGAGATTAGCGTCTGCAGACAAAAGAAATTCTCTCAAGCAGAAATTCAAAATAAACGACGTGGCAAAGTTACCCAGAAACCAGTACGGCATACTCTCGTTTGGTGCGGGCGATGGGAGGTTTTTAAGAGAAGGTATGTGCTTATAACGAAAGAAGAAGGGTAAATCTAAAAGTTCTGTCTCGCGGATTTTGTTTATTTGATTCAGAAACCGAGCAGAGGGAACTACAATTTTTGCACATTTATTGCTCAGATGTACACAGTCACTCCGCAGCTCCTGAATCAAATTAACAAAATCCGCGAGACAGAACTTTAGATTTACCCATCTTCTTTCGTTATGAGCATATAACTTCTCTTAACAACCTCCCTTCTCCCGCACCAAACGAGAGTTTGCCGTACTGGTTTCAGGGCAATGTTGCGGGGTCGTCTGTTTTGAATTTCTGCTTGAGAGAATTACTTTTGTTTGCATTCACTAATCGCTTTGAATTGAGGTGTGAACCAAAGCGACTGATGCTATTGTATTACAAAATCTGCCCTTGTTAATCGAAGTTGCTGAAAATTTTTGTTGTGAAAACCTGGTTTATCAACCAAAACCTATCCTTCCATCAAAATGATAAATTAGCTCAATAAACGACCAAGCAATGCGTGGTCACTCATAAAATTCCTAACTACACGTGAAAAATTAATAAATGCAAAATTGGAAATAAATGCAGGGAACTGATAAAGTTCCTAAAATACAGATGAAAAAGTTAACAATCAAGATAAAGAAATCATTTAAACTATTGCATTCTTAACTAACGAGATTTGATTAACAAGGTTCCTTAGTTAGATGAATTTTACAGCTCAGAAGGTTCCGATAGTCCCTAAACAATCTACAAAAAGCAAGATCAAACAATCAGTAACTCACTGTTGTCACCAGGTCTGGCTCTCGTCAAATCCGAATCAATATCACAAGTGAACAGCGACTAGAAGGTAAGAGATGGCAAGCTTAAACCGTTACAGAAAAATCCAAGGTGAATGCAGTGAAGTGGTTGAATGTAAATTGAATGTTATTTGCATGGTAAAAACCATTTGACTTGGTTTATTCCGCAGGTCTGGAGATGTTTCGTCAAAAGAAAGTCACCACTAGTTATTACATAATAATTTCCAAGGAAGAATCTCATTGTTGAATATGTTAGAGACGGTGTTGTAACCTTTGACGTATCAACCAATCAAATCACTAGAAATTCTAAGAGAAGAACTATGCTCAAAATTATCCCGATTCTATATCTCTTTACAAACTTCTGCTCGATCTGCAGTTTTTCGGGAATTTGTCAAAAAAACAATTCCAATTTGTAGGAAATGCCTATCGTAAGAAGTGCAAAAGATACAAAAACTGAACTATCCGTAAGCTTACTTGCTGATTAATGCTTCTGTGGCCTACAGGTTGTCTCAAAAAGTTGCTCGACGTTTGATTAAATACTAAAAAATACGATATGCTGAATGGGAACTTGGTTAAGTAACCCATCTTCTGAGATGTTAAATGAATTCTTGACACCAGAATCTTGCGAATCCACTAAAAATTCATGGAGTTATAAGCCTCTAAAATTCACACTTATGCGAAAACTGAAACCAGTGGCCTCTAAATGGCATTTTTGGTGAAAGTCTCAAGGTCCATCGTTCCTGTTGTTTCTCAATTGTTCAGGGCAAACCAAATGGGATTGGGGCAGGTTTTCGATAACCTAACTTTCAAGCGTATAACAGCTTCTGGTGTCATTCCAAATAAGCACAACAGATGCATGTCAGGTGACGTTCTCAAAAGTCCTTCTAATTTTAACCACTGACACCCGTGCATCTGAGAACCTCACAAAAAAAACTTCAGCAAGATATCTCATTTGGTTCCGGTTTTATGATCAATTGAATATTTCGCTAATTGATGTAAAAATGTGTTTTTTCATGATATGGCAAATTCAAGTTCAAATATATGAAAAACAAAATTTTCTATCCCAACTTAATCTGCATTTACTGATAGTACATTATGAATGCTTGTAGAAATTTAAGGTTTTGCGTAATTGGAGACCAACGTACTTGTAGAATATTGCTTCAAGGTTTGAACCAAATTTGATTTTGGCCCAAAATGTGTCTGGGGAAAGGATTTTGGTGTTGGCTTTCTGATCGACAAAAGCCATGATGCTTTTCAATTTTACGGAATAGAATACTGATCTACCCCTGATGTTATATTTTAATCAACCGAATGCTTTTCGCAAAATTCTGTTGTCCAGGGGGGTTGCAAAATCTCTCAATTTTTGCCGAAAAGTCTATTTTTACATACTTTCAGACGGTATGTTGCAAAAATCCTGCAACGCTTAAGATAACTATTTATATCATCCAAATGTGCACACGCAGAAGTTTTGAAAAAGTGTCAAAAACAAGGAAATTTTGTTCTGACATGAGAACAATAGCTCTGTCAAATTGGATGCACGCTCAAAACGGTCAAATTTGGCCAACTTCAACGGGCTAGAAATCTTGTGTCCCAAGGTGGTACATCCTTGCAATTTTGACATGGACTCCTACACCTTATAACTTATTTACCTGCAAATATGGAAGCGAAACGGAGTCTGGAAGGGTGTCAAATAGCAACACTTGCCAACACGGGGGGTAACATGATAACTAAAGGCTTTTTTGGGCAGATTTTTTCATGGTGCAATTTATTTGCGCTTTTTATTCCAAAAAAAACAGTTCATAATGAAATTCATTTTATCCTTATAGAGATGCATTTTATGGTTGTGCCATATTTGCTCAAAACAAGGGGGTATTCTGTATCTGTCAAAGGCGAGACTGGTATCTTCTTGTCACATAATTTTTCCAAAGAGGGAATATATTGCGAAAAGATATGATTGGAAAAAATGGTTTACTGTAGCGTCAATGGATTGATTCATCTTAGAAGCCTCCGAAAATTGATGTCCACCTCCTCCAGTTTAGATATTTTGAGTATCTGTTCCCTATAGGTTACATCCAAAAATATCTAATAACTCGACATTCGAAGGCTTCTCAGATGAATCAATCCATTGAAGCTACAGTAGACCATTTTTCCCCATTATGTCTTTTTGCGAGATATTCCGTCCTTGGAAAAATTCTATGCCATTAGATGCCAGTTTCGTCTTGCACAGATATGGGGATACCCCCCCCCCCCCCGTTTTGATCAAATACGGCACAACCATATAATGGATCAATCCATTTCATTATAAACTGTTCTAAAATGATTTCTCTGGAATAAAAAGTGCAAATAAATTGCACCATGAAAAAATCTGTCCAAAAAACCCTTTAGTTATCATGTTACCCCCCGTGTTGGCAAGTGTTGCTATTTGACACCCTTCCAGACTCCGTTTCGCTTCCATATTTGCAGGTAAATAAGTTATAAGGTGTAGGAGTCCATGTAAAAAATTGCAAGAATGTATCACCTTGGGACACAAGATTTCTAGCCCGTTGAAGTTGGCCAAATTTGACCGTTTTGAGCGTGCATCCAATTTGACAGAGCTATTGTTCTCATGTCAGAACAAAATTTCCTTGTTTTTGACACTTTTTCAAAACTTCTGCGTGTGCACATTTGGATGATATAAATAGCTATCTTAAGCGTTGCAGGATTTTTGCAACATACCGTCTGAAAGTATGTAAAAATAGACTTTTCGGCAAAAATTGAGAGATTTTGCAACCCCCCTGGACAGCAGAATTTTGCGAAAAGCATTCGGTTGATTAAAATATAACATCAGGGATAGATCAGTATTCTATTCCGTAAAATTGAAAAGCATCATGGCTTTTATCGATCAGAAAGCCAACACCAAAATCCTTTCCCCAGACACATTTTGGGCCAAAATCAAATTTGGTTCAAACCTTGAAGCAATATTCTACAAGTACGTTGGTCTCCAATTACGCAAAACCTTAAATTTCTACAAGCATTCATAATGTACTATCAGTAAATGCAGATTAAGTTGGGATAGAAAATTTTGTTTTTCATATATTTGAACTTGAATTTGCCATATCATGAAAAAACACATTTTTACATCAATTAGCGAAATATTCAATTGATCATAAAACCGGAACCAAATGAGATATCTTGCTGAAATTTTTTTTGTGAGGTTCTCAGATGCACGGGTGTCAGTGGTTAAAATTAGAAGGACTTTTGAGAACGTCACCTGACATGCATCTGTTGTGCTTATTTGGAATGACCCTTTGAGGAAAAAGATTCAGTCTGTCGCTGATTACTGCTTTAACTACTGTTTTTGGCTACATACAATCTTAAGCAATATTTGACGATCATTGCAAGGATTAAATCACTTTGAAGTTTTATTTGGTTTGCTCTGATATCAACGAGAGGTATGACATTGTATAATCTTCTTTTACATCGATGTTCGAGCTTTTCTGCATTACAAGTAATCTGGGGGTCTCTGGTTTCAGTTGTCGTATATTTTTTTATCTTTGAGAGCTCACAACTCACTGAAGTTTTAACCGATTTGCAAGATTCTGGTCTCTAAAATCATTTGAAAATCTTAGGGACAACGCTACCTTTCCATGAGCCAGTTAATCGTATCGTTATTTTTCAATATTTAATCAGACGTCGAACAATTGTGCTGAGACACCCTGTACATGAATGATTTTCTTACTATTTGCGTCTCCTCTTAATGCAATACCTCAAAATTTAGTGGATCTACTTATAGCGTAAAACTGTTGTCCACAATCTTTTGAAAATTTAGGGTTTTGTTATTATTCGGTACCAAGCCACCTTAGATTTTACCTTCCTTGTTTGCTACAGTATTATAATTACAAGTGTCATCCAGAGTAGGAACCAGATGAATTTGTGTCTCTTTCTGCTTTGGATGGCAGAGAAGAATGTAATCTATCTTGTGTCGTAACTGTTTTAATGGTGTTAGAAAAACACTGTCTTTGGCAGTACAACAAACAAATGAAGTTTTGCTGTTCAGTTGGAATAACAATAAAGAAACTTACTAGATGGTCTTTCATTGATAAAGAGATGTCATAGCTTGTCAGCGCATCAATTCCTAAAGTCCATTTTAGTCTACAAACAAAACAAGCTTAAATCAATACAATGAATGATGCTGTAAAAGTATATATTTCTCGATGCAGAGGACAAATAGAGTTATGCCTTTTATCCCCTGTTTCCCAGCGTTCTTTGATATGCAGACATAACTTGGTCAAAAGGGCCTCATAATTAATACTACTCTGAAAAAGTGGGCCCACTATTCCAAAATGGCCTAAAGAAGCTGGAGTTCTCGTACACTCAACAAATCGCTTCAAAGTTTGGTTTAAAGGGCTTGAACATTGAAAAGGAAACTATTAGTACAAATAATGATGTTGTCTCGACCTACAAATTGCACAATGCGCACCTTTCAGGAAGATTTCCTCTGTAGAAAAAAAAAATTGATCCACTGCAGCTGCAAGAACTCTAGGCCTCATAAACCATTCTTTGTATGTAACGAAAACAACTGTTTGAATATTGCCTCCTGATTGGTTAAAAACTAAACTCTAGCAATTTGATTGGTGAATACAGAATGATTCTACGAGGGCCTAAATTGGGCCCACATTTTAAGAGTAATAGCATGAGTCCCTGTTGACCAAGTGATATCAACAAATCAAAAAATGTAGGCAAGCAAGGGATGAAAAGGCATAAGTCTAGAGGACAAATTAAACCTGTATAGCAAATGACTTAAACTGCCTTGAAGTTAAAAGGTAGATATGATGGTTTTCTAAAACATCTACAGTGGTATTCTGCTTCCCACAACAGCTACTGCACAGTCAAACAGTACCCCCATAGGCAATTACATTTTTGCAATTTCATTCCATGTTACTCTAAAAATATGGTTCCAGACTTCTTGCTTCAAAACTATGATGTAACCAAGAAACGAGCTAAAGCAGCATATGTTACCTTTGATATTCTGCACCTCGGAACAAATTCATTGGGTTCCTCCACATCTTGCATTCTAATAAAACATAACAAATATAGGATTACAAACAAGTACAAAACATGACATATCCATACAACGTAAGTTTTGACACATTGTTGTCATTGGCGGACACTTGGAGGGTGAAGGGGTATAATCACCAACAACCTTGGTTAGAACAAAGACCTTTCGCTTGAAAACATTAGAAACAGAGAATGCCTTTTTACTGCAACAATAGCTTTGCCCATAACATTTAGAAAAGTGTACGCAAATGATTGTTGTTGTTACCACTTTATGCATTTGTTCATGTCATTTGTATCAGGTTTGTCCTTTATCTAACAGGTGACCCAAAAAAGTGACCCAACACGATCCGTTATAGAAAAACAACTAACAGGCCGATTGAGATGCTTCAACGTAGTGCTGTCACTGAAAGACTACCCTACATTATGAGTATTTTTTGCAATTTTTTTAAGCACGGTAAATTTCCAGAATTAAGGATTTCAAGGAAAATGGCAAGCTTGAAATCCTGGAAAAGTCGTCAAAACAGGGGATCAATCTACAGCCATTGCAAACTTTCAAAACGACGAGGAACGTATTTTACTTCAGGCTGGGAATAGGCAACTCATTCAAAAGTTTTCAATTCAAGGTTATTGTCCCAAGGTACCTATAACATTCTTGTCCCAAGGGACAAGGATACGCCAGCTTTTCTGCAAACAATTCTTGAAGATTTCGATTTGCGTGGAAAAATTTAATTCCTTTGAAATTCCACGAGTTTACAAGGCACATTAATTCCAAATGCTTAGGTACCTAGGGATTAGCAACTTTCTCTGGATACTTTCCATTGAGCTGCCTATTCCCAGCCTGAAGTAGAATATGCTCCTCATTGTTTTCAAGATCTGAAGTGGCATTAAATCGATCCCCTGACTTTTTCAGGATTTCAAGCCTGCCCTTTTCCTCTAAGTCCTTAATTCGGGAAATTTTTCGTACTTAAAAGATTGCGAAAAATACTCATAATGTGGGGTAGTCTTTGAGGGGCAGAACTACGTTTGAAACATCTCAGTTGGCATCTTAGTTGTTTTTCTATAACGGATCGTGTCGGGTCACTTTTTTTGGGTCACCCGGTATTGTATGATAAGACTGGTATTGTATGATTTTTGGTTTTTTATAAACACTGACATTCTTTTTCATATCTGACCATGTACTGAATTTTATCGTGTCATGATATCGTATAAAAGATGAGTAAATCTCATTCTAGAAGCATTGAGGGAAATGAAATGTATTTCAATGTTGCTCTAAATGAGGAGATACTGTAAGTTGTCCCTTTTTCATGCATCTTGACTTAAAGGAAATTTCATAAATTACCTATATTTATATAATATATAATGCCTAGAAAAATTGAAGGAAAATCACAAAAGATACCGAAGGCCCTCTGCCTAACCAAACTTTTGCTTCATTTCAATATCTATGTTTTTCTGCATACCACAAAAGCCCAATTAAGCCCCTGGGGGCTTATTTAATTTTGGACCTTCCAGAGGGGGGGCTTAATAGAGAGGGGGCTTATTCATAAAATCAAGTGACAAGGATATATTTGGTAGCTTTTAAGTTCTTTTATCCCACATTTTGCGGAATCAACATACAATTTTACAGCTCAAATACATAAATTTGGCATCATTTTTATCCCAAACCATACCAAAATTAGAATGAAAGGTTGTGTAGCTAAATAAATGGAAACTGTTTGGTAAATTCTAGAATTTTGTATAAGAGGGGGCTTTATAGAGATGGGGGCCTATTTCAAACTTTGACTCAGAGAGAAGGGACTTATTAGAGAGGGGGCCTTAATAGAGAGGGGGCTTAATAGAGCTTTTACTGGAATAGATTTCCAAACGTTTGAAGTTGTTTTTGGCACAGTATTCCAAATCAAAAGGACAGATTTCAGTCAGGTTCTAAGCCACTCATTCATTCAATAACTTACTGTTTAAAATCCAGAAAAAATTGAAAAATATACAAGTTTTATGACAGACAAAATGACAAAAAGAAATAAAATGTTTTTGCAGCTTTGCTTTCAAAACTTCTTACATGCCTGATAACAAACCTGCTTTCAAATTTTGTGCTTGTTGTGGGTCATCTCCAACACCAAGCAATGGGCCAAGATGAGCAACTGAAAGTTGTTCAATAAATGATGTGCCAAATTTCCTGAAATACCACCACTCAAACATCTGAAACAATGCAATAAAAATTGCAAATAGCAGACTTTTAAACACTGGTAGCATCAAACAAGATCTTCAATGCTTGAAAATTTGTTATGACATAGGTAAAGCTTTATTTTATTGAAACGGAAATCTGTAACAATGAAATACAGAAAAAGAGGCCAGAAGGCTTTGATTAAAATAATAAAAAATCAGCTAACCTGAACATATTTAGTTCCCCTCAAGAGTTAAAACTGAAAACAAAAGGTTACATGTCCATAGAAGAATTGACTGAGTGGAAATCAGCCTTACCGGGTGAGTTGGAGATATATTACTACCTACCTGGTACCCCCAAATTTTTTGTAGCATATGTTTTTTTTTGCTACACTAGATTTATTGTTGTATTAATTTTTGTAAATGTTGTAACCTATGAGGCACCCTATAATACATTCCCTCCATGGATATAAAGACAATGATATTGGCAAATAAATAGTTTAATGGCAGACACTTTTAAACTATACATTTACTCTAAAATTTACCTGACTGAAATTGACCACTCCATTCTGAAATTATGAAGGATTTTCCCAAGAAAGCTTCTTCAAGGAATCATTACAGCAGCTATAAGTCATGAAGACGTCTCCTGACAGTTCTGCCTTACACAGGCCTTACAGCAAATGAGTTCTGCATGCTTCAGCATGTGCTATCCGCTTGGGACGATAGACAAGCCTTCCCCCTAGGAATGACTTTATCAGGGGGATTCCATTCTTCCAGGAAGACAAAATACATGAAAACATGTGAGTTTCCTCATTTTAAGGAAAGAAAACCACAGAAATTTTGCTCATTGTTTCCACTTGTTTTTGGGATTTTGGAAGGGGCTTTCAAAAGAAAATCCCCTAAATCCATGTGGAGGAAAGACCAATTAAAGTAAAGCAAATTTCTGAACCTAACTGAACTTATTTGCAATAAAACACAGTTTCTTCTACAATAGTTGTTCTTTCCTATTCAGGGAGCAGTTTCTTTCAAACAGGGATTCTTTTCATTGACTCATTGCAGGCCTTTTCTTGAGGAAAGTGGCACGAGAGTGCCAAAACGCTCGTGCAATTTTATTTACGCGAGTGATCGCTCAGCTATAGATTCACAAGCACCGATTATTCCTTGGAAAAGCAAGCTACAATGAATCTCGATATTATTATTGTCAAATAATAATGAATCATTGGAGCATTAGTCTTTTCAATCATATGGTAAGCACAGATAGGATATGGTCGTTTTTTCATCTTGTCTCATCAAAACCGATAACAGGGCTCAATAAATTTTTTTCCTTCCTGGTAGCAAGTTAAGCACTTTCGGTTCTTCTTACACAATTCCTTCTTCTTTCCCTATGTACCACCCCATTCTATTCCCAATCCTGTCTCTCCTTCTTTCTTTCCCTTCTTTCCCTCTCCTTCCATCTCTATTTCCCCTTTGCCCTTTTTCCTTCCTGGGTAATTTGAGCATTTCAGCTATCTTTCTGGTAGCGCCTCTACCACGCTCCTTCGTTTTTTTGAGCCCTGACCGATGAATTTTTACTTTCTATCTTCTATATCTGGAAGTGTATTAGTTCTTACTATTTATCAACTCTGAACATCGGTCAGGGAAATTTTGTTGTTCCTTCTTTAATTAAGACCACAATTTTATCCGCCGTAATTCCGTTGAGATACGGTAAACAGTATGATGCTGTCATATCGAAGGACTTTAAATGGGAAGAAAGGTTTTGCATTCAATGATAAAAGTAATGGATCGATGCACGTTGATTGATGAAATGACGAATCTGATGTCTGGCAATCGTATTTGTACCATCGACGAGCCTTCTGCTAGAATGTTAATTCCCCATTTGCGGTTTCTATGGGGATGATTTCTTGTCTTCTTGAAAGACTTAAACTTCACACCAAACAAACTCTTTGAAAGTTGGTTCCCTTCTTTTAGTATTTTAGGCCCCATTCACGATGTTGAAATTCTCCAAGTTATATTTCCATTGCTCTTAGAACCAATGTTTGATTGAATCATCTCCCCTACCGATCCCAGTAAGATACTTCCCAGCTTCAACTTTGAGCTTAAAATGTAGTTATTCTAATATCAGGTTTCTATTGCATGTTGATACTGTATTTTGTTTTCCCGAAAAAGATGCTTTCTTGAAGCATATGATCATTTCCGCCTGAGGTCAAATCCATTAATTCTGTTTTTCACAACTAAACAGAAGAGAGCGTTTTCCCCTAAAATTGGCAATTTTGGGAGAGCAATAAAGAGCTTGCGTGATCATGTTTGCGCAAGTGTTGATGTGATCGCGAGCAATCACTCGTGTAAAACGAAAAGGCCTGCTCATTGGGTGGAAGAATTTGTGCAGCTATGGTATGGCATTTGTGATGCTATATCACACCATTGATTTAATCAGATCAAACTACATACATCAACAGCTGCAAATGAAAGAAACTGCAGACTTACCAAAATGAGACCAGAGATGAATGATGATGTCCCTGTCAGTGCAACATAAAACTTTGGAGTCAATCCTGACAAAACTAGAGTTGCTGCAAGATAAAAGAGATTTGATCCTTGAACCTCTCATAAAACATACTTTAAAGAAACTGCTAGGTACAGGTAGGCCCTCGGGGGATGGACATGACTTGTGGATGGACAGGGGTCTGCCACCCAGTTTTCAGATATGTGCCATCTTCTAATTACCGAAACTTGTTATGATGAATTTTGGCAGACAACCACCCATTTTTGACTATTTTTTGCCAATTTCTGGATAACCCAACTATGTTGAAGGCAAACCTGCCAAAAAAGGGACCCTTGTTTCGAGAATTTTGTGCCTGTAAACCCACCCATATGGGCACCACATACCCGTACCTTCAACATGTTAAAATCACAGCAAAGAGTCAGTAATCATACCAAGGTAAATTTAATTTCTTAATTCAGTAATGTGAAAACAGTACAGATATTCCTAATTTCCTGTGGAGGGTTTTCTTAATTTCTTGTGGCAACACTTTTCCTAGCCTCTACTAACAGACATCTTAAAGGGTTAATTTTTCATGTTGGCCATTGATGACAGTGTTTGCAGTGGCTTTGGTGACCTTCTTTTTCTAAATCTCATTTCTCTGAACCCAAGATTGAAAAATTTCTGAATATCTTTCTGAAGTTGAGATTTGGATCAAATTCAGTCTGCCTCAAACAAAACATAACAATCACCTTTTCAGTAAAGAGCAGTTGCTGTATATAATAGTGTCCTTGCAACTGTTTTTGATTCACATACTCTTCACAGGCCTTACTGGGAATATTTTGGTAGGGGAGTGGCAAATCGCACTCCTGGTCCATTTCAGGCGTGTGATGGAGTGCAGTTGCAAATCAACATTAGAAATATGTCGACTGGAGTTTTACTTGACCAGTTTTACTAATTCAAAGTTATTCCTACCTTTTACTGTTGAAAGAAAAGTGTTTGACTTTTCAAAACATTGATTCATCAGAGTTCACAATTTCAAGTAACTGTTATTGTGAATAATGGAGATAAAAAGAGCACAAAACAGTCTGCTATCGATATCAAGCAGGAATAAATGTTTTAATCTCCTTTTTCTTAACTATCAAGGTTTCCAATAAAGCGCTTGATAAGGCATACCGGGTGAGCCAGAAAAAAGTTCCCACTTTTGAAAATTCATAACACCAAGACTATGGATTTGAATCATTCAAATTCTAGTTAAAAGTTGAAAGATCGCAGTATTTTTGTGATTTTTCTCGCTGTCCTACCAGCACTAGAAGTATTGGTCAATTCAACTTTATAAAAATTTCGTGGATGCAAAATGACGGAAAAAGGGCCTAAAACATTGATCAAATCGAGAAAGGAACTGGTCTCTCAAGAACAAACAGTTGGTCAAAGAAATAACTCTTCAGTCTAAGTTACATCCTGCAGGATTATCTTTTGTAAACAATTTAATGATAACTATCAAATCATTAAGGATTTTGGATTTAGTACTTCCTGATTGACTTATTGTTACAGAGGAATACAAGATTTTAATCCTTGTTTGGAAAGATAAGGCGTGCGATCTATTGCACTCCTTGGAACCAGAAGGTGTGTGCCAAGGCGTGCGAGAGCGATCGCACGCCATTCCCAGTAAGGCCTGCTTCACATCATCTGGCCTCATCATCAACAAGTGTTTTAATTATGGTGTGCTTCATGTGTTATAAATTCATCAAAACCATTCATTTAGAAATCAATGGAGACATTTTTCAGCCTTGTTGGGGGTTGCTTTCCTTCATCCACTGATAAAACACCAAAGAATAAAGAGTGCAAAGCAAAACTTAACAGGTACTTTACATGCACTTCATAAATGACAAATCTAATCTGAAAACGCTAACTTTGTGTTTTTTAGCATGTGGTAATTGCAGCTGAAAAAGCAAGCTTCTTCTGTAATTGTTCACCAAACTAAGAAAAACACAAATGTTTGTTGATTTATTCCCAAAAGCTACGATAAAATAAAACTGCAACAATGTCTTAGTGATGATGTGCTTATGTTGATAATATCTTTCTTTTTAAGCATTTATATTTTACTATTACATATTTACAGTATAATGTACAATTTATACTAAGTGCTGTTGAAAAAGGCTTCAAATTCTTAAAGTGAACATCAAGACTCAGCAATTGGAACTACATAGCTACTATTAATTATACAGCTGTCCCTTCCCTAATAAAGCAATCAAAGAACATTTGCAGCTCTCATGCAAATATGGCAATTTGCCAGCTTTCACAGAAACATTTAACAGTTTTGCAAACCCTGTGACTGTGTGGTTTCTGAGAACTTTTAAGAACGGTTAAAGTTTTGTGCATTGGAAAGTTCTGGTAACAGTGTTTTTTTTATTCCCTCAATCGCTTTCCATTTACTACTTTTCCAGTCCCCGGTGGCGGGTCACCAACCAGGGGCGGACTGGCAGTAGAATTGGGGCCCGGGCGATTCGACGGCGAGGGGGCCCACAACTACGTGAGCGAAAAGTTTGGAGAGCACTCCTTTGGGAAATTTTTTGTGGACACACCTCCTGGATTGGCCTCAAAATACACTTGACTCACTTCTAGTAATGTGAATGGTTTCTATACAAGTTGCATTCTGCTATCTACCTTTTCAAGTGGTGTTTGACAGACTCACGAGAACAAAATGCATATTTGATGGAGCTGAAAATAAGTGCAAGCGCAGTGAGCAAAGCTGGGGGTCCGGGGGCTTGCCCCCGGGAAAAATTCTCATAACCACGCCCTTTAGATTGTTGGAAAATGCCCCATTTGGGAGAATTTACCATTCAAAGAAGCAAAGAAGCATCACGAGTGATGGGGTCCTTCCGGAAAATTTAAAACAACTACTGCAATTTCACGAGTAGTAGATACATTATTTTTGACTTGCACGATATAAAAAGGAATAGTTTGATAGATTCTGGCAACCTTCTGGAATAGAAATAACTTTAAATTTTCATTTCTATGAACTTGGCTTTCACAGCCTCTTTACTTAAAAATGAACAAACTTCAGCAAAGCATTACGGGCTGAAGCGCCTCAGCCGACCGTTTCCGGCAGACCTTTTGCGAGAATGCAATTTTTTATAGCATAAGTTGAATGCGAGAGCAGAAATCTCAGCGCCACCGTGACTTTCCGGGCCACGCCCGCTTCGCTCATGGTGAAGGTCTGATTCATTGCCGAGAAATGCTTTCATTCATCCTTCCTCAAATTTCAAGATCCAACTACTTACGAAAGGGAATCCTTTTGACGAAAGACCTCACTGGTAAAATTCTTGAAAGTAGAGTCTGCACGCAGGCTACAAAGTCGTCTACAAAGGTCTTTTTTTCAAGTCAATTACTATACATGATTTTGTATCATTGGTCTTGCGTAATTTTCATTTTCATACCTTGAAAGCATCATTAGATCACATTTCAGAGTCCTTAAATGTTGAATACTTCTATCCAGAGGCGTATGCATTACTAGAAGCGGGAGGGGATCTGGGGCGTAACCACGCCTTTAGACGCTAGGTTTTTGGACCTATGCAGTGTTAAGGAATTTTGAGAATGATAGCAAGAAGTAATTTACTTTAGAAGTCGCATTTGGTTTGCTCTGATATCAACGAGAGGTATGACATTGGATAAGCTTCTCTTACCTCCGTCCTAGAGCTTTTGCATTACAAGTAATCTGGGGGGTCTCTGGTTTCAGCTATCTCATACTTTTGACCTTCGAGAGCTCGTAACTTAGTGAATTTTCAACCGATTTGCACGATTTTAGTCTCTAAAATTATTTCATAATCTTAGGAACAGCGCTATCTTTCCATGAGCCTGTTCATGTTGTTCTTATTTTTCAATATTTAATCAAACGTCGAAAAATTTTTTTGAGACACCCTGTAGGCAAAAAAATTGTTTGAAATTAACAGACTGGCAAGGGCAAGAGGTAAAGTGAGAAGGGGCCCCTGCATATAAGACGCCTTCCTCGATAAGGTCTTTATTGGGCCCCTTTGGCAAGAGCTGCTCCAGTTTCGCCAAGTTCTACATTCGTAGATTCATCAGTTCACCTACCAGTCGAAAACAAGACAATGCCAATTGGAATTTTGCAGTACCCTTATCTTGCAAACTGGGGTCCACATGCAATCTTTTGACATTTTCAACTGTATGACAAACAAAGAATTATTATAGGGCCTTTAAACCAATTTTTCGTTGATTGAAACTGGTTGTTTTGTCATAGTCATAAAGTTCATCAAAAATTACCCATTTGAAGTATTTTCCTTCCATTACAGAAGGGGCCCATGGGAACCCTTGCTGAGGGGGGCCCTTCGGGCCCCAGCCCAATAGCCCGACTGGCCAGTCCGCCCCTGTCACCAACCCTTCTCTTTGTAGCACAGCGTTTTTACTTTCATCATACTCACCAAAATTAATATTCTCCCTCAATCTGAGTGGGCCACGAAACGTCCATAACAAGCCAACAATCATGAGAAACCAAATTCCCCAGAGGTATTTCCAAGACCATGAAATCCACTGTTTGATCTTTGAGCCAACTCCATCAGCAGGAGCTTCTTGTGTCGGGATAACATCGCTGTCTTCATCGCTAGCCATCTTTGAATGATTAAAATACTTTAACCAATCTTACTGAAGTATTTTCAAAAGCTTTTATTTGGCTTGAACATCAATAATAGTTGCTTGTTTTAACCATTAACTTTCTTTGAGCGGTCCTCTTGTGGTACTTGCCTTGAGCAAATTTCTGAATTTCTTAGGCCAATATGAATAAGAGGCTGGTACCAGGTGTTTTTGCCTCCTTCGCAGAAGCTCCGAGTACTCGTAACTCTGTTCATAAAGCCTGGTTTCCATATGATCGTAACAGTCGGCGACGCGTCGCCGAGGCAGGCTCGGGGACACATCGGGGACGGTAGCGTTAAATGGAAACATTTTCTGAACGACGTCGCCGATGTCGCCGATCAGACGGGGACAGCACGGGGACGCATCGAAAGAGTTGAAATGAGTTAAAAAAGCCTGGTTTCTAACAGAGATCGTTTCCATATGTCGCCGACTGATCGGGGACACGTCGCCGATGTATCGCAGTAGGTCGCCGACTGTTACGATCATATGGAAACCAGGCTTAAAGGAGAACACGAATCATTGACAAGAAGTTGAAATTTCAATTTCAAAACACAAGCATTTACCGCGTCTTGCTCTTGCACCACGCAAATGATGCCCGGGGGGGGGGGTACTTCACTTTGGGTAAGACGGGGATGTGCGCCAGTTTTGGGTAGTTTTTGGCCTGAAAATTCTGGGATTGGGGTATCCTTTTAATGGAAAACTTCTGTGATTGGGGTATACTTTCACTCGGAATTTTCTGGGATTGGGGGTTACTCAAAATTCTGTAATGGCTGTTGAATGAAAGTACAACTTGATAAATTTTCGAGCAACACGTGGTCAGTTTCAGGTGAACTGATTTCAAGTATTTTTGTGTTGAAAAACGTCCTCAGATCAGAACCTCGTTCCAATGGCCACTTGGAACCAAAATAATCGTTCCCAGCCCTCTATCCCTTATCCTTTTGACGTCGAATTGCTTTTGTTACTTCTTCGATTGGGTATCAATATCTGACATATTCTGGGATTGGGTATCAATGTCGAGCCAAATTTCTGGGATTGGGTCGTAACAGAAATCCTTGCGGCGCACACCCCCGTATGAATTTATAGTGAAGTACCCCCCCCCGGGAAATGATGCTAGCATTCAAAAACGGTGTCTTTCCCCCGGGGGGGGCGGAACTCGAGTCTTGGGATGGAATTTACCCGGGGGGGGTACTTCACTTTGGGTAAGACGGGGATGTGCGCCAGTTTTGGGTAGTTTTTGGCCTGAAAATTCTGGGATTGGGGTATCCTTTTACTGGAAAATTTCTGTGATTGGGGTATACTTTCACTCGGAATTTTCTGGGATTGGGGGTTACTCAAAATTCTGTAATGGGTGTTGAATGAAAGTACAACTGGATAAATTTTCGAGCAACACGTGGTCAGTTTCAGGTGAACTGATTTCAAGTATTTTTGTGTTGAAAAACGTCCTCAGATCAGAACCTCGTTCCAATGGCCACTTGGAACCAAAATAACCGTTCCCAGCCCTCTATCCCTTATCCTTTTGACGTCGAATTGCTTTTGTTACTTCTTCGATTGGGTATCAATATCTGACATATTTTCTGGGATTGGGTATCAATATCGGACCAAATTTCTGGGATTGGGTCGTAACAGAAATCCTTGCGGCGCACACCCCCGCATGAATTTATAGTGAAGTACCCCCCCCCCGGGGGAATTTAGAGTTGCAACCAACTATGTTTCATAGCTATAACGATAAAAATCCAAAGTTGCAAATACTGAACTGACAACCTTTTTCG
Source organism: Aurelia sp. 3 sensu Dawson et al. (2005) (assembly GCA_964020215.1). Lineage (NCBI taxonomy): Eukaryota > Metazoa > Cnidaria > Scyphozoa > Semaeostomeae > Ulmaridae > Aurelia > Aurelia sp. 3 sensu Dawson et al. (2005). The sequence continues at coordinate 2,979,697 of OZ026583.1, read as the reverse complement.
TCGCAAATCAAGAAGCTACCCAATTCTCGTGAGTGGGAAATTTAAATTCTGAGACCCATATTTAAGGATTTTCGAGGTCGTGAACCTATGGGCGGCACGTATACGTTGCTTCATACATGCAAGTAGCCCCACCCCCACCCCCGAGGTCTTTTCGCAGATACCTACTAATAACCATGGTAGTACCTCCTTTGAGGGGCACATCTATGACCAACTGACATCTGTTGATGTTGACGGACCATATTCTAGTACCCCTTTTGTGATCATCTGTCTAGCAGCCGTCATGAACTTGGCTCGCCATCCTGAATCTTAAGTTTTAAGAAACTTTGAAAATTGAAGAATTCAAAGATGTTATGGCAAGAATGTTGTTGAACTCTTATCCTTTGAGTAAAGATGACTCGCAATTTTTGTATTGAATGCATTAAACGCTGTTTGTTCCAACAAGATGTTTCCATGCCAAGAAAAATGTCTGCAGCAGTGTTAGAAGAGCATGGTCATTACAACTGCATGATCATTCATGAATGTGAAAGATAAGAAAAAAATTGAGAAACTTTTGTATTAAAATGGGAAAATTTTCATGTTGAATTAAGAAACTTCTAGTATGATCAAAGTAGCTTATGAAAGATAAACGTGTAGATATCACGGCAGATTTACCACTTCAAAAGTGCAACTATAAGGCGTTAACAAAGGCCCGACGGACTTGTAACGTAGCAATTTGGCTGGCACAGTATTTGATCAACTCGCAACAGTAGGTATAATTATCCTTGTGGTGCGCTAGGCCAAGGCCACTAAACATGGATAGTCGAGGTAGGAGTTCTTCGCTGTTTTGAAGAAGAATTTGAACTCATACACGAACGAAAAGCGAGCATATTGTCGTCGAAACGACCAAATACATTGATGAACGAGAGTAGGATATTGTTAGTACAACAGCACGAACATTCAAAACAATGTTCCAAAAGAATTCTCTTATCTTCATCAAATGATTACTCGATCCATGTCCGAAATATTCGGTTGGGTATAGAGTGTATAACTCTGTGGTTCGGTCCGAAAGTCAAATCGTGGTAAAGCGGTTCAAGTACTACCACGAACTATGTTATGTTTTGATTCAACATTTTTTAAAACCGACATACATGGGCATCTCGTCCGAGAAAACAAATAAAGCATAGTTTGGAGTCCAGTAATGAAAAGGTGACAAAATTGACAGAGACTTGAATTCTGATTTTACAAGCTGCATTTATAACTACAACTATCTGCGGTCTGCACTGCTCTAAAAGTCAACGAAGATTCATTTTAATAATAAAACTAATGCCAAAATATCAGTGCTAAAACAATTCAATTCCTAAAGTTCTCCTATAGAGGTAAAACGATGTTAAAAATTCTCTGAAACACTATGAATTAACAGTTACTTGAAACAATTCTTTAAAAACCCATTCCTAACCATGGTCCTCTATGAGCTGAACGAAAGAGAGCCCCTAGAAGGCAAGCCAAAAACGACGGAACAGGGATCTAAGACACTGGCTACATATCATTAGAAAGCCAGCTGTGGGGCCGGGGTCGCAGAGGATCATGGTTGGCGACGGGTCCTTGAAATGAATGACCAAAGCTATATGGCACCCATCTTTGAATACGACAAAGGGAGGAAGCCTAAACATATTGATTTCTTTATCTTTACTTTCTTTCGCGATGCGTTGGATTTTCAAATGCGATGGGTTATTTATAAACCTACGAGGCTTAACTTGAGTCATTCACTTTCAACATAGGGAAAATATGAACATAAACATTTTCATAAAAATTAAAAGCATTACAATAAATATAACTTTCAGTGCAATTGATTTACAATTAATGATAAAATCCAATACTGCTACTTTGAGTTGTTGACTTCTGTGATCGCTCGCGGTGCCAACTGCCGTCCCTGATGCTGGTAATTTATAGTTGTCTAGTGAAGAACGAGGAAATATTGATTTTTTGCGACGAAAACTGCTGTTCCTGGCTCAAACAGCTAGCTGTGATCAATTAGCTCCCCATCCGGTAATCCATTAAGACTGGCGGATATCGATGTGACACATAATGTCATCTGCGTCTTAGATTCATTAAAGGCTCTTGGGCAACCAGCATGCATCGCAACCTTATTTGTGCAGCAGACCGGTTTCATGCAGCATGAAAATTAAGCTCACGTCATCAGCATGCTATGCATGGGGAATGCCTCCTGCAGATGCGACCATATTTCTCGTTTTTATTCTCAAATTTCTGCTGTTGTGTTCGGTCTAAAACAGCCCGGTCATGTCATTTATCTGTTCTTCGCATGAACCAAACTGAAGAGTGTGCGACGAAACGCGTATTTGGTTTAATAATTTGGTATAATAACGTTGTTGGTAAGTGATTACTTGATTTTCTTGCAGGTTTAACAGTTTTTTTCTTTACAGATTTATCTTATATTTTATATTACTGTTCTTTTATAGGAGTTGATCGTGTTTCCCAACAGATTACAAGTTTATCGTATGTCCACGTGTTTATTATGATGAGTCTGTCATTTACCACTATCTTAAAATTTCTCATTTTGTCAATCATTTAACTTGAATTGGAAAAATTCATGAAATCCACAAAATACAAAACAACCAAGATGCCTGTCATTACAAACAGCACATTAATTTTTGTTTGACACGACCAAAAAACATGCCGGGATCACTGCCTCGCTTTTGGTTTCGAGAAAGTCCAATCATGTTGCCTTCGAAGGTGACAGTTGAAGCTTCAAAAGTTCATATGTAAGGTTATGCTTATTTTGTCAACATTGTAAACTCAAAGCGTTCCTCTTTGAAAATAATTATCAAAATTGATCTTAGTTGGCACAAAAAGGTCACCATCCACCTTAATATATAATTCCCAAGTAAGCCATTAATTCTATGTGAAATACAGTTAAAAACAGAAAGTGCTCTCTCCTCGATTAGTCTGATAACTGAGAGAGCTCCTCCTTTAAGTAACTCTCTCCATACAATTAATCTTTTTTCTTTGTTTTGTTCAATGTATATTGTATCATTTTTACTATTTTCTGATGTATCAATTTTCTGCATCTTATATTTGTGTAGTTTAGTTATTTGTCTGTTTAGTTAGTTCATAAATTGTATGTAGTGGAATTTAAAATATATGAAACTGAAACTGAAGCTGAAACTGGTTGTGAAAGAGCCTTTAATTCATTGTCAACCACTATTCGCATTCCTTCCGTTTTAGTATCTATTACTAACAATTTTTTCCTTTCATATTCTATCTGCTGTCGCTTGATTTTGCTCCTGCTAAAGCCACTTCCTTTTGCTCGTAATCTTTGCTCAAACTTCCAGTTTTTCCCTTCACATAGATCATTATGGAGTCGAGCATGAAAGCGGTATCGCAAATTTCAAAACCTCTATGCAGTCCAGAGATGTAAAGCGAACAGCGCTATCGCTTTCCACTGCAGAATGGTCTTTTTCCTCAGCTAGCGCATCAGCATTCACGAACCTCTTCCCTTGAATATTTGGCGTTCCTTTGGCCGTTTAAGCAAGGATTGTTATAGTCACTTTCTGCTCTTTCAAACGTCTTTGATGTAAAAACCTTGGTATCTTTATTTATATTCTTGTTGCACTTTTGCAGCACATTTGCAATTAAGCAGAAGACTGAACTCTTGTTACATCGTCAATAAGATTGAAGATGCATATGTTCGCTTTGGCTAAGAACAGATCTCGCTCTCTGTTAGCTCATATGCTCCAAGCCACAATGGAAAGTAACAAGTCACAACGGAAAGTAACCATTTACTCCAGTTCGTGGCTAGAGTATGACATCAGAAGACCTTGGGAACGAGGCTGAAAGTATCTCGTATCCCTTTGATATTGCAATAATATAAGGTTTTTCTCACTCATATGTACATATTTGGTGCTTCTGTGACGATTGCACATGCTATTAGCGGTGACTGTGAATCAAGCTTGCTTCTGTTGGCAAGGTAAATATCAGCTGCGGTCCCTTATCTGAAACAGAGCAAATACAGAATTAACCTTAAGAATACTGCAACTGACCTAAGGCGTTGACTCACTCCACCTCAAAGAAGACAAGAGAGCCGAGTCGGAGAAGCCAAGAATATCTCAACTTAGATGTCAGGCGAAAATTTCCGCGAAGAAAACAACGGAGGTGTTCTGCAATAGTGACTTTGTGTTATCGTAAACCTCACGTGACAGTAACTTTTGAGAATACTTTGTTAGTGCAAAAAAGAGACGGCAAACTTCATTAGAACTGTTCTTTTCCAAAAAATGTGTTCATTGCCAGTATCGGATCAATCATTGCTCGATGAAACCAAGTTTATGCTGTTAAAAGCTACAAAAACAGGGCACAAAATCTTTGAAATTAGTTATAAAGAAAAACAGTAAAATGAAGGTGAAGAGGTGAAGTTGCTTTTTGTAGCGCCAATCACTGGGATCGCAGAAGTATAGCAGACCTAATTCGAGTCAGCAACCCCTTGTCATGACGCTCAAGTGGTGGGGGTCTTACCAGGTATCAAACCCACTCCGCCTGACTGTTCTGGGTGCAAAGTCAGAAGATTACACCACGGTGCCACAGCATCTCCGAATAATCGCACAAGGCACAATGTGTTGGCTCACTATCGAAAAATTTCAAAATTACGAAACAGTGAAAGGTGGTTGTATACCAAGTACAACTAAGCTCAAAACACAAAAAACAACAAGTAAAGGTGGCTCGCTTCTTATATAAATTTCAAACTGCTACACACTGGTTGTCCTATCGCTCATGCTCAAACCAAAATAAACTGAGAGAATAGGACTTTCTACTTTGATATGCTGAAAGTGTGAATTCTACATTTCAGAACCAAAATCTTGTTATGTCAACGGGGACCTGATTTCTTTGTTTTACAAAATTCACCCTTGCTTTGCTGACGAGGATTGGCAAAGTAAAGTAAGGGAATTATCTTACTGCATACCTTGTTATCACGATATCATTTTAGCTTCCTCTTCATTCTGAGTACCAGTTCTACTTCTTCGATCTTTGGTTGTAGCAGTAGATGAAGTACTCTTCATGGGCAGTGAATGTGAATACTCCTTTCTTGCTTTGAATTTTTCGTATTCAGTTTTCACCTGTTTAGGGAATAGCAATTCTTTTACTCCAGTAGATTAGCTTCTAAAGGCCATCACACAAGATGCGGCATGTGTGGCCAACAGTCGTGGGCAGCATTTGTGAGTATTATTATTATTATTATTATTATTACTTCTTTGATTTAAAGTTGGCTGTTCGAAATAGCTAAAGATAAAAGCTAATTAAGGCCAACTATTTACAAGAGGTGTATACAAAAGAAATACTTAATAATTACAAAAAACCTAAACCATATATAAAAGTTTTGCAAATCCTACAGTTGCAATGTTTGCATTTTGTTGTTTTAAGATGTTTTTTAAAAACAGTCAAAGAGACTGAAGTTTTCACTTCAATGGGTAATTTTGCCCATGTTCTTTGACCCATGAACCTTATGGTATCTGTACCATAGCATGTGGTTCTCACTTTTGGTAGGTTTAAATTGCTCGAACTTCTTAGTTGATACGGCATTGCCTTTTCCTCAAAAATTTCCATCATAAACGAAGGATTCAAGTGATTCCTTGTTTTGTAAATTTCAACCATAAGCAACTGTAGGTTCTTCTGATGTATAGATACCGAATTATCATTTTCTAACAACTTCTCGTAAGGAGAAGTGTTGTCTTTGTATGCGATTCGAAGGGCCCTTTCCTGTATCCTGTTTATCTTGTTATTGACATTTCTGTCATGGAACATCCAGATTAGTGGGCAGTAGCTGAATTGTGACATTATAAAAGTGTTCATCATCAATTTTATTTTTTTGGATTCCATGAAAATTGAAATGCGAGATAAAGCATGCAGTTTCTGGCTGGCCTTTTTACAAAGAGTCTGCACATGAGTTTTGAAGTTAAGTTTTGTATCAAGTGTAACTCCCAATAATGTTTCTTCGTTACTTTCTTCTAATACCGCCATTCCTACATGTAATTTCATCTTGTCTTTTTTCTCGCCAAATATCATAAAATGACATTTGTCCGCATTTAATTTCATATAGTTTTCAGGATACCAGGTTGATAGTTGGCTGGCATCTTGTTCTAGTCCGCCAATGACATTTTCGACCTCAGAGCCGCATATGTAGATAGTGGTATCGTCTGCATAGTTGCATATTTCGGCTCTATTCATCAGAAGAAAAAGGTCATTAATGTACACGTTAAATAAGAGAGGCCCTAACACTGATCCTTGTGGGACTCCTTTTTGAACTTCTTTCCAAGTGCTAAACGACCCATTAATCTTAACTCGTTGTCTCCTTTGTGACAAATAGCTGTGAATCATGAGTAGGGCACATCTACCAAAACCGTAGGCATGCAATTTTGCTATTAACAGTTCATGGTCTATGCAGTCGAAGGCTTCCACACATTTGTGGCAAGGGTTCCACACATTTGTGGATCATAAATAACACAACGATACGCCTGATTACATGGCCGTATTTATCGCTGTTGGAAAGCTGCCGGACGCTAGTATAAGCGGCCTCGGTTTGATGTTTTAGTCTCGTTTTGAATGGCGATTATTGGGACTCATTGTAATCAGTCTACACAACGACCATACAAACTATGCTAACAATTTTCATCAATGCAAACACCGTTCTTTTAATGAAATTCTAATTCGATATTACAACCTTAACTTTTATTCGAGGCGACTCTATCTTAATCGTTTGCGTAGTGCTCCTTATGGATAAACATTTCAGTCGACAACTAATGTGTCCGCAATGCTCCTTGAAACGAACAATTCAATTTTTGTGCAACATGTTATGTTGCAGAAAGTTTGGAAACAGAATGCCAACACGAGATAAGGACCAAATCCTTACTGGTTCCCAGAACACGCGGAAAGTATCTAACCTTCACGAAAATCAGACATCACCGCCTTCTAACTCCTTGAGACTACGTCTGTCGTTCGAGATGGATTTCTAGTACCCTTCAGCCTGACTTCCAGAAGGCAAAATATTCCGCTCGCAGTAACCTTTTCCAGCCATGTGATTGGCTTGCAGAATATCGACGTCGCTCAAAAGTAGAAAGTAAGCTTAATGGAAAGTAGGCTTTGTGAAAAGTTAAATGGATACTAAATTATTGGAGCTATGTAAAATGTTTTTTTATAAATCGGTTGAAGAGATATTCGTCCAGAGCTGTTTACATGTTTATGCACATAGCATGTTTGGGGCCGGAGGTGCTTCATTTTCTGGTCGAAGAATATTGACCTTCGTTAAAATGTCGACAGAAATCGCTACAAATGAGATATAGAGACAAGAATTTCAGCAATTCTGCATACTTACCTGAGCCATAACCCAAACTCATTCACTTCTATCTTAAAATTTGAGGCAGCTGTTAATGATTTTGACAGAAGCATCATTTGGGCCCAAGCTTTCCTCGCTCAAAACCGTTAATCAAAAACAATATCGTAAAAGCAAGAGTTCTTACCTCTCCATTCATAGCAATGTAGCAAACGAAAATGAAGACACCCTGTAAAAGAAAGATAGTGGATGTTGAAAAGTAAACATGGGGCTGGAAGAGGTTTTGACTGCTAAATCAAATAGTTCTGACTCAAATCTAATGCGATTTCAAGAATTGGAAACCAGGCATACTAATTTCATATTTGATTAAATCTTTCTTCCATATATACAGCAAATTTTTAACAAGCAAGTTATTGTGGACAAGAAGCAACGTTGTTTGACTAGCCCGGCAAATCCAAATTTGATTTAAAATAGAATCATTCTACATTTGAGCTCCAAAAAGGAGCATTTCTAATGCATAATCTTTACTGCTTTTATCAACTTTTTAACTGATCGATTATGCTTCCTTGATGACGATTACTGCACAAAAATTACCTGCAATGAATTGAAAATGGTGAATAAATATTCGAAGACAATCGTTTCCTCGTTCATCGAAAAGACACCAAAGAGCCATGTCAGTCCAAGAATCGGCATTAGAATTATTGTCAGACGAGCTGAAACCCTAGGAAGAAATGTATTTTATCAATTTGGGTCGTAAATCGCATATTTTTAAACATGAACATAGAATAGACGGTTTGTGAACACTGAAAGAAAGAACCATCAGAAATAACCCAATCAACTTTTGAATCAAATAAATGAAATACACGAAGAAAAAGTTAAGATATATGTTTCTTCTTTAGAATTAAAGAGAATTGACGAAGTTATAAGCTGGCCTGGGCCAAGATAAAAATAAGATCTACGTATAGTAGTTGAAAAATCTGACATGTGCCGTCTCATAGGCCCCGTTTACACGTCGGATTGGCCTGCTCTCTACATGATACAGTTTTCATTTCATGTCGGATTGGCCTCCTGCTTACACGAGAACGCACCAATCCGATATGCTATGGCTGCCCATTTGTAGCAATATTTAAACCTTTCACATTTACATTTAAACTTACACTTTTATATTTAAACTGTATAAATTTACAGTTAAACCATTACATTTACAGGTAAACCAACGCATGTACATTTAAACCATAATATATTTATATTTAAACCTTTCCATATTTCTATTTAAACTTTTACATTTAAACTGTCCTACGTTTACATTTAAACCATCCTACATTTATATTTAAACCTTTACATTTAAACTTTCGTCCATTTGTATTTAAACTTTTACATTTAAACCTTCTTACATTTATATTTAAACTTCCTGGGACCGAGTGACCGAGCACGGTCCGTATTGCAATGAGGCTTTCATATTTTTGGCGGGAAAACATTCAGTTCTATTCCAGTCAGGCCCGCCGAGAGGGGGGCAGTGGGGCACTTTGCCCCTGGGCCTCATGGTCTAAGGGGCCTCATAGTTGGAGAACTTTGACATTTTGACTAGAGGAAATGCTCTGAAATGCATTTTAAGCCAATCTAAAGGGAGTGATTGAAAAATTTTCTGCTCGCTTCGCTCGCAGGGGGCCTCAATTAACAGTTTTGCCACTGGGCCTCGAAAAGCTCTCGGCGGCCCTGATTCCAGTCATGGGAATGGTTCCAGTCTTTGGATGATCGTTTACTGAATTTCGGGGACAAACTTTTAGAAAGCCTAGATGTGATCAGTGGCGGCCTGGCATTTTTCGTCAGTGGGACCAGCAGCAAAATGGCCCTTCAAATCAAACATCGTTATCAAGTCTCTGACAAGATTGGCAGCCTTGAAACTTTCCTGATTTTCCTACTCGTATTCTTTGACACCTTGACCTGGCCTAGGGCTGGATGTAGACATTTGAGTGACTGAAGGAAGCGAGGGGGTCTGGGGGCGAAGCCCCCAGGAAAATTTTATGTGACCATGCACTTTACACTGTTGGAAAACAAGGGCTTTGCCCTTGCCGACATTCTCTGGTACACCTTCGAAGGTTGTATATTTTATGTACTAAGAAGAGATATTTTACTTATAGTTGTTTCATGGACACTTTATTATTTTGAATAAATTGGGTCTAATTCTCGGCTATGGCTTTGCATCAGAGTTCAAGTTTACGAGGTTGCTACGTAGGATCATTGGAAACAGTGGGAAAAGAATCATCACCAATGTTTGGCAAGATAGGAGTAACCAGGATTTTGTAGTACAGTAATTTTCTAGGCCAGGTAATAAGCTCCAAAATGTCGGAGATATCCGAGCATGTTTCCCCGACATTTTTCAACTCCAAATTATTTGGTTCCACAAGCTCTGCTAAAGAAATCAGAGATGTCTGATCTGCAAAAAACTCGTAAGATTTAGCTGCTTTGTTGGCAAAAAAACAGTAGCAGGTCTCACATTGAAATATCAATTCAAGGACCAAAATCATGTTGATCATAACGTACAAGTTCGAGTGTTTTAAAAAGATATAAACACATAACACTCAGGTCACCAAAATAGAGAATTTTCAGGCAATTCATTGCAAGTTTTTACTTTATTTTTCACATGTATCTTTTATTGTATTACTACTCGAAAGGTATTTAATCGTTCTCAAATTATAAAGAGGATGCAAAACCAGGCTTTCTATAAACCAAAATATTAATTATCTATGATGAGCAAAAATAGGCGATGGCTTAGCAATGAAAAAAGATAAAGAATTTTTTCTTTTATATGTAAGGCATACCTTTCTTTTCTTAGAAAAACTGGAATTGAATCAAAATTTTTCGCAGATAAGATATCTGCGACATCTAGCAGATCACATGGGGCTAATAAAAAAGTAGGGGTCGAGAAATGTCGGAGAAACTTGCTCCGACATCTCCGAGTTTCTTACCTGTGCTAATTTATCTTTTCACATGAACGCTGTGGCTAATGGGATAACAGTCAGTTTTAAGAACTTAAGATGGACCCGAATTGTCTGTGACAATGACTGATGCATCTGCATCAGTTACATCCGTATGGACCGACCGTGTGACCTGCCACGTGGTGCTGGAAAAAAGTGATTGAAGCATCAAACTTCATAAAGTTTTTGGTGCTTTGGCGTCCCTTGAAAAAGTCCGCTGGGGGGCATAGTCCCCCCGGCCACCCCCTAGCCAGGCCGCCACTGGATGTGATCCTGGAAAACTTTGCAGCAGATCTTTTGCTGTCAAGGGATCAAAACATTGAGCGACCGTCCAAGCCGTTAGGAGTGAAGACGCTTGCTGAAGCAAAGCTGCAGCGCAAAAAATCCTTTCTTTTTCTCCTTCGTCCATTTCTATTTGCGCTTTACAGCAGGAAAGGGCCTAAATAACGCACATGTGAGGTCCAGCCCAAAGCAAAGGCCCGCCAAACTATGAAAGCCTCGTTTGCAATACGGACCGTGCTCGGTCACTCGGTCCCAGGAAGTTTAAATATAAATGTAAGAAGGTTTAAATTGCAAAAGTTTAAATATAGATGTAAGAAGGTTTAAATGTAAAAGTTTAAATACAAATGGACGAAAGTTTAAATGTAAAGGTTTGAATAGAAATATAGAAAGGTTTAAATGTAAACGTAGGAAAGTTTAAATGTAAAAGTTTAAATAGAAATATAGAAAGGTTTAAATATAAATATATTATGGTTTAAATGTACATGCGTTGGTTTACCTGTACATGTAATGGTTTAACTGTAAATTTACACAGTTTAAATATAAAAGTGTAAGTTTAAATGTAAATGTGAAAGGTTTAAATATTGCTACAAATGGGCAGCCATAATATGCTTCATACCGTTTTTGCTTTTTCAAATGAAAACGATCTGAAAGGTGTCGTGTAAATAGAGCCCAATCCGATGTGAAATGAAAACAGTATCGTGTAAACGGGGTCATAAAGTAGCTAAGGACACAGTGGGTGTGCAGGTGTTTCCTAGGCCTCTTTATAGCGGCTCGAGATATAGCTATGTCTGCTCCCTTTAAGATGATGTCTGTTCTTAGAAATCATTTCTCCCCTGTACGAAGAGGTAGCTAGCTGCATAGACTTCAGAGCAACTTTCAAGGCTCCCTTTGCTTTTGTTAATGACTTGACTAAACGGGCATTTTGTCTGCAGTTGCTAATCACTGTGTATTGGCGAGTCAATCGAAAGTAGCAGATCCTATTGTTACATCATCTGTCCTAGTTGCCTCACATATCTTCTCTGCAGCAAATATGAAAAACAGGCATCAACTTACTTGAATTTTTCATCAGTTGACTGGTTTTCGACTGCAGTGCACAGCACTTTCATTAATATACAAAAATTCACCTGTCACAGAGAGAGGAAAACATAGGCTAGAACTCTTAATCTATACAAACAATTTCTAGAAATTAAAACCAGAATTAGATAGTCATACCTTTGATATTAATAATAAAGAACTGTTTGCTATTGACTTGATCAACATTTATACCTTTGCAAGGGCAATATCTAATGACAACCTGCCTTGAAGGAAAAATACCAAAACAACTTTGCATCTGCGGCTCCTTACACACTGCTCCATTCTCATTTATATCTGTTTTTGTTGATCAAAACGCTGCCTGTTCACATTGCTCCGTTTTCAAATGAATACGGTATGAATACGATGAGCGTTCACACTGCTCCAGCAAAGCGGTGTTGTCAACCCTTCTTCAAAACAAAGCCTTTTGTTTAGCTGTCAGAAAGGTGCTATTCGCAAGTCTGAATGCCATTGTTATCAACAGCCTATTGTTATCAACAGCCAACTGGAAACGGAAAGTTTTCAAAATGCAATGTTTTCAAAATTATGCGTTTTCATTAGCGTTTTCGAAAAGCTTCGTCTTCACAGCCGAGCAATGTGAACCCAAGGCAACAACAGATAAGTTTTGCTCCGTCTTCATATGAAAACGGAGATGTGTGAACAGGGCTTAATAGTAAATCCGATTCCTCTATACTCTTTGCTGACTTGAATGAATTTACATACTTCGTTTATAACCTAAAAAATGGACCGTAATTACAACGTTAATAATACTATGAAGTAAATCATATTAGCCTTGCCGTTTATGCGTTTTAGTAACTCCCGGGGGGGGGGGTAACTACCATATGTGCAGGTACGGGATGTGCCATTTTTTGGGGTGCCATTTTTCGAGCAGAAAATAAATTTTAGGGTATCATTTTTGGTAAAATCACAGGTAGTCATAAATTTTGGGGTGTCATTTTAGAAAAATGACTCTTTAGGGTATTGATTTTGATTAAATTGCATTTACTTGGTTAAAATTTTGGATGCCTGTCACAAGTTTAGGGTATACATTTTCAATGGCCTGTAAATTTTGGGGTATCGTTTTCGCGAAAATTCATAAATTTTAGGATGCGATTTCAGATGTTAAATGGCACACTCCCGTCACCCGCCTATTGAAGTTACCCCCCCCCCCCCGGGGTAGTAACTTTAGAAACTTCTCCAGTGACTTTATTCTTCAACATCAATTAGCCCAAGCTAAATCTTTACTGATAGTTTCCACGAAATGAAACAAACTTACCGTTATGACCAATAACGCAGGTCCAATAAACGCCCAAATAGCTCCACTTTTGATAGAAAGCCAACAGCTACAAGAGATAAATTCAAAGCGATATTTCTAACATTTCAGCGCTTCAGTTGTCGATATTTCAGGAAATGGATAGGTTAGAGCAGAGACACCCAAGAGGCAGTATATTTCAGAATTAAATTTGGTATCATCTGGTATCATTTGGTATTGTAAAATGAGTCATAAAGTACACGACTCAAAATCATCCATATACAGAAATTGGAGAGACTTTTGTCTAGAAATGGTAACGGTCATCATACTATAAGGTTGATGGACACAACCATCTAGATATAAAAAGTTACGTCTAGACAGTTATGTCTAGATGGTCATGTCTAGACAGTCATGTCTTGATGGTTGTGTCTAAACGGTCATGTATAGATTGGTCATACCTATAGCTATAAACAGTTACGTCTAGACAGTCATGTCTAGATGGTCATGTCTAGACAGTCATGTCTTGATGGTTGTGTCTAAACGGTCATGTATAGATTGGGGTCATACCTATTTGGTCCTGTTTAGAGTCATGTCTACACAGTCATGTCTAGATGGCTGTTTCTACACAGTCAAGTCTAAATAGTAAATTCTAGACGGTAAAGTCTACACAGTCAAATCTAGACAGTAAAGTATAGACAGTCAAATCGAGACAGTCGAGTGCAAATTTGGACAGATAAGTCTAAACAATAAACTCTAGATGGTCATGTCTACTGGGTGACCCAAAAAAAACTTCACGAGCTAGATCATAACAAGCTCCCTGAAAGCAAAAGCTATTGCCAAATGCTTTCTATCATTGTTTAGTTGAAAGGCCTAGCTATCCTTTGAGATGTTGCATGGTCATTTTGAGCAATGATTACCATCCGAAAATCCAGATTCAATGAAAATTTTGAATCCAGGATTCCTCATTTTGAGTGAAATAATCGCCATCATTTTCCAGTAAACATTCTGTGAAAACTCGAAATAGCGATGCATTAGAAGCCGTCTGGGGAAACTTTTTGTTTGCAAAATGAGTGACCTGAATTCCTCATTGAAATTTCATGCTCCAAAGCAAAGTTTGAATTCACGTTTTGTCACACTTTCCAAAAAATGGACAGGATAGCGAGGGAATGGTCCAAGAAATGAATGAATTTCCATATTTTTGAAACTGTTTTTTTCGGACAGAACGCATATCTTAAACTGACCAAGCAACATTTCAAAAGATAGCGGAGCCTTTCAGCTACATGCTGACACCTTGTTTGTCTTCATAACGTTTGCTGTCAAGGAGTTATAGGCGATCTAGCTCGTGAAGTTTTTTTTGGGTCACCCGGTATATGGTCATCTCTGGATGGATATGTTAAGATGAGTCATGTCTAGGTGGTCATGTGTTGAGAGTAATCTTTTGATGTTAGTGTCCAGCAAGGAATGTCTTGACAGTCATGCCTAAATGGTCATACAAATCTAGACTGTCAAGTTTGGACAGTAAAGTCTAGACAATGAAGTCTAGACAGTCATGTCTAGATGGTTATGTCTAGGTTTTCATCCCTAGGTTGTCATGTCTGGACAATCATGTCTAAATTAAAAGTCCAAACAGTCAAATGTAGAGCGTCAAAGATAGACGTTCAAGCCCAGACAGTGAAAACTAGATGGTCAAGTCTAGACAGTAAAGTCCAGACAGTCAAATCTAGACAGTCAAGTCTTGACAATCAAGTCTAGATGGTATTGTCTATATGGTCATGTCTGGATGCTCATGCTAAGATGAGTCATGTCTAGATGGTCATGTCTAGACAGTAATGTTTGGATGGTTTTGTCTAAACAGTCAAATCTAGACTGTCAAGTCTGGACAGTCAAGCTTAGACAATCAAGTCTAGACAGTACAGCCCTGAAGTCTAGACAGTAAAGTCTACACAGTCAAATCTAAAAGTCAAGTGCAGACAGTCAAATCTAGAAAGTCAAGTCTTTACTATCAAATCTAGATGGTCGTGTCTATATGGTTATGTCTGGATGCTCATGTTAAGATGAGTCATGGCTAGTTGGCCATTTCTAGATGGTAATGTTTTGATGGTTGTGTCTAGACAGTCAAGTCTAGAAAGAAAAGTCTAGATAGTCAAATCTAGACAATCAAGTATAGACTGTCAAGTCTAGACAGTAATGTCTAGGTTGTCTAGGTGGTCATAGATGGTTGTGTCAAGACAGCCAAGTTTAGACAGTCAAGTCTAGACAGTAGAGTCCAGACAGTCAAACAATCTAGAAAGTCAATTCTAGACAAGCCTAGACAGTCAAATCTAGACGTTCAAGCTTAGACAGTGAAAACTAGACAGTCAAGTCTAGATAGTAAAATCTAGATAATCAATTCTAGACAGTCATGTCTAGATGGTCATATTGCTATGAGTGATGTCTAGATGGTCATGTCTGGACAGTCATGTCAAATCTAGACTGTCAAATCTAGACAGTAAAGTTTAGACAATCAAGTCTAGATAGTAAAGCCTAGACAGTCAAATCTAGACATTACAGCCTAGGCAGTGAAAACTAGACAGTCGAGTCTAGACAGTAAAGTATAGATAATCTAGTCTAGACAGTCTTGTCTAGATGTTCATATTGCCATGAGTGATGTCTAGGTTGTCATGTCTGGATAGTCATGTCTAGATGGTCATGTCTGGACAGTCAAGCCTAGATGGTCATATCTGGATAGTCATGTCTAGATGGTTCTATCTCTAGACAGTCATGTCTGGACAGTCAAGTCTAGATAGCAGGGTCTAGACTGTAATGTCTAGACAGTAAAGTCTAGACAATCAAGTCAAGACAGTCATGTCTAGGTTGTTGTCTTTAGACAGTCAAGTCTAGACAGTCAAATCTAGACAGTTAAGTCAGGACAATCAAGCCAACACAGTTATGTCTAGATGGTGATGTCTAGATGGTGATCACCATGTTTAGATGGCAATAGCAAAAGTTTAGATGGTAATTTCTAGACAGTCATGTATTGATGGTTCTTTCCAGATTGTTTTGTCTTTGCACCCATGTCTAGATGACTGTGTCTAGATGGTTGTGTTTATATGGTTCCGTGTAGACAGTCATATCTAAGTGGGGGTGAATAGAAAGGGGTGAAAAAATATGGATGACTCGACAGTCATGCCTAGATGGTCATGTCTAGATATTTATGCCTAGATGGCCATGTCTAGACAGTTTTGTCTAGAGAGGAGTGACTAGATGGAGGCAAAAAGAAATTGGTGACTAGATAGTCATGTCTATTTGTTAATGTCTAGACTATCATGTTTAGATGGTCATGTCTTGATGGTTGTGTCTAGACAGACATGTCTTGATGGTTGTGTCTTGACAGTAGACAGTCATGTCTAGATGGTTATGTCTAGAGGGTCATATCTACGTGGCAATGTCTAGACAATCACGTCTAGATGGTGGTCATTTCTAATGGTCATGTCTAGACAGTCATGTCTAGATGGCTTTTAAGTCGTATTAGAATATTTTCACTAGTATTTATGGACAAATTTGAAAGAAATGCCCTTTGCAACTTGCCTACTCTATTCATATCTCAACCAACCATACGTCATGGGTCAAGAGTCTTTACCACAGTGTCTGAGCAGAACTGCATTCATGATTTATTCAGGTTGGCCATATAGACCCTACAAGCATCGGTGGTTCTCTCTAAAAAGGCAAGTCTGATGTACTGATAAAGTTATCTGGACAAATGCCCTATTGGCATTGAAAGGGTTAGGATAGTAATAGCAAAGTTAGGGCAGAAATCGAATTGGAAGTCCAGATGAAAGTCTGTTTCGACCAGCATGCTTTGTATGTGTCATCTCTTTGTTGTTAACATATTCATGGGCCACAAATATGCTGTTGGCTGAAATAGATTCTAAAGCGAAGTAAAAGAATAGAGCTAAGCGTTCAATTATGAAATAGAATAATAATCTACATTATGCTTACAAATCATCAGCAACCAGATCATATCGTAGGATGCCAAAAGACACACCAACAATAACTAATGGCGATCCTAAAAGTAAACAAGAAAGCATAACTTCAGATTTTATAACACTAGAATGGCAGTGCCACGAAGAAAATCTTGCTCAAAACTGACCAAAAACAAATGGCTGACAATTTGATACTCTTTATAAAGATTTTCAACTCAGGCTTTTAAAAGTCTTTTCTAAAGTCTAGCTTTAGAGAGAAATAAACATTAGCTATGTTCATTACTCCTCAAATCATCTATCATTTGTTTATTCCAATTTCAATAAGTTATGAATGCAGCTGCAAGGTGAAGTGACTTTATTTCAACTTATAATGTCTATTCCCGCAATTTTACAGAAACAGGATTGCTGTGTTAAGATGTTCAAATTCCCAAGTAATTGTGCTCTTTCTGGAAGTGAGCTGATTCAAACGGTACTCAAATACTTACATCATCAGATTATGATAAAACGAAAATCCGGAATGTTCTGTCTGAAAGGCTACAGCCTTTAAAAGAGGGACACGTTTGTTTGCTTTGCTTCAATTTTTTAGTGGGCTCTTCAGGATTTCTAGCCACTGAAAGCTAATTCAGGCTCACCATGCATGCCATGCTGTTGAAGCATGGGACCCCTAGTTTGATTTCCTTTCCGAAGGACGACAAAGTGAGATGTGAGGTCAGGCCTCCGAGGTCACCCATCTAGAGTCTGACCTCACTCGACCGAGCTTAACTTCAGGTACCTGACGAAAACTTTTCAAGCCACTCGGCCACTCACTCCGTAAGCCAGTCTCAGCGTATCTCAACTTGACACTGTCCTGTGTAGAATTCTTTGACAACATAATTGGGAGACACGTCAATGTAAGGCTACTTGAAGATTTGTAAACGATCGTCGCTGTTTATCGTTTGATGATTTTCAGCGATAGTTGGCCACTTTAACTTCTGTATAAGGGCACCAGCAGCGGGCACACTTTACGTATGAAGAAAGATCAGGTGGATTTTCATCCATATTTTGCCTCAATGTTTCATTATCAACATGTAAGAAATCCTTCAAAAGTGAATTATCAATGATTAATATCAACATACCCCATCCGATGCAAAGATACATCCATTTCTTTAGATTCCGTGAAAATGCTTTTGCTACCATTATCCATATATAGATTCCTTCACCAAGCATCAGACAAAAGGCAGCCAGGAAGAAGTAAAATAAGCATATAGACACTGCCAAACAAAGATTCTGAAAAATAATTGGTCAAGGTCTGATGATAGACGACAGTACTTAAGTTGGTGTCCAAGGTGCATTTATCGAAACTCTTGCTTTTTAAGAGAGAAAGACCGACCACAGCTGTATTTAAAGGAACTGAGTCCATATAAATACTTTAGCGTTAACGCTGTCTTGAAATTTTGCTGACAGACCGCTGACGGCCCTTTGTTATAGCACAATAGTGCTAAAATCATTAGCATTGGGGACCAAAGGCTTCTTAATCCTAGCATTATCCTCGGGAATTTCTTTGGTTTAATTTCAATAAGGATTAAATGACAACTTTTGTTCAAAGATGAATTCTCAAAACATGCCATTTTGACCTTGAAACACTTTGACTTCATTTAGAATTTTCACAATGATATTGAGTAACGGTTGTTCATAGCAGACTTACTTGATTCAATCAGTGTATGTAGAACATTCCATCATTATCAAAACTCTGTGGCAGCTCGAAAAATTTATTATAACTTTACATAAGAAAAAAACTGAACAGCACTAAAAATGCAGAAAGCATATCAACTCACCTTAACTGGCAAAACTTTGTCCGAAATCAAGAAGAGAATATTCGCAAGGAGAAGAGCTACAGCTAAATTCAAGTGAAGTAGATTCCTTGTTGAGCGAAGAAGCTTCCTATAATAAACAAGAAAGGACTTGAGAGGTTTTCCGAGTAAACTGAAGCATGGACCAAGGAGAATCACGGCATATCTAATTAACTATTTGAAAAAAATTGCACGGAACTTCGAAATCTGAACGGTCATTTTAAAGTCATGGGTACAAAGCAAAAATGATGTGATAATTCTATCCCATAAATCATTTCAACGGTGTTCCTACAAGATAGGAATTAATATACAGCGAGCAATTGGACTGTTCAGAAGTCAAAGACAAAAGTTAGAGATGACTTCTCATACTTTCTACAAAAAGATGATGGAAAAATTTCGAGCACAGTATACTAGCCTTTTAAGACAAAAAGGCACATTCTGAGGTCTGAGAGAGAGAATAGCGAATGTTGCTTCACAATATTGCGGGCAACAAACATAGTTGTGAATTTCTGTGTATACATACAGATTCTGCTCTATCGATCTATCCTTCAACTCAGAATAATAAGATATGAAGGCAAAATGAAAATATGTAGACACCTGCAGCTTATGGTCTAATTTATGTAACAAACTGGGCGCTCCAAAAAACTTCACTTTTGGCAGGCTACTATATATAGAAACTGCACTGATTTCGAACATTTATGACTTAATCTTTAGCTAAAATCCAGAATTAGATTCTACCATCATTTGTATATGTTCTTCTTCTGTTTCTGAGTTGTGAGCGAGTTTCTTATATTTTTCACTTTCAAAGATAGGAAAACGATAAAAAAAAGACGTCGATCAATTTTCTACAGACTCAAAATGAGTCAACAGAGAGAAAACTCTTCGTGGTGATTTGGGGATTCGAAGTAGTTATTTTTGATTTGCTACTCGAGCCACTCTAATGGTGTCTACGTACAAGGTCGCCAGGGTTAACAGCAACATCTGGAGCAGTGACGGCATGAACAGTGTATAGTTTGAACCGTACATCAAGGAAATATTAAGACAAAGGCTACCTGGTTGTAAAGATAAATACAAAAACCCCTCACCTCAGAATAATGAGAATTAGGACCGTGACCATGAGACATACAGCGGATACCAAACAGCCAACCAAACTAACAATTGTCAGTGCTTGCTTATGTGCCACAGGAATCTGTCGAAAAAAGAATGGTACATTATTCTGCTAGCAAGAGTGCTGCGAAGGAAATCAGTAACAAAACAGAGTGAGCCAGAAGAGCGTTCCCACCATTGAAAATAAATAGCACCAAGAGCAATTCATGAGTAAGAATGAATCGAGCTTCGCTTGACAGCGGACAGATTAAAGTATTTCAAAAATTTTACGCGGTCTTATAAGCACTGGTGAAATAGGTAAATTCGACTTCACCACAGTTTCAAGGTTGCAAAATGCTAGAAAAAGGCTACAACACTTGGTCAAATCATGAAGAAATATCTCGCACAGAACAATAAAGAAGTTACAATATTCCTTATAAGTCCAGAGAGAGGGAAATGCATTTTACATGATGTCCTGTGTTCCGTGTGGGAAGCTTCCTTACGATCTGATCAACTGTTTTGAGTCCTTTTTCATGCATTTTTTAACCAAGAAATTTTCGCAAAGTTGGATCTAATTATATTTTCAGTCCTCGTAAAAGCGCGGAAAAAAACACAAAAGCATTTTGGTCGTTTGGCTCAATCTTCTTTCTAGCTCACTCGGTACCGTCCACAAATTAGTCGAGGTCAATACGGTCTCGGCTTCTTTTAATCAATCGAAATCAGCTGTCACAGAAGTGAAGACCATTTGGGACACCCGGTACATTTTCTAGCTTCTGTCTCAAATATCACACACAAAATGGAACAGTGCCTCTCAAATTTAAATCACAAATTGTACTATGTGCATACTGACCGGTTGTGTGTTGTAGAGGACAACATAAAGCCCGAGGTCTTAAAAGGACAGAACGAGCTTGCGAAGTCTGTGCATTAAGACCGAGGGCTTGATATTTCTTGCGCAACGACACAAACGTTAAGTATGAGTTTTATTACCTTATGGCCTCTAATTTTGGCTCATATCATTTAGTCAAACACATTTTGTTGCTGTCATGTTGTTTGAGTTCATTGCAAAATCTCATAGGCCTAAAAGCAGTTGCGATGGTGACAAAAACGCGTCCTTGTGTCGTATTATACAAGGCTACGGGAAACCCGCGGGAAATGTGCGATTAACCAAGAGGAGTACCAGGGCTCTGTGTTGCCTCGTTTTTCAGTGAAACTTCAGTAATAAATTTGTGTATTTACCTTTTTGGTCTTTGAAACTCTGAACAGAACAGCAAAATCAGTAAGATGATTACAATGGCAAACTGTATGAGTTGTATTTGATTTGTGAACAACACACCCTTTTGTTGACCAATATCCGCCAGCTGATGGATTGCTGAGAATAAAAATATACGAGTTAGCTCGGAATTTCCAGTTCCTTTTCATGAATTCGATTACCATTTCATGATGCTCCAATTTTCCCTTGTACAATTTTTATTTTCTTCATGTAGCGCAAATTTTTGAGACTGTTCACAACAATCAAAATATTCACAGTAGCAATGTACTTAGGCTCTGTTTATATGGAGAAAATAGCCTCAGCTACCCGAAGCTATTTCTTGGTGAGGCTATTTTCAGCTTCAGTTTATATGGGAGAAAAATAGCCTCGGCTTGCTGGGACTATCTTAATTTGTCACCAAATTTGACAATATGACAATGAAAATGATGGTATGTGCTTGCGCAGTATCTGCAATTTTGCGTCAGTGAAGTGAGGCTATTCTTGCTTGTGTTTATATGAGAAAAATAGCTTCACCAAGCCGATATATCGGCTCGCTCAGGTGAGATATCGGCAGTCAAAAAGAACCTCACCTGGCTGATACTATTTGCAATACTCATATAAACGCCAAATGAGAATCACATTAGTTTGTATAGGATGCCGATATCTCGGCTTGGAAAATAACCTCGGGAAGCCGAGGCTATTTTCTCCATATAAACAGAGCCTAAATTATTGAAATTTGAGTCCAAACCGTTACCCAAAGAAGACAAAAAGTAAAAGAATCTGTTCACAGGGTTCATCTAAATATTTTATCAATAAAAAAACATTTTTAATAAACCATGATTCTCTTCTTACCTCTCATTGACCTTCCAAAACACGCATTCTGGTTCAGTGGCATTTGGTTTCTTTAAATGTGTCAAAACTATTTCAACTGGCTCGGCTAATTCACCAACAGGGTGCGGATAAACTGTGGTAGACAGGACTTTGCTGTTCACTGAAGCATTCCTATAAAAAGTTAATAACATAAATTGCTTTGCTTTTAAACCATTACGACTCGTAGCAACTGCAAGAACAGCCACGGCGTTATACGCAATAAAACTATTTTCGTACGATTAAAATCCCATTAAAGTTGCTTAAAGAAGAGCAACCTGCGCGTGCGAGTTTTGGAAGCAAAATTTTTCAGAGAATGTCCAAGAAGAAGTTTTGTTTCTCGAACAATAATATAAAGATTATCATGCACTCTATTCACAATGCCTCATTCGTCGTGAAATGATATGGAGCTAAATCCCAAAAGCGTACATTGCTCTCAGAAATACATCAAAATAGTTTGGTACATATATCTGCATTAAATAGGGATGGTGTAGATTTCTTGTTGTGCTGGGATTTTGCACCATTCGCCTCGAACTAAAACTAATTGTGAGTAAGGTGCATACATCGTCATATTTTTGCATTAAGTAAATTGCTTCCTATAGTTTAAAAATTGCACTATTGCCTGCGCTGTCAATAATATCAATAACACGCAAGTCAGATACAAATAGGTATCAGTCTTTAAGAAGACACGAAGCTGGATATAAGGCAGCAAGTTACATTTGCAGTTTTATACAGCGTTGATAAAAAATCTCTTCATTTGCACACAAGGCAATGCCCGGGAGGCAATGACTGATCTTTGACGATTTCATTATTGAAGTTCAACTTTTGAATTAACTAGATACACTTCTGCCTTACGTGAGCCAATTCCACAGTAATTTCTTGCTTACTTAACTATCATTCCTAAACCGTTATGAAGATATATCGGGTGAAAATTAAAACGACTTTCACCAAAACAACGCAATAAAAGTTAGCAAGATAATTTGATCCACATACTTTATCTTGGAACTTGCAGTCTCTTCAGCCATTTCATAAAATGCATCGTACACTATTGATATGATGGTACCATTTCCTGTGGACAAAATATCCTTCAATAAATCTGGAATGGAATAACCTTCCTGCTGATACCAAACAGGCATCTTATCTATTTAGGATTCTGCTGTAGTTTTCTTATATAAGAGACTTTGTAAATTTAGGCTTTTAATATTATGGCTCTTATGTTGTAGTTCTTCTTTTTCCTCTTTTAAAGCAACTCCGGTTGAAGAGCAACCCTCCTTAATAAAATGAAGATTAAAATGAAAAAATGAAAATGGAAAAAAAAATTTTCATAAGAATTCAGGTATACGGACAGCAAGGTGGAAATTTGCCTCACATTTAGGAAAGCAGAAGGAGAACTGAAAATTGAAGTTTTCGAGATTTTTAACGGTTAGGATAAGTATCGTAAGCCCTCGAATAAGCCCCCACCTTCGAATAAAGCTTCCCCTCGAAGAAGCACCAACCCAAAGATATATTTGTGAAAGAAGCCCCCATGGAGGGGGCGGTTAGTGGATCAAAAAGTGTCTGTTTTTCAAGCGAATATACTTGATTTTCTTCTTTGACTGACTGTCTTCACCTTTTCAGTCTTTTCAACGTACAGCTTGAGCTTAGATATTTCCCCTACTGCTGTTTTAAGCATACTGACTAGCCTCAAACTAAACGAGAAATTTAGTCTTCGTGATATTCTTGGCTGCTGCTACATAACCTAATAATTAGCCACAGCCAAATAACCCCCCCCCCCCCGAATTAACTCCCATTCCAAAACATTTCTTGCGAAAGAAGCCCCTAGGGACCTATTCGAGGGCTTACGGGTAATTTTGATTGTATAGGAGAATTACGGATGTTTTTTCATGCAAACTTGCGGCAAAATTACAAAAATTAATAGAGCTTTTCAAGCACCAATGCACGGGTTTTGAATAATGGAGCTTGAATTTTGTGAATTTCTCGAACTTTAGTCTACGAGGCACCATTAAAACTTTCTCCTCCTTGATTCCAGCCTTATACAAAAGTCAAATTTATGTAATATGAATCCTAATTTTGCAAATAATTATCATGTCACTTGAAACCCCAACGTTGTCCTGCCCGATTCGAATTTTATCGCGTGCGTGATCATGTGAACTTTTTATTTCTGGAATCATGTACCAACGATTTGATCCCAGGGCTCAAAATTCAAGATCCTCTCGACAGGCATTTGACAATAAATTGTCAGAAGTGGGATTCGAACCCACGCCCACAAGAGTGGACTGCGACCTGAACGCAGCGCCTTAGACCACTCGGCCATCCTGACATGCAAGAACCTGGCACGTGCTTGGTTTATTGGGCCTTACCAGACCAATTTTCATTAAAATTAATCAACAAATTTCCTAGTAGTTTTCGAGCTTTCTCAGAAAGAGATGTAAACCTATCTTCGATAATATTAGAGCGGTGAGATAAATTTCAGAGAAATGAATTTTCACATCTCAGCCTTTACATAGTCTAACTTACTGAAATTGTTGACTTGACGACTGTAAGTTTCGGCACACTTTAGGACTTCTCACTGATGCAGAGAAAGCCCAGTGGTAGAGGATACACGTTCATATATATAATACAAGTGTACCCCTCAAAATGGTAGGTTTTTTGCAAATAAAGCTTCTCTAAACAGATTTTGCTAACAAATACTCTCAAAGGCCCCGTTCACCATGCTCCGTTTTTGTAAAAAAATGGAGAAAAAACCCCTCATTTTGGTGAAAATGTTAACACAGATCTGCACATAAACGCCACAAAAAGGGAGGTTTTTGAAAATGCATTTGATCACGTTTGAGCGCACAAAAACGGACGTTTATCCTCCGTTTTCGTACAAAAACGAAGTAATATGAATGGTTAGCCTTGATGCAACAAAAACGCATCATAACAAAACGGAGCAGTGTGAACGGGGCCTAAGGCAACTGATGGAGATCACAGAAGGGAATCAAGGACCAGTATTCATCTTCGATTTCAATAAAATCAAAAAACGCTAACGCTGCTGCTCTCCTTTTTTGTATCAATAAATGTTGATGCCATGGTTAAATAGATGTGACATCATCTGAGAAATAGATGCAGCATCATCTAAATCTTTTTATGTCAACAATCTAAAAATGTGCAATCAAACAAAAACATTTATGTTGACGATACAATCGGAAGCACGATAAGCAGATCTATCTTTGATGATCATAACAAATAACAAAAACAGATCCTAACGGCTGTGACAGCTACACCAATGTTCTAACGGTCTCTCCTGAGGGAGACCCAGCTAGCTTAGTCAAAAAGATATACCGGATGAGTGAATAAAAACTCAAGGAGTTTGAAAAAATCTCGCCCCCTGAATATCAAAGCAATCATATTGAAACTGTCTTGTCTTATTACCGATATCTCCAATTAGGTTCAGTAATTTACCCGGTTTTAATCGGTCATTCCTGCCCATCGAAAAAGGTGATTTTCTGCAGAAAACCCCGTTCGAAAACCTGCCAATATGAGTGAAAACAACAAGCAAGGTTTCTCTTTGTTCTCCGTCTTAGCAATAATGACTCTTGGATGTGTTCATGTACTTGTCCTCATGGGAGAATGGAGTCCCCCGGAATAAGTTATTCGCACTGGGGAAAACCTTTCAATCCGCCAAGAGGAAAGCACGCGCTAAAGCGTGCTGAAAGTCATTGCTGTGAGGTAAACACATTAAGGAAAGTTGCTTGCAGTTTTAGCACGTTTTTTAAGGTTTCTCAAAGGGATCTTTCCTAGAAAATCGCTTACAGAATCTGAACGGAGTGACCGATCTTAGCCAGGAGAAATTTTAAAAATCATCAAACATGTTGGCTATTAAATCAGATAATGCAAAATATAATTGCTTATATACTCGGGGAGCAGTAGCCTTTTAAACTCCGAGTCTTGTTTCGACTCACCCAGCAGATGACACTACTACCTGAACCGAAATAAAAGCTGACAGATTTTGGTATGGTCTTTAGTAAAATAGATATATTCACTAAACATTTATTTTGATGCAAGAAGATTTAAGATTAATAGGCGAGGATTAGACGGAAAAATAATTTATCTAGGTTTGTATTTGCTGGTGCTACAGGTGCTCAAGAAGCCCTCTGATGTATGTATGACTGAATTTCAGCGTTGATTCCAAAATTTTGTTATTTTGGTTATGAGAAAATCATATTTCACCACACCATACCATTTGCTAAGAGTCTGATCTGCTAGGTTTGAAATACTGAGTGGTTGGAATACTTCTTTAATCATGCCTAGGAGATCATGCCTAGGAGATAGGGCGGAACTTCCTTGTATTTGCCTCTTGGAAGGAACAAACTGAAGCTAATAAAATTTTAACTGACAGCAAAGCCTCACCTGCTAAAGAACCCTTAAAAATGGCTGGTGGTAATTTGATACTTTCATTCACGTTGAGCTGGCTTGATTGGTCGGGAAATTTGTAACCAGTAAATCCATCTGTTTCTACAACGGATACTTCCATGTCTAAAAAATAGAATTCAAGAGATAATACACTGTCACCCCAATTTCCATATTGAGCATCCAACAAGAATGAGAACGTGCGTACGTTCCACTCTCACTTGTGAGCAGTTCATTCAGCAAACGTTTGCATTGTACCAGTGCAGTCTTGATCCATCACGAATTTGTTACAGTTAAGCGGCTACACAACTCCAGAACTGGACTTTTGCCCCAAGTCTATTTCTTCATCTGTAATAAGTCTATCTGAAAGTTGAAGACAAAATAATTCGCTCCTCCCTTTCCCAATTTTTTGATGAAATATAGACTTGGGGCAAGTCTTTTCCAGAATGGCATTATTCTAAACCTCGAAAGAATAAAAGTTGACCAATTAGCAACGGAGGAACAATGTAAACATGACACAGGGCTAGAGGGCTATCCAGGCCAACTTCCACTTAGTAGAATTTTCCAGGCGAACAGAGTTTTACACAATAAAATGAACGTTATAGGTAACATTGATACCGGTACGATGTAAGTGGAAACGTAGAGTTATGACGATGAGTCCCTTGTATCCCTGCGGTAAACCTTGCCCGAAGCGCCATCATCAAGTCAAAGAGCACAGGGCAACAAGAGACTCATCGTCATCAATCTAGTGGAAACGTAGTCTCCACCACTCAATTTATTGTCTGTTACAGCGCTGATACAAAAGTATCAGAAGTATCATACTTCTCAGTTACAGAGCTGATACATAATATTTCATATTTCATATTTCATATTCTAAACACATTTATACAGGGTACAAATTCAATAAGTATATTGTTTTACAATTTGGCCCTGCCACATAAAGGAGTGACATTTTTTTTTATCAATTAAAAACAACAATATCTAACTACAATTACATTAAACTGTGACATTCATGGCTAGAAAAGACACGAGGTCACCGGGTCCTCACCATGAATGTGGACCCGGGTCCTCACCGGGTCCTCCTCAACTGAAAGTTACTACAACAAACAGAAAAATTTAAGTGGGAAGACAAAAAAGGAGAGGGTGCTGCTGCTATATCTCGACATCAATTCAACCTTGCCGAGACCCTGATGAAGGAAATGGTTGCTTCTAATATCATTCTGTTTGCAACTGTACTCAAATTCCGATCACCAAACAAGAGTAGAGGACAAAGTTCTTTCAGATTTACATCGGCAACATTGAATCATCGATATCTGAGAGTTGGTCAAAGAGATCTTGGCGCAATATGCTGTATAGGAGGCAGTGACTAGAGTGGCATGCAGGAAAGATGTCAATAAAAAGCAGGGAGTGACATGCAGGAAACATGTCAATAAAATCTTCTTTCCGTTCAAAAAGGACGATCAATGAAAGATATTCGAATTTGAATCCAAAATTTCCCCAATCTCTGTATTGCTTGACCCAGGTTGGGTATGCGCTAGCCATGTGTCTAATGAAGTGAAGGTGTCACTTGGTCGATAAAATGAAAGAATGAGCATTACATTTCTTGGTGGTATCTGCAGTGGTTCAGGACAAAACAAATAAAAAAGGCCAATTGGTTTTGTATTTGCCAAACAGCCACCGTCATCTGAATTTCCTACAAGAAGCCAAAAAGCTTCAAGAACTACATAGCTCATAGTTTCCTGAAAGCAAATATTATGATTATAAATATGAACAGTCTTTTAGGGTGCTGCATGGTCAGCTCAAGTTAGGCCTGCGGTCCGGAAATGGCTTCAAAAATATGGCAATTCGTTCAGTTCCCTGACTATTCTCTCATGGAGCATGAATTTTGAATGAGAAACGGGTGTAAATCATTTTTGGAAACAAAAAATTTCGCCAGACAAATTCAAATGCAACGCTTAAAGGTTAAGCTTTTAAAAAATGCTGACTGGAATAGGATGGCGATAATTTCGATAATTTAGTTTTGAATTTCAATATGACTACTTAAGAAGTAGAATGTGATAGATATTTCACGATAGAAAAACTTTACTCTGAAGACTTTTGGGGGGCAACTGCCCCTTGACGCCCCCCCCGCTATATACGGCCTTGCTAGTTATGATCTACCTCTTGGAGTTTTTCGGGGTCAGCCAGCTGTGAAACAGTTTTCAAACTCAGCAGCCTTTGTGCTATGAGAAACAATGCAAAGATGCATGATTTTTCCAAATATGGCTCTGGATCCACAGGCGTCACTTACTGAAATCGTGTACAAAATAGGATATTGTTTTGGCAGTGTGGACTCAATAGTATTTTTATCGCCTCTCCAAAAAAATGCAATGGGAAAGACTGACCTATCCCAGCTGAAGATATTGGCATCACTTCTTTTCTTCTCCTTCTTTTCTTTCGCTCTACTTTAAGCATAGATGCAATATTTCTGCCAAAATCATTCATTGTCTGAACAACTTCAAAGCTATTTGGCGGTGGCTGCAATGAAATAAAATCTAAGGTGTAAATAACAAATAAGATCAAATTATTCTATTACAGTTCTCAAAAGATGATAACACATGTTTTCGTCACTATTTTAGGCCAGAAAGTTGCATTAATTTTGACTGAGAATGGCATTGTTTTTGCAAGTGTTTTGCAGCATAGCATTTCAGGGGGAACTGCACACAGCTTCAAAAAAGAAGATCTGGTCAAGAAGCAGCGAAGTATCAAACCTAATCGTGGTTCTTCAGCAAAGCATTTACTAACAGAAACTGGTGAAAGGCTATCAAGATGCAATTGCTTTTTCACGCAGGCGGGGGCGGGAATGGGGGCCGGCTCGTTACTAATTAGGTACAACCACTGTGAATGGAGCTTTGGACGATTTCTTATATGCTGTTACATGTAAAAAATGCTATTATTATTGTAAACAGATCGAGTTGTTGTGCTTGCTTGTTCCAACAGATCTATTGATATGGTACAGTGCAGCTTACCGTAAAAGCTCCATTAAGCACCCCTCTCTATTAAGCCCCCCTCTCTAATAAGCCCTTCCCCTCTGAGTCAAAATTTGAATAAGCCCCTTCTCTATTAAGCCCCCCCCCCCACTTATACAAAATTCTAGAATTTGCCAAATATTTTCCATTTATTTAGCTATTCAACCTTGCATGTTACTTTTAGTAAGGTTTGGGATAAAAACTGCGTGGAAGTTATGTATTTGAGACGTCAAATTTCATGTTGATTCCGCAAAATATGGGATAAAAGAACTGCAAAGCAACCAAAGATAGCCTTGTCACTTGATGTTATGAATAGGCCCCCCGGCTTTAATAAACCTCTGAAAGGTCCGAAATTAAATAAGCCCCCCCCCCCCGGGGGCTTCATAGAGCTTTTACGGTAGTCAATACCAGGTGACCCAAAAAGCAGCCTGAGCTATATAATTACTGGCTGTCTGAATTCGAGAGCGATGGACAAATGCTTCGTTCCACTGTCAAGGTGAAAGGCTTGGGTATCTTCTGAGACGGTACATGGTCACTTTATGCCATGGTAATTGTCCAAACATAGCGTGGAGATGGATTTTGAATCGTCCGGGGAAATCTCTAGTTTGCAAAGTGATTGATCTCTGCTCCTTATCCCAGTTATGTGTTACTAAACAAATTTGGAATTCGGCTGTTTTCAAATCTTCGAAAAAATTATTTGAAATAGGAAGAGAAAGTCTGAGAAATGAATGGATTATCATAGTTTTAAAACTTGCTTTCGGATTGTAGTCATTACGTAAAGTGGCGAAGCAACATCCCAAAAGATAGCTAAGACGTTCAGCTAAATGCTGATATCGTGGTTGTGTTCGTAACATTTGCTTTCTGGAAGTTAGCATCCCCTTCCCCTGACTCATCAATTTGTTTTGGGTCACCCGGTATTAAATCACATGCCACACG
Organism: Aurelia sp. 3 sensu Dawson et al. (2005); assembly: GCA_964020215.1. Taxonomy (NCBI): domain Eukaryota; kingdom Metazoa; phylum Cnidaria; class Scyphozoa; order Semaeostomeae; family Ulmaridae; genus Aurelia; species Aurelia sp. 3 sensu Dawson et al. (2005). The sequence continues at coordinate 2,949,470 of OZ026583.1, read as the reverse complement.
AACTAATCAGTAGTCCGGGGGGGGGGGTAACTTCAATAGGCGGGTGACGGGGGTGTGCCATTTAACATCTGAAATCGCACCCTAAAATTTATGAATTTTCGCGAAAACGATACCCCAAAATTTACAGGCCATTGAAAATGTATACCCTAAAATTGTTACAGCCATCCAAAATTTTAACCAAGTAAATGAAATTTGATCAAAATCAATACCCTAAAGAGTCATTTTTCTAAAATGACACCCAAAAATTTATGACTACCTGTGATTTACCAAAAATGATACCCTAAAATTTATTTTCTGCTCGAAAAAAGGCACCCCAAAAAATGGCACATCCCGTACCTGCACATAGTTACCCCCCCCCCCCGGGTCATTAGTTCAAACGACGTTACCTCTATTGTTTCATTAGAGCCAAAAGTATTCGTGCCTAATTTTTTTCTTCTCTTCTTTTCTCTCCAGTCTTGTTTGATAGATTTTAAAAGCATTGAGCAGTTTCTGAGGAAGTTCTAAAAATTGATGAAAAGAAATTACTGTGAAAGGATGTTTACATATCGAAAAATGAAGTTCTTTAACGCAAACACTATAGCTCTGCTGCTAAAAGCAATCTTTACGTTCTGTTGCGAACACTGATTAACATATTTCATGCTAAGAACCTTTGACGTATGCAAAGCTTTGTCATTATCTAACGAGTGTCCCAAAAAACAGTTTCCCGATTTTAAGGTATCATTGTCACCTTCAAAGTCGTTGGGAATAATTTTCAGAGCGCAGTACGGTTTGAACTTTAGGCCCATTTCAAATTGTCGAGAGCAAGCAATTGGCTTCAAATCAGGAAGGAGAAGATAAACAACGAACCGAAGACTAGAAAGGTAACAAAATGCATTTATTCATTTAGGAACATTTAGGCCAAGTATTGTGGACACGATCAACACCCAAATCGTGTCCACAACACCCATGATTGAGCCAACATATGGAAAAAAAGCTGACATTGACCTTTCTCCATCTTATGGCATAAAATCAAAATCAGAAGCTCAATGCCTGTCTCAATGCTCAATCTCAGGAATAATTCAGTTATCACTTTTATGATTGTTCACCTGGAATCGGTAACTGCCATGACAAATGAAAGCTGTTTTGTGACGACAATTGAAATTAGACAAATCGGTATTCCGCAGAACAACAGACAGATTAAGAAGGCTTTGTGACAACTTTCTTCAAATGTCGTTTCATCCTTGCATTAGCCTTGCAGCAGAAACGGAAATACTCCTTATGAGCCATGGAGTTGAGTTAGACTCATTCTGGACGTCTCTTACTTCGCTCTCCATACTGATTTGTCGCCTCAACTGAAGCGATAACAACAACAATAACAACAAGCAAAAGTAAGTGGGACGTATGCAATGAGTCTAGGATCGAGGTTAGTTTCTTCATCTGGAAATCTGGATATCTGAGATGCAACTCACATAATTTGCAGCTAACGCCATAAACAGCAAATTTCACACTGTGCAGCTTTTGTCAACTTACCTTCATGTAACTTTTCTCGTTTAATCTCATTCGCCTTTTAGTCGTCTTCTTAAGCATTTTAAGCCCTGTGAAGAAAACGATAACCATGTTTGTAACTTTCATAAGACATAGAAATTAATGCATGTGAGTTAAGGAATGAACATTTTTCCAGACATGGTTTCTAAATGCATGGTACAGAGATTCGGATGCAAAAAAACGAGAAGATATAGCACACTGAGGTGTTTCTGACTTACGTCGTCATCAGAGTGTGACTTAAACGTCACCAGTTTAAGTCACACTCTGATGAAGACGTAAGTCAGAAAGGCCTCAGTGTGCTATATCTTCTCATTTTTTGCATCCGAATCTCTTTACCATTTCTCGTTAAGTACCTTATCTACCAAAGTCATATCAATAGAGGCAGTTGAAAATTTTATTCATACTACGGAAATCACATCTGTCTTTACATAGAAAGCTTACTTCTTTGAAAGAAAGCAACCTCCAGTCCTTAATCAGCGCACCACACACCAGCTTCTTGTAAACATTACATGTTTCTTTCGTACTCTGTATCTGCTCTATGCCCCGATATAATTACCATCGAAAGTACACTCTGGTCATTTCCCCAAATCCTCCATTTTACATAATGCACTAGAAGTAATCATAGACCTTTTCGCTATTCTACAAAGAATCTGCTTTGGCGCTCCCTGGTCTGGATCGAGTGTTATCTTTACATTTCTATACGCGAGGTTTAATCGAGTGGAACAAGGGCAGATTTTGTAATATAATAATAGCGAAGGCAGACAAGAGAAATTCTCTCAAGCGGAAATTCAAAACAAACGAAGCCGCAAAGTTGCCCTGAAACCAGTACGGCAAACTCTCGTTTGGTGCGGGCGAAGGGAGATTTTTAAGAGAAGGTATGTGCTTATAACGAAAGAAGATGGGTAAATCTAAAGCTCTGTCTCGCAGATTTTGTTTATTTGATTCAGGAACTGGGGAGTGACTGCGTACATCTGAGCAATAAATATGCAAAAATTGTAATGCCCTCTGCTAGGTTTCCGAATCAAGTAAACAAAATCCGGGAGACAGAACTTTAGATTTACCCATCTTCTTTCGTTATAAGCATATACCTTCTCTTAAAAACCTCCCTTTGCCCGCACCAAACGAGAGTTTGCCGTACTGGTTTCAGGGCAACTTTGTGGCTTCGTTTGTTTTGAATTTCTGCTTGAGAAAATTTCTTTTGTCTGCAGACGCTAATCCCTTTGAATTGAGGTGTGAAGCAAATCAACTGATGCTATTGTATTACAAAATCTGCCCTTGTTATCGAGTGGTCTAAGAGCGTCTTTCACTATCGTGCACATTCGAAAATTCTTCGAAATGCATAAATACATCTTTTCTATTCAGATTCTATCTCAAAATGGCAACAAGGCAAAATGGCTATGGATCTATATTGTGTGCTATATGAACAAATACAGTATACGTGAAACAATTTTTCCAAAAATGGACTATATATTAATCCTTTATGCGTAAATCCCGAAAACTGATTAAATTCTTAAAATCAAACTAGAAAAATAATACCGTTCCTTATACCGACATCATGAAAACGATACCCTTCCATGTGGCATGTCCAAAGTGTCCAAAATATACATAGTTTCCCTTCACGAACTTCTCTGTTTAAAAGTGGCCATTTCATACACATAATACAGGTACAATGAATGAGAACAAGCAGCCGAACGGCTCCAACACGGAGGCAACAATTTGTAAAGCTTTGGAAGTTGCCAAAAATCTACAATCGCAACGAATATGGAGACATTATGGATAGGGGATATCTGGCTGAAATTTTTCCAATTGAAATCCAACAAATGTATTAGGTTTTGAGAATTTAAAGTTGAAACCCCTTGGAAGCTGACCAGGTCCCAATGGCCTGAGTCTAGGGTAGTTCTCCTTACCCAAAAATATCTACGAATTATATTCAAGCTGGAAAGGGGCTACAATACATGCTATTTGATGATTTGTGCCGTATTTATCACAACATATTCTTGAAAATTCAATATTGGTGTGATTCGGCATCCCTCCCAAGAATCTGTTGTCAACTGGAGATAAATCAACAGTCTGACAACCACAGTAGAGTCCTTCATGCAGGCGTAAAGTTGTCTTTTACTCTTCACAGCTATTGACGTCATCCCCATTGAAAGCCCGAGACAAAACGCGGGTGACACAATTGCTCATGTAGCACGGGAAAGTCCTGTTCCGTGAATAAAGGAAAGAATTACAAGGCATGATCACACACACACACGCAAACTACTCTCCTCCGCGAGGTTTCTTAAAAAAAATTACGCAAAATTACGGACCACAGAACCATGGACCACGGAATAGCGGAACTAATAAAGAAAAACATTAAAGAAACCTCGCGGAGGAGAGTACACGCAAACACTCATACTCACTAGATTTCGTTTCTCTGATTAATATCTTTGTTTGTCGTTTTACTTCTTTTAATTTCTTCTTAGTTTCTTTAATCTTTTGTTTATCCTTTTTTTTATTTCCTTTTCTTTTACTTTTTGCATTACCATTCTTTATGGCTTCTGAAAGGAAGTTATACCATTCTTTATATTTTCTGAAAGGAAGTTAGTTAAAGTATTTGAAGCATATTTCAGTATGGGTTTATTTCATATCTGACGCAGGACTCAACAGTAATGACTAAGAAGACAAATACTTTCCACTGCCACTTGGAAAGAAAGTCGTAAGAAGAAACAGACTTTAACAAGTCTGGGAGAGTTTGATCCAAAATAGATTTTACCTCTTGTAGATAAAAAGGATCCCAGTAAACTCACTCTTTCCATACCCATACTGAAGAAGATGAAAGTTAACTTTGTTCAAATTATGACCCTCTTTGTGTTAAAATTGATCATGGGGTTTACCATAAGAGTGTGTGATTGTCGGTCCAAGAAAGTTTGGTATTTCAAAACAATGGGGCCTATTGATGCTTGGAATTGGGGCAACAGTTTTACAGTAAAGTCATAAGCAGGGCCACACCAGGACATGATACAGTATGTACCATCATGTTTAGTGCTGCCATGTCTACTTGGCAACGGAAAGTACTGTATGCTTAGCTGCTAAAAAATTGAGTGTTAATTCAACTTGTTCGATTAATAAAGAGCCTCTTCATTTAGTCAAAATTCTCCTTGTTTGCTGATAAAGAAGCTGGTGAATTAAAATATTCACAAAAATGTGCATGAATTATATTTGCACGGCTTGCTTGCAGAAAAGTATAGTAATTTTAAATGTTGAAAAAATTGTTCAAATGTGAACTAAAGTATGTGCTAAATCCTCTACACCTTGGATAAATGACAATAGAAGCCATTCATCTTCTGAGAAACAGAACACATGCTCATATTTTAATCACCAAACTGACACAAGTCCTTCCTAATGAGTCCGGTTCGTTCTCAATGATATTGCATAGTTTGTCTCACAGAGCAACGACGTTGCTCTGTGAGACAAACATGCAATATCATTGATGTTTCTAGTCTTCTTCAAGCATGCTCACACTCAGAAACAAATTCCAAACCAAACTGCACATAGCTTTGGAAGAACATGACTAACTTTTATGAACTGAGCGATCATATCAAAATTTGCCTGCTGCAAACAAATAATCAATGACTCATTGAAAAGGTCACAATCACTCCATGACCACTTATCACCTTGGCAAACACAAAAACGTTTTCTGGCGCACACAGCAAATACAGGATAACCATTACTCAGAATATCATTTATTTTCAGTTAATCAAAAGGATGTGTTGTTACTTGCTAGTTTACAATGTTCTTCTCATACTGTATATAAAACATCTTTAATGATTAATGTTTCTTTCCCTAACATCACAACTTCCATTGATAATCAGCTGCATAAATATTCTGTCAAAATATGCTGACACAATGCTGATGAAGAGCCTCAAACAGCGCACTGTGATTGGTTGATTGGTAGAATTGAAATGATCACATGCAAACAATAAGTTAAATTTCATAAGGAGGCTGCCTGCTGTGGTACAGCTCTGGAAGTGCAGCCGCAAGTAAGTCATCAGTCTGCTTATCTTACACATCAGTCTGCTTATCTTACACATGGCATCTCATGGCTTCAACTGCTAAAGTGATCACATGAAATTATATGAAATTGGCATACCCCCTCTGCAAAGCTGTTGCATTTACCTGGACACATTACCTTTTAAGGTATTTTCATACAAAATTGGGTTCAAAGTTTTGTGATGTTACTTTACAGCTCTGTCACTCTCATTGCTGATCCACCCTCAACGTTCTAGCTACTGTAACCATTTGCAATAATGATGGTAAGATGATATAATGATAATATTACAGTAACTTAGTAAATTAGATTAAACTCGTCTAATACATTTCTACTTATTGGGGACAATATTTACGTCCAATTTTTTGGAACCTTTTTTGAATTAATAAAACTATCTATGAAAGTAACAGTCTCATTTGAGGAAAGTCACATACAGTAGCCTACAGTGCTACAGTGTTCATTGCATAAATTGTCTTTAAAGAGCTATTGTCACCCAGGCACCTTTGCGGGCATCTTCAAATTTCAGATTATCTGAAAATCAAATTTGGCCTAAACGGAAAATAGGCATCTGCACTGTGATCAATGTAACTCAATATGAACAATTGCTAAAGCTGATATGATGCAATGAGTCAATGAGTGGGAGTCTGCATATATCGGTGCAATATAATGAAGAAGACAAAAGAGGAACCAAACACATTTGTTTGTATCAATACAATGTGGATGCAAGCTTGAAACAAATATTCAACAAGAATTTCAATGAGACTTGGCTGCTAAATCTGGGTATTTACGGTCGTTTTCAGTTCCCTTTCCACTGATCGATGGAAATTTGCCATTGCTTCTTCTCCCTCCTTCCCCTTTGAGCAAGCAAGCTGTGTTGTGTTATGTTTTCCTCCCCGCAGTGCAAAGAATCCTGGGTGACAATGGCTCTAGTATTTTAATGATCTTATGCACCTTCAAAGCTATGTTTACCACAGATAAATCTTAATTCAACAATGTTTCATATTGTATATAGTGGTGGACAGGGGTGGAAAATATTTTTCTCTTTCTGGGACCGTAGTTGGAAACTGAAAAATTTTCTGTATACCAAACAAGGAATAAAGGCTACCACCTGTAATTCTAAGCAGGATCAGTATGCTTTGAAGAGAAGAAATTTTCAACATCAATAGAATATAGTCCATATAATGGCTCAAGAGGACTCAATTTGTAAAGTATTAAAGTTTATAATGGGTGAACATAAATATCATTAATGTATACAACGGGGATAAAAATCATTGTAAGTGTCAACATTTAATGCTCTCTGAGACAATATGGACAAGCTTCTTTTCTTTAGTAACCTTCATCTTCCAAACACACTAAAAAGCCCTCATTTTGTCATTTTCAACCAATTCAGTGCATATGGAATAAAGTTGCAGAAACGATCATGTATAAGATTCTCTGTGTACTTGGCATACTACAGTACGGTCTTGCAAATTGGTGTGACTAAAGTTCCTAAGAATTCTTAAGGATTTCAAGAATTCTTCACACTTTGATAAGAAATCTGGAGAAGTATGAAAGAATGCCTAATATCATGCTGGAACAAGAATTCTTAAGAAACTAACAGTTTTCTCAAGGATTCTTAATAAGTCTCAGGCAAGAAAAACGATGAGCTACTGGCTGAATGGTTACTGTTGCAGCACATCTTTAAAATTGTGATTCACTCATCATTGCTATTTCATCCACTGATTTATTTTGTCTAATACTTTCTTATCGTTAATTCTTTCTTTCTATATTGCACATTCTTAGGTTTGATATTTTTCTTTCTGGGAGCCAAAATATTTTCTGGGACCAATGGTCCTGTGGTCCGATACTTTTTCCACCCCTGGTGGTGGAACATTTTAAAAATACAAGAATACTCACTATCTTTAGGTTTTGTCTTCTTCTTCTTTTCTGGTTTCTTTTCCTTTCTCTTTTCCTTTTTCTTTCCTAAAAAAACAAAGTGCACTTTTTCATTAACCCTTCCCGTCATTTCAGATGTTTATTTTGCTTGGAGGATTGAAATTTTACATTTGGTGTCTTCTGGTGGTATTGTATTTCTTAGAACAGTGGAAACATTGGAGTCTTTATTATGTACTTTAAACTTCTGTACTACCCTTACATTCAGATCAAAATTACTCAAGAGGCATGCACTTCTAAGAATTTATCCATGAACACCATCTTACCCTTTCAAAAGAAAGGACATTTTGCACAAAAATATTTCATGTTCTTTCTGCATGAAACATGCTTTTTGGATACATGATACAGTAGCTAAAATGGTGGAAAGGAAGTCATCAGCAACATGCAATGCATTCTTGTGACTGAATCCTCATACGTACCACTGCTGAAATATTATCAATGATTGAAACAAACAAAAGGCAACTTTTGAGCTTTGGTAAAAGCTTGCTTGCCACGATCTTCAGCAAAACAATTAGTTGTGACTGGGGGGCTTGACAAAGGGGATCTTTTTATATAAACTCTTGCTTGAAAGTCTTCCACTCTCAGAAATGGAATTTACAGTAGACTCAAGAAATGTGACCTATCATTCATACCTTTCCCACGCGTTGGTGAAGGTGAGGCATCTATGCCATTCTTTTTTATGCTGGCAGCAAGTGGGGTCCATTCTGTTTTGGGTGTTATTTTGGTAGCGGATGACGCTGATGTTGTTTCCTCAGATGTTGTCATTATCTCAGTTGTTGAAGCTGCAGTTGATGTAGTTGTTGTAGCAACAGTTGTAGTGGGAGGAGCCGTTGTTGTTGGCTTTTTGGTAGTTGTTGGTGGTGAAAGCCCTTCAGGGAGGTTCAGTCCATCTGAAATGAAATTGTGGAAATTTTCTATTTGTTGGGTGATGAACAGCAAAAAAATTAGCATACTTGTCAGGATATCTGATATAATAGAGCCTTCTTGAGGGAGGGTGTAGCTATGGTTTTAAGCTGGGATCACAGAGGTAGAGGTTGAAGTTCCAGTTTCTAGCAGAAGGCAAATCCAGAATCCAGGGGAGTGCAATGGGTGCACAAGCACCTGTCAAAGTTGCAAGGAAATCATAAATACCTTTGTGAAAGGCAGCCAAAAAGTCCAATCTTTTGGACCACACGCTTTGCAGTACTTTTGCTCAAAACATAACCACATCCTTTATGTTCCTTCAAGTTTTAGATTCATTAGACAATCATGGCAATTTTCTGTCAGACTTTTTAAAGGGGCATTCCGTGGGAAGAAACCGAATATCGGCGAACTGCGTCGTTTGCATTTAAAATGAACATTCATATATCATTCTTAACATTTCCCAAAATTTCTCCAACTTAAATAAAGCTCAGACCGGCCACAAATGACAGACCGAGAACTCAGCCATAACCTCGCATTTGAACCTGAGACAGAAAACGAGAATTGTTGGTAAAGCCGATCATTTCTCTTGGTCGTAGTCGATCGTGGACACATGAAGGAACCAATACAATAGGATGTTCAAACTTAATCCTAAGAGTGACACGCAACAAACCCATCAAAACTCACCAACAACCAACCGGCGGACAATAACGAGAATTTGCAACCTTTGTTTGCCAACAACGAAGCATAAAATAGTAGGGTATTAAAATTGAAATCAGTCCAAATGTTTTTCTCCACATCTTGCATTTGGGAAGTGCGATCGAGGAAAGGAAAACGACTTCTGAGGGCTGACATAATCTACTTTTCGATCGGGATAACGATATGAGCCTTTGAAAACATTTGATTTTCGCGGAATGTCCCTTTAATTGACCAAGCCCTAATGGGCCAATTCCATCAACTGTTGACAAAAATTGTTTGCCAATGACCCCCTAATCCTGTGATCCCAACAAGCCCAGTCTGTATTTCTTGCTGTTTCTCTGGAAGATCTTCCCTGCACCACTTTTGCTAAAACAATAGAGTCTATCGTTGAGCCAATGTTTTTATGTGGGCATTTCCCTGCATAAAAAACAGTGAGTGTAGTCTGGGTACCAGCACATATTGCTAATAACCACTTCACCTTTATTTTGTTACACATATTTCTTTTAAAAGATACCTCTTCTAAGAAAGCCAGATTCTCAGATTGCCAAACAATTAAGAAACTCCAGTATGTTTTTACTTTATTCTCACTTTCTTCATGTATCATATTACTCAGTTTGAGTAGGCTAATGTCTGGCATAGAAAGACTTCAAAACCAGATTGGAAAGTTTGCCTTGCGCGGCCGATTTCTCCGCCGCGCACTTTAAATTTCAGCCGCGGTTCCAGCCGCGAAATTTTCGTAAAACAACAAAGGAAACAATAGAACTATTGTTTAGTGACACAAATACAGCCGCGCAAGCAATTCGCACGAAGGAGTGATCCCCCGCGCATTCTGCAAACTTTCCAATCTGGCTTCAAAACACCTTGTTCTGACTGTTCTAAAATGTTCAGAAATGTTTAGAAGCCTCCTGGACATTTTATGAAAGAAACCTTCAAAAATAGCATAAATTCTTTGTTTCTTATAAAAAATGCGTGTATTCTGGTGAAATTAATGCTTTCGTGAAGTTCTGTGATCAATAAATTTGATGAGAGTCATCAACAAGGTCCGAATACTTACAAATTTCTGTTACTGCTGACAAGGCAATAACAGCTACAAACAGCAGAATCTTCATGGTGATACTTGTTGCTTATGATTGTGCTCAAATATTATATCTTGTGTTGAAAGTGATTCTCCGCAAGTAAATCTTCACTAGTCCAAAGGTAATGAAGTCACACTTTGGTCATGCCTTTCAGGCCTGTAATCTTTGTTGTTGTTTACCGTTTTTCACACACAAAATTTCGAGACAAGAAGTGTTGAAAGCTGGCACTCCTCGATAACGGTGACTCTTCGACCTTCTCCTTGATAACTTGCAATGAAAACAACTTACGTCAATGCTTCAATTGTAATGTTAAAATGAGTCATTTCTTTTGATCAAGGAAACACCTGTGAACAACGTTCCATCCAGTTTTTCAACTGGCCTAAACCACAATTTGATATTAGTGGTTGTTGTGGTTGCTCTTTGTCCATGACAGGCAATGAGAATGGCCCTTCCCTTCCTGGCCGCAAAATTGCCGCCACAAAGAGCCATTTTATGAAATAACAATATCACTTTTCGACGGAGGTGAAATACTGTAGTGTAATAGAAACATAGTCCTGGGATGATGTGATCTTGCTTTTCCTGTGCGACGTCGTTTATAAAACTTGGGACTTGGAGTCCCATCAAACAGGTCCTGCTCCGTGTTTCTGCGTAAGCCCTTTGCAATTTTGGTGGACTGGACTCTAGTGACGTATTCAAGAGAGACGGGGCACTTTTTGACATTCAAAGTTAGGAAAGTTCCCACCAGTCCCTTCCTTCGGCTTCCCCATCAATCATGTCCATTTTCCCCACAAGTGAAGTGCCCTTTTCAGTCGAAAATGTCTCCAGAATATTTGATGATTGCTCGAAGTATAACTAATTATCCATTAGCATCCCGCTTGGGCAATTTGCTCTACACAGCTTCCAGAAAATATTTGACGATACCAAAATTTACAAAAGCGAAACCAAACGATGGCAAGGGCTGCTGATCTGTGTACCAGAGGGGCGGCGCCAGCTTTGAGAAAGTGGGTTGGACAAGAGGTAAAATTGATTGCCAGATGGTATACCTAATGTTTTTTATATCATTTTTGCTCAGGAATAAATGCCGACCTGATGATAGTGGGGTGGAAATGTCCTCCCAGTCCACCCCGTGGCACCGCCCTTGCTGTGTGCTCCATAGCTCAATGGTGTGCTCTCTTTAAAAGAAATCCGAAAGAGATTCATTGTTGTTTTCAGCTGCGTTTAATTTGAAATGTTAATGAAAATTTCAAATTTGGATGCAGGGCCTCCGACGACGGGAGGGCCGGGGGGGCCATGGCCCCTCCACTCTTTTGCAAAAAAATGCAATTCCAAAATTTGTTGATAATCGTCTTAATTCACATTAAAACCCTATGCTCATTTAAATTCAAGCAAATTTCCTAGCATCCATTCGATTCAATCCCTGTTCTGTTGATAAGTGAAATTTCATGTCGGAAACTTACATGGTCACAACCTCACTATTGTACACAATCACAGACAATTTTCAGTTATATCAAAATCTACACCTTTCAAATCACTATGAATATATAAGAAAGCTAAAGCTATAGAAACTGCACCAGGAAGCAGATAGTCAATGCAGGAGGCAAATACCTCGCATCTTTTGGGCATAAATCTAATAGGCAAGTAAGGCAAGTGCTGCTTGCTAGCCAAAGAAAATGCTACTTTCTAAAAACTGTATACTTTCTTGGTAGGGTATCTTACAAATATTTACTTCTCGATTCTGCCAGCTTTAATTCAAAATGGAGATTTTTCAATGAGCTGAAAGGCGCAGTCTAAAAAAATCTTTCAGGGGCTGCAACCCCCAGACCCCTACGTTCGGACCCCTACGGCAGGATTTTACTCGCACTTCACGATCGCATACTTCAGTCACTTTTCCCTCGAGATCTGTCCCTGGGAAGGGCAGCTTATCATATTGGGCTATGGTATATTTTCATCTCAAATTTTGGCCCCTCCACTTTTCAGGTCTCGTCGGAGTCCTTGGGATGGCTTATTCAAATTGTTGATGAAATCATGAAACATTATTGACCCTATCGAGAGTACCAAAACTGAAAAAAATCAGTTGCTTTTGTCAATGCGCACGTGTCAAAGAGTGTTTTACCCGTGTTTTATCACATTTTAGGCTGACAACTTACATTTCACAATCCTACAAATCCACTTATGGCTTTTATGATTTTAAGTCACGATTATTTCAAGATGCTAAGTCTAAAGCATCGCTACTCTATGTCCGAAAAAATAGCAGATGCTAAATACTATTTCGTCTTGTTTTCTTGCTGTGGAAACTCATTGCTAACAGAGATTTTTTGTTTCAAAATAGACCAAATACTAACTTGATATAAGCAGAAAACTGTCCATTTAAAATCAGAATTCCGATTTTCCAGAATTAGCGACTCTTCCCCTCATGAAGAATTTTGAGATCATGTTTAGACCGGGGGGGGGGGGGTAACTACTACATATGCAGGTACGGGATGTGCCACTTTTTGGGGTGCTTTTTTTCGAGCAGAAAATAAAATTTTGGGGTATCGTTTTTGGTAAAATCACAAGTAGTCATAGATTTTGGGGTGTCATTTTAGAAAAATGGCTCTTTAGGGTATTGATTTTGATCAAATTTCACTTACTTGGTTAAGATTTTGGATGGCTGTCACAATTTTAGGCAACCTCGTCCCCAGGGCCTTTTGTCATATTGGGACGGAGACGAAAAGGCCCTGGCATCGGCTGGTCACATGACCATCAAAACACCCTCTCTCAGTGGGTGTCATGAATTATAGAAATTATAATGTATGCAAGAATTTAGGCCACAGCTTCACTGCTGCTATACACGCTATCCAATGGCGGGTACAGGTTGCAGCAGACAGCCAAAGTTTCTGTCAGTTTTCCGATGGTTGTCAATCGCACTATCGAATCATGATCAATGTTTTTGTCTAAAGCCAAAGCAGGTGCAGTGTTTTGAAAGTCTGATCGATGGCTCAGATGTAATCGCAGTTTTGCCAACTGGTTATGTTATGGGAAGTCCCTCCTCTTCCAGCTTCTGCCCGATATCCTTCCAACGAAGACGACAAGCAATATTGTGTTGCTTGCCTGATTTCGATCATTGAAGTTCAACTGATGGTTTGAAAGTTCTCCATATTTTCTCAATGTATTCAGGGAAACTTGCCATTTGATCCGATTTCAAATACATTTCGAGCTGAGAGTTACTTGAATTGTTTGTACAAAGGATTATTCTTCAGTCATGCACCTCCGAGTTACACGAAAATAATCAAAATGTTATTTTTAGATTACTTTCATTCAGTCTCATGCAAAACAAATGTACTAAAATGCCGCAGGAAGTTTGACAATGAATTTTGCCAGCCCGAGGAATTGCAAGGTTTTGTTCTCAACCTCGTCCCAAGGGCCTCTTGTCATATTGTGACGTTTCCGTCTGTATTGTGCAAAGTCGGTTCGATTTATTTGAAGTGGACTTTGACCTTTAACTTGTTGTTGTGGACTTTGAACTCCAATCGTTAGAAATGGACTTTGACCAGACCATTGGTCTCAATGGAATAATCATTAAAAACTTTTGCTCCTTTGGGACTATTGTTTGTCTTAAGCTATAAAAGCGCTGTAGATATGTTGAGCAGGCAATCAAGAGCTGCAAGACTTCGAAGCTGCTGTGAAGAGAACTTATGGTTCTGCATGCTGTGCAAAGAGATGGCTAGGCCATGAAAAGACCAGGACAAACAGTCTGTGAGTTTAACCTTATCGACTTTAATATTATAGAGATTTGTAGCTTCATATGAGAAAATTTATCGATTTGTTGTATTAATTTGCGAACTTGTGGATATTTACAGCTCTGATGTTTATGATATTTTGCATCGAGTAGATTAGGCCTATAGTTTCTTATATTTTCGAATTTTGTCTTTGAGTTTCTTATTTTGCTAATTATGTGATGATTTAATTTTAGCAAACCATGCTTAATGCCGAACATCAACTTGTGCGTTATTGCTGTGATTTCTTGGTGTTTTTTGGTGTTGGTATGCGTTTAGGCCGTTTGATTTTCGGAGATGCGAAGTAAGAATACATCAGTTTGAGACTGTCCAAGCAGTGTGTGGCCTACAGGATGGATGACTATGAGCCTTCAGAAGAGCCCCCAAATGAATTGATGTCATTCAAGTGTGATGAAAGACTCACGAGAAGTAGACAGCCGAATATCAGAATTGATTGGGATGCAGTTGACCATGAGCGGATGATTCGACTGAAGCGGGAAAGAGCAAGTGCCAAGCGAGCGTTGACGAACACTGTGAAGGAGGTATCAGCAGCTTTGGTGTTTTATGGTCCTGGAGATGGAGAATCTTTGACCCATTTAGAAGAGAAACTCGAAGCAGTGTTCATTGCCTTTCAGAAAGCCTGCGATTCATTCAAAGCAATGCTAAGTGATGAAGATGACATTGACGAATGCTGTGCATATTTCAGTGAAGGAGAAGGACGTTTTCTCAGCACGAGACAGCGATTGCGTCATTTTGGTGACTAAGAAATGCAGGATATCCAGCCTCATGACTCGGTAAGTCAAATGTCTCATTCTAAACATTCAAGTGTCTCCAAATGTTCAAAATCATCGAGTATATCCAGTGTTAAATCAGCCCTAGGAAAGAAGATGCTGCAGAATGCAACAAGAAAGGCAAATTTGATAGCAGGGGAGAGTTTGTTGGCAAGGAGACAATGTCTTCCGTACCAAGGAATGAAGTTGAATCAGTTGAGGGAAGAATTTCAGTTGCATGAAGAATTGACGAAATTGGAAGCCGAAGAGAAGGTGATGGATGAGATATTCAAAACCGATGGCCACATTACTACTTCAATTTTCAACACAGATCACAGTGTCAGTTTGTTGGTGAAATCTGCAAGCCACTTGAGATCAGGTGCTCGATTCAGTCCCCCAGATTCAGTTGTTAGTCATGTCTGTACTGAATTATCGCCTAGCCCCCCTGGACTCAATTTTGTTTTTGCCTCGTTTTGGCGAGAAACCACGTTTTTTGTTTAGTTGAAGTTTTGTTGATCCAAGATGGCTCTGCACTTGCACATACGTCTATTTCATTCGTGAAAGTATCTTTTGAACGCGCGGGTTAAGATATTTTGCGATAAGTGGCACCTTCCGACTAGGACATTGGATGTCCGTGTTATGATTTTAAGAAGTGGAGTGCAGATAACAATGGGATCTAACGGTGATAAAGACGAAGAAACTGGCGCTGTAGGAGGCGATGAATTGTCACAAGAAATTGATAATTATGGTATTGATAGGCCAGAAGATAGGCTGAAGAAGCAGTTAGGAGTTCTTATTGAAGATCGTGAATTGATAATGGTTGCAATGAAAGATTTTATTATCGAGTTAAAGGATATATCAACAATGGATGTTATTGATGAAGATATTGAGTCCAGAATAATGGAGTTAAAGTTGATTGTGGAGCCTATGCTAATTGATATTAAATCTTTGTCCAAGGATATTCAAGATGTGATGAAGAAGTTAAATTTTAAGTCGGAATTGGTAACAGAGTATACGTCGAGTCGTTCGTATGATGCAAAAGTAGGTATGTTACTTGATAAATGTTCAAAGAAGAAGCAGATTGATTCTTCCCAACAAACAACTGGTAAGCCTACTACTACTACTAATTCTTTTGTCTCAATGAATTCACCCCATGGAAGAAGTTTTGGAAATGAACAAGGACACAGCCAGTATCCTGTTGGGGGGTTTGAAAGATCATTTCCCATGTACCAACCCTTGGGGCAACCCTTTCATCCCCATATGCAAAATTATTTGCCACAACCTATCTGGCAACCCCAATATTCACCCAGTACAAACCCAGGGGAAAATTTGAGTAGTAAACTGAGGTTGCCAAAGCTTGAATTAAAGTCATTTGATGGGAATATGATGAATTGGATGGAATTTTGGGACTCTTTTGAGAGGAATATTCATTTGAATTCTTCACTGTGTGATGTTGACAAGATGTCTTACCTTAAGGCTTCTCTTAAGGGTACTGCTAGTCATGCTATTGCAGATTTGCGAACTACTGGGGACAATTATGCGCCTGCAGTTGACATTTTAAAAGAGAAATATGGTAAAGCTAATGTACTTAAGGGATCTCATATGTCTGCATTAAAAGCTGTTGTTGGTGTAACTTATTCCAAAAATGTAGATGGATTAAAAAAGTTGTATGAGATTGTTGATATGCATGTAAAAGCATTATCTGTATTAGGTACTTCTGAAGAACAGTATTCCTTGGTTATTGTACCAGATTTAATGAAGAAGATACCAAGAGATGTTGAACTTTCCATCAGAAGAACAATGCCTGTAGACCATGAGTGGACCATGAGTGAATTTTTGAAGAAGCTCAGAGAAGAACTTCTGTTCAGGGGTATGGATGAAGCTACACCAAGAGTGCAGAGTTCAAGAGAAGAGAAGAATCCTAACAAGGGGAAGGCATTTGCTATTTCACCAAATGCATCTTGTGCCTTTTGTCTTGGAGATCACAGTAGTGCTGATTGTTCTGTTGTCACTGAAGTGAAGAAGAAAAAGTCAATCTTGATGAGGTATAAGAGATGTTTTTGCTGCTTGAAGAAAGGGCACCGTGTCAAAGAGTGCTACAACAAGAAGCCTTGCAGCAAGTGCAATGAAGGTGAGCATCACCCTGTGATTTGTGAAAAAGAAGAGAGTAGTGTTCCAAATATGCATGTTGTTACACCTGGAGGTATAGCCTATCAAACTGTGTTAGCCAAGGTAAATGTTAAGGGAAAGCCAAGTATCACTTGCAGATGTTTGTTGGATACAGGGTGTGATAAAACATACATGTTACAGAAAACTGCAAATTTGTTGAAATCAAAGCCATTGAGACAGGATAAGAAGGTCTTGGATACTGTGCATGGAGAAAGGCAACACATATGCTCAGTGTACAAGATAGAAGTAAAAGATATGAAAGGAAGGCTGAAATTTGAAACTGAAGTATCCACACTCAGCAAGCTGACATCTGTCAAGAATGTGAAGCCTCAGATTTTAAAGGAAAAGTTCAACCATTTGAAAAATCTTGAATTTTCAGATATTTCAAGTGACAAGGAGCTTGAAATTGATGTCATTATTGGATTGGAAGACCTTTGCAAGTTGAAAACAGGAAACATGAAATGGGGAAATGCAGGTGATCCTGTTGCAGAAGAAACAACACTGGGTTGGACTCTTATGGGGCCAACAAACACATCAGAAGATCAAAGCATGTCAAGTTCAGTGTTGTTGACAACTGATAAGGAGAATCTGAGCAATCAGATAGCCAAACTGTGGGATTTAGAGACAGTAGGGATAAGAGAAGAAAACTCAGTGGAAGAGAAATTTGAAGATACAGTAAGTTTCAATGGAGAGAGATACAGTGTGCAGTTGCCATGGAAATCAGATAGATTCAATTTGCAAACAAACAGGAGTCTTTGTGAAAGGCGGCTCAATGCGCAACTCAAAAGGCTAAAGAAAGAGCCAGAAATATTAAAGAAATATGATGATGTCATTAAAGATCAGATAAAACAGGGTATCATTGAGGAGGTACCAGATCTGCCAACTGGAGAAAGAATCCTCTTTCTACCACACCATCCAGTAATCTGTGAGAATGCTGAAAGCACAAAAGTCAGAGTGAAAGAGAAGATCACAGAAATTATGCAAGAAGGAGGTTTCCAACTCCATAAGTGGAAGACCAACAATGTGGAAGTCGGAGAACACATAAAGGAGCAAAGTGATCAAAAGGATTCAACTGCAATGACATATGAAAAGGAAAGCCTCGGTACCAAAGATTCGCAAAGTAAAGTTTTAGGATTAAAGTGGGATCCAGAAGAGGACATCTTAGGAATCAACATGGAAGCAGTTTCAGATGTGAAGACTCACCAAGTGACTAAGCGAGAAGTACTAAGTACGCTGTCAAAGGTATATGACCCACTTGGGATTGTGGGACCAGTTACGGTTATTGCCAAGCTGATATTCCAAGATATCTGCAAGGAAAACAAGGATTGGGATAAACCAGTGAGCCCGGACATAGAAATGAGATGGAAGAAGTGGATGCAAGCAGTTTCAAGATTGACTGACTTAGAGATTCCCAGATGCATCATGCCAGCAAGCGGTGGACCATGCAAGATTTCACTGCATGTTTTTGGTGATGCAAGCAAAGTTGCATACTGTGCTGCTGTATATCTTGCATGGCACAATGACAATCAGTCAGGAGCACACCTTGTCACTGCGAAGACAAGGTTACCTCCAATAAAGAAAGAGATGACAATACCCAGATTGGAACTGACCACAGCAAGGATTGCAGTGCGTTTGTTGAAAACAGTCAGAGAAACTCTGAAGAACTGGGAACCAGAAGAGTTAGTGCTGTGGTCTGACAGCAGCACAGTGTTACATTGGCTAGAGAACCGAGGTCAATACAGACAGTTTGTCCAGCGAAGAGTAGATGAGATCCAAGAGTTGACAAAGGATGTAAAGTTGAAGTATGTGCCCACAGCGGAGAATCCTGCAGATCTTGGAACAAGAGGATTGTCTCCACAGCAATTAGAACAAAACAAACTTTGGTGGAATGGACCAGAGTTCTTAGTGAGTGGAAATTATCCACACCAGCCTCACATGATTGAAACAGAGGAAAGCAAGGCTGAAGAAAGACAAAGTGTACTTCCTATTGCTGAAGAAGAGCCAAGTTTGTCAGTGGACAATGTAGTGCCTGCAGCAAACTACAGCTCCTATGGCAAACTGTTGAGAGTAACAGCTCTCGTTCTTCGCTTCATTAGATGCCTTAAGAAGAAGATGCAGCCAGGTACTCAGCTGTTGCATGTTGAAGAGATCCAGAAAGCAGAAGAACTGTGGATAAAAGACACACAAATGATGTTGAAAGGAAGAAAGAGTTACCCACAAATAAAAGGACAGCTTGCAGTGATAGAAATAAATGGAATTTTGCACTGCCAAGGCCGTCTGCAAAACACAGCGCTACCGGATGAGAGCAAGTTTCCAATACTGTTACCTCAGGATAGCAGATTTACAAGTTTGTTGATTGCAGAGTGTCACCAGCGCACAAGACATGGGGGAGTAAATATTACACTGGCTGAAGTCAGAAGCAAGTTTTGGGTCTTAAAGGGACGCCAAGCCGTAAAGCAACAATTGCGTCAATGTATGATTTGTAGTAAGCGAAATGCAAAGCCGTGTGCACCACCACAATCAGGTCAGCTACCAACAGTGAGGGTGGTTCAAGGTAACCCGTTTAGTACAACTGGAGTTGACTTTGCAGGACCTATACATTTGAAGAATGAAGAGAAGGCATATGTCGCACTATTCACATGTGGAATAACTATGATAGGAGATGTCAAGCAGGACAACGATGCAGATTTTGATGACAAGAATGTGAATAAAAGGATGCAGTTCTTGAGAGCTAAACTTGAGCATGTATGAAATAGATGGTCAAAGGAGTACCTTGTAGGTCTTCGAGAATACCATCGCACAACCAAAGGTGGAGAAGCGTTACCAGAGCTGGGAACTTTGGTATTAATCATTGACACTACCATCGAAAGACGTTCCTGGAAGTTAGCCAAAATCTCCAGTTCTATTTCACCATCAGCCTACGTCATTCCGAAGTTGTACGAGAGACAGCACCGCGCACGCGCAAACCAGTTGTGCCGATCACGCTTGCAAGCCAACCTCGTGCGAAGAAATTTCGAAGATTTTGCTGGCTAGTTTCGATGCCCATCGACGATTTTACTCAAGATCCAGGAAGAAAACTTTTGGCTAGATAAGTATTTATTTCTATAGATTGCAATCTTCTGGTTTTTGCCTGAAATATTATGGAAACGGATGAGCAGGGCGAGGAGGGAGTAACCCCTCCCTCAACCGATGTAAATGTGAATGTAATGCTGATGAATATGCTATCATCTATGCAGAAAAGCATGAATGAAACAAATAAATTGTTGTCTGATCTAAACAGACCAAAGCTCTTCGAACACGCATCCTCTAGCTTCGAGATTTTGCCTGTTTCAAATGAAACAAACACGCCAGCTTCACAGGAAGCACCTACACCAGCTTCACAGGAAGCACTAACGCCGTCGTCACAGGACGAAAATCCACCAGCCTCACAAGGGGCAGCAACATCTGCTTCACAGGAGGCAAATCCAGGCCCGAGAAATAGCGAGGATGATACTGTAAGTCTATTTGGGGGTGATGAGTTTCAAAACCCTGAAGGTGAGGAAGATAATGATCAATTCCTCAAATCTATTGATTTGTCACTCCGCCCAAATGAAAATTCTGGCCCACCCATTGCTGATAAAGTAGCTAAAATAGTGAATGAAAAATTCTCTACTGATTTGGGTCCAGAAAAGCGTAAAGAAATTTTGGAAAAGTATAAGGTACCAGAAAACTGTGAGCAACTTTACGTTCCAAAAGTAAATGAACAAATTTGGAACAAAGTTAAGGGTTTTCACAGGCAACGTGATTTGCGTGTTGCTGGACTGCAAGATTCTATTGTCAGAGTATGTAGTGCATTATCCTTGACAATTGATGAGCTATTAAAGGCCAGAGAAACCAAGGGTAGCCCTGACTGCCGAGCTATTGCCACTAGGCTTTTTGATTCTATTGCTCTTTTGGGCAATGTTAATACTGAATTGTCATACAAACGGAGAGATTCACTAAAACCACTGTTGAGTAATCAATTGAAAGCAGTTTGCTATCGTTCAAACAAGCCACAAAAGTTACTTTTTGGTAACGATTTGCCCAAGGTAATGACAGACTCCAAATTGGAGAGTAAGATGATGGCCTCTGATGTACAGTCAAAACAAAGATACTCTCCTTACCAACAATATTCTCCAAATCAGAGAAATCATTTTTTGTCCATCAGGGGGAGGGGAACTTACCCTCCCCAACAACAACAAAGCTTTTACCAGAGGCAACAAAGTCAAAATCAGCTGTCATCAAAACCCCTACAGTACAGACGAGGCAGGGGCAGGGGCAAAACTCTTCATCAGTGAACCCACAGGTAATGCAATTTTCCAAAAATCTTGATACATATCTCATACCTTATCTTGAGTACAAAGTTAAAAATTTTAGGGGTGGTCAGATTTCAGCCCATTTGACACAGTGGGAAGCTTTAACATCTGACAATACTATTTTGCAAACTGTTGTTGGAGATACCATAGAATTTATTGAGCAGCCCCCAGAAATGTCAAATATACCAAAAAATTCCATTGCTAAAGAGCATGCTGAGCAAGTATACACTGAGCTGAATAATCTTATTGAGAAAAAAGTTGTTGTACCTTGTGATCATGAGCCTGGAGAATTTATCTCCCCTATTTTCTCAGTCCCAAAAAAGGATAATAAAATTCGCCTTATCTTGAATTTAAAACATCTGAACCAGTATGTTCAATACCATCATTTTAAAATGGACTCAATTCATACTGCTCTAGAACTTATAACACAAGACTGTTGGATGGCATCAATTGACCTCAAGGATGCTTATTATAGTGTCAAGGTGCATGATGAATTTCAGAAGTACTTAAAATTTTGTTATAACGATAGACTTTATAAGTATATAGCCTATCCAAATGGTCTCTGTCTTTGTCCTAGAAAATTTACGAAACTTTTGAAACCCCTTTTATGCTCCTTGCGGAAAAATGGTCATGTTTTGTGTGTTTTTATTGACGACCTACTTTTGGTAGCCACGTCTTATGAAGGGTGCTGCTCTACTGTAATGCAGACGATTCAGTCTCTTGACAGGTTAGGCTTTACAGTTCATCCAGAAAAGTCAGTGTTCTTGCCACAGAAACAAATAACATTCCTTGGGTTTGATATTAATGCTACTTCCATGAAAATAACTCTAACACAGGACAAAGTCACTAAGCTTATAAATAGTATGTCAAATTTACTTGAAAAGAACACATTATCAATTCGAGAAGTAGCACAAGTTATTGGCTATATTGTGTCTAGTCTTCCAGCTGTGAGATATGGCCAATGTCATTATCGATCCATTGAAATGGACAAAATTAATGCCTTAAAACAGGCCAAAGGAAACTTTGATGCACAAATGTATTTATCATTTCAAGCTAGAATAGAACTCAACTGGTGGTTAGCAAACATTTCCACCTCTTTTAATTACATTGAGCAACCAAAAATTGATGCAGTAATATGTTCTGATGCCTCCCTTTTTGGTTGGTGATTCGTTTTGCGAGGCTAATCTCGATTTGACTTTGTACGAACAATGAAACGATTTTAATATTTCACTTTGCAAACCTGAACCTTACGACTGCGAATTTGATTTTACTCTGATGTTTGTACGTGGAGAGTTGATTCTTATCAGTAGTCCGTATATTGAACGTTAAGAGGGTTAAGCCTCATGAATAGGGATTACCGATATTAGAGTGCGCGATGCACAATTCAATTAGGATGCATCTTGAATAAGGTAATTAGGCTTTTGTGGAGACTCTGAACTCAGGAGTGATTTAGCCAACTTTAGATTTAGATTTTGAATTTCTCACGTTGGAGATGGAGTTAAAATGAATGTCGAAATTTGAATACTTGTTTTTAGAGTGCATGACAGCACTGAATTGGAATTTTTACGTGAGACTTGATGACTTGAATTTTGAATGTGTAGTTGGAGGTGAAATCGTGAATTGGACTTATAGATTTGACTACTTTTTGCGTATAGACTGCTCTGGTTCGACTTCGCATTTTATTGTAAGTGTATCGGTTGTCATCGCCTCGAATTATCCCGGAAGAAACTTAAAATGGATGGCAACTCACCTTACCATTTTGATCATGGTGCCGTGACCCGGGAAGTCGACAGAGGATGAATTTTGTTGGAGAAGAAACATGATTTTGAAGTTTACGTTTATTTTCGTCGAATTTTATGGAAATGGATGAGACGTTGAAAAAGAAAGTCAAGAAGCGTAGTGGACATCGATTGTTTGTTAGAAACCTGATATCGACTTATAAAGACTATGTACCGACTGATGGATCTGAATTATCTGATTTTCCTCGAGCTAAGCTTGAGTCCTATCGTCAAACGTTGCGGAAGCAAGAAAACGAATTGCAGACTTTGGACAGCGAAATCTTTGATCTTTTACCCGAAGAAGCTATCGAAAAAGAGGTAAAAGAGACGCTGGATTTTGAAGGTACAATTAACGAAACCCTATGCATCATCGATGCTATACTAGAAAAGGAGGAGAAAAGGAATGCAACAGAAGATGAGACTTTAAATTCTTCGTCGGAAAGCAGAAATACGTTTAAAAGACAAGCTAAGCTAGCTAAGCTGCAGTTACCGCATTTCGATGGGAAAGTTGAAGATTGGGCGTCCTTTTGGGACATTTTTGAAGCAGCTGTGCACGCCGATCCTGATTTAAGTGAAGTGACAAAATTTCAGTATTTGCAGTCTTTATTGAAGGGTGAAGCAAAGAATGCGATAGCTGGATATAAAGTCACGAATGCCAATTATGGAAGCGTGGTTGAAGTGTTGAAGGAGAGGTTTGGTAAGACACAGGCTGTAGTTTCTACACACGTTGCAGCCTTGGTTGCGTTGCCTTCTGTAGACTCTTGCAATGACTTGAAGCGGTTGCGAGCACTTTGTGACAAGACTGAATCTATTATCAGAAGCTTGGAAGGTTTAGACATACATAAGGAAAGTTATGACATATTTTTGACGCCAGTTTTAATGGAAAAACTTCCGAATGAATTGAAGATTATTGCTGGTCGAAAACTTGGAGTTGAAAAATGGGACTTAAATGGATTGATGGAGATTTTTAAAACTGAGTTATCTGTTCGCGAAAATTGTGGCTTGATTCCAAGTGATAAAAAGAAATCGATGAAAGGTTATGCACATGGAGAGAAGCGTGAGCAGACAGCATCAACAACATCAGCACTCCATGCTGGGGACAGGCACATTACTGGATTTTGTGCTTTTTGTAAAGGAAAACATGCTTCAAGTCGGTGCCAAACCGTTACAAATGCTGGTGCAAGGAGGAGAATCCTTATGGATGCTGGGAAATGTTTTTCATGTTTTCGCAATGGTCATATTGCAGCTGGATGCAGCTCGAATGTCAAATGTTTTAGTTGTGGAGGAAGGCATCATGTTGCTGTTTGCAGTGCAAAAGCTGTCACCTCTGGAAGAAGAAATGAAGCAGATAATCATGGTGTGAAAGCTGAAGGTTTGAAAGAGGATAGTGCTCAAGCACAACCCTCTTCTGCTTCTAATGCAAGTGTTAATGTTGAGCAAGGTATTGATCAAAAGATCTTGTTGCAAACAGCTAAAGCTAAGGTTAGCTCCCCAGGGAATCCCCAAGATTCAGCTAATGTTAGGATTCTCCTGGATTCAGGGGCACAAAGATCATATGTCAGCTATAGATTATGTGACAAGCTATCTTTACCCAAAATTGGGTCAGAAAAGGTTTTAATCAAGACTTTTGGTAACGATGAACCTTGTCTCACGTCTTGTGACATTGTTCAATTGCGTATTGCATGCCCTGATGGTTTAAACCTGTTTATTAAAGCTTACACGATACCTATTGTATGCAGTCCTCTTAGTGATCAATCAATTGGCCTGGCAAAAAAGAGCTACCCCCATTTACGTAATTTGCCATTAGCTGATTTTGCAACTGGACAGGAAGATTTGAGTGTAGACATTCTGTTGGGTTCTGATCATTATTGGTCTGTTGTGTTAGGCCATACAGTACGGGGGGAGAGAGGTCCCACTGCTTTGCTTACACGCTTTGGATACGTTTTGAGTGGACCTGTTGATGTTGTACGTCAACGTACCAATGTGAATCAAGTAAGCTCCTCCCACGTTATGAAAGTTTCTCATGCCCCTTGTGAAGATGAAGTATTGCGGAGTGATTTGAAAAGGTTTTGGGATTATGAAACCCTTGGGATAAAACAGGACGAACCATCGGTTTATGATAAGTTCACAGAAGAAATTACTACGAAAGATGATCGTTATGAAGTTTCGCTACCCTTCAAAGAAAATCATGAAATTATTCCTGATAATTTTTCAGTCAGTGAGCAGAGACTTGGTTCTCTCTTGAAAAAGCTGAAAAACCAGCCTGAAGTGTTACAAGAATATGATAACATCATTTCTGATCAACTTGACAAGGGAATCATTGAAAAGGTTGATATCAAGCAGGATATTGGCATTGGTAAGGTGCATTACTTACCCCATAGAGCTGTGATTAGGGAAGATAAGTCCACTACCCGTGTTCGAATTGTTTATGATGCATCTTCTAAATTGCCTGGTGAAGTAAGTTTGAATGATTGTCTTTATGCTGGCCCGCCACTTACGCCTTTGATTTTTGACATTTTGTTGAGATTTCGAAGTAAAGGCATCGCTTTAATTGGAGATATTGAAAAGGCCTTTTTGAATATTGGTATTAAGCCTGAAGAACGGGACTACCTCAGATTTCTGTGGGTAGATGACATTCACAATGATAATCCAAAGGTTGTTTGTTACAGGTTCTCGAGGCTAGTTTTTGGTCTTGTGAGTTCTCCTTTTGTTTTGAATGCCACTATCAGAGCTCACTTAGCCAAATACATCAGTGATGAGCAATTTGTCCGAAATGCCTTAAATTCTCTTTACGTTGATGATTACGTTTCTACTTTTGAATCACAAGAAGAAGCATTTGAATCGTACAAGAAGTTAAAATCTTGTTTTAAGGAAGGTGGATTCAACATGAGGAAGTGGGAGTCGAACTCTCCAGATCTTGTACAGGATATTGCTAAGGAAGAATCTTTGGTTGCTAACCTTCAGACAGAGTCCACGGAAAGCAAAACTCAAGAGGAAAATGAAAGCTTTTCTAAATTTTCAATCAAAAATGATTGTGCAAAAAACGAAAATGATGTTAAGGTTTTAGGCTTGGCATGGGACAAAACGTCCGATACTGTTAGGTTTGATTTCATAAAAGCCTTCTCAAAAATTGGTAATGACATTGTAACGAAGCGTGACATTCTGAGTTCAACTGCACAACTTTATGATCCACTTGGACTACTGTCTCCGATTGTAGTTCCTTTGAAGCTCATTTTTCAAGATTTGTGTAAGCAGAAAGTCGATTGGGACTCTCCACTTCCTCAGGAAACTTTATCAAAATGGGAGAAAATTGCCTCTGATGTTAAATTGACTGGGCCTATAAGCGTATCTCGTTCAGTCAATGATATGAAATCTGATGAAATTGAATCTATTGAATTGCATGGATTCGGTGATGCCAGCAATGTAGCTTTTGGTGCTGTTGTTTACATTCGAAGTGTGAAGAAATCAGGAGAAGTTTCAATTAATTTGATTGCATCTAAAACTAGACTTGCGCCATTAAAGTCCGATACTATACCAAGGTTAGAATTAATGGCCGCACTTTTGCTTGCTCGTTTGATGACATCTGTTCGGGAAGCTTTACAATCGACTATTAAAATTGATAAAGTCGTATGTTGGCTGGACTCACAAATTGTTTTATGGTGGATTTTCGGTGTAGAAAAGGAGTTTCGAACTTTTACTCAGAATCGAGTTTTGGAGATTAGAAAACTTGTCAATCCCCGTTTTTGGAATTATTGTCCAACGAATCAAAATCCGGCCGATATTGCGTCCAGAGGATGCAAGGCTTCTGAGTTAATTAGCAGTGAAATGTGGTGGTTTGGCCCTACTTTTCTTAGGGAGTCGCAAGAGCATTGGCCTAACATTTTGAATCTCGAATCAAAGTTAAAGCCTTCTGAAGATGTTGCCGCGCAAGTTGATAAAGAAATTAGATCAAATCCTCGAAAAGATTTTACGGATGTATTTATTGGTGCTTCGTCAGTTTCGAATACTTCTATTGAGAATGTTATTTCGTGCGAGGATTTTGGTGACGCCAATCGTTTATTTCGAGTTACGGCATATGTTTTGCGATTCATCAGCAATCTAACGAGAAAATTGTCGAAGCAAGATGTTGTTACGTCTGATTTAACTGCTGAAGAAATTAATAACGCGCAGAATTTGTGGTTTCATGAAATGCAATCATTGTTGAAAACTGAGAGAAATTACCAAAAACATTCAGTTGAGTTGAGAGTATTTGAAGATGAAAATCACATATTGCGTTGTCGAGGAAGAATTGAAAATGCTTTCGTTCCTTTTGGTACAAAATTTCCGATTTTATTGCCAAGAAGCCATCATATTACGAAATTGTTGATTTTTCGCGCTCATTCAAATGTGAAGCATAATGGAACTAGTGAAACGTTATCGGATTTGCGTAGTTCGTTTTGGATTGTCAGAGGACGTCAACTCGTCAGAAGCCTTATTTCGAAGTGCTTTATTTGCAAACGACTTGAAGGACGCGCATATAATTTGCCTCCTGCTGCGCCTTTACCTGACTTTAGAGTTATTGAAGACTATGCATTCGCGAATATTGGAGTAGATTTCGCGGGACCTGTGTATGTTAAGGATGTGTACAGTTCGGATAAATCTATGCATAAGGCATATATTGCGATATTTACTTGTACTGTATCAAGAGCACTTCATCTTGAATTGTGTCCTGATCAGTCTGCACCGTCATTTATCAAATGTTTTAAGCGGTTTCAAGGAAGACGAGGGATTCCAAAACTTGTAGTTTCAGACAACGGTAAGACTTTTAGAGACAAATCGGTACAACGTCAAGCGGCTGCACGTCATATTACTTGGAAATTTAATGTTCCCCGAGCTAGTTTCTGGGGAGGGTTTTTTGAAGTGATGGTTAGACTTGTCAAGCGTTGTTTGAAGAAAATTGTTGGGAATGCATGTTTAACTTTGGAAGAACTTGAGACAATTTTGATCGAAATTGAAAGTGTCGTGAATTCAAGACCGTTAACTTTTGTAAATAGTGACTTTGATGAAGAGCCAATAACTCCTTCATCTCTTGTTATTGGTCGGAGATTGTTGACTTTACCGCGAATCGAACATGATCTAGAAATAGACGATTCGAAGATTTCGTTAACACAACGTCAGTTGTATTTGAAGACGTTATTGAAGCACTTTTGGAGTCGTTGGTCGCGTGAATATTTGTTGAATCTCCGTGAGTTTCATAAGAACAAAGCTAAAAGTCCTTTGCGTGTTATCAAGAATGGTGATGTCGTCGTTATTTTGAATGACAAGATTAAACGTCAAAATTGGAAACTCGGTAAAATTGTTAATGTTTACCGGGGCAGTGATCAAATTATTAGAGCTGCAGATGTGAAGACTGTTGATCAGAGTGGGAAACCAATTGTGTTGAAAAGATCAATTGTTCATTTATTTCCCTTGGAAGTTAACGAAGAGTCAAACGAGGTTCAGAAAGAACAAGACAATTCAGCGAAGAGTGAGGATCCTACGGACATTCTAATTCAACAAGTGCGAGACGAAGACGTTGTTGAACATATTGAAGATCAACTGTAAATACGATTTTGTAATTTGTGATGTTTGTGATTGAGCTTCCTCAATCAGGGGAGAGGATGATTCGTTTTGCGAGGCTAATCTCGATTTGACTTTGTACGAACAATGAAACGATTTTAATATTTCACTTTGCAAACCTGAACCTTACGACTGCGAATTTGATTTTACTCTGATGTTTGTACGTGGAGAGTTGATTCTTATCAGTAGTCCGTATATTGAACGTTAAGAGGGTTAAGCCTCATGAATAGGGATTACCGATATTAGAGTGCGCGATGCACAATTCAATTAGGATGCATCTTGAATAAGGTAATTAGGCTTTTGTGGAGACTCTGAACTCAGGAGTGATTTAGCCAACTTTAGATTTAGATTTTGAATTTCTCACGTTGGAGATGGAGTTAAAATGAATGTCGAAATTTGAATACTTGTTTTTAGAGTGCATGACAGCACTGAATTGGAATTTTTACGTGAGACTTGATGACTTGAATTTTGAATGTGTAGTTGGAGGTGAAATCGTGAATTGGACTTATAGATTTGACTACTTTTTGCGTATAGACTGCTCTGGTTCGACTTCGCATTTTATTGTAAGTGTATCGGTTGTCATCGCCTCGAATTATCCCGGAAGAAACTTAAAATGGATGGCAACTCACCTTACCATTTTGATCAGTTGGGGTGCAGTTATGGAAAATATATCCACAGGGGGTCAATGGTCATATACAGAAGCGACAAATCACATCAATTACCTGGAGCTTCTGGCTGCCTTTTTCGCATTAAAATCATTTTATCATGCA
Organism: Aurelia sp. 3 sensu Dawson et al. (2005); assembly: GCA_964020215.1. Taxonomy (NCBI): domain Eukaryota; kingdom Metazoa; phylum Cnidaria; class Scyphozoa; order Semaeostomeae; family Ulmaridae; genus Aurelia; species Aurelia sp. 3 sensu Dawson et al. (2005). The sequence goes on along the minus strand of OZ026583.1, from coordinate 2,920,135 downwards.
ATTAGTGGCAAACATGTGAAAATAATGATTGACAACACCACTGCAGTGGCAGTTATTAATAATATGGGCACTTGTCATAGTGATTTGTGCAATGCTATTGCATGTGAAATCTGGCAGTTTTGTGAGACAAACTCTATTTGGCTTACTGCAGCACATATCCCTGGAAAGGAAAATATTATTGCTGATATGGAGTCCAGGAACAAAAATATTGACACAGAATGGATGCTAAATCCAAAGTTTTTATTTAAAGTGTTGCATGACATACCTTTCTCTCCTGCCATTGATTTATTTGCATCCAGACTAAACAAACAATTTGATGAATATGTCTCATATAGACAAGATCCATATGCAAAGCATATTAATGCATTCTCCTTGTCATGGAAAAATGAAAAGTTTTACTCCTTTCCTCCATTTAGTTGTATCCTCAAAGTCATCAGGAAAATTATAGCAGACCAGGCAACAGGAATTTTAGTGGTTCCAGATTGGGCGACTCAAACATGGTACCCCTTGTTGTTGGGAATTCTGGAGCAGCCACCCATCATTCTCAAGCCATCAGTGGAACTACTGATAATGCCTTCACAACCAAACCTGAGGCACCCATTACACAAGAGCCTGAGATTAGCTATCTGTCTTGTATCCGGGAAACATTACAAGTGACAGGTTTGTCTATGGATACTATTGATATTATTGTAAGTTCTTGGCGTGAAGGTACAAAGTCACAGTATCAGTCCTACGCAAAGAAATGGTTTGAATTCTGCAAGACAAATAAATGTCATATCATTTCACCGCCGTTACCACTGGCAATGCAATTCCTTTCAGATATGTATCATGCTGGTTTGTCATATAGCTCAATAAACACAGCAAGAAGTGTACTATCATCTTTGCTATATCTTGAAAATAGTAGTATTCCATTTGGACAATTGCCAGTTGTTAAGAGATTCATGAAAGGAATCTTTGAATTACGTCCATCACTTCCAAAATATTCTGCAACCTGGGATGTTAATCTTGCATTTGAATACATCAGAAAACATGATATGGTTTTGTTAAAATTGAAGGATCTTTCTTATAGAATGGCATTTCTCTTGTGCCTCTTAAGTGGACAAAGGTGTCAAACAGTTAGTAAACTGTTCCTTGATAACATGGTTGTAAATGAAGATAAGGTAACGTTTCTCATTACTGAAAAACTGAAACATACCAGGATAGGAAGTCATCAAAAACCATTGGAATTTATGGCTTTCCCCCATGATAAGAGATTGTGTATTGTGAATCATTTAAAAGAATATCTACAAAGGACTGCAAACATGCGTGGACAAGAGAAACAATTGCTTATTAGTTTCATAAAGCCACATAAAGCTGTATCTCGGGACACTATTTCTCACTGGATACGGTCTTTTATGACTGCTGCTGGTGTAAACACAGAAAGGTATGGTAGCCATAGCACAAGAGCCGCTTCTGCTTCTTATCTCGCTGCAAAAAACTTTGACATAAAGGACATAATGAGTGCAGTGGGATGGTCTAAAGAGGAAACTTTTCAGAAATTTTATCATTTCCCCGCTCGTTTTAACTATGGCAATGCGATTTTGGAAACGCTGTGAGCATCATAATTTTTTGTTTTCAATGTTAATTAGGGCAGTGTTCTCTGACAATAACTGTGAACATTGTTATTATTAGATGTTTTGTTTAATGAAGTACTTTTAACACCATTATTGTTGGTTTGTAACATGCTGTGCAAAGAAAAGGAACAAAATGTATCATTTGTTTCTACCTATTCTTATCAACTGATAGGTAATATCGACTCAATGACGGCTCTAAAATCTCGTACAACTTCGGAATGACGTAGGCTGATGGTGAAATAGAATTGGAAATTAAACGAGACTTACCTGTAAGGGAAGTTGAAGTTTGATTGTAATTCTATGAACCATCAGCCAGGAGTGGAGGAGTTGTACGCCCGCCCTACTATCACTGATAGCTAGGACCCATAACCCAAACTCCTCCACTCCCGTCATTGAGTCTATATCGCTCTAAAGGCTGGTTTGCGCGTGCGCGGTGCTGTCTCTCGTACAACTCCTCCACTCCTGGCTGATGGTTCATAGAATTACAATCAAACTTCAACTTCCCTTACAGGTAAGTCTCGTTTAATTTCCAATTACATCAAGGGAAGAGATCATGTACTTCGAGCAGTTAAATTAGATGCCGTGTCTCAAGGACGGAAGATTGTCATGGAAAGACCACTTCAAGGAATATGTCCCTTAGAGATAAAAGCGCAAGTAGGAGGACAACATATTCAGCCGGAAAGAGTTCAGGAAAAAGAAGTCGGACCAAGAAGAGTAGCAGCCTTTGCAGCTGATGAGTTATTAAAAGTACATTCAGAAGTATTAAATCAAGAGTAAAGACCCTTGATTTGGGGGAGTGTACTGAATTATCGCCTAGCCCCCCTGGACTCAATTTTGTTTTTGCCTCGTTTTGGCGAGAAACCACGTTTTTTGTTTAGTTGAAGTTTTGTTGATCCAAGATGGCTCTGCACTTGCACATACGTCTATTTCATTCGTGAAAGTATCTTTTGAACGCGCGGGTTAAGATATTTTGCGATATGTCATCAATCAATCAATGCAATCAGTTGCTCGATCCAGTCCCTCAGTGTCAGTTGTCAGTGATGTCATCAATCAATCAATGCAATCAGTTGCTCGATCCAGTCCCCAAGTGTCAGTTGTCAGTGGTGTTATCAGTCAATCAATGAGATCAGTGGATCATTCACTGAGGTTATTGAACCATCCAGTGTCAGAAGAAAAGCAGAAGACAAGTCAGTCGGCAAGATTTTATGGTGATTATGATGCTGATTCTCTTCAAGACCAATGCCGTCAGACAGTTGGAATGGAAGATCCAAGCAGTAAAATGGTGAAATCTCATGGCGACACAAAATTGATGTATTCTTATGGAAGTGACAACGCAAGAAGAACCCCTTCCTTTTCCGATCCTACTGCCCCAACCTTTTATCCCCCATTCCCTGCACAGAAACCTTGTACCCCTCCCCTCTCCCTTCAAGACAATGGATTTCCTCAGCAGCAGATTTACAAGAATTCTGAAGCAGAAAAGCACACTGGATTTAGCACATCAGGATTGTTAGATCATCAGTTTGCATCGTGGCAGGTACCAGCAAAGTTGCCTGTTGGCTCATCATGGATACAGAATCAAGGAGGAAGAACCCAACCCCTTCAAGCCCCTCTCTCCTCCCCAGGTCCCTATGACCCTATCCCACAGTGGGCCAGAGGGTGGACAAAAATAAAAAAATGAAAAAATTTAAATAATAGTTTTATCAGTGGAAATTGATATCATATGCCTCATCGAGTAAAGAAATCACATTCAACGTTATCGAAAAAATTGCTTTCTATTAATTAATCAATTTCAAATCACAGGATGCTAACTGTTATTGAATACTTCAAGCCGTCAACTGTTTTCAACTTCAATTTTACCAACTGCGTCTTCAGGCACAGATTTGTCTGCAAGCGGCATTTCGATAGCATCTTCATAACGTTCACAGGCAGTGATCCAAGTGCAACTGACTGCATTTCGATTGAGCACAGACTCCTATTGCAAAATTGTGATTTTGTTCAAAGTACTTCAGAAACACGTTGCTGCACTTTGTACGCTGTGTTTTAAAACTAAGTTCAAAATTTCGCTTGTAAACGCCAAACGTCTTCTTTGCATATTTACAAGCACTGAAGCATCCTCTAACCGTTTGACTTACATTTGGCTGCCGAGAGGTGCCGTAGAAAATACAACGATGGTTATTGCCACGGCAAAATTGAGGTGTATAGGGAATAGGGCACTGCTGAATAACTCTCAGATCGATGTCAAATTCTATTCATTTTTTATGCCAAGTCTATTTCAAAGCCTGTCCTTGTTTAAGAATCATTTCAGATTATAGATTTATAGTCATTAATTCTGCTTTCCTTATTATGGGTACGTACTTATCAGAAGTTATTTGATGCATTGACTTTGGCTGTTTCAAATAAGCACTTAGCAGAATTTTCCGACAACTGCACAAATAACTAAGCAAAGAAATTTTGTCCTCACGACGTTTTTCTTCGTAAGTTTCCAACTTTTATAGCATTCTTTACCATTTTATGCCTTATGCGATTTATGTCCAAAAAAATCGTAATCTGGCCCACTGTGTATCCCCTTCCAGCGACCCAGTCCTTTTACCCAGCCAGACCCCACTGTACCTCAACCCCTGATGGATGGCAAGCAAATCAATGATTTCACAACAAAGTCATCACACAGAGCAGAGAGGCAGCAATTCAGTCCATCTGTTTCATCAGTGTATGGAAATGAGTATTTAGCGACGATGAAGAAACTGGCCGATGCAAGTATGCTACCTAAATCTGAGCTTATTCATTTTGATGGTAATCCTTTACGATATTATATTTTCATGAAGTCCTTTGAGAATCAGGTTGAGCAGGATACAGATGACAATGGCAGACGCTTACAGCTACTTATACAGTATTGCAGTGGCAAGGCAAAGAAGGTGATTGAGAGCTGTGTACTCCTGAACCGAGAAGAAGGATACAAGGAAGCTAAGCGACTTCTAGATGAGAGATTTGGTAGCAAGTACAAGGTGTCTAATTCTTGGATCAACAAGGTATCAAATGGCCCACCAATCAAACCCAATGATAGAGAAGCACTTATGGATTTGGAGGAGGACCTTCAAAACTGCGAGATAAAGCTGAGAGCAACTGGAAGGCTTAATCAAGTAAACAACGAAGACAAATTGGTGAGAATATTGGAACGCTGTCCAGGATATATCAGAGCAAGATGGCAGTCAAAGGTGCAAGATATCCGAGAAGAATGCCGGGAACCAAACATTGAAGACGTGCGCAAACTGGTGAGAAAAGTGGCTGTATAGAAGAATGATCCCGTTATTGGTGGAATAATGGATGGTGGAAAAAGAGATGGTGGAACAAAGGACAAGAAGTCAGCAACATCCACAGAGGGGAGCAGAATTTCCAGCCAGCGAAATATGAACTACAGTATTCAGGCGAAAGAAGCACAAAGTAGTGGTGATGCAAAAGCTGTTTCAAATGGTGAGAATCGTTTCAAATGCTATTTCTGTGAAGGAGATCACAAACTCGAGGCTTGTGAGATGTTCAAAAAGAAAGGAGGTGAAGAGCAACTTAACTTTATACGCCAGAAGAAATTGTGTGATAACTGTTTGTCGACTACCCATTTCTCTGCTGGATGTAAGAAGACGAAGTCATGCGATATTCCAGGATGCAGCGTGAGAAGAAAGCACATGTCATCACTGCATGAAGCAATCGTTGCTTTTGAAATGAAAAGAAACGAACAACTAAAAACAACCAATACAAATCAATCAGCGACACCTTCCAGATCTGGTGACCAAAGGCAGTTTGTGGGTACATTGAAGGAAACTGGGGCCGGATGTCCCCGCAAGAGCTTGTCAATTGTTCCAGTTAAAGTGAAAGGCAAAGGTTAGCACAACGAAACTATTACTTATGCTCTTTTAGACAATGGCTCCACAGCGTCATTTTGCTCAGAAGATCTTTTGATGAAGCTTGGTGTTGGAACAAAGAAGTGTCAGATTTCGTTGGCAACAATCAGCAATGTTATGACGAATTGTGACAGTGCAATCGCTAGCCTTGAAATCATGGACCTGGACAATACAGTGTCAATTGATGTACCACAAGTTTTTGTTGTCGAGAAGTTGAACATCTCCAAGGATGCTGTAGCAACTCAAGAGGATGTCAAATCATGGCCTTATCTGCATGACCTGGTACTTCCAACAAAACTTGAAGACTGCACAGTGAATCTCTTGATTGGTGTCAACATACCAGAAGCTTTGCAGCCTGGAGAAATACGAAGAGGAGAGAACGGAGGACCCTTTGCATTAAGAACCAAATTTGGTTGGACACTCAATGGACCTTTGGGACTGACTGAAGCAGCAGTTGCACAATGTTGTATGGCAAACACAAATCAGACCAGTGATCTCCTGAGTGAACAACTGCGAAAATATTTCAACCATGAATTTGACGATTGCATCTCTGATGACAAGAAACTGATGTCTGCAAGTGACAAGAAGGCACTGAAGATTTTTGAAGAGTCAGCAAAACTATGCGATGGACATTATGTGTTGGCAATTCCCTGGAAGAATCCTCAGCCTTGCCTCCCCAACAATCGTAGTGCGGCAGAAAGTCGACTGACGTATCTGAGAAGAAAACTGTCAAGGAATAATGAGCTTCACACCAAGTATGCAGAATTCATCGAAGATTTGCAAGTGAAGGGCCACTCAAGAACCGCTCCAATGGAGCAGCTTTGCCAAAACAATGGAAAGGTATGGTACTTACCTCATCATAATGTAATCAATCCAAAGAAGCCAGAAAAAAACTCGTGTGGTGTTTGACTGTGCTGCGAAGTTCAATGGTAAATCACTGAATGAGCACGTGGTGCAAGGTCCTGACCTTACAAATTCCTTAGTTGGTGTCCTTCTGAGATTCCGGCAAGAAAATGTTGCCCTGATTGCTGACGTGGAAGCCATGTTTCATCAGGTGCGAGTAGACGAAAAAGATGTTGGTGCATTGAGATTTCTATGGTTTCCAAATGGTGATCTTACAAAGGAACCAGAGGAGAGACAAATGATGGTTCATCTATTTGGTGGCCTTTGGTCCCCAAGCTGCGCTACATTTGCTCTTCAGAAGACAGCAGAAGACCACAAGGACCACTTCAAAGGTAACATAGTTTCTACAGTAAAGAAGAACTTCTACGTTGATGACCTTTTAAAGTCTGTAAAGAGTAGCGACGATGCAGTTGGTATTTACAAAGATCTCAAGAAGCTTTTATCACTTGGTGGTTTTAATCTGACGAAATGGATCAGTAATAAACGAGAAGTCATAGACGCAATTCCTGAAGAAGACCGTTCGAAAGAATTGAAGAAGATCGACTTTGAAAGAGACATCCTACCTGTGCAACGAGCGTTGGGAGTTCAGTGGAATGTTGCAAACGATTGCTTTCAGTACAATGTGAATATCCCGGCGAGAGAAGCAACGAAACGAGGAATTCTCAGCTTCATATCTTCAATATATGACCCTCTTGGTATGGTATAACCATTCATTCTTACAGCCAATATCATCTTGCAAAATTTGTGTCGTGAAAAGCTTGGTTGGGACGATGAAATTCCTTGCACTGCTGTTAGCCGTTGGAACAACTGGATCAAAGAGCTGCCAAAACTTGCCGAGCTGAAAGTTCTGAGGTGTTTTAAGCCAGAGAAATTTGGTGAAGTTAAAACAGTGGAGTTGCATCATTTTTCTGACGCCTCAGAAGATGGATTTGGCGCTGTATCATATCTGAGGACAGTTGATCATGAAGGTAAAATTCATTGTTCCTTTGCGATTGGTAAGTCCAGATTAGCACCACTAAAACCCATGACGATCCCCAGACTTGAGCTGTCTGCAGCTACAGTTGCAGTCAAACTGGACCGGATGTTAAAGCGAGGGTTGGAAATTCGAGTGGACAGATCTGTATTTTGGACAGATAGCACAGCTGTGATCAAGTACATCAATAATGAGAACAAGCGTTTTCAGACGTTCGTTGCCAACCGTATTGCTGTGATCAAAGATGGATCAGATCGTTCTCAGTGGAATTATGTACAGACGAAGATGAACCCAGCTGATGACGCATCAAGAGGCGTTCCTGTGAAAGATCTCACTGGTGATTCAAGGTGGATCAATGGACCATCTTTCTTATGGCAAAGCGATGAAACGTGACCAGTTGAATGCACAGAAGATTTCAAAGTAGAGGATGATGATGCTGAATTAAAGAAAAGCGCACAGTCACACAGTGTTATGGTGGAGAAGTCACATGGTATGGGTATGAATAAATTGATTTTTTCGAAATTTTCTTCTTGGATTATGCTGAAAAAGGCTGTTTCATGGATGTTGAGATTTAAGCACTGGCTCATCCTAAAGTCGAAGATACCAGTGGCCGTATCAAACTCAGTTCCGAAAGGAAAGTTGACCGTAGAAGAACTCACGAAAGCAGAACATGTCATCATATCATGCGTTCAAATGAATTCCTGCAAAGACGAAATCGACACATTGAAATCTGGAGAGAAGCAGTTAAAGAAGCGAAGCAGTCTCCTCAATCTAGACCCTGTAGTGATGAATGGTCTGCTGTGTGTTGGTGGACGACTGAAGCATTTGCAAACCGAGACAAGTGACATGAAACATCCTGTGATTCTTCCAAAGAGAAATCATGTGGCCGACCTGATCATTAGATACTATCATCATCTATCTGGTCATCTTGGAAAGGAGTATGTATTGTCATTGATTAGAGAACGATTTTGGATGGTTAATGCACGTGCCTCAGTTCGTCGAATCATCAGTAAATGTTTCAAATGCAGAAGGCATCTTCAGCAACCTATGTAGCAGAAGATGGCAGATCTACCACAAAGCAGAATAACTCCTGGAGAGCCACCATTCACGTACGTTGGTGTTGATTACTTTGGACCGTTTTACGTAAAGAGAGCCCGCAGCAGAGTCAAAAGGTATGGTGTTATATTTACGTGTCTCATCATTCATGCTGTTCATGTTGAGGTGGCACATAGTTTAGACACTGATTCATTTATCAACGCATTAAGACGATTCATTTTACAAGCGCTGAAAGTGAGCTGAAGCAGTTAATTCGTCAATGGAATCAAGAGAAAATTCATGAGTTTCTTCTTCAAAACGAAGTGAGTTGGCAGTTTAATCCACCATCTGCTTCACACATGGGAGGTGCATGGGAGCGCTTAATCCGTACAATTCGGCGTGTCATGACAATGGTGTTGAGGGAACAAATTTTGGATGACGAAGGTTTGCAGACACTCATGTGTGAGATCGAGTCAATTGTAAATGGGAGACCTTTAACAAGAGTCTCGGATGACCCAAGAGATGCAAATGCATTGACTCCGAATCACCTGTTAATGTTGAAATCAAATGAGTCTTACCCACCAGGAATATTCTCCAAAGCAGATAGCTATTGCAAGAGAAGATGGAGGCAGATACAATATTTGGCGGATCTCTTCTGGAAAAGATGGGTTAGAGAATATCTCCCGACGCTACAACAGAGACAAAAATGGTTCACACCGAAAAGAAACATTCAAGAAAATGACATAGTTCTCATTGTTGACAAGCCACTACCAAGAGGAGCTTGGCGCTTAGGTAGAATATTGGCTGTACATCAAGGAAGAGATGGTCTCGTGAGATCCGCAAAAGTCAAGACCTCGCAGTCGGAATTGGTACGTCCAGTAGATAAACTTTGTTTGTTGGAATCAAGTGAAAACGATACTAATGATGAAGAACTTTGCACTAAATAGAAGGATAAAGGAAACAGTTCCCTTGCGAAGAACGTTTGGGGCCGGATGTATTGTGCAAAGTCGGTTCGATTTATTAGAAGTGGACTTTGACCTTTAACTTGTTGTTGTGGACTTTGAACTCCAATCGTTAGAAATGGACTTTGACCAGACCATTGGTCTCAATGGAATAATCATTAAAAACTTTTGCTCCTTTGGGACTATTGTTTGTCTTAAGCTATAAAAGCGCTGTAGATATGTTGAGCAAGCAATCAAGAGCTGCAAGACTTCGAAGCTGCTGTGAAGAGAACTTATGGTTCTGCATGCTGTGCAAAGAGATGGCTAGGCCATGAAAAGACCAGGACAAACAGTCTGTGAGTTTAACCTTATCGACCTTAATATTATAGAGCTTTGTAGCTTCATATGAGAAAATTTATCGATTTGTTGTATTAATTTGCGAACTTGTGGACATTTACAGCTCTGATGTTTATGATATTTTGCATCGAGTAGATTAGGCCTATAGTTTCTTATATTTTCGAATTTTGTCTTTGAGTTTCTTATTTTGCTAATTATGTGATGATTTAATTTTAGCAAACCATGCTTAATGCCGAACATCAACTTGTGTGTTATTGCTGTGATTTCTTGGTGTTTTTTGGTGTTGGTATGCGTTTAGGCCGTTTGATTTTCGGAGCTGCGAAGTAAGAATACACCGTCCCCCGTCCCAATATGACAAAAGGCCCTGGGGACGAGGTTGGATTATTCTTGATTTTGAAAGAATTGAATTTCGAAACTTCGATCACAAATGGAAGTGATTTTGACATTCACAACAACAAGCCGGTAAGTCATTGATTTGAATTGTATATAATTTATGTGAAAAGCAAAAGCCAATCAGATTGCTTAGGTGACCAGCCGATGCCAGGGCCTTTTCGTCTCCGTCCCAATATGACAAAAGGCCCTGGGGAAGAGGTTGAATTTTAGGGTATACATTTTCAATGGCCTATAAATTTTGGGGTATCGTTTTCGCGAAAATTTATGAATTTTAGGGTGCGATTTCAGAAGTCTAATGGCACACCTTCGTCACCCGCCCATTGACGTTACCCCCCCTCCCCACCCCAGGTGTTTAGAAAAACATGGAGGGACAGGGCACCTAGCAGCAGTAAACAAGTAAAGATTATGAAACGTTTTTCAAAACTTTTCGATCAGTATTCTTGACTGTCACTTGGAACTAACTTGTTACAAATAGTTTCCTGGATTTCCGGAAACGATACCCTGGGTACCAGACTCAGGGTACGGAAACGAATGAGATGTTTTGAAAGCATTTCTTGAAATTCTAGGAAGAAAGAAGAATTCTTGGAAGGAAAGTAAAATCAATTTACTTCCTTGAATTGTGTTAAATGGAAAGCAAGCAAATGAAAGTAAAGATAGATAGTGTTCTTGGGCCAAATAAAAGAAAAACTTGGAGGAAAAATCAGAAAAATCACCTCTTCTCATTGTCGAGGACTCTGATACCCATGAAGTGCACATAATAAACAGAGCCACTGGAGATGTGCCTGCCGATGGGGTTTCAAATCAAGTTAACCCAGGAGAGAATCCCGGGGGCTGGGGTACTTGATTGGTTGGTGATACAGTGTGAGGCATAAACCTGTAGTAGATCTCCTTCAGCAGGAACTGTTTTTCTGCTGTAGGCCTCCAGCAAGATGCATATGGGGCGAGTGAACTGAGCAGCATACAACTCAAGCTCAAATCCTTACTGGTCGGTATTCAGCCAATCAAATCATCCCTTTCCAACCACGTGATACCAAATTGGCCATTCGAAGAGTGTTCTTGAGTACCCTGGGTACAGTTCTTGAGAGTTCTTGAGTACCTTTGAAGTGTGTTCATTTGCTGGTCAAAGAATATTGACTTCCGTTCAAACAGCGATAAAAGTCGCTCCTAATAAGATGTAAAGATAAAACTCTCGCCGATTATGGATATTGCCCTTAGAAATAACCCAAGCAGTGTCCATGCAGTTACATATAAAATCGCAGTTGATTTTCCGCGATTTTTGCCAAAAGTGTTATCTGGGCCTACTTCTTACCAATTGAAATTTATTGCCACTGTCTCAAGGATCAATCCTTGAGACATCTGAATCATTTTGCTCAAGAATACAAACTAAGCCCTTATGGGGACGAATGAATTTTAGTCGGTAAAGAACTTCAGGCCCACATCACATTTCTGGCAGAAATCTGCGATTTTGAGATTTAATTACAGGGTCAGTGCCAGGGGCGGATCCAGCCTTGGAGTTTGGGGAGGGCCACATGGAAGGAAATGGGGGTCTGGGGGCGTAGCCCCCAGGAAAATTTTACGAGGCCACGCCCTTCAGACTCTCGGAAAACGTGGGAAACGCCCTTTTTGCTCCAACATAGGTCATTTAGCTGATCATTTGAACTTCATTCCTCCGGAAATACCACTGGCATTTTTGTGCAAAAGGCAACGAGCTGTCATTTGGGAAAGTAAGGGACCATGAAATGTTTATCATGAGCACCAATTAGAGAGTGCCTAGCGCAAAAATAAGCTCCAAAACCGTGGAAATGCAAAATTGCCATAAGAAATGACGTATATTTTAAAAAGATCCACAAGTCAAAGGCATTTCAAAGTTACGAGAAAATCCTGCGGAATTTCCAATCCTAAGTTCCCAAATTCGAGTCACCAGTTATCAAACTTCTCATCGTTTAATAAGTTACTTTCTAAAAGCATGAGTTTTTATCACCATTATCAGGGCAAAATTTATCATGAAAAAACTTCACTGCAACAGCTTAGTTCACTGGAATGTCCTGAATCACTCCGATACTTCGATAAAGTGAAAGAAACAAAAGGTTTTTAATCTCTATCTCACACAATGAAATTTTGTTCATCATTATTAAAATTCAAATTCATATCTTTTTCATACTTTTTGATCAATAGGAAGTTACTTCGTGAGTTAGTTAGACTGTTTTGTCGTTAGCAGAGTTATCTTGTAGCTGTGCCATGGTTATTTTGGGAGATAAAGGTTTGAAATTTATCCGTTTATCTATAAACGGCAAAAATTTTTACGAGAACTCTTATCGTTTGGGGGGGGCCATGGCCCCCCGGCCCCCCCCACTAAATCCGCGCCTGGTCAGTGCTTTGGGTTATTGCTAATTGCAAGATCCATGATCTGTGAGATTTTTATCCTTATATCTTATTTGCAGCGACTTTTATCGTTGTTTGAACGAAGGTAAATATTCTTCGAACGGAAAATGAATGTAATTTCGGCTCCAAATGAGATATTTTTCCATGCACGCTACAGGACCAATAGTACCACCTACTCAATTCTTCTGTTCCACTCTATTTCAATTTTGGACTACTAACCTCCTAACTACCCCCACCCAACCGGCCCTTCCTGTTCCATTTCTCAGAATTGTAAGCTACACCACTCATAGTTTTGTTTGACAAAACGTGCTGGCAGTGTGAGAGATGAATCAGAGGAATGATTCCCTCCCGAATGTCCAGTCTGTTTATTTCAGTTTCGATGTCCATCCGGTGTCCTCTTTCTTTTCCAATGCACATCCTGTTCCAAAGATCCCTTTGATTCCAAGAACACTTGCTGTGTCACGTGAGCAATATATTGAAATAAATCCTGCTGTTGTGTGTTGCAAGATTTGCACAGCTCCATCTCAGCCAAGAAGGGAGAAGACGGCCAGGACCTCAGCGAAATGGCGCATATTATGGATGTAAGCCTACAACTTTATTCTTTTGCATTTGCAGAATGAGTATCAGTCTTTTATGTGAGCTTCACAGGTTAATTTGTGTGTGCAACAAATCGCGGGTAAGCGACAGTGCTCTTTGTTGAAAATTTGCTTAGGCCCTTTTCGTTTTAGGCCCCCAAATAAACTATTTTGACATTTTCTACTGTGTTTGTACATTGTATGTTGCACTGCAACCCAAAGAAAATTACCGAGAAACCACGTAATATGAAATGGCCAACAATGATAGAAGCTGAAAAATGTAATGAAACAATAGGCCATATGGTCAAAATGACAATAGCCAGCACAAGTTTGGTGAGGTGGTTTATAATGCAGCACGCACGTACGCCTCCCTCAAAATGCACCATGTTATGCTGTTATGTGAACAAGCAATAAATGAATTCAAACGAGTAGCAACAAGACCTGAGGGCATCCTACCACAACATGATACAGCCAAGCATCAAGTGAACTCAAAGAGAAAGAGAGAAATTGTTACAAAATTTAACTATCCGTAATGAATGTAGTGTAGGTAGTAATACGTAAAACAGGTAGAAAATAAAAGCTGTGTTTATCATCCATGGATTGTACTCAAGCAGAACTGCCATAGAAGAATAGAAACATGAAGATTAGTATTTCACAGATTTTTGTTTGTCCTAATAGTTCCTATTTGGTGGTCAGACAACCTTTTAATTTATTTCCTTCACAATAAGTTAGCAATAATAAATGATGATGCATGGTGCAATGCAATACGAAAAATAAATGCCTACATATGTACGACCTAAGGCCTGGGACAGCGTGCCCAGGAAAAGCCCCACTTTACCAATGTTATTGTAAATTTGCTCCAAATCAATGGATTTGACTACAGTTGAAAACTCTCAAAGTTGTAATTGAAATTAAAGTGTTGCTGTTAAGTTTTTCTACTAGGAAGTTGATGTACAAATAAATCTAATATCTGGTAGGTAGAATAGCGAAAAATTTGTAAGCAGATGGAGGCAAAGAAAACAAGACTTTGAATCAGCACACTAAGGCCTTTCAAACTTATGTTCCCTTCAGAGTTTCTTAAGGGAATATCATTGCATGCTCTTCATGGAACCATGCATAGTAGTTAAATATAAAAAGCTCTTCAAGGCGTGGAGAATCACAGGTCAATAGTACTTGTACGAAAGGTAGGATCCCTCCCACCGATCCCCTCCCATTTTTCAGTTAGATTCACTTCAGTTACATGTATCAAATAATCATACAAGCGATAGGAGTAATGTGTTTTCTGTGTTGCTTTCTTTGGCACACCTATAAACAGTCTTGCCAGACTGACCTCACTACTATCTGTGTGTTGTAGTTTAGTTATTTAGTTCCTCGGTTGAATGTAATGAATTAGAAAATAACCAGATATTATACACTTCTTCTATTTTGTCATTTCAGAAGTATTAAAAATAAAGTTTGTTTGATTTCTAACTTTTAGATTCTGCTGTGCAGATGGATCAGACCTCATCATTTCATTGTGTTGATGGGTTTTTCTCTGACTGTCTCATTCATAACAGCGTGAGTAAATATTGTTAATTTTTGCATCAACATAACAGGAGAAATTTATATTGTTGTGCACAGTTTTATGGTGTTACGCCATCCTTTATCAATTTAGGTCAAATTTCTTTATTAAAGTCAAGATTTCTCTTAGTCAGACTTGGCAAGGTTCAGGAAAGCTTTTGAGATCCTTGAACTCTATTTCCTCATCTGCAATCAGGCTATCCCTTTCCCATTTTTTGATGAAATAGACTTCAAGTACTGACTTATTGATTACATTTTTAGAATGGTTTAAACAGCTCAGCCAAATTTTTGTCAAAATGATAGGAAACAATTTTTGCCTTATGGTTCTGTTCCAAAAGCAATATACAGTACAGTACAGTACACCATTGTTGATATAGAATGATAGAAATGCTGTGCAATTTTTATGCTGGGGGGAGGGTTACATGACTTGTGGATAGATGGGTTTGCCACACATCCCATTACCAAAGAAAGTGTCTGAAAGTTTTTTGTCCGAAGTTGTTTTCCCAAAACTTTTCCATCCAAAAGTTTTTTATTTTAATGTACAAGATTTCTCTAATGAAATCAAGCACTTTTCAAATATTTCTTATTTGCAAAGTACAGAATTTGAAGTTTAAGGTAACTCTGCTTTCCGCTCCAGTGAGCAGTGAGTAGCCATTTTCACAACCCCGCTCCTCAGAAAAGAAGTCAATTTCTCAAAAACTATTTGGTCTACCCAAAACGTTAAAAAGGATGCTGTTCTACATAGTCTTGGCAATCAAAAGATATATAAATTACTACATTTCTGTTAAGGCTCGCTTCGCAAGTTATATTTCAGAAGTTTTGTTGATTTGAGAGAAGTAGATTTATCTCCAAAATTACTTGAAAGATTTTTGGTTTTCTTTCACAATATCTTTAGCTAGGTTGTTGGTCTACAACTTTACCAAGCCTGATTGAAAAAGCCAGGCTAGATTTGTCGCAATAGAATGTTATATTTTCTGTTTATTTTTTCATGGAGAAGGGTATACAGTAGATACCTTGGCCCATTGATTAGCACATGAGTTGAACTCTTGTAAAAAGTTACGTTTTAGATCTCTGTGGACTCTTTTAGAGATATTGATATTTTGTGAATTCACATGAAAGTCTTAATGGACAAGAAATGGAAGGTTGTGAAATTGCTGGTAATATTCAAGAAATGATATTCTCACAAGCGCTCCAAGGATGTCTGTTGAGACTTTGATATAGCATTTCCAACAGAACATACAGTACATTCGTTTGTCAATGAAACATTTTAGAAAGTTATTCTAAGGCTGAGTGTTGGAAAGCGTAATTCGTAACATGGTAATCTGTTGACCAAGGTTTCTACCCTTTGCTGCTGAAAAGTAAACAGATATATGAAATTTGATTGTGATAAATCTATCTTAGATTTTTCAATCAGACTTCTGAAAGTTGTAGATCAACAACCTAGCTAAAGATATTGCAAAAGAAAACCAAAAACCTTTTTGAGTTGAGTAGTTTTGAACATAAATCCACTTTTCTGAAATCAACAAAAAAGTTTTGAAAAGTAATTTGCAAAATCAGCTCTAACGGAAACATTACAATTCATCTATCTTTCGATTGCCTAGAATAACATCCTTTTTACCACATTTCAATAGACCCAATAGCATTTGAGAGACGAACATCTTTCCAAGGAGTAGAATCGTTTTGCAAAACGGCAACTTGCTCCTCACTGGAGCAGAAAGGAGAGTTACCTTAAACTGTCCATCTCTATGGTTGGAGAGACATATGAACCTTGTTACAAAGGTAAAGTATGATTTTATTTTCTGTTGTACTGTAAGTCATCAGCAGATTGTAAGAGTCTCTACATGAAAAATTTTCTTATCTGAAATAGGTATGCCATATCAGTTACATCTGATCATGTGAATCCTCTCCTGCCCTACATAAGGTGAGTTTACAAATTTGTTATCAACCATTACACAAAGAGTTCTTTTGTTGATGTCTCTTAAATGTTATTTTATCTGTAACTGCAGGAGCATCAAGAGGTGGGGGACTTGGATGTACAGGGTGTCCCAAAAAATTGTGCTCCGTTTGTGTGGCCACTATGGAGGAGCCATAGATTCAACTATCTCGATTTTTACACAGTTGCTAAGATCAGGCTTTAACTTAGAGTTTAAGTCCTTGAATCAGTCAATTTGACTCGTGGTTACTGATTTATTGTTGAGAAAAAGGTAAAATAAGTGGTTGCTTCAAAAACGGCACTTCTGTTGTTTCCCAGCAATGTCAAAGTCAAGTAAGTTTCCATTGCATAATATTAAATTTTTGCTAAATTTTGTAAAGGGTTAGCAGTATTTTCTATTCATTAAAGAGCATTTTGTACATTTTTAAAAATGTGGTGAAAATTTCAGTATGATGCCAGAGTCCTTCTTTGAAAACTTGACATTGTTGGAGAACAATGGAAGTGCTGTTTTTGAAATGCAGGGCCCCCCTGAGGCGACAGATAGATCAACAAAAGTTTGCCAAATTTCCAACATCAATACGGTGTTTTTATCGGCAAAATCAACTTGAGCCCCGCACATCAAAACCTTCATAGCCGGCTTCTATGGAAGTATTTTAATGAAGGCACGTTTGTACAAGGAACATGTTGGGGACAGTGGCTGAAACTGAATGATTGCGAAGCGTGCTACACTTGGGGTAGCCCATCGGGAAAATTTTTTGAACCATGCTCTTTAGAATATCAGAAAACGCATCCTTCGTTGAGTTTGCATCATGGAATTCAGAAAAAAAGGATAATAGTCGACGACATGCTTCCCAAGGAAACATTCAAATGTTAAGTCCTGGTATGAAACGAATTTTGGTAAAGTCATCCCCTAAAACGTTCATATCCGCTAGAAGGTAGCAAGGCATTTTTGAAAAATTTGCAATTTACACCACTTACACCAAACTAAATTTGCAATTACTTCAATTCACTGCGGTGTTCAATTCACTAGAAGTCTTTGGGTCTCTTTGGAGGGGCGCTAAAGAATTCAGTGTGAATCAACACGACATGCTGTTTCGCCAAAGCTACATCAGTACATTACTGAAAATCGTAAGGGGCCCCTTGGGGGCCCCTAAAGCTCGGGGGCCCTTAGGAGTTGCTCTAATCCCAACCACAGTGCGTTATACCAATAACTTGATGAAATCCTCCAGAAGAAGGTAGCAGACCTTCCATGAAGCATTTTGATGTATATAGCTTGTTGCTGCTTTTTAATGTGAATGTTCTTTGCAGTGAGACTGGCACAACAGCACCGGAAAGCTGTATCTTTGGCCTCTTCTTAAATCTTGGAGCTTTTCTGGGTAAGAATCTATAGTTGTTTTTCCTTTCATGCTTTGTGGGATGTATGGTATTTTGTTGGATAAGCTTTACCATAAGAATGTTTCAGTCAGTTATGATTGTCTTGCCCAGCTAAGTCTTTTGTTTATCATCTGTCTCCAATTGGATGTCACCTGTAACTGTTGTGAATAACAAAATAGAAGTGTACTTCGAAAGAATTTTGCGTCATCGCAAAGCACAAGTGACATCTAATCTATGATGATGGATTTTAATTTGCCTTTGTAGACAGTGATAAATTAGTCAAAGGTGATATAAATGTTGTGTTTCTGAAAAGAGCAGTTATTTTTTGGTTTTGTAGAAGATTGC
This sequence comes from Aurelia sp. 3 sensu Dawson et al. (2005), assembly GCA_964020215.1. Lineage (NCBI taxonomy): Eukaryota > Metazoa > Cnidaria > Scyphozoa > Semaeostomeae > Ulmaridae > Aurelia > Aurelia sp. 3 sensu Dawson et al. (2005). The sequence continues at coordinate 2,901,858 of OZ026583.1, read as the reverse complement.
TAATTATCGTTGTGTGGTCTTTTTTGGGTTTGTAGATCATTCTTTTATATGTTCTAAATGAACATCTCTTTCCAGGATTTAATTGAGTATGATGCTCCATGGACTAATATTTTCATCTTAAACAATTTCTGAAAGATGCAAGTTGTTTTTTCTCTCCCAATATGATCTTTGTTGTTTTTACAGCGTTTGTCTGCATGTTTATAAGACATGAGAACTTTGCAAATTACACGACTCAGCAAACGTGTCAGCTGCTCAATAATATTGGATTATTTCTTGGATTCTTCAGTGCTCTTGGCATGTGCATCGTTGCAAATTTTCAGGTAAACATTCAAAGCAGATTTTACCAAGCCAGTGTAAATTTAGTTGCATATTTTTGGGAGATCTTCGGTGCTAAGAAAGGTTTTCTCGTTTTCTCGACACATTGTTGGCACAGATAAGTGCCCAGATTCCCCCAGAATACCAAGGGGCGACATTAATGGGGCAAAAAGTCCTACTTTAAACGCTCCACCTTCATGATAATTTTAACTTGGTTCAGAATGGAACAAGAAGGCGTTAGAAATTATTCTGGCATCATGAAGACGTCCTTACTCATTTAAATGGTTAAAAAAATCGATTAAAAAATTTAAATGGATGTTTTAAATAGTTTACTTCATTTTTAAGCGACAACTCTCTTGAAATACGTTTAAAACTAATTTTAAAAATATGTCATCGTATAGCTCTAATTCATTTCAATTTTAGTGTCAATGTAAAATACAATACCTTCAATTGATAATACGCAAAGCGGACCTACTTTGGGGGAAACAACGGGGATGTGCCTGCCAGAAATAGAGATTTTATGACCCTGTCCTGGAATAAACGTTTTAAAACATGATACTTATCCTGGATAATACAATTCCCGTTGTAAGTTATTTTGACTCTTTCACGTCAAATTTAACCTGTCCTGCAAAAATTAGCGTAAGTGACATACCTGTGTGTTGGAATAATGACAAGAAAGACACAATTGTATCCCAAAAATTTTCTGCCGAACATGGAATCCTACTGGCATGCATATTCCTGGGTGCTCAATGTATTCAGTAGACTCTCTCCCATAATACGTTCTCCCTTTATTCAAGGAAACAAATGTTCTAAGCGTGCATTTGGTTGGAGCGACACTTACATTTGCTTGTGGTGTTATATATTGCTGGATTCATTCATACTTGTCGTATAAAACGCGAGAACATGGACTCAACACTGCATGCACTATCTACTTTCGTTTCCTCCTGGCAATCTTCACGACAATTTTCTTTACGTTTGGTATCCTTTTCTGCAATGATCATCGACTATCCTTCCTTGATTTTATTTAGAAATTTGTGTTGAGAAATCATAAAGATATTATTACTTTACAGATTTTGACACTTGTTTTCTCGGACATACACGTATTTTTATACGAGCCTGCTTATGAGAAACTCAAATCACAGGTCGCCTAAGAATAAAAAAATCTCCAGTACTGGAAAATGATAACTCAAGAAACCATTTATTACGAGAAAAGATAACCTTTGCATATTTTAACATTATTTTCATTGGTTTCTGTATGATATTACTCGGAATGTGCTTGAGTAATGTCTAAACATTTGAAAGGCATCAAAAACTTTAAGTTGAAATTTTGAAGAGAGCACAGAAAGTACTTTAGAAAATTGTATGGAATGTTTAAACAACTTGTGAGAGACTCCAAAGTAATCAAAATCTAATGATTTTAAGAGACTGGAAGAAGTTTCTTATAAAGGATTCATGAAGATTACAAATCTCTGCACAACTTTAGGAGGAGACCTGTAAAATGTTGTCCTCCTTGCTTTCAAATGAATTACTTGAAGGGACTGTTGGTAATTTGTCACAATTTGAGAACCATTATTTGGTCTTCACTAAGAAGTTGTTGTTGGTTGCAAGTTTCTTCATTGTCTGATATTGTAGTAAATTAGACTTATTGCATATGACCTCCTTCATTGCATGCGTTCTTTGACCTGAATGATATTACTGTAGTGGCTCAGCATATATCACTCCTAAATAGGCCTAGGCAGCGATTTGATCATGATTCAATTGACGAATGCACAAAATAGAGCCAACCTCTTCATTGTTTTTCACTGTTCCATTATGAGTCCCTGTGCGCAAGGTTCACTACAGTGATACTAGCGACTCACGTAGTCAGCATTAGGGTAAATGCCTTAATAACAAAATTCAGTATTCGTCGGGGCATCCGTCGCAAATGTCGATTGGCAAAATGGTAATGTTCAGAATAAAACGAAGATGCATTGGGATCATACGCTACCGGTAAGGTCTTTTGTATTGATAGGAGAACGCGCAACCTTATTCAAAGACAGTTGGAAGCATTGTTAAGATTAAGAGTGTCCTCATAAATCACCACATGCACATACGGATCGGTAAGTCCGATATTTTTGGGTCAGATTATTGCCAAAAATGATATTTTTGGGTGTAAATAAGCTGAAATTATGGTCATGATATTTCTTGACATCCAATTTGGTCAAATGGTACTTTTGGTTTCTAGCATTCTTGCGGGATATTTTATGTTTGCCCATAAATTTCAAAGCTTTAAATGAGCTGACATGTTTTTGTTGAAACTTGGTTGCTTGAACATTGCGCGGACTGACCCCCTCCCCCCGTATGCATATGTGCTTAGTGTCCCCAGGAACGTAGTTTAAGCTGTGATTTATCAAGTAGTCCAAGATGAAGCAGCGATGGATAAACAACTCACTTGCAGATTCACATCTCTGTCACTTGAGAATCAAGATATCCGAGCATGAGTATTTTATGGATACCTGCATTTGGATGGGAGAAGAAGACCAGATAATCGATGTTCGAATAATCGAGGCAAAGCAATGTCATTTTTATATGTCATGAAAATAACTAACTGGCAGCATTGAACTAAGGGTAACAATAGGTGACCAGTATCATATGCACTGAAGGGAAGCTCGGATGATATCAGATAGCCACTTCATCGAGTCGAGGTTGAGTAGCAAGACCACAATGCCAGGGATCAGGGAAAGAACTTTGTAGAGCAGCAAAGGTGAATTGTCTAAACCAAAATATTCAGCTCTTCGACATCACTAAGCGATTTGCCGTTCCAAGGAATATATCTCAGACCGCTTCTGGAGCGCTCAGTCTGCTGTCAAAGTAAGCAGTGATAGCAAAATATCATGGTTGGCTGTTAGATTTATTACATGAGTCCTTGTTTTCACTTCATGCCCCAACGACGACTTCACAATACCTTCTTTGTGACTGTGAATAACAATTCAATTCAATGGAGCAAAACATAGACGAATATCATCAGTGTAGTTGGCTGTGCCAAAGGTGTTGAGTCTTACAACTTAGAGATGTTTTTTGTTGTTTTTGCGTGTTTTGTTTTCAATCAAACTTTACCATTGATTTTTAGTGTACCTACCGCTTGTTATAGTTCAAAAATTGCAGTTGATAATTTGTCCCAAATCGTTTTTGACCAATGCTAATGCAAAGTTTAGTTTTGATTGCGAATGAATACGTACTGTACATACTTACTTTAGAAATGCAAATCGAGTATTGGAGAGCTGCATCTTCATGTCCCAGAATTTACCGTTGCCTGTCATAGAAACAAACTGGTCCAGTCATCAGCTACTTTAACAGGTTGTTCTTTGATGGTTCACAGGGATATGACTGGCATTTAACGAGTACATTTGCAGAGTGGTTAATGGCAATATGTTTCATCTGTTTCTTCTTCACATTCTACCGAGAATTCAGAAGTATTCGCATGTCAACAAAAGTCCTTACATTATACAACTTTGATTCGCCAAGGTAAGGAGACAATTTTTTCGCAATTACAATTAAAGTGATCCTCAAACTCACACTTGTGAAGGTGAAGGTGAAGTTGCGTTTTTCAGCGCCAAGCGCTGGGATCGCAGAGATAGAGCAGACCTAATCGAGTCTGCGACCCCTTGTCATGACGCTCAAGTGGTGGGGCCCTACCGGGACTCGAACCCACTCCGCCTGACTGTTCTGGCTGCAATGTCAGAGGATTACACCACGGCGCCACAACACCTTCATTGGTACCCACACTTGGTACACGAAGTCCATTTTCTAGATGCGGAAACATGATCTTATTGTGAATAAACTTTCAACTTACACCTGACTTTGATTTTTGGAGCAAGGTTAAGGCCTCGTTTACACGAGATCGGATCCAAATAGATCCGTACCCAAACTGTAACGGATAGGCCTTGCGTTTACACGGGACCTGACATATCCAAACCCATTTGGATCTGCTATCGGTACCCAAATGGGATCACTCTGGAAAGTGATCCCGTTTGGATCCGATTCCAAAAAGGTCTGGTGTTAACGGGTGGGATTGGATCCAAACCCGTTCGAATAGGAAGTGACGCGATAAAACTGACGAGCATTTGCTGAAATTTGAAAGAAGAAAACCAGAGATGAGACAAAGAGTCTATTCGACTGCAAAATTTCAAAAGATCTTATCAAAAATGAGACAAAAGGCTTTGCAGAGCACCGCCAAGAGTGCATACAATCCAAATGGATCTGATCCCGTGTAAACTCCCCCAAAAAAGTGGATCCGATCCCATGTAAACGGGATCTAGAAGCTTGCATAAGCAAATAGCATAAAAATCTCAAAATATCCCATCAAATCACACAAGCGCTGCACGAACAATGGATAGCCTAAGAAGCAATGCTATGCTTGAGCGTTTTCTTTGTTCTATTTATAGACGAGCCTAGAAGGTGTCTCAAAAAATTGTTCGACGTTTGATTAAATGTTAAAATAATGATACAATGAAGGGCTAGCTAGCTCCATGATGAAATAACCCAATAGACCTTTTAGCTGTTCTGAGAAAGAATGGCAATCGAACGACACTTTGCTCTCGGGGGGGGGGGGGGGGTAACTTAGTACTATTCGTGGTACGAGGACGTGCCTTTTTTAGGGGTACTTTTTTCAAACCATTACGGAATTATGGGTATCATTTTCACAATTTGTTGACATTTCACGGAATTATGGGTGTCCTTTTCAGGAGATTTTTCATAATTTCCGGAATTATGTCCCAGATATTTATTCGATTTGTGGAATTATGGCCCTAAAATCCGCCAGAATTTACGGAATTATGGGTACCAATTTTTCGGACAAAATGGCACATCCCCGTCACGTAATAGGTTCAGTTACCCCCCCCCCCCAGAGACTTTGCTACATTTTGTACAATTTTCGTATGTGCACAATGGTGATAGAAGTTCTAACGCCACTCGTTCGAACCTCGCGTGTAAAAATGTATAAAAATAACGCCCTCTTTTGCTGAATAGTTAAAAGGTCTATTCCTGAGATCTTTAGTTAATTGTAGACACCAGAATTTTGCAAATCAGATAATTATCAGGGATTTATAAGCTTTTGAAGACCAAGTTCATGCGAAAGCTGAAACCAGAGGCCTGTCGGTAAAATTAGCATTCACCCTTGTTCCTTTTATTTCTCACTTGTTTCATAACAAAATAATTGGGATTTGAAAAGATTTTCGATAACCTCACTTTCAAGCGTATGGATGCTGTGAGGAAAAAGATTCCGTACCTCATCGATTTTGTTTCAAACTATCGTTTTTGGACACAAGCAATCTTAAGAAAATTTAACAATACTTATTAGAATCAAATTACTTTCGAAGTCCTATTTGGTTTCCTCTTACATTAAAGGGAATCGACATGGTTAAAAGCTGGCCCGGGCCAGGTTAAAAATAAATCTATTGAATTTGATAACTTCGACACGTGTGGCTTCATTGTGGAGCCAAAGAAACAATGGATGCGTAGGCGTTTTCTATACCCTATTTATAGCACCTACGAGATATAGCTATGTCTATTCCCTTTAACGAGAGGTTGGACGTTGGATAACCTTCTTTTCCTTCGATTGTGGAGATTTTTTGCATTATAAGTAATCTAGGGGTCTCAATTTGATGATGTAACAACTTCAAAAGGAGCAGAAATGTTTAAAATGCCGTAACTCTAAAGATATTGGCGATATCACAAGTACTATGTTTAGAATTACTGTGAAAGGCCTAAAGTTCCTATGAATCGATTCAGTTCTAAGAGTTAAAGAATACATTTCACGCATTTAATTTCAAAGTTTTGCCAAGATTCGAGCCCTATGCTAGCTACACAGTTATTATCACTTAAAAAAATGTGGTAAATAGTTTTTGAGGTGCAGACTGTCATATTTCTAAACATTTCTCTGCCTGAAATTTGATTAACTCTGTTTTTTATCCACAGGTACTCTGCTGACAATGATCAATCGCCTGTATATGCATAACAAGATACAAACATGTTTTAGCTGTCAAATAATTTATACGTGGAGAGATGATTGGCAGTGTGAACGCCCAAATACAAAATCTTTCTCTTGTAAATTCCATCGAAAGATCAACCTACCTGATTTCGTGTAAAAATAGGTTCTTCGATGATCAGTATGATTGCTAGCAGTACTAAACATTTTTCGGAGTGCCGGGTGAGCCAGAAACCCAAAACTTCCCACTTTGGAACATTCAATGCACCAGAATTACTTCACGGATCTAGTCAATGACCAAAAGATCGAAGTATTTTAGTGATTTTCTCATCTTATTATGAGCTCTGGAAAGATAGGTGAATCAAACTTTGCAAAATTTTCATGGTTGCAAAATGACTGCAAAAGGGCCTGAAACATTGATCAAATCGTAAGGACTCCCTTCACACAGAACAATACACACGTGCATCTCACCTCTCTTGAGAGAGTTACAAGACACAGATTTTCAAACGAATACTAAAGATTTTCAATCCCATGGCTACAAGTGGAGATGACATCTCTCAACCATGAGAAATTCATTTTCGTTATTGTTCTCTGTGAGAAGTTTGGTATGATTTGATCAGTGTGTTAGGCCTTTTGCAGTCATTTGCAACCATGAAATTTTTTAAAGTTTAATTTACCTACATTTTCAGTGCTCGTAAGAAGGTGAGAAAAATCACGAAAATACTTTAATCCCTTGGCTGTTAAGCAAACAGTGATTCATTCCAATCGATTCAGTACTCTTGATGCTATGAATTTTCAAAAGGGGAACTTTTTTCTGGCTCACCCGGTAGATAATTGTATTTATTTTCGAAATGACGCGTGAATAAAAGAAGTTGCACATTTTGGAAAATCACCAAAGTGTGACCATGTTGTCGATCTTTTATTTTTCTTTTTGTGAATTTGGTTTACAGATCCATCGTCACCAAAGCACTGTGATCCATTAGGCCCTTTTTATCAAATTACGGCCAAAAGATAAAGTTCCTAATCCTAATATAATTTTAGACTGGCGACATTAACCATAACCCAGGGGTTCATGTGCTGCAAAAATTTTCGAGATCAATCAACCGAAGGCGAAGATATTGATGTTTGAAGTTGGGCCTAAATCAGATCTTTGTTTACATGACCAGAAGAGGCATGGCACTGTTTTGACAGCAAATTACAATTCCTTGTATCTAGGCTCAGACTTCACCGATTGTTTTCGTTTTAGTCTCATTCTGATCCTCTAAATGTGTGCTTTGAGGCAATGCAAAGCATGCTAAAATATTTTGCCTTTTTATGATCATTTTTAGACCATTTCATCATGGTACTTTTCATAAAAATTCTTGTCTTCAAAAATCAATCGTAAAATTAAAAGCTAAGGACAAAAAAAGTATGTTTCGCTACGCTCTTCAAAATATTTTCAGCAATTAGATACACCTTTCTAACAAGTTTCTACCAAAGGGCTGGTGTCAATTCGCCTCCAAAAAATGTTGACAAGAATCTTAATCTGACAAGTTTTGTACATGATTTTAACATTTTTGCACATTTCGTGATGAAAAATTAGATTAAGTCAAACGGAAAGCTTTCCAATTATCTGAAACCGATGCAGAGTCAAAGGTATGCCATTTATTTGTCCTTTAAGCCTGCTAAAGCCCAGAGTCGAACGTTTTTAAGCCCAAAACGGTATTTTGAAGCCATTTGTCCCTAAATGAATTCACAATTTTTCAATTTTGCAAGAATTTTAGCAAATAAAGCCTTGCAAAGTGTGTCAAATGTTAGTCATTATGTTGTTTTAACATGTAGGTAAGGCCTGGTCACATTTGGTCCTATCACTGGATGTCTGTTAAAGTTTAGTGATTATTATATGCAAAGACTTAGAAATCAAATTGAAGACTTGTGAAATGAAAATGGTCATAAAAGATTTTTGGGTTCGAATTGGCACCAGCCCTTTGGTAGAAACTTGCCAGAAAGGCGTTTCTAATTGTTGATGCTATTTTGAAAAGCATAGCGAAACATACTTTTTTTGTCTTTAGCTTTTAATTCTAAAACTGATTTTTGAAGACAAGAATTTTTTTGAAAAGTACATTTGCGAAATGGTCTAAAAACGGCACTAAAACGGCAAAATATTTTAGCATGCTTTACATTGCCTCAAAGCACACATTTAGAGGATCACGAAAACAATCGGTGAAGTCTGAGCCTAGATACAAGGAATTGTAATTTGCTGTCAAAACAGTCCTATGCCTCTGCCGGTCATGTAAACAAAGATCTGATTTAGGCCCAACTTCAAAAATCAATATCTTCGCTTTCGGTTGACTGATCTTGAAAATTTTTGCAGCACATGAACCCCTAGATTATGGTGCATGTCTTAAGTGCAAAATCAAGCAGGAATCTAAAACTTCAAATTTTGGCTAAATTCGATACTCTGGATCACAGTGCAACCTGTGTCTACCGGCACACGGAAAATCAAACTCAGTCTCAGCATAAGCGATGGATCATGGATGTTGGGAAACGTGGAATGTGTTATTTGGGATTATGTATTGTTGTAAAGCATCAGAACCATTAGGCCTACCTTTATGCATCATCTGTGTATCGATAATATCCTCTCTCGTCTTGATTTTGAATGTTTAAATGGCTCCTTTCCCGGATCAACTTCTCTTGCACAGCGCAACATACTCAAATAAGTTTTTGTGTTGTTCAAGCTCCTTCAAAGGAGAGAGTGCGGAGCAAAGACGAGAAGGAAAGAAGCTCCTTTTTCCAATTTTTCCACAAAGTATACCCGATTCCATGCCAATTTTGCGAACAAGCCATAACCCAAATCGTGAAAATCGATACGGTTCCTAATACTAAAGTCGTGAAAATCGATACCCTTCCCGATGGGACGCCGTCGTCCCCCAATTTTATGTAGTGCCAGCCCCCCCGCGGGGGCAAACAGTTTGCAAACAACAGACGTCCTCTAACGCCTTCAAATTCATCTCCATGTTAAGTTTTCACAGAATGTTGCTTGGGAAATGATGACGATTTTTCACCCAAAATAAGAAATCTGGGATTCGAAATTTTCTTTAAATCTTGTTATTCCGGATGGTAATAACAGTTAAAAAAGGTAGTCAAACCTTTCAAGTAAACGGTCGTGTAAAGTATTTGTCAATGGCTTTTGAATTCATAAAGCTAGATATGATTCAGACTGCGTTCACACGATGCCGGCACATTTTGAAAACGGTGAAAAATTCGACGGATAGACCTCCGGTTCACACGAAAACGCCACATTTTTTTGCCGGCAGATTTTGAAAACGGTAGATTTTGAAACGGAACTCTAACCGACACATTTTTGAAACGGCATCGTGAAAACACCTGAAGATTATGAAAACAGAACATTTTTATACACTTTGGAACGAGACTGATCGACTCTTAGGGTGTAGGTAAGCTCCGTTGGCATCAAAGGGTTGCAACGAGTTTTTTCTGTCTAAGTTCCTACCGTTTTCAAATTGTTCCGGTATCGTGTGAACGCTAGCTCAAATTTTGCAGCCGTCACATTTTTCACCGTTTTCAAAATGTGCCAGCATCGTGTGAACGCAGTCTCAGCTGGTGAAGTTTTCTTCGGTCACCCGGCACACTTTTTCTCTACATTCTTTATCTATTTATATTCATCCAAAATTTTACCATACATGTTACATCCACATCCTACTATACTTTCTAATTACCACACAAACTCTACAGACATGACAGGACGACAAGGAGCAAAGGACAATGACTACCCTGTGGCCATTATATAACATGAAGACACACAAATATCAACAACAAAATGAATAACTACAAAGTATGCAACCTCGATTCCAGGGCTATCATTGTCTTCATCCTCGCCTCTTCAGCACAACTGGCCGCCCATTGTTACCCTGGGTTCGAGGTTGCAAAGTATGCGATTAAAATACACATAAATACTCGAATCCGTTTCATATTAGATGTCAGGCCAGCATAGGAGAATGATGCTGACCAATAGGAACCCCGGACAAGAGAACAACAACAGCAGTTACTACTATCACTGATCCTCCTCCAGAGCCAACACCTCTCAACACCCTGCGCATATACTGTGAGGTCAGGGATCCCAGTACACTTTGAACATGGTGGTACTTAATTAACTCACCCATTACACAGTCACTTACAGACATACAGTCACTTATTGTAGAAAACAATGTTGTTATGCGTGTTGCTCGTCGTTTGTATCATTGAATGCGATTTCTTTCAAAATTTGACCATGTACGAAGACTAAGAATTATTACTTAGAAGTCTGCATCATCCAAGACACTAGATACTGTAGCAAGGACAAACAGATTTTGTAAGACAATAGTATCAGTTGCTTTTGACTGACATCGCAATTCGAAGGCGCTAGTGACTGTAGACAAAAGAAAGTATCTCAACCAGTAATTCAAAGCAAACAAAGCAGCTGAAGGTGTTGTGGCGCCGTGCTGTAATCCACGGACTTTGCAGCCAGAACAGTTAGGCGGACGGGGTTCAAATCCCACCAGCACCTTGTGAGCGTCATGACAAGGGGTCGCGGACTCGATTAGCGTAGACTGATGACGATGAGCCTCTTGCTGCCCTGTGCTCTTTGACTAGATGATGGCGCTTCGGGCAATAGAGACTCAAAGTATTACTATGAAAAACTTGGCCCTATTTAGGCCCAAACTTCGCAATTCCTCCAGTACCAATCAGATTGCGAGATTTGTGAATTACTATTGTTAAGGTGTATATGTGATAGAATTTTCGATTAGAATTGAAAACGCTCCCACGGGATGGAGATTCGAAGCCGCGATTCTTTCGTAACTCCATTGATGAATGAAGAAAATAGGGCCAAGGGCCAAGTTTTTCACTGTTTCATTATGAGACCTAGACTGATGACGATGAGTCCCTTGTATCCCTGCGGTAAACCTTGCTCAAAAGGGACTCATCATGAAACAGTAAAAAACTTGGCCCTAATTTCTTCAATCATCAATGGAATTAGAAAAGAATCACGGCTTCGAATCTCTATCCCATGGGAGTGTTTTCAATTCTTCAATCGAATCGAAAATTTACACACATCACATTTACATCACATTTACACGTTAATTAACATTGGTTGCTTTGGTTCACGTCTCAATTCAAAGCGATTAGCGAATGCAGACAAAAGAAATTCTCTCAACCAGTAATTCAAAACAAACATAGCCGCAAAGTTGCCCTGAAATCAGTGCGGCAAACAATCGCTTGGTGCAGGCGAAGGGAGGTTTTTAAGAGAAGTTATGTGCTTATGATAACGAAAGAAGGGCGGATTTTGTTTATATCATTTAGGAGCTGAGGAGAAACTGTCTACATTTTAGCAATAAATATGTAATAATTGTAGTGCCCTCTGCTCGTTTTCTGAATAACGTAAGCAAAATCCGCTGGACAAAACTTTAGATTTACCTTTTTGTGTCGTCCGAAGCACATAAGTTCTCTTAAAAACCTACCTTCGCCTGCACCATGCGAGAGTTTGCCGCACTGATTTCAGGGCAACTTTGCGGCTATGTTCTTATGCTCTATATATACGAGAATTGCGATGTCTTCTGCTTGGCTTCTGGATCAAACAAAATCCGCTAGACAGATCCCTTCTTCTTTCGTTACAAACTCATGACTTAACGTAAAAAGCCATCGTTTGAGTGCACAAGGCGATAGTTTGCCATGCTGGTTTCAGAGCAATTTTAGCGACTTTGTTTGAATTACTGGTTGAGAGAATTTTCTTTGTTTGTAGTCATTAATCGCTTTGAATCGCGGTTTCAGTCCAAAAAATTGAGTAATATATAAAATGGACAGTCATTTTGTTACAATACTATCTAACCTTCGGTAGAAACCGGGATGAAAGAGCCTAGGCTGGTTTTTCTTGCGCAGCTTGAATTGGTTCTTAATTAAAATGGCTCTCTCTCTCTCTCTCTCACTGCGCATTCGGCTCACAACTGTATCATTGTTCACCTTGCGCGACACTACAAATTAAATTAGTCAAGTTTTTCCATCCATTACGATCGTCCGCGAGATGTCTCAAGATGTCAAGGTCTTTTCTGGTCTTAAACTGTCTTATTTGCAACCGTTGATGGTATTTTGCTGCTTCTACGATGTCGTTGTCAAGCAATACAGGCAGGGTGATTCTTTTCCTTCCACGGAATTTCTTTGCTTTAGGTGGACATTCAAAGTAGTAATTCATCGACTGTTGACATGGTGTGCTTGTTGGTAATCGCAATATATGACCAAATGTTCTCCATCTTGCTTCCTTCATTTCAGCGCTCAGTGGTTTTTCTCTGCTCTTCTCGTATAGTTGCTTGTTGTGTATTCTCTTATCATTCCATACTTGACGAAGTTGTTTTCGATGGATGCAGTCTAGTTCTTTACTTTCATTTTTTGTAAGTGCTAGTGTTGCAAAATTGTATGTTAGCACTGGCTTTACGATTGATTTGTAGATCTTTAGTTTCGTTTGAATATTGACTTTCTTGTTCATCCATAATTTCTTTGCCGATGCTTGGGCTATAATTAAAATGGCTGTTATTATAAATTCCAGCCTGCAAGATTCTTAGAGAGGTTCTTGTATGCAAGACTCACATACATTACATATATTAATGCTGTTTTCAGCGTAAGAAATCTAAAGACTTTTTGAGAATTCCTTGAGAATTCTTGAGAACATTGTTAGGTTAGAATCATTGTTGAAAATCTCATAGTCTTTTGTACCACCGAAGAATTCTGATCAGAATATCAAGAATTCTTGAAAGTTCTGAGGAATTCTGAAGACATGAAACCTGTTATATAAGAACCTCCCCCAGCGTCAGCCTCTGAGAGATTCTTATTTAGGGGGTTTAAAGTAGTGAATTTCAGTCTCAAGGTTGGGTTCTTTAATGCGGGTTTCTACTGTATTGTCCGGCTTTAGGCAATGACAAGGTACTCAACATTCCTTTTCTCGTGCTACTGGATCCTGGAAAAATGTATTGATGGTAAAGGTAGCATTATGCTGACAGCATACCGCAATACTTTCCAAAGTATCTCTACAGGCGTTCCACAGAGGTCTGTACTTGGTCCTCTGCTTTTTAACATCTTTATCAACGATCTGTTCTTCAGTTATTCGAAAAATAGCCCAAAAATTGTGTGCATTTTCAAGAATTTTGAAGTTTTGGAGTCTGAGATATGCAACTTTGATGACGATACAACAATTTATGCATGTGAAACTTCTATAGTCTATAGCTACCGTCATACTAAAACTAAAGGACGATTTACAAAAGCTTCTAGGTTGGCTCAAAAATAATGGAATGCGTGCAAATCCAGAGAAATTTGAAGTGATGTTTTTAGGTCTGAAGAGTAACAATTCGTTCTGCCTCAACATCGGTGGACAACTAGTAAAACAGAGCGAGCAGGTAAAGGTCCTCGTTGTATAAATCGACAACTCTTTAACATCTGACGCACATGATAAGGAATTATGTCGAAAAATAAACCAAACATTAAAATCGAAAACTCTCGGACGATCAAACTTTCGGAAAGTTTATTTGTCCGAACCCTAGTGATGTCCGAAAGTTTTTCGTCCGAAAGTTTTAAATTCATGGAAAGTAGAAAAGAACAAAGAAGCGTAACATAAAATGCTAATTAATCAATGTTTTGCCAGTAGCGCTTAAGTTTCTTGAATATTTTATCAAAAAGTTTGGTTCCTTGAAGCGTTTCTTGGAAATAGTTGATGCATAGCAACATCATAAATTTTTTTTGCAGCTGGTTTAACAATTGTTCAATCTAACAAAAATTACACTCAAGTGTCCTTGTACATGTGATGATCACCATGTACCTTCTGTAAGTTGAAATTTATGATAGAATCACACTCGGTTTTAACATCTTTTTGGTATCGTGCTTGCTTGAAAGTTTCTTTGTCCGAAATTCCCGAAAAAGTGTCAGAAAGTTTTTTGTCCGAAGTTTTTTTGCCGAAAATTTTCGGTCCGAAAGTTTTCAATTTTAATGAATGTGCATTTTCAAGAAATAAGACCATACCTCAATGAAGAGAAAGCTAAATACTAATAATAACATCTGTTGTTATGTCAAACTTTCCACATTTGCCCTTGATATGGCTATTTAGTACCAAAACTGTTAACAAAGATATAAACAGGGCGAATAAACGTGTCTAGAGGGTTTTGTACGGAGGTTACGACTCATCATTTGATCAGCTTTTAGCCAGGGCTAGATTCGTTACAGACAGTCCATGAAAAGGTCCTTCAAAAAACATTTACGGGGCGAGTGGCCGAGCGGCTTATACAGTCTTCGTCAGGTGACTGAAGTTAAGCTTGGTTGAGTGAGGTCAAACTCCGGATGGATGACCTCAGAGGCCTCAACTCACAACTCACCTCGTCGTCCTTCGGAAGGGACGTTAAACTAGGGGAACCATGCCTGGATGCGGCATGCACAGTGGGCCTAAATGAGCTTTCTGTAGCTAGAAATCCTCACAAGCCCACTCAAAACAAATTGAAAACGAACAAAAGAACGTACAAATTCTTATGACTGAAATTTATATAAACCATCTAAATCCTTCATATATTAGGGAGTTCCTTGTGAAAAAGGATATACCTTACAATCTCTGCACAAAAGAGCTATGCAGGCTTCCATCAGCACAGTCACATCGATATGGACTAAATTCTCTTTCGTTTAGATGCAGTCTACGGTGGCCCACAAGTGTCAAGGCAAAACTCTTTTCCTCAAGGCAAAATTTTCTTTCTCAAGGCAAAACTTTCTTTTTTAAGGCAGAACTTTCTTTCTAAAGGCAAAACTTTCTGTCTCAAGACAAAACTCTTCTCTCAAGGCAAAACTTTCTTTCTCAAGGCAAAACTTCTTTGTCAAGGCAAAACTTTCTTTCCCAAGGCAAAACTTTCTTTCTCCAGGCAAAACTTTCTTTCCCAAAACAAAACTTTCTTTCTCAAGGCAAAACTTGCTTTCTCCAGGCAAAACTTTCTTTCCCAAAACAAAACTTTCTTTCTCAAGGCAAAACTTTCTTTCCCAAGACAAAACTTCTTTGTCAAGGCAAAACTTTCTTTCTCAAGGCAAAACTTTCATTCCCAAGACAAAACTTTCTTTCTCAAGACCAAGCTTTCTTTCTCACGACAAAACTCTGTTAGGAGGGAACCAAAAGAAACCAATTCAATGTTAAAAGGGCCCAAGATACCCAAAGTTATCATTATTCTATCTGTCACACGCTAAGGAAGGATGGCATGAGTACCACAAAAGAGACGTCCTCGGGTGTTCGGGTAATCTTCTGACTTGATTCCAGAACAGTCAGGCGGACAGGGTTCGATCCAAGATAGGCTCGCCACTTGAGCGTCATGATTGATGGGCCACAGACTCGATTATGTCTTCTCTACCTCTAAGGTCCTTGTGCTTGGCGTTAAAAATTGCATACTCGCCTTCACCTTCAATATCATATTCTCTTTGATCCTGACTGTGAGAATCAAAGGAAAGCACAAATACAACAACGTCCTCAATATTGATGGTGCAATTATCATTTTGGCTGGTTGGTTCAGAGTGCCACAACAATTATAAAATCTTTCTGCTTCACTCTTCGATGTGTCTGTAGATGGGGAAGCCGAACTTTTCGAGCTTGTCATGCCCATCAGCACCAAGCCACCAAGCTCTGTAAGGCTCGCAATTCTGATATGACCTCCAAGGGCGGTTGATTTCTCTAAAGGTGAAGTTACGGTTCTTAGCGCAAAGCATAAGGATCTTTGAGGCAGAAGGCCTAATCAAGCTCGCGACCCATCTATCATGGCGCTCAAGTGGCGAGGCTACCCTGGATCGAACCATGTGCGCCTGACTCTTCTAGCATCACGTGATAAGATTAACTGAGCACCCGGTGACGTCTGCTACGATCTTCTGTGGTACTCATGCCATTCATATATAGCACTGCCAGATAAAATAATGATAACTTTGGGTACCTTGGGCCCTTTTAACAACAGCCATGATAGCAGCTCTTACCTAACATTGAATTGGTATCTTTTTGATTCCCTCCTAACAGAGTTTTGTCTTTAGAAAGAAAGTTTTGCCTTGAGAAAGAAAGTTTTGCCCTGAGAAAGAAAGTTTTGCCTTGAGAAAGAAAGTTTTGCCTTGGGAAAGAAAGTTTTGCCTTGAGAAAGTGAGTTTTGCCTTGAGAAAGAAAGTTTTGCCTTGAGAAAGAAAGTTTTGTCTTGGGAAAGAAAGTTTTGCCTTGACACTTGTGGGCCACCGTAGCTATGAAGCGTAATTTAGGCCAAAATTAAACTGCAAAATGAAAAACCATTCGAGTCGATTCTAAATAGGATATGTAAACTAAAAGACAAAATGAAACGACATTCTTAAAAGTCAATTTGATCGTTTGCTTTGCTGTTCACATGAATTGCTTTTAGTTTAATCGTTTCAGTTTGTCTATTCATGTTGCTCTATCAGAATGTCTATTCATTTTGTCCATTCAGTTTGTCTATTCATTTTGCTGTATCAAAACATCTATTCATTTTGTCCATTCAGTTTGGGCATTCAGTTTCATGTATCAAAACGTCGATTCATTTTGTCCATTCAGTTTGTCTATTCATTTTGCTGTATCAAAATGTCTATTCATTTTGTCCATTCAGTTTGGACATTCAGTTTCATGTATCAAAACGTGTATTCATTTTGTCCATTCAGTTTGCGCATTCAAAGTGTCTTTCAATGTTGTTGATTCAGTTCAAGTTACTAATCGTGCTCAGTCAACCTCTAAGTGATACCAATTTGTGTTCAGTCAACCCCTAAGCGAATGTAGTTATAAAAAAGGTCATTACCGCAAAAACACGCCTGAATGTTTGCTGGAGGATCTCTGCCCTTAGTGGAACACACGCACAGTATCCTCTGTCACTTGCTACTGTAACTTCCTGTTGATCACCCGGGGGTGGTGTGGCTCTGGGAAACGTACTAAAAGTCTAGGTAAACCAAAAGTTTTTCTATGAAACTGCAATTGTTGTTACGAAATACAGTACTGCAAACTAGGCATCGAAGTTTAATTTAGTCGTGAAATTTTTGCGACTAATAAGGGCCGTGTCCCCTAAAGATTTTAAGAAATTTTTGTTTGACGGAGCTTTTTGAACTCCTGTCATAGCAGGTCTTTGCAGATAGTAATAGGGAGTCGCCGTGCATAGCTTTTGCAGATTTAGAGTGACTAGTTAAGCTGTTGCATGCTACAGATTGCAAAACAAACATTGTGATTAAATTTGACACAAAGAACCCTGACCACGGTCCGTTCTGAGCACATCATATGGAACTATTCTTGCGCCAGATAGAATTCAAACTCCTGGAAGCATTACCTTGTTAGAGGGTGATGAACTGGTCGCTGATGATAAGAAAGTTGCCGAAATCCTAAACGAATACTTCGTCAATATCACTGCTAGCCTAGAAATTTCAGGGGTAGAGGAGAATCTGGTAAAAACAGACGAACTACCCCGTTGATATTGCCGTAAACATGTACAAGCGTCACCCAAGTATACAACTGATAAAGCAAAGGGTATCAATCTTACAGTACTTAATAGAGCGTTCAAAGTTTCCTTTTCTTCAGCTTAAAAGTAATAAACTGTGCAAGCACAGTGAGCCTCGATGCGGAGAGGAGGCGAGGAAGAATCCTCTAGGTCTCCCTGTCTACCAATAAGAAGCTACTTACAAGAAACTCAACTCTCACATCGCCAAAAAATTAAGAAACTGGGAAAATATTACTCAAGAAATTATTTAGTTTTATAAAAAACCTTAAACATATTTTTATCCCATATCCACTTGCTTCCAGCATCATGAGGGCACAGGTAGTAAACATGAAGATTGTAGTGAAACCTACAAGAAACTCGCAAGAAGCTCTGAGTACTCAAAATCAGATAATATTAAAATACTTTCAGTGCAGAGCTGGCCCAGATTCTTGGTTTCCTATAAAACAAATACGCGTACTTATAACAAAACAGCGAGGTGAGCCAACTAAACGGATTGCAAGAGGAAAATTCCAGTTTCGTCTCTGTGGATCCAGGAGAAAAGATGTCCTTCGATCATTGAATTTATCCCTGAGTTCGGCTTTGATAAGTATCCCCAAATCCCCACCCCCCTGTCTCGCCATTAGACATCGAATTTGTCTTAAAATGGAAGTTTGCTCTCTAAAGTAGGCTATCTCTAAAATATGGAATATGGAATTATGGAATGGAATGATGGAATGGAATGATGGAATGGAATAATGGAATGGAATGATGGAATGGTTAATATGGAATGGTTAATATGGAATGGTCAATTATTTCAAAATCTTTCATCATTTTCTTGCGAAACCTTCCTAACTGCATGTAAGGTGTGGTTTCGCATATGCTCCAACAAAAAACCAGGACTTTTCATGAAAATTCAGAGAATTATAGGGCCATTCCATGTTTTAGAGATTCTCTAAAATATGGAATGGTCAAAGATTTTCAAAACTTTCCATCATTTTCCTGCATAACCTTCCTAAATGTATGTAAGGATGGAGTGGTTTCGCATGTGCTCCACCAAGAAACAAGAACTTTTAATGAAAATTCAGAGAGTTATGGGGCCATTCCTTGTGTCAGAGATTTTGTAAGTCATGATAGGATTTGACTTTGAGGGCATAATAGTGTTACATGTAAACTCTTCTCAGTTATGTGTAAATAACAATTTGCCGCACATGTTTGTATGTTTTGTGAAATTGTAAATAAGAGACTTTGAGGTATTTTGAAAGCAGTTCGATATTTCAGAGATCTATGACCTGATAAGTTCTTTGTTTTGTTGTGGTCTGGAACAATGCAGCCATTTGGCATCCTATGCATGTTGCGTAATATTACGATAAGCACATGTGGTGATCCACATCAGCCTCCGATAGTTCCAGGCTCTTTTGCTTGGGGAGTTTTTTTAATTCACTAAAAAGACGGAGTTCAACAGGCGATTCCGGTAGGTTCCGGAATTCATTTCTAAATCTCGTTTGAAAAAGAACTGGTTATAAGCAGATATATAATGACTCAATCCACATCGAGAGAGAGGTTCGAGAGGAGCATCTGATTTATTTGTTAGTTAAGGCTACAAGCATCTCCGTTGTTCCAATGGTTCTGTTCTTATGATATTTTTGTGTTTAATGTTAAATTCGGTAATTTAGTACACATTATTAACAACAGTTCGCGTGATGATCTTGATCAATAAGACTTTTATCGATGAAGATCAATGGACACCTCATAACGGAAAATAAAATTGGTCCCACAGGTGCCCGCTCTATGGAGGTTCCAGTGTACAGTACACAAGAATTCTCCCGAATTCGTATGGATTCACACGATTTTTCCTGCAATCATGTCAATTTCAATATTTTCAATCACGTCAATGATGAATTTTGCATTGCCAATACGGTCAAACATAATTGGGAAAGAGGTCGTGGTATCTTTCAAATTCTGAAATGATATTCTGCCGAAATCGATGGTGATATCCATAAAAGTTACGACTTACGACTTATGTGCACGGTAAGCGTGCTATATTTTGAATTCTTGTTCATATATGATACCCATAGTCACAATAGTTATATAGTATTGCATTGAAACTCTTATCGATCATGAACATACGTATATGGTGAACCTGGTTATGAAGTTCTGTTACAGATTTAATGAAAAATTACATGCTTCTTTTTATCTTTGCTGCTTCTCTTAAAAGTTTCACACAGTCAGGGTGTGCAAAGGCATTATCACTGGGCATGATTTTTATTGTAATTGATCTTGATCTGTCAAAAAGCTGTCAAGATGATAAAGCCACAGTGGATAGAAACAATTAGTTTCAGCCAATATATCAATCTTTAAAATTCAATGGATAGATCTTGACACATAAATCTATTTCAAAAGAT
Source organism: Aurelia sp. 3 sensu Dawson et al. (2005) (assembly GCA_964020215.1). NCBI lineage: Eukaryota > Metazoa > Cnidaria > Scyphozoa > Semaeostomeae > Ulmaridae > Aurelia > Aurelia sp. 3 sensu Dawson et al. (2005). The sequence continues at coordinate 2,881,690 of OZ026583.1, read as the reverse complement.
CTAAAACATGGAATGACCTCATAGTTCTCTGAGCATATGCAAAACCACTCCTTACATACATTTAAGGAGGTATTGGAGGAAAATGATGGAAAATTTTGAAAATATTTGATCATTCCATATTTTAGAGAATCTCTAAAACATGGAATGGCCCCATAATTCTCTGAGTTTTCATACAAAGTTCTTGTTTCTTGTTGGAGCATATGCGAAACCACTCCTTACATACATTTAAAGAGGTATTGGAGGAAAATGATGGAAGACTTTGAAAATATTTGATCATTCCATATTTTAGAGAATCTCTAAAACATGGAATGGCCCCATAATTCTCTGCGTTTTCATACAAAGTTCTTGTTTCTTGTTGGAGCATATGCGAAATCACTCCTTACATACATTTAAGGAGGTATTGGAGGAAAATGATGGAAGACTTTGAAAATATTTGATCATTCCATATTTTAGAGAATCTCTAAAACATGGAATGGCCCCATAATTCTCTGATTTTTCATACAAAGTTCTTGTTTCTTGTTGGAGCATATGCGAAACCACTCCTTACATACATTTAAGGAGGTATTGCAGGAAAATGATGGAAGACTTTGAAAATATTTGATCATTCCATATTTTAGAGAATCTCTAAAACATGGAATGGCCCCATAATTCTCTGAGTTTTCATACAAAGTTCTTGTTTCTTGTTGGAGCATATGCGAAACCACTCCTTACATACATTTAAAGAGGTACTGCAGGAAAATGATGGAAGACTTTGAAAATATTTGATCATTCCATATTTTAGAGAATCTCTAAAACATGGAATGGCCCCATAAATCTCTGAGTTTTCATACAAAGTTCTGGTTTCTTGTTGGAGCATATGCGAAACCATTCCTTACATACATTTAAGGGGGTATTGGAGGAAAATGATGGAAAATTTTGAAAATATTTGATCATTCCATATTTTAGAGAATCTCTAAAACATGGAATGGCCCCATAATTCTCTGAGTTTTCATACAAAGTTCTGGTTTCTTGTTGGAGCATATGCGAAACCACTCCTTACATACATTTAAGGAGGTATTGCAGGAAAATGATGGAAGATTTTGAAATGATTGACCATTCCATATTAACCATTCCATATTAACCATTCCATATTAACCATTCCATATTAACCATTCCATCATTCCATTCCATCATTCCATTCCATCATTCCATTCCATCATTCCATATTCCATATTTTAGAGATAGCCCTCTAAAGTAGATGTTTATGAGAGTAGCGATTCATTAAGTTGCCACAGAATGTAAGCTATTTTCGGTTATTTCAATGAGGTAAATTGCGGAACGGAAAAATTTGATTCTTGGGCGTGGAGATACAAAATATTGCGCTTATCGTGTGTCCAGAAATTGAAACTTGATAGCAATATGGATAGATCATTTACTTAGATATACAGTATGTGCTGATTTTGGTTAAAATATGAAATTTCTGGAAAATAGCATTATGACATTCTTCACAAAAAAGGGTTGTTCTATTTAAGACCGTATGTGAGAGGCGCATCCACTCTTCTATGTGTAACTTCTATGTGTGGTCCGCATTGTATAGCCTTTCTTTGATGGGAAAGGCTCATATCCGGCTGTCCCATCTCACTCTTTCATGCGAGGGGCAAATCACTTCTCAAAATAGCGTACGTGATTTTTGTGATTTTGAAATCACATGATTTTTTCTGTGATTTTTTGTGCTTTTAGTGATTTCTAATGATTTTTTCGTGTGATTTTCCAGTAATTTTTCAGTGATTTGTGATTTTTGGTGCTTTCTATATGTGATTTTGCTTGTGATTTTGTGATTTTGTATGTGATTTTTTTGTGATTTCAAGGGAGGTGTACGAAAAAAAATCAGTGAATTGCCCCTCGCTTTCATGTGGCATTTTACTCTGAGTGAACCATTTGTATTGCATAAGCAAGTCCAGTAACTTGAGTCGGTGTCTATCCACGACAAGGCAGAGATCCTCCAGCAAACATTCAGGCGTGCTTTTTGCGGTAATGACATTTTAATAACTACATTCGCTTAGGGGTTGACTGAACACAAATTGGTATCACTTAGAGGTTGACTGAGCACGATTAGTAACTTGAACTGAATCAACAACATTGAAAGACACTTTGAATGCGCAAACTGAATGGACAAAATGAATACACGTTTTGATACATGAAACTGAATGTCCAAACTGAATGGACAAAATGAATAGACATTTTGATACAGCAAAATGAATAGACAAACTGAATGGACAAAATGAATCGACGTTTTGATACATGAAACTGAATGCCCAAACTGAATGGACAAAATGAATAGATGTTTTGATACAGCAAAATGAATAGACAAACTGAATGGACAAAATGAATAGACATTCTGACACAGCAAAATGAATAGAAAAATTGAAACGGTTAAACTAAAAGCCAATTCGAATGCACAAAATGAATAGACATTCTGATAGAGCAACATGAATAGACAAACTGAAACGATTAAACTAAAAGCAATTCATGTGAACAGCAAAGCAAACTATCAAATTGACTTTTAAGAATGTCTTTTTATTTTGTCTTTTAGTTTACATATCCTATTTAGAATCGACTCGAATGGCTTTTCATTTTGCAGTTTAATTTTGGCCTAAATTACGCTTCATACGTAGCAGTCTCCTGTGGAACACCCTAAATGATGAACTGAAAAGAGCTGATACCTTGAGAAGTTTTAAAAGGGGGTCAAAGAATGGGATGACAAAGGATGTAGATGTTTGATTTGTAAATAAATATTTATATTGTACATAGTTAAATAAATTAGTTCTTAGTAACTATGTATTTACCAACCAACTATATGTATTTACCAACAGTAAATAATATTGTGATGATATATATAATAGAAACTAAACCATCCTTCAATGCAAACAGAAAATGAAATTAAAAGAAATAAAGCCGTTCTTCACCGTGACGTTTCGATTTAAAATCTCCATCAGACCATAGTTAACTTATCTGGGCAGCCGAGACCTTATACACATCAGGTTGCTTACATGAAAATGCCATATTATGATGATTATGCACAGGGAGCCCCCTTAAGGACAAATGACGGATATATAGTGGTAAGTTTAAAAATAGTACAAAACTTGGGCGCCTGCCATCATTTGTCCAATTGTTTTGATATAATCTTTGGAGATCATCAAATACAATAATGGAATACAATAGACTATGTCTTGATTTCCCAGGGCCCTGATTTAAGTTGTCTTAGATTATGTTTTATAACGCCTTGCTTACAAAGAGAGCAAAAGATGGCCGCCTGCCATCATTCGTCCCATTGTTTTGACAATCTTTTGAGATCATAGAATATATAGGAATACAATAGGCTATTTTTATATTGCCCAGGCCCCTGATTTAAGTCGCCTTATATCTCCGTCATTTGTCTTTAAAAAGGGCTATTACTAAAATAGGGAATCGGGGAATCAGGGAATCAGGGAATCGGGGAATCGGGGAATTGGGGAATATGGAAACGGTAAGAGATATCGGTATGCAGTTTGTGGTATGATATACAACTACCAAATACACATCTATTCCCCAAAAATCAAGGGAATCCCCCATGGGATCTAGCCAGAATGTACTCAGTCAAAAGTACAGTTTCTGAAAAATTACTAAAATGGGGAATATGGAGACTAAAAGCTTTACAGAGGAAAGAAGCATATCAATCGATAGCTCTTGGTCTCCAGGTTTCAAAAATTCAACAATCTAACTCATATGTTAAACATGGATTCCACAATCGGGCAACAAAATCGGGGAATCGGGGAATATGGAAACTACATAAGCTATGAGAAAATTTTGAAAGACAGCATACAGTTCTCCTTGAAATTAAGTCAATTTCCAAGTTTCGTATTTTTATCTTGGATAGTTTAGCCGTAGCAGAGCTCTGAAGTTTGCATTTTTTGTCATTTGGGAACATGAAGCTATTCAATTTATTTCTGCGCGGCACGACTTGGTGTCATGTCCTCGCGCAGCTTAGTTGACGGTGTTAATAGCATCTCTCGTGGGCTATATTGAACAATGTCCAAGCCATTGAAAACGTCTTTTGTCCATGGCTATTGAAATCAATATGTTCCTATTGTACATTCATTCAAGCCTGTTGGGGCACTGGCTTCTTCAGTTTCACGGGGGCTTCATCGATTCTAAATCAATCGCTTCAATTTTGCTTGTACATGAAACCCTAAAGCCTATACTTTGAAGAAAGTGATCTCAAACTAAGTACATTTAGAATGGAATTCATGCATTTAGAAAATAGGAAACAAACAGGGGCGGATCCAGACCGATGCAACAGACTCAGGTACAAAAGCCATGGCCGACAATTAGACCCATTATCCAAAAGAATAAAGTGTCCTCCAAACAGCTACGGTAAATTCCATTATTATTCTAATCCCCTATTCAAAATGCGTGACGCGCGTCTCGACAAAGGCAACAAAAGCTAACGCATAAACAGGAGAACCTTGCGTAATAATTTTGATGAGTGCATCGGTGTCAATCATAGCAGCTTTGACAGCTCCTTTCTTCTCAACAAACGATAGCCAAAATGCATCGGTCCCCAGACCCCTGAGTGGAGAAAAATCAGCGTTTTGCACCGGTTGACCGATGCAGTCCAAAGGTTAACATTGAGCAATAGATAGCCCTGCTATCATTATTGTTGTTCGCTGTTTTTGTTGTCTCGCTTCCTCTCGTCTGAATGAAAAGTGGAGTGGACCTAAACTCATCTTCAACGTGTCAGAAGACAAATTGTGGTTGACTGGATAAGTCAGTCGGCAGAGGGAAACTTTTCTGGCAATACCAAGTCAGTAAGTAAACAACGAAATCTGGCCTGTCCAGGCCAAGATGTAAACAACACTTCGAGAAGCACTGGCTTGAATAGCTCTGATCTGAGGTACATGTTCATATCCTAGTGCCTGAAATAACCTTCAAAGCAAGGTCTTCCGGCCAAAAAAAATTATAAAAAGGGCGTTGCCTATGTTTTCCGAGAGTCTGAAGGGCGTGGTCACCCAAAAATTTCCTGAGGGCTTCGCCCCCAGACCCCCTCATTTGCATCGGTCACTCAAATATCTGGATCCGCCCCTGGAAACAAATTAAGAAGTTATGAGTATTAAAATGTAAGAACTTTCCTGTTGAATTAAGAACCTTTTAGCAGCACATTTTTCTTATCGAAGCGAGAAAGCGTACGAAGTGTTTTTTAAAGAATAGGATTGTAGAGATTTCTTGACATTTTTTTGGCGTTTTGGTGTGTGAAATGCCCCTTGAAATAAAAGGTTTAGTTAACATTATTCAAGGACAAATGCTTAATGACACTGCAGAGGGAGCCCAGGAATAATTGGCAAATTCGAAAAAGATTGTCTGGAATTCTGGAATAGGAGCTGCGTAAGAAACTGCGCATTATTTGCGAAGCGTTTTGCACAGTTCTTTTGCAACTCTTCGCGCTACGAGTCCTTTGCAGTTTCCTAAGCAGCTTTTATTTCAAAGCCTCGCAAATTCCTCGCAGTTTCCTGCGCAGCTCCTATTCCAGAAAATATATTTTTGAATTTTCCCATTATTCCTAGGCTACACGTCTTTTTTTTATAAGAAACTTGGATCAGGCCACAGTACTAAAAGTTCGTTGATTCAACATGAAATTTTGTCCATTTTAGTACTAAAAGTTTCTTTATTGGTTTCTTATTTTTTGAATACATAAATTGTCAATATGGTCGCTAACACTGCTGCAAATCTGTTTCTTGATATCTAAAACATCATATAGGAATAAACAATGTTCTGTTATGTTGAAAACACAAAATGCTTAGATAATATTGCCCAATAATAAAGGTTCAACGATCTATTTGCTATAAAATTAATGCTTTTAACTTTGAAAGTACTAGAGTTTCTTAAAATTTTGGCCATCTTAGTACTAGTTTCTTATAAACCAGTTTCTTATAAAAAAAACGTTTACCTGTGGACATATTTGCATATTACCCTTGCTTTTAACTTGTAAAAGTTTCTTAGTATGTACTGCTCAGACACACTCCAAGTTCTTACATTTTAATACTCATAACTTCTTAATTTGTTTCCTATTTTCTAAATGCATGAATTCCATTCTAAATGTACTTAGTTTGAGATCACTTTCTTCAAAGTATAGACTTTAGGGTTTCATGTACAAGCAAAATTGAAGCGATTGATTTAGAATCGATGAAGCCCCCGTGAAACTGAAGAAGCCAGTGCCCCAACAGGCTTGAATGAATGTACAATAGGAACATGTTGATTTCAATAGCCATGGACAAAAGACGTTTTCAATGGCTTGGACATTGTTCAACATAGCCCACGAGAGATGCTATTAACACCGTCAACTAAGCTGCGCGAGGACATGACACCAAGTCGTGCCGCGCAGAAATAAATTGAATAGCTTCATGTTCCCAAATGACAAAAAATGCAAACTTCAGAGCTCTGCTACGGCTAAACTATCCAAGATAAAAATACGAAACTTGGAAATTGACTTAATTTCAAGGAGAACTGTATGCTGTCTTTCAAAAGTTTCTCATAGCTTACGTAGTTTCTATATTCCCCAATTCCCCGATTCCCCGATTTCGTTGCCCGATTGTGGAATCCATGGTTAACATCTGAGTTAAATTGTTGAATTTTTGAAACCTGGAGACCAAGAGCTATCGATTGATATGCTTCTTTCCTCTGTAAAGCTTTTAGTCTCCATATTCCCCATTTTAGTAATTTTTCAGAAACTGTACTTTTGACTGAGTATTCTGGCTAGATCCCATGGGGGATTCCCTTGATTTTTGGGGAATAGACTTGTATTTGGTAGTTGTATATCATAACACAAACTGCATACCGATATCTCTTACCGTTTCCATATTCCCCGATTCCCCGATTCCCCGATTCCCTGATTCCCCGATTCCCTGATTCCCCGATTCCCTATTTTAGTAATAGCCTTTAAAAAGTAGCGAAAACCAGACAAAATGCGTCCTCTTCCGGTGAGAAACATCAAGCGAGCGCGGCATCTGCGAAGGAGCAATGAAGAATGAATAACGCGCAAGCGCTCCGTTCCGTTCATTCTTCATTGCTACTTCGCAGATGCCGCGCTCGCTTGATGTTTCTCACCGGAAGAGGACGCATTTTGTCTGGTTTTCGCTACTTTTTAAGGGGGCTCCCTGTGGATTATGATGTCTATCTTAGCTACTATAGGGTCAGAGGTTCCAGCTTCGAAGACTACGGCATCCAAGCCGCGATCGTTCGGCGTCGTGTTTAATACTTTGCTTGGATTATTCCAGTTGCCGAATTGCAAGTTTCTTTTCTATTCAACGTTATCTGGAGCTTTACATTGATACTATTACCGTTGATCGGATCTTTCCAGCATTGTGATACTGCCAACTGGTTAAGGAAAAAAACTGATAAATAAAATAAAGTTCGCCGCATATTAAAAATACATCACGTTCCACAAATCGATGTGAAAGATAATAAAATGTTTATCAAGGGAAGATCAACTCTTTAACCATAGCGATCGAAATAATGCTTATAACTTTGAGCTTAACTATGGTCATGCCATGATCGCAGTTACTATACCTAGACTTATTACGTTTCTGACAAATATACAAAGTTTGCTTTTGTTACAAATCACTAAATTTGTCCTTTTCAGTCATATCAAAGATTGAATCATACTTTAAAATAATAGCAATTAAGAAAGGTTATCAGAAGGTTTTTTAAATGAAAGCTTGCTCAACGAATTAAAATGAGCAATGGTTTCGATTCATGACTCCATGGGTGTTGAAATCGTGAAATCCATACTTTCAGGAGTTGTTTAAGTGGTGTCAAAGAATTATTTGATAATCTGACAGCCTAGAAAACTTTCGATTTATGCCAACTTGCGACTTCTTTTCGTCAACAAATCATTATCAATCTCATGTTCAATCATTTGGAAAGGTGCTAAAAGTTTTTCGGAATTTTGTTACGACTCAGTAGATTCTATTTCGATTATTTTGTAAGGTGGGGTAATTTGGGTCTATTGGGATTTCACAGGATTTTGTTAAGAGTCGCGTTGTGAAAGAATTTGCAAGGGCTGCCGAATCAAAACAAAAATCGAGATAATACTGCAAGCTAATGCATGATACATCGAAAACAGCATAAGGTACACGTTTTTGTTCATGTTTTAGTGGTTTCAGAACAAGACACAAGGATTCACTTCTTTTAGATATCATTTCAACAGAAACATTTCCATCTTCAAGAATGGGCCTAAATATGCGCCGATGGTGGTACGATTTATTTTCAATTTTCTCTGAGCAAGTTTTCAAGTCTTTGGCTGCGAAACTCTGAAGATTCAATGACAATTATCCATAAAAGAATCCTAAAATTTTATTTTTGTGAATCTACATTACTCCTGACGAAATAGATACCGTTTTTCTCGAACAGACCCAAATTTCCCACCGACAGGTTGAAATTACACGCAAAAGTGAGTAAAGTAAAAGATTGTAAAAAAATATAAAGACTTCAAATCAAAGAACGGGAACAAATTTCCAAGAACGACAAAAGATTCAATGCAGGTAAAACGAAAAAAGTTCTTCAATATTTCCAACGACTTTGTGAGGATACTCCATTTGTTTTGAAAAATGCCCAATTTAGACCCAAATTACCCCCCACCTTACCCTAAGTAATCATGTATCGTAAATTTTTAATGGAATAAAGAAAATATTCACGAGTAGGTGGCGAAGAGTTCATCAAAACACGTTACTAAAGCGTACTTTTATTTTTCTTTGATCTTAACGAATGCGCTTGAATGATAAGAAAAAGTTTACCAGATTTTTGAGCGGCAAAATCCATAAGGTTGAAAGTGGATAAGATAAGGATACGGTTTCAAATGTTCCGCAAACATTTTCATGTCTTCGGCAATGGAATTCTGAAAGAAACCATAAAACATGGTATTAATGATGAACAGAGAGAGGTTGGATTTCTTTCAGTCAAAGTTCTTTCAATAATTGAGATTTCCAGACAGGGTAATCATATTGCAGATTCACAAGTAAGCCGCTATTCTAACTCGATTTTGTAATTTTTAGTCTTGTACATAGCGTAACTGAAAGCGATTGTCATCAAAATGGTCACTGATACCCTAGAAAACTACCATATAGCCAAGTGTTGAGTCAGGGCCAGAGGCTGGGCGGCAGTACATTTGAAGCTGAACGACATGGCATCATAATACGACGCTAGACTTATGACGTGGAGTCCCTTGCTTGCCTGTGCTCCAGTGACTTGATGATATCGCTTCGGTCAACAGAGACTCATAAGCATTACTCTGAAAAACCTGATCCCATTTAGGTCCAATCTCAGAGCTTCCCAGAGCACCAATCAGATTGTGAGATTTGTGAATTACCATGGTTACGGCAAATGTCGTCGAATCTACAATTCGATTGAAGAGCTAATAACATTCTCACGGGATATGCTTAGGAAGTCGCAGCCACAGTATATAAATTTAATTGCAAGTGTCACGATGAATAATTTTATTTTTGACCTCAGGATGACATGATAAAAAGACTGAGCAAGTAGTAACAAATTATTCAATGAATCCAAGTATTCTCGCGGGACTCAAGATTCAAAGCCATGATTTCATCAAAATTCCACTGATAATTGCGGAAAATACGGTCAAATTTTTCAGTTAGTGTCCCGTTGAGCAAGGTTTACTGCAGGGGTACAAGGGACTCATCGTCATAATTCTAATACGACGCCATATTATTTTATCGCTTCTTTAAAGAGCCATTATTACCCAGGATCCTTTGTAGGCAAGCTGAAATTTCAGACTGTCTGAAAATCAACTTTGGCCTAATCGGGAAGCATGGATCTACACCGCAAAGGTTGAATCTTTTAGAAAAGAAACTACAGTCAAACGTCGCCATCAGTTCGACAACTGCAGTTTGGATCTAGATTTTCCACTGACGCCAAATTTGATTCGAATGCAACTAAACTGCAGCGTACCCGAAATATGGACCCTGGGAAAAAATGGCTCTATAATGACATCCTTCCTTCAAGTTCCATTTATCTTTCTGATTAAGTTTCCAAGTCATTTGAACAGCTTACCAGCAATCAAAATTGATTCATTTGCATCAATAAACAAGACAATGTTAAATTCCCAGTGTGAAATTGCGTTTTTGTAATGGCTTCATTTGTATGGTGACTTCATTCGTAGAAATCTTCGTGAAGAAGCTGAGGTCTCACCTTGCCTGGGTTGACTTAATAATGTCATCAGTTCTTAAAGAAATTTGAAGCCCACTAACATCTGGCTCCTGAGGTAGATGTGTGTTTACAGACTCTCAATAAATGCAATTTGTCCAAAAATGATTTTGTAGAAGCGCCATCAAGATACCATAAATTCTAAATCAAATTTGACGCTTGGTTAATCACTTTACTGTGGTATCAGTATCTCTCAAACTAGGGCAGATTTTGTAATACAATAGCAACAGTTGCTTTGATTGGCATCTCAATTCAAAGCGATTAGTGACTGCAGACAAAGAGAATTCTCTCAACCAGTAAATCAAAACAAACACAGCCGCTAAAGTTGCCCGAAACCAGTAGGGCAAACTGTCGCTTTGAGCTAGCGAAAGGTGGTTTCTAAGGCCCTGTTTATATGAGGAAAAACACCTCACCTGCCAGACCCGGGGCTGAGAGGCGAGGTAAATTTCAGCCACTGTTTATATGAGATATTTCACCTCACCTGTCAGCCCCGGGGCTGAGAGGCGATATGGAGTAAAGTTTCTCTTCCGTGAAATCAGATCGAACTGACCAATAAGAATCAACGAATAATTTCAATTTACCTCACCATACCGGTGGTGTTTCGTTTATATGGAAAAATTTCACCTCACCCAGGTGAGATCCCACCTCTGCTGAGGTGGGACTTCACTATACCGGTGGTGTTGCGTTCGTCATGTAAACGCGAAATGAAAATACAAAGGATTCTATGGGAAGGTGGAATCTCATCTCTCAGCCCCGGGTCTGGCAGGTGAGGTGTTTTTCCTCATATAAACAGGCCCTAAGAGAAGTTATGTGCTTATAAAGAAAGAAGGATGGTAAATCTAAAGATCTGTCTTGCGGATTTTGTTTATTTGATTCAGAAGCCGAGTAGAAGGCATTTAAATTCTCGGGTATTTGGGCTTAAATGAAACAATTACCACACAGCTCCTGAATCAAATAAACAAAATCCGCGAGACAGAACTTTAGATTTACCCCGTTCTCTCATTGTAAGCACATAACTTATCTTAAAAACCAACTTTCGCTTGTACAAGGCGAGAGTTTGCTCCACTGGTTTCGAGGCAACAATTGCGGCCGTTTTTGTTTTGATTTACCGGATCTGCAGTTGCCAATCGCTTTGAATTGAGGTGTCAATCAACAGCAACTGATGCTATTGCATTACAAAATCTGTCCATGTTTATCTCTCAAAGAATTGGATGGATATCACTTATTCTGATTGAGCTTATACCGTATCTATGTATTTATGATGAAGACATTGTACGAGAGAACATAGAAAATCAGATCAAAAATCTGTAACGAATAATAGGAATCCTGTGGTAAGCCTAATATGACTTACTGAATATTAAAGGAAAATCTCTCTCAGTGTGCAAAAGCAGAGATCAGTGGTGGCGCCAGGGGAAGGCTAGAGGCAGCTACAGCCTCCCTGTTTGCGGAAATTTTGGTTCCTGTCGGCGGAAATTTGGCAAAATGATGTAAAAGAACTGCACTTTCTAACTATTTCAGCCCCCTTGTCTGAAGCTGCAGCCCTTCTGTCGGAAGATTTCTAGCGCTACCCCTGGCAGAGATCAATGTTATTCTTAGATTTTTAACATCTTCACCAAGTCATTTGGCAAAGCTTATTGATTTATTTCCAAACCTCAACATACACTATGCCTCCTTCCTGGTCCAATTGTCATACCTTTTGATGCATTCTATTATTGAATTCCTTCCCCTCATGTCGAAAGTCTCGAATTTTTTTTCAGATTCACTTCCTATCGAATTGTGAAGAATATTTGCCCCTGGCATGGCAAGGGACCCGAAAAAGTAACACATATGATCTACGAAGAAAGATTGTGAATGATGTCAAGTGGAAAAAATTATTCCAAAATTTAAACCGGTTATGTCACAAAAATGTATCCACTGTTTCAAAAAATGTACAGGCAAAAACAAGGGCAGATTTTGTAATACAATAGCATCAGTCGCTTTGGTTCACACCTCAATTCAAAGCGATTAACCAATGCAGACAAAAGAAATTCCCTTAAGTAGAAATGGAAAACAAACGAAGCCGCAAAGTTGCCCTGAAACCAGTACGCCGAACTCTCGTTTGGTGCGGGCGATGGGAGGTTTTTAAGAGAAGGTATGTGCTTAAACGAAAGAAGATAGATAAATCTAAAGTTCTGTCTCGTGGATCTTGTTTATTTGATTCAGGAGCTGAGGAGTGACTGCGTTCATCTGAGCAACAAATATGCAAAAATTGTAATGCCCTCTGCTCGGTTTCTGAATCAAACAAACAAAATCCGCGAGACAGAACTTTAGATTTACCCTTCTTCTTTTGTTATAAGCACATACCTTCTCTTAAAAACCTCCCATCGCCCGCACCAAACGAGAGTTCGGCGTACTGGTTTCAGGGCAACTTTGCGGCTTCGTTTGTTTTCAATTTCTGCTTGAGAGAATTTCTTTTGTCTGCATTGGTTAATGGCTTTGATGAATTGAGGTGTGAACCAAAGCGACTGATGCTATTGTATTACAAAATCTGCCCTTGTTTTACAGGCAAAGCAAAGCAGTCAATGGCTAGAATCATTAATCAGTCATATTACCAGGGTTTCAACTTAATTTTCAAAATTATTCTCATAATTTCAGGTGTATTCTTTCATCTGAAGTCAGAGATTAGTCAAAGGTTCTTTTTCTCGATATACCTATACTACCTAAAAATAGCCTTTTCACTACTATGTATATTTTGAATCTTTGATACCCTGCATCGATGGGAAAGAAAAGATAACATGTCGACAGGCAGCTCCGTATCATTAAAGAGCAATTCCTGAACTCAGACATACACAATTTCGCCATTTTAGAAATTGAAGTGTTGGCAGGGAACCGTCGTTTCACAAAAAAAAAACGAAGAACAAGGATTGCGAAAATTATCTTCTTGTTCATATTTCAGTCCTTCCAAATCATATTTAGGTTGAAAAATGCAAAAAAGAGAAAAATTTAAGTGGAGGACATTTTCATAAAGAATTGACATTTCTTAGCAGACAAATCCAGTTTATTACTTTCCAAGTTTTTCCAAGTTTTTCCAAGTTTAATCCAAGTTTTTCTAAGGACAGTCTCGTCTCGAAAAGGTTAAACTTTAACAAACACATGGACAGGCCTTGAGTAATGTAATAATTTGGATTTGTCTGCTGGATTGTCTCAATTGCAGATTTCGTCAACTTGAATTTGCCTCTGTTTTGGATTTGTTTACAATTCTGATCGTTGAAGAGGATTGATCAAATTGAGCCACTCACTTAGACTGACGACTTGATTCCTTGTATTCGTTCAACATTTATAATCTGATGTTTTAATTTCACTCATACAAAGGACTCACGACCAAACTGATTCTAAACAGGGACTAAAATCTTACGAAAAATCAGAAGAAACTTAGAACATCTTCCATCCTTCGAGTGTCGAAAGAAAAGTCGAACGTCCCTTCGAACGTCATTTCGAGCGTCGCTTCGCTTCGAGAAGTCGAACTTTGAACTAATGAGCCAATAAAACGCTAACAATAGGCACGTGGGTTGCAACCTCGTTCCCAGGCCCCAAACGGTCTTCTCGCAATCTCAACCGTCGACCGATTTGGGCCCTGGTACGGATTCCCGATTCGTGGCAATATTTGCAACCATTATGGATTTTTAATTTATGCAGCCGGCCATGATTACCATGGAGATAACCACTTTCCCCAACTGAAACTCAACACATCCAGCCCCAGACAACATGTCACGTGATTTTACTAAGGCATTTTCAGTAATGAGAGTGGCGAGAAATTCAAAATAAATCAAAGCCCAGAGCTGCGAAGCTCCACAAAACATTTACAAATCTTGGTAAAAGGACACGCGAAATGTCGAAAAAGAGGAGGGAGATTGGCTGCAAACAAGCCATTAACAACTGTTGGACATTCGTACAGCTTTCTTGCAAGCCACGAAGCCAGGTAGCTACGAGATCGAATTCTTTTTTGCAAATCACTCGCTTTGACCTGCTTCTTCCACAATATTTCTGAAGGGAAGGTTCGAAGTTTCAACTTTGATGTGGAAGTTTCATAGTTCCATTGCGAGGGCTCACCTGTAGTAGCTACAATCCTGGACAAAATATATTGGAACAACGAAAAAATTTACAATTCTAATGAACCACCCCCTTTTACCCCCGATTCAATGTTGCTAGACGTTTTTCAGCTTCAAGATGCCAACCAACATTGCTTTGGGGGTAAAAGGGGGAGGTGGAAATACGAAGATGAGAAGAACTGAGATAGTCAGCGATGATAGTACTTTGTTCCAAATATTTTGTCCAAGATTGTCTGTACGAGGAAATTTACAGGGTTGGTTATAGAAAGAGGAAAATGTGAAAAATGATTAAAATCTTTACGAGTAAGATAGGATCAGTGAAAAATGTGATGTCTAGAAACTTTTAAAAGGACTTTGGCTCGTGATCAAATGAACAAGGAACGATTCACTACTGACAATGGAACGATGGACCAGCCATGTCATCAGAGACATAGAAAAACATATCATAAACCTACACAATGATATGTACGATTTTCATGGTTATGCTTGACTGCTATTCATGTTTGACAGAGAAACAAATTCAGACCGTTCATACATCATTCAAATAGCACGGGTAACCGCAAGGGTAACCATGATTTAAGGCTATTTTTCATTGAATAAGCACGGCTAACCACGGGTAACCACGAGTAACCATAATATTTAAAAGGAATTGTTTATATCTTTTTAAAACATTATGGTTACTCGTGGTTACCCGTGGTTACCCCTGAGAATATACCAATAATTTTGGTTACCCTTATGGTTACCCTTGTCGTTATCCTTGATCGAAACATATTGTGGCACTATAACTGCTCTGTTTGGCATTCACTGATTTTTTGCTCGCAGGCAAGGTCCAAAGAATCAATTTTTTTGAGAGACAATCCTGGACAAAATATATTGGAACAACGAAAAAATTTACAATTCTAATGAACCACCCCCTTTTACCCCCGATTCAATGTTGCTAGACGTTTTTCAGCTTCAAGATGCCAACCAACATTGCTTTGGGGGTAAAAGGGGGAGGTGGAAATACGAAGATGAGAAGAACTGAGATAGTCAGCGATGATAGTACTTTGTTCCAAATATTTTGTCCAAGATTGTAGTCTCGCCTAATTGTGCTTGACCTTGAATCTCTTTACTGTTCTAGTGGCTTTTTTTGAACATTTTGGGTGTAGAAGTTGCAATGTTTTCAGTTTTTCTTTTAGCTGCGTTCACAAAGTTGCCTTCCGTAGCCGCACATTTTAGAGTCAGCAAATATCGATATTTTGTTATTTTTTATTTCGCTTTGTGACAACGTGGTGACAACACGGCTGCTGCTATGGTGTTGGATATAGATTGTAGAAGCTCAATGATTTTTTGCATGAATTTTTGCAGTGCAATAGGCAGTTACAGAGTTTAATTTCTAGGAATGCCTTCGTCGTTAAGTTCATCGTTTTAGAATATTTGCATCGTGGTCTTACGAAGACCGGGAAAGATTTTCTGTAACCTCCTCGGAATGGTTTCATTTTTAACAAAATGCACGATAACTTTAAGCAAATATCCTTTCAGTACTACACGTATGTTTCATAAGAAAATGCTTACAAGAAACGCAACTGTCAGATCGCCAAAAAATTATCAAACTGAACTCCCGTACTGGTAAGAAATAATTTAAGAAATTGTTTATTTTTAACAAAGGAAACCCTTGACATATTTTACATTATTTTTCACTTGTTTCCTGTATCGTATTACTCTGAATTTACTTGAGTGATGCCTAAACATCAAAGAGTTGTCAATACATTGTTTTGAAAAGCTCAGACGGACGCAGTAAGTGAACATGAAGATTGTCGTGAAACATTAAGAGATTCGTAAGAAACTATGAGTACTCAAAATCTGATAACTTTAAGAAACTTTCAGTACAAAGGTTACTCTACGTTTTTTTCATTTTCAAGAAGCGAGAAAAACCAGGATTCTAGTCTGGAACCTTAGCTTTGACCACTTTCCCAACTAAAGTGCTCTAAAATCTTTTATGTATTCCTCAAAATTCTGCTGCACTACACTCAACTTCTAGCATAATTTTAACACTCCTTTACTGCGAATTTCCCGCCACAATTTCTTTTACTGCAGTTATTTTTCAGACATTTGTTTGAAAACAGTTTCTCTCACGGTCTCGCTGCTCTGGAAGCAAAACTTTTTGAAGAAGTTAATTTATGCGAATTGTGACGTAATTTTACTGAGAAGCCTCGTTTTGAACAGCCAATCAGATCTCGAATTGGCCTAATCCGTACAAGGGTCATTATCGACGCAGGAGTAATGGCCGTTGTATCAAGGTTGCGTGGGTTGACCATATTAAAAAAGTAGCGATCTGATTGGTCGCGCCGTGAACGCGGCGGACTTGGCCTAATTAGTCCCTGTTCTGAAGCGCAAGGACATAAGTCCCTCAACTGAAGCAATGACAACAACAACAACGAGCGTAAGTTAGAGGGACTTATGTAATGTAGTCTACCACTCACTTTCAGTTTTAGGTAAGGTCCACGGAAGGTATGTTCACAAATTCTTGATATGAGATAAAGACAGTGCACTGCAGATTGTGAATAATTTCTCGAAGTTAAGTAAACCCTCAGCTAGGAAAAGACGTTTTAAGTTTGCAAATCACAATTCTTTTAGGGACCGGTCATTAAGTATCTACTAGGGTGGGCCAGAGGGAACATGGATGGACCATGAAAAATTTCCCCGCATGATCGGTGGGGTACGAAAATTTTTAGTTTTTTTAGGTTGGGCCTCCAAATTTTTTGAGAAAATTTCGATTTTCCCTCTAGCCCACCCTAGCAGATATTTATGAACAGTCCCTGATTGTTTTTGTTGAACGGGTTTTAAAAGAGTGGATACATTTCTTCTAACTCATCTCGCATCAGATTATTTTCCCACATGATTTAGAATCCTTCCATAGTTATCAATTTCGTGATCAAAAGTTCAGGGCCTAAGAATGATACCTGCTGAACGGGAGTGTTTGCTGTAATCTCTACCAAATATGAATCTGTTAACGGGTGTATTCTGCTAGAATCTCCTCTGTTTGGTACCTAAGTGAAATGAAACAGTAAATGAAAGTCAAACCGCCTATAGACCTTTACACAAAATCGCAGTAATCTATTGAAATATGACCTGACTCGCTTTGGAGTCACCCAACGGCGTGCGTCTCTAACGGCAACTCATGAAATTTGTTAGCAATGTTTAGTTTTGGAACAGAGTGCCTTGTTGCAGCAATGAAATTTACTTCCTTTTTGGGAATCAGGCTTCACCTTACTTTATGTAAAGGTCTATTAACGGCAAAAGGTAAATAAACACCTGAATTGAACACAAGTCACTTCCCCATCAAAAACTGATTGCTAATACAGGATACCTCATTGCCTCAGCGCAAGCTTACTTTGACTCTCCTTCGCAGTAGAAAGTAAAGTATGCATGCATGCTAAGTGTCCGAAAAAACTGCACCCATTTGTGTGGCTGGTGTGGAGGAACCGCGGCTTCGCGGCTTTAATTGTCTAAATTTTTGCATAGTTGCAATGGTAAGGATTTTAACTACAGTTTGAGACCTTGTATGAGTCAATATGACGAGTGGTTGCTGATGGCAGAGGAAGGCAAAATAAGAGCTTGCTTTACAAAATAGCACTTCTGTTGGTCACCAGATTTGGTTCTTAGACACCCAGTAGTAAGTCTAGCGTAGACTCAACACGGAGACAGTAACAGGTTACAACTTGGCAAAATTGCAGAAAAGATGAACAAGTTCTAAATCTGACGTTTTTCTGATCTGATTATTACAGCTGAACAAACTAAAACAGCAAAGGAACTAAATTTTCAATTAATCGCCGGCTTACCCGATGCACTTTTGAAACAGTTATCTTCATTGGGCCTTTTCTAAACAGAAATCCTTTCAGCACTAACTCATGGTCGAACCTGCAAAACAAGGAACAATATTTTAGCTCAAAAACTGTCTCAAATTTTCAATATCTACAAGCATGGAATGAAAGGAACTTTCGCGAGTTGGGAAAAATGGGAAATTCTTCAAATCATCTTTTGCGAATCGATGAACTTTGGCGAAGAAAGGGAGTCGCATTTTAACAGCTAGGTGCAGGGGTGAAAGAATTTTTTTAGCGGTATCAATGTTTTCAGCCTTGTTTTATTGGGTTTCATTGGGGGTATCAAACATTTTTGCCAAACTGCAGAATATATGATGGGCTGTGAAATGTTTGGTATATATTTCAATTTGAAATGAGAATTACATCTTCTATTGAAAAGTTACATATGCTACTGTTAAGTTTATCAGGCAGGGCAAAAGTTAATTAAAATAGTTGCTAGAAAGTTGGTAATGGTTCTTGGTTTTAATGACTCTTTCACTTTACGATTGGTTCATTTTATGTCCAGATTGTACTGTTTAGTGGTTACCGTTTTTCATGAAGGTCCTTGTTCGGGATACTGCGAATTCTCCCTTTTTGTTACCCTGGGTACCAGTAAACAGGGTACCGCTATTTGCACCAGGACGAGGTTTTGGTCGCACTGTACCAGACTCTCAATTTTCTTTCTTGGGAGAGTCTGGTACCCAGGGTACCCTTTTGTAAATCACAAAGGAAAAGACGTTAACTCTGATTGGCTCGCTGATCAATTGGACGAGCGAAGCATTTTGGGGCAAGCGCAACTTCACAAAGGAAGGATGACGCGCGATGACCCTGAGACCAATACTGTGCAGATTCCAAAGCGCTTGGACAGGTGTCTGGCTCTTTGGGAGAAAATCCGAGAAACTTTCACTGATAGTATCCCGAACAAGTCCGAGATAAATCACTCACTAACGGGGTAGGAGATTTTTCACTCTCTTGAAACAGGGTGTCAGTCAAATACTATTTAACTCAGGAAATTGGGTAAGAAAAAGTTCCTATTTGTCTTAAAAATGCTTCCGACCCTGTCCCTAGCATTCAAAATGTCAATTCCCTTAGGTCTCATATCAAATTTTGTGAAGTCCCAAATTTTGAATAATTTTTCCGAATCTTCCATACACTGGCTGTAGTCACACTAGAAACTTTGTCCCGTTGTTTCCATTCGAAATAACGGGCTTACAACGCTTTTATATGAGATCGCTCTTCTTGTTCACTAAATCGTAATTCATCGGCGATCATCGGCGATACCATCATAGAATCGTAATTTTGTGAAAGAAAACAAAAGCATGACCCCCGTTTTTGCTCACATCATTCATAGTCCAGCCCATCTACCCTAAAACCACTCTGGTCTGATGTACCTGGTTAAAGTCGATGGACTTTGGCCAGCTGGAAATTCTTTAGATGTAAAGTCTCGATCATACATGAAGAATTTCTATGTTACCTGGAAACAAGACTTGGTACTATTCGATTTACCACTGGCCAAGTATAAAATGCAGTCTTTATGAACGATTTACTACTGGATAAGTATAGAATGTAGTTTATTGGAACAAAAATCGACTATTTCTCCGATGCAAATGGTACATATACCAGCCTTCATTTCCCACTATAGAGCGTTCCAAAAGGCGAGGTCTCAGAAAATTTCCTTGGGCATGCTCTCGAATCCCTATTATTTCACTCGCACTTTAGTCGAAAGCTTTAAAATCCATGCTTAAACCAATCTGATCTTCCTTGTGTATTTGCCAGTTATGTATTTGCAAAAAAACGTCTTTCTGCAGCACTCATAAATTTCTGCAACGTGATCGTGAACTGAATATACTCCACTATGGTGTTACAAGCGAAAATCAACATGTGATTCTGCTTCCCAGGTGTAATTTGGAGAGGGGGGGGGGGCTACAAATGATATTAGTTAAAACTTCTCTGATGCCATCTTTAGTAAAATTATCTCTCATCGATACAACAGCGAAATTCATCAACAACCTGGTGGAGTTGATGGAAAAATTGGAGTAGGTAATAAATAGACTGATGCCTTTTCGTCCCTTGTTTCCCTGCGTTCCTTGGTCAAGAGGGACTAATAACATTACTCTTAAAAAGTGGGCCCACTTTAGGCCCGCGTAGGGTGGTTCCGTATTCACCAATCAAATCGCTAGAATTCAGTTTTTAACCAATCAGGGGCTGCTATTCAGAATGCTGTTGTTGTTGCTCTCAAAGAACGGTTGATGAAGCCTGGAATTCTCGCAGCTTCGATGGATCTATTTTGCTTCTACAGAGGAAGATTACTGTCTGAAAGGTTTGCATTTTGCGATTTGTAGGTCAAGACAACATCATTCTTTGTAGTAAGAGTCTCCTTTTCAATGTTCGAGCTCTTTAAACCAGATTTTGAAGCGATTTTATTGAGTGTACGAGAACTCCCACCTGTTTAGGCATTTTGAAAAAGTGGACCCACTATATAAGCGTAATATTATGAGTCCCTATTGACCAAGTGATATCAGCAAATCAAAGAACGCAGGGAAACAAGGGACGAAAAGGCATAAGTCTGGTAATAAACAATACCTGAAACCAAGCTCTTCGAGAAACGAAGAAACATTGTCTGTTGTTGCAACTTCCACACATGTTCTCATTGATGTCGGCCTTGACTTATCACCTACCCCTTCAGGATTTCCAAGATATCTTACTTGCCTATCACAAAATCAAGCGAAAAGGATATATTTGGTAGCTTTTCAGCTCCTTTATTCCATATTTTGCGGATTCAACACAAAATTTTCCGACTCAAATACACAGATTCGACTCAGTTTTTATCCCATATCATACTAAAATTAATATGTAAGGTTGCATAGCTAAATAAACGGAAAAATTTGTAAATTCTAGAATTTTGTATAATAATAGAGAGGGGGGCTTATTTCAAATTTTGACTCAGAGAGGAGGGGCTTATTAGAGAGGGGGGCTTAATAGAGCTTTTACGGTATTCATTAAATAGTATTATTCACTACATATCATACATTATACTTCAAACACATTAAAAAAGAGCACTTTTTAGAAAAAAATTATTTCGTCTTTTACGGTAGGCATTTTTAACATAGAAGGTGTGAAGAACTCCGTTAAAATTCCTCTGAATCTGCCATCCAGCAGCAGTGAAAATTGCAGGACTACGTCAAAACAGTAAATATTTTCCTGGTCAAATTTTCAAGCGTAGGACTATGCTGTAGGGATGTTGTTAAGCTGGGTACCAGAGCCTAATAAAAATCTAAAAATACCCAGGGTAGGATATTGTAACAAGCTTGATTTTGATGGAATTTGCACAAAAACTCAGCATCCATGAATTCTTGCAAATCTTTAAGAAGCGACTTTAATACTATGAAGAAGGCGGACACAAAGAAAATGATAGATTTTTGGCACACTGAGGCCTTTTTGAACATACGTTCTCATCAGAGTGTGACTTCTGACTTTACATTTAAAGTTAGAGTAGAGATTTCTGTTATAAAGGCAATATCCTTTCACAACAGAAATCTCTACTCTAACTTTGAATGTAAAGTCACACTCTGATGACATGGGTTCAAAAGGCTCAGGCGCGGATTTAGTGGGGGGCCGGGGGGGCCATGGCCCCCCCAAAGTGTAAGAGTTCTCGTAAAAACCATTGTCTTTTATAGATAAAAGAATAAGTTTTAACCCTTTACTTCCTAAAGAAACCCAAAAGTAACCATATAATAGCACAGCTGCACGATAGATCGGCTGACAACACGCCCGTCTAGCTAACTCACGAAGTAATTTATTGTTGATCCAGAGGTTCGAAAATTATACGAATCTGAATAGATGATTACGCTAAAAATGGCGGCGCGGAACTTTTTACCAAGATGCATTGCGTTTGAATCAGAAATCTTTAACGAATCTACAGGGATTCGATAATAGAACGCAATGCATCTTGGTAAAAAGTTCCTCGCCGCCATCTTTAGCGTAATCGTGTATTCTAAACGAAATTTCATTGCCTGAGTTCGAGACTGAAAATCATTTGTTTCATTCACTTTGTCACAATATCGGTGATTCAGGATCTTCCAGTGAACGTTGGTGTTGAAGTTTATTTTATGATAAATTTCGTTCTGATGATAGACTTATGATAAAGACTCGTGTCTTCTGTTGTGATAGTTATAAAATGTTGATAAGTCACTTTAATATCACTGGAGAGAGAAGACATGTTTGAATACAAGTGAAGCTTCTAGAAGGTGATTTATTAAGCGAAGAGAATTTTGATTGCTTACTCCAATGAGGTAACTTACCATGGGAAATTTCACGGGATTTCCACGTAACTTTGAAATGTCTTTGAGTCATGGGTTTGAGAATAACTTCATATTTTATGCCAAATTTTCATTTCCATGGTGGTGGAGCTTATTTCCACGATACACATTCCCGAACCGGTGCTTATGATAAACATGTTTTTGATGGCCTCTTGCTTTCCAAACTGATGGCCCGTTAGGTTTTGCACAAAATTGCCAGTTTGTATGTTAAGAGGAATGAAGATTAAGTGATGAGCTTAATGATCTAAGATGAAGTAAAAGGGGCGTTTCCCACATTTTCCGAGAGTCTGAAGGGCGTGGCCGCGAAAAATTTTCCCGGGGCTACGCCCCCACACCCCCATCTTTCGTTCTTAGTGACCCTCCCCAAACTTCAAGCCTGGATCCGCCCCTGAAAAGGCTAGTATTAAAGTCTTAGTAACCAGTTTTTCTATCAAGTTTTGAGAAGTAATATATAGATTCTTTAATAACCTGTAAGAATTTTTAGAAGCAAGATATATCATTTTCAATGCTGAACACTCTAGTCTTTCAAAATTTAAGCCCATGAGTTTTGAATATCAAGAGTTATTTTGTAGACTTGGTGTTGGCAAAGAGGAAACAGGGGAATCCTCCATGCAAAACTTTTCTCACTTAATTGAAAATGGCCTACTACTTACTTCTTGAATTTAGTTATATTTGAATACGAGGCTTTTTAGTTCAAAAACAAGGGAAATGAGTTTAATTGCAAATGAATTGGATTGCGAACCATAATAACGCAACATGCAAAATTGAAAGAAAGGAAGGGTATACCTACATACCAAAGAGCATTTGGTGAAAGAAGGGATCTTCTGACTCTGAACGTTACTGCACTTGAATTCCCCTCTGCAAGAACAAAAAGCTTGTTCAACATTGAAAGTTTCTGATTTATTAAAGCGGTATAGCAGTGAAAGAATGCAAAGGTGTTAAAAGTAGAATTTTGGGAAATTCCAAGCTGTCCAGTTTAATGAGTGTAGAAAGTTTGTTTTTAACAAATCTTTCTCTCCAGATACTTCAAGCTGCATTTCATGTTGAAGGAAGAATCCATTTTCATTAGAACAAATCAAGAACAATGAATAATTCTTTTAAGGTAAACAGGTATACCGGGTGAGTCAAAAAAAAGTTTAAGCATTTGACTGGCTGTGGAATAAAAAGTATGAGGCCGATATTCAAAACTGAAATGTTAATCTATCAGTCAAAGGCTAACTTAGATGAGAAAATTTTGTTTGGTAAAATCACTCATCTTTAAGACACCTAAAATTAACAAAATGTCTGTAAGAGGTTTGTATGGGAATCCAAAACTCCACGTTCCATTCAGGTCCATAATTTATGAGGCAATGAAGTTTACATTGTCAGTTTCAGAAATAGAACTGTAATTTCGATAGGAAGTAAATCATGGACCAGAATGGAATGTGGACCCCTCGTTCCCAAACTTGCCTCTTACCAGCATTTTCCTGATTTCTGGGTCTAACTGATGAGTGATTTTACCAAACAAAATTTTCTCATCTAAGTTAGCCTTTGACTGATAGATTAACATTCAGTTTTGAATATCGGCCTCATACTTTTTACTCCACAGCTTGCCAAACGCTTGATCTTTTTTGACTCACCCGGTACATGTTCAGTGAAAAATTCTCCAATCTGGCAGAAATTAAGGAACTTTTGGGGATGGCAATCAACGGATGCATTAAGCAATCATTCGCATAGGCATAGGAGACATGGGAGCTGGGAGTTTGCAAGTCCCCAATGATGGAAATGTTTGCAAAAATCAACCATCATTGGGCAGAAAATTGGCATTAAAGTCGGGCAAAATTTTTGTAAACAATGGATAATTTATCAGGAAGCTCCCTAAATTTTATTCAGGAAGCCCCCTAAATTTCACCTCCCCCTATGCCCATGATCATTTGCTTTCCTAGCTTTGGAGAAAGCTCATCCTAAATGTTTTAAAGGTTTCAGAATCAAACTTCATTCCCCATTCTGCTAATTAAAGGCTCTTTAAAACTTAAAGTTAACTTTTTTGCGACCAACACTGTATTTTCATTGAGATATTTGCCAAATTTGAAGGCAAGGTTGGATTCATTTTCTCAATGAAATTCCTAATTTTCCTAATTTTTACTTGATCAGCAAACACTGGAGAAATTGGTTATTTGATTATCAATAGGCAAATGGGAATCATTGGTAAAACATTTTGCAATGTTTGAAACAATTCAGCATGTCAAATGGTTAGGAATGGCTAATGTCTACTGTAGGTATGGCAAAAGACGCATTTATGAAATGAAAAAACACCCTGATCAACATAAAAATTGATATCAAAGTAAGAACAAGAATTCTGAAGTGTTACATCATTTAACTTTAACACCAATACTGAGCATCGCATAAAGCATTTTGCTCAAATAAATAAAGAAAGTTATAAATTGGCCACTACAAAATGTGAAGATGGGAGAGATGTCAGCAAGGATAACCAGCAAACTCACTCTAAAATCATTCCCTTACATATGATTCCAAGTGCTGGACAGTATCCTCTATGATAGGAAGCGGATTGGAGCTCAGAATTGTGGTTTCTTAGACAAATGTTACTCATATCTTGGACAAGACATACAGCAATGAAGAAATATTCCAGATAGCAAAGAAACAAAGAACTATGCACACAGGCATCAGAGAAAGGCAAGAAAATTAATAGATCATGTGATACGGAAAAAAGAGTTAACAAATCATAATGCCTGGAAAAATTCAAGGCAAGAAAGCAAGAGGAAGGCAGAGACAAATGATGTTACCATGCGTGGTAGACATGATGACAACAAATGACATGCTACAATGCTGCAAAAGATCAAAGAAAGTGGAAGGGACTACCTACGCCCATGATGGGCATGGTACCTAGGGAGAGAGAGGGTTCATCTGAACTGATAAGCTATTTTTTAGTCAGGCCAAAAGCAGAAAGTGGTCTACAATTCAAGAATTTAGATGTTGCTACTTAAGAATCACTTGTGTAGCAACAAATTAAACTGTTCAGCTAGGAACAGCCAAAAGTTGGCTGAAAAGATCTAATTTTTCTGGATATCTAATTGAAAAATACTGCGATTCCTAGTTTTTGGCATAAAGTCACCCATACACTTTATCATCCAAATACTGGTGCTCACTCAAGCCCCTTTAGCAGTTGCTTTTTTGCAACTTGCAGCTATCAAAGAGGTTCTCAATCCTGTGAGGTAACATGTTTAGGGTTTTGGTTATGTGCCACCCAAAAGGGTGGGCTTTAGGCCCAAAATTCTCTAAACAAGGGTCTGTTTTCAGCAGAATTTCCATCAACATAGATGTGCGTGGTTAAAATTTGCAAAAAATCTTCAAAGAAGAGGTCTGGTAAGAAAGAAGAGGGTAGCTTTCTGAAAAGCAGGCGGTGGACCCCCGTCCATCCACACACAGGTCATTTGTACCTCCATGGGTTTTCATGTGCCGCCAAACTTTAACCGATCAATTTGGATAGTCCCTAAACAAAAAATGAATTTTTTACAGGATGACCTTTTGGAAGAAATTCAATTTTTAAATTACGCATTTGATTCTCTGATATAATTATTTTGATCAATTTATGTAGTGTTTTTGAAATTGAAACAGATGGGAATTGAGATGCTCAGTTCAGTTTTCTTTCTATTCTAGCCTGCCGAGATAGGATTCGAGTTTATGATACACAGATCAAACTTTAGTGCTTGAATCACATGGTTAGGCAACAGCATCAAAGTCGCAATTTGTGTTGAGCCCCATGAACTTCTTATCTTTAGGCCTTTTTCACCAGTTTTCAGAAAACTTATAGGCCTATAGGCTACCTAGACTTACTTAAAACATAGACCATTTCATGATCATCAAAATTGCAATCCGTCTCTGCTGCTTTTTCACACAAGCCTTTGAGCCTCTGGATCAATGAATTGAAGTTTGTAGAAGGTACTGTTCCTTGCAAGTAGTACTGAATTTGGTTTTGCCGAGGTGGACTGCCAGCAGCTTGCAATTTGGAAGCCATTGCTCAACTTTGAAGATTTGAAAAGTAACTTTCGCGGCAAAAGCCTCTGTCTGGTGTCGAGGCAAATCTGACAGGCCTGACTTTACCATGTGCCACCGCACCATGTGTACCACATGGACGAACATGGGATGAGCCAATCACACGCAATGATTTGATCACATGAGGAACACGGATCTCTGGTAAGAGACTGGATCGAGTTTATGATTGGCTAAAGAAGTTCCCGCGTAATTTTGTAATTCTCTTGAGTCTTGGGTCATGTGCCATGCCTCCCTCGGTATCTCAGATGAATTTCTCAGATGTTGATCGAAGTTGCTGGTTGGAAGATGTGGAAATTTTTACAGTGCTGTAATGAAACCCCATGAAACAAACGAGCTAAGATGCGTTAATGGCTGGAAGAAACAGATAGCAAACCACACAAATATTGGAAGAGGTCTCTTACGAATGGAGTCGAGTGAATTTGCCAGCTGCAAAGTGGTTTCTTGACAGGGGCTTGACAGCATTTTGATGTAAGTTGCAGTTACTGTACTTATTATTGTTTAGGCTCATACCAGACCACCAACTACTGGTAAACTCAACCAATCAACTGGGTAGTCATGACGTCTACATATGGCTTTGCTCTTTTTCAAAACCTCTGGTTTCGGGGTGCACTGTACATGCTGACTTTGCAAGCTGGTATCTCCGATGATGTCTGGTACACGATAATGCAGGTACGTGTATCTATGAAGATTTGAAGACTGATGAATTTAGCCCTCTACTCGGAGAGTAATGATATCTTATCGTTTCGTTCCAATCTCCAGTCAAACGGGGGGTACTCTTTATTGAGATACCTGGTATATGGACACATTCTTTTGACTGGCAGAAAATCCTCCATTTTGAAAGTCGAAAAATCACAAAAATGAGCTCTAGAGGAGCAAAATGTAATGAAATTACATGAAACTTTGGTCAAGTATGTATTTTGACAGATCCAACCAGACAAAAGTAGACGAAAATAAGATTTTAGAGCACTTTTTGAGATATGAGTCATTTTAGGATTCCGCTCACAAGGTACTCTGGGCCCCCGGGGGGGAGGTACTCATATATTTTCTATACAGGGACGTGCCGATGAACAGGGTATCATTTCCAGGATTCCGACTCCGGGACAGGGTATCATTTTTCTAAAAATTGGCTCCATGACAGGGCCCATATTTGTCATTTTTTGCTCCAAAAGGTCGTTTAAGGCCATTTGCACTCTGCGGATGTGATTTAAATCGCGTGGAAGGCAATATTTCCACATTTTTCGATAGATTTCTTACAAATTTCCTTGAAGAGCACAATTTTGTCTGAAGAAACTAAGGGACAGGGTATTGTTTAAGTCAGTGTTTTTTTTCAACTTGGCAAAAAGAGTCCATTCGAAAAATCTGAAAATCAGTTTTTTGTCCTAAAAAGATCAATTTTGACTTTAACGGACTATATCTCTCGACAAAGACAGGTTTTGTGGCACTTTGTAATATTTTAGGTCGTTGGGAGGAGCGTATTTGGATTCTGGATTCCAAAATACCTTAGTTTAAAAACTTTCAATTCTGGACCTCTCAAAATTGTTTTGATAATGTTTGATCTTTGAAATACTATCTAAGATACCTGAATTTTCAAAATCTGGTCCGAGGAGCAACAAAGGATGAACGACTCCGTTGGAAAGCACAAATAAAGAGAAAGAAATTTTAGTCAGTCGGTTATCATTAAAATATAACCTTGGATTATTTAGAAAGATAATTATATTGTTGTAATACCGTGAAAAGTCCAAAAAGCATATATTCGAAGCTATTGGAGCATGTAAGGATGCAAATTCCATGAAATAAGAAGCTCATTTCTGCAGAAATTTTGTTGATTTTTATCATAAATAGTTAAAGAACTTTTTAAGATGATAAAAATGCTTGTAAACTGAACTTAAGTGACTTGAGGCTTACGAAGACGTTTGAGAGCGATTTTTGATAAAAGATTCCACGATTCAATTTTATCTTTTGCCATTGATCGGATTTCATATTTGATGAAAAAGACAAAAATTTCTAACTTTTAGAATTCGTTGATTTCAACGGAATATTTACTTCTTTGGAGCTCCTTTTTAAACAAACTTTTGATTTTACGAGCAAGCTATAGCCTTCTACATTAGTTTAGTAATGTGAACTGATTAAAGCCCAAGCCTTGTATGATTTGAAATTCCTAATTCAACGTTAAAGCTTTAGAAGAAAAACTGGAATAACGCATCCTCTAAGGCTCCAGAAGAGCTGATTCTTTTGCCAATTTGTTCCCAATTCATGCTATTATTGTTTTGAATTCTTTCAACGACTCATTTTGGTATTCAAAATGGAATACGAAGGAATACGATTTTAGATGAAAACGGCAAATCATACGATCGTTTCTTATGTGTTATTTTTGATTGGAATTACGGCATCCTTGATGGCTCTAAAGGGAATAAATCAATATTTTCTGCTCTGATACGTCTTACTAAAACAAAATTTGCCACTCTTGTGACTTCCAATACAGATGAATCTCATGAGCTGGGTGCTTTTGGTACAGTTAAATATGATGCGTTAAGTGGAATAAGTCTTCCTTGTGTGCTCCAATCCAAAATGTTTTTGCGTCAAAATGTGGGCAACTACTTCCGACGCAAGTGTACAAAATTTCACGAAAAGAGCACCACATGATGAAAAGTTATATCATTTGGAATATTTCCATCATACCACCAGTGGAATATTTCCATCCTTTGGGGCTCCTAACTTCAAACCTACATAACTTACGATCAGAAACTGCCTTTGGAATCGGGAAAAAAAGCATGGAATATTTAATCTTTCGTTAATATGATGGAACTTGGGTTTTACATGGCAAGTACTTGCTTCGCCACTCAAATTGCGTCTAAAAATTTGTTGAATAAAAGGACACTTTTTGCCAAGTTGAAAAAAAAACACTTACTTAAGAAAATTTGACTCCGGGACAGGGTAGCTTTAGATTTTCCAGCGGCACCTCCCCGTATGTTCGTAGGCCAAGTACCCCCCCCCCCGGGCTCTGGGCACTCCCTCTCCAACAAGAATAAGTAAAACTTAAATCAATACTTAATATGATACCTTCTGAAGACCTCGAAGAGCAGTTTTTAGTTAGAAATGAGCAGTCTATGAGCATCTTAGTTGCCAAGAAGGTTCTAGGATAGTTTTTGAAAGTAATGCAACTTTCCCGCTCACGTTTGCAGCATTCCTGTACCCACAACGATTTGCGAATTCTTTCTCACTTGTCCAAGTTTCGAAAGCGGAGTACTTCGACAGCAAATAGTCCCTAAGACACAAGGACCTACCAATGTCTCCAGAACTCTTGAAGGCCTGTTACATGCATTACAAAAAATGTTTGTGCTTTAGAAATTATGAAACCCTAACACACCAAAATCTAAAGTAGGTAAAGATCTAAAAGTCTTCAAAAACTTTACGTAGCTTGCAGCTCAAAATTGGTAGAAAGCTGCACAGTGGCCTAGCAAGTTGTCTTTCAAAGGTTCCTAGAGCCTGGTTTTCATTAAATAGTAGCATCGCCGATCATCGCCGTTGATATAAGACAAAGATCGGCGATGAATTACGATTTAATGAAAACCAGGCTTAGTTGTCACAAGTAGGCATGAAACTGTCAGGTGAAAATGAAAATTTCAAATCAATTGGGTTAAAGTTATCGCGCATAAAGTTATCGGTTAAAGTGATCGAAAATTTTGATCAATTATTTGGTATCATATAAATGAAAAATCCTTGTTTTGAAAGCAGGACTCTTTTCTCCTGCAGTACTCCTAAAATGAGCTCTTACGATTCTATGAAGTCCAACATATTATTTCACTTGCTCTAAATTTCTTGTTCTGAAACCTTTTTTCTTTGCATTTTAATTTCTATTCCATGCTCTAGATTTATTTCTTCTCAAATTTAATCACTTAACGACACAATTCCTTCACTTTCTTTCGACTTTTCTTCTGAAACCTTTGCCAGCCATGAAGAAGTATGCATGTATGTATGCATGTATTATTTCCCACATCACTATGAAATATTCACAAGTTATTATAGAAATTAAAAAGTAGCTATAATACAATATAATATGATATAATATAGATTTGAAGGTTAAACACGTAAAAGTAAAACATCCCTAATTACAGTGGCAGGGATAGCATTAAAGGGTCAAGATGACCTTATTTCCATAATGGTCCCCTTAAGAGTTTTGGTATAACAGAAAGGATGAACGAAAATAAGATGGGAAAGTACTGTAGTTGTTGTTATCAGTACAAAACACGGTTTATGAGACAAAACATGATTAGGAGAGACGAGAAAGGGTCTTAGTAGGAGACGTAAATACCATGCATGGCAGGACGAAATGTTGGCAAAATATATATGCTCATTAAACCGACTCATTCGATGTTGTTCTTCGTCGTTTTGTGGTGTTTTTACCTACAAATTCATTCGTTATTCGCTTTTAAACGTCTTTTATGGTCTGTAGTATTTTCCTCAAAACAATGTGATCATTTAGTGGTAGACTTCTTTCACTTGCTCTCGGTTTTCACCCTTAGATTTTTGCCTTTTTCATTGCCAAATTTTTTCACATGTTCCTAATTTCTTTTTCAAAAATATGTTCTTCTTTAACTGTAGAAGTCTTTCATTTGCTCTTGATTGACATGTTTGGAAGTTTTGCCTTTATGATTGTTACTTTTTTTGAATAATACTGGATGTTATTTGTAAAATGTTGCCATGTTGCCTTTTTGCCTATCGACCTTGTTTTACATAACCTAGATTTTGATCTGAGACTTTCGTTTGTCGATTCCTTTTAGTGCCCTTGATTTGTATCGGCAACAGCCTTTCCCTTTTCACTGTTAGCTTCCTTCATATTCATATGTTCTTTCCTTTCCTCTTTTTTGTCTCTGATCATGCTCGTCAATCCTTTCTCCAAAAAATTGCTTATTTACTTCAAACTGCTGTCCCTTACTCTGGATTTACGTGTTTGCAACCTTTTCCTTTTTCTTTGGCAACTCTTTTCAAATGCTCTGAATATCATCTCTGAAAACGTTTAACCTATTCCTTGTCAACTTCTCTCATTTTCTCTGGATTTCTTCGCGAGAAAGGTTTGCCTTTTCCTTGTCAACTTTTCTCGTATGCTTTGATCTTCGTCTCAAACCTTCCCTATTTTGTTTTTGGCTTCTATCTCATGTTCAGAATTTGCATCTCAAGCACTATTTCTCATTTGCTGTTCGGCTTCTTCAGCATGCTCCTCATTTTACCTCAAAAAGTCTCTTCATGCATTTTGCCATCTTAGTTCCTTTGCTCTCGATTTCTATCTCTGAGCCCCAGGGCCGATACCAGCTATGCCTGCGTAGGGGGGCGAAAAACCAAAATTTTCCGACGAAAAAACCATCAACAACAACAGCAACCACAACAGTTGTACCGATCTAACTCCGCGGTAACTAAAATTTGGCCACATTTCGCAATTCAACGTTGAAATCAACACAATTAGTTAATATCAATCAAAAATATGCCATAAATTCAATAATTTCTGTTGGAATTTATGTTTTTACACTAAGAAATTCATGTTTTTCTCCATCATTTCTCCTCAAAATCCTCCAAAACTAGTTACTTGTAACACAAAAATTCCGACAAGAGAGCAAAATTTTCCGACAAATGGTCTGCTGGGGGGGCGCTCCGCCCCCCAGCCCCCCCATTGGCTTCGGCCCTGCTGAGCCCTTGCCTTTTACTTGTCACTCTCTTTTACATACTCAGGACTTAGATCTTTAGAATATTCGTAATCTAGCGTCGTATTAAAATTTTTGCTCAATCTTTTAAAGAGTTAGCAGTTTTATCTATTCATCAGAGAGCACTTTCTACCTTAAAGGAATTGAGTCCACATAAATAGTTGAGCGTTAACGCTGTCCTGAATTTTTGCTGACAAACCGCTGACGGCCTTTTGTTATCGCACAATAGTGCTAAAGTCATTAGCGGTGGAGACCAAAGACTTCTTAATCGTTGCATTATCTTAAGGAATTTCTTTGGTTTAATTTCAATAGGGATTAAATGTCAACTCTTGTTTCATGATTGAATAGAAGTTGATATTGATCACGAGGACGCTATTTATACGGACTCAATGCCTTTAATGCGATGCCAGAACCCTTTCTTTGAAAACTTACTTTATTTTGACATTGCTGGAGAAGCATAAAAGTGCTGCTTTTGAAGCAACCACTTACTCTGCCATAAATCAGCAACCACATGTTAGATTGACTCAAGCATGGTCTCAAACTCTAAGTTGAAGCATGACCTAAGCAGCTGTGTAAATGCCGAGATAATTGAATCTACAGCTCTTCCACAGTAGTCACACAAATGAAGCACAATTATTTTGGGACCCCCTGTACACTTGGAGACTTCTTTCACTGTCTTTGGATTCATTTATCTGAAATCTTTATGCCTTTCTTTCTTAAGTCCTTTCATCACATGCTCTGGATTTGTATCTTTGAAACATTAGCTTACTTTTTTATTTTCGTTCTTTTACATGCACTTGATTTTTACCTCCAAAACCTTTACCTTTTACATTGTCATCTTCAATAACATGCTTTGCATCTGTATCGTGAGATATTACACGTTTTTTTATAAGAAACTGGTTTATAAGAAACTAGTACTAAGATGGCCAAAATTCTAAGAAACTCTAGTACTATGTGTGAGAAGTACTAAGAAACTTTTCAAGGTTAAAAGCATGGATATTATAGTAAATAGATCGTTGAACCTTTATTCTTGAGCAATATTAATAAACCATTTGTGTTTTCAACATAACAGAACACTGTTTGTTCCTTTATCATGTTTTAAATGTCAAGAAACATATCTGGCGCAGTTTTAGCGACAATAGTGATAATTCTGCATTCAAAAAATGAGAAACCAATTAAGAAACTTTTAGTACTAGAATGGATAAAATTTCATGTGAAATTAAGAAACTTTTAGTACTATGGCCTGATCCAAGTTTCTTACAAAAAAAACGTGTAGCTGATTTCCTTGTACCCTGGGTACCAGAGCCTCAAAATTTAGATGAAAGGAAATTGGTAAGAGGAAAAGAGAGAAGGAAGAAAGGAGAACTTTCTTTCCTTCCTTATTTTTTTCTTTTTATTATTTTTTGGCTCTGGTACCCAGGGTAATTTCTTTGTAGCTTTTTCTCACATTCCCACGATTTCTAACTCTGAAAACATTTGCTTATTTACTCGTAGATTTCTTCCACTTTCTCGTGAATTGATCCAGGGCACACTTTTTAATTTACTTGTTGACTTGTTGCAATGGATTTGTTAATCCTGAAAATTTGATACCTTGATCGTAGACCTCTGTCACTTACCCTCGATTTTCCTTTGAAACCATTGCCTTCTTCGTTGCTAATCTGTTTCACATGCTCTGGATGTCTTTCTGTAAAATGTCACCTTGAAACTCTTGCCCCTTTTGTCAACTTCTATTACATGGTCTACATTTGCATCTAAGTATCTTCTTATTTAATGATCGGCTTCTCTTGGCAGAGCAAAGTTTGTTTTATAACATGGCCGGTGCAAAACGTAACGGGGTAACTACATTTATTGAGCTTATCAGAGGTAAGTCAACACCTTTTTGAAGTAAATATCAACGGGGCAGTAGATTTTTATGAGCTCAAGATGAAATTTGAAATGTAAAATGTCTCATTTCGAGGGCAAAGTTGTGAATCATGCAAGCAGAGAAATTCTTGGAAGGATATATGTCGCAAATTTTCCCTGTCAGTTGCTTGCAAGAACGATGCATCAGTCATACTACCTCTTAATCTTCAAAGTAAATTTTTCGTTGAAATCATTTGTAAGTACGAGAACTGATTTTGTTATGGTCTTTGGTTACTTCATCAGTGAGATTTAC
The DNA here is from genome assembly GCA_964020215.1 of Aurelia sp. 3 sensu Dawson et al. (2005). Lineage (NCBI taxonomy): Eukaryota > Metazoa > Cnidaria > Scyphozoa > Semaeostomeae > Ulmaridae > Aurelia > Aurelia sp. 3 sensu Dawson et al. (2005). Next base: position 2,847,304 of record OZ026583.1, on the reverse strand, counting down.
TGTAAGACATCTGTTTCTCATGAATACATGGCAGATGCATTTTTAAGGAATTTAAGAGAGGGTGACGGGACAGTTAGTTTTTCTGCAATGATTTCATACGGAGTGTTGAGATTCTTCCAAAAAGTTTTCTTCTCCGCTCCGCCGGCCATGTCACGTAAATTTTGCACTGTCCCTTACATGCTCTTAATTCTCATATCTAAAAGCTTTTGCCTTTTTTACTTGTCAGTTTCTTTCACATGCTCAGGATGTGTATCGTTAGAATTCCTTTCACATCATTTGAATATTAGCTTCTTTACCTGTAGACTTCTTTCACTATCTCTAAATAGTTTGTAGCTCTGAAAACTTTCATTTTTGCTTGTCAACTTCTTTTGCATACTTTGGATATCCTTGCCCCTAGCATTTGATTATTTGCTGGTCGACTTCTTTCGCATTTCGTGACTTATTATATATTACCTTTGTGCTTGCCGACTTCTGTCAGTTGCTCTGGATTTTGATCTCTCAAACTTTTTCATATTTAGTTATTTACTTTTCGATTTCTTTCTGTAACCTTTTCATATTTACTTGTCAACTTCTTTCAAATCTCTGAAACCTTTTCCCTTTTCCTTGCCAACTTCTTTCACTTGCTTTGGAATTGTATCTCTGAAAATATTTCTTTTCTCCTGTCAACTTATTTCACATGCTTTACGCCTGGCTTTCTTAGTCCAAATCCTTACTTTTTTTGCTTATAAAAATCTTTCTCATGCTCTGTAGTTTTTCTTCCAAAAATATGATCATTTAATAATAGACTTCTTTCACTTTCTCTCGGTGTTTTATCTTAAACCTTTGCCCTTTTCATTGCAAATGATTTTCACCTGCTCTTGATTTTTAAAACAAAGTATGATCTTCTTTAACTATAGACTTCTTTCATTTGATCTTGATTGATATATTTGACATTTTTGCCTTTTCGCTTCTTAACTTCTTTGACTAAAACTGATTTTTTTTTCAAGAAATTTCGCCATTTTGCTTGTCAACTTTTTCCATATAATCTAGATTTTCATATCTGAGACTTTTGCGCTTCTTCGTCGATTCCTTTCAGTTGCACTAGATTTGTGTATCAAAACACCTTTCCCTTATCATTGTTAAGGTACCTTGTGTGCTCTTGATTTATTTCTCGATAACATTTGCTCATTTTCTTGTCAACCTCTTTCTCTTGCTCTGGATCTGAATCACTGAAATCTTTTCCTTTTACTTGTCAACTTCTTTCACCTGCGCTGGACCCCCACCTCAAAACCTTTGCCTTTTTCATTGTTAACTACTCAAGTCCTTGATTTCTTTTTCCAAGACATTTGCTCACTTTCTTGTTGAGTTCTTTCACTTGATCTGGACCCTTATCTTTGAAACATTTTCGTAACGGACACCACTGTACGTCATCCTCCAACTACAGATATGACACTAAACCATTACCCTAATTCAAAGTCATAAAGGGGTTGCCTTCGTTATTGTCAGCTTCCTTCATATGCTCGTGGTTTCATTGTCCAAAACATTTGCTTATTTTATTTTCAACTTCTTTCACTTGTTTTTGATTTTTTATTTCTGAAACCCTCTCCTTTTGACTTGTCAACTTCATTCACTTGTTGTGGCTTTCTCTCTCCGAAAAAACTTTGCCTTTTTCATTGTCAACCTCCTTCATATTCGTTTGCTTTCTTTCAACAAAACTCATTTTTCTTGTCGACTTTTTTCACTTGACCTGGCCTTTCTACTCAGAAACAAATTTCGTTGTTGCATAGCAACTTCTTTCACACCCTCTGGGTTGCCTTTTTCCGAAAGCATTCCGGAATAAGTGCAACTCAGCGGAGGGCACTTAACGTCATATGCAATTAGAGATGTGACACTAAACCCTTACCCTAAGCCCAACCTTGAAAAAAACATCAAACCCTATGAATATCCTAACCATAACTTGCTCTCATAATCGCACGGGAAGAAAAAATATAAGGGGGCTGCCCAACACAAAGCCCATTGTTTACAAACATTTTTGCCCGACTAAGGGCAAAATTTCGCCCGAGTTGGGCTGATTTTTGAAAAGTTTTCCTAAGTTGGGGGGCTACCGCAACCCCGGCCCCCCGCCTCGTACGCTTATTCTTGCTTTGAAAGCTCGTTTCTAAATTCTCACAAATTCAACCAAGGACTTAGGAAGCATCTCAAACTTGGGGGCACGGCACCTCGAGGGCACGGCACCTTGAGAAAAAGGGGGCATTTTCTAAAAATGAAAAGGGCACTTGTTTGCTTATTGCAAAATCTTAGGGGGCACCTGCCCCCCAATGCCCCCGGTTCCTTACGTCTTTGAATTCAACCATAATTTTCGAGACACGGTTGACCCAAGTTGTCTAATTAATAATGGAATTGAGGATACTGAACACTTCTTGCTGCAATGCAATGCCTATGAAGATCAGAGGCGTGATCTCCTTGGCACAGTTAATAAAGTATTCCAACTACGCAACATCTTAAATCTCCTACCAAATCAAACCCTCGTGCAAATAATGTTGTATGATGATAAAAGATTTACACATGATCAAAACGGACAAATTTTGGAATCAATCATTGATTAGGGCGAGCATTAGGGCGTTTTTTGTAGCACCAACAATGCAAACTCAAGTAAATTGATCTTCTGTCTCATCCTTCTCTATTAATCTTCAATCTTCTTATAACTCCATAAATGTATCGTAAATATATCTATGTTACTAAAGACTATACCAAAACCTGCCAACTTTCAATATCGATTCAGCAGTAGTGTTATCTTATCTCTGTCATAAGCTGAGTCTCCCTATCTGTATAGAGACCAGAGCTTTGGTCTAGCCTTAAATATATGCATTGTTTTTTGTTAAAGATCATTTAAGGTAGCAACGCCTATCATGCTCCCAATGACATCATTCTTGTAACTATGTTCCTTTAAATTGAACATTTTTGGATTGTGTACCGGATGACCCATAAAAAACTTCTGGAGCCAGATCGCTAATATTTTCTTGAAAGCAAATGTTTTCAAGACAAACAAGGTATCAGTATGTAGCTGGAAGGTTCCGCTATCTTTTGAGATGTTGCTTGGTCAGTTTAAGATATGCGTACTGTCCGAAAAAACAGTTTTAAAAACGTGGAAATTCATTCATTTCTCGGACCATTCCCTCGGTTTCCAGTCCAATTTTCGGAAAGTGTGAACAAAGCTGAATTCCAAATTTACTTTGGAGCATGAGATTTGAATGAAGAACAGATGTCAATCATTTTGCAAACAAAAATTTCCCCAGACGACTTCTAATCCATCGCTATGTCGAATTTTCACAAAACGTTGACTGGAAAATGATGGCGATTATTTCACTCAAAATGAAGAATCCTGGATTAGAAATTTTCATTGAATTTGGCTTTTTTGATGGTAATCATTGCTTAAAATGACCATGCAGCATCTTAAAAGGTAGCTTAGCCCTTCAACCAAACTGTGATAGAGAGCATTTGGCAATAGATTTCAGGGAGCTAGTTATGATCTAGTTCGTTAAGATTTAATTGTTTAGGGTCACCCTGATATATATATATATATATATACCGGCTGTCCCAAAAAAGTTTCCCAATTTGAACCGTTGTTTTAGTAAAAGTGCCTGTTGTTGATACCAATTTTAAACGAAATTTATTATACAACGCTCTACAACGCTCAACTTCGATGTGAGAATTTGTTTCCTTTCTGTATCTGCACGCATTGATTTTCTGTAAATTTTTCCTGAGAAACAGAATGCCTGAAATGCTCAAGAAAAAAACTACAAACGGTTCATCAACAAAATCGTTAAACTTGAACCTCAAAGTCCACGGAAATTCTATTTTTAAATGAATTCCAACAGAATGGAGTTTAAACTCCATGAAGATACCCAAGAAAAATGACATTTGCCCATTTTGTCGGTAAAAAGGACGATTTTGCTTGATGTTCGAAGAAAAAGCATGCTACAAAAGACAAACACAAAAGTCCTGTGGTCTGCACTTTAGCAATTGCCGAATTTGAATGTCAATTTGTGAAATTGACAAGCAGTTGTAAGCCTTCATACCTGTGTTGTAAAAAGATGGAAGGAATGGAACATATCTCCATCGCTAGATTTTTCATGCTTTCCTCCAGCATAAGATTTTTTGGAAAATTCTTATTTTGGAGGTCTTTAGATGAGCCAAAGATCAGATAGATTATGAGGATTCAAGTTGGCCTTTCAGCAAGTAATTTCTGTTTACATCATTCAAAATGAGACAGTGGTTGTTTTTCTGGAAGTATTCATTCGGGGAAACCTTTGTGGGACACCCAGTATACTGTATTTAAAAATTGTCAGCTTGTAGCCTAGCCTTCTTTTGATAACATTGTTTCCCTATATACTTTATGACAGCTCTCTTATTTCTACATCTTTATTTTCCTTCTTATTCTGCACCTTTTTGTTTATTACGCCTTAGGTTGCGATGTAAACAATCCCATCGAATTTATCCTGAATTTCTGAATTCAGAACTTGCATGTTGCGGAGGAGAGTGGGCACCGGGCAAGCGGCCTAATTAAAGCGGTGAGAAGCCGGCGGTTGACGTTGGATGTGGTGTTGATAAGGTTGATGCGAAGAAAGGCAGAGATTGTTGTATTCAATGAGATGAGCGAATGTAAACTTTTGCAGGTGTTGCTCACGGTAAATTCAGCAGTTAAATCCAGCAGTTGATGCTGCAACCGAGAACAGGATAACAGGGAGAATTTGCGCAAGTCAACCATCCACTCATTTCACCAGCCATCACAACCTTTGCAAGCAAGCAGCATTTTCTTCATGGTCTCTCTGCGGATCGCTGCTGCAACGCTGAAAGATAATGAAAAATGGACGAGGTTTGTTGGTAGTCACTTGTTTCCTTGTTTTGTGTTGCAAATGTCCATGCATTAAATTTGAATTCGGTTTGGTCTTGATGATATTCCGATGAATATCACGTAAAGTCAGGTGTTGTTTCAAGCGTTGTTTCAAATGCTTTCGAACGGGAGGTGAGCAAGGCCCTGACCTCTTATGATAATGCTGTTCTTCCATACGCCAAATCTCAAGTTGTCAACATGCGAAAAGTAAATTTCAGATGCGAACTACGGGGGATATTTCTTCCTTCTTCCCCAGCTATTATTGTAGGCGCTTCATTTGGACCTACGTGTTTTTTTCTCGCAATAAAAGTAGAACGCCTTCCCTTTGAAATATTGCAAGCACTTTGTCAAATTGGATTTAATTGTTTTATATTTGAAAAACGTAAACAAATTTCAGCTCTTCAAAAGTTTAACGATCACCCAGAGGGATCATGTGCATTCATTTGTAGAGAGATGCAAACAATTTCTCATGAGGAGATTTCCCTTGTTGCCATTTAATTTTACGGGCCAATTTGGAAATTATGATATCTTTGTTCCATCCTGTTCTTGGTTATATCTGCCAGCTCTTTCGGCACTTGACAGTAATATCAAAAATTGCCGCTTTTAATTTCATCTGGTTATCATCATGTTTATCCTTAATGAATACATTTTTGTAGTAAAATTGAGGACATTTTTGTCAAGCAAGAAATCTTCCTATGATGAGACATGACTGATTAAAAATTATGACAAGAATTTCAGCAATCAAATTTAAGCATCAAATTACTTTAAGAAATTCTAACAATCAAAATTTAGCTATCAAATTATTTTCAACAAATGAATGCTTCCCCCTGTCTGTCAGTTTTCTGATGAAGCCTACCACAAAACACACCAACACAACAGAATAGCAGAAACCGATGTATAATTTTTGCATAATGTACAGTACACATCTTTATGTGATATTTGTCATTTGCGCCACCCTGTACCTGCCCTGCTAGGGACCAAACCAGCACCCTTCTGCGCCCACTCGAAGGGGCCACAGTAAAGAGAGCCGTAAATTAGTTATCCGGTTCAATTTATCAAGGAATTACAAATAGTTACATTGTTAAGAAAGCTAAAGTATTTTTATCTTAGTTTCGTTATAGCTGGTATTTGCCCCCTAACTCTCTTGAGATTCTTTCAAATACGAGGAAGAAACCTGAGAAAATACTTTATTATAGATTTGGTCATTTAGAAACTTAGCGAAATTGTTCAAGATCTATGTTACTAACGGGAAACATTGGATCGAGAGATGTGTTCCAAACGAAAGTAGAGATTGCCCCTAAAATCGTACCTGTTGGTCATTTAAGCAATGGCAAATATAGATTCAAAGGGATCATTCTCAGGCAAGTAATTGGCCTGACATTTTAGGTTCTTTCTGGGGGCTGTGTCCCCAAACCCCCACTACCATCTGTCCAAGTTGAAAATAACATAAGCAAGGCTTGAAAGTGTACTTGCAAGTCAAGTATGAGATTGTTAAAGACAAGTTAAGCTCAGAAGCATCATTGTTGCAACTTCCCAAGTACTCCTTACATTCCTGCTTTTAATACATTTTTGGGACACAATAGAATTGCTATGCATGTACAGGGTGTCCCAGAAAATTTGTGCCCCGTTTGCCTGAAGATTACGACAAAGCGGCAAAAGCCTCTCACCATACTTTTACATGATGTTCCTCTTGAGATGTCCAATTAAAGTTTGCCACTGTCCCCGTGAAAATCTGTCGAAAAGTGATGGAGCTATGATGTTCAGAAGAGCAAATTTCTCTGATGACTGAAACCAGCGGTCGGCCATTTTGTATTACTATTTTCAACAATAAGCAGCTTCATCGATGAGCTGAAATGATTTCATAGCTCTCGAGAAAGTTTCAATAATCATCAGAGAGTTCAGCTATTTCTTACCCCTTGATCCTTGATTGAATGTCAAAATGAAGGCAAGGATCCCAAGATAATAAACAATCAAAAGGTAATGACAAACATATGGTCACGTTTTGCTTGCAGGTGTGGCCAGTGAACCAATTATTTAGTTTATTGATCAGTTCAAAATGCAGCTCCAAAAATCTTTTGCCCTTCTTGTTTCTTTTTGTTCATTGTCTTCGGTAACAAATCAACAATTGCTTGTAGCCAATAAAGGAAGAAATCTTTGTGGGGAAGGCGAAAAATTAAATTTGAAGTATACTTTTGTCGAGACTTATGATTTTTTATTACTTTGGGAATTCTTATCCTCATTTTTGCATTCTATCAAAGATCGTGGGGTACAAAATAGTTGAACTCTCTGTTGATTATTGGAATTTTCATGAGAGCTATGACATTGGAGGCTGCTATTTCAGTTCACCCATGAAGCTGTTTATTGTGCAAAATAGTAAGATAAAATGGCTGACCGCTGTTTTCCGTCAACAGACAAATTTGGTTTTCTAAAAGTCATAGCTCGATCATTTTTCAACGGATTTTCACGGAAACGGAGGCAAACCTTAATTGAACATCTCAAGAGCAGAGCAACATCATGGAAGGGGTTAGAGAGGATCTTTTGCTGTTTTGTCACAATCTTTAAGCAAACGGGGCACAATTTTTCTGGGACACCCTGTATTTTTTGTAAAAGTTTGTCTTAAATAACTAGTGTTATTTCAGTCAACAAACATAACCTATTCTGTACTGTTCCCGAATTGGCCAATTGGCCGATTGGCTTTGGCATGAAGGGGGCCCCTGACGGAAAGTGCCCAACCCTTTTTTGAGAGCTAATCCGCATCTGATAGCATCAGTCAATTTATGGTTCACACTCAATTCAAAGCGATTAGCAAATGCAGACAAATGAAATTATCTGAACTAGTAATTCAAAACAAACACAGCCGCAAAATTGCCTTGAAACCAGTGCGGCAAACTCTCACTTGGTGCGGGCCAAGGGACGTTTTTAAGAGAAGTTGAGTGCTTATAACAAAAGAAGATGGGTAAATCCATAGTTCTATCTGGCGGATTTTGTCTATTTGACTCAGGAGCTAAGGGGTAACTGTTTACTTTTGAGCAATAAATATGCAAGAATTATGCTCTCTGCTCGGCTTCTGAATCACGTTAACGAAATCTGCGAGAGAGGACTTTAGATTTACCCTTCTTCTTTCGTCTTAAGCATACAACTTCTCTTAAAAACCTCCCTTCGCCTGCACCAAGCAAGAGTTTGCCATACTGGTTTCAAGGCAACTTTGCGGCTGTGTTTGTTTTGAATTATAATGGCTGAGAGAATTTCATTTGTCTGCATTCATTTATCGCTTTGAATTGAGGTGTGAACCAAAGCAACTGATGCTATTGTATTACAAAATCTGCCCTTGTTCATTGCACATGTGCACATTGACAGAGACTTTGAAATAGGGCTAGAAATAACTTACAATATTCAGTCAGCGTTGTGTTTGGATGTATGAAAACGAACTGAACCAGCATATGGAACAAGTGCTGCTTACCTTTCTCAGTGTTGGAGCCACAGGGGGGACTTGTCCCACCCCAGACCCAAAATGTCAGCAAAATTGCCAAAGAAAAATAAAATGACATTTATTTGGGTATATGTTTAGAATAAAAAATTACGTCATCCCCCTTCCTTCATTTTCTGAGTTGGTACTGCTACTGGCCTTTCTCGCTCTGTTAGTATTGCAAGACCATTTGTTCTTGCAGCAGTTTTGTTTTATTGATGCCTGTCCGCCACCCATGTGCTACTTTCATTATTGTTCATTAGGAATTGACAACTTTAATCACCCATGACATTGTTTTATGAAAACAACTGACATTAGACAAATCATTCCGAGGCCAGTTGCAATTTCCTTTTATGTTTCATGCAGTCAAAATAGGTTGTTTGCAGTGTTTGCAGCTAATTTTATCAGTTCACTTTAGTTCAGTTCAGTTTTATTTTAAAAATTCATCAACATACAAAAAATCATTCTAACAAAATTTACAAATGTTACAAATAACAAGTTACAGGAGATGATTACGATAACACTACATAGAACATCAGAAGATTTGTATGAGGAAGAGTTTTCTTAATGGAGGAGCTCTCTCAGTAGATAAACTAATCGAGGAGAGAGCACCCTCTGCTTTCCTGCAGTCCTGCAGTATCCTTCCTGTGTGGAGTAGAGGCTTGTGAACCAATTTTTGTGCAGCGTTGCTGCAACAAAAGAAAATAAAGCAAATCACTTGTTCATACAAAAACCCCAGAAATTGTGCTGGCTCCATTTCCCCAGGGGCCACTCCCTGTTGGTAGGTGATGGGGGGTCCAAAACTTCTTTGGTTTGCCAAACATTGTCTGGTATATCTTTGGGTACGCTATTTGGCGCATAATCAATTTTGTTTTGGGGTTGCTTGCTGATGATAAAATTTAACAAAGTGAGTACTAGGCTGAGTTTTTCACCAAGATATTGCAGCACTTGCCAAAAAAGCTATGAAACCTCTAGTTTTTATGTACCACAAAGCAATGAGTATATCTTTGGGGTCTAAAAGTGCCATTGATTAATTTAGTGTATTTCTTGGTTTTTGAAAATATGCTGTGTTCACCCCCCATCACATACCATAAGAATTGCCCTTGGGGTCAAATTCAAGGGTGGCAAATTTTCTCATCAGCATTCTATTACAAATCACAGGCTTACAGCAGGTTAAAGTGTGGGGACTGGCTGAACTGCCAGTAAATCAAATGACAATAGGGGTATGGGGGCTTGCATCAGGAAAAGTATTTTGAGTCAGGGCCTATTTTTAAACTGAATTCAAATAACCATGATCACAATCTGAAAGAATTTAGGAAGCCAAAGGTTTCTTGAAGAGAGAACCGTTGAGATGATGCTCTGCTAAACTTGGTACTCACGGAGCGTTTGAGTGCATTTAGGTGAAAAGTGTGTTTTATTAGATAAAATGCAAGATGATACTCACAAGTCAAGCCTGTCAAAATTATGTTCATACTGGGGGGGGGGCTGAAAACTGATGCGAGCCTAGCAAGGAGAAATATGGGTCTGGGGGCTTGCCCTCAGGAAAGCATTCATGGCCACACCCTTTAGATTGCTGGAAAATGCCCCATTTTTGGAAAATCTGCCAAAGCAAAGGATCCTGACCGATAGGAGTCTTTTCAGGAAAATTTTTTGAGGCTTTAAGTTTGAAATTTTGTTTCCATGAGCTTTGCATTTTCACAGCCTTTTCATTTACAAAAGTTAACAAACTTCTGCAATGTATTGGGGGGGGGGCTGAATTCTGCCGGCTCTCCCGCTTTTAGAAGGCCTGGTGCCAAGAGATGAACACCACCATAAGTGCCAGGAGATAGTTTCAACAACAATGGGCAGGGAACAGTTGAGGACAAGGTAAATGTTACCCGCCAGATGCCTTTTTGAGTGTGCTGTAGGAAGCCAGGTGAAACCTTTGTGAGCAAAGTCATTGATTTGTTGGTAGATTTGACCTAGGTCCGATTCTGTAAATATTTGGAAACACCCTTTTCACACCCTTTGCACATTCTTTTATTTGTGCAAAGAGTCCTTTTCCAATGACCTTATTTCATAAACTGTTCTTTTCATTTTCAATAGTTTTTTCACTGGTTTCAATGTCTGTTGAACCTCTATGTACAGGTTGTCTCGGAAAAATTTTTTGACGTTTGATTAGATATTGAAAAATAACAACAACATTTTTGAATAGGCTCATGGGAGGAAAACCCTGTGGCTACAATTACAAAATGATTTTAGAGACTAGAATCTTGCAAATCAGTTGAAAATTCATTGAGTTAGTAGCTTTCAAAGATAAAAAATATGCGATAGTGGAAACGAGAGACCCCCAGATTACTTTTAATGCAAAAGATGAAGATTGAGGTAAAAGAAGGATAAAATATGATATCCAATGTCATACCTCTCGTTGATGTCAGGGCAAACCAAATAGGACTTCTAAAAATAATTCAGTCCTTACAGTCATTGTCAAAATTAGCTTAACATCACATTTATCTAAAAACAGTATAGACAAGAGACTGAAATTTTTTCCTTAAAGCATCTATGCGCTTGCAAGTTAGGTTATCGAAAACCTGTTCAATTCCCATTTGGTTTGCCCGCAAACAACAGAGAAACAACAGAAATGATGGCCTATCACCAAAAACGCAATTCCAGGCCTCTGGTTTCAACTTTCGCACAAACTGGAGCTTCAAGAGCTAGTAACTCCATGAATTTTTAGCAGATTTGCAAGATTTTGTGATGTCAAAAATCAAAGTTAAAATGTCAGGAAAGGGGTTACTTGACCAAGTGCCTATTCAGCATATTGTTATTTTTTGGCATTTAATCAAACTTCAAACAATTTTTTTGAGACACCCTGTACACTTTACCGAGATAAATACACTTTGACTGATAGAAAATGAGACATGTATGTGGAAAGTCACAGGAATTTCAAGACCGCTCAATTCTAAATTTCAAGTCAACAGTTCCAATTTTCAAGACCACAAAGTGTGGACAAGACCACATGACTATGACAGGCATTGTTTTGAGTCCATGCCCTAGAACATTGGAAATGCACCTTGTTCATTGCTATTGTATACATGCATTAATTCATGCAGTGCTGTTGTATGTGGTGAACGTTTGCCCCCTGAAAATACCTTTGAAGTCAAGGAAATTTGGCTCAATGGATTTTATTCTTACATTAACAAAGCCATTCAATTTCCAGAATGTTTGGGTGAAAAATTTAGGAATGTTTATATGAAAGAAATCAACTATTTCATAAAATAAGATTATCATGAATGATTGGCTTAATTATTGTTTTCATAACAATCATTACTCCCAGCAGGGTCTTTTCATGTTAAAAAATGAAGTTGATGAAAGTTTTTTGGATGGAGAATTTGATTTAGTTAATTTGAGGTTACTTTAAACAATGTAGAGAATACAACGGCTCTTTAAAGTCTTTGTCATCTGTCAGAGTGTTTTAAAATTATCACACTTAGGAAAGTCTTTGATAGTTAAATGAAGACGTCTCTGCATGACCAATGCCCCACCAGGTCACTTTCAGTTTGATGAAGAAAACATCAAACTGACCAAATGCGAGTCAATCTGAGATGAATTTAGACAGATCTACCAGGTTTCCTAAAATTGTGCCTTGTTTGTGTCACTGATGTAGCTTTACATGTCTCGGTTTTTACCAGTGGCGTACCCAAGGGGGGGAATGGGGGGGGGGTCCGGACCCCCCCACTTTTCAAAAAAGTTGGTCCTCGAGATTCGCACAAAGATGTTATAAAAAATTGGTGTGGGGGGGGGGGGGGTCAGGCAGATCTGTAAAGAAGTGGTCTCTGAGATTCTTGAAAAGCAACCAAAGATTGGTTCTTCAAGGGTTGGTAGCAAGGTTTTGGTCTCTAAGAAATGTTTGAACACTGCTGGAAGAGGCATTCTAAGCCAAAGGTGAATGCATATCTTCAAACATTTTCCTGAACTGTTGTAAGTAGTGTAGTTAAGTATTATGTTTTGTAACTTTTTAGATTGAATGAAAAAAAAAACATTTTCCTGGGGTCTTGCCCCCAGACCCAATCATATTTCAATATCCCTTGTTATCTCAGCTTGAATGTGGCGCTGGCTATAGGGATTCCTGTTTGCTGCCACTGTTGAAACAATCTCATTAAAACGATTTGAAGAGTCTGTACCATAAGGTGCATGAAATGGAAAGTGTAGCTTAAAAGGGCGTTTCGCTCATTTTCCGAGCGTTTGGAGGGCGTGGTCATTAAAATTTTCTGAGGCTACGCCCCAGACCCCTCACCTTTCAAGTGCTGCGTACGCCTCTGGTTTTTACACAGTTGCAAAGGTCAGTAGGGATGTTGTTTGATTTCATCTGACACATGGTTGCCTTGTGACAAAGGAAAGGGAAAATAAGGGGTTGCTTCAAAAACAGCATGTTTAAAATCGTTCTCCAGCTATGTCAAAATCAAGTAAAATTTGAAAAAGTGTTCTGTTGTTTGTAATAATTTTTTCTAAATTTTCAAAAGGGTTTTAACATTGTTGTTTGAATTTGACACTAGGACCCTTTGTTTCAAACACTGCTTTATTTTGACATTGCTGGGGAACAAAAGAAGCTTTCTTGAAGTAAACCACTTATTTTGCCTTTTCTATGCCATAAATCAGCAACCACTCGTCAGATTGACTCAAACAAGTCTTTTGTTGACTTTTGGTGGTTGTCAAAAAGGTGTCAAAAAGGCTGTCATACCCTTCTCCTTCCAGATCCTACTATCATTTGATCAGAGTTGTGGAAGTCATATACAAGCCATTCTAAAGTTCTCCTAGGTCAAAGAAAGAATCAAGGTCTAGTTGACAGCTGGCTGAAACCTGTCATACAGATTAACAATTGATGTTATTGAAGACTGGCGAATGGAGTCAAATGATGGATTTTTGCCGAAATTTTGACCATTTAGGAGCCCAATCATTTTAAAAGTGAATTCTATTTTTCAAGTGCAATTTAATGCTCTTTGGAAAAAGATAGGAACTGATGGCATGCTCATGTGAACTGATTGCGGCAAGTTGTATAATGTCCTTAGTTTTTTATGGAAGATAAGCACAAAGGCACCAATAGACTCTTCACTCTCTGGAGCTTTAAAATTGAACCCCTAGAGTTAAAGTGAGCTTTTACAGTTGGGCTAGAAGACTTAGTTCACAATACTGCTATTACGCATATGTATGTCGCTGAAAACATGATGTTTTGACAACTGATCAACTTTTGACAAATAAGGACCAGATTATCTCAGACAACTGCATCAGACAGAGGAAATTCTCTCAACCAGTAATTTCAAAACAAAGCATCAAAGACCTAAAAGTTGCTCTGAAGTCTAGGTTGCTTGTTGTGCCTTCCGGAAATAGTATGTTAGAGCACGTGTCTACTGAAAAAAAGAAGGATGCATCGAAACATTGGCCTCATGCATTTGATTTGTTTGGTCCAGAAGGCGATTGGGAGATGATTTGATTCTCTCATTTCATGGGTGTAATCAAGACTTAGCTCATCTGCTAAGCAATCACTTTTTTGACTTTCATGTGCCGTAAATCACCAACTATTGTCGCATCGACTCAACCAACGACTTAGACACTAAGACTGCGTTCACACGATGCCGGCACATTTTGAAAACGGTGAAAAATTCGACGGATAGGCCTCCTGTTCACACGAAAACGGCACATTTTTTGCCGGCAGATTTTGAAAACGGCAGATTTTGAAAACGGAACTCTAATCGGCACATTTTGGAAACGGCATCGTGTAAACACTTTAAAATGATGAAAATAGAACATTTTCAGACGCTTTTGGAACGAGACTGAACGATTCTTAGGATTTAGGTTTACTTAATAGGCACCAAAGTCTTGCAACGAGCTTTTTACCGGCAAATTTCTGACCGTTTTCAAATTTTTCCGGCATCGTGTGAACGCTAGCTCAAATTTTGCTACCGTCACATTTTTCATCGTTTTCAAAATGTGCCAGCATCGTGTGAACGCAGCCTAAGTTGACGCCTATCCTATGCAGCTTTGTAAAACCCGGACCATTGATTTTACCAAGGGCAAAATATATAGTACCCCCTTCAGGGGTGACCCATGTTGAGACCCCCAAAGGGGGGGGGTCACTGGAGCCCTGGAGCACAGCAATTTTGTCTTTCGGAGCCCGGAGCCCTTTAAAATACGCCCTGGAGACTCGGAGCCCAAGATCCCTTTAGGGGCCTCTATGTTGTAAAGCCACCCAAACACCTTTTCCAGATAATCGTAGTGGTCATATGGAAGCGTGGTGTTTGAAGGTAATTAGTGATAAATGTTTGACCTAGCTAAAAGAAGATAAACGTAATCATCATATTGAATCATTCTTAATTGTAAGATGAACTGTTGATGTCAAGGCTGCCAGCCAGATCTATGCAAAAGCAGTTCTTCAAATCATAGGAACAGTGTTTTGGGATTGCCACAAATCTGTTAGATCAAAAGCGATAATTATCTGGAGACCACACTTTATCTTTGTGTGTAAAAGTAATAGTGTGGTAATTGAAGTGGCTGCTCAAAAGAGGTCAGTGTTACCAACTGATGTATTTTGACATCTGGCATGGCAGAAGTCTGCTCTCCTTGATATTTGTTTTTCCAAAATATTGGTTAAATGTTTTGTAGCATTCACGAGTAAGATGTTTTATGTTTTGACAACATTTGAGAACTCAGCATGATTTATTTTGCAAAGCAAGCAAAATAATTGGGATCGAGTCAATATGGTGGGGAATCCGAACACCTTCTAATTTTGCGTTTGAATTTCTATCGAAGGGATTTGTTATTTGAATGCTCCTGGACAACTTGCATCCATTGTAATAGCTAACTTTGTGGTGTCGCTCAAGTCTGTGGCACGTCGTTGCAGCTCCAGATACGGCCATCTTTCTTCTTACATGTGGTAAACATTGGACTTGAATAGGATGAAGTCCATTAAACCAGGAAAAACAAACAAACTATTGCAGTGCATGTCGGTTACCCAAGAGCCTTTAAAGTACTTGACGGAAACAATAGCCAAACAAATTCTTGAATTAGCTTTCGTAGATTACCGCCTCCACCTAGGTCCGTTTATTCACTTTTAAGTAAGATTGGAAATGAAGAATTGCCAGCGAAAAAAAGTCCGCACATCGTAAGTTGCATGCTTCCCAAAAGAAGAGTATTTATATGCTTGAATGCTGTAAGGCAGTAAAGTTACACGACAAAAGCAGTGCCAATACGCCCTTTCAACAAAACGGTGCATGCTGGGTAATCAGGATCGATCTCTCGCACGAGTTGTATTGTTTCTATTATGTTCGCCAATTCTCTCGCCCTTGGAAGTTGTTTCTCGAGCGATGTATGACGATTTTACTCAATTAAACGAGGTAAGAAACTTCTCTCGTATGCATTCCACAATTTTTGCTACTTTTTCTCGACCTTTTGGTGGTGTTTCACTCTGAAATATGCTACAGGGCATCGTTGATAACATGCGCAGATGGCCAAAGGCCAAGAGTCCCTGCACTTTCAAGTGGTAAATAGCATATCGTCGCGGCATTATTACTTTCATTCTTTACCTTAAAAACTGACAAGACTCTTGAAGAGCTCTTACTGTGCCTAACAAACTAAGACATTAATTCAAGCAAAAAGAAAAGAAAAGGCCTCTTCCTTTCAACCTTTGCGTTGTGATAAATTTGTGCGGGCTGACGTGAATGTAAACAATCTGTTCACTTGCTCGTGTAAACAAACAACTGCCATGCCATTTGACTTTACAAACCTTTGATTTTTATTCACGCCTGAATTAAAAGGGAGAAGTATTTTCGCTTTTTCTTACTTGAATCAATGTCTTAGCAAGCTTTAAAGAATCTTGACAATGTAAAAAGTAATGTGTGAAAGAAGTGCTGTAGCGAAGATATGCTGTTTGCGACTGGCAAATACAGGGAGTATAGGCCTAAGGTCCGCTATGCCTGCAATCAACGAAGTCCTTCATCATATTTCATAGTGAAACATCACGAAAAAGTCAAGAACAAGTACCTAAAAATGTGGAAAATATACGGCCGAAGCTTCTTACCTTGTTTAATTGTGTAAACTAGTCGAAAACCCTTCGAGAAACTACTTCCAAGGGCGAGAGAATAGGTGAACACAATAGAAACAATACAACACGTGCGAGATATCGATCCTGATTACCCAGCATGCACCGTTTTGTTGAAAGGGCGTATTAGACATTTTTACGTTTTAAATTTGGAAAGAATGCCCATGCATATCCAGCATGATCTGTCGTTACTGTCCTCTGTGAGGCTCTTTATTTGTGCTGCTGTTCTTTGATCCTTGATTCCTTGGTCCGTAATTTATATGTCATTAATAAGTAGATGAAAAATGAAATAATTACTATTTGTACTATGAGTTACACCATAGTTAACTATGGTTGCACCAACGAATGTTAAAGACTCATTTCTAACCGTAATCTTCTTTGTGTCGATTGAAAGGCGAAACACAGAGCACCTTGCCAAGGAGGAGCGACTTTCATATCATGGTTAGCTATGGGTAAATGGCAACTCCAGCATATCGAATTATCAATCATGTGTTCAAAATAACAAAAATATAGCCTTATTTTGTTGAGACAAATATTTCACGAAATACTTGTGTCTTGCTATAAGGTAGTTGAAGCAAGTTTCATTCCTTTGCTTTACTATAAAAAAGCGGTAAAAATCATTTAAAGGGAATCGACATAGTTTAAAGGGTCTGTTTCATCCAGCATGCCTTGCACGTATCGACTCTTGGTTTGCCTTTGTTGCCGCCATTTTCATGGGCCATGAAAATGGCGACAAACAAAGGGCTACCAAGAGTCGACACGTGCAAGGAATGCTGGATGAAACAGACCCTTTAAAGCTTTTATGTCGCTATATAAGAATAATGGCAGACATTTAATCAGTTCTGTGATTTCTGTGTAGAGGACGGTCATGAAGATTGGCGCGGTTTCCCTTTGAAGTCATTGAGGTGTAATTTCGCACAGTAAGGGAAACAAAGGGTTTTGATGACCGTCTTTCATGGCGTTGAAGGACAACTGATAAGCGAGGCTAGGATTTTTATTTATAGCGACATAAAAGCTTTAAAGCTGGCTCGGGCTAGGTTGAAAATATAGTCTATTGAATTTGATAACTTCGACACGTGCGGCTTTATTGTGGAGCCAAAGAAACAATGAATGCGTAGGCGTTTTCTATCGCCTATTTATAGCATAGAGATGATTTATAGCGACTTTGAGATATAGCTATGTCTTTTCCCTTTGAATGTACTTTCAACTTTCAATCGTATACTAGATGTTTCCACTATGTGTAAAATATCGTGCACTGCGTGCACTGCATTCCTACTGTTCTGAAAGATGGAATCTCACTCTTTGATTGACGTATTTTCAAAGTTAGCCGATCAAATAATCAATTGACAATGTAGCGCGCGCGACATTTTATAATTGGTGCAGGCCCGTAGCAGCTATTGGGGCCGGTCGGGCCCGGCCCCCCCAATAATTTCCAAAAGTTGCATTTTTTCATTCTTCATATATAACGTAAAAAACTGATTGAACCAACTATGAAATTACTCTCCAAAATGTGTTTCCTTGCGCCCTCCCTCTTTCAGTACTGTCAAGGTAAGAAGATAAGAAGATAAGTATAAATCACTCCAATGGGGAATCTAGAAATGGGAGCTTTCTTGCACTTTCCTTTCCTAATTAAACATTTCAAGCAATCACCAACGGGCTTCTGAAGTGTGTATTGCAAGTCAAGGCCTATCTTCGGTCAACAACAACAAACAGCCGCCTCAACAACCAATGTGCAAAAAGAAAGAGTTGATCAACTCAGCCCCCAGCATCTCAAAAGAATTCGTTGTAGATTCCGGTGCAAGAAAATTTAATTTTAGAAAGATCAGCCCTTCTGACATCAGAAGCGCTTTGTCAAGTGACACGAAAAGTACCCAAACTTCACAATCTAAATCACAGACATCAAACTACGAGAACTCGCGACGCGTTTGACCAAGTATTCTTGTGTCGTAGTTTAGTTTCATTAAGCCTGTTTGAAATAGGTCTATATTTCGATTCATAAATTTCCTATTTCGCCTGCGGACCTCCGAACATAAAATTACCTTTTAGCATTCACAGAGGGATGTTGCCAAAAGAAAACTGGCCATGGCTCCAGAATTTTTTCCGGGGGCGGAGCCCCCGGACCCCCAGGAGCTTTCTGCCTTAACTGCGAATTGGTGTCCAATCTGAAAAACGCTCCCACGGGCCTGATTGGTGTAACTCCGTTTTAACTTGTATAATACCACGTTGACAATAGGGAGCTAAACAAGGAGTTAAAGGCAGTCTGTCCCCTTCGAAGAATGAAAATAAACTCGATAAGGATCTCTATTGTACATTCCACAAGTTTGTGCTAATTCGCGTTATCCAAAGAAATCAATGTCGTAGAGACTCAGTGATGCATGAATTTAGCTCCAGCGACTGCCTTTAAACAGGGAGCTCTATATCTCCCTGGTTAACAAGATCGACCACGTGTTGTTGGAATTAAAGGCGGGGCTTGGAAATTTAGCGTAAAAGTATAATTTACAATCTCTGTTTATAACTGTAGTGACTAGTGAAGGAATAATTGATGAACAGTTTGACCTAAACAAGATAGCAGTTCAGAAGCTGGATTCACACCTGCAGTGTTTTTTTTTTGACGCTAAACCAGATATATTTTGACTTTGATGACGTGCGAGCCTTTCTTGAGCGGAAGCAAATCCTTGGGCAGCTGCTGCTTTGTAAATTCAGCGTGAAGGCACAGCGAAGGTTCCAAATCTTTGAACTGACGGTGTAAAATTCTTTGGCGTATTTCTTTGAAGTGGGTGACTTGAAAGTAACTTTAACTACTTTGCTATTATTCTACCGTTGGACTAGCCTGATTCGGTCTGTGAATCAGGCTACCGTTGGACTTATTTCAATGAAGTGAGGAGAATTTTGAAAAAAAAACTTACACCATTGTGATTTCTAAACTTTTTGAGAAAACATGAGATAATTTCTGGGCAAACCATAGTTTATGAGGCAGCGTTTACACGAAGTCTGTTGGAACCGTTCCGTATGGAACTGATTGGAACTGATTGGAACTGTTCCCACTGTATCGCGTTTACACGGGATCGGTTCCAAGAAGTTCCAAGAGCTTTGTTAAATCCACCGGGGGGGGGGGTTCTCGGCTAAATTTCGGGCAGGGGTGTGCCGCCCACAGTTTCAAGATAGCACCGTTGGCTAGACCAATTTTTCTGAAAATGATACCCTTGGCTAGACTAATTTCTACATCAAAAGTGCCTTGAGTTGGCATTTTCTCGGCGAAACTTGCCAGATTCTTGCATTCTAAGGACCAAAATTTTAAAAAAAATTTTGGTTTCTTTACAAGAATTACCGAAGTTTGACATTTCTTTGACCAAAATTGCCAAAAATTATACCCTTACCCAGACTAAATGGACTAAAATTGGCATAAAGTATACCCTTGGCTAGACTAGAAGGTTTGAAAAAGCATACCCTTACGGGCGGCACATCCCCAGCTACCTTTACTCGCCTTTACTATGGAAGAACCCCCCCCCCCCCGTGGTTAAATCTTAAATATTTTTCAACTCAAAGACGTCGATATCTCTTTTGTTTTTCAAAACAAAAATGGAAATTCACTGAATGTTATTCAAGTGGGGGGGGGGTACAACCCTGGGGGGAGGTACTTGACTAGGGAAGTGACGGAGATGTGTGGGAAAGCTACCCACACCCTGTACCCTGTCGCATAAAAAATGGCTCAGAAGCATACCCTGTCGCATAAAGATTTTGCTTACATCCATTGTTTCAAGAGAAATCTAAAAAATGTCCTTCCACATGATACCCTGTCGCATAATTTTCTTATCAATTGTAATACCCCGTCGCATAATTTTTTTAGAAAAGGACACCCTGTCGCATAATTTTTACCGTAAAAGGACACCCTGTTGAGCGGCACATCCCAACAAGTCAAGTATGGTAGTAATCCCCCCGGGCTAAACAATGAATAGCAGGGTCATTTCCTAGCCGTTACCATTTGGAACCTTTACACGAGACCTTTCTGGGAACGGTTCCATATGGGATCGAGTTGGTAAGTGGATCCATTTGGGTACGGCCAACAGTTCTATTTGGAACGGTTCCAGCAGGTCCTGTGTAATTGCAAGGCCGCCTAAACGTACCCATTTGGATACGGTTCTAAATGGAACCGGTCCCGTGTAGACGCTGCCTGAGAATGTTTTCTGCATGATATCAAGCAGAAGTCTTTGTCTCTTTCGGGTAATGATTTAGGCAGCGTTTACACGGGATCGGTTCCATGTGGAACCGAACCCATATGTGATCAAAATGTGCACTTCCTGAGCATCTTCTTCAGGAATGCTAATTGTTATACTTCATTGGGAAGAAAGTGATAGAATAGTACCTAAGCAACAGAACATGCAGGGCAGCACTAATCTTCCATATGGTATTCCATTTCATATGATATTGCTGTTTGTTCCCATTTCCCAAAGCGCTGCACTCACAAACTAATGTTATTGCTAGTATAAATATGGTTGGAGGATAAATGTTTAAAAATCTTGCCAGTTCCCTGAAGCTTTATTTCATAGCAGCTTGATAACAACCAACCCGTCATTACTCGCCGACGACAAGCAGGCGGACCAGTAACGAAAATTTGCAACCTTCGTTCGCCAACAACGAAGCATAAAATATTAGGGTATTAAAATTGAAATCGGTCCACATGTTTTTCTCCATATCTTGCGTTTGAGAAAAGCGATCGAGGAAAGGAAAACGATTTCTGAGGGCTGACATAATCTGCTTTTCGATCGGGATAATGATATGAACCTTTGCAATTTTGCAAGGGTTTGATTTTCGCGGAATGTCCCTTACATTTGTTTCTAGAAAGGAACCTTGAGAGATATCTCGATAAGTTGAGATGAAGTTGACTCTATCTTTCTGGTAGTGCATTAAAAATTGATGGTTTAGTATGGTTTAGTGCTAATATATTATTAATGACAATTGAGTGACGTCCATTGAATATATGGGAATCAAAGTTGCCAAAGATACTTGAAAACGTTACAGAGAACATACCAATTGCTTTGTATTTGTGTCAACGATAATGCTTACATGTGAAGATAATATTCTGATAAGATTTCAAATACAGGCTTGAAGACCAGCTTGTTTTTGAATAAGAAACATGGCTTGAATTGTTGATACCCCGCAAACAGACGTTTAATGCTTATTATAAAGTATATGAAAACCTGTTTGTCGTATTCAAACTGAAATTAATAAATGTCATCTTTTGTCCACATCTGTTGATTGAAATATATTAGGTAGAGGTCAGTACTTGGAGCTGCTTGAGGGGTGTGGAAGTTTTCAATTACATGAAATTCACTTTCATCAATTCAGTTGAATGAATGAAGCAATGAAATTTTACACATCTAATTTTAAAGGGTTGCAAAGGTTGGCCGCTTATGCTTCTTCAGGCTGAAGTTTTGCAAAGTTTTGCCAGCTCTGGTCAAGTCTAATGTTTGGTAAAAATTATTGCTTGAGTTTCATCTCTTCATTTAGTTGTTTGCGATGTTTAAGTATGACTTTAACGTGAACTGTTTGTTAAGGTGAAGGTGAAGTTGCGGTTTTTAGCGCCAAGCGCTGGGATCGCAGAAGTAGCAAAGCGCTGATCGAGTCCTCGACCCCTTGTCATAACGCTCAAGTGGTGTTGCCCTACCGGGTATCGAGCCCTCTCCTCTAGACTGATGATTTTCGTCTCAGTTGTGCTCCATTGAGTTGAATTGTTACCACTTCCCCTGACCCCTGACTGTCCTGGCCAATGCGCCACAACACCTTCAATTCACTGTGCGTCATCTTAGTTTTTAATATATAGCTGGATTAGACTGACTAGTTCAGTTCCAGTTGCGGCTCTATTTATTGAATTGGATGACATCACTCCGCTTCAACGAGTTGCAGCAATTATCAGTTTGTCAAGGAGGGAAACTTGAAAGACTGTAATAAGTTTGTAGATGGTTATCGTTCAAAGCAAAGCAAGCACTTATTTTGCCTTTTCCCCACCATAAATCAGCAACCACGTTTCAGAAGCATAGAGCTCAAATCTTTCAAATCTTAAAAAAGGTGGATGTGAAATTGTATCAAATGTTTCCATGAATTGAATGACTTCAAAGAATGTTTAGGTAATTCGCTGTAAATCTGCCGTGGCAATTCCTTAATATCTTGATTAATTTCAAAATGGCGGCATTTGGATTATTTTTGTAAAAATCCATCAAAAATTTTGATAAAATCAAAATCATCGTAACCCTTAGATTACTTGAGGAAAATTGACACAATCTTCAAGAAAACCATAGTTTATGAAGGTCTACAATGTGATTGCAAGCAGAAATTTCTAGCTCTTCTGATTAGGGATTTAGAAATTTGATGACGTCACAACCTCGAAATCAATAGATGCCGCCATTTTAAAGCTAATCACGATATCAAAAAATTGCCATGGCAGATTTACAGTAAATTGCCCAAAGTTCCTTTCAAACACTTTGATTCAAAGAAAAACGTAAAAGAATTTTACACCCGTCTTTTCAAAGATTTGAGCTCTATGCTCGTTTCAGACTGACTCACACAAGGTCTCAAACTCTAAGTTGAAGCCTGACACATGCAACTGTGTAAAAACCGAAATCATTGAATCTACGTCTCCTCCACAACAGCCATACAAACGCGTTGAAACGTTTAAACGGGGCACAATATCTTTGGGACACCCTGGAAGAAGGAAGTTGTAAGCTCGATTGATGTGGCCTGTGTTTTGCCGGTTGTTTTAATAGGGCTATTTCTAAATTATGTTTTGCCCATCTAAATATCAGCAATCTGATTGCTTGCATAATAATTAGCTTTCAATAACATGCGTCCATCGAATTTCTGTGAGAAAGAAAACCTGCTTGATACATTTTACGCAAGTTTGTTGCAGGTCAATATTTAAGGTCTTCTCTGTCAGAAGTGTCAATATGCAGGCAATACAACGCAGCCTTTTTTAATTTGTTGTTTGCTTAATTAAGACATTAACGATACAAAATTGACAGAATAATTCACTCTTGCTATTTCAATCAATACAACACCTGGCTGGTTTCATAAGTTCAAGCTATAGGCCACCGATGGAAACAAGTCCATATAACAAAATGCGCAACTATTGATCTGGCGAGTTAACTAAACACGGTTTGATTTGCGGATCTTCTAGCGGATCTTCTCTCGGTGCTTCTGACGTATTTTGTGCTCGCGGGTGCTGTGCAACAGCCGTTGACTGCCGAGAAACGGCCGCTGTTTACAATGAAACGTGCGGATGAATCAGCGAGGTCTCCGGGTCGAAATCCCACTGTCACAGCATAGTTGTTCTTTTGTCTGTTTCAAGCCAAGCGTTTTCGTTCTGTTTGTACCTGTTACTGTTCGTGCAGGGCTACAAGGACAATTAAAGTGACCGCAGCATCTGTTAAGGTTCCCGTGTTGTGAATGGACAATTTGAAGCAACAAACTTGCTTTGCACACCTTGGTAATGTGATGCCAAATACAGTTTAAAGCCCAGAATTTAAGGGGCCCTTTTTAACCTAAAAGTTTGAGCACGAGGCGACAAAACTGTCGATTGACTAGCCTACGCGTAGACCCGTTGTTCAAAAGAAGAGCATCCGGTATCAGAGTTTGCTACCGTCACATTTTTCACCTTATTCACAATGTGCCGGCATTGTGTGAACGTCGTCTTAGACTAGTCTAGACTTATGACGATGAGTATCTTGTTTCCCTGTGCTCTTTGACTTGATGATGGCGCTTCAGTTAACAGAGACTCATAATATCACTCTGAAAAACCTGGCCCTATTTAGGCCCAAACTTCGCGATTCTTACAGTACCAATCAGATTGCGAGATTTGTGAATTACTATTGTTACGGTGCACATGTGATAGAATTTTCGATTCGATTGAAGCATAGTCTATCTAGAAACGAGTCGTGCATAGATTGATGTTTAATTTCTCCATCCTCGTCCATCAGTGAATAAAAGGGGAGTGAAGCAAAGAAATCGAGCTTGTGACAACATCAACAAAACCGTTATTATCAAAATAGGCGAGAGGTGATTACAATCTACAATCTAACTAATACATTTCTACAGTCATCTGCAAAGGAAAGATAGATTAGTGTAAGTGGGGGTTAGGAAGTGCAACTGCGGCAGTCAGAGAGACCTTGCTCGATGCACCATGCTCGAAAGTTGGTACTTCCCTCGCCAGGGTAATCATAGACTATGGTCTGCTACTTCACAATGTAATCACAGACAGTCTACTACTTTCCCTATTGAGGTTTCCTCGCCTGGGTAATCATAGACTATGGTTTGCTACTTCACAATGTAATCACAAACAATCTACTACTTTCCCTATGGAGGTAGCCCCAACACCTCGTTCTCTGAGGGTAATCATAAGCCACAAGCAGGTACTTTCCTCGTCAGGTAATCCCCGCAACCTACTACTTCCCCTCTCGAGGTATATGTTTATTGTTAAGGTCCATCGAGCAAGTCCATGAAATTTATATCTGGAGACGTTGGAGAAGGTTTTCTAAATCCTTCCGCCACAGTTACACTTGTGTAACCCCCAACGGCGACGCATGAGGCTCCTTTCTCTTTGTTTTACTTGCCTTTTAAGGTTGGCTCATTGCCACACTACAAGTGGTGTTTTTTTTTCGTTCTTGAGTATATGTATTTTGTTTCACAAGAAACTAAGAATTGAAGCCAGTCTGAAAGATTCTAAAACTCTCTGATTTTCAGTGCACGTTCTTTTCAGTTTCTTCATATCTAATCCCTGCATGGCCACCTGAAATGTCAAAGCAAGCCTTTTCCCATGTTTTGACATCACTCAAGCACCTTCTGATTAATTAATACAGGAAAAAGTAATATAGTAAAATACTATAGTAAAGTACAAGAATGATTTCGTAATATCCTCTCCAACTCACATTCTCCCAGCACTGGAGTTTCTTAACTTTGGCGATTGGAAAATTACTTTTTCTTTTTTTGGAATTTCGAACGAATTATCGGTGATAATTCCACATATATAATGAATATCTGCGCCATATTTTGGATATTCATAATACGTTTCCTGAAATTCCTGTCCTTTTGCCAAGCATTCTCCGCAACAAAACATATAATTCTGAAAATTGTCGGAAAATGATACCCATTCCGTAACTCTTTGAAAAATGACCCCTTTCAATGACCGGTCCCCTTACCACAAAATGCTAAAATACGTTCAAGTCTGTTCCCTTGATGATATTTTAGTTGTCGTTCCAAACCCTGATTGATACAAGTAGCTACTAGAGTGGTTTCGGGTATTATGGGACATCGGGTGTTGTGGAAAATTTTTCAGAAAATGAAGCCTGGCGGCCTGGAAGTGGGATAAAAGCTCACCAATTGCACAAGCTGCAACTCTTCAATCATCCGTCGCCATATTTTTGTTAAAGTTAGGCTGCTCCACTTTTTGGTGTACTGTCTGTATCGCTGATAACGAAGGACATCCGATGAACGTGATTTCTGGTCGCCATTTTCTTGCGACGTTTGAAATAGAGGCCCGTATACAAACAAAAGAAAAACCTTGTTCCATAATACCCGACAGCGTTCCACAATGCCCGACTCGACCGGGGCTCAAGTTTTTGGCTCGCTTATCGACAACAAACGTTTGAGAAATAGAATGTGTTGATGAAACGTTAGAGCATACTTAGGCCTAATCGCTAATACCAAGTGTGGCCAAATTTGTCTTGAATTGAGGTGACGATTTAAGTTCTTCCCTTAAGTGTTCCATGATACCCGAAACTACTCTAGCCCTGACGTGGGCTAATTTGCTCTTTAGGCTCCCTGATTTCTGTGGGAGGGGGAGTACCTCACTGTGACCACATTTGGCCTGTATCTGGACTGTTATGGAAAGGCGTATTTTGAACGCCACATGATATTAACAATGTCGAAAAACTTTCGTGGATATTAGAAAAATTTTAGCCCGCCATGTGTATCAGTTTGGTCGATTTTGAAAAATAAATGCTTTTCCTGCTACAACTTGCCAAACACTGTTGTTGTAACAGTTGTTGTTTGTCTTGTTGCTGCTACAAAATGTCGTTATGTCTCTCGACTTTCTTGTGTTGCAAACAGATGTTTTAGTTGCAATATGCAGAAAATCGTGAATATTTGCCAACTAGAAAGAAAACCTTAAAGTACAAAACTATATCGGAATCAAGATAAGAACAGACCCATACTAAATACGGAATTTGGCCTACCCATATGAGCGTTACTTCCAGTATGGCTCAACGAGGTACCCCTCCCCCTGCGTACTTTTTGATAATAGAGTACTAAACACGCAGGTTGCATTATTAGCACTATGAGTTCGTGTTATTCAGCCAAACAGCCAGAATAGCATGTGAAACAGCTCTGCCATCCACTGCCCAATTGTATTCGGGTTGCTTTCATGCAATTCAGATCTCGTTTCAAAGCGACTTTCCTACCCTTTTGGCTGCATTCGATGGGAAACCTATAAAGATAAAAGACTTAGGAAGTAGTCAGTCTGTAGCGTTAACTTTTTATGTTTTCGTGTCTATTTGAATTTGCAGCATTGGAGCTACTAGCGGGCAAAGTCTGATGTATGCTGGGTAAACTGAGGTACGCTGGTACGTTGTTGCAGCTACGATGGTTATATGTTTGCGGGAGATCACCAACAACAACTGGCTATTAAATTCAAAACATCAATCAGTCATGGGCATGTTGCCTCTACGCAGGCTTAGATAAAACTGTTTCTTTTCCTTTTGAATTTTCAAACCAACGGGCAGTAAGTTAGATTTCAAGAAAAATGGTCCTATCCAATTAGATTTAGATAAACTAATTGCTTGATAATTTAGGCGACAGGTATATAATTTTTTCCGAACGATGTACGCGACTCCTGAAACCAGAGGAATTTTTGGGGATCTTCAACATATCTTTCCCGAAAACAAAGTATTTTCAAAACAAAAGTGTACAGATTTTACGGAATTAATGCACCCTTCGAATGTGGCTACATAGCAATTAATATACGATAAGAATAAGATGAAACACTTAGCTTTCGATTCTCTTTGAATTCTGTGAATGGGCGAATGAATTGCCAAATCACACTCCATACACTGACAAGATCCAGTATACTCCACGTAATAAGTCAATCCATGGTCAATGATTTTGAAGTTATTGTGGAAGTCCCAACTCTCGAAGAGCATCTTGCTGTCTCTTGCTTGCAATTTATTGGGTCCAACAGCTGGTAGTCCGTGTGTCGCTCAGTTATGCTAGTTCTTCTTCCTTTCTGTCTCAGATTGAATCTTATAGTCTTTGGAAGCATCTTGTCTTGAAGAGTCCTTCTGCCCTGCGAAATCCTAACTGCCATTTTTGAACGAAGCCCACTGTTGTGATCGAGCTTTTGGACGAATTTGCAACACACATTTATTCTTTATGTGGCAAAGCTTTTCCCTGATAGTGAGCTAGTGGAGTCTCTCAAACATCCAAGCTGCGAAGGCAGAGCAAGTGGGAAGCTGCTGGCACGAATTCTTGCTTGATCGGCGAAGTTCCTTTTTAAAACTTTCTTTTGAATTTTCTCTTCGGACAGACTTTCGTCCCAGTCTCAAATATAACTTTGAAGGTATAGAGGGCGTACCGCTATTTCATACATTTCTGAGTTATAAATTTTGGTGTCTTGTGATTGGCTCATCGAGGTGACACTTATTTTAATCTAACTCTGGCGGGAAAGGGTGTACCTTTTGTTCTCGTGAGGTTGACCTAAGATAATTACCATCTGAGTTTGAATAAAACAACATTTTGATCTCTTGACATGGACTAATTGGTCCGCCATGACTAAGGTTAGGTGTTGATTTCCTAAGCAGCTAATTCCTATTGCAGAGCTGCTATTTGTTTAACTAACCCAAAAGGGTCTTTGCTAACTGAATAAAGGGTTCCCGCAACAGCAAGCAAAACTTTGCAACGGCCGTCCACTTAATCATTTCACTCCTCTGTTCAACTAATGTGTGAGACGCGATGACGAACGCTGTTGGATTAAAGCCTGTGGTGGTGAAATTAACTCCACGAAAGTTTCACTTTAGTGCTGCAAAAATACAAGTGAGTAACTCAATTTTTGGGTTACACCCCTTGTCACTGCTATAATTTCTAAGAATTTCCATAGATTTCATTGCGACGTTATAGCACAATGGCACAGAAATTCAGAAAACAAGATCGAAATTAGGATTCTACATGGAAAGTTGGCCTAAATGAACTCTAATAGAGTAAAATAGGCAGAGCGGTAATCATTACACCAAGAAACGTTATTGACAAAAGTGCGATTTTTGGCCCCGACTGAAAAAATAACTCTTCAGGCTGTGCGCATAGGATCTCTTTATTTTGAATCAAGCTGTTTTGTACCGATTAATTTTTCGACCGCATATTAGACAAACGGAACAGCTGAGACTGTTTGGTCGCTGTCTTTGCGTGCAGTAATTATTACCGATTATTATTCCATTCAAGAAAGGCAGGGCAGTGTTACTGTTACATTCTGTCATGTTCCTTCGAAAGGGTTGTACTGTTGAAGGGAAAGGGTCACGTAACCGTAAACAAACCTGTTATCTCTATGATCTATATTGTTGCCCACACGTGGCCATCGTTTTTGTACAATGATCATAAAACTTCCTACGATGATCTTCTTATTAGGTCAAAGAACACAATGCAAGTTGCTCGCCAGAGAACCCTCTGTATCCATATATTCAAGACAATCAAGAATTTAAATCCATCTTTTATGCAAAGTATTTTTAGCTCAAGAACTTCAAAGTATCCTTCACGGAATCCAAACAATTTAAATCATTTTCGACCAAATCAAGTGACTTTCGGTTCCAAGAGTCTTAAAGCCATTGGACCTCAGATCTGGAACTGTTTGCCAAATGAAATAAAATCAGCTGACAATTTCAACAGCTTCAAACGTATGATAAAACAATGGGATGGTCCTTCTTGTAAATGCAACGCTTGTAAATATAATCATACCCTGTAAATTCTATCCATTCAAATCCAAATTGTTTTTAGTATTTAGCTTTGTAAGTATTTATTTCCTTAGTTATTTCCTTTCACTTGTTATATAGCAGATTAATTTCGATTTAGATTAGTTGTATATGTATATATATATGTATAGCTAGATTAAAATATCGAAGCAAAAACAAGATTACAAACAAACAAACAAAAAATTGTGTTCCGCACAGAATTTGGTGGATGGGGTGAATCTTCCGGGTGACCCAGAAAAATGTGACCCTACGCGATCCGTTATAGAAAAACAACTAAGAAGCCGATTGAGATGATTCAAACGTAGTTCTGTCATTGAAAGACTACGCTACATTACGAGTATTTTTTGCAAATTTTTTAAGCATGGTAGATTTCCAGAATTAAGGATTTCGAAGAAAATGGCAAGCTTGAAATCCTGGAAAAGTCATCAAAAACAGGGGATCTATTTACAGCCATTTCAGGTCTTCAAAACAATGAGAAACGCGCTTTATTTCAGGCTGGGAATAGGCAACTCATACGAAAGTTTTCAAAGCAAGATTATTGTCCCTAGGTACCTGAAACATTCTTTTCTCAAGGGACAAGGGTACTCCTGCTTTTTCTGCAAACAATTCTTGAAGATTTCGATTTGCGTGGAAAATTTAAAGGCAGACTGTCGTGGTGCTGATTGGATAAACAAGACAATCAAGGAGAAAAGTATTAGACAAGGTTCAGTTTTTTCACTGTACAGTGAAATTCACGAAGATGATAATGATCTGATTCCCTTTATTCTCAAAACAAAGTATGATCCAAGAGCATAAAGGCTTGGTAAATACTCAAAGGCCAGAGCTTTGTGTTTGATTTCAGCATGACAACTAGCCAATCACAACCACGACAGTGTGCCTTTAACATCTTATAAAATCCATGAGCCACAAGGCAAATTAATACCAAATGCTTAGGTACCTAGGGACCATCAACGTTTGCTAGAAACTTTCGACTGAGAAGCCTATTCCCAGCAACAAGGGCAGATTTTGTAGTACAATAGCATCAGTTGCTTTGGTTCATACCTCAGTTCAAAGCGATTAGCGAATGCAGACAAAAGAAATTCCCTCAAGCAGAAATTGAAAACAAACGAAGCCGCAAAGTTGCCCTGAAACCAGTACGGCGAACTCTCGTTTGGTGCGGGCGAAGGGAGGTTTTAAGAGAAGGTATGTGCTTATAACGAAAGAAGAAGGGTAAATCTAAAGTTCTGTCTCTCGGATTTTGTTTATTTGATTCAGGAGCTGAGGAGTGACTGCGTACGTCTGAGTAATAAATATGCAAAAATCGTAATGCCCTCTGCTCGGTTTCTGAATCAAACAAACAAAATCCGCGAGACAAAACTTTAAATTTACCCTTCTTCTTTCGTTATAAGCACACACCTTCTCTTAAAAACCTCCCTTCGCCCGCACCAAACGAGAGTTTGCCGTACCGGTTTCAGGGCAACCTTGTGGCTTCTTTTGTTTTCAATTTCTGCTTGAGAGAATTTCTTTTGTCTGCATTGGTTAATCGCTTTGAATTGAGGTGTGAACCAAAGCGACTGATGCTATTGTATTACAAAATCTGCCCTTGCTGTTCCCAGCCCGAGGCTGCATTCACATTGCACAATCTTTTGTAAGCGCGTAAACGCTCGTGCAGAAATCCGCCATACTGATCCCTTAAAGTGTTCAGACTGCAAAGTACAAGTATAGGTGTAGGTGTACCTATCGGGTACAGGTGTGCCGCCCACAGTTTCAAAATGGAACCGTTGGCTAGACCAATTTTGTGAAAATGATACCCTTGGCTAGACTAATTTCTCCATTAAAAGTGCCCTGAAGGGCGTTTTCTATACAAAACTTGCCAAATTATCGCATTCTCAGGACAGAATTTTTTTTAAATTTGGTTTTCATACAGAAGTTACCGAACTTTTACAGTTCTTTGACCAAAATTGCCAAAAAGCATACCCTTGCCTAGACTAAACTCGACCAAAATTGCCAAAAAAAAGTATTTGGCCAGACTAGAGGTCCAAAAGAGTATACCCTTGTAAGCGGCACATCCCCAGGTACCTCCTTTACTATGGAAGAACCCCCCCCCCCTGTGGTGTGCTCTCTGCAACGCTGATTAAGAAATCCGTCAATTTGCTTCCATAAAGGTATGATCCTTCACGATTTTTTCCCGTTGTTCTCAGACTAATTTTCACCACTAATCCCCTGTTCGGAGCTTAAAAATCACGAGTATCCAATATTCCCGGAAACATCTTGGAGCGATTTCTTACTAAAAAGTCGTTTTAAATGATTTCAGAAAAGGCATCATCATTTTACGCCAAGTCTAGTGTGAACCAGGCTTAATGAACCAATATATACAATAGTTTTCATGACATTTATATGGTTAGATATTTCTCTTTGCCACAAAAGTGCATGTGTAACCTAATGATATTTTACATAGTTTTTTTTATATGCAAATAGAACATTGAGGCTAGGCAACTACTTCATACTACTTCAGACTTTTTACATAGCTGTGTACAGTAGACGTTGTGCAACGTTACGTAACTGCTAACTATTCCGAGCCAAGCGCTAAAGACTGCAACTAGATTGTAGGGACTAGTGCTTTCGAAACCACCAGCCTTATGGCTGCTCAGACCTGACCTGCCTTGACAAAAAAATCCATGTATGTATGGGTTGTATTTGTATGACCATGCTTAAGATATTTTCCAGTGCATTTTTATGCATGGATGTTCTTTGACTGAAAAGCTGTGTAACCGCTAGAGGCTATTCGATACGTGAAATAGTTTCCAGGGCATTTATATGGCTGGATATTTATTTGACTAAAAATTTGATCTTTGCCTTATGCTTCAATTCAACATATACATAGAAACACAGAGTACCGTTAGCAAGAAGTGTGTTTTGCGGTGCCTCTTGCGAATATTGACCAAGTTTTCTATTGACATACGTCGATTGAGATACTTACAGCTCAATCGGGTCATTTGCCACCGAATAGTATGCTTGCGTGCAGAGTTTCTGTGAGAAGGGTAAAGCCGGTAAAGCTTTCAGAGATTTTAGAAGTTGAAATGTGCGAGAAAAAGGGTTGTTTTTAGATGTTTGGACGTTTCAATTAAAGGGGCTGCAGGTGGCATATCCATATTGAGTAGGGCTACGTCTTGATGCGTACATTAAGGTATTTGATGAAGCTGATGATTTATTTTTGAAAGGACGGCATGCGCTCCATACTCATGATGATGTTTTTTTTGTCGTTCGGCCTCTGAAACCGAAGCGGACTGGATTGGAATGGACCGGACCGGACCGTGCTTGATAGTCTAAGTAATCGAGGTCATATAAATTTTTGAGCAAGTTGCACGTGGACAATAGAACTATAGCCAGATGATCGGGAGGTCCGGATAACTGAGGTTCGATCGATCATATCAACGAGAATGTCAGATGAATGGGCCAGTTTTCTGCAAAATGGTCAAAGAAAATGAAGATTACTTTTCAAACTTAATAACTAAGAATTTAAGCCAGAACTGAAAGTTTCGAAAAACTACCGGATTTGAATACCCAGAACTTCTGCGCACTTGTTCCTCGACAATGTTCATGTTGAATTTCTCTGCCCACGTGGACATTTCAAAACAAAGTTTTGAGCCTTTCTCGAATTGTAGCAATAAACGTTACTAGTTACCTTAGGAGTAATATGATACAGGATACCAGTGAAAATAAATTAAAAATGCACGTAAGATTCCCTTCACCAAACTAAATAGTTGTTGAATGATTTTCCCAGCACTGGAGTTTGTCATTTTTCTAGCAAGCTCTGAGTTGAGTTTCTTATGGTGAGAGCATCCCATGGATTTCTCTAACTGAACTGAGTCGCTGTTCAAATGATTTTCCCCATTGCTGGACTTTCTCAGTCTCCTAGCTTTCTGAGAATTTAGTTTCTTATTGAGTAGAAACCCGCATAAAAGAACCTAGGTTTTTCTTTGGCAGCCTGAATAGATTCTTAATTAAGTGGCTGTTATTATAAATTCCATCCTGCAAGGTTCTTGAAGAGGTTCTTATATACAATACTCCCCTTGTACACATTAATACTGTTTTCAACACAAGAAATCTAGATACTTTTTCAGAATTCCTTGAGAATTCTTGAGAAAATTTTTAGGTTAGAGTCATTGTTAAAAATCTGTACCACTTAAGGATTCTGATCAGAATGTTAAGAATGCTTTAATGTTCTCGTGAATTCTGAAGACATGAAACCTGTTATATAAGAACCTCCCCTTGTTACAACCTCTGAGATGTTCTTACTTAGGGGGTTTAAACTATTGAATTTCAGCGACAAGGTTCTTATAAAAGTAGGTTCTTTTATGCGGGTTTCTACTGTACAAGAACAAAATGTGTGTCTAGTGGTTCAGCCAGGAGTTGGCCCGTCGGGAATGCTAGCAATTTACATCGCCGAATCGATCTCTGAGCGATACAGTTGAGGACAATCTCAGATCTGATTATCATAAAGATTAGCAGTCATTATTCGATATCAGTCTTTTTGACGTCAATATTGCACGTTGGCGTAATCTTTTGATGCGGGAAGATGAAGCGCGAAACTGATTATTTGCCGAATGAATTGAGGTCTTATAAACTAACCTCAATCCTTTCCTACGGCTGTTCGATCAAGGTTATTCACTGTGTGGATGATTTCTTTGCTGGGAGGGCCAATAGATCCTGTTGCGTGATGATTTTTTAAGGTTATTCACTATGTGGATGATTCATTTGCTGGAACGGCCAAAAGGCCGTGTTACGCTTTGACTTTTTCACTTGAAATCGCGCAATGGCGTTGTACATGTACAGATCCCCTCTTAATTCTACGAAATTTCCTGGAAGCCTGTGGCTCTTATGTCGTCGTAACACAGCCATGAGTGTCGCGCGACTCTTTTTTAGCAACACCAACGAAAGCCAGATAACGGCTGCTGTAGTAGTATGCTGTGCAGCCGTTTTTTGCTGTTGCCGTATTCTTAAAAGTGAGGTCACGCGATACTTGCATGTATAGCACTACTGAGCTTAGAGGTGGCAACGCGTTCCTGAATTCAGCAAACGTCTTTTCTTGCTTCCCAGAGCTACTGAACATTTCGAAACATCTGAGAATGTTATCTTTTCACAACCGGGGAGAGATCATTCTTAACAAATCTTGCAAACTTTTGATGGAAATCCATATCAGAGAAATCGCCGCAATCAAAAGGAAATCATTTTGTTCTCAAGAAATGTTGTTTATCTCAAATTGTACCTTGTATCCGAAGATAGTTTAAGTATGCGGAGAAGCTAAGCTATGGGAGCAGTGTTCTCCCCTTCCTTTCACTTCCTTGACCTTTCCTTTCACTGTGACCTTCCTCGTAATTCGTTTCATGTGATAACAGATGGAGCTGGCACGCCGTCTCACTCTATGTAGCAGGTTTGACAGGGCGGGGACTCGAACCACCGACCCCGGGATCGATAGTCAAGCAGCTGCTGAGCCATCTCTGCTGCAGTATGATACGTTTTCAAGGATACATCCCAATCCCCGTAATTTCCCTATTTCTTCAAAGCTATTCCAACGGCAACCGTTATGAGTTTGTGCTGGGTCACATCTTTTTCTAACGGTGTTCGATATCCAGCTGGGGTTTGGACTTGACCTGAAGTTTTAAACTGTACTACTTATTAGAATAGAATTTTCCATATAATTAATGCGTAATTAGAAGTCGAAAGGTGATTTAAGATAGATACATCACTATGACTTTGACATGAAATTTTCTCATCGTATTTACTTAAGACGCAGGTGCATTGCTTGATGGTTACAAATTCGTGCTTGTGTAACCATGGCACTTAATCATCCTGTGAAAACTTCTATAGATTTGCTTTGCGAAGCGCCATGTTGTCACGTATATCATCACCTTCGCTGAATTTTTGTGGGGAATTTCACACAAATCGTAAGCCCAAGCAACTAGCTTTAGACGGCCGCGCTGTTGGCCGTACTCTTAAGTCTCTCAAATTCTCAGTGACTGTATTAGTGTGGTGTGTGATTTCCCAATGATCTCACATCGTTCCCAAGGCCTTTTAAAGGCTTATGTAGAACTGATTCAGGATAAAGTGGCAAGTCAAGCCAAGGAAAGTGTGGTACACGTATTTCTTTATAGGAAGCTGCTCATAAGAAACTCTACTCTCAGATCGCCAAAAAGTCCAGAAACTCCTTTTGATAAAGGAAATCCTTGACATACTTCTGTTCTATTTTCAGTGGAAGGCACAGGTAGTGCTCATGAAGGTTGTTATGAAACCTTTAAGAAACTCGTGAGAAAGTCTGAGTACTCAAAATCTGATAATTTTAAGAAACTTTGAGTACCTATCCAATATCTTAGTTTCTTATAAAAAGTGCGGGTGCTCAAAGTATGTGTCACATGCGTGAAATTGAATTCACACTTGGTGGCTGGAGGCATATTTGCCACTTCTCTAGCAATGTTCGCGTAAACTTCCTTCCCGGGACTTACATTCAATATTGTTTCCAAATAGCCATTAAAGATACTCGACCATTCCTCGGGTAGGGATCGAAATTCGAACTGACTCGGGGGACGAGACTGAGACCACGTCCGCTCTCCCTGTACAGTTTTGATCCGCTACAAATTTGTTAGGGTACAAAATGTTGATATTGCCCCAGAACAAGATTTTACTATGTATGGAAGACAGAAAAGTGTTACATATTAGCCGGAGCATTGTGTTGAAGGGAGGTTTTGGTTACAGATCCAAAAATGTAACGATACAGTGTAAAGGGGGTATGAGTTTGTGTCTTACGTCAAAATGATTTCTTACCCGGCGTGCTATTGGGCCAGACAGCGAACACACATATCCAACGTTATTTCAGCTTAATACACATAGCGATGATCGATCTAGAGCACTGAAGAATTCATTTCTACCTAGAAGATTAATTTTCCTGAGGTGTTTGAATTGCTAAGGACCAGAGCAGAGAGTTACAGTAAAACCCCGCAAACTAGAACATACTTTTCTAAAGAGCAGACTGATTAGATTCTTATAAATGAGGTACTTATGACATTTTCAGGGTGTGGTTCTTATCGCAAGGAGACTTGCGACTCTGATGAATGTAAAGTTACAGTATACAATATATATGTGTTAAATAAACTTGATGGTATAATGACTGCATTTAAGTATTAGAAAGCATAGTATTTTTGTTGTTGAAAAATCAGTTTATATCATATAGCTTGATAAAAAACTTTTCCTATCCCTGAAAACTGTTAGCTGGTGTTCAGTTATCCATAGTCAAGAGTTCGTTTACAAGGATATGATGAAATTTCTTAATCAAGTGTACCATCTCATAAGAACATTGCAGTAAATCAGTCTGTTTTTGGTTCTTATTTTTGGCTGTCTTTTTCGACAAAATCAGTCTGCAGGTTTTTATTTTGCTATGTTCTTGTATGCCGGGTTTTACTGTATGTACAACCATGTGCATGCAGCAATTAACATTGGTGCACAATTTCTACGCTTCCTTGAGGCATACAGGCACATGTTCGATGATTCTGATAGGCAAAATATATGACAGACCAATGACTTAGGCTGGGAAGAAATGGACTTCAGCAGCCGAGATTCGTTGGTTTTAGTGTGAACCAGTGGAACTGCTGAGAGCCCAAAGGATGTCAAGGGTCTTATTGCTGCTGTGATGCTATACGTAAGGTTCTGCAATGGGCATTAGTTTGGCATTGATATCATTTGGTTTTTGCACAGCAAAATTAAACAGTCTGAATCACCAGTACGATTTTTGTCCCATTTCATCGTATATGGCCCCGTCCACACGTATCCGTATAATTTCGAAAACGCATCTTTTTTATCCGTATAAAAAAATATCCGCGTACACACGGGAAGCGTTTTCGAAAAGCTCCGTTTCCACACATCCACACGACAACATGAAAACGGCGTTTTCAAAAAGATTCACTCTGGGGAGCGTTTTCGAAAAGCTTCGTTTTTGGTGACCGAAAACGCCGTCTACGTGTGGACGCTAACCCAAAACGGACTAAAGAATATGCGTTTTCAGAAATATCCGGATAAGTGTGGACGGGGCTAAGAGCAACGGATGTGAGAGTTAAGATGGACAAAGTCTGATTGGTGAAGATATTTAAACGTTTCATCAGAGATTTGATCGGGATATGAAATTTTCCCCTACAGTTCTAAAACCTTTGCCTTTGCGGATTGTTGTAAGGGAATTAAGGTTAAAGCAATGACGCTTGCTTATTGGTGCTTCTGTTGTTGATATCAGTCAACCTAATTTGCATATCATGTCATTGAGCTGAATTCTTATTTCACATGCGCATTGCTCACAGCTCAGGATGTAGGGTGCTGGAGAATTCGGCAGAAAATTTGTCAAGTATTATTTCGGACTTAGGTCGGAGATTCAGTTGCTAAGTTGGTGTACGATGCTTATCTATCGTTGCAATGTGTTAGCGGTGTGTTAGGACACCTGGTATAGCGCGCATGTGCTGCACAAAAGCCTGGAATGGAGACAAGTGTAGCTTTAATATGTATGTAAATTAGTAGCTCAACATTGTACTTTTTTGCCTTTTCTTGTATGTAAGTAAATTGTAGTAATTGGTTTGTTCATAATTATTTAGGTATATGAACTATCTTCCCACCAACTGTAAATAAAGAGATTATTATTATTATTATAATAATAATAATAATTATAATAATAATAATAATAATAATAATAATAATAATAATAATAATAATTATTATTATTATTATTATTATTGGAAAGGATTAGCCTTACGGCCAAGAAAGACTCGTGTCTGTCAAATGACAGACATACGGCCAAAGAGTTGCCAATATTTGCCAACCCTATAAATTAATGTCCATTTAACACAAACTAAAATACAGATAATTAGTGCTTCTCTAGTCTGGCTGAATAATTCCAGATATAACTTTTCGTAGAATCGTCTCGCTTTCACATAACACTGTTCTAATCATTTCACTGGCAATAAAGTTCACTTTCTCATCATCTTCGATCACCTTCCTTATCTGCTTGATCAGCTCCTTTCCATCTCTAGCCGTACAGCCTACTATCACTGGCACTATGTTCACACTATATCCATGTCTTTTTTCTCTTGTTTCGAAAGCTAACTGTTCATGCTTCCTGAGTTTTTCCGTGAATTTCTCCACAACGTTTTCGTCCATAGGACATGCCATGTCGACGATCCAAATGCATTTACTATTATTATTATTATTGTACTCATTCACAGTGTTGTTGTAATTTACTGGTTTGCGTCCTACCAGCAGGCTACTTCCCGTAGCTTTAGCAGGTAGGCTTCTACTGTTCAACTAATCTTTTCTTGATGTTATCTCCTGTTCTTCTACTTTGTGTCCAAAACTTTCCTCAGTATTCTTGCTGATCCCAGCAGGCAGGTTCTTTGCACTACTTCCAAGTGAACATCGCACTTCAGCTGCTCTAGGTAACTTTTGAATCTTTTGGTCACTGAGCCTAACGCTCCGATGATAATTGGAATGATAAAAACTTTGTTGACTTCACCTTTACATACTTTGAATATCTCGTACTTCAGATCACCGTAAGCATCTTTCTTTTCCATTTCTTTTTTCTCAATTCTGGTATCGAAGGGACATGCCACGTCTATTATATAACATGTTTTTGACTTTTTCTCAATGACAACTATATCTGGCCTGTTATGTTCGATTTTAGACTCAGTCTGCATGGAGAAATCCCATAGAAGTTTAACTGCTTCATTTTCTAGTACAGCAATTGTGTTATCTACAAAGTGTTCATAGTTCTTTGATCCGCAAGAAAATCCAAACTTGTGACACAGATGCCAATGTATCACGGCAGCCACCTTATCATGACGCCATTTCTTGTACTCATTTTGTGCCAGCTTTTTACACTCCGAGAGAATGTGGCTTATAGTTTCATCCCTCTCCCCGCACAGCCGACACATTGCAGATCCTTGTCTTTTATCTATCATAACCGATACCCAGTTTGTTCTGAGTGCTTGATCTTGGGCTGCCATGAGCATTCCTTCTGTTTCCTTTTTTAGGTATCCATTGGCCAGCCACTCCCAACTTTCTTTTTCATCTTTAACGTCTTTTGTCTCTTTGAAGTAAGCAGAATGCAACGGTTTTTCCCTAAACCTTTCTTTTCTATTCTCAATGATCATTCTTTTCTTTTCCTTAGGGCTTTGTCTCTCTTTGATGATGATATTTTCCTTGCAAACTTCTTTCAGTAGTTGATCTTGTTTCGTGTTTATATAATATCCAAGACTATTTTCTTCAATAGTGATACAATCCTCTATACTAATTAGGCCCCGACCCCCTTCTTTCCTCTTCCAATACAATCTATCGACATCTGCTTGCGGATGCATGCACCGATACACAGTCAGCAGCTTTCGTGTTTTCCTGTCCATTTCTCGTAAGTCTTCCTTTGTCCAGCTGACAATTCCTGCACTATATCGCACTGTTGCAACTGCCCATGAATTTATTGACTCGATTGTATTCTTTCCATTAAGACTTGCCTTTAAGACCTTTCTCACCCTTCTGAAGTATTCTTTTTTTGTCGTTTGCTTCATTTCCTTATTCTTGGTATCATCACTTTGAAGAATGCCGAGATATTTATATTCCTCACTCTGCTCCAAAGATCTAATCTCTGCTTATTATTATTATTATTATTATTATTATTATTATTATTATTATTATTATTATTATTATTATTATTATTACTATTATTGGAAAGGATTAGCCTTACGGCCAAGAAAGACTCGTGTCTGTCAAATGACAGACATACGTCCAAAGAGTTGCCAATATTTGCCAACCCTATAAATTAATGTCCATTTAACACAAACTAAAATACAGATAATTAGTGCTTCTCTAGTCTGGCTGAATAATTCCAGATATAACTTTTCGTAGAATCGTCTCGCTTTCACATAACACTGTTCTAATCATTTCACTGGCAATAAAGTTCACTTTCTCATCATCTTCGATCACCTTCCTTATCTGCTTGATCAGCTCCTTTCCATCTCTAGCCGTACAGCCTACTATCACTGGCTGTACGGTATTATTATTACTATTATTATTATTATTATTTATTATAAATTATAAAGGGGACCAGTTTTAAGTTTCATCGGGACGTTCACCCCCCTCAAAACAGTTACTTTGCAATGTGCGATGCGGCATACGCAGTGCGCCACCCTTGGTTCCTTTGAGTTGTATGTAGATGATGTTCTTTAGTTTTGAATGTCCGCTGGTGAATTATTTGGATTTTGTTTTAGAGGTACGGCTACAGGAAGGGTTCCTGGCCGCGCTTGTTTATTATCTCAATATAAATATGAGCACGCTTCGTGGCAGGTAAATGTAAAGAATTCCGCTGTACAAACAGAGCTAAGAGACTCTCAAAATTCTCTGATCAAATAATCAAAGCCTATATTACTTATATTAACTAGGTGCAAAAGGATTGATGCGTAAGACAGCGTTGGCTGTATTTGTGGGAGGTTAAAGACAACCCAACGCTTTCGTGTTATGTTTATGACATAGTGACTATGTTTATGAGTGACCGGATATTTCCAGCTGGCATAAGCAATATATTGAAATATCGTCAATGATAGTAGAGTTTTATCGAGGAAATATTCATGTTTGGTTAGAAGCTGCAGTGGTATCGCTGCGGAGAAAACATTTTTACGACTACGGAGGAGCATGCGTATTCGATTCCTCCTACGCAGCGAATAACCAATTTTTTCTCGGCAGCGGCATATATGCAGGATATCTAACTACCATGATATAATCGGCCCATGGTCAATAGAATAGCGCTATTCTATTAACTAGCATCGGCCTAATCAGCCAAGCTATGAACTTTTAAGGGATGAAGATCATATTTGATAATCATTTATAACATTCTTTGAGGTGACTATTTCTGAAAATTTAATATTCTGTTTTAACAACGTTTGTCGTGATTGGCTAGCTGGTATTTCGCAATTCCGCTTGGCATTATGGATAGCAGGTTTTCGGTTGGTTGGAATTGTAGAAAAAGCCTTGAAGATTTTGATTTCTATTTCGATTTTGAATTTGGTTACAAGAAATTGTCGCAAATGCTTCCAGAAAGAGCAATGTAGCCCTAGGCTTGCCTAAGTCTATCTCCTCAATTCATCTGACCGTGCGTTTCCTTTACGGTTGTTCCTGGATCCACCATTCCAGCGTTCCATCAATAGACCTTTTAGGCCCTTTTAGCTATTCTACAAAAGAGCCTGGATCGAGCGTTATTTTTATACAGTTTTATACGCGAGGTTCTATCGAGTGGCGTTAGAGGTTCTATCACTATTATGCACATTCGAAAATTCTTCAAATTGCATCATAACATCGTTCGATTTAGATTCTTTCCTAGAATAGCTAAAAGGTATATTTACGGAATGCTGGAATAGTTGATCTGGGGAGTGTGGGAAAGTGATCGGAAAGACGGACTTGAAGAATACACCCACAGGGAGGGGGTGGGGGCAAGTCTCATTTAGCCCTGACCAATGGCGATGTTGATTATTTGTCAGGAGGGAGTTTGTAGATAGACTTTTGCTCTGTTGAATTCCACAAAACGTTTCGGACGGACGAGGTACGAGAAGCACTTCAATGGTAAACGTAAAGTATTTTTGATGTTAAAACAACATAAACTGCAAGCAACACATGTGAAAGGAAAGCCGCAGAGGGCTTGAATATGATGTTTTTTTGCAATGAAATACAAAATTATAGCTTGTTTGTTTGTTTGTTTTCAATTTGTTTTGAGTGAGCTTGTCAGGATTTCTAGCTACTGAAAGCTAATTTAGGCCCACTGTGCATGCCGCATCCAGGCATGGGACCCCTTGTTTAACGTCCCTTCCGAAGGACGACGAAGTGAGTTGTGAGGTCAGGTCTCCGTGGTCACCCATCCAAAGTCTGACCTCACCCGACCAAGCTTAACTTCAGTCACCTGACGAAGACTGTATAAGGCCCCGTTCACACTACTCCGTTTTTGTACAAAAACGGAGAGAAAAACCTCCGTTTTTGTGAAAGTGTTCACACTGATCCGCACAAAACGCCACAAAAACGGAGGTTTTCGAAAACGCTATCAAAAGTGGATATCCACAAAAACGGAGGTTTTCGAAAACGCATTTGATCAATGTGAACGCACAAAAACGGAGGTTTTTGAAAACGCTCCAATATGCAACAATGGGTTTCACAAAAACGGAGTAATGTGAACGCACAAAAACGGATGTTTGTCGCTGCGTTTTTGTTATCAGGCAGATCAGTGTGAACGCACAGAAACGGAGGTTTTTCTCACCGTTTTTGTACAAAAACGGAGTAGTGTGAACGGATAGCTTCGATGCAGCAAAAACGGATACTAACAAAAACGGAGTAGTGTGAACGGGGCCTAAGCCACTCGGCCACTCACCCCGTAAAGCTTGAAGCATCCAGAGAAAAACCCGTGAACAATTAACTTGAGCCGCTTGCTACAGTATTCTTGATTCTTGGAGCAATTCAAAACACATTTCAAAACAAAGTTGCAGATGGGGATTTAACGCTTATATTAGCTTAAATATGATTATTTTGCGATAGAATGCAACTTTAAAGGTTTGATGGATCCCAAGAAAGCATATAAAGTTAGCCTGAACCACATAATGCTTTCTGTGGCAAATATTGTTAGTGAAATGCTCTTAGTGGTTAAAACGCTTCAAACAACACATTTGAGGCCATATTTGAAGCCATATTTGTAGATAAGGATTTTACGCTAATGGCATCTTAAATTCTTGTTGGGGCGACGAGATATGCTTTGTCCGAGGACACTTATGTGCGAGGACACTTACGAGGACTCAAACTCAAACATAATTTTAAAGATACAATCAATCCAATGTGCCCAGTTAACGATGGCATAGAAGATACGGAACACTTTTTGCTGCTCTGCAATTCTTTCAGACAGCAGAGATGCAGTCTTCTCGCTGGTGTCAACGATGTACTCAGAGCTTGTGGACATCCTGAGAGTGCAGATATCAATATGTTGCAACTTCTTCTGTACGGAAATAAAAATT
Organism: Aurelia sp. 3 sensu Dawson et al. (2005); assembly: GCA_964020215.1. Taxonomy (NCBI): domain Eukaryota; kingdom Metazoa; phylum Cnidaria; class Scyphozoa; order Semaeostomeae; family Ulmaridae; genus Aurelia; species Aurelia sp. 3 sensu Dawson et al. (2005). The sequence continues at coordinate 2,803,848 of OZ026583.1, read as the reverse complement.
TGCCCTTTGAAGCCAATAAAATGATCTTAAATTTAACTATTAAGTACATTTCTGAGACAGAACGCTTTGGTTGAAAGTTATTGGAATCCCCAAAAAGAGCACCCAAATTCCTTCTGTATGTGTCTGTTTTCAGTAATTATGTAATGTCTTAAGGAAGCTTGCAACCAAATAATGTTTTTTTTCCACTACCTTTCATGGTTCCAAACTTTTAAATCTTCACTGGCAATTATTTGGTTGCAAGAATCCTTAACTTGTAGTTGTAGCTCTGTGTCTTTTTCTTTATGTTATGACCCCTGGGTAGACAAAATGTTTTGCTCCTTGGGGTATCGTCTCCGTAGTAGGGTAGCGTTAGGTATAGGTATAGTAGTAATCATGTATTGTAAATTTTTAATGGAATATGTATATCAAAAAAAAAACTTATGTGTCCCCCCGTGCAGTAGGTTATAGCTCATGCGCAGTAGCGCTTTAGGGTTGAAGCTCTGACGGGCGCATGAGCTTTGACCCACTGCACGGGGGGACATATCAGTTTCCTCAGTCAAGCGTATCTTGTCTCCCCAACAAATTCGATTACTCTTGTGATGAGATGCAACTTCAAGGCTTGTTGCATGCCAAGAAAATAAGAAATATTGTTAATGAGGTATTGTTAGCGTTTGAAAACATATTATCTTTAATTTTTGATTACAAAGTCCACTTTGTAATCTAAGAAGGGGCTTCGATGTCAGTCAGTCAGAAAGAAAGTAAGTAACCCACTTCCGTCACGCTCGTTAAAGCAATTGATTAACGTTTTATCTCTGCTAATTGGCACTGAAATAAAGAAAGCGCACATAAAGCGCATACGAGACAGAAGTTTCCCGCGATCCTATAGCAACATTTGACGTCGGCTTATTTCATGTTAGACAGATTTGACACCATAAGATGGATAAATTACTAGGATGTTTACCCTGGCACAGCAACAAATTCACCCAGAATTGGCACGTTCTTGACTTCATTAGCAGCTTCATTATGTCAAAACAATCGTTTTCTAGAACGAACGAATCATTAGCCACTTATTGATAGTACTCATTAGACTTACGCCTTTTCGTCCCTTGTTTCCCTGCGTTCTTTGATTTGCTGATATCACTTGGTCAATAGGGACTCATAATATTACGCTTATATAATGGGCCCACTTTTTCAAAATGGCCTAAACAGGTGGGAGTTCTCGTACACTCAACAAAATCGCTTCAAAATCTGGTTTAAAGAGATCGAACATTGACAAGGAAACTTTTAGTACAAAGAATGATGTTGTCTTGACGTACAAAACGCAAAATGCCTACCTTTCAGACAGTAATCTTCCTCTGTAGAAGCAAAATAGATCCATCGAAGCTGCGAGAACTCCAGGCTTCTTCAACCGTTCTTTACAAGCAACAACAACAACATTTTGAATAGCGGCCCCTGATTGGTTAAAAACTGAATTCTAGCGATTTGATTGGTGAATACGGAACCACCCTACGCGGGCCTAAAGTGGGCCCATTATTTAAGAGTAATGTTATTAGTCCCTCTTGATCAAGGAACGCAGGGAAACAAGGGACGAAAAGGCATCAGTCTAAGTACTCATTATGCAAATAACTCAACTTTAGAGGATGATGTAACCGGCGGCCTGCACAGAGGCTAGCATAGCATTTGCAGCATAACCAAAGGTAGAAGGACCCCCCTCCTACACAGCAACGGATGCAATCATCGCAGGCGAAGTTGAGACGAAAGGTGCAGAATCCCAGCAAGCAATGGCGCCATGGACTGGGGGAAGGGACGTGATCACACTGAACCAAAACATCTTCATGCATATCATTCTGCACAGAGGAATCTTCGTGACTGCTTGTCTCAAATTAGATGCCCGCGAATAGCAACAACTGAAACGTTCTGTAGGGTTCTGCATAAGTAATTTTGCGTTATCGTAAATCTCACATGACATCTCATTTGACACAGATGCACCAATAGTTTTGTGCACGAACTATAAGCAAACTAGGGGTAATGACTTTTGATTTTTGCGTATCATTCTCGTTTGACATAAAGACCAAAATATTGCCTTTGACCTTGAGGCGATTCTTGTCCTTATACTAGGCGCTCGGTTTTCCATTGAAGTCGACTTTAGCAGCAACACTCATCTCTCTGACTGTAGCAAAAAACAGAATCAACGATCATTTGGGGTTATGAAGAAATCAATAATCAGATATTCTTATGCTTGTTTAGCTCAGGACGGACTTTGTAATCATCCAAAAGGATCTTATGTTTTACCTAAGTGAGTCTGATCTCAGGCTACAACACATTTGAAAACAAAGTTGCAGATGGGCCTATTTTGATATTGGTCACGCTCAGAGAAAATCGTATTTTTGCTAATAACAGATCTTCTGTGAGTTGCAAAGTAATTTAACTGTTTTCAGTATTTGCAGGCGACAGACAGTGACTCATTTATCATTATTTTCACGAAAAAATCGTGCGGTGCAATTTCTGCTGCGCAAAAACTCATTTTTGATCAAAACCGTGCCATTTTTGAACTTGTTTTCACAGTGCCGAATGGCAACGAAATTTTTAGCTGGTGTGGAGCTGAGAACCAATTCTAGCATGGAATTATGCTGAATTTTACTTGAAGTAGCTCTATATAGGCATATGAGTCTCCAGTATGATTTAGGCCCTGCCAAAAGGATAGGAAAATTTTGTCCTTCCGGCACTGTTCGTCCGACAGACGGACTACATGCATTTAATGTATGCTCATGCTATGTAAAAAATCATTTTAAGCAAAGAGATGAATCAAAATGCAACCCTGAAGAGTTGAGCTATACGTAGATACCAAAACTTTACAGGAAAGTACTTTTTAGCAGCAAAGAAATGCAACTGAAAAACAAGCAGCAAAAATTCACTTTCTATCTAGTCCGTCCGACAGACGAGCAAAACCTGGATTTTCACAGGACAGGGAAGGTAGAGTGCAGGTCCATAAGGTTTATTTTGTAGACCACCAGATGTCTTAAACAGGATTACAGCTCAGGCAGCCATGCGCTTTAAGGTTTGGGCAGTCGGTAGCTCCAAAGTATCAAATGTCCATCCGACAGATTTTTGAATAAAAAAATAGGCCCAGATGGGGATTTTACGCTTATATCAGCTTAAATTTGATTATTTTTGTACCCAGGGGGGCACTTGTGAAAATTTTGATAGGGATGCTCGTGTCACTTTTTTTGGGGTTGAAATTTACGAAAATGTCATTTTTTTGGGTTTCGCTAAGTTGGCGTCATTTTTTTGGGGTTGAAAAAATTGCCGTCATTTTTTTGGGTTCATTGAAAATTTGCGTCATTTTTTTGGGTTACTGAACTTTGTATTTAGAAAATTATAATCTCAATTAATTAATGGAAGTGCTATAGGTTGTTGAATAATTCTTTCTTCCCAATTATACTGAATCAGAAGTTTTACCTACTCTATGTGTCAATTCATTGATATAATCTTTGGAAAGAATAGTTGGTTATTAACATGATGATTTAGGCAAATCATGAGAGTTGCTGTGATGGTCTCCAAATTCAATATCAGTTTTACTATCTGGTGCAGAATTGTGAGGTGCAATTTTCTCAATTTAACTTGTTGTAAAACAAGGATAGTTATGGGGGCTCGAGAATAATTCCGTCATTTTTTGTGTTTGAGAATTTTGGGCCTGTTATTTTTTTTGGGTAGATTAAAAATCTGTCCAAATGAGCATCCCTATCTTAAATTTTATGGAGTGCTCCCCCCTGGGTTTTTGTAATGAAATGCAACTTTAAGGTTTGTTCATCCCAAGAAAGAAATAGATATTGTAAATGCTTCCAACAACTCATTTGAAAACAAAGTTGCAGATAAGGATTTTACGCTTATGTCAGCTTAAATTTGATAATTGTTGTAATGAAATGCAACTGTAAGGCTTGTTGATCCCAGGAAAGAAGTAGATATTGTAAATGCTTCCAACAACACATTTGAAAACAAAGTTCCAGATGGGGATTTTCCGCATATATCAGCTTGAATTTGATTATTTTTTGCCTTGAGATGCAACCTTCATGCTTCATACATCTCAAGACATTTTCATAAGCTAACCTAAGCAACATAACCCTTTCGGTAGCATATACTGTTAATGATGTATGAGGCCTCCAAAGGAGGGGGGGGGGGGGAGGTCACTAGAGCTCTGGAGCCCATCATTTTGAAAGCTTGGAGCCCTGGAGCCCAGACAATTCGCATGATAATTTTCTCGAATTTTAAGAAATAGAGCCCCCGGGGCCCAGAAGAACATGCGATTGAGCCCTGGAGCACAGCAATTTTGTCTTTGGGAGCTCGGAGCCCATTAAAGTACGCCCTGGAGACTCGGAGCCCGAGATCCCTTAGGGGGCCTCATGTATTCTCGATGTTTAAAGCGCTGCAAACTGCAGATTTGAAAACAAAGTTGCAGATGGAGATGTTACACGTATATCAGGCCCGGGCCTGGCAGCACCCAATACTGGGGGCAGTGGCTTGAGGCGTCCCATTGGGTCTTTTTAGAATAATTCCCATTCTTGGGGGTGGACATTTCCCTTCTTCACTTTCCCAATTTTTTTGGGTACAAAGTTGGATGTGTGGTTCACTTTTTGTAATGCCTTGACACTATCTTTTCGTAAGCAGTTGAGTCAGATATTGTTATGCTTCCCCATTTTTGGAGTGAATGTTGAAACTTCAGCCCCATTCTTGGATATGAATCTCCCTATCATCTACTTATCATCTCCTCCCGTCCCCGCCCCATTCTTGGGTGCCGCCAGGCCCGGGATATCAGATCAAAATTGATTACTTTGCAATGAAATGTAACTTCAATGCTTTTCAGCAAATATTGTTAAGGATGTATTCATAATGTCTGAAACGCTTCAAACAACACATTTGAAAACAAAGTTGCAGATGGGGATTTCTGCGCTTTATATCAGCTTTAAATTTGATTGTTTTTGCAATCCAAGTGGGATGAAATGCAAATCAAGCTCTAGCAGTATCCCACATTGGCAAAGGACTCAAATTTGATCAGCTTAAATAGCAAATAATCAGAATTTCTCCTGACCTTCATTTTGTATATTGATTGATGGTCAGTCGCGTGAGGTACCTGCAGCAAACCGAGTGAAAGTTGTCTGTCAAAGCTTTGTTGGTCGGATGCCCTTGACGGGAGACGCGTACACCGCTGGTTTGTAATGGGAGAGGCAAGTCGGTTAATGGCATCGGTAAGATGATTAATTCCACAGTAACTCATATGTTTCAGGAATCTTTATTATAAGAAATTAGCTCTACATTAAGCGTCAAATCTCCGAAAACTTTGAAATTACTCATGTATAATATGTTATTGCTCTTTCTATTCAAATGAATAGCTCGAAGGGGAAACTTTTGATGATTTGCCGTAGTTCTTCACTTGCCTCAAGTTCCGCCGCTCGTCACATCGATTTGCGAGCGAAGTGAGCTGAAGGGACGAGTTGTTAGTGTCAGTCTGAATGGGGTTTATGTCGCTCCGCGTGCTCTCCACTGTCAGCTAGACCTGAGCCAAGTCTTTACAAAATGTCGTACTTCTCCTTTGTTGAAACGAGACTGTAAAGGTGAATTGTACTGAGCAAAGTGGAATCTTTATTTGATCTTTAATGTATTTCTTTTAAGGTTTACGACGCTATGGTTTCATCATTTTTGGTGTGAGGCCCGGGGGGGGGGGTACATAACATGTTTAGGGTACGGGTATGTGCCGCCCATATGGTCGGGTTTTTGGGCCCCAAATTCTCTAAACAAGGGTCCCTTTTTCGGCAGATTTTCCATAAACAAGGGTGGGTTATCCAGAAATTGGCGAAAAATAGCAAAAAATGGGTGGTTTTCCGCCAAAATTCATCATAAAAGAGGGTATGACGGCAACGTTCGGTAATTAGAAGAGGGCACCTTTCTGAAAACCGGGCGGCAGACCCCCGTCCATCCGCAAGTCATGTACCCCCCCGGGGTGTGAGGCTAAAGCAATTAAATGTCTCAGTTTAAATTGGTTTTAGTCTTTGACACAAGCGCAGAAGGACGGTCTCGAGATCGGTATCATAATCAAGTTTTGGTGATTTTCCGACAAAAGTTGTATTTTGTAAGGGTATCGGTGGTTGTTCAATGGTGGAAAATAACGAAGAAAGCTCATTGTTTATAGTGACTGGTTGATGACGTACGTAGTATGGTCATGCAAGTGATTCTCAGCCAGATGTGCAGCTCTTCTGGTCAAACAAAATGACTCATCAATTGTAATCAAATATCAAGATTCTGAAGGAGGTATGGCTTGGGTGGGATTGGGTGGGGTGAATCACTTATGTTTTCTTCTCAATTCCCTTTCGACTTCTCTTACTTACGTGAAAGTATCCATCACGTTGTTATTTTGTTGTCCAAAGTCACCATGAAGACATACCTTATGCCACTGGATTATTGATCTAATTTTTAGTTGATGCAGCCTGCCACGCGAACTCTTCGAATCACAAATAGCGCTAAATATGGCAACGAGAAACTTTCCACCAAGATGCACTGCGTTCTAATTAGAACTCTTTGACGATTCTATAGGAATTCCATTAAAGAACGCAGTGAATCTTGGTAAAAAAGGTTCCTAGCTGCCATCTTTAGTTCAGTTGTCAATTAGAGAGTAGCATTTACCTACCAGCATTCTCTTATTGGCAACGAGGGCAGATTTTGTAATACAATAGCGTCAGTCGCTTTGGTTCACACCTCAATTCAAAGCCATTAGCGATTGCAGACTAAATAAATTCTCTCAAACAGTAATTCAAAACAAACACAGCCGCAAAGTTGCCCTGAAACCAGTACGGCAAACTCTCGATTGGTGCGGGCAAAGGGACGTTTTTAAGAGAAGTTAAGGGCTTATAACGAAAGAAGAAGGGTAAATCAATAGTTCTGTCCTCAGTAGATGAGGAGTAACTGTTTACATTTGAGCAACAAATATGCAAAAATCGTAATGCCCTCTGCTCGGCTTCACATAAACAAAATCCGCGAGACAGAAATTTAGATTTACCCTTATTCTTTCATCTTAAGCACATAGCTTCTCTTAAAAGCCTCCCTTTGCCCGCACCAATTGAGAGTTTGCCGTACTGGTTTCAGAGCAACTTTGCGGCTGTGTTTGTTTTGAATTATTCTCTGAAAGAATTTCTTTTGTCTGCATATGCTAATTGCTTCGAATTGAGGTGTTAACCAAAGCAACTAATGCTATTGTATAACAAAATCTGCCCCTGTTCTTATCGGCAGATTTAGTCCAAGATGTCTTACTTCGTTGATAGAGCTTGGCTTGCTTAGTATATCCCCAGATCTTGGATAAGTTCTCCAACCTTTAACAATGGTAACTTGCAAAGCTGGGGAGTAAAAGTACTCGCTTCACTCGCACTTACCACTTGAAAATGGGTGTAAAAATGATGTACATCGTTGTGACAAGCATAACATTTAACCACCAGCATAGAGCTCAAATCTTTATAAGGGTGGGTATAAAATTGTACCGGGTGACCCAAAAAAAGTGACCCGACGCAATCTGTTATAGAAAAATAGGTAAGAAGCCGGCGGGAATGCTTCAAACGTTGTTCTGTCGCTAAAAGACTAGCCTACATTATGAGTATTTTTTGCAATTTTTTTCAGCTCAGTAAATTTTGCAAATCAAGGATTTTGAGGAATAGAGGGCATGCCAGAAATCCTCAAGAAGTCGTCAAAACAGGGGATCGATTTACAGCCATTTCAGATCTTCAAACAATGAGCAGCATGTTTTATTTCGCGCTGGGAATAGACAACTCAGTCAATAGTTTCTAGAGCAAGTTTATAGTCCCTATTCTTTTCTTCTTGATTGTCTTGTTTATCCAATCAGCACCACGAAAGTGTGCCTTTAACTACATGGAGTTCATGTTCAATTCAAAGCGTTCTATAAAGAAGAGAGAATAAATTCGATTCTGTTATATAATTTGTTTGGCTCTGGAAAGCCGTTGCTCTTTTATCCGTTAACTTTACTGAACATCTGCTGACCATCAGCTTTTAAACACGTGTTCGCGTTGTGGTCAACTAAGCTGAGAAATTTAGATCTTTACCGGGTGAGTCAAAATACGTTCATCGTTTAGACCCAGGAGTGAGATCATTGCTGCGTAGCGGAATCTATTCTCAAAGGATCAAAGCCTTACGTTATCTTTCCCTATCTCTACCTTTCTGAGGAAATGTATGTGGAGATGTGGCTTATTGCCGTCTCGTCATAGACTGATGACTTTCGGCTAAGTTTTGCTCCATTGAATTGAATTTTTATGTTACTGTTATAGTCATTCCGCTAAAACTTAGCCTCATAATCTTCCATACATCATTTTGAGACTAATTTTTGAATTTCGCTCAACTTCTTGAGCGGCCAATCAGATTGCTTCCTTTTCACCTTTGCGTGATTTGATTGGTTGAACATTTCTGTAACTGTCAAATTACGTAATGATCGCAAAACATTGACCAAAAGCTTGTTTTGGTCCGCTGTCTTCAAGACACTTGAGTGACATGACACTGAGCGGGCGAGACGTGAAAATGGCCGACAAAACGTCGAAGCTGTGGAGAAAGAATTTTAGGTGAACTGCACAGTTTTGGGAGGCATGGAGCGCATGAAGTTGATGCAAGACGAAGATTTTGGGATGAACCTTCTCCTAGGCAAAATTTGCTGTGCTTTGCTTCGCTGCAGAGGTGCCATTTTGAAAGTTTGGTCAGCATGGAATGGATGGAGAGCGTTCCTTATGGCCGAATAGGGCCGATAGATAATCAAAGCAAATCTTATCAGCTAATAACTCAAAACGTTTGTCCTCTCTAAAGTCTTACGCTGGAGCAAGTGCCGCGAGATCAGCTTATTGGCGAGGCTCAAGAGTGTGTACTCCTGGTAATCTCATTGACATGGCATGGTTTGTGAAATTTATTTAGGCCTAGACTTACAGTAGATCTAGTAAGAAAACCAGTTCAAGTTCACCAACCATCAGGATGTATTGCCAGTTGGAGCTAATTGTTTGCAAGAAAGTTAGGTTCAGGGTTGGTACCAAGTTTCTTCAGTTTGAGAGCAATTTGTTTACAAAAGCCTTTCATTACAAGCTCAGAACTCTACAATTTTCAGTTGGTAAATACTTTGAAAAACTTTGGTTTAAAGTTAAAGCTGCAAATATCTGCAACTGTAAGATTGTTTCTCAACCGTCTCAACCCCAAGGTATAGTACCACAACTGGTTTTAAAGAGTTGTCCTTATTCTTTTGACAAACAGACAGATTCTTTTAACAAAAACATAAAGTGTGTTCACATCAGACCATAAAATTTGGTACCTACATCAAGAAATAATCAAGGAATATTTGGAGAAATTTTGAAAAATCTTACCTTGAAAGTCATAAGGAACATTGATCATGATCAGTACATCAAGTAATTATCATTCATTTTCTATCCTCCAACCCCACTTCAGATGGTTATGTGTCCTTGAAAAGGCTCTCTTTTGACAATTTGCAGTTGAATTAAAAGGACTTTACCTTGACTGTCAATGGTTGTGTCAATGGTTGTGTCAATCGGTGACTGAAGTGTGAGGAGTGTGCTGACGCTGGTGTGCGCATTTGATTAGCAGTTAGGACTACGTAACAAAACTACTCCCTATACTCTTCTTCCTGTTTCAACATTGATGATGAAAATCAAACACTGCAAGTGTCCAACAATTAAATATATAATCCCATAAGAACTTTTTGTTAATCAAGTTTTTCAGGACTGGGGGGGGGGGGTAAAATGGGTAAGGGTTGATTGCCAAGAAATGGTAGATCATGGATGGGTCATTCAACATTCATTGTTTCAAAGAGGGATCATCAATTTAAGATTTTCACATTTTTAATGGCATTTGGCCATCAAGATGGCAGCCCCCACCCCCTCCCCATCAACAGCCTACTACCAACAGTGCCCCCAACTCGCTTAAAATCTTCAGCCAAAATGAAAGTTTGGGAGCAGCACATGGAGGTCTTGTGGACGTCGGCTAGACATCAACCAGAGATACGCCATATTGGGAGGTACATTAAATCAAAAACTTCCGGACGGAAAAGTTTTGGCAAAACAACTTTGGACAAAGGACTTTCGGACCAGAATGGGGCAAATAAACTTTCTTTGCCCAAAAGTTTCATAGTCCGAAAATTTTCAGGTTTAATGTATGGTAAAACTGTTCTATTCTGCATTTTGAATTATTTTTCAGTATATTTACACCTTTTCTGAAGAATTCCCTTGAAGAGATTTCCATACTATTTTTCATTTCCTTAACAGCCTTAGGGTAAGACCCCTTCACCCCATCAAGGCCAAGTGCCATCAAAAACTACAAAGATTGAAAGTTGATGACCCTAACAGACAAAAAATTTGTATCTAAAGCTTTACAAATTTTGTTCACATTTTTGTCTTGCCCATTTACCTATCACTTACAGTATTACCCCGCCACTTAGAAACTGACTTAAAAGAAACTGCAGCCTGCCAGATGGCCCAACATCTACCCTGATATAAGAAACCAATCAGCCTCAAATTTTAAATTTTGTTTCTTAAAAATAATTTTGATTGGAAAGTCTTTTTCAAGCATTTCATAATAGACAACTTACTGTATTATATGTCTAGCTTATTATGTCTCTGTCCGCACTTTACATAGGTAGGCATTGTCAATTTAAAGTTACAGTAACTGAATTTGAATAGTCACTGTCAAACATTTGGTTTAATGTAACCCACATAAAAACAAATTTCATGGTTTCTGTTGATGCACATTTGGTTAGTTTCTTGCTGTAATCATAAGAAATTATTCAACCTGTTTTATCTTTTTTTCTCCATTTGCAAGAAACCAAGCAGCCTGGTTTTAAAAAATGAGTTTCTAATCGGCGGGGTAATACTGTAATCCATTCTACCCCAGTAGACAAAGTACAGTAACAAGGTTTGATATTATGTGAAGCCATTTTAATTTTTTTCTATATTGAACTAATGAAGCATTTTCTTTATTTTCTTCCCTTTCAAAGAGTCTTTGCCTCTGCTACACATTAACAGTTCAGAGATCTTGAGCCTTGAACTTCATCCACATACTTCATTGAAATACAGAAACCTGTTAAAATGGTAAATTATGCAATTGGATGACATACTGAACATGTTGTTCCTTCATAAGAAATTGGTACCTAGATTACTTCAAGTCTGTTCTTGATAAGGCAACGTTACATATTAAAGCAACATTAGGCCTTAGTGATCTTGCCAGTGGCAGGTTTGAATCAAGGGGGGATAGGGACAATTGCCTATTTTTCACTGGAAGAATAAAGTCCAAAAATTAATTTCATTTGGCACCTCTCTGCAAGTTTCCCCTCCAACTACATATGTTCACCCCTTATTTTAGCCTGCTATGCAGCCCATTACAGTAGAAACCCATATAAAAGAACAAAGGCTTTTCTTGAGCAGCCTGAACAGGCTCTTAATCCAGTGGCTGTTGTTCTAAATTTCAGCCTGCAAGGTTCTTAAAGAGGTTCTTACTGTATATACAGTACTCACCTTGCACACTACCGTTCTAAGCACAAGAAATCTAAATGGAATGTCAACTTTTTGAGAATTCCTTGAGAATCCCGAGGTCAAATTTTGATTAGAATTATTGTTAAAAATCTGTTGGTCTTTCGTACCACTGACGAATTCTGATCGTAATGTCAAGAATTCCTGAAAGTTCTGAGGAATTCTGTTCAGTTCATTTCAGTTCAGTTCATTTCTATTTTAAATTCCACCACATACACTTGTTATATACAGTAAACAACCTCTGCGAGGTTCTTATTTAGGGGTTTGAAATATTGAATTTCAGCCTCAAGGTTCTTACAAAATAGGTTCTTTTATGCGGCTATCTACCAGGGTATCTACTGTGTAGGGTCAGGCTATCCTTCGTGAATGTGGTGATTCTTCATTATTTCTTTTAATGAATTTAGGCCCGATAGTTCCAGACTCTGACGAGTCCTAAAGGAAGTACCTACGAAAGAGATAGATACTGAAGGGTGCCATTTCACTTACCTGATAATCAACGTCAGTAGCCAAAGACCAAAGCAGCAGCAGATCAGTCTCTTTGACAAAAGTAACACAGTTTGCTGTGTTGTGATGTGATCGTCGACATCATGTTTTCGTTTGGCCAAAAACGCTTTTTACTTCAGTCCCTATTTCTGCTTCGTCCATTGAATTGGATGACGGTAAAACTTTGTTTATGCAGTTAGTCCCTCAAAGAATGAAACTATGATGAATGTAGTAAGTGCACTGCGTCAAATGGATTGTCGAATTCCAGGCATTCCGGCTTTTGACTCGTCCCATTCTGGATTCCACCTTTTCGCCCAGAGGAGCGCCCTCGCAGAAGTTAGTCTCAAAATAATGTATGTTTGATTATGAGTCCTTCGTTGAAGCGGAATGGGTATTGTTGGGGGTATCGTTGGGGTAAATGGAGCGAAAACAAGGGCTCATGTAATAAGTCTAGTCTCGTCACACAATCATGAACACGTCAGATGCAGTGTGTCAACAAAGCCTTCTCAAGCTGTCTCTAATTCTGTGGAATACAATTGAATACGTACCGTAAAAGCTCTATTAAGCCCCCCCTCTCTATTAAGCCCCCCTCTCTAATAAGCCCCTCCTCTCTGAGTCAAAATTTCAAATAAGCCCCCCCTCTCTATTAAGCCCCCCCCCCACTTATACAAAATTCTAGAATTTACAAATTTTTCCGTTTATTTAGCTATACAACCTTACATTTTAATTTTAGTATGATATGAGATAAAAACTGAGTCGAATCTGTGTATTTGAGTCGGAAAATTGTGTATTGAATCCGCAAAATATGGAATAAAGGAACTGAAAAGCTACCAAATATATCCTTTTCGCTTGATTTTGTGAATAAGCCCCCCCTCTCTAATAAGCCCCCCTCTCTATTAAGCCCCCCCTCTGGAAGGTCCAAAATTAAATAAGCCCCCCGGGGGCTTAATAGAGCTTTTACGGTATTTGTCTTTCAAAAGACTATGGTCTGATTTCGTTATTGTCTTGAGATGTGGGTGGAGAGGCGACATTGATTATGTGATGTGATGCCAACAGGACTGAACAGACTGCAAGAATGAGCGGTCGCGAGACGGGTAGGGGGAGGGGGAAATCCCTCTTGTAATGTCAAAATAACCATAAATGCCTACCATCCCCTCTATTTTCATTCCATTCCATGTTGGTACAGTATCTTTTCACTCCCCAAAACGCGGCACTCACTAACTAATGTCATTGCCCGTAAGTAAGTTATACGGTAAAAGCCTAGAAAATATTTCATCATGGGCTTTCAACTTGGAAAATATTCTTTTTAAACATTGGATAGGAGATGTATGGGAACACCACACCATCACAATACCGAAAGTGGCATCATCTAGTTTAGTAAAGATAATTCACCAACACATCATGGATTGCGAGCAACAAAAAACATTCACAGAATATCGCAAACAACCTAGGATGACACTTATGACCAATTCAATAGCGACTTCATCATGGAACCTTACTTATCTGAAGTAAAATCATTACCTTCGCAAGTAATGATCAGTAAATTGTACTATCTGATAATCGCTTAGAGATAGAAAGTGGAAGATATCTTAGGCGTAGGAAAAACTGGAAGACAGAAAACGCCAGACATGTAATATTCTTGAAGACGAAAACTACTGTCTTTTAAGTTGCCGCATTAATGAAATAACAAGAGTAACAGCGTTCAATGCCATTTCAAAATATAAACCTTCTTTCAGTTGCATGGACCGGACAATTCATCAAAATTCTTATACTTAATGAGAACACGTGATCCAAATGTATCAGTTGTCATATAAGAGTATATCAATACATGTTTAACGTCATCGCATGAACAGAATCATAGTGTTACCAATCCATGATCCATAGTATTGTCAGCACTTCAAACATCCGTAGTTCGCTTTTTTTCTCCCTTTTTGTCCTCTGCACCTGGTGAGTCAACGCGTTTGGCGGGCTATGGAATAAAATGTATGTGACCGATATTCAAAACTGAAATGTTAATCTATCAGCCAAAGGCTAACTTAGATGAGAAAATGTTGTTTGATAAAATCACTCACCACTTAGGCCCAGGAATTAGGAAAGGCGGGTAAACAGCAAGTTTGGGAACCAGATATTCCACATTCCATTCCGGTCTTTGATTTACTTGCTGTCGAAGTTAAAGTTCTATTTCTGAAACTGACAATGTAAACTTTATTCCCTCATAAATCATAGACCAGAATGGAACGTGGAATTCTGGATTCCCTTGCAAATCCCGTATGGACATTTTTCTAATTGTTGGGTCTTAAACATGTGTGATTTTACCAAACAGAATTTTCTCATCTAATTTAGCCTTTGACCGATGGATTAACATTTTAGTTTTGAATATCGGTTACATACTTTTTATTCGTAACCCGCCAAACGCGTAAACTTTTATTTTTGACTAACCCGGTAGTGCATAATGTTATCTTTTGTAGTTCATTTACCACATGTCTTAAAGTAGCTGGTAACCTATACTATTTTGTACAATTGTATCTGGCTTGTTTGAGATAACGAAGTGATAATTTCAAATGCCATTCTGGTCCATGATTGACTTGCCACTGACATCTAAATTCTATTTCTAACGAGGCAATTGTATTGAATTTATATTACTAGGGTAAGTAAATCATTGACTAGAATCGAACATGGAATTTTCATTCCCATACAAACGCATGACCGCTATTTTTCGGGAACATAAAAAATTATTCAGAACGATCTCATCTTCCCTAGAGAATAAGACCTGCTGAAACTTGAAGCAGTCATTTCTGTAAGGCAGAAATATTTGGAAGATTTGGTCGTGATTTTGGGCCTATTTTGAAGGTTTCTAGAAGTGGGGCTTTATTCAAGAAAAAATTTCTTAGTTTGAGAATGGAGTGACCAATGTTTGCCAGGTATACAGTAAGGGAAGACTCACAAATCGATTTTGGTACGCCAAATGTCAATCTGACGTATGAGGAGAGGGGGTTTCAACCCATGACGTTTAAAAAAAGATCGAAAATTTCATGAAAATTGAGTAGGCCTAAGCTAAAAACTATTACCTTCTCTTTCTTTTTCCACATTCTAATCATAAAGCAACAGCAATTGCTGCTTGAAAACTGAAAAAACTAAATCATGAATCACGATGTGACCCTAGCATTTAACTAGGCCTCGGCTATGTCCTTCCTTATTCTGAAGATGAAACCGATTGAACTCAAAACCGTAAAAAACTAATATTTACCGAAAATTTGGCAAAAAGTTGACCTGACGTTTAGAAGAGTGGAGGGGGGGGGTGAAGTCCAAACGTCAGATTGACGTTTCGTGTACCAAAATCGATTTGTGAGTCTCCCCTAAGGCCCCTCACTAAAGGGTCTGTTTCATCCAGCATTCCTTGCACGTGTCGTCTCTTGGTTGCCCTTTGTTATCGCCATTTTCATGAACAGCGTTTGAAAAACATGTTTTTAGTTTTTGCTCTTGCTTTAATGAATTGGTTACGTGACGCGTTGATACAGAATTAGATGCCGCGGGCAACCATGGCAGTTAAAAAGAACATATAGATAAGCAAATAAAATAACAGAGACTTCCTGCTAGAAACACGCTCCTAGAATTGCGGAAAAGCGTAGTTTTAGCGACTATTACAATGTGTTACGGTGTTATAAAGTACCTATGAATGAAGATTGTCACAGTTGAATGCAAAATGTTCACCTTTACTGCAGCTTGCTCCTCCCACTTTTTCATTTTTTACTTGATATTGGAGTCACTGGAGATTCATATCATATTCACGAGAGAGTGAAATCGATTAATATAGCTTCTCATTGTAATTCTGTATACTTCTTTAACGACACAAGTCAGCTTTTTACCGTACGTTGTTGGCTAACAGGGAAACAATGTTTGTTCGCGCTCTATGACTGTGGGTCGTGTTAAATATTCATGGTCTACATGTCACGGAAACATTTCGTTCAAGGTGAAATATTTTTAAATGAAATATTAGTTATTTCAGCTTTCTAGTGAAAAGTGATGAAAACAACGGAAAATAGTATACCCTGGGTACCAGAGCCAAAAAATAATAAAAAGAAAAAAATAAGGAAGGAAAGAAAAGATAGGTGCCAAATCTTCCCTCTCTCTTTTCCTCTTACCAATTTCCTTTCATTTGAATTTTGAGGCCCTGGTACCAAGGGTAAAAATAGTATAGAGATGTAGCAAATTTTAAGTAATTATTTCGGAAAAAGATGGGCAGAGTTTTACAAGAATTTGACATGGAATTGTTGCAATTTGTTTATTTGATGGATGGGCTATACTCTGTTAATGCTCTTTTTATCTAAGATGAGTTTTGCACAGGTGTTGGCCTGCCAAGGGCTCTTGAAAATCTTATCCAATGCGAAAAGCAATCCAGTGTGTGATGAATCCGGTATTGTGCAACTGGGGCCTCAGATAATGATAGTCGGCGATTACGTTTGAATAATATTCATCACACATGATATCAAGCACTTGTTGAGAGCCATCTAAGGTATACAAACGTGGTCTGGGGGCCCTGTCCAATGCTAAGCTTTGCACTCTGCAAAGATATCAGGATAGAGCTTTAGATCTGATAGAATCCTCCAAGAAAGAAGATGCTTACAATAAGAACATCCTTAAGGCTGCTCTCCACAAGGGCATGCTGACGATATTCAAGTGGCCTAAGCACTTGATCGTCCTAAATTTTGTTAATTCGGGTATCACAATAAACAAGATGGCTAAAGTGTTCATTACCTTGATTAGTTGAGCAAGTTGACGGTGTTTTCTCTGCTTCTTCTTCTCTATTCTCCTCGATACAAGCATTTGTCACTACTGCCACAACGTTTTGACTGACCGCCATTGCAGTTTCAATCGAATATGTCATTTGATAGCCTTCTCCTGCGCAGCTAAGTAAATGTCTGCGCGAAAAATAACGAAGAAGGAAAGAGTATGGGTGAGACGTTAACTTTTTGCTAATTCAACGGCTTCGCACTAGGCGTGAAACAAATATATGCCATATAAGGAAATTTGTCCGGACAACTTTTTTAGGAAAGTCAGGGAGCCGATGCAGCCAAGGAAGAATGCTCCTCCGCGGAAGTCCTTCGTCAAAATCATAAAATATTTGATTACCGGCTGACGTTTGACTAACGAAAAAGCAAACATGAGGTAAAAATTTTTTCTATAGCAATCAATTTTTTCCATGCTCCATTTTTCTTCGCCTGCGTCACAAACCAAACGAAAGGACATCGATTTCGTCGAGGGGGACTTCACTCATTCGATGAAGGGTACGAGATTTTTCAAAACAAAAGGATCTTTCGAATTTTTAATGTATTTTTCAAGAAAACAAGTGTACGAGATTTTTAGGAGTGAAATGCCCCTCGGATTTCGTTTTCGTTTGGTCTGTTACGAAGGATACCTTATATGAATCTCACTGGCCGTGCAGCTTCTGAATTTGCAAAGAAGAGGGCACCATAAGCACAAAATGTACCAAAGAATTAGACAATCTTAAGAAGACAATAAAAACAATGAATTATTGCTTTTAAAACAGCAGACTGCGATTGAAAAGATTGCTGCTTATTCCAACGGTACCTGCTGTCTTCGAAAGCCACCAGCCGGATACCGTCCTATCACCCTTGTAGTGGCCATGCCCCTCAGCTTGACATCAGTTCATGATTTTGGGGAATCGCCAAAGCGATATTTACGGGGGAGAGTCGATTTCATTCTTGTTAAAAACGTATCTTCAAAACGACTAAACTAATAATTTTTGTGACCAAGTTATCGATTTGCAAAATCGGCCAACTTGCACGAATTTTATATACAGTAACCCCCGGATTTTCTTCAAGCTTGGGTTTGCAGCCTCGTTTGGATGAGCAAAAGAACAATAGATCACATTTCTCGCCTCTGCACAAGGATTCCTTGAAATGCAGCGCTCTGATTGGACAGTTCGGATCTATGTCATACCCATCTTTTCTTCTCCTCTCTTCCTCCTTTCTTCTCCCTTCTCCCTTGTCCCCTTGTGGGCTGTCACATGACATATTCGATTGAAACTGCAATGGCGGTCAGTCAAAACGTTGTGGCAGTAGTGATAAACTGCTTGTATCGAGGAGAACAGAGAAGAAGAAGCAGAGAAAACACCATCAACTTGCTCAACTAATCAAGGTAATGAACACTTTAGCCATCTTGTTTATTGTGATACCCGAATTAACAAAATTTAGGACGATCAAGTGCTTAGGCCACTTGAATATCGTCATCATGCCCTTGCTCTCCATAGCCAGCGTTCTGAGCACGCGAGCGCTGCGACCAAATAGGAGCATGCGCAGTTGATAAACTTTAGCAATCAATCTGCTCGCAATTGACCGATTTTTGGGCGCTTTGGGAGTAGGAACAAGTTCATCTCCCATAGCGGGCGCTTACGATCGCTACCGAAGGAATCAATCTTGGTCGGAACGGCCGCGCGCTCAAAACGCTGGATATGGAGAGCAGCCTTCAATGTAAATCAACTAACGACATTTGACCGAGCGGTCATGACCTTCAAGACTGTCAATCAGCTTTGTCTTGAAAGCCTACGAAATAAGTTAATAGAGAGGTCTCCCTGATCAAAATATAACACGAGGAACATGAAGGATCTCCATGTGCAAAAACTAAAATTAGAACATACGAAAAAAAGTTTTTTGTACACTGGTCCAAAAGCCTGGAATAGTATCCCACAGCTCATCAGAGACACTGAATCCGTTTTACGATTCAAAAAAGATCTGAAATCTCACCTTTTGAGCTGATATAAAATAGGTTTGCACGAATCCATGGAAGATCAGTACACGGGAGGAGAGAGTGGATGAAACGTATTTTGACCTTATATTGTAAACTTTTAATTGTAATTTATTTTCTTTTGGTATCGCATTTAACTGAATGTTGTTTGGTATCGTTTGTTGTGCTTACATAAAATTAAATGAAATGAAAATAATGGCTTAAAATCACTTACACAGCACTTACACAGTATATCATTTCACTCCAGGACATCATCAATCTCCGAATTTCTGACACAAGAGAAAAGTTAGCGGACAACATTGATGCCTTATTGAAAAGCGTTATCAAAGGAAATTTGGTGAGCATTTTTTCTCGAACATTCGATTTTTAGACTAATGACTACTTTTATATCGGATGTTCCAAAATGACAGATTGGCTTTCACCTAAAGAAAACTCGACATTCCCCCATTGATATAGAGCGCTCTCTACTTGAGAAATTTCAACCCATTTATTGAGTCCAACTTGGGTTGAGTTTTACAGCATTTCTTATTTTGCTTTGCGTTTACATGGCATTTCAACACCGGATGAGTCACATGATGTGAATGCTGTTGGAAACAACAGAAGTAGGAATGCGAGCCTTGTTCAAAAATTTGATTGAATGCGGAAATAAGCTCGATCTCCTTTGTTCACATTCTATCTTTGATTTCAGTGCGTTCCGAGTTGAGAATGTTTTTGGGTTCTCATCAGAATTTCTACCCGTTTTGAAATTTGTGGCGAGCATAGGTGTCAAATCTTTAACCCTAATCCACATGGGGGGGGGGGTGTTTTCCACCCCCCCCTCAAGGTTTTTCTTGCCGTGTTTTTCAAAGACATCAACTATGTCCCCCAAACCTATCTGACTTTTACTAATGATCTATTTGCCACATTTTGATGAAAAAATTTTCAAACAATAGAGCTCACAGGTCACGTGACATGCCCATATTTGGAAGCAGGTAGCAAACAAATCATTGTTTTTGATGATTTCAATGGAAAGGTTTGATCATATTACGAAGTATTATACACCAAATGAATCAGTAAACGAAGAGCTTTCATTTGATACCGGAATTTCTGGAATTTGATGACGTCAGCATTTTTTATGATGACGTCATAATAGCCGCCATTTTGGGCTAATTAGCAAACTTTTTTAATTTTTTCGAAATTTTTCAATTGAGAAGACTCCAATGATACGTTTGTAATGGGGTATAACCACTTTGCAGCTTATTTTTGTCTATTTTTACAGAGAACAAATTAATTGCACAAATGACGTCATGCAAATTGGCTAATTTCTGCCAAAATATCACTCTAAAATCATTAATTTCTATGAAATTATATTTTAACATCAAATTTGTGGCTAAAGTGAACCAAAAACTGCAAGATGTTCGTGCCAAACCTTTTTTTAAATTTAAATTTAACTTGGAAGCCTGATTTTCACTGATTTTCAACTTCATGACGTCACTGTGACGTCATAAGGTGTGGCAGCCACACCCAAATTGCGCTACAAGCTAGAAATGACTTGATCTGTAATTGTGCCAAGTTTTATTGGATTCTGAGGAGTCTAAAGTAGTTTTCAGAGGGGGGTGGAAAGAACCCCCCCCCCCATAAATGGTAGCTCGAAAAAAGCCCATATGGATTAGGGTTAAGTCGGTGTAAAACAGTTATTTCCTGTTTCGTCAGCAACTTTACAAATTACTATGGTTTTAGATTTCCTTGAAAATTGTTCATGACTTCATAACAAAGATGAGAACGCTCTGATTCTGAAAAAATTGAAGATTTCAGAAAATCCCAAAGGTAGGATTCTCTCGAAATTGCTGAAATTTCAGCCATTCAGCTCAAAGGAACAGGTCACTGAATTTTGCACCCAACTTTTGAAGATTTAGAACCTATGCTGTTGTGGCGCAGTGGTACACCACTTCAAATAACAGCCTCATTTTGGAAGCTATTCAAAATTCTTCCATATGAATTTTTAAAGGCCTAATTCAGATTCAACACCCAAATTTTAATCTAACTAAGAGTTTCCCTCGTTGCTAGTGGTCGTAATGTTAAAGTGCCTATCAGGTCGAAAAAAATTTTTTCTACAAATCTAATCAAATTGAAGCTAAGGATGTGTACGACGAACTTTCAACACTCTCACAAACTTAAAGCTGTGATATGCCCTTGAAAGAAGGGTTCAAAGATGCCCCACTCTGCTCGGCGTTGCGCAACATGGGAGTCTGGGCCGAACGAATACGTGACGTATACTCCGGAAGGATTCTTGCTTTCGAACACAAAGGCCGTACAGTCTGCAGCAAACACAAACACAAGTCGACAGGCTTGTTTCTGTTGCTGGAAAGTCGATAAAATTCATGTTTCCATTATCATGGTCTCAGCGTTGAGCAAAACTAAGAATAACTCACCATTTCTCGGTGATATCGCAGCCATTTCTGTTCCTTATTCCAACAGATTCCACTGGCGTTGGCATTCTGAAGAACGAAACACGGCAACTATAGCTACATCTCCTCTTCCTAGAGCATTTACCAACTTTCCAAAAAACTAGGCAGTGTACAGATCTCTCGAAATCTTCAGCTCCAATACGTTGGTTACAGACGGCAAAATGTTTTGAAGGATGGACTGTAGCCTAGGCCCGTTTCAAGTACACAAAGTAACTCAAGTAGCTTTCTTCGCAGCTTGGCAATCGAGTTGTCACTATTCCAATAAGAAATTCTCTCCGTATTCTTTGCTTTTAGTGTTATTACAATCGAACACAACACATTTGTCCAATATCTTCGGAATTAGGTTTCGCGTTTTGCAAAATTCTTTCACATCATCTAGCCTGATGCCCTCACGACACGACATGACAACAAAACTTTCGTTCCGGAGTGCACGTCACAAGCTCCTCGTCCCATGCCTTTTTCATGGCACGCAACATTTCGTTCATTTGGCGGTACAGGGGCAGAGAAATACCCTTGCCATGGGGCTAATTCAAACGAAAGAACATTTTTTGAAGAAAAAACGTAATAAAAGACATTTCTCTAATATTCTAAAGTTTATACTCAAAATTTTTGAAATGACCTGATAGGCACTTTAATTTTATGACTATATAAAGTTTGAAAATCTATAAGGGATTTGACCGTGAAAATGACTCGAGGTGTAAGGTTTAACCCCGAACGATTTTTACCGTCAGATCCCTTGTAAAGTTTTAATTTTTATATTGTTATGAAATCAACATCACAATCTCTAGCTGTGTAGAAACACGTACCTTAACTAAAATTTCAGTGCTAAATCCGAATCTGTGCTCGAAATTTCTATATGAACAATAGGAGGAAATCTTAGTAGATTTCTGAAACGAGGCTGCTTAATGGAAGTGGTGTATTCTCTGGCTTTGCGGCCGAAAAAAGTTTGGGGGCAGGGTTCGAGCCGACTTCGAGCCCCACCTCTTGAGGGTCATGATAAGGGGGTTACTTTACTTCAGCGATCCCAGTGCTTCGTGCTAAAGATCTCAACTTCACGTTCACGTTCACGTTCACCTTCACCATTAACGTTATTGGTTGCGTTGTTGCATTTGATATTCAAAACAGGTTCCCATCTGATAACATTATTCATTACATGGTTGTCTGTCTGATTCAGATTCACACGCCTAATTCGTTCACAATACCGCATTTATCTCTCTGAAATGAAACATTCAATCAAGTTTTGATAAGCAACCTCAATAATTTATTTTCTGCCGTCGCTGGAGATTTTGAGGGATGCGGGCTAAGGTCTGTGGCCGTGACACTGCAAATAACTAAATAACTTATGTGTATTACAAATAACTCCTATAGAAATGCTTTAGTTAAATCGTTTCGTTGTTACTTATATTTTCAGCTGTGATATCATTTGATATAATGATGTGATACAATGAGTAAGGGCCTGTTTATATGAGACAGGCTGGCCCGTTAGCGAGCTGAAAGAGGTAAATCTAGGCCAATAGCAAACAAAGGAGAGAACACGTTTGATTTTAGTATGGGTTGATTTCTTTCATGAAATTTGTGAAGGTGAAAGTGAAGTTGCGGTTGTTATCGCCAAACGCTTGGATCGCAGAAGTAGCTAAGCGCTAACGAATCCGCGACCCCTTGTCATGACGCTCAAGTGTTGGGGCCCTACCGGGAATCGAACCTACTCCGCCTGACTTTGTTTGTTTGTTTGTTTGTCTTCTTATTTGATATTGATTATATCAACTTAGCTTTCTATATACAATATATACAGAAAACTAATCTAAATCGATGAATTGATAGATGAATAAAATATATGTATATATGTTTACGTGGTCTAAGGAAAGATTAAGTATCTGTCACATGCTGACAAGCATTGCATTTGCAGTTTGGGCCATCCCACTTTTTTTATTAGTGTATAAAACTATTCAAATTTTCGGCGGATTTTATTTCATTCGGCAGTCCATTCCATATTTGAGGTCCCAAGGATCGAAGGTTATTTCAGCCAAAGGTGACCTGATTTGGTCTGTAATGCTGTAAATCATTTGGGTTGCGTGATGAGTAACGAGACGATTTTATTTGGAAAATGTCATGCATAAAAGATGGGTTTGTATTTTTCAATGTCTTAAAAACCTCTATACAAAGAACTCTGAGACGAGAAACATGTATTGTACGCCTTTCTGACTTCAAAAGTAAGCGACTGTTCTGGCTGCAAAGTCAAAGGATTGCACCACTGCGCCACAATTTGTTTTAATTACCGGATGTCTCAAAAAAGTAAACAGATTTGGTTAGGTCCAGCGGTGTGAATTTAGCTTTAATCAATAGCTCATCACTTTCAAGATATTCCTCGATAGTTAACTTGAATATAGATGCCTCGTTTGTTGGTACTGGTGTTTTGAGAACTGAAATACGAATCTTGAAAGTTCAGATTTGCACTCACTGCAAGCCAGAGCTTAGGCCTTTTTGGCCTAATCGATTTCTTGAACCACATCGAAATTAAAAGCTGAAATTTAACAGAAATTAAGGAATTGCCTAATGGGTGACTTGGGAATGGTGGTGACTTCAGCCTAACGGAATATTATAAGATCTATTGTTATTCAAATTTATCAATGCCATCGTTGATTCATTCGCTGTGCCTGGAGAATTTGTTTGGGTCAAAAGGTCAATGCTCTGGTCTACAGATGAATACGTATTTGAGCTTTTGAGTTAAATATATCTGCTTTGAAAGTACCAATACCAACAAACGAGGTACCTAGGTTCAAGTTAACTTCGGATGAATATTTTGAGAGTGATTAGCCATCGATTAAAGCTAAATTCACGTCGCTAGAACCAACCAAATACGTATACTATTTTGGGACATTCGGCACGCTCACGAGGCCCCTATGCTCACGATTTAACATATGGATTGCCTGCTTCACCGTTTTATGTCATGACCCTCGGAAATACCCCGGCCCCCTTCCCCAATTACTCTTGTACCGGACGACCCAGAAAAAGGTGACCAAAGGCAGTCTGTTATAGAAAAAAATTAGGTAGTCAAGAAATTGCTAGGAATCATCCCAGTCCTCTTCGAATGAAGTAATGAATGAAAAAGAAGGGAAAGTGAAAAGTTGTATTTTTCTTGGTGGATGTCAGATGACAATGTGTCTTCCTACGCCAGGAGTGGTACGGTATTGACGTATTTTGTATTGGTTAGTTTAATTTTATTGTGGATAGCAAAAATTGTGGACAGTTTATTGATAACTCAGCATAAAAATTTTCCGTAGGAAACATTATTATTATTTTTTTTATTAACATTATTATTTTTGTCTTTTCAGGTTGCTGTAAAGGTATTTGTGCTTGACCCATTTCATGAAGAACTCACCCCCGTGAATCAAGGGAATAACAAGTCAAATAATAATTGTAATATTTCACTCGAAAATGGATCAGATGTGCTCTCTGGCTGGTAAGTTTTAAGTTTTTACAGTAGCAGTGACAGTCTATCACATGATGCATAGGTTCCAGTTCTTTAAAGGGGTGGGTGTAAAATTTTATGACCTTCGTTGCACTGAGTCTCCAAATTCGATTATATGCTATCCCAATGCGCATGTCCTCCTGATTCCACATCACGAGCTTGTTTATCTTGCTTGAACGGACTACAAAAGGAGGTATTACGGTACTTACCATGATGTTTTCGGCCAAGGTTACCCACCAGTCTCATAGTTTCGTTGGTCTTGCATGAACAGACCAGATGCGGGGTGAGTGGCCCAGGGGCTTTTACAGTCTTCGTCAGGCTACTGAAGTTAAGCTCGGTCGAGTGAGGTCAAACTCCAGATGGGTGACCTCGGAGGCCTGACCTTACAACTCACCTCATTGTCCTTCGGCAGGGACGTTAAACTAGGAGATGTCCCATGCCTGGATGCGGCATGGACAGTGGGCCTAAATTAGCTTTCAATAGCTAGAAATCCTGACAAGCCCACTCAAAACAAGTTGAAAAACAAAATAAAAAGACATAGAAAAAGAGGAGGTGTTACAGTACTTACCATTGTAATTTCGGCAAAGGTCTTCACCAGTCTGCAAATTTCGCCATTTATGTCGAAACTTGACTAAACAGTCTCATGTATGTTGAGCTAATATTTGTGAATGTATATCCTGAAGCAAGTGAGGACATCCTTTTCCATAAGAAGCACTCTCATCGCTGATTTAATGTCAAATAGATCCAAGCTTTGTTGTAAGTAAGGGATTGAGGCAGAGCAAGCTACGGTTTAACATCATTTTGATCGTTATCTAAAGTGGCTGGGCTTTACTCATTTTGTGAAAAAGTTTGGCGATAGGCTTAGCGACCCGTTGGTAACATTAAAGCATTCCAGTGCCTGACGAAGAAAAGGCTAAAACCCACAGTGTAACAAATCTCCAATATTCGCAAGTTTTAGCCCATGGCGATTGTTCTATCACTGGGCCTATGCTCTGCACGACCTCTTTGAGTTTCTTTGCAATGAAAGATAGAACCTGCATGTGGTATACAATGCGATACCTCATGAGGAAAGGCTAAACCAACTGTGTAACAAATCTTAGTCAAAGTAATTCCAATGTTCGTAATATGTAGCTGTTGGGGATCGTTATGTCTTTTGGGTTTTTATTACTATGCACTGTCACTTTGAATGTCTTTGCAATTAAGATCTAGAGACTTCATGTGGTCTACAATGCGATATTTGGTGTGAAGGAAAGACTCAAACCAACTGTGTAGTAAATCTCACTCAAAAAGGTCTGATCTCAGCAGAATTGGATGGTAATTGTTCTGTCATTTGGGTTCATGCTCTGCACGACATTTTTGAGTTTGCAATGAAATTTAGAGACTGTATGTGGACTACAATGCTGTACCTTACGAGGAAAGGCTGAAGCCAACTGCGTAGCGAATCGCAATCAAAAAACCTCTGATGTCCGCAAACTGTAGTCATTTGTGAATGCTGTGTATTTATGGTAGGTGCTGCACGAGCACTGTGAGTTTGTTTGCACTGAAGTGTCTCTGAAAGCCGCATTTGGTCAGCAATGGATCTACAATTTTGTTAGATGTCATCCAGTCTTCGCATTTACTGTATAAAACAACAGTCCTTGCCCAATTTACCAGACAAACAGTTTCTCCATTCTATTTAAGCTACGAAGCTTTCTTCTCTTGGTGGTCAGTTTCTTGCAGTGTGAAGTCCAAAAACAAACAGCATTATAATTAGCTCAAAAGACACCACAAGCTGTTTGCAATTCTCACACATGGTAACTGTATTTCACACGACTTGAAACAAGGGCAACATTGGTTTAATGCACTCGCGCTAACGAAACATCACAATTACACACTGAATAGAAGCTGAGCAGCTAACTTTCTTTTTTCGAACTGAGGACTGCTTTCAAACTGGCAAATTATGCCTGATTGCAACAGTATGTTTTTACAGGTAACACTTGGCAAAAATTTGACGTCAATCTTGAAATATTAATAACTTGCAAATCGGAAAAGCAATAGGAACTGCTTTTAATTCCGTGCTTAGGTGTTAGATTTGGTCATCTGTTAAGTTGTCAATTGTTTGTTTTAATGCGCTTTGGCGGCATTTACCTGTTCAGACTGCCCACTTGCAAAATTCAGGTGCTGTGTAATCGACATCCGTTTGAGATCAAAAGATTCTTAACATGGGATTCCAACGCTTGGCTATCATCTCTTAGAAAAAGCAGTGCATTACTTACAGGGTGTTTTCCAATGACCACTATAAATGCATTGCAGCTGAAGATTTTGAATCATGTCATATCACAGGGGGCCTAGGAATAATTTGCAATAGTAGGTTGTCTCATATAAGAGCTGCATAGGAAATTATGAAGGATTTGTCGAGCTAAGAGCTGTTTATCCTCGCTGCTTCACTATCAACTTGAATCCGTACGCAAATCCCTCTAACTTACGCTTGTTGTTGTTGTTGTTGTTGTTGTTGCTGTTGTTATTGCTTCAGTTGAGGGACTTCTGTTCTTACGCTTCAAAACATGGACTAATTAGGCCAGGTCCGCTGCGTTAATGGCACGACCAATCAGATCACTACTTTCTTAATATGGTTCACCCACGTGCCTACTTTTAGCGTTTGATTGGCTCAGTAGTTCAGAGCTCGACTTCTCGAAGCGAAGCGACGCTCGAAATGACGTTCGAAGGGACGTTCGACTTTTCTTTCGACGTTCGTAGGATGGAAGATGTTCTAAGTTTCTTCTGATTTTTCGTAAAGATCAATCCCTGTTTAGAATCTGTTTGGTCGTGAGTCCTTTGTATGAGTGAAATTAAGACATCAGATTATAAATGTTGAACGAATATAAGGAATCACGTCGTCAGTCTAGATGACCATTCCTATTTTGTAAGCTGTAATGTAGCATCTATGTTCTTATTTGTAAGTGTTTATTCAGTACGACTTATTTCATTTAGTAATACAGGTATACATGTATAGTACTACTGTATCGGTCGAACTTAATGATCAGGTCGACCTTAATAATAAGTGCAGAACCAATTTGATTCACACATTGTAGTTTTCATGAACTTGATTCGTTGTAGTAAGCTCGGGTGATGAAAAGTTCAATATTTAACCAGGCCTAACGTGTCTTTGAAGCCAGTCAGTTCAAAGAAATAATTCATCGAATTTTACATCAACTTTTAAAGATTTTGATCCTATGTTGTCTCGCAATTGGCTATCTTTCAGTACTGTATAAATGTGACAGAAATGCTTCCCCGTTTGAAATGCTGCTCTACCCCAAATATTGCAGCAAAAATATTGACACATGCTCAGTTAGATTTAAAGATTTATGGGTCTTAGTTGGACATTTTATTCCAAAATTACAGAAGGTTTTCTTCAGAAGGAGCTCGGAAAATCCTTCAAAAGCAGCTGAAAATTCAATGGTCAAATTTCGTAGAGTTTTTTTTCAATTCAATTTGTTTTGAGTGGGCTTGTCAGGATTTCTAGCTACTGAAAGCTAATTTAGGCCCACGTTGCATGCCGCATCCAGGCATGGGACCCCTAGTTTAACGCCCCTTCCGAGGGACGACACGGAGGGACGCCTCCGTGGTCACCCATCCGGAGTCTGACCTCACCCGACCAAGCTTAACTTCTGTCACCTGACGATAACTGTATAAGCCACTCGGCCACTCACCCCGTAAGAGTTCCCTGCCAATAACAGTTACACACTGTATGGTTGACGTGGGTATTTTGTGTGAAGCAGTTATGAAAACTTGTGCGATATATCCATCTTGCTATCAAGACCTGATTTGACTTGTAGTTGGATCTTTTTCTTTTACAGGGGCAGTCAAGAACGAGCTAAAGCAAATGTGTCTGTTTTGTCCAACACAAACAATGTCAGTGAGATGTTTTCCGGATTTACTGGAAATGAAACCGGTACTGTCTTTTACTTTTGCACAGGTCATCAAAATATACGTCATCTTTTTCTTAGCCATTTGCCCGTTAATTTTGGCAGCTTTGAATCTCAATGCATTTGGCTTCTAGTAATTCTGCTTTGCTTATTCCAAAGCAAAGTTTAAAGAGGTTATTCTCAATTCTAAAATCAATTTAAGATATTTCAAAATGATTTGAAGAAAATTTGAATGGTTTAGAAATAAAAGAACGGGCAAAAGAACTAATTTTACTCGAAGTCAATGAGAAATTTTGAATGTAACTGGTTTCGTTCATAAGTTTTATGGGATCAAGTGCAGACTAATTGCAAACATTCATCATGTTTTATGTCAATTTATGCATTTTTATTACAGTTATCTCTTGGCCAATTAATGATGCACAAGGAAAGGAGGTCGTCGTTTATATTATGGTATGTGTTGTGCTCTGTCCAATTTTTTGCATGAATTTTGTTTAGATTTTTGCCAGCTTTCAAGTTTAATCTGCATCTTGAGAATACTCTATGGAGAAGTTGTTAAATGCAAAACATCCTGTCATGCTAGACAGATTGGTATCCAAAGTTATCTTCACCAACTGGAGGTTAAGTAGAGAAAATTGATAGAATTGTGTTGATCATTTTGTTTTATTCAATATGAAAAGTATACAATAACGAATTTCCTACGAAACTACGTAGGAACTACCATACAGCACTGCAAAGACGATACCAAGAGAAGCAAGGGATCATACCTAGCACCCATGGGCCGTTACAGGAACAACATAGAACTAAAGTACAACTTAAAGACCCTCTGCTAACCATTAGTCTTTGCGCCCATTCTTTGTTAAGTGCAAAAATACAACTGGAGACGACACGTGCGAGGTATGGGAGGTATGTCCGTTGCCTAGGCCCCTTTTGAAACTGGAAAAAGAGAAATATCAAAATTTTGACTCTACACCTTTGTCTATACTTAAGACCCATTGTCAAACATGATCCTTTGTTCGCTGAATCAAAAAGCAAGGCAGAGAGAATTTAGGCCAGAAACGACTTTCAGATAATACGAAAGTCGAATTTGGCGTCACAAAAGATCATGGTTAGCAGTGACTCTTTAAGAAGTCATCGCTAAGCATGATCCTTCGTAGCACCACAGTTCGTTTCATCTGAAAGTCGTTCCAACCGACCAACTGGGGCGTCATGACATGGGATTGCGGACTTGATTAGGTCTGCTGTATTTCTGCGATCCCAGCGCTTGGCGTTGAAAATGCATCTCCACCTCCAGCACCACTTTTGCCCTTGGTTCTCTTTGCATTGCCTTTCATTCAGCACACAAAGGACTATGGCTGACTGACACTGGGTTTTCAATATACAATTTTGAGTTGCTGCATTTGACGATTTTACAAGGAAATTGAGGAATTTTGAAGAAAACTATAGTCTATGAATTTCTACAACATGGTGGACAGCAGACGTTTGTTGCTCTTCTGGTTCACTATTTAAGGATTTGATGGCATCACTACCTCAAAAGAGTTGAAATACAAGGAAAGCTGTAACGTTGAAAACAAACTATGGTATTAAGAACCATAGTAAAATCAAAACACAGTACGACAGCTTTTTCAAGATGCTCAGTCCAAAGAAAGGAGGTAACAGCCATTCTATCCAGTTTAGAGATTCAAGACCATTGCTGACCAACTGCGCAACTCGCAGCTGATTGATACCACCTTGGCTGATACACAACACAAAACTGTCCATGATTAGTAAATTAAAAAAAACTACAATATTTTAATCGAATGTTTACGATAATTTTGGACAATTCCAAATTTTTAGCTTCAGATTGTCGGGATCTTTACTCCTTCTGAAAATTCAAAGTAATAATACCCATTTGCTAGTCTAGCCTACTTTTGCCACCCCCTGAAAATGTTACTGAGACTTTACGATTTTGTTCCTCAAATATCAAATTTCTTTCTTTAGATCTTGGTTAAGAAGTCATCTGCAGATATCCTAAAGACAATAGATTCTTTCAGTAAACACGTAAGTTTGAAACTTTATCATCGGTTTCTTTTGCGTTTGTGCAATGATTCTTTAGTTGAAAAACTTATTTTAGGAAGCATAAACGTCGACTTGTTGCCAACATTTCCCGTAAAAGATGCATCAGCAACGGTCCATATAACTTCGCAAATGGCTTGGTGGATAGCAGTTATCCACGCTCCGTTGGAGGCATGGGTAACTGATTAATTAAATAAATCTTGAAAATAGTTTTTTATTATCAGTTAAAAGAGGAAATTCAAAAAGTACAGCAGCTGCTGTGTCTATCATGAGCACCATGAAAGGCACTTACAAATTACCATACATTCGGAAGAAAAACCTGTAAAGAAATAGTTGATTTCTGTCTCACATAACATGTCAAGCAACGACGTTAGCGAATAAGAAACAATGTACAATTTTGAAAGAAACCAAGTGGAGGGCAATGATCAGATGGCCCCAGCACCGAAATAAACAACCAATAACCTCCGCCATCTGTGTAACCCCAACTGGGATAGCACGTCGAACCAATGGGCTGCAGCCGCCCATTCGCACAGGAGGCATTCCATCCACCAATTACCCCACACGTGCACTCTTAACATGGCATAATTTTCACTTACTCATGCTGTTCTGCTCAATCCGTTCTCCTAGTAATGCAGCTCCGAATGGTAAGCCGTCCTGTTGTAATCACAGAACTCTGCACACGGCTACAACAGCAGCACCTGCAACATACCTTTTAACTATTCTACAAAAGAGACTGGATCGAGCGATATTATTCTACATTTTTATACGCGAGGTTCGATTGAGTGGTGGTAGGTCTTCTATCAGTATTGTGCACATTCGAAAATTCTATAAAATCCATTGAAATATCGTTCGATCTAGATTCTTTTTTAGAATAGCTGAAAGGTCTTTTGTGCATTTTCTGTTTTGAATAATTTGAACATAGATTTAGGTGGTAAAGAAGCTTATTGGTGGGCGCGTCAGCCTTCTATACAGAAAGTCGCAAGTTCGAATCGGGTTACTGTCACCCGAGAAGTACCAGCCTTTGTCCTAAGAATTTCATTTCATTTCAAATCAATATTTGAAGTTGGTATTTACAGTAGTATCAAGCTGACACTAATTCAAACCAACTATTTACAAAATATAATATATACAAAAATAGAAAAAATACCGGGTGAGTCAAAAAAAAACGCCCGGCGTTTGGAAGGCTACTGCTCCCTGACTATATAAGCAACGATGGTTTGCAATATCTGATTAAATAGATAACATGTTCAATTATTTTTAGAAATTTTCTTGACAAAAATCGGTCACTCCGTTCAGATTCTGTAGGCAATTTTCTAAAATGAATCCGTTTGAGAAACCTTAAAAGACGTGCTAAAATTACAAGCAAAATATCCCAATGTGGTTACCTCACAACGATGACATTCAGCACGCTTTAGCGCGTGCTTTTGTTTTGGTGGAGTGAAAAGTCTTCCCCCTAGTGTGAATAACTTATTCAGGGGGATTCCATTCTCCCATGAGGACAAAATACATAAGCACATCCAGGAGTCATTATTGCTAGGAAGGAGAACAAAGGGAAATTTTGCTTGCTGTTTTCGCTTGTTTTTGCAGGTTTTCGAAAGGGGCTTTCTGCAGAAAATCTCCTATTTCGACGGGAAGGAATAAGCGATTAAAGCCGGGTAAATTACTGAACATAATTTGACATTTCGGGGATAAAACAAGACGGTTTTGAACATCATTGCTTTCATATTCAGGGATCAGGATTTTTTCAAACGCCGCGCGTTTTTATTGACTCACCCGGTAGTATTTATAATCAGTGACATATTTTACAAGTGTATCTATCTGCTGTCCAATCTTTGATCCTCGTTTTAAAATGTGACAGAGTTGGTACTTGTTTGATACTGTCATCAAGAGTGTTCCATAGGAAACTACCTCGAAAAGACAGTGAATCGAGTACAAAGCCAAGTGTCTTAATTCTTGGCAGCTTACACAAGTTTTGTATTCTTAGATTGTACATTATGGGTTTCTTTTCATGAAATTCCCATACAATTGAAGGGTTCAAGTGATTCATGGACTTGTAGATTTCTGTCATCAGTTTCTGCAAATTCTTTATATGCATGGTATTGCTGCCACTTCGAGCGAGCAATGTTTCAAATGAAGATTCGTAGTCTTCATAGAGGATCCGAAGCGCACGTTTATGAGTGCGGTCAATTTCTTTATTTGCACCTTTATTGCAGAATAGCCATATCAAAGGGCAATAATTGAAGTTCGACAAAATTACCCCATTACAAACTGTTAATGCCTGCTCTCGAGAGATATAATTATTCAGCCTAGCAAATGCACTGACCTTTTTGTTGACTTTGGAACATAACGTTTCAATGTGTTTGTTAAACGTTAATTTGCTGTCAATTTCCACTCCTAGAAGTTTAACGTGACCTGCTGTAGGTATTTTGTTTTCCTCGATGTTAAGACGAAGTCTTTTTTCCCCTTGCAAACCAAGGAACATTAGCTGGAATTTTTTAGGGTTAGCAACCATTCCATTGCTTTTAAACCATTCGAGTAATTTACTTAGATCATTCTCCAAGTTGGTCACTATTTCTTGTAGATCATGTCCACATGAGTATAAGGTGTTATCATCTGCAAAATTGCATATCTCAGAGCCTAGGTTAATGAGACAGAGGTC
The DNA here is from genome assembly GCA_964020215.1 of Aurelia sp. 3 sensu Dawson et al. (2005). NCBI lineage: Eukaryota > Metazoa > Cnidaria > Scyphozoa > Semaeostomeae > Ulmaridae > Aurelia > Aurelia sp. 3 sensu Dawson et al. (2005). The sequence continues at coordinate 2,770,522 of OZ026583.1, read as the reverse complement.
ATTAATAAAGATATTAAAGAGCAAGGGGCATAGGACCGATCCTTGTGGGACCCCAATTTTGATTTCTTTTGCTGTACTTCTATGTGAACCAATTTTTACCCTTTGAAGACGGCTACCCAGGTAGCTGTACATCAAGCGAAGGCTATTTACATCTAGTCCATAAGCTTCCAATTTTGCAATAAGGAGGTCATGAGGCAGACAATCATATGCCTTGGATAAGTCCATTAGAATTTCTATACACTTGTCTCCTCTTGAAAAGCTTTGGGATGATGTGCCAGTAGAGATTGTCTGCTTGACCTTAGCGATGGGCCTCCTTTGGACGCTTCGAAATATGCCACGAAAAGATCTGAAAGTTCATCCAGCCAAAATTCGACTCTCGTGCCAAATAGATAGAGGTGTTTTGTATCAATGAAAAACAAATTTGTGTCTGTAAGATCTGTCGTAGAATTCTCTTTCTTTTTAGAAATCTGTTAGGCTTTGAATGTTCGATGGATTTACCTGCTTGTTTGGAATAGAAGGCGATTGTAGGAAAATTTTCTTGATCTTGTAGACATGGTCACAATGCGGACATCACTGGACATCGCAATTGCTTTAAACACATTCAGATCAACAGTGCGGCATTTTTGACTCAGCTCACAATTCTTTAAGAGACTCGAATAGCGTTATTCTCTTTGGCCTACAGGTTCCGGCTGTCGATAGCCTTATCTGCATTGTGCAACCTAAAGGCCTTTTGAGGTCAATATTTTGGTTTAGATACGTTTTAAGTCGTTAAGTGGCTAGCCGACAAAGCTGGAGAAACCCAAAGAGGCGGACATAATGGTTTGGCTTGAATTATTGTTCGGATCTTTTTATTCAAAATCAACAGTTGAATTATTCATCAAAAACGTGAGCATGAAAGTTGTTTTACTCCGCCTTGGGTATGTATATTGTAGGATGCGTTTGCGTCATAAGAAGCTCGTTGCATGGAACTATAGAAGCGCAGCTTTAGAAATCCAATCTACCGGATGAGTCAAAAAAAAAAGACGCCCGGCGTTTGAAACATTTTAGTCCCTGACTATCATAGTAATGATATTGAAAACTGTCTTGTTTTATTCCCGGTACGTCCAATTAGGCTTTGTAATTTACCCGGCTTTGATCGGCCATTCCTTCCTGTTGAAATGGGAGATTTTCTGCAGAAAGCCCCTTTCGAAAACCTGGAAAAACGAGTGAAAACACCGAGCAAGATTCTCCTAAATTTTGCCATTTTCCTTATCAAATTTTCTTTAAGCTGTGTGTTAGGAAACGTATCTCTAGCAAGCGCACAAACTGACGAACAGCTATTGAGCCAGACAAAGAAGCAAGTAAAATTTCAAAACATTGTAAGTTTTATGAAAACTATAATTCCTAAGGCTGATCCAGACTTTCTGTGAAAACTTGACGCTTTAACAAGGGGGAGTTGTCAGAGCATGTGGTGGGTACATCAGGATCTTTGTTGTTTTTTTAAAATTATTTTTCAAATTTCGCCAGTGCTTTTAATAATAAAAGTCTCAAATTATTCTAGGTAGTCGTTTCAAATCCTGCTGAGCAAAATCCATTTGTGGTTTTAAAGTGAATTTCAGTTGTGAAAGCAAACGAATTTATTTTCGTGACTTTCGATTTTGTTGTTTTGTGAAGGGGATTCTAAAAATGCTGTTACCTTGGCAGCAACTGGTAGATTTGCTCTGCGGTCAGTGTGCCACCTGGTGACTCTCGAGTCATGTTATTCCTGTAGTTTGGTAGCCTACTGGATTTTGTCTCATGGCTTGCTGAGCCATGCTCACAGCAAACTGGTTTTGACCTCTTGGTTGTACTATCGCTGACCCTAAATATTTCCTTGTTGACGAGCTGAAATGCCTTGGCCATTGGAATCCTTTCTAGCGAAGATTGTGAAAATAGCTCAGAGCATGTAAAATTGCGCCATTAAAAAGAATTAAAAATTTGCTATAAAGAGAAAAAATTTAGAGGAAGATAAACGGAGAGCTAATTACATGTGTACAGAGTAATGAGAAGAAAAACAAACTAAGATCTAGAATAAAATCAATCGTAAAAACACCCCCAGTTTAAAATGGCAGGGATAGCATTAAAAGGTCAGCGTGACCTTGTTTCCATAATGGTCCCCCAGTGGTGTTATTGAAAGAAAAGTTTCTTGAAAAAGAGAAAGAAAAGTGCAAAAAACGTAATCCACATCATTGTAGAGAGTAATGCTCGAATCTTGTTTTTATTTGCAAAATTTTGAAAATTTAGTAATAATCATAAGGGTTGTCTTCTCGCTTTTGGAGCTCTTTAAAGAAATTGTCCTTAATCTTATGTTTGAAATTGTTTATGCTCACCGCTGACTTTAGGCCTGAGTGTAGGTTGTCCCAGATTTTGGGTCCTAGGTAGGAGAGACCGTTTTGCCCCTTGTTACTTTTTCTAAACGGTTGGTTTAATTTGTTTTTTGATCTTCGAGTACTCCGGCTCTGGCCAACTGGTAAGAACATTTCTGACATATAGGATATTAAAAAATTTGAAAACGCTTGTAGCTGTACATTGTTCAAATCTCTCTTTTGTAGGGAGCCAATTTATATTTTTAAATTCTCTAACTCCCATATGTGCTCTGTTATTTAGGTTTAAACAGAATCTGATACATTTATTTTGGGCAGTTTGAATTTTCTTGGTTAATCTTTTATTAATCAAAGGAAACCACGCACTACATGCATAGTCATTTTTTATTTCATTTGAGCCGTTTTTTATTTCATTTCATGTTGTTGATTACTTCCATAGGATTCAATACAGTCAGTAGATGTAGATATTCTGATTTTCGATGTGCCCTGCTTAAAATATAACTAAGCTAATTACGTGGATATGAATTACAAATGAACTTGAAGATCCAGTATAAAAGAAAAGAAACACATGTAAATAGAAAGGGACTCGGAAATCAAACGTATGTGCTGAACGTTGATTTAGAATATCAACCTCCTTGATTTTTCAAAAAAGGTTTTAGTCTAGTTTTGAAAGTAAATAGCGAAGAAGCAATTTTGATTTCATAGCTCACCTAGGCCTAGTTGCAAACAGTAACTCCTCGATACGAAAAGCCTTAAAAATGCTAAGTCGGAAAGTTTTGGCATCTTGCATGGTTGCATTCTCGCTAGCAGAAAGGTTTTTTTCTTGCATGCATCTTTCTGGAGACGAGCAGAAATAGTGCGTAGCCATTACTCGATAAGAGATGTTTTATTCCCATACTGTGCAGGCGTTCTTTCCACAGTACTGAATATCTTTGTTTCATAAACTGTGTCGTCATGCCAAGTGAATGAATTTATACTTCGTTCCTTGTTTATCAGCTTATTTTTAAAGATGTCTGATACTGATATTAATTTTTAAGCTTCTTGACATATCCGGATAACGTTGTGTTAAAAACTAGTCTATAGCACGTAAAATTGACCACGCACTTTTCATTTAATAAATCTTGGGAGCTGAACATAGATTTCTGGTCGTGGAGGTAACTTTATGATAAATAATGCAATTCTGATCAGTTTGTTCCAGGGCCATGATGAAAGCTTTATGATCAATATTGTGTCGCAATAGGAGTGTTTGCATAAATATCTAAGCTTGAATACTGAGGGTCTGATTGCATGAGTAGGGCTGGCTGGCCCTGCTAACAGGTTGCTAACGGGATGAATTGTTGCATGCGATCAAATCACATGTTATAATTCACACCAGGGCTTCAAAGTAGTTCTGGGGGAAAAATGAAGCCCTTGGCAATGTGGCTGCTTAGTGCATGCGCAGTTGAAACTTTGGGAAGTTTGTCCTGTTTCCAACCATGCGGATGACGTCGTCTCGCATGTATCTACAGTGGAACGTAGGGTTAGGATTAGTGACACCTCTTAATGGACACCTGAACAACGGAGAAATATTTTCCTCTCAGAATGCAGTATGACACCTCTTGGTTGCCTTAAGGTTGCACCTCAATACAGCGGACACCTCTTGCAACGGACAGTAAAATTGCTCCCGCAAGTGTCCGTTGTGTGGAGGTATTTGAAGAAAATATGTGTCCGTTATATGGAAGTATTTGTGGGCAAATACAAGACATAAGAGACAAAAAAATATGAATACAACTACCAGAGACATTTTGCTGCATTTCAACGATTGATAATTAAGTCTACAATCGTTTCGTATTTTGGACAAAGCAGATTGTTTCCGCTGTGTAATCATTTTGTTCACAGGTATTCCTAAATCAGGTATTCCAAAAAGAATCCTGCTTAAATTCCTTTGATATCTCATCTCGTTTTCAACTTATCCACTGATATTAAGTTTTAGATGATGATATAATTTTGTTTGCAAAAATTACCAGGATTATACATTGATATATAGCTGTATCTGATCTTTGAAAGGTTACAGTTGTAGGAGACATTTAAGTTTAGCTGAATAAATGTAATAGAAATTGTCTCTTGGACTGATATGATTTTCAGAAAGGCATGTCAATTGAAGAAAATTTCTTTGAGCCAATTTGCCCTTGGAAACAGAGTCAGCCTTGTACATTTCCTTTACTTTTTGCGAACAAAATGACGTCATTAGCTAATCATGCAAAATAGTGGATAACTCGAGAATGAAATATAGTATCACAAAATGACATTCTTTATCATTCAAAAGTGCTATTCATTTTCATCAATAAAAATTTTCCCGTCAGATCACCTTTAAGTCAAGGATGTTTTCGAGATGACCAAAAAGATAATGCCGGATAATCGCGTTTCAGATCTATTATATTTCGCATGTTGACGAAGGGATCTCACCTAAAGCCATCCACCTAAGAGACTAGGGCAGCCCTGCTCATGCAATCAGGCCCTGGCAGAGCAGAAACTGCGCACGCATGCGCAAAATTTCGTGACTTTGAGTCCCCCTAGCTCCCTGCAACAGATCCCAAAATTCGGCAACACTTGATATTTTGTTCCTTGGGCGTTAAATTCTTGATTTATCGTTTCAAAACGCTTATCTATCCAAACACTTCCTTATCTCAGATGGCTCGATGATGTCATTTTACACAGTTTCTGCTTTGTCTCAGGCCCTAGCATTAGGTTATATTTTTATTGATAGAGTACCGCAACAAGCGTCATTTGAGTGGCCTCTGCAATCGCACAAAAGTGCTCTTTTGCTCATTTGATGCAAACTTGCAAAGCTTGATAGCAATCTTTCTTTTATCAATTCATCCAGTTTTTAACTCGGAGCCATGAATTTTTTCTTTCATAGGTTTCACAAGCTTACACCAGAGTAAATGAAAATATTATTTCAAAGAAGAAAACGAGCATATGTGCTGAATTAGGTAAGTCTTAGAAATTATTTTTCTGTTTTTTTCAAGGCAACTACGTTCGGCAGTAGGATCCATGATCGTACTCTCCAAAGCATACTCAAAATCTAGATAGTCAGTCCTAGAGCTAAGGTTAGAATTAGTATATTTTGATGAGACGACACACAGCACGATTGGAATATGTTAGACTAGCCCCAAGTCTATTTCTTCATTTGTAATAAGTCTAACTGAAGGTTCCCTTTCCCAATATTTTTGACGAAATAAACTTAGGCCAAGTTTAGGAAAATGTAGACTCAGTTGGCACCTCTAACCAATTGACAACAAGAAGTTTGATATTTTCTTTCTTTTTTGCCAAGCTCATGCTTTATCGTTTGGAAAGTCTTATTAACTGTAGATATTTCTAAGGATTTTTTTTATGTCAGAAGCAGTTGATGATGTAATTGACTGTCTTGTTTTTCGCCTAACAGGAGGAATATTTGACCAAGACATCAACACAGTATGTAGAAAGATAGGAAATCAGGTGAGATGCAAATTTATGGTTGAATTTAAGCAAAGTTTGTACCTTTTGAAACTGCACAGATCCTCTCTTTCCTTTTGATTGAATGAAAAATCCCAGAAAAGATATATCTTCTGTACTTGCAATAGATTTACCTGGTAAGTGCAAAATGATTCTCTCAACGCAACAAACCGGACAAATCTTCAACTACCTCCTGCTGCAACCTAGTTCAAAATCTTATCAACTGCATCATTCGAATTGAAAATTCGACAGCATTGTTCGTGGCCAAATCTCGCAATCTGGTTCGTACTGGAGGAACTGCGAAGTTTGGGCCTAAATAGGGCCAGGTTTTTCAGAGTAATACTATGAGTCTCTATTGCCCGAATTGCCATCATCAAGTCAAAGAGCACAGGACAACAAGAGACTCATCGTCATAAGTCTACATCAAGTCAAAGAGGACAATGAAACAAAAGACTCAAAGTCATAAGTCTACTGATGACCTACAACCCTGCTACCGGCTCACGATTATTAGCCTTTATTCTAAGCTTGGTGCTGTATTATGATTAATGTGTATTACAGGACGTGTTAAGGCTAGTGTTTATCTGATCTTAGAGAAAGGTTATGAAATCTGGATCTCAGACCTCAATTTTTAACGTGAATTCAATCATGACACGTATTTTGTTGACGGTGTCCATTTAAAGCTATCGTTTTATGAGACATGAGTCTTAATTCGGCTAGCGCGAGTCTTATTTGGAATAGCGAAAAGTAAACTGCTTGAAGTTTGTGGCTGCAGATTAAGATTTGCTGACCGGATGATTATTTCTCAGATCACTTGTTGGAAGGCTGGGTTGTAAGAATATTCAGGATTGAGGATCAGCATCTTACTTAAGAATCTGTTGGGTTGAAAATGTCGCAAGATGTTTGTTTGTTGGTTTCATATGAACCGCTTCATTTTTTGCAGCTATCAAACAGAGTAGATGCAAGATATGGAGCAGTGTTATTGGTGGACAAATCATCTGAAGAATTATACACAAATGTAAGTACTATTTAGTGTTCATTTGTTTTTGCATCATTTAAGATCTTTTGAAGCGAAATTTTGCAGCTCAGCTACAACGATGACATGTTGCAACTACGAGACGTGTTGAATTTTGCATGTCAGCTGCTATCTACTGTAAGAGCTCTATTAAGACCCATAATAGCTCTGTTAGGCCCTCCTATAGGGGGGCTGATTTAATTTCGGAGACTCCAGTGGGTGGCGTAAGAGAAAGGGGCTTATAAGAGAGGGCTGATTTCTTCAAAGCTGCAAACTATCTTGGTAGACAATTCACCGACGCCAATTTTAGTGGAATTGTCTGTTCTTGTTGGATGTTGACCAAAATCTGGTTTCCGATACATCGTAGGCTCAGAAACCACTGCAGTTGCGCTTATCAAATATTTTCATTTTTAGGTCTTTGGTCAGTCAGTTTGTAATTCAGAATACCGTTTTGAGGTATGCAAGTCTTTCACTTTTGCTTTCATTGATTCATTTGATTTGATTGGGCATATCTCATGATGATAACTTATTCCATTTCAAATTTTCACAGATTTCGCAACCACTTTGTGTGCTACCTGGTGACTCAAAAGATTTCTCCCAGTTCAAAAAATCGTTGCAGCAAGTTTATTTGCGTTATAATGATCAAAATCTATTTTTCTAATAGATATGCGTTGTATCTTTTTTGGTAGTCCTATGATAAATTCGAAGGATTCAAAAAAATTAATCTTGCCTAACGTCCAGAAAATTGCCTCGAAAATAAATGGGATGTAACCTGTCGGTTTTACTGTTTTCAATAATCTTGTTTAAGAACAATAAGACATCAATATGAATTTCCATATCAGTTGCAATTCATCAGCTTGTTAACCATGCTAATTCTCAAAGGGATTTCGAATAGATTTCAAACTACCTGGAAAGTCTTTTGAATTTGGCAAGAGACTACTACTTTGAAAATTTTCAAAAAAAAAATACAAAGTAGTTCAGTCTTTTAGCTATTAGAGCAATAAATTCTGTACTTATCGCGCAACTACTTTTGCTGCAATTATTTTTCAAACAAGGGGATATTTTTTGAGTCACCCTGTGCTAGGCAGATTATTTTTCAACGATCTACAGACTTTCTAGCCAGTTATCGCTGTCAATGAGGGAAAGGAAGGGAAAAATGTGTTGAGAAGTAATGAAAAAACCAAAACAGCTATACATCTTCTCTCCCATGTTTTCCCCATTGTCTGAAAGTAAATTTATGGATCTGCAGAATTTCTGCTAAGTATTCAATCTATGGATATGTTTCTTGTAACGTATGAATTTCTTTTTCGTTACAGGTATGCAAAAGCTGTCTTTCGTCACAGTATTCAAACCCAGAGGCTGTCTGCATCGACTTTTCCAAGGTAATTCATTTCACTGACGTCTTCACAAGGTCATAAGCCTATTTCATCTGAAGTTTTGTTCGATATATACCGAAACATTAAAATCGTTTCAAGTATTCGTTATGGTGCAAAATTGAAATTCTCTCTGCTAAACCTTTGATTTTCTGTACCATTCAAATCGTACCAGCAGCCTCGGGGGTAACTTCCACATATGGAGCAACGGGTACATGCCGCCCATCAGGATGGGTTTAGAACCTCGAAAATTCTTAAATATGGGTCTCAGAATTTTGTATTTTCCACTAGAAATAGGTAACTTTATGAGTTGCAACGGAAAAGTTGTCGAGTCTAGTATTTACAACGTTGAATTTTTGTTGTTTGAGCCCAGAAACATGGTTTGTTGTAGCTTTACTTTCAATTTGTGCATTTAAAATGAAGTGAAACTTGATTTCTGGTATGTTCAACAGGTTTAGTCTCCCGAAAATCCTTTAAAATGGGTATGGAAATTGACCAAAAATCCTTAAATACGGGCTTTCCCCTAAAATGCTGGGCGGCACGTCCCCGTCATCCCAAGACACTTAAGTTCAAACTTTTAACATCTACGTCATTGTGATCCATAAACCCTGACAGCCTCAAAAGGCGCAATGTCTTGAACAGTGGGGCTCTGGAGGGAGTCAGGAACGGCAGCAATTGTTGCTGTTGTTGGTTGCTCTCTCAGCCAGGGTTTGTATTGTTCGGCATCCGGCGCCTCCGTCGATGACCTTGCATGCCAATATGAAACAGATTCCAGTATCTATCAGTATCGTATCGTATGTGTACCATTTGTAGGTGTTTATTTAGTTGCTGATATAGTTGTATATTTTTATGTGTTGGCCATGGGGTAGACATTGTCTTTTGCTCCTCATAGTATCGTCCTTGTAGTGTTGCATAGAAATTTAAGTATAGTAGAATGTAGCATCTATTGTAATATTTTATATTGATAAAAAAAGACTCGAGTTACCTGCCCGGGACAAGCAGCAAAATTAATTGATGAATTACCCCCTGTGATGATCCCCAAGAAGTCTCGCAATGTACTCCATCATGCTATCTCAGTCATTGAAGTTATAGAAGCGAGGTAATGTACACCTTACGGTTTAAATCGCAGTCTACTTACCTTCTTTTCTAACTATCCTTAGGATTCAGAAATGGAAAAAGACTTCAAGAAATTAGTTGAATATTTCAAATTAGGTAGGTGCAAATTTTCGTTGCTATTCCTTTGCTATCGTCTCGTCTTATTTCTAGGATGCTTATCAAAAAAATTTATGACAAGTGTGACGGCGAACAGTTTCATTTTGCATATTAATCGTTCCTTTCAAGATGACAAGATGAAAAACAACTGTTCTAATATCACAAAAATTTTCTTCATATATAGACAGGGCTCATCCGCTTTCAGGCCCACGCTCTGCTGAGGCTGAGGATGTTTTAATTTCTTTTCCGACCACAAAACTTTTCACTTAGACAATGTATTTTGACAAATTTGATTTCAGAGATATGGAATTTTCTAGATCGATTTTGAATTTTGTTAGATTTATGTTATTACGAGCTACCTGGTTTGAATCACGTTCGGAATTGGCAAGGGATGATTAACGACTTTGATTGTTTTATTCTACGCTGCCACATAAGTGTTTTTTCCTTGATCTAGTTCCTTCGCATAGAGTAGCGAAGGACGCTTTAGCGAAGGATGAAGGGCGAAGGACGTTTCTCCTTTGGGCAGAAGAAGCGACGTGCAACAGTTTCATTGTTTCTAGTCCGTATGACCATAGCCTGTGTGCCGACTATACTGATTCCCTGAAGAGAAGTGAGGTTCCTCCTCCAGTATGGGTTTCTATTGGAGGAGAAACCTCTCTGAAAAGAAACCAGTTGAGTCTGCACGCAGGCTACCTGGTGAGTAAAAAAAGGCCCGGCGTTTGAAACGCTACTGCTCCCAGAGTATATAAGCAATGATATTTTGCAATAGCTGATTGAATAGCTAACATGTTCAATTTTTTTTAGAAATTCTCCTGGCTAAAATCGGTCACTCCGTTCAGATTCTGTAAGCGATTTTCTAAAATGAATCCCTTTTAGAAACCTTAAAAAACGTGCTAAAATTACAAGCAAAACTCCCTTTATGTGTTTATCTCACAGTGATGACTTTCAGCATCCTTTAGCACGTGTTTTCCTGTTGGCGGGTTGAATAGTCTTCCTTCTAGTGTGAATGACTTATTCACGGGGATTCCATTCTCCCATGAGGACAAAATACTTGAAGACATCCAAGAGTCTTTATTGCTAGGAAGGAGAACAAAGGGAGATTTTGCTTGTTGTTTTCACTCGTTTTTGCTGGTTTTCGAAAGGGGCTTTCTGCAGAAAATCTCGTATTTCGACGGGAGCAATGGCCGATTAAAGCCGGGTAAATTACTGAACTTGATGTGACATATCGGGGATAAAACAAGACAGTTTTCAATATCATTGCTTTGATGTTCAGGGAGCAGGATTTTTTCAAATGCCGGGCATTTTTATCGACTCACCCGGTCGTATGATCAAAGTTGCGTAATCAATTCCGTCGGAAATTAGGCTTTGATAGTGGAAACGAAAGAAGGTTGTGGGATAGGAAGGAGGACAAAATTTTGGTGTTTTTGATGAAGTTATTATCTGGTTACTTTTTTCGTCCATTTATCACGCTTTTTGTAATTTGTTTGTTTTTTTTATCGCGGTGGAAACGAGGTCAGCTAATTGCTTTATTGACATTGACTCTGCGTACTTAATCAACAAAATTTGCATTTTGGTGAATAAATGCAAGGCTGCTCTAGGTCTATTTTTTTCATAAATTAGGGTAATGAATATTACTAACAAGTCTATTAATATATATAAAAGCCAGTACTGTTCTCCATTAGATTCGTGCGTAAAATTATTTTTTTCTTCAGTTTAGAAAATTATTTTTTGGCCCATTCTTAAACCGGGTGAGTGTGTCATTGTCTCTTGTGTGTTTGGATAGCATTCAGGGTTTTTAGACCAGTGTAATTAAAACTTTTTTACCGTAGTCTAGATTTAGCCTTGGGATTTAGAGACCGGTCTGGTTTCTTGTAACATACTTGCTTGTCAAGGATCGTTCAGCAAATTTATCGCGCAGCTCTCAGGACATATGTTGTTTCTAATCTTAAACATCAGAACCGACCGGTCAAATTGAAACATATGATCGATGCTAAATGTTGGTCGAATAATGTCATATGCATGATTTTGCAGTGTCTGAAGGGCTGTTATTTTAGTGCTCGATAAGCTCCCCCAAACTACGTCAGCATAACGAAAGTGACTCTCAACAAGCGCTTTGTACACTTGAAAAGCATTTATTGTGAGAGGATGCCCTTAAGGTTCCCTTCATTGCTGCGAAGCCCCCAGCAAAATTTTTCTTAACTGATTCATACTGTTCCTCCCAACCTAAAAGTATCGTCAACTATTACCCCGAGATATGTTATTTTGTCTGCCTGTTATTTTGGCCACCGAGATCTGTTATTTTGTCAACCTGTTTAATATTTACTAGGTTTATGAATAATTGCGGTCTGTCTTGAAGTAAATATCAGATGAAGATACTCGTGATTAGCAATGATAGTATGTGGTGGAGTTTTGCGTTATGGCAAGTCTCACCTGACATGTAGTTTGACTTTGAGACAGACGTTAGGCTGTAGATTCTTGACATTGGCGCTTGTTGCTGATCTTAAAAATCTTTTTTCTTAGACGTCAGTTTAAATTCACTGCTAGTGCTGCCTGTGGTCGAAAACGATGGAGAACTTTTTGCGTTCATTTGTTTGGTAAACAAAGAAGGAAATAAAAGGTAACCTTTTTTGAAGCTTCAACTGAGCCACCGATAGGTATGGTGAATATAACGTAGACTACGGTTCTCACTTGCTTTTATCCTGTTAGTTCCTTTTAAATGCTAGAAAATGGAAATTTTGTCTTGTAAAGTTGCAAAGAAGTTATTGTTTTCTAGACTTTGGTGTAATATATTTTCTTATCTTCTAAGCTATAAGAAACACAGTATTAAGATGTTGTAATCATTTTTTCTAAATAACGTTCTTTGTATCATTTCTGTTAAAAAATTTTTGCTTGCAAAGGAAAGTAATGAAAAATTGCTTAAACATCTTTCATTGAAACTCCTTTACCTTTCATAAGAAAGTTTGCTCACCAGGTCATTCTCGTTGATCTTCGAGTTTCCCGAGCACTTTCCCGAGAACTTTTTATGTCTGCTTGGTACTTGTGTGTTTGCATTTGAGTCTAAATGCACTTACATTTTCATCCATAGTTTTACAGAGACGGATAAATTATTACTAAGTGATGTTGTCAAGCACTGTATTCCTTCACTAAAGAATGGGCTGCTTTGGAAGGAAGAATTGTTACTCAAACGAAGGAATGAGGTAAGTTTGCTGAATAATTTTGATATGTTGTAGAGAGCCATTTGCTATTGGTATTGGATGTAAGCTCCTTTTTGTCATTACGCTTTTAAAGGAAAACCTTTCTTGTTGACCATATGAATTTTTTCAAAACAAGATATGTATTTTGTAAGTAACAGTACTTTTGCTGTTGTAAGGTTAACCCCATATTTGTTCGGGATACTATCAGTGAAGTCTTTCGGATTTCAGAATTTCTTTCGGAAAACCAAGGAAATTTTGCTCATCTTTGTCACTCGTTTTTGCAGGTTTTGTTAGGGCATTTCTGCAGAAAATTTCCCGCGATTGAAGCCGGATGAATTACTGAACCTATCTGACCATATCAGGAATAAAACAAGACAGTTTTCAATATGATTGCTTTAATATTTGGAGACCAGTTGTCCTTCAAACGGGGATTGGTTTTTTCAACTTACCAAGTATATTCACCTCTAACAAAAAGAAATTTGCAATTTCATCGATTCCCCGAGTCGCTGGTCTCCGTATCCCCTTTCCCTATTTTAACAATAGCCAGCTGCTCCAGTGCAAATTCATAATGTGTGATCAACCGAGGATCCCTTAATTCTCAACAGTCTGTTGATTTTACTCCTTTTTATTTCTTTATCATATATACTTTAGTTTGACTTTTTAGATATACTTGTGTTAGGTTATTTTAGGTTTTAGATCTTAAATTATTTTTGGCTAGATATTATCAATTTTGTAAGTTTTTAACACGGCCCCCTGTAAAGCAGTCTGTAATTGGTTGGGCTAGCGTGAAAAGAATTTGAAATGACATGAAATGAAATGTTCAGTTCGGCTTTGTGTGTTCTAACTTTCTAGTGTACCTTTCCGATTCTTGTTGACTTCACTTTGTTCAAATTCTCTCTAATTCATATCTGGATAATTACTTTGTTATTGGACTGTAAAGGGCAGCATAGGCTTCAAATTTTTAAAAAGATAGGTGTAAATTCTGTGACCTATTTTTCTGAAGAGAATGGCCTCAAAGAAACTGTAGCTATTTTACAGTAAATCTGCCATTGGACTTTTGTAAAATCTTTAATATTTTCAGAATTACAGTGCTGAATTCAAGACAATTTTCAAAAAAAAAAATTATAAAACTATCGTAATTTCTAAGCCTGTCTACGAAATAATTTTCAAGAAAACCATAGCTGATGGATGCTTACAATATGGTATCAAGCAAACTCTTTCACTCTTCTGGTTTGCTATTTAGAATATTGACGCCGTCACATCATAAAATGAGCTGAAATATAAAATAGGCTGTAATTTCGACGAATTTTCAAGATTCCTAAAAAGTCCAACGGTAGAATTGTAAAAAAGTGGCTAAAGTTTTTTTTCAAGTCATTCACTTTTAAGAAATAGGTCATTGAATTTTACACCCGCCTTTTTACATCGATTTAAAGATTTGAAACCTATGCTACAAAGGGCTTGTTTTTCCTTGCTAATTGTTGATAATGGTTCTTGTCAAAGCCGTCATATCAGTAAGTATTGCTTATTCTTATAGCATTAACTGGGTAAAAAATGTTTAATGTAAGAAAATGTGTATTGGAATAGTCATCCTTGTTCTCCAGTTTATATAGACCATTTGATGAAAGCAAGGTGAAACCCTCCTGATTGACATTTATGTCGAAATGCTTATTTTGTAGTGCCTGCTGTCTGTGACGAAGAATCTTTTCACTCATTTAGGTAAGCTACTTGATTAGAATCAGCACATGGATTCAAGAATCGAGAAATTTCGGAATCACCAGGGCACCGCACCCATTAAGGTTTCCTGTTAAGTTTTTGGGCTATAAAAATTCCTTTTCTTCAATATGTTATTTTGTCACTAACAGAAGTATTTTAAAGTCATTAAAATCAAACTAGCCTGCGTGCAAACTCTACAGTCAGTGCGTAGGAGCTAAAAAGAGAAGAAAGCTCCAACCAAACTGGTCTTGCACTGTTTTTGTAGCACGAAAGAGATTCTAATAGATCCTCGATGTGCACTGTCATGATGGAGTGATACAACTTAGCCTTGAGATGTGTACCGTAAAATTTGACTTTCATGAAAAGTAAGGCATTTCTTTTTCCACTGACTAGTGCTATCCTAGTATCCAGTAGTAATAACTAAGGTGCAAGAACGTTTTCTTCGTTCAGCCAGCTAGTTTTTCCATTAATGGTGCTCTTTTTTTCGCCATTTTGTCAATAATTATCAGAACGTACCTAATTAGAGATCGAAGAACTCTTAAATGGAAGAGCCGTTGAACTCATTTCATCTCGTTTTTTGTCTTCAGACGACCTAGACACCATACTGCGGAAAATTATGGAAGAAGCACGAAACATGACGAATGCAGAAAGGTTGGTAAAAATTCAGACTAAATCATGACTGGCATTTTATTCATTAGAACTGTTTCCGTTACCTTTCCGACAGAGCCAGAAAACTACCAAATTCGCTACAACAATGAGTCAGAAATTATTGTAGACGTTTGAAAGCCTGTAGCTTCTAAATGCTTTGGTTAGCAAGCATATCAACTAAGATATAAAATTTAATTTGTCCAAATTGGTTGCATTGCTCTTAAATTACAAGTGATTCATAAAACTGTTTCACCTCCATATTCTTGAAAAGGGACCAGAGATGTGCTTAACTTGGTTCCAGTCATGAACACGTTATACTTGGTACACTTGGTGGACTCAGACTTTTCGTTTGACCGACTCCGAAATTCTGAAAGCGCTAGGTCTGGTAGGTTTGTAAGGTGTTCTGAACCGTCATCTCCAACAGAATATAAGCAGAGGGTTTTGCAGACTTCGAGGGATTCTTTTCCTTATTAGCAGACCTAGACTTATGACCTGGATTCCCTTGTTTCCCGTGCTCTTTGCCTTGATGATGGTGCTGCGGTCAACAGAGACACATAACATTACTCTGGAAATTGAGACCCTGTTTAGGCCCAAACTCTGAGCTTCCTAGAGTACCAATCAGGTTGCAAAGTTTTTGAACTACGGTAAATATTTCGATTCGATAGAAGAGTTGGGAACATTTGGATGAGATTTGAGATTGGAGGCCATGATTCGAGATTCGAGGCCATGATTCAATCATCATTCGAGTGATAAATGCAGAAGAAAGGGTAGACTTTTCGCTGTTTCATTGTGAGTCTTTGTTGAACCAGGTTTGCTTCATAAGTCTATAGCAAACCAGGTGGTAGATCCAAAACCTTTACGTTTCAAGAGTTTTGTATTTGATTGGGAAATATATTTCCGTTTCTGAAGTTTTTTCTATCGAATCTAAAAACTACGAGTAATACAAGTAATCACTGAAGTTCCTTAGAACTCCAGAATTTGGTTGGTATTGATTTTCCCCGTCAAACCCTCCCATCAAATCCTTGATCAAGTTTGCTAACAATTTAGGTCAACGGCAATAAAATCAAGTTCAGTTTGCCTACATATTTCTTTCTTAGGTGTTCATTGTTTTTGGTTGACAATGACGGCGAAGAATTAGTCGCAAAAGTTTTCGATGGTGTGACCAAAAACGATGATGAAGTAAGATTTCAAGAGTTCTTTATATTTCTGCTTATCCATCTGTATGTATGGGTGGGGGGGGGGGAGCTGATAATATCTGCTATTCTGTATCAGATTCAACTTGATTATTGGTAATCACGTTATGTTGTTGTTGGCGACCCCTTGTCGTGTAGCCTGCGCACACACACGACTTACAACGCGGAAGAGATTTTGGTTGAGTTGAAATTTTTGGTTTGACTCCATTTATTGTCATGACGTTCATGTTTGGTGTGGAAGAGGCTTAAACGCCGTCCTTCTGCACTGGTCTGGTTGCAAAGTTCTAGCTATGTACCACTGCACCACACTACCTTGGATATAATTCTCGTGACTGACCAGTTCATGTGTTGTAAGGAAAAAGAACAGAATGGCGCTCTGAAATGAACCGCTCTGAAAATACAAAGCAAACAAGCTTCCTAGTACTGTACATCACAAAGTGTTCTTTATTGCTCAGTAGAAACCTTGGAATGTAGTAGGAAGACCTTTAACAAGTTTTTTTAGGTTTTCCTTTTTTAAAATTTGAAGTAATCTTGAAATTGTTTCACAGGAGAACGAACTTCGTATACCTCTATCGCATGGAATTGCTGGACATGTTGCCACCACAGGTATGAATTTCCTATATTTTATTGCAGCTCCTAAAATTGGCACTACCAAAGTTATATTGCTATGTAAAAGGTGTTTCAATTTTCGCTTTGTGGACAACCACAGCATTTATCGTACACAGTATCGGTAAAAGTTATCGGTAGTTATCGGTAGTTATCGGTACAGTATCGGCTTATTGCAATAGACAATTACGCTAAAGATGGCGGCAAGGAACTTTTTACCAAGATGGACTCCGTTCTTTAATCGAATTCCTATGGAATCGTTAAAGATTCGTAATTCAAGCGCAGTGCATCTTGTTAAGAAGTTCCTCGCGGCCATCTTTAGCGTAGTCGTCTATTTGAGATGTGTCCCAGAATTTCGTGTAACTGGAGATTCCAACAACAGCATTGAAACCCTAAGTAGACCGCTCATTGATTGTAAAGCTGGATAGGAAGAACATTCATAACATGCGAATGTGAACTATGGTCTTCAAGTCCCTGCATGAAGTGGCTCCATCCTACCTGTGTAACCACTTCACCTGAAACTCACACTGTTCCAAGAATATTGTGGGCAAAACAGGGGCAGATTTTAAACTGCCCAGGAAAAAGCCAAGTAATAGATCTTTCAGCTATTCTGGGAAGGAATCTGAATTGAACGATACTCTAAGCATTTTGACAATTTTCGAATGTACGCAATGATGATGGAAGTTTCAACGCCACACAGTCGAATTTCTCGTATAAAAATGTATCAAAATATTGTTCGAGCCAGGATATTGTGTAGAATAGATAAAAGATCTATTGACAAAACTGTTTTTCATGTATAGGAGAAAGTTTGTGGAATGGCCGTCACCTTATAATAAGCAGGCATCATTCCTACATGGTTCAAACAGTCTATTTAGTGTTTAGTTTTTCTTTCATTGTAATCTTTGAGAATTTTCTAGCAGCTCATGTCAAATGATTTCATAGCAGCGATTTCCCTCAATCTCTTTCCTTTCTTCGTTTCTTTAAGGTTTTTGGTTTTGTTTTTTTCCTTGTTTTTTGTTGTTTTATTTTTTGTTGGCTTTCTTTTTGAAATCATGCTGTGATTTGTACGACCCAACTGCAATGGGAGCAAGGTAACCGCACGTCTATTCCTGCTGTGGATGGGAGCAGTAATGCCTTACAGATTTATTTGATAAAAAGGAATTTTATCTGGTTTTTAGCATTATAACTTTCAATATATGGTATTTGATTTGATTTGACTTTTAGGATTCTATTTGACCCCTTCGCCAGTTTGCCTGCACACATAAGCAACGAACAAGTGTACAGGCAAACTGGCGAAGATGTCTTATCCCTGGAAATACTACGAAATAGATGGAAATTATTTGGACATGTTTTAAGATCACACCCAGAAACACCGGCCCAAAAAGCAATGAATTACTATTTTGAAAAATCAAATGCAAAGAAGTTTCGCGGAAGACCAGTAATTACATTGCCAGTTTCATTACACAACGACATAATTATTCTAAAGAAACATAACACGTTCAAAAATAGATACAGCAGCATAACCCAGCTCAAATCGATACACGATCTCAAAAGCTTAAGAACACTAGTGCAAGAGAGACAAACTTGGACAGCACTAGTTAACGACATTTATGTAGCTGCTAAAGCAGAAAAGAACTAATTATAGTTTTTTTATGCGGATATAGCTATTATATATATTTGACCCCAATTAGGACAGAATTGCCGTAATCAGGTGAAAATTCACATACTAAGTATCAAACCTCAAATTACTGTCCATTGCAGAGGTTTCGTATCATTTCACATTTTGCATCGCAAAGGATACTGCGTAGCGTAATTACTGCGAAGGAAGGGAACCTCTGCTTAGGAGAGTAATTTCAAATGCTTAAACAGAGAGCTTTTCGTTGCAGGAGAAATGCTCAACATTCCAGATGCATATTCACATCCGCTTTTTTATCGAGAAGTCGACAATCAAACTGGATTCAAAACCAAGTACGAACTTTTAGCCGGTTACGCTGAATGATTGAGTTGCACTTATGCAATGTTAAGATTTTTTTGTCAATATTCGTGTCATTCAATACGCCACTTCAATTAATTCTTGATTTTGAATGATTTCCAAGACGAGGCTGTTGATTTAAGTGGTGTGTGGCAGCTGTACTTTTTCAACGAGAGCAGAAACGCATTCCCAAAAATATTATTTTCAATGCAATTGCGACAAAACATCATCAGAAAGTGCTTCCCAGAAACAGACAGATTTTGGCTTTTCAATCATTGTTTCTTCTGCGAAATGATTTATGTCCAAATTATCAATGTCTTTGTTATCGTTTGTCCACTTAATAATTCATGCTGTCTTTTACACTTATTGAAGTGAAATGTACACCTTATGTTCGTTCATGTCTGTAGCCGTGCAGATCTGTCAAACCCCTGTCAAATCAACTTCAAACATCATGGTCTGTCTCGAATAAGATGTCACGTAAAGACGCCTGCGAATGATCATAACTGAATAGGACTGTCAGATGCTCTGCAAAGTAGCATGAGCTTTAATCACTGTTATGCACATTCGAAAATTCTACAGAATATAGCAAAGCAGTAGATTGATTCCATGAGTCTCTGTTGTTCGTATTAAATTGGATGATGTTGATGGCTTCAAACTGAAATTCTAGTTAAGGCCAAGTCCACCGCGCAAACAATAAGATCGCTGCTGTCTTAATATGGTCAACCCACGTGCCCGTTCTTAGCATTTGATTGGCTGTTAAGTTCAAAGTTCGACTTTTTTAAGCAAAGCTACATGCGAAGCGACGTTTTTCATTTTTCATCTTTTGACTTTCGTAAGATTTTAGTGCCTGTTTAGAAACTGTTAGATCATGGGTCCTTGCATAAGTGCAAATAGAAACATCAGATTGAAAACGTTGAACGAACACAAGGAATCACGTCGTCAGTCTAGCAAACAGCGTTCGCTACTGATTCTTTTAACAATAGCTAAAAGGTTTATTGTTGTGTCAGTTGTTTTGCGTTATCGCAAATCTCACGTGATGCCTTATCTTAAACAGACTGTAATTGCATGGTCTTGTTATATGAGTGATAAAAATACGGTTATGTGTTCGTTTACGCTTTAGTTGTTTTGACTGTGTAATATTTCGTACCATTTGAGAAATGAATTTCAAACATGAACAGCAAGGAGTAAAATAGTACTCAATGTTTTGTACCAATATTCTTTTTGCAATATTCAAGCTATTTTTAAAATTCACCTTGTTTTCATTTTAGAAATATTCTTTGTTTCCCAATCAAAGATGACAACGGTAAATATGAATCCGATTTATACTCAGTTCAGTTCAGCGCATTCATTTTTTAAATTCCACTACATACAAACACTCTCTAAATTAAAAACTTACAACAATAAATGACTACATATAAATTAATAAGACAATAGCACACATAGAGGGATAAAGATACACAACACCAGAGGATTTGTATGAAGGGGAATTCTTAAGGAGGAACTCTCTCAATAGCTAAGCTAATCGAGGAGAGAGCACCCCCTAAACTTTCATTATGATTAAGTTTTGGGACAGTAAAGACCTGCCATTGACATCGTAGAAGTTAGCAAATAAACGTGACTTTAACGGTTGGTCCTGATCACTGAATAATCCCCATCTTTAAAGGGACTGGACACCGTAACTGTAAATCAACCAGTAATCTCGATAATATATATCGTTTGGGAACGTTCCCATTATTTTCCACACAAATTTTGGTGGTCGGGGTGAGTCCACAATAAAATTATGGTTAGAAGTCCACCGACATCACTGTAATCTTACGACATGTGACTGTTTCTTTTTTTTGTGAATTTTAAGAATCCATCTTCAAAATCATACACCATTGAGATATAGTGGAAAATCTATGAGATATGATCTACCAAAAACTGCAAGCACCATCGTTTCGAGCTAAGTTTGTTTACATTGTACATGATCCAGCCCCTTTAAGTTTGTTTACATTGTACATGATCCAGCCCCTTTAAAGACAAATGACGGAGATATAAGGCAACTTAAATCAAGGGGCCTGGGCAATCTAAATATAGTCTATTGTATTCCATTGTATTTGATGATCTGGAGAGATTATCAAAAAAATTGGACAAATGATGGCAGGCGCCTATCTTTTGTTCTATTTTTAAAATAGACACTATATATCCGTCGTTTGTCCTTAAGTTTGCTTACATTGTACATGATCAAGCCCCATTAAGTTTGTTTACATTGTACATGATCCAGCCCCTTTAAGTTTGTTTACATTGTACATGATCCAGCCCCTTTAAGTTTGTTTAATTTGTACATGATCCAGCCCCTTTAAATTTGTTTACATTGTACATGATCCAGCCCCTTTAAGTTTGTTTACATTGTACATGATCCAGCCCCTTTAAGAGTTTCAGATCAAAAGTTCAGGGTAACTTTCTTCTAAACTTTGTGAGTACGTTTACGGGAGTTAGGGTCAGGGTTTTTGTCAAAGTAGACTTATTTACTTCTTATATGATTTGTAAAATTAAATTTTTTGCCGCATAAGGTAAATGTAGACAACCTAGGCGCTTTTCTGTTGGTCCTTTTTAAAAATCGGATCTTTCCTGTTTTACCAGTCCTATCTTGTTGTAAAAGGCACCCAGAAAGATGAATCGTTTGTAGTGTAGTTGTATGCTAGATCACTATCGCCCTTATCAGACCACTTTTCAGAAAACTAAGATTTTCGGAGAGGTCAAAGAAGTTCTGGAAGAGAACTCACCTTGAATAGGCTTCTCAACTCTTGCTACAAACCTCAAAGTGAGAGTTGTTCCATCCATTTCCTTGTTGGCATGCTGGAACCACACAAATACGGACAGGTCTGAAACGCATAAATTAGGCCGTATCGCCCTTATCAGACCACCGCAGAAGAACGATGAATTTAGCACATCAAAATCTTTTCAAGGCCGTTGACAGTTCAACAAAGTAGTTTTTACTCTCTCAGAAATCCAGAAACTTACATGACCAATTCTAATTTGATTGAAACTGATTTCAAAATATTGTTAATTTCACTCCCGCTCTTATCTTGACTTCAGTCAACTCTAACCGTACGATGTGTCAAAAGTCTGCAAAACTAAAGGGTTTCACGTGGTGGACGCACCTGGGCGGCATAATGTCAGTTGCAGTGCTCTTCCAAAAGTAGCCTTTGGTCTCGCAATTTATGTGCGATTCTCGAAATTTCTTTGGATATGAAACGAGAAGAGTTGGAGGAAACATTCATGAAGACTATTCTGTGTTAACTGAAAGAGATTTCGAGAAACGACACAAAATAGACAAGGGGTGTGTGGAAACATCAGAGAGGAAATGTGAATTGTACTCACACCCTTGTGGCAGGTAGATCAACTTCAAAACTTTATTGCAAGTCTTCTGAGCAAAACAAAACAGCGAAAATGAAGAAATATCAAAGAGATGACATCAGCAAGCAACTTTCGCGCGCTTTCTGGATTAGCTAGGCCCAAGCTCCCTTTTAACTGTAACATTTTATTCAAGGCCATTGCACAACACAGAATCGATGGTGGTCTGATAGGGGCGATATTACTCCAGTTTAACGTTGCGCGTCTTTCTTTTTGGCCATGGGGTAGTCATTGTCTTTCGCTCCCCATGGTATCGTACCTGTAGTATTGTATAATAATTAGAGTAGGTATAGTTAGATGTAATGATATATTGTAAATATCTATAATTGAATAAAAGAAAACAAAGATGACATCCAAAAATTATTGATTAAAATGGAAATCTTGAAGAACAATTATTAAATTTCAAAGCAGTGCGAATTGATTTTACTATGCATTTTGACTACAGTTTAAAGGTGTTGTGTTGCAGTGGTGTAATCCAGGGCATGAAAACCCACCTGACAACGTGACCTGGTGGTCGCAGGAAATTTGCCATTCGTAACATCCTGCTGCAAATTTTTCAAAGTATAATCTAGGTCAAGCAGGAGTACCCTGTCTAGTAGTATCTCATGTACTATTCATTTTCATGTGGTACATAATGGAACAGATGATGAGATTGCTAAATAACTTGATAGCGCATGTTGCCTTCAAGCTTCAAGCTCAACTAACTTTATTTTCTTGTATGGAGCTCCAATTTCATCTGCATCCAATTTTTCGTATCTGGCAAATACATGGAGTGCTTTAAAGCAATAGACGATCACGGAAAGTCGTCGGGGGGCATTTAACCAAGATGCATCGCGTTTAATAATCGAACTTGTATAGAATCAATGTTGATTCCACTATACAATCAAGTAATGTGCTCTTTTTAATTTTTAGTTTAGCTTTCTAGTACTGTAGTACTGTAGCCTTTTAGTTCATTTGTCGTATTGTAATGTATTTAATTGTATCGTAATTTGTTTAGAATTGTATTCAGGATGGATTGATAATTCAATGAAACTGAACTGAAACTGATAAAATGCAATGCATATTGGTCAAATGCGCCTCGACGTCATCTCTTCCGCAACCGTCATTCGCTGCAATATATCACTAATTGTATGCCAATAAACATCAGGAGCGCTACATCAAAGTATATTTGTGGTTAAGCTTTGGAAGCTAAAGAGTGCGGGGTGAGGCTAGATTTTCGTGATAGGTGCATATTTCCAGTTTCTTCTTGCAGCAAATTTAAGTATGAATTTAGTTCGGTCTGTGTAATCCTCTGCCTTTACAGCCAGAACGGTCTCTGAGACAGGGCTTGCGGGGGGGGGGGGGTACTTCACTTTGGGTAAGACGGGGATGTGCGCCAGTTTTGGGTAGTTTTTGGCCTGAAAATTCTGGGATTGGGGTATCCTTTTACTGGAAAATTTCTGTGATTGGGGTATACTTTCACTCGGAATTTTCTGGGATTGGGGATTACTCAAAATTCTGTAATGGGTGTTGAATGAAAGTACAACTGGATAAATTTTCAAGCAACACGTTGTCAGTTTCAAGTGAACTGATTTCAAGATTGTGGTCTTCTTTCAGACAACCAATTCGCCTTCCGAAAATTACATAACACGCAAACATCGATAATGAACATAACAGAGACTTGGTTCAGGAACATCAACGAGCAAAAAACGAATTTAAGCGTATTTTTAGATCTAAAAAAAGCCTTTGATACCGTTGACCATGATGTTCTGTTGTCGAAGCTATCAGCCTATGGAGTCACCGATCTTGCACACGGTTGGTTCACTTCATACCTTGCCGGGAGAGAGCAGTATTGTTATGTAGAAGGTAAATCGTCAAACAAGCGTTTAGTACAGTGTGGAATACCACAGGGGTCGTGTTTGGGTCCCTTACTTTTCATCATTTATATGAACGATTTTGAAAAATGTTTGAAAAAGTCTAAACCAAATATGTACGCGGATGACACGAGCATTTCTTATGCCTCCAATGAGATCAACGAGCTTTTTAATGAGATAAAGGGCGAACTTGATCTTGTTTCATCCTGGATGAGGCAAAACAAACTTAGCCTAAATGCTGAAAAAAGCGAATTTATGTTGATAGGGCATCCAAAACAACTGAACAAAGCCAAAGATTTCCCTGACCTCGAAGTAGAAGATCAAAAATTATGCAGAGCTCAAAAAACAAAATATCTTGGTGTCATAATAGACGAAAGTATGAATTGGGAAGAACAACTCAAAACCATAAAGCGAAAGATAAAAAACGGATTAGGGGCGATGTTTAAACTCAAAAACATCCTCTCCCAGAAACAATTGGCAACTGTTTATCGAGCATTAATTGAAAGCCATCTGAGATATTGCAGTGTCATTTGGGGATGTCTGTCAAACACAAAACTGGAATCCCTACAGAGGCTGCAAAACAGGGCACGCAGACTAATTGAATGCGCAAGGCACAAAGATGGCTGGGTATGCGATTGGCTCGATGTACGCAATCTAATAAAATATGACCAGCTAATTACTACATACAAGATAAAAAATGGACTCTGCCCAGAGAACCTCAAAAATAAATTCACTCCTAGGTCGAATATTTCGAAATATAACACAAGAAAAATTGATGATTTCGAAATTCCTCGGCTTCGTCTTGAGTACTGCAAAAAGTCTTTTGGATACCAGGGAGCAAGTGCCTGGAACGAGATCCCAAAGCAAATACGAGACTCTGCCTCATTGAGCTCCTTCAAAGTAAGACTGAGGGAGTTCTTGAGGTAGAGGGACACAAACACAACCCCTTGGAAGAGCAGCTTTATTTTTTCATGATATTATCAACATTTATATTTACTTTGTTATGCTGATAGGGTATTGTGTCTAAATAAGAATAAAATAAAAAAAAAAAAAAAAGTATTTTTGTGTTGAAAAACGTCCTCAGATCAGAACCTCGTTCCAATGGCCACTTGGAACCAAAATAATCGTTCCCAGCCCTCTATCCCTTATCCTTTTGACGTCGAATTGCTTTTGTTACTTCTTCGATTGGGTATCAATATCTGACATATATTCTGGGATTGGGTATCAATATCGGACCAAATTTCTGGGATTGGGTCGTAACAGAAATCCTTGCGGCGCACACCCCCGTATGAATTTATAGTGAAGTACCCCCCCCCCGGGAGGGCTTGGTCTCAGGTAGAGCTCCACCTGTGCCCCATGACGCCCTATGACAAGGGGTCGCAAACTTGATTAAGGCGTGTTCGCTTCCACATTTCAAGCGCTTGGCGCTAAAACCATAATTCCACCTTAACCTTCATTATGATGATTAATTATCTCTGTTTTTAAGGTGTTATTGGAGTATCACAACTTTGCAATAAACGCACAGGAACTTGCTTCACTGCATTTGATGAACAGCTTACCGAGGCCTTTGCAACGTTTTGTGGTCTCAGTCTCGTGCAGGTAAGGATGTGTTTCATTTCTTATAAGATCTCATTATGTTGCATTGGCGTTATGTTTGTGTGCCAATGTTATCCATGTGGAAAAGAGTTACAAACTTGGGTCGCCATAGAGAAAGAGGCCACCTTTTCGATTGATTGATGTTGTCGAACATTATGATAATTTTACGCATACTCCGTTTACAAAATCTTTTGTAGAGCACTCCAGAATTCTCGTATTCCGCACATGTTCTATCGAGATCTGAGTGTCACTGGGAGTTCAGGAGGTGGTGAGCTTTCAGAAGCTCACTGCGGTGTTTCTTCCATTTGTTTGACCAACGAAATCTGACTGCTTCGAGGGCGGCTAGCAACACCTGATGGATGGGCTTTCGTGTTCATCGATCTGTATTGCATCGCTGCTACCGTTTTGTTCAAATAGGGGCTTCATTTATTCAAATAGTTTCTACGGCATAATTGATGACAGATTCTAAAGGGAAACAAGCGTAGTGTCTCCGACACAATTCATTGCGCCCTCAAACGACCTTGGTAGATTATTATTACCTTCATATCTTACAAGTTAGGGTAAGTGGCCTTCCATGAGTATCGGCGAAATGTAGTAGCTGTTAGTGCGATATTTATTCTCCAGTTTAACTCAGAAATTTAAACAGAGCTTTATATAACCTTAGATTTCTACTTCATTTCTTTCCAAATTGGTTGGATTAAAAATGCAGTAGAATGGTTTCAGATAAAATCAAACTTAATATAAATTCAAGTTAGCTGTCAATATGACACCATCTTCCTAAACTTGTTCGGTAAAAAGGTCAACTTCATCAAATAGTGCACGATGAGGATCCAGACGGTAAGGGTCTCTCGTAGTTGTTATATTGGGTGCATTTATACTCAATATGTCTCGAGCGAAATCCCGGATGGGAGGGTCGGATAACTCCAAATTGTAGAGCATGGGGCTTGAGCCTCAAAAATCCCTGCACATGGGCCTCAAAATGTAACTTATTCACTAGAAATGGGTAGCTTTTTGAACTGTAACAACAACTTTTCGAAATTTTACTTCTATCGTTGGATTTTCTTCGTTTTGGTCTTGAAAATTGGATTGTGGTAACTTAATCTTTCATCGGTGTGCCTTGAAAGTGGAATGGAACTTTATTTCTTGGAAGTTCAACAGGCTTGCCCCCTAAAATCCTTTAAAATAGGTATGAAAATCGATTGAAAATCCTTAAATGTGGGTCTTCCCTCAAAATACCGGGTGGCACGTCCCCGTCATCCCATGACTCCAGTTACCACCCGGGGAGCGCAATGTAGGGAGATTTCTATTGAATTGATACCTATGGATACATAAGATGGCGGACGATGTTTCTGGTTGGTGGCACAACTTCGTCAACAATCAAAGAATGAGGATCAAGACTATAATAATGTTTGCATATGTTTGACATTTAGAATAATTCAGTAGAATCAGTTAAGTTTATTGGCCTAGGACCAAGAATAAATAGGTAAGACCCAAATCATTTTTGTACACTTCGAATCGTCCACGATTCATTATCATCACCCAAAATAAAGAGTAAACAATCTATATATCATCAACGTGGAATTATCAAGATAGAAGCAAAGCAACAACACTTGTGAGTCACATAATTTAATTATTAGAGAAGAGATACACCGAGTAAAAAGTACCTTGGGAATACTAAGACAACAGAGCAGAATTAACGACTGTTTGGAATTAAGTGACTGCCGATCTCGTGTTATCAATAGACTTAACAAATTAGTAAATTGAATAGACCTTATCGGCTAAGGTTTGTTTTACTACTCTTGGGAAGTTTCTGTACTATTCTACTTTTTCTATTCACGGCAAAGTTTCGCATGGAACGAAAGATGTTAGAGAAATTAAAAGATGTTTTATCGAGAGGTTGATCATATGGCATGAAATCGGTGTAAACAAAGATTAGCCAATTTTGTTTATTCCTTAGAGGCCTTGGAAAGGATGCTAAAATCATCGAGGGAACTGGCATGCCCTTGTCCTGCTGATATGATCTTTGGTGGATGTTTCAAGCGAAAAACAGCTTTTGTCTGAAAGTTGAATTCAAAAGAATCTTTACTGATTAAACCAGTTGTTTCTCTCTTTTTATTGTCAGTCGTTACTGTACCAGAAAGCAATGGAGTCACAACATAGAAGTAAACTGGCCAATGAAATGATGATGTATCATATGCAAGTAAGTTGTAATTCATTAGTTTATTTTAAACATTTATTCCCCCTATATCTTTTTGGAAAACATAGTAAGGTTGTTGGGGATACGAATCATCAATGCTGAAAGTGACGGTTATCCCACAGAAAGGAAACCTGTGATCATGCGCAGAGAGCATGGTTGGTTTGTGGAAAGAATGTGGGCGTAGAATACAACCACAATCCAAACAAGGATTGGCAAAGAAACTAAGAGATTCTCGCGCATGGTAATAGGTTCCTCGACTGATGATCTGCCAATGCTGAAATATGAAAAACAGCATTCAAAGGTTCTGCTACTTTGATTTTATATCTATTCTGTATCGAATGATGAAATGTTCAAAATTCTAGATATAGCACAGTAACCATGGCAACCAATTTTTTACTGTGTAGTCAGCAAAAATTGTACAACTATTTTTTAATTGCTGCAGATATTAATCTCAAACATCATGCAAATTATTCTTACACGTGTGCCTAATGATATCCAACTCAATCTGAACAAAAAATATCAATTAAGTGCCTTGTTTTATTGTTTTAATCATGACACTGGCAATTATCATAAGCATAACTTAATCTCTTCTTATTGTCATAGCAACAGAAACAATAGAGTTGATTTGATTTAATCATATGATTTTGATTTCTTACATCAAAGTTCATCTTATTACCAAGTTTGATGATCATATCGATTATAACAGCGGAGAAAGAGAGGAGAGGGGGGAGGGGTGGAATCCACCCCCTTCAGGAATTGACCTAGATTTAGAATTAAACTGACCCGACTTGACCCGACCCTGACCTAAGTTGATCTGACCTGACCTGACCTGTTGTGTCCTGTCTTGTCCTAGAAGAGTTTGTAGCAGGTCCTTGTGAAATAAAGATTTTGCAACATCGTTTCAGGTCAATCAACAAGAAGTGGAAAAATACACACGGGCTCCATTTCCATCGAAAAATGACATTGACAGGACAATGGACAGTTTTAATTTCATGCCAAGAATTTCTCTTGCTGAAGCGGACACAATAAAGGTTTGTGGCCCCTTTTTGCACGTAACTGAAGTTTCAAAAATGAGGCAATACAGGAATCCCGCGACTGCTCTTAGTTATTCGCACATTACCCGTGGTTTTCCCTAAGCCTTCTACAATACTATACAAGTACAAGATAGGAATCAAATGTTTTAGCCGATTTTTGCTCGCGGCCCAGGGCCGGAAACCTTCAAAGCCTCATTTTCACGGACCAATCAGATGGTGAATAAGCGAGGAAGACAGAAGAAATGTGTGAAAATTTTTCTCAACTTTACCAACCTTCATAAAACGCAACCAGGACAAAAAACTGCTGGAACTTTCCCAAATTTTTTTGAAGATATCTACGCACCATATGTTTGGGTATCCACATTTGGATGCCTGTTTAAATACCTCACAGTTTGGTGGAGATATAGCGTTTTCTATTAGGCAACATCGGCCGAGGCTTGCCAAGCCTTGTTTACGCCACTTCAAGTCAGGTGATAAAGCCTCTTGATAAAACCTCCTTTCAATGTCATTACTAATTTCGAACCATGCCATGAAAGCAAAGAGTAGTATAATACAGAAATTTCTCAAGAGTATTGCCATATGACTTGAAACGTGTGAACTAACCGAAGCAAATTTCTTCAGTTCACAAAGAAATCGAAGGGGCATTTAATCTTGAACCAAAGAAACTGCGGTGGAAGGACAATAGCAAGAACAATTGGAAACGTAAATATTTGCCGCTCTGGGATCGTTGTTAAAACAATCACTATTGTTATTGCCATTGTTTCTAACCCAGAGTCTCTATTGTTTAAGGTTGAGTGCCTCATCGGTTTTGGAAAGGCTATAACTTTGAGAAACCGCGAGGTATTTAAACCGGCATCCAAATCTGGATACCCAAACATCTGGCGAATAGATTCCTTCAAAAAAATTCGGGAAATTTCCAGCAGTTTTTTGTCCTGGTTGTGTTTTATGAAGGTAGGTAAAGTTGAGAAAAATTTTCACACATTTCTTCTGTCTTCCTCGCTTATTCACCATCTGATTGGTCCGTGAAAATGAGGTTTTGAAGGTTTCCGGCCATGGGCCACGAGCAAAAATCGGCTAAAACATTTGATTCCTATCTTTACAAGTACGCGCTTTTGTCGCCGCAGCAACTATACTTTAAGCCCGCAAGGTCTACAGTAAACTTATGCAGCAAGACAGTAACAGCGTTGACCAAATGATACGAATCAAAATCGAAGCCCTTAAGTAATAAACCCATACTGACTGGTTCTGTTGCGGTACAGGTCAGTATGAACCGTTGTTCTTACTGCACAGACCTCGCAAGCTTGCTTTGTACTTTTAAGACTTCGAATTTGATACTTCCTGTAAAACATGAAACCAGTTGGCATACGGATAACCGTAAATTGTCTTGGTGGAACTGTGCACGCAGATATAAGGGTACCACATACAGAAGGGCATCTTTGCTGCCCAAATACAAGGGCATCCCTTATGCTTGACTATTAGAGCAGTACCGTTGTATAACGAGTCTTGAAGAAAGTGTTTTGAAGCAAGAAATCACAAAAAATGAGAGATAATGCATTATGTCTATTGATTTTAAAATCATTTTCATTTTAAAATATTTATACAGGTGATAAGTTTCATATGCATGTTTTTCAAACTGACCTGTTTAAAATAAAAGAAAGGAAAAGAGGCTAAACTAAGGACAAGAGAATTTCATAAACCTAATTTACATTGTAATACACTATAATACCTAATTTACAATAAAATATAACAAACATGAATAGAAATTAAAATTACACCACCCTCTATATTCGTTCCTTGTAAGTTTTTAGGGAAGGTGCCAATTTTGCTTCTCTTGGTAAACTGTTCCAAAGTTTTGCACCGCGATATGAAAAGGCCTTTTGGCCATTGGCAGTTTTTAGCAACGGTAACCTAAGATCAGTTTCCGTTGAACGCAACGACCTTTCGCTATCATCTGAATATTTTGTAAATAGTTTTCTCATGTAGGCTGGGGCAAGCGAATTCAAAGACTTATATGTTAGCGTGGCGGTCTCTTTTCTTAGAAGATTACTGATAGTCGGCCAACCAAGATTCTGAATTAGTGGAGCAGCAGAAGCATCGTATGGGCTATTTGTTACAATTCTTGCAGCTCTGTTTTGAATTTTTTGCAAGACGTTAATTTTTGATTCACTACAGCAGCCCCAAACAAAGCAACAGTAACTCAACTGGGGCTCCACAATCCCTCTGTACATTTTGTTGAGTACATCAGATGGAATTGATTTCTATTAATTTATGCCTAGGCATGCCCTTATTTGTTCGTCGATCTGGAAGACTAAGAAATTCATTAAAGACCCTCTGCTAACCATTAGGCTTTGCGCATATTCTTTGTTATGGGCAAACAAACCACAGGAGACGGCACGTGCGAGGTATGGGAGGTATGTCCGTTGCTTAGGCCCCTTTTGAAATGGAAGAAAGAGAAATATCAAAATTTGGACTGTACACCTTTGTCTATGCTTAAGACCCATTGTCAAACGTGATCCTTTGTCCGCTGAATGAAAAGCAAGGCAAAGAGAATTTAGGCCAGAAACGACTTTCAGATAATACGAAAGTCGAATTTGGCGCCACAAAGGATCATGGTTAGCAGTGACTCTTTAAAGAGGCAGGGTCAAGTAACCGTAAACAAACCTGTTATCTCTATAATCTATATTGTTGTCCACACGTGACCATTATGTGCTGCACAGATTTTGGTGGATGGGGTGAATCCACAAGAGAGTTACTTCTAAAAATCCACCAATATCTCTGCAATCGTACAACATATGAATGTTTTGTTTGTTTCTCTTCAAAGCTCAAGAGTCCATTTTCAAAATATCACCTTCATTTTGAGAAAAATAGTAGAAAATCTCCGTGATATGGCCTATCAAAAGTACTGCAATATCGTCATTTCGAAAGAAGTTTGTTTACATTACGTGATCCAGCCCCTTTCATTCAATGTTTTCGATTACTTTTGCATACCTTTATATTGGCGTGAGACGCCATAAAGGATGCATGAGCGAGTTTGATCCAGACAAGATGATAGTTTTCTAAGCTCATGCCATATGCACAACTTCATCGAACGTTGTAGACCCTAGTAGGTAGATCATGATTACTTTTTTCTGTTATTGAAAAGACACAAAAATGAAATGAAATTGCTGTCGATTAAATATTATGCTTTGTATCAAATTCCTTGTAAGTTCAATATAGGCTGCATGGAAATTTTCAAAGCTTAGAGACAAGGAAACTTAAAATTTTACAATATAATGGAGTTCCTTGGAAGGTCTATAGCCATGCATGAAACATTTGATAATTGTTTTCAAATCCATTTATCTAGAAAAGCCTTTTATCATAGGTTGTTCTCAGTATGTTTCAAGATCTTGGTTTTTGCGAGCGATGGAAGATTCGAGAACATACTCTTGTTCGGTAAGTTTTTGCAGCTTATTGTCATCCATGTCCCGCTGTTCAAAGAGTGATGAAGATCTACACCAATGTCTGTATTAACTGAATCACACGTGACCTGGTAAACTTTTTGGCAGGACAATACCACGTATAACGGCGTTGCCTACTTTAAATGACACACGAGTATATGCAGTTACAAAAAGCTATGCATGAGCGATTCTTATTGATATATACTAGAGCTGGTTTCACATTCGATTTCGGCCCAACATTTACGATACTGCCGAACTACAGGACCCAAGTCAAGAAAGCAACAGCTTCAAGAACTGCTGACGTCACTGCTTCCCCCCCAGATTCACTATCGTGCAAAACACCACACCCATCGTATCAGGTCAAGGTCGCTTTGCCTAACATTGTCGATCTGAAGCTTCATAGAGATATGTTAACCTCTTTCTCGACAGGTTCTGCCTGACTGTGAGACGAGGTTATCGTGATCCACCCTACCACAACTGGACGCATGCGTGGACTGTGGCTCATTTTTGTTATCTGCTGTTAAAGAACACGGATGCTCCTTCAATGCTGAAGTAAGTTTGATTTTTTACACAGTTTACAGGCCTATCCGTTTGAGGAGGCCTATGTCTCTCGCTTTCGTGCAGGCTTCCTTAAATGCACGGAAGCTGTAGATTGCTTTCCGGAAATGTTCAACAAAGTAAATTGCTGTCCTTGAATTCTCTTTGCCTTTGTTGGTCATCAATCCATTTATGGATTGCTTGCCTGAACATAACCAGGAGAGCCAATCACTTAGTCGACCAAGCAGGGTTAAATCGATTTTACAAAATAGAGATGACTGAATATCTACACAGGAAGCAACAGCAATGATTTACTAATTTCAGAATTACTCTCATATGTGCAGAAGTGACTGTATTACAGTGCAGTCACTCCTTTTGTGAATGGGGAATCGATTCTTAAGCCAGCAAACTGTTAGCTTTTATGGGACATTTGGCTGCCTGGCACAGATTCTTGCGAAGTTGTCTCTTTATTCAAAAATTTTCTAATGATGTTTAGAGGCCAGCTTTTGATTCAGATGAACAAAGAAAGAATTTGCACGTTCTTTTGAGTGACAGATGCAGAAAAGTATGGAATAATATATCTAAAAAGAAATTTGAACATACAGATTACCTCTGATACTTTAGACACAACATAGCGATTACATAGTCAGTAAATGAGTATAAATTTGCCACGAAACAAGAAAAATACAATGGTAGAAAAAGGAGAATGAATAGATAGATAAATAAATAGAATGTTTACAATTCAATTTACATAGCAAACTTGATAACTTCAAGTTCAAAAGACCCCTAATTAAAGTGCCAGGGATAGCAATAAAAGATTGAGTTGACCTTATTTCCATAATGGTTCCTTCGGAAGAACTCTCTATTTATATATATCTGTCAAGCCAAATTTTTTCAGTTGGGACTAAACATGCACACAACTCTAAAATTTATTTGCTAGACAATCGTTATTGAAAAGAATAGTCTTATGTTGGGAACGTAGTCAAATTGGATGATTTTTCAAAAACATGCAATGTGTTTGTCGCAGTTTGCGTGAACTAACCCAAGACATATCTTATCGATCCTTATTAATGGCTTTTTTCTCATTTTAGGGACATTGAATGTTTTATATTGTTCGTTGCTTGCCTGTGCCACGACCTGGATCATCGAGGGACAACAAATTCTTTCCAGATCGCATCGGTTTGTAGCCATTTGATTTACAATTGAAATCCTACTCATCTATGGCTATTATTTGCAGTCAAATTGATTGTTGTTTTACTTATGTTTATATGATTGAATCTCTCTTACCGCCCCAGATGCACCGTTAGAAGCGGTTAAAAAACCTTTAATCGTAATTTGTCACTGTTTGATAACTACCAGAAGAACCGATCGTAATTTATTACATGTTTACTGAAGTTGGTAAACAAGAGCTAGAGTGCCACACACCAGATTTGAAGGCATCTAGTCCACAAAAATTTCCCGTTCATAAATAATATCAACTTCTTTTCAATCAGAAACAAAAGTTGTCATTTTATCGCTATTGAAATAGATGCTAAGAAATTCCTAAGGTTAATGCTGCCATACGTGTACTGTTTTCAAGAAAATCTTCAAGAACCAAACTTTTAGATAAATAATTCAAGGAACTTGAGCACTTCTGGCAAAACTTTTATCAATCAACTTTTATTTTAAGTTTCTGTGCACTTTCCATTGTCAATGAATTAAAAATTTTCAGACGAAAAGATTTTTGGACATCACCAGATGTACCAACCGGATAAATAAATTTTTGGACGAAATTTTGTCCTAAAGTTTGATTGTCAGAAAGTTTTCGCTCTTAATGTAATGAATATGAAAGAAAGTATGAAAATCTTTTTTGGTCTCATGGAAGTAGAGTTAATAAACGATCAGTCACTTAAGGGTCCATGTTGGGAATACCATAGTCTTGGTAAAGCATGATAAATACTACAGGGTATCTCAAAAATATTGTTCGACGTTTGATTAAATGCTAAAAAATAACGACATGCTGAATGGGTGCTTGGTTAAGTAAGCCATCTCCATAGATTTTAAATTAATTTTAGACACCAGAATCTTGCAAATCCGCTACAAATTCATAAAGTTATAAGCCTCTGAAGCTCACATTTGTGCGAAAGCTGAAACCAGAGGCCCCCTAAATGGCATTTTTGGTAAAAGTCCCATGGTGCATCGTTTCTGTTGTTTCTCAATTGTTTCCAGGCAAACCAAATTGGATTTGGACAGGTTTTCGATAACCTAACTTTCAAGTGTATGGCTGCTTTGAGGAATAAGATTCAGTCTGTCGCTGATTACTGCTTTAACTACTGTTTTTGGCTACATGCAATCTTAAGCAATATTTGACGATGATTGTAAGGATTAGATTACTTTAGAAGTTTTATGTGGTTTGCTCTGGTATCAACGAGAGGTATGACATTGAATAACCTCCTTTTACCTCGATGTTCGAGCTTTTTTGCATACAAGTAATCTGGGGGTCTTTGGTTTCAGCTGTCACGTATTTTTATCTTTGAGAGCTCGCAACTCAATGAATTTGTAGCCGATTTGCAAGATTGTGGTCTTTAAAATTATTTGAAGATCTTAGGGACAGAGTTACCTTTCCATGAGCCAGTTGATTATGTTGTAATTTTTCAACATTTAATAAAATGTCGAACAATTTTTTTGAGACACACTGTATATAGTTGCTAGAAATCAGAAATATTGTTAATTCATTGAAAAGATGATTTTCTTGAACCTAGACATGATTCTAAAAACCCAGGTCAGATATTTATAGCACATATGAGATGTTTGTAACGATATTGTCTTTGAATTCATTTCCATTGTAGAAATCCGTACTTGCGGCACTTTACAGCTCAGATGGCTCAGTCATGGAGGTACGTTCTTACTTATGCAACGGTGAATTCCGTTTGTGAGCTCGTATTCTTTCACATATGCTTTCTATGACCTATTTGCCGTTTATTACTTTGATAACCATTTGGTAGCTTCACAAACAATAATGCTCAAACCCCTTCAAGTACAATTTTTTTTGTATGGAATAAAATGTTTTGTTAGTATGGAAAAAATTTGTTTTTTTTGGAAAAGCCTTGGATTGACCATTGTGCTTCCCACTCGTCTTGAGGTCCCATTACTAACTATGACTTTTGTGTCACCAAATTTGACTTTGGTATTGTACGGAAGTCTTTCCTGGCCTAGGTTCTCTTTGTTTTGCTTTTCATTCAGTGTACTTTGGATCACGGTTCGTAATAGGCTTTGAGCACCAAAATTTTTTCTTTTCTGCCCAAACAGTTGATCATGATTTCAAGAACGTTCTACCTTCAATTTCAGAAACACCATTTTGCTCAAGCAATGCACATAATTAACAGCGAAGGATGCAATATCTTCGAGACACTTTCGAAAAAGGTAATTATCCTTAATTTTTGTCCATAGAGATATTATTGTTATTATTTTCATCATATTTTATTTTCAAAGGTTAGTGCTAAGAACTGCATAGGCATTGTACATTTGGCTGTCGACCTATCAGGCTCAGAACAAAGGCTGAGGTAGTGAACCGTTACTTTTCAATTCAAATCTGACACATATATATTCACGTCAATAAGAATTCTTTTCAAATGAATTTAATTGAACTATTTGTGATTCAAAGCTGTTATTTTGAAATTTTGTCAAAATTTTTAAAAATTCTGCTTACAGATTGACATCAAATCTGACTTTGAACTTTTCCATGGGGATTTTAAACATAATTCTTTGTTACTATTCCAAGGAGCAATTTCTGAAGAAAACATGACACAACTCCAATTGACGTGTTTCAGACATACTTTGATTTTGCATATCATTGAAGTGTCAAACGGAGAAGATTTCGAAATCTTCCGGTATATTGCCTTATGTATATGCCTTGACGAAAGCTTCATGCTAGCTAGAGATTTTGATTTTAGCCCACTGACTCTTGAAGATTTTTTGCCGTGATTGTTATTTTTTGCTAATTTCGTAAACAATAGACCTTTTAGGTATTCTACAAAAGAGCCTGGATCGAGCGATATTTTATACAATTTTATACTCCAGGTTCGATAGAGTGGCGTTAAAGCTTCGATCGCAATTGTCCACATTCGAAAATTCTACAAATTGTAATGAAATATCGTTCGATCCACATTCTTTTTCGGAATAGCTAAAAGGTCTATTCTGGCAGAATGCGTCACAGTTACCGGCTAGAATTTATTGATACCGTGTTCAACGTTTTTAGAACATCAAAGAAGATAAGACGTTGCAAGGCAGCAACTTAATTTTTCGCGACTGCCATGGAGAAGAGATTAAGTATGTATGCCCCTAGCATATTTGTTCTCGTAACTGTATCGTTTCATCTCTTCACAGCATTATCATTCAGCACTCGATCTGATGCGATTGATCATTTTAGCAACTGATTTGGCGAACCATTTCACTATCGTGAAAGATATCGAAGAATTAGCAAGAGGTATGTTAGAAATTTGCTACTGTGATGTGCTTTTTAAATTTAATTGCTTAATACCTTTTCATGTAAATGACCTCATACAAATAGTATATCTTTTAGTATCTCATTTGCTTGATAGATATTGGCAAGGCATTCGAAAAAGATATCCTGGGGATATCGAAAGTTATCTCTGGATCGTATTACACGGCATCTGCCCCAATATAGTTGTAAGAAATTTGTGTTTTACAAACCTGAATTGATGTATAAACTATATTTAGTATGTTGAACGAAGCTAGTTTACAAAGGCATATCTGTTAAAGACATCTGCATGACTTTTTCCTTTTCCCTACAAAACAGGTGGATACAAAAAGGGGAACAGACGGCACCACCGCAATTTACTCTCATTAATGATGACGTCATGTGATCTGTCAGACCAAACGAAACCATGGAAAGGAGCATACAAAGTATCTGACTTACTCTATGCTGAATTCTTCAATCAAGGCGACATGGTAAGATGTTTTTTGCTTTACAGTGTGATCATATACCAGGTAAGTCAGAAAAAGGTTGGATGTTTGGCGTATACTGTAACGTCGCTTGCAACCTGCAGCCACTGGATCGTAGTTAATAACTTCTTCCGTGCAGCTAAACGTCTAACCCAGAACATAAGACATTTTCCCATTTAAATCGATCATTTGATGTGTTAGCTAAAAAACTTTTTCTCCGTAAGACCGTTGTATGAGAGTCTTGCAAACTGACAGAATCTTTAACCGTGCCCAACCATTTCGAAGTTACCTGTACACGTGATACTACCAGACGAGAATGAAGTAGTGTCTTCTCCTCTGGAATACCTAGTCATAACTTACCCTGCATAGATAATATCTTTGGAAAACATAAATACGCGTGCTGCTTTGTCTTGTGAAGAGATTTATGTCAACCAATTCAATACGCTGCAAACACAACAGGGCTCCCTGCTCATTGACATCACTGTTCCTAAATTTTTCATTCCCCTTGGTAGTAGCACGTGTACCTGCTTTTTTGGCGAGGCTAAAATGCTGAATTTGCTTGGTTAAAGATGTCATCAGTTTTCAAGATTTTAGATCTTACGAAGAAACTTTACTGATGCTTCAAGTGACCGATTTGAATGGAAAAAGGTCTATTGTCTAAGTTAGACTTCTGGCTGCGCAGAAAATTTTTAATTCACGACTGTCGGGCAGCTACAAGTGACGTCACAATCCGCCATACACTCCATGTATTTTCTTTAACCGGTATTAAATGAATGAACCGAAATGTACGAATTCTTGAGAAATTAACAGATATTGGTTTGTTCAAACTTTTTTGGATGAATGAAATCATGAACATATCATCAATCACCACTACTTAGAAACCCAATTTTGAGCAACAGACAGCAGTATTTCATCTCAAGGAAAGTTTTCTAAGCAACAGTATCACGTTTTTATCCAAATATCCTGATTTATGCATTTAAAGCAAAAAGTTGAGACAAACATGATATTAGAGTTGAATAATGAAAATGCACAACAAAGTTAGAGCAAGTTACACGATTTTGTAGTGTTCATGTTTATTCATGGAGGATTCACCCACAACAAAGCTGAAACAAATTGGTTCAAATCAGCAGAATGAACCCTTCAAATCCCCCAAAAAATTACGTGATTTCTGTCGTGGTTGCTTGATGTTTAGCCTTTCATGTAAGTTTGCATTTTTTGCGTCGAAGCAACAAGGGCATATTTTGTAATACAATAGCATCAGTCGCACCTCGATTCAAAGCGATTAGCGAATGCAGACAAAAGAAATTCTCTCAAGCACAAATTGAAAACAAACGAAGCCGCAAAGTTGCCCTGAAACCAGTACGGCGAACTTTCGCTTGGTGCAGGCGAAGGGAGGTTTTTAAGAGAAGGTATGTGCTTATAACAAAAGAAGCAGGGCAAATCTAAAGTTCTGTCTCGCGGATTTTGTTTATTTGATTCAGGAGCTGAGGAGTGACTGCGTACGCCTGAGCAATAAGTATGCAAAGATTGTAATGCCCTCGGCTCGGTTTCTGAATCAAATAAACAAAATCGGCGAGACAGAACTTTAGATTTACCCTTCTTCTTTTGTTATAAGCACATACCTTCTCTTAAAAACCTCCCTTCGCCCGCACCAAACGAGAGCTCGCCGTACTGGTTTCAGGGCAACTTTGCGGCTTCGTTTGTTTTCAATTTCTGCTTGAGAGAATTTCTTTTGTCTGAATTGGTTAATCGCTTTGAATTGAGGTGTGAACCAAAGCGACTGATGCTATTGTATTACAAAATCTGCCCTTGTTCGTCGAAGCGAAACTGTCTACGAGAGGGTTTGTATGCTTCTCAGACATGCATATAATCATATAAACCTTTCAGTTGAAGTAAATGTCAAGAATCAGTGCTAGGAGGGATCTGAAAGGATCATAACTGCATTTGTTACACAGCATAGAATCATTCATGCTTCTTCTGATCGCGTTTGATTTCATTTTAAATTGTCTTAACATGCGATTGAATCTTGGAAATACAACAGTAATGGTTGAATCTTGAGAAACATCTTCAAAACATATCTTCGAAAGAATTTAACTTGAATTAGGTCCAAAGTTTGTATTCCCCATATATCAAATGCTTTTAAAATCAGACACCTTCTTCGCAAGTACCGGGTGGGTTGGGCTTGTGTGTGAGAATATGATGCAGCATAAATCCAGTCTTTACGTATTTGGTTGGCTTATGTAGTTAAAAAAATTTTAGAGACACATTGAATCCATAGTGCCCCTCAAATGACAGTGTCGAGGACACGGAACTTTTTTTTGCTGCACTGCCATTCGTACGATGCATACAGGAGAGATCTTCTCGACAGTGTAAATTCAACGTTGCAACCGCACGGTTTGCCAAATCTGTCAAATGCTCTATTGCTGAAATGACACTGTATGGTGATGAAGGGTTGTCCATATATTCTTATTCTGAATCCTTAAAGCAACTTTTTGATACATATACGCAACACAAAATTTTGAATAAAATGATACTCCTGAGACTTAGCTGCTGCAACCTCGGGGATTTTAGGTGTATTGTTCGTTTTATTTTTCTTTTTTCTTTCCCTTCATACTTACTTGTAGTTTTGTCTTTATGTTGATGGCCGCAGGGTAAACACAGCCTTGTGCTCCTTGCGGTATCATTTTGGTAGTGTAATAGCGTTTATAAGTAGTGTAGTAAGTAATACATCATGTAACTGATTATTGAATTATAAAAGACACTCTAGTGATTTATGACATAACTATAAATATTGGCGCCTTATCCTGTCATCTGAATCGTAGGTTAAGTTTGAAGTTCAACAATTTGACTTTGGTGATACGTTGGGTGTCTCACACAGCTTTACATCCCGTAGTTGAGTTCAGCCTGTTCAGTTGATTTTGGTGTTTTGCAAAATTTAAATTGCACAGTTTAGTTTAATCTTTTCAGTAGATCTCGCTTGGTATTTCTCACAGTTTTGACTTCCTTTAATTTTTTTAACGTATTCAATTCATTTTTGGTATTTCGTACAATTCAGAGTTGAACATGTGTTCCTGTTTGGGACATCCTGTTTCAAGCTTGTGTTCCCGGTTGTTTTCTGCATTGAATCGCAACCCATCTGTAACATGGTGCTTTTTCATATTCCTTTCATCACATTTTCCTGGTCAGATGGAGCTTGTCTATGAGAATATAATACTGTTTTAAATCCAATCTTTACTTACCGATGGCCTTGTGATTTATTACTGAATCAACTTGTCGTATCATGTAAGTTTCAAGTTCAACAAATTGACTTTGGCGGCATGTTTGGTGTTTGGCACTATTTTAGATTTCATTGGTATATCAAACAACGTGAAGTTAAATGGTTGGTTTGACCTGCTTAATAGATCTCGCATAGTATTTCTCACCATTTTGACCTCTTTTTAATGTGGTATTTCACACAGCTTAAAGTTGAACAGTTGGCTTTATCCCCTTCAACAGATCTTTTTGGAATTTCACACAATTTGACCTTCTCTATTTATTGTAACCTTTTCGTTTTACTTTGGTATTTCGTGAAATTCGTTATTGAGCAGCTGAATTCATCCTGCAGAATAGATCTTGCTTTGTATTTTACATACTCAAACTTTCACCGTCGATTTTAACCATTCGATTGATGTCGTTATTTTCTAACAATATATGCTTTGTACAGGGT
This sequence comes from Aurelia sp. 3 sensu Dawson et al. (2005), assembly GCA_964020215.1. NCBI lineage: Eukaryota > Metazoa > Cnidaria > Scyphozoa > Semaeostomeae > Ulmaridae > Aurelia > Aurelia sp. 3 sensu Dawson et al. (2005). The sequence continues at coordinate 2,729,083 of OZ026583.1, read as the reverse complement.
GTCCCAAGAAATATGAACGCCGTTTTAGCGGCTGCAGTGAAGGAGCCATCAATCCAATTTTCCTGTTTTTCATAACTGTGAACTGAACAGACTTGAGCTTAGAGTTTGGTACCAAGTCTGAGTCCCGGGGGGGGGGGGGTGCACTTGATTAGATTTTGGTCGGGGACGTGCCATTGAGGCTTCAAAAACATACTTGTTCCTTATACCAATTTTTCAAAAATTATACCCTGCCTTATACCAATTTTTTGATCAAAGTTTATCCGACCTTATATTTCATACCAAAATCTTGAAAATAGGTAACGTTCTTTATACCAAAATTGTGAAAACTGATACCGTTCTTTATACCAATATCTGGAAAATCGATACCCTTCCCGATGGCACGTCCCCGTACCCAAAATGTATGTAGTGCACCCCCCCCCCCTCCAAGGGGTCTGAGTAAAGCTGACAAGTAATTATTGATTTATGAAGCAAAAAAGCAAACTCACTGGGTGCTTCAAAACCAGAGGATTTTCACGCGGTACTTAGCCTTATTACTTGATTTTAGCTCAAATCATCTGGTTTTGAAACAACCAGTAATCTGGTTATGTGACATCTTCTACAGCCTTTTTGTTTCGTTATAATTCTGGAGAGAGGTCCGTTTGTTTTCAAGCGCTAATCGAACTGAACTAGACTGGCGTCGCAGACTACGTTGACACGATAGGGACATGGGTGTTGAAATCTATACTTTCAGAAGTTGTTTAAGTGGTGTCGAAGAATTATTTGATAATTTCTTGTGCTTCAGTTTCCTGATTTTCATCGGCCTGAGCTTTTATCATGATCTGACAGCGTAGAAAACTTTCGATTTATGCCAACTTGCAACTTCTTTTCGTCAACAAATCATTATCAATCGCATGTTCGGTCATTTGGAAAGGTGCTAAAAGTTTTTTGGAATTGTTTTGCGATTCGGTAGACTTTATTTCGATTATTTTGCAAGGTGGGGTAATTTGGGTCTGCTGGGATTTTCGTAGGATTTGATATGAGTCGCGTTGTGCAAGAATTCCCAGAATTAGCAATGGCTTTCGAATAAAAAAAATTGAGATAATACTGCAAGGAAATGGATGATACATCGAAAACAGCATAACGTACACGTTTTTGTTTATGTTTTGATGGTTTCAGGAGAAGACACAAGGACTCATTTCTTTTAAATATCAGTTCGAAAGAAACATTGTTTACATTTCGATCTTCAAGAATGGGCCTAAATATGCGTGTTGGTGGTACGATTTATCTTTAATTTTCTCTGTGCAAGTTTTCAAGTCTTTGGCTGCGAAACTCTGAAAATTCAATCACAGTTATCCATAAAAGCATTCCAAAATTTTATTTTTGTGAATTTACAATGCTCCTGACGAAATAGATACCGTTTTTCTCGAATAGACCCAAATTTCCCGCCGACAGGTTGAAATTATACGCAAAAGTGAGGAATGTAAAAGATCCTAAAAAAATATTCAGACTTCAAATTAAAGAATGGGAACAAGTTTCCAAGAATGACAAAAGATTCAATGTAGGTAAAACAAAAAAAAGTTCTTCAATATTTCCAACGACTTTGTGAGGATACTCCATTTGTTTCGAAAAATGCCCAATTTAGACCCAAATTACCCCACCTACCCTACCAGCACAATTTGAAAACGACAACAAGCATGTCGACGGGAAAATTTTAGCTAGTATCCACACGATAACGGCACAATTTTAAGGCCCATTTCCATGGCCTAAAAAGTGGCTAAGCGTTGTGAATCTTGTTCGTTTTAATCGCTGTGTTATGGTATATAAGATTGTAAAGAAACAATGCCCTGAAAGCCTGTGGAATATGTTCCAACAGACATGTTCAGTATATCAAATTATAATACGAGGAATTATAGAGATCTCCATATTCTCAAGCTAAAACCTTGAATTAACCAAGAAAGGATTTTCATTACTCGGGCATTAAGGCTTGGAGTGATCTTCCAGTTAATATCAGAGAACTGCCATCACTACGCAGGTTTAAAATACATCTTAAAAGGCATTTGATGAGCCTTGATAATTATTTCAAGCCCCCTCAAGAACGACTCCCTGGAAGATCAGGTTTATTAGCTAATATGTTTATTTCTTTTTAAATATACTGCAAGGATATCGTTGTATAGAGAATTATTATTATTATAGTTCGGTTGGAAGTTATATCGTTTTCAAATTTTGCCGCCAAAATATGTACCGCTTTCGTTTCAGCAGGAAGCCTATACTTAACAGTTTTATGCCGTTTTCAGATTGTGCTAGCATCGTGTGAACACAGTCTCAGCCAACAGAAACGGAGACCATTGTTACATTCTATTACATTTTTCTTTGAAATAAATTGCTTCACATGAATTTTATGTAATTTGCTGTAAATTTGCCGTGGCAAATTTTTGATAGCTTGATTAGTTTCAAAATGGTGGCATTTATTAATTTTGAGACGCTGACGTTATAAATTTCTAAATCCTTAACCAGAAGAGCTACCGATTTCTGCTTGCAACCATATTGAAGACCTTCATAAACTATGGTTTTCTTGAAGATTGTATCAACTTTCCTCAAGTAATTCAAGGTTTACGAGGATTTTCATGTTTCCAAAATTTTCGATGATTTTTTACAAAAATAATCAAAATGCAGCCATCTTGAAAATGATCGAGATACCAAATATCGCCACGACAGATTTACAGTAAATTAGTCAAAGTTCCTTTCAAGTCATTCAGTTCATAGAAAATGTGACACCATTTTACAGCCATCTCTTTAAAGATTTGAAAGATGAGCCCTAAACTTTGTTACATAAAATCTGTCCTCGTTTTACGGTGAAATTGCGAAAAAATGAAAGATTCTTGTTGGTATTGGTGGAAAGGGCTTCCTTGCAACGACTTTAAAGGGGGAAGGTCACGTAACCGTAAACAAACCTGTTATCTCTAGAATCTCTATTGTTGCCCACACGTGGCCATTGTGTTCTGCACAGACTTAGGTGGATAGGGTGCATCCACACTCAAGTTACTCCTACAAATCCACCATTATCTCTGCAATCGTACAACGTATTTGTGTTTCGTTTGTTTCTCTACGAAGTTCAAGAGTGTATCTTCGAAATAACGCTTTCATTTTGAGAAAAGTAGTGGAAAATCACTGTGATATGGCCTATCAAAAATATTGGAAAATCATCGTTTCGAAAGAAGTTTGTTTACATCACGTGACTCTGCTGCTTTAAGCAACAAATGATGTTGGTGCACATCTACATCAAGAAATAGAATTTCTTGTTTGTCTCTTCGCTGTGAACGACACTTATGAACCAAACCTACAAACTCTCAATAACTTGCTAAACAAAAATATGCACTAACTTATGTATCCCTTGTCGATCATTAATTCATACAGTTTTCTTTGAGATCCGAATGTGCCGGCTTTTGAATCAAAACACATTTGTAATTGCTTCTCAGGTAGTTCTTTTGCACATTTAATGTCATGGTATATATGAACAAGCCCTGGATCAATGGCTCGAAAGACTTCAAACACTGGGCTAGCTATGAATCGTTCATAAAGCTCTACATCTTCCATGCCCCAGCCTTGGATCGTCGTGTCAAAGCCGCCAATTGCTGTGAGATCAGAACGATAAACACATGCTATCCCGAAGGCGTAAATTCTCCAGAAGCCGGCATCTTTGCCATAAAAGAAAGGAGTTTTCGGGAGAGTTTCATTGCGAAATGCAATTTCAGGGTTGTATTGACTAAAGACAATTGGGTAATAGACCTGCCTCCCGCGTATTGCATTTGCTCTGCAACGGTCAAGAAACAGAGAATTGAAATCAAGGTCTACATCACAAAAGAATAACAAGGCCTTCTTTGCAAACTGACTAGCGCCCATTGATAGGCCAAGGGAACGCGAGAATGATCCCTTCATTTCAATCCATCGCAAATCAGCCTTTGGGTATTTGCTTCGATATGATTTAAATATCTTGTATTGTTCTGTACCTGGTGAGACATCTTTGAAATACAGTACAAGCAACTTTACTGGTTGATCGTGCTTCAAACACACATTCTCAAATGTCTGCATGAATCTTTTGAATGGGCCAAAACGTCCCGCAAGTGGTAACAGAAAATGAACAGTTGGGATCATCTTCTTGAGAGGCTCCATCATATAAACGAGGTTGCCGAATGGATGTTGAAGATACGCGTGATGTCGTACATGCACCGTCATTCGTCTCCGATTATATCCAATATGGCGGTGATATTTCATTAATAAATCCAGCATATATTGTCCACCGTGCACTGGATGATATCGCTTGTATCCATGATTCAATCGTTTGAATTCTAACGTTCGATGTAGAACTTTTCTGGCTTCTTTATTAACAATCATCATAGTCTGTCCAAGAACTTGATTTAGACCATCTCTCGTTGGGTTTATCATACCTATTTCTGGTGATTTCTCGTTGTATGAATATGTTTTTCGTGCTGTAAACATGTCCCAATCTGGCGTTTGATTCTTGGGCATCTTATGCCCGAACTCTTTGATGTCATTTAACATCATAAGCTCATATGTGTTGATTGAAGAAATATTCTTGCCTGAAAGCCTATCCAACACTCGTAGGCGTCGTTGTTTTTGTACTGTTTCATAGAGCAAGTCTTGGATTGTTAGCTTCATAAAATGAACGTGCAGTCGATACATATATGAAGCTCTTTTCACTGGATGCAATGTTATAGCATTTCGCACGGCTTTCGTGTTTAGATTGTTTGTAAATGCATTTTCTCTCGAGTGATTGTGGTAGAACAGTGACTGCATCTGAAACAAAGATCGTTTAGATGTAATGCAGATTCAATAAGTGGCAGTTTTCTTGCTCAATATACGCATTTTTTATGACAAATTAAGAATTTGAGACACAGGCTTTTAGTACTCAAAGTTTCTTTCTGTTTTCTTAGAGGTTCCGCAAGGATTGCCATATTTACTTACAGAGCATTTTGAAATAGAGGTCCAGAAGCCTTTTCAATATTGAAGGCCTTTCTTAAGTGACTTCAAAGTATTTTGGTAGGGGAAACAAGTGAAAGTGAAATGAAAATGTCGCTCGATCCAGGCTCTTTTCCAGAATAGCCAAATTGCCTATTGGCTCTTACATGTGGTTAGAATATGGATACGTGACAAATTTTATCTTCAAGATCACGGTAAACGTAACTAGTAATCTGCCTTGGCTCAGTTGTTTTGTTGTCGTTTGTGCGTATTGTATCATGGTTTCGTGGTTTTTTCTTTTCTTTGGTATACAAAAATTAATTGGATTTGTAAGTGCCATCCATAGTGAAGACCCGGTGATTTTATGTCTTTTTTCACTATGGATGGCACAGTGTAATATAACATTCTATATTGTAGTTTTTAATCTTGAGGGAAACAACGGTAAACGTTTGTAGCAACTGATTGAGTTTTCTCTCCCCAAAAGATAAACTATTAGCAGAATCTAATTAAAATCTGCATCATTCGATACGTAAGAATGTAGGACTTCTAGCCATTTAAAGATAATTAGCAAATATTGTAAAAATGATATTTCCAGGCAAATTTATCGCTTGAAAGGGTATAATTTTTATTTATTAGTACTTTGCTGATTTATCGTAAAAGTTATCTGCACCCTAAGTCCAACTTTGAAAACAAGAAAAGTGCAGATACCTGAACCCAACCTACCAAACAGTTTTTCAGGTTTTTCAAATTTCTCGAAGGAATTTCTAGGTTTTTATATATTCTAATTGTTTTCATATACTTACTTCAAATGCCCATGTGCATGAAATTCCAACAAACATTTTTATACATCTTCCAACTTCCACATCTTCATGACTTGTGATTAAATGTTGTAAACAATACTCTAGATATGGGACAACCTTCCTCAACGTGCTACTGCTCAGAATAACTCCTGGCCCTCCCATGCAAAAGTTATCCCCCCAGCCAAGGCCCAACATTCCCTTCTCGTCTTGTCTCCCTGTGCCTGCTTGACCGATATATAAATCGTCAGTACTGTTCAGTGTTCGTAGGAATTTCTCTAGTTTATCGGTTCGAACGTAAACATCATCGTCAGCTCGCATGAACCATTCGTATTTATCGATGAAATTATCATGCATATATTTCAACATCATCATTGATTTTCGTTGCGGTGGATACGAGTCGTCCACGTTTTTAAGGCTCACGACTGGTAAATCAGTTCGTCTCGAATTACTGCTTGAAAAGAAGGCGAGAGCTCCTGGTAACGCGTTTCCCCAAGTCTCGTACACTGCTTTCGCTCGATTATCGAGGAATTTTTCGGCTGTCATAACGCCAACGAAGATCAACTGCTTTCGATTCTCCGACTGCAGTTTTGGTGCTTCTTCGTATCTTGTGTGAGTAAATGTCATATGACATCTTCTTGAAGGGAAAGCTAGTAATGTCCGACGCAAAACAAGCGGAATCAGGAATCCGCAAATAAGACCACTCAAGAGAAGAAAGATCCCTCGAAAGCTAAAGTTCCTTGACTTCATTTTGGTCGTTGTTTGTTGTATCTGAATCAGTCTCGTGGCAATACCATGCAGAAGAACATGTGAAACATTTTGATACCCAAATACTATTCATATGTTACAGAATAGCTATTTAACTTCTATCTTGAAAGCTTCTCAAAAATTGGCCTAAATTCGTTGATACAGCTGTTTGCCACCATGATCTCTGTGTAAACAAAGAACGGGATTTAATCACTCTTGCTTGCCACCCGATTATAGCCGGTGATTTCAGGAGACAGACCGAATGATCACTGCTGGTTGCAAATTTTCAGACTTAGCAGGTTTTGTACAGCCAAAGTTTCGCAGTAACCTCGTTCTTTGCAAATTCTCGTGCGCGGTTTTCGTAGGATGAGGTGACGGTTGCTGATCATCATAAATGGTTGGATTGTTTTTTTCCGCACGTAAAAATCAGTTAATCGCTTGTGTGTTTTGATCAAATGCGAAATCTGATGATAACGTCAATTTTGTAGCATTAGAGAGCACCATGATGTCGACCATATTTTTTCAAATGAGACCTTTCTTGCGACAATTAAAGTTTTAATCTAGCACTTTCATCAGGAATTGTATGAATAATGAATACGATTCAGAGTCGTGTTCGATGAAGACTGCGTTCATACAATACCAACACAACATGAAAACGGTGAAAGATGTGACAAATAGGCGTCCCACTCACACGAATACTGCACATCTTTGCCAGCAGATTTGAAAACGGCAGATTTTAAAATGTAACTCTAACCGGCATAATTTGAAAACGGCATCGTGTGAACACTCGAAAGCGATGAAAACTCGGGGGGGGGGGGGGTAACTCAATCTATTTTGAGACGGGGACGTGCCATTTTGCCTGAAAAATTTGTACCCATAATTCCGTAAATTCTGGTGGATTTCAGGGCCATAATTCCACAAATCGAATAAATATCTGGGCCATAATTCCGAAAATTATGAAAAACCCCCTGAAAAGGACACCCATAATTCCGTGAAATATCAAAAAATTGTGAAAATGATACCCATAATTCCGCAATGGTTTTAAAAAAGTACCCCTAAAAATGGCACGTCCCCGTACCACGAACAGTACTAAGGTACCCCCCCCCCCTCCGAGGATGAAAACGGAAAATTTTCGGATGCTTTCAAAACCAAGGTGGTAGATTCTTAAGGTGAATGTACATTTCTTTGGCATCGAATTATTGGCTGTCAGTTGATGCTGCTGTCGTGTGAACATAATCATGATTTGAGTAATTGCAGGGGGTGTGAATGTTGTAGCCATGCGGACAGGATTAAATCATAGGCAGAGCTCCACCATTTGAGCATCATGAGAAGAGGTCGCGGACTCTATTAGGTCTTCCTTACTTCTCCGATGCCAGCGCTTGTCGTTAAAACCGTAACATCACCTTCACTTTTACCGTCATAGTTACTTTATGCGCTTTGCAAGCAGCTACTAAAAGTGTAAGGCTGCGTTCACATTGCACGTTCTTCTTTGTAAGCGCCTAAACGCTCGTTCCTGCAGATCTCCGCCATACTGATCCTTTAGAGTACGTTCGGAGTGCAAAATATTTACATGCGGAAAGAAGCTTGATCATGCGAAAATGCTTGTTGGTTAGCAAGCAGATAACCTACACGCGATTGCAAGCGAGATGGATATTGGGCTGTTGATTTCAGAAGTAGAAAGATGACCTGCTTGGATTGATAGGATCCAAGGGACATATCAATCTGAACGGGCAAATCCAAACAAAAGCGCGTTTACGCAAGCAAAAGCATGCAAGCAAAAACAAGCCTTTAATGTGCAGGTAGCCTAATAATTCAAAGGATACCGATTGGCATGCGTTTCATTCTCTAGTATTTAACATTTACGAGTGCTCTCCAACTGATGTAATAGCTGAATTAAGGTGACCTGAAATAGGGTCAAGAATGAAAGTTATCAGACTAAAAATAGTTTACCCCAAAATAAAGATAAGCGAATAGCTTTCTTTCCAAAAAAGATAGACTCTTTCGGTATGAGTGGTTTATGTACAAAATGCAAGATTTATCTGGACTAATCGCTTGTCACATTTTCAGCATCAATTTTTCTTCTTTTGATGTTCTACCGTACCATCGTTCGGTCTTGTTGCGAGTTAGAAGATGAGTGTCAGGACACCAGTTATTTGGAATATTTTGTATAAAGTTCTTTGCTTACCTTAAAATGCCATAGAATTCTCTTCCTTGCCAGTAACAGCCTTTCTCAGCCATACTTCCTTGCCTGGAGCTGAAGAGCTCTATCACATGCGCTTTCAAAATGTTTGGGCCTAAATTGAACTATGCCATCCCTGCGCATTGCTGTACAGGAGATGGCAAAGTTTATTTAGGCCCAACCATTTGAAAGCACATGTGATAGAGCTCTTCAGTTCCAGGCAAGGAAGTATGGCTGAGAAAGGCTGCTAATGGCAGTGGCAAGGAAGAGAATTCTATGGCATTTCAAGGTAAACAAAGAATTCTAAATAACTGGTGTCCTGACACTCATGGTTAGGATTACGATTAGGCTCCAAATCTTCAGATCAGCGTAAAAGGGTGGGCGTACAATTCTGTGGCATTTAAAAAGAAACTTTTGCTGCATATCCATAATTCTACCGATGGACGTTTCAGAAATTTTGAATATTTTTTAAATTACAGCGCCTTTATATTTCAGCACATTTGAGGATGTGACGTCATTAGATTTCCAAATCATAAACCACAAAAGTGACAGACAGTTGTTTGATACATGTTGTAGACATCCTTAAATTCTGGTTTTCTTGGTAATTATTTCATGTTGCGTGAAACAGTTTAGAAAATGCGATGGTTTTAGGTTTTTTGAAATTTTTTCTTGAATTCTCGAAAAAGATGAAAAACACTTTAATTCTGAAAATATTGAAGATTTCAGAAAAGTCCAACGGCGGAATTATTGCAAAATAGCTAAAATTTCTTTGAAGCCATTCAATTCAAATCAATAGTTCACTGAATTTTACATCCACTATTTTAAAGATTTGGAACCTATGCTGGTAGAATTGATAAAGAGTTGATTAAGATCAGTAGTTGATTAATTAGGAAAAGTCTTCCTAATTTGAAACAGGTGAGTGGTTTGAAATAGAAGAAATAGTATTTCTTACTTTTGTGAAATATAGCGTTAAAAAAGTTTTTGCCATGCTCTGTTGCGTGTCAACAATTTCGATAGATTTGATTGGTCCATCCGTCGTAAGAAACATACAGGATGATGGCCAAATTTTACGTAAGATGAATGCACACTTGAAGCACTGTTGTTGTTGCTTTGCAGATCAAGGCTGATATACAGTCAACGAATCGGAGCGGATGGAAATTATTGTTTACAAAAGTTCCGATTTTTCTAGGAAAATTCTACTGGAAAATTCTACTAACTAGAAGTCAGTCTTAACAATGAATTGCAGCAATGAAATAGAATCAGATTAATTGAGCTTTGGCCGTGCGGCTCGCATCTCGCCACAAAATCGCTTCAAGTTGGAATCTATCTCTCGATGTACCGTTCAATAATTACTGTTCAGACAATTTAGAAGTGTCATGTCCGTCCAATGTGGCTGTGTAAGCTTACTCATATACCTTGCAAGTGGAACCCATATTTTTTTACATATCTTGTATTATTCTAGGAAAAGTCACTTGGTTACACACCAAAAGAAATGATGGACAGAGAAAAAGCAAGCATCCCCAGATTACAAGTAGAATTCGTGTCAAAAGTTGCGCTTCCTGTTTATAGGTAGGTCTTCCTATTCGATCGTTGTCCCATCAGAATTTTGGAATCTGTTAACTTATTTCCTGTTAGTTTCCTTTTTGAAGATGTCGGGAAGATTGCAGAAAACGTGCTATTGCGACCAAACTTTTCAAAAGTCTATACAAACTGGAAATTGTACTTTTTGTTCCCTCAAAATTAACAGCTTCGACCAGCTTTTCAGCAGTTGAAATCTGTTTCATCGCAACAGTTAACTACTCTTTTCAGTTTTCGACCCATATTTCTTTCGATTCTCACTTTTACTTTTATGAATTTCTTCGTTTTCAATCTGCGTCCTTGTGTAAAAAATGATTTTGCTCAAGCCGAAAGAGGTTTTACTAGCATAGGTTTTAAATCTTTAAAAAGCTGGGTGTAAGATTCTATGACCTATTTTTTTGAACTGATCGGCTTCAAAGAAACTTTAACTATTTTACGGTAAATCTGCCGTTGAACTTTTCCGAAATCTTCAATATTTTCAAAATTACAGTGTTTTTCTTCTTTTTTAAGACTTCAAGAAAATTTTCGAAATAACTTAAAACTATCGTAATTTGTAAACCTGTTAAAAAAAGATCAAATAATTTTCAAGAAAACCATAGTTTATGATTGCCTACAATATGTTATCAAGCAAAACTCTTTCACTCTTATAGTTTGTGATTTAGAAATTTGATGACGTCACATCATAAAGAGAACTGAAATAGAAAAAAGGGACAAATATTCAAGATTTCTGAAAAGTCCAACGATAGAATCATAGAAAAGTGTCTGAAGTTTCTTTCAGGTCATTCAGTTTAAAGTAATAGGTCATTGAATTTTACACCCTCCTTTTTTTACACCGATTTAAAGATTTGGAACCTATGCTGGTTTTACTGACTACCATACGTCCCATTCGCACTTGAAAGTTGACCCAGCTTAAGGCTGTCCTCTTCTCGTAGTAGTTTCGCTCGGCGACCGGCTTGCTTGCCTTGTGCTCAACTCTGTTGCTGAATGGCATGTGCACTAGGCAAACGCGCCCATCGTGACCAAAACTACTGAAGTGGAGGTCGGCCTTTAAAATAAACCAGGTAGTCGAATGGTAAATCCAGCAACTCGAAGGCTTGTTGTGGTTGGCTAAAATTTAAGATGGTCTGAATGCAGAATTGCAATAGCTGTGAAGCATGTGGTGATAGCAAACACAATTGATGATACTTATATAGAAAAATACTTCTAACGCCATAGAAAATAGCAACTAAACATATCGGGCCTGCTGTTCGTCATTAGTTAAACCTTTCCGAGCCTCTAATGAAGAAAATGGTTGCTTCTTTTGTACTTCTGTCGACTACTGAAAAAGGCCAAGCCCGATACGTTTAGTTCTTACTTTTATGGCGTTAGAAGTATTTTTAGACAGACATTATCAATTGTTTTTGTATGCAGTAGCTAGAATTGCGATCCAATTGGAATAAGCTGACAACAAACAGACAATTCACCTGATTATAAACATATTTCCTTTGCAGACTACTCTCTTCTCTTCTGCCGCCCATCAAGTCAATATGTAATGTCATGGGTAAGAATATTCTCAAATGGCAAGCATTGCAGGATGAAGAAGAAATTGAAAAGGAGGCACAGCAAACAAAGTAATTTTTTCTCATATGATTTATTTTGTTAAATATTCGCGTGTTCATACAGTTTCAGGTTTAAATGAGTAACGAACAAGGCTTAAACTTGGTCAAAACAATTTGCTCATGGAGATGGTAAAGTGTCAGGTTTTGCAATAGAGATTTTTATAGCCGGGGTAAAGCAAATGACTGCTAGAGACTTTATGCAAGTATTCTAACATTGGTCGTCGTAGACCTGTGGAACAATGAAGAAAGTATGCATTTTGCTTGTTGTTGTCACATGGGATAATCTCCCTGGTTGAAAGCACTCCGTAAAAGGCTTGCAACCTAACATTTTGTGCTGTAGGAAAATTCTCTCCCCCTAGAAATGCAGATGCAGAAAGCACCGTTAAAGGCAGTCTGTCACGCATTTAATTGGATGATTTGGACAATACAAAGGATAGGAAATTTCAATATAGCTGCTAATCCTCTGATTTTCTACGGCCGTAGAAAGTCAAGACGGTTAGCCCTCCTTTGTTTTAGACACACAGATTCACAAAGAAATCTGTTGTGTTTAGCGCTGACTTTGTCGCAGCCAATCAGAGACGTGACAGACTGCCTTTAAGTTACCAAAGTCATATAGTCTTCAAAGGATCAAGGTTGGACTTTTCTTGGTCGCCTTCAACGAAAAGAAAGCACGGCTTGCCCCAACCCTGTTACAAAAAGCCGGTAAAGCAAATGTTACTTTTTTCAATCAAGCGAAATCATAGATAAAACTAAAAAATACAAATACATAGCACTGTGACATTCATGATGAATAAGTACACGAGGTCACTGAGTCCACACTATGAATGCCCCTTACATCCTAAATAAGGATTACATCATGAAGCAATCTTGTAAATACAAGGAAATTAGTAAGGGGTGCTGCTTTTTATATTTCATCATTTGTTTGACCCCACCAAGGCTTTTATGTAGAAAATGGTTGCTTAAAATATGATGCTGTTTGCAAATTTTGGGGACAACCGGCGAAGGGAAAGACCATCTGGTGGTGAAGATCGTTTGGAGGAGATTGCCCTTTAGAGATAAAGGATTAGATCCATTATCCATAATGGGTGAACACGTATGCTACCTCAAAACGTTTTCTCGCAAGTGCAATCTTGTCCATGACATCTCCAACCATTTGATCTACCAAATATCAATACAATTTTATGATAAGAAATTAAGACCATAGTTCTATTCGTGTTTGGAGCAAATGTGAAATAAGAGAGAGAATGGCATAAATGAATTTTTAAGACATCGGTCATTCATTGTCGGTTATCATGAACTGTCATACGGTATGAGTCGTTTGACTAATTTTAACCTTTTGTAAATTTTGTATAAAAATTGTTGTTTATTAAACTAGTATCTCATCCTTTAAATATCGTATTCTAAACGAGGCGCAGAGACTCGATCAGCCAGAATCGTGTTTGCATGTAACCATCATTCCCCACTTCAGAACCCAATTAATTTCAGTATAAGTGCGAGCAAAAATGTACCTTAACTCAGTCGAAATCATAATTAGAAGCTGCTCAAATAATACTTTTCTTTCTAAATATTCACCCCTCTCACTAATAAAGACTCCACGCTTATTATATGTTTTAATTTTACTCACAGTGAATTACGAAGTCCTCCTCTTCTACTTGGCACTGGGGGTATGTGCCTTTTGGCTAATTTTTGGCTGGTGAACAGGCTGTAGGGGCCAGCCCTAGGCTTATTACACAAGTCGTTGTTTTAGCTGCATCCCCCCCCCGCGATACTCTCACAGTACCCATACCGCTTCAACCAAGTTCTAGCGGAATGATTATTCGGTGGATCAAAGCTTAGACTCGCGCCATCAGTCCAAACTAGTAATAGGATGGGTTATATTTAAGAAACCCTTGTACTACGTTTTATATGCATTGAGAAAATGTTCAAAGTTGAATTCAGAGCTTTGAGGTCCATCAACTTCATCCTCTAGTAATATTCATTGAAATTCTATGTTTTGTTTTGAATAGAACGCTCTGTCTTGCCACAATAAAGAAATATATTCACTCAACCGTAAATACTGTGATCGTCTCTTTCTTCATTGTTTTTGGCCAAATATTTCCACCAACATGCACACCAAGGACTGTGGCCCAGGCGCCGCCATATTGCGTCGATTCTACGTATGCGCATTTAGCGCTGGAGCGTTTGGGGTATTCTCAGACCCTCCTCGTTTTTACGCCAGGGGCTTCAGAGAAACCCATTCCGAGGCACAACGTAGAATCAATGCTGTATGCCGGCGCCTAGGCCACAGTGGTTGGTGTACATGTTGGTGGAAATATCTGGACAAAGACAGTGAAGGAGACGATCGCATTATTGTAAGTTTGAATGAATTTATTTCTTTACGAGGCGATTTAAGCATCTTTAGGCCAACACAGCAGTCTCCTACCACCCATGGTGTGAGACAAATGCATTGACAGGTTATGAAGTGTAATTAAATAATTAGATATATGATTTTGTGATGCATCGAGCCTTCCTAGTTCACTTGTTCATTTCTGATATATCGAGTATCTATTTTTAATCACTCTGTGTGGCAGGTTGACGTGAGCGGGAACCATCATGCCACTCAAGTATGATAAAATGAAGCGGAGAGGGGGAAAGAATTTTGAAGGGAAAATTGAAGAAAATTGAGCGACAATAAGTTGTTTTGGAATGGTTTCCATTTGAGTGGCTTAAAGATTCCATGTCATGTCAATCTTCAGTACGTGGGGATTAAAATTGCCACTTGATATATCAGAAACGAAATAGTGAACAAGGAAGACGCGATGTATCATGCGTAAATCTTATTTTCATTTCACAGTGCCCTACAGCGCCCAGTTATTGTGTGATATAGCGTCTTAATGTAACTTCAATATAGTTTGTATTTTAGACGATTGTTGGTTGAAGTATGCGAATACCATACACCGGGTTTTAGAGACTCATCAATAGATATATGTAACGTACATCCATAAAGCCCTTCAATACTGACTATTTTACAAAATCTAGGGTGCTATTGGGTGCTGGTGAGATTGCTCAGGCAGCGAGATATGTCAGGCAGTTTTAGCTTTTAACATCCATAACATCCCTCGAATGTTAAAAAAAAAACAAACTACCCCTGCTGCAATTTTCCAGGGCCATTATTATTTCAGTCTGTACCATTATTATCCTTTCAACCGCTGTTTTTACTTACATCGTAGTATAGGCGTCGAATCTTTGCAAAACTTAAAAATCATGTGTGTGTAAAATGTTATCGCCCAATTCTTTCAAACTGCTCGAAGGAAACTTTAGGTGTGATTGCCCATAAATCCAGTAAGAGCATTTTTCATATTTCATTATTTCCAAAAGTACAGCATTTGGTAGATTTTTGCCGGTTTGAACATCAAACTGCTAAATTGTAAACCATAAAAGCTACATGATTTTTCTTGCAACCATATCGTACATCTTCAAAACCTGAGTATTTCTTGTATTGGTCATATCAGTTTTCCTTAATCGGTTTAGAATTTATGGCACTTCGATATCTATTGAAGGTTCAGATACTTCTGTTCAGGTACCTTTGCGGGGTGAGTGGCCGAGTAGCTTATACAGTCTTCGTCAGGTGACTGCAGTTAAGCTCGGTCGAATGAGGTCAGACTCCGGATATGGGTGACCTCGGCGGCCTGACCTTACAGCTCACCTCGTCGTCCTTCGGAAGGGACGCTAAACTAGGGGTCCCATACCTGGATGCGGCATTCACAGTGGGTCTAAACTAGCTTTCAGTAGCTACAAATCCTGACAAGCCCACTCACAACAAATTGAAAACAAACAAACAAACAAACAAAACTTAAGAACGTTGTTATTCCATAAATGGTCATAATATGAAAAATGCTCGCTCCAGGATCATGGCAAATTACAGAAATACCTCTAAAATCAATTCAATTGAAAAAATGGGGTAGTAGCATTTCACACGAATGATTTGAAAAGTTTGCAAAGAATCGATGCCTATGTTTTATTTTGCATATTCTCTCACGAAGAGAAGCAGCATCTTGGCGTAACCCAGAGATACCTCAAGCATGGTTAGAAGAAAAAAAGTGACTGAAATGATGCAGAATGAAAGAACAAGGTCCAAGCAAACTTCCGTAAGTTTCGTTTGTTTTCAAATGTTCGTAGGATGTTTATGGATGCTGACAGCTAGAACTGCCTGGTATATTCTACCGCTGCTTGGGCCATTCCACCGCTACCGTACTGGGAGGCCCAAAAACTAGGTCGATGTTTGATTGAATATTAAGAAGTAACGCAGAAATGATCGGACTATACGATGACATAACCCCGACCCAAAGACTTGAACTTAATTCTAGACACCACAACCTTGTATGAAAGCTGAAACTAAAGGCCGCTGAAGCTTCTAAACTGAGGAACAAGAAAGTTATCGAATCTCATACCTGTAGTTGATACCAGAGACAACCAAATAGGACCTCGAAAACAATTTATTACTGTCACCATTGTCAAAATTTGCTGAGTGAAGAAGTACCCAAAAAGCATTGAATCTAAACTAGATACTATGATCATTTTTTCAAACTTGCTGGGCACAATTTTGCAGTTTTAGAAAAAGTTAGGTTTGTAGCAATTTGTTCCAAATCCTATTCAGCTACACTCTGAAATAAGCAAGAAGCAAAACAAAGTACAGCCCTACTTTCCATATAAGTGCTATCTAGAAGCGGGCCATTGTCACCGAAGGTGCTTTGCTGGCATTTGACTCGATAACGAGTATACGCTCGAAACAGAGTGTTTTTTATATCTACGCTAAATTTGGTAATAAAATCATTTATTTATTACATTATCGTTTAATTACTATAGTATCAGACGCAACGAATATATTTTTATTGAATTATTCTGAAACTGTTGCGTGCGAGCGTTCCCGAAAAGGACCCTGGGTGACAATGTCTCTTTAAGATCTTAGGGACAGGACGGTCTTTATTTTCATACAATTAATCAAACATTGAGCTGGTTTTTGGGACACTCTTTATGGAATTGCTGCTTCGTGCTTCATGGAAAAGTGTTTCTCTGTAAACTCAGATAGTCATGCATTAGATTTTATCGTGGTGAATGAATTCTTTGAGTTGTATTCACGAATGAAGACACCATTTTTCCCCGCTTCTAACCCTTTATGAAACTAACTGCCACGATTACTGACATGTTTTTAAAGATATCTTGCTACGAAACTTCTTGCATAAGGTTGTGATTCAGCGTTACAATGTGTGAAGTACTTTCCCGTCCCGATTAGCTAACCCTGAATCATATGCTAGGTAGAGTCTCTTATAGAATCAAGACTTGAATCAAAACAAGAAGTGCTGGTTATGAAATTAATGTTATAGATAGCAAAAAAATATGGATCATTGAATGCACCTTTAGTTGAGGTAGTTTTTACACCATTAGTGCCCTCCCCAAGGGGTCCACCCTTACGAGTAGTGGAAATGTTTGAAACTCCCTGACGTCTTCATATAAAGTGTTATTATTTGCAAAACACTAGGGTTTTCTTTTATTCTGATAAACTGTGACCTATTTTGACAACTATGCCTGGTCGCTGAGAATTTTGGGGACAAGAATGCAACAGAAAATAGACAGATACTTTCTATAGTTAGGAACACCGCACGTTTACTTACTTATTTTTCATATTTATTATCTTTATAAGCCTTCTTCTCAGCGTATCTAAACTAACTTGCATTTACGTTGAATGACTTCTCATTTAACTGTACTGCTATCATTGTTTCAGATTATGCCTTGGGGTGGGGGTCATCAGGCTTTGCGGAACAGCGGAATTTGAAGAAAATTTGTCGCGGAATACGGAATTTCTAGCAATTTATCGGCGGAACGACAGAATTCTCCATGCCTACCGGACGCGGATTTTCTCGAAAATGGTAATTGGAATGCGGAATTTTCATGAAATTTTATGGATTTGCGGATCCTTCGTCTGTTTCTTGTCAAAACAAGGTCGTGGTCACATCTCTGTTTGTCTGGTCAGCACTATGAGAATATTTTCAAAGCTTTGCACAAGAATTTTAACTGCCGCTCTACTCCTCTTTCCACCTGAATGGATGCAAAATGTCTAACAATACTACTTTGTGCCATCATTGGTAAACAAGTGGCGGAGTGGCGGGACAAGGAACTTTGGCTAAAAATGACCGGAACGGCGGATTTTAACTGAAAATCGCGCGGAACGGCGGATTTCTACCTCTCCCCCCTTGATGACTCCCACCTTCAGTGTTGATGGCGCACCAGAAAACCTGCAAGGTGAGGCATAGGTTCCAAATCCTTAAACAGGTGGGCGTAAAATTCATTGACCTATTTCTTTGCAGTGAATGGCTTCAAAGAGACTTAAGCTATTTTTGATATCATGCTGGCGTTTGACATTTCTGAAATCTTCAATATTTTCAGAATTAGTGTTTTTTTCTTCCTTTTCGAGAATCCAAGAAAATTTGTCAAAAAGGACTTAAAACCATTGTAATTTCCAAACTGTTTCACGCAGTATTAAATAATTTCCAAGAAAAACCATGGTTTATGGATGTCTGCAACATGGTATCAAGCAAAAGTCTGTCACTTGTGGTTTATGATTTATAAATTTGATGACGTCAGAGCCTCCAAAGAGCTGAAATGTAAAAGACGCTGTAATTTCGATAATATTCAAAATTTCTGACAAGTCCAAAGGTAGAATTATTGAAAGTCTGCTAGAGTTTGTTTTTTAAGCCATTCAAGAAATAGGTCAAAGAATTTTACATCCACCTTTTGACGCCAATTTAAAGATTTACAACCTATGCTGCCATGTGATACCAAGGGTGTTAGGACACCAATGTTTTGATTGATCATCTATTTACCTTGTTTTGATCCTTGTGTCTTGTTTTCTTGTCTTGTTTTCTGCTCTGTTTCGTCTTCAAACTGATGTGTGCAACTGAATGTAGGTTTAGGCCCGAACAATCTCAAATTGTTCGAATATTGCTCCCTTTTTTCTTTGTGCTCCTTCGCACTAGAAAGGTTTCAAACCGTAAATGAAACCTTTGTGGTGCAAAGGAACACTAAGACAATGAAACACAAGGGAGTAACATTCGAGCAATTTGAGAGCGTTTGGGCCTAAGCCAACATTCAGTTGCACACATCAGTTTGAAGCGAAACAGAGCAGAAAACAAGACGCGAAAGCAAGACACAAAGATCAAAACGATGTAAATACATAAGCAATCAAGACATCGGTGTCCTAACACCCTAGGTGATACTCAAGCTGACTCATAATCATCTGCTTTTGCGTCAGTTTGATTAGCCTGCGTGCCTACTCAGGCCAGGCCAGTGCTCCTCCCCCGTGGAAACCACATTGAATCCTTAATCGTCAATTTGCCAGTGATTATGGGAGTTTGGTTCGTAGAACTTTCAGGGCTTTTCCAGAGCAAAGAATTTTCAGACTTTAGGGCGAACCAGAAGTTGTTGAGAATACCGTGGAAAATCGCCATTTTGCTATAAAGCAAATATGGGCCTATTGAAACATTGTCAGGTCAACTGCTGCCTTACGAATGCAAACGTAGCTGCTGAATACTTTTTACTAAGATGCATTGCGTTCTGTTGAATAAATCGGATTCAGCTGAAGTCTATTTGAAACTGAGACTAGGTGAGATTAATGTGGCAGAAAAAGGCAGGGCGATTTTTGTTGCAAGAATCTTAGAAGATTGCCACTTGTGGGTGACTTGTGCTGTTCCGCATTTCTGCACAGATGATTAAAGCCATGCATAGGATTTGCATTCTCCTTGTGTGGTTGGTTTCGTTGATTGCTCTTTATTACAATGTTGCAGTAAATGCGTATGAAAGATGTTTAATTCAATAGACCCCTTTCACAATGACGTCAGTTCGTTCTTCCAGGAACATCACTTGCCTCGATTTAATGTGGATCGAAATCTCCAAAGCGTGCATTGCTCCAGCAACGCATGAAATGTTTTGTACGTGTAGTTGCAACATAATGATACGATGTAGATTTCTCGCTGCACAGGGCATCACATCTTTTGCCTCGAATTGAATGTTATTGTGAAATGGGTCTATTGCATCAAATGGCCATCATGAAAGGCCGGTCTATTCAAATTCCTTTCAGGTGAATGGTCTGCTTGAGATTTCGTCCAGTGTTCCAGTCGCTATTAAACAATTCAAGCGCCAGATGTGCCTTCGTGTTGAAGTGTTGATCATTATCTCCGAATTGTTTCTGAAGTAGCTGCATCTTTAAAAATCATATGTTACGTCATACCATTTTAACATCCAAAGAAAAACGGTTCTTGATGCATATTTTCCAGTCATTCCAGCCATTCATTCGCCGGTTCCCTCGTGACAGCTTGTTCTCCAAAACCAGGTGTCTTGTCCTGGTTTCCTCAATTACTTATTGATTAGTCTCTGGTAGGAGAGCGGAGTCATGTGAGTGCACATTCTGCTAACTGCAACAGGCGCATATAGTGTTCTGTTCTATAATACTTCGTTACTTTTCGTATATTAGCAGAAAAGCGAGAAAGTAATATTCGTTGGTAAAGGCATACTCTTGAACAATGAATAGCAGAAAGCTTTTTGGCAGTCACTTTAAGTCTCATACAATGTTGAACCATCTTAATGTTAATAATATTTATGATTAGTCGGTAATAACAGTAGATCGTAAATTATAGATTCGTTCAGTTGTAAGAAGGGGTGTTTTAATGATGACAATTGTGTTTCACTTGTGTCTTTTTTCTGTTTCGTAGACTTTTTTCGAAACGCTCAACATTTTTTTTTTATATCATCAATTAAAAAATTTACAAATACAAGATACTCACTACACTACTTACAAAATACTCTATGATACTACAAATACAATACCACGAGGAGCAAGATATCATGTCTACCCCGTGGCTTTAGAAAGAAGAAAAAAAAGGGAAAAGGCAAGACTACATAGAACAATACTCAAAAAGAAAATTCACTAAAAAAAGGGGACTTGGTGGCTGCTCGACGGATGGCAAAAATTTGGACGAATTCAATCAAATCGACCAGTTTCATGGATAAACTGTAGAGTTAACTCAAGGATATTTCTATTGATTTCATCTGGGAAGTCCTTATTACCATACATTAACAGTTGTGTTAATACCTCGTTTGAAGGGTTAGTGAGTCCAAACGGTCGAACTAATGCAAGAACTCCAGCGAGAAGATCTCGTCGTTGGGTGTCAAAAGATGGACAGAGCAACAAAAAATGTTCCGCATCCTCAATACCATCGTTTGAGAGGCACATTGGGTTTATAGTATCCCTAAAATTGTGCTTGAATTTGTGAAAGTTCAATTTGCTAAGACCAACCCTAAGTTGTGTAAGATACGATAATCCTCTTGGGTCATGAATACCAAAGATTGATTTTGGAAGGGGGCGGATTTTGGGGAGCAATTTTCTCTTAAAAACGGCCATTGAAGGTGCCAGTCTAATTTCTGGATCAAGTTCATTCCATTCAGAAAGGCAGTGAGGATAGAAGCTAGACTGGAATTTTTCTGTTCGTGCCCTTATTCGCCCGATTACATCCCTTTTGCGGAGGGAGTACTGAGACTGCTGAAGTGGGGGGATTGGACCCAAGGTATATTCAGGGGTTAAGTGGTTTACTATTTGTAGAATAAAGTAAGGCGTCTACTCCATCTCCGGCAATTTAGCGATTCCCATCCGAGCTCTGCGTACAACTTTTCTCGCTCAACATTTGTACCACTCAGGCTATCATGGGTGACAGAACCTCAACAATGCACATTTGAGCAAGAGCTGTATAAAATACAAGTATCTTTTAAGGCCAGAGCCCAAAGTTTCTTAAAACTATCAGATTTTGAGTACTCTGAGTTTCTTACGTCTTTCTTAAAGGCTCCATAACAATTTGCATGTTCACTACCAGTTCCCTGATAAACATTTTAACGCAATGTTTTTTGAAGCTTTTTCCAGTGTTTAGACACTACTCAAGTATCTTGACAGGTAAATGAAATGAATCAAACTAAAGTAAAAATATTTTCAGTATTTCAGATTTATCAAAATGAGTAGTGTCATAAGTTATAATTTCCCAGTATTGGAGGTTCTTATTTTCTTGGCGATCTGAGAGCATAAGTGGTTAGACAGCAGTTGTGCTTAATTGCTGCCTCTTTGTTATTTTGTGGAGGATGAAACTATTTGTTAGAATGGAGGAGCTACCGTAAGAGGGTGAGGGAGAAGTCAGAGAATCGCTTCTTATTTTTGAAGGTGTTATGACTTTGTGTTGTAATCCATTGACTTTGCAGCCAGAACAGTAGGGCAGACGGGCTTCAAATCCCACCAGCAAACTTTGAGCGTCATGACAAGGCGTCGCGTACTCGATTAGGGCTTAGCTATTTCTGCGATCCCAGCGCTTGGCGCTGAAAACCGCAATTTCACCTTACTTCAAACCTCCTCCGCGGAAACATTTAATGTTCCCTCTGCAGAAGCAAATGCACTGAAACATAATTGTGGTATCTAACGACACATGCTATGAGTTGAGTTTCTTATAAGCAGTTTCTTATAAGAACACGTGTGACACGACGTGTGTGTAGATTACGCCGGCCCAAGTTTAACCCGCATGTTACTAAAGTGATAACTCATGGTAGACATCTGTGACATGACATGAAAAGCATTGAAATTGCTCTTTGATTCAATCAAAATAACATAAAACTACTCTCTATCAAAATTAATCTTACCTATTCTTATATCAACATTTAAAAAAGTACATTACAGATTGAATAATATCTGTTGCAATTGTATTGTAGAGACCAACCACCCCCCCCCCCCCCCCCGTTTTACGGTCACTAGGACCCAGCCTCTTTAGGTTGGGGACCCGAACACACTGATCTGCTCGAACACAAGGAGCCAAGATGGCAACCGTAAGTTTACCGGGGGTTTGTCTATGCTATAGCAATAAATTCCGTACGCGTACGTTCTTGTGAAAAGCAAAAAACATGGTGAATTTTGTGGTGTAAAATCTCTCGCTCTATCTTTGTAATCTACTGAAAAAAGTTTCCTACAAACAATCAAGTTCATAACATGAATCATCTCTCTGAATAAAACAACTAAATATTTTTAGATCTCTGTATTCTATATTTTTATTACAAGATGATAAATCTCTGTATTTCATATTTTCATTACAAAATGATTAAGCCGTAAAAATAAGTCTGATGATAGGCGAAATTCAGGCAGACTTACTACAGATGACGAAATAGACTTGGGGCAAGTCTAATGGTACTACGGACAACTACGGACAGCTCAAAGCAATGAGTAGACCATGTGCGATAATGCACCAATTTTTCGGAAACGAGAAAACCGCTGCGGTCACACTAGAACCTAATACCGTTATAATCTGAATTGTTTAACTTTCTTGAAATTTATATTTCAGGTCAAAAAGTACGGCATTATAACGACACCCGGTCACACGGTGCCCGTCCCATCCTTTGTAACGCTGCCTGTGCCTGTAGTGTGGCTAATTTTATGGTGCGAAAGTAACAGTCACGTGGTTACCTTCTTAAATCATGATTGGTCAGTTTTGCTTAAACAACGCTGTAATTTAGGTCGGCACCTTATTTATCTCGTTTTTTGGAATATTACAATTTGTTAAAGACTTGCACAAGGAACGAAACGTTGTAACAGCATTGTACGTGAACAAGAATAGTGGTCACAGGAAGCAACGGGATAAAGGACCTAGAGTGACCGCAGCCAATTATTATAGAAATTCTTAAGTTTTAGGTAAAAACGTCAGCAAACTCCGCATAAAACATTGTTTTCTTTGCTTCGTTCGGTTCTGTTTCCTTGAGGCCCTCGAGTACCCTGGGTACCGACGCCTCAAAAAAATACCCAGGGCAGCCCTCGAGTTGCAACTTGCAGATTTTCAAACACTCTCCATCTTGCATGACAACACCGAAGAGCCTGTCATGGGCTTCAGTGCAATCGGCCATCGAGTTCTCAGCGTTCAAAAAGGGGGATTGGGGGAAACTAAGTTTCACATACGATTGTTCTCCAATTTTTCCATGATTGTATCTCTACAGCCTGCGTGCAGACTTTATATTCCGCTGCGAAGGACTCTCTTCCTCATTCTTGCGCAGTGGAAAGGTATTGGATGACAGGCAAATAATACTATAGCAGTAATCGTTATGCTATTCCGTTCTCTACTCTACAAATACTACAACGAGAAATGCGAGATGCCATATATCAAATTACGAAAGGGAAGTGATTAACGAGCCACTGTCACCCAAGGTCCTTTGCGTGGATGCTACACTGTCTTGAAATCAAATTTGGCCTAAACGCCAATTAAATAGATCCAGAGTGTGGTAGAGCAGTAGACATATTAAAGTCGTCATAGTTTCACTCCTTGGTTGGACTTGCTCCCAGTCTCGCTCTTGATCAATAAACAAACGGGAGGGCAGAAGAAGAAGAAAAGGGAAAGGTGAAGGAGAGTGAGACTTGTAGACTATGCGTTCCGAAAACGAGGCTCGGCATTCACCTGCTTAATTCGGAACGCAACGAGACCGGTCAAAATCTTGACCGGTGGCTTGCCTTCATCTTAGCGTAAGAGCCAATTAGAATTAAGCAGGTGAATGCCGAGCCTCGTTTTCGGAACGCATAGTCCACAAGTCTCACTCTCCTTCACCTTTCCCTTTTCTTCTTCTTCTGCCCTCCCGTTTGTTTATTGATCAAGAGCGAGACTTGGAGCAAGTCCACTCCTTGGTGGGCTGATACATCGAGACAACTACGACTGATAATCAAACTACTGGAAAATTAGGCCAGAAATTGATGAACCTCGTTTTGAAACCAGACGCCAAGAGCTTAGGTCCATTCTACACGATCACAACCTTCGGCGCTCCCTGATCACAACTCCCCAATTCTAAAACGCCTGTAATTCGTATTTGATTGAGGTTGCAAAGAAAACCATAGCAACCAGCGCTAAGATGAGCACTTCTTCTGTGTACTGCTTGAAGATTCCTTCACTTTGACAGGGGAAACCTGCTTTTAAAGGCTAAATTGTGCAATCTCACTGGTCGCGCCAGTTTCACGGCGACTTTGGCTGGATTTTCTGACACTTTATCAGTCTCACTTGACGCGAAATGCCGCCATCCAATTTAAACAGCGAAAACTGGGACTGAAGTAGTTAGTCTAGTAGAGCAGCGCAACTTAACTGTTCTATTAGTTCAACTATTGCAGTGTGGATCCATGGTTTCCGATTAGGCCTTGTCCAATTTTCAGACAGTCTGAAATTTTGGTGTGCCCGCAAAGGACACTGGGTGACAATGGCTCTTTAAGAAAGAAAGAAAGTGTACGTACGAATAATTGTCTTTGTTAGCATGATGAGTGTCTATCTTGGTTAGAAGTAGTTAGCGTATCATTCTTGTTAGATGATCAGATGGGAAACCCTTTAGATGCATGAACCTGCGCAAAACAAATTCAACTTTAAAAATGACAATCTAGAGCTACACTAATTTTCTATAAAAAAACAGCTTACGGTGGGCTCAATTTTTCGAAACTTCAAGGCAGAGTAAATACGACTGTCTCTTGCAAAGAACAAAGAAGAACTCTCACTCTTTGCCTCCTAATTACGTCATTTTACGCAGTTTCTGCTCTGTCACCGGCGGCGTTTATCATATTCAAGGTGGTGACGTCATCAAACTATCATCATCATCATCATCATCATCATCATCATCATCATCATCATCATCATCATCATCATCATCATCATCATCATCATCATCATCATCATCGTCATTAATTTCAAGCAGATTCATAAATACATGTATCTTTTCATAAGTCGGGCCCAGTGCTGAAGAAACAGGACCAGTACTGAAAGGGTCTTTTAAAGTTATCAGATTTTCAGTACTCAGGGTTTCTTACGAGTTTCTTGGAGGTTCCATAGCTGCATGTTCCCTATACCTGTGTCCTCAAGAGCATTTCAAAACAAAGTTTTTTAAAGCCTTTCCAATGCTTAGACATCACTCAAGTACCTTCCCAGTAATCTAGTACGGGAAATTGATAAAAATAAAGCAAAACTACTACTGGCGTTTCTTAATTTTTGGCGATTCGAGTTTCTCATAAGCAGTTATTATAAAAAAGTTTCTTATAAAAAATACGTCTGCAGTAAAATTACTGCTTAGTAAGGCCCACTCCACATAGCAATCCAAAACCGCGACATATTTCTGCTCGCATGCATGTTTTAAACTTCCATCGCCTATCTATTTGGTTCCTTTGAACATGTGCAATAAGAAATATGTAATGTACTCACCGAATGTGTCTTTTTTGTGTCAATTCTTCTGTCGGCGCCATCTTGATCCTAACGCACTGCGCATGGTGCTGCGCAGTGTTTTGCTTTTTGGTTCCTAAAGGCGGAACTCCACGGGACGATTTTTGTGACGATCGTCACAAAAATTCGCGACGACACATGCGCAGTTACTAAAAGCGTTTTTTTCTGACGAAATTTTTGACGATTTTGCTTCTGACGAAAAGTTAAAACAGTTTTAACTTTTCGTCGTGCGCTTTACGATCGTCAAGTTTTAGCCAATCAGAATTCAGAAACGACACAGACACAGCGCATTTATAATTTCAACATGGCTGCCAACAACGAAGGAAGTTTCTTTTTCCTGGTTTCATTTTTTTCCTGGTTTCATTCTTTGACGTTGATAATAAAGAAAAATATATCTTCTACGAAGCAGCAGATACAGGATATATCTTTTGTTTATCGCCGCTATTATAGAATTTATTTGCTGTGTTGGAAAAAATACCGCCAAAAACAATCGTCTAGTGGAGATCGATCGTCGTGAATTTCGTGAGAAAATCGTTGCGAATCTTAATGCACCCTTAATGACGATCGTCACAAAAATCGTCCCGTGGAGATCCGCCTTAAAGCAAAACACTGCAAAGCACCATGCGGAGTCAGTTAGGGTCAAGATGGTGCCAACAGAAGAATTGACACATAAAACAACATACATTCAGTGAGTACATTATATGTTTCTTATTCCGCAGGCTTTGAAGACTGGATAATTTTTCCGTATCAGTTTAAGACTTTTCATGTTGATTTTGATATTTCTTTCAATAAAAAGAGATACGCTATCATTTTGAAAATATCCAAGAAATCAAAAAGCTGCCATGGGAGAACCAAAAGAATTACCTTTTGTTTCTCCCATGCCATTCAATTCAACGAAAGCGACGATAGGGTATTACCTACATCACCTTTCAAAGTTCTGAACCCCATGCAAAGCTTATATTGCGAAACACTATTCACATTATCTTTGAGGTCAAAGGAATTCAGATCCCATATGTAACTTTAGATGGAAAAGAATTTGGTTAAGATTAGAAATACTTCTTCGTACTGCCAAACAGCAGATAACTTTTACTGATGAGTTGATTGATACAACGCAGCACTGAAAAGTCTTCCAACAACGAAAAGGTCAATCCGCTGAGATAAAAAAGAATCTGGGAGATTTAAGTTTCAGTAAATAGCGAGACGAAATTTACATTTTGATTTATATTGCACCCGGGGGGGGAGGTACTTGTTCAACGAACATACTGGGAGATGCCGTTGAAAAATCTGAAAAGCTACCCTGTCCCTGAGTCAAGTTCCTGAAAATGGTTTCCTTAAACAATACCCTATACTTGAGTTTCTTCAACAAAATTGTGTGCTGCCCTAGAAATTTGTAGGAAATCTATCAATAAATGTGGAAATTTTGCCATCCAAACAATTAAAATCATATTCACGGAGCGCAAATAGCCTCCAACGACAATCCTTATTATGCAGCCTACAAGACAAAAATGATACCCTGTCCCGGAGTCGGAATCCTGAAAATAACACCCTTCTCAGCGGTGGGATAGGCCCTTACAAGCTCAAGCAATCTTGTGTTCTTTTAAGAGCATTTCTTATTAACACTCAGCGCATATTAAGAACCTCGTGATAAACTTTGCTACTTCTTGGGGAACTGGTCACAAATTGTGGGAACATAACGCCACGTGAGAAGTTATATCTCTGATATAAAGTAACAATTTTGGCCTGAAAAAGAGACTGCCATTTTCCAAAAGAGTGATTTTGAATTGCGTGAACAGTCTATATGTCGTCAGTAGCAGATTATTTTCTTATTCTTTTACCCTTTCTGTCGTTGTTATTATTTAATTGAGATGATGCCCCTGTATGCAGCAATCTTTTAAAATGGAGTGAAATGAAATGGCTTGACTCTGAAGAGAGTAAATTTGGGACATCTGGAACACTTGGAACAAAAACAGAGCAGTGGTTGTGACATCTTTTAACTTTAGTTACTAATTTATGTTTCGACCATGCAAACTTGGGAACCTCTATTTGCTTCAAAATGTGTTCCCAAGATCGTTGGTATATTTCAACAAGGTTCGACGTGGTGACGCCACCACAAAAATGGCAGACTTTTACTTAGCAGACCATCATAGGCTGGCTTTGCTGAAATTTTAGTGGCAATTTTCCTCGATTGATTTTAATCAAATACAAAAAAAATTCAAAATGAAAACATTATTTAAGCCTGGTTTCCATGTAGTCTACCCTGGGTACCAGAGCCTAATAAAAATTTGAAAAAAAAAGAAAAAAGAAAGAGAGAGAAGAAAAGGACTCTGGTTCAATCCAAACATGACCTCGTTATGGATTTTCGATTATATTCCAGAAGTGGAATATTGCTTTGATTGGTCAAACTGGATCATGTGACCTGATCACCAGAATATTGACTGAATCACAATCACAAATCAACTTTAGGCAATCCAATCAGACCAGACGCAGACGCTGTAACAGTTGATCAGGGAGCGAGCTGAGGAGAAAGTGTTGAGGTCTTATTTTCCAAACAAAATGACTTTACAGCAACTGAAGATGATGATAGCTATTTTCGAGGAAGCAAGAAATTTTCACAATGTTCTAACTGGTCACAGAAAGTTTCCGCCTTCCAAATCGCACAATTCTTTTCCTCTCTCTGTTTCGTTTGTTCTTTTCATTGTTTTTATTTTTAGTAGGCTCTGGTACCCAGGATACATATAGCCGCAACATGCCGTAAGATTGCCTGCGGTTCCTTTCTGCCATCTTCTATCCTCCCAGCATCGCAGGCAATCAATTTCTAATGAAAATGTTTCTTACGGTTCTGCAGGCACGTGTTTGAAAAGCCGTGCCGTAACAACCGGGAGAAAGTTGAACGTTTTAAAAATGTCCCGTCTCTTACGGCAGTCTCCCAGTTGTCTAACGGTACTTCATACTCCTACTTGCAGCACCGTAAGCAAAAGTTTCCATTAGGAAATGAGGAAATGACCTGCAGCACCGTAAGCAAATGTTTCCATTAGGAAATGAGTGCCTGCCATGCCGAGAAGATGGAAGGTGGCAGATGGCAGACAGCAGCCGCAGGCAACCTTACGGCTTTATGGAAACCAGGATATCTATGGCCGACAGACGATCATGTGGATGAATTAAACAGTTAGTCTCGTTAGGCGGCGGGACTGTTAGCTACAGGTGATGTGTGTGCATTTTCAAAACTTACTACGGTTCAACGTCAAAACAAACTACAATTCTTGGGATAACTGGCGAAAATCACAGTTCTTGGCATATATGCCACAAATCACATTTCCTGGGCATAAATGCCATAATCTGATACAAAAGTCTCGGAAAACAAAATGTTCCAACTATGAATATGTTATCAAAAAACCATTTTTCATCACCGACACAGACTGCAACATTTACATAGAAAATCTACATGCATTCCAAATTAATTTAACCTGAAACACTTCCACCGGTTCTACTGGGCTTCACAAAAAGAGTAAGTACATTTGAAAAATTACCAAAATTCGATCAAAGGACTAATCGTCCAATGTTCTTGTTAAGCAATTAGGTCAACGACCAACTAGCGGTAGCTTTATGGTTCCAAATTTAAAGCTTTAGGAAATTTCGTCTGGTTTTGAAACATACTGCTAAAGGCAAAGACAAATTACCTTCTGCATTTCTTTGCTTATAGCAAGCTTCTAAGTTGGCTGTAAATGCAAGAAAGGAATGAACTTTACTGTACGGCATCAGAATGTTGATGAAAACGTGAAAAATAACCAAATTAATGCCGTGAGGAGAGTATTTTATGTCTTTTCATATGAATAAATAACGTTTCTAAATATCCGTTATTCGAAAAAAATGCAACAAATATTTCGATACTGGCAAAGATAACGTTATGATTGAAAAAGGCACAAAAACTTTTTTTTTAACGATAGTCACGATGACTGAATTTCGGTGATTTTTGCAAAACTGGACAGTTGGGTACTCCTTTGCAATGCAACGTATTTAACCTACAAAAAGTAAGCAAAGTAACTGGTAGTGTGCAATAACGCTTAGTAACACTAGATGACACTAACCTCTGCGGATGTTTCGCTTACTTCGTCTTCATGCAGTCGATGTGGAATGCCTATGAACAAAAAAATCAGTTGGGTAATTACGTACACGAAAATTCTTCTATTTTTGAAAGTCAAAATTTACCAGGGGAGAGGGGTAACTACCACATATGCTGGTAAGGGATTGTCCGCCTTATGGTCGATTTTCTGCCCGATTATGGCCGATTTTGCAATTTTTCGATCGTTTGAGGGGCTGCAGCCCCCAGCCCCTACGCCCATGTTGGCTATCCATTTTTCGTGACTCGTGCGTGACATCAGTTTGAAAAGGATATTTCTAGATTGTTTCACTCTTTGCAAATGCAAGCTTTTAAACTTGCAAAACCCTTTGAAAATTGCTTTAAAAAGTAAGGACACTGAACACGGACGTAGCAAGCATCTCAAACTTGGGGGGGGGCACGGCACTTCGAGGGGACTTTTTCCTTGAGAGAAAGGAGGTACTTCGTAAAAATAAATAGGACACTTCTTTGTTTATTGCAAAATGTTGGGGGCACGTGCCCCCAGTGCGGCCCCCCGGTTCCTACGTCTTGAAAGATTTTCTTCATACACCGTGCAAAACAAAGGACACAGGTCTCATTACAACTAAGCGATTGACAGCGTCAACAATGGACTTCACACCTCCTGTGTAGTTCAGGAATTTCACCTGAATGACAAAAGA
The DNA here is from genome assembly GCA_964020215.1 of Aurelia sp. 3 sensu Dawson et al. (2005). Classification (NCBI taxonomy): domain Eukaryota; kingdom Metazoa; phylum Cnidaria; class Scyphozoa; order Semaeostomeae; family Ulmaridae; genus Aurelia; species Aurelia sp. 3 sensu Dawson et al. (2005). The sequence continues at coordinate 2,698,164 of OZ026583.1, read as the reverse complement.
CGAGAGTTGTTGGTTGGAAAACTTGTGTATCAGTTTGAAGCTTGTTTCAAAACGACAGGCCTAATTCAAAATGTGCTCAATCAGGATGAATCACAAAAATCTTTTTGGCTAAGTGGTCAAATCATTCGCAATATGAATTGTGACAAATTTAAAACTGGGTCATGCGACATGAAAATTACTTTATCGAGATACGTGGAAAGCTGGAAAGCCACAAAACGTTGATGATAACTGGAACTCGACCCCCTAGCCTTATCCAATTCCAGGAGCGGATCCAGCCCAAAATCTGACGTATGCTCAGGACAGCGCCGAATGTGCTGAAGATGGAGTGAGGATCAGCGCGGGAGGCACAGGCACACAATTCAATGATGATGTAAACATTCACAGCAAACTGAAATTTTTTATTTGCAATAACATTCTGAATGAAATATTGAATACTGAATTGTTGTTACTTTAGTCTGGATCCGCCCCCGTAATTCTACTAGCTGTATGCACTTTCCTTTGCAAACTAACTCGATGTGAAGAAGGAGATTTGAAACAACGGGATTTTGTGACTAAACGCTTTCAGTGAGATAATATAAATTTCATAATGCTTTCTCAAACTTTGATTGAAGAGGACCATTCAATGTTTCTCAAAGTAACAGTTTTTATTGGCAAATAACGCACAAAGGAGAACACATTAATATGCATGCTTCTCCGTCATGTTGTTTGGATCAGGAAAGGATTATAAAGAGACTAAATATAGGCAAATTCCAAATCGCTTTTGTGACAAAAAACTTCAAGGCTATGTTTCAACTGTGAATCATGTGTAAGACGATACGCCCAATAAACTGAGTGTTACCATTCCAAATCGAAATTTACAGACGAGTTAATTAAAGGGATCCTTCTGGTGATTCATGCATGGGCAATCCAGAAATTTTCATCATCCATGTTTTAAAACTTCCTTTAAAATTCAGCAGCCCTTACGTTTTACTGAATGGAGTGTTCGAACTAATTTCATAATAGCAATAACATTATTTAGTGAGTGCCACGTTTTGGGAAGTGAAAAGAAACTCCACCAACATGGAATGGAATGAAAATAGATGGTAGGCATTTTATTTCTGGTTATTTTGACATTACAAGATGCATTCCCGCCATCCCCTACCAGTCTCGCGACCGCTCATTCTTGCTGTCTGTACCGTCCTGTTCAATGGCGCCTCTCCACCAACATCTCATCTCAAGACAATAGCGAAATCAGACCATAGTCTTTTGAAAGACAATTACGTATTCAATTGTATTCCATAGAATATGGAACAGCTTGAGAGGCTTTGTTGACTCTGCATCTGACGTGTTCATGATTGGGTAACGAGACGGCAATAAGCCACATTCCGACATCCCCACATACATTTCCTCAGAAAGACAGAGGGAAGGAGAGATATCGTCAGGCTTTGAGAATTGATTCCGCTACGCGGCAACAAACTGGCTTCTCTTTTTAAACAATTAAAAAGTGTATATAAAATGAGAAATATCCACCAACAACTTATAAACTATTTGTCGTTCTCCCAAAATTGCCATCTCGATACACAATGACAGTATTATGGTACGTAAAACTCGAGTGAAAACCACCATTTGCACACCAAGAAATTTCCACGAGAACAAGACCAGTTTTCTTACACCATTTCACCCGCAAATGAGGAAGTTGAATCTCAAACGGTAATGGCTATGGCTATGGTGATTATTTTTGACATAAAAAAGTCAAAAGGAAGGCGACTGTAATCAAAGTTGTTTTTAAGGCTTGAGCCACAAATAAATTACATTTCGAAGGGGGTAGAAGTTGGCATTCCAGGGCCACTGCTCTATGTATCAAATCTCATACAAAATCTTCCAAAAATAGATCCGCAAATCACGAAAAAAGCCCCACAAACAGGTAAAATTTCCGACAAATAGTCTTCTAGGGGGCGCCCCGTCCCTGCCTCCCATTGGCCTTGGCCCTGATTGGAATCTGTCGTAAGTAAAATGATTTTGTAAGGGTCGAATGCAACCCTCAACACATAACAAGTCGGTGACCACTTCATACTTCTGTCGAATCAAAGTTTTGATCACTGACAGCCAAGTCAGAATATGATACACTTGTTGGCAGAATTTTATACGTGTGGTTAGGTTAACCTTTCTTTTATCATTTGCCAATGTCTTTACTTTGTGGGCATAGGGATTAATAAAGTTCCAAAAAGTCAAACGTTTGTCGTGAAAAGTATTCGACCAAAATTCCTGATGAAAATATATTTAACTGAAATCTGACAGTAGAAAATCTTTTTGAACCACCAATCGTTGGAATTTTTTCCTGTAAGTAAAAAAACAGTAACCTAAAGCTGATTGGAAGCTTGAACCTATCGCTTCGATGCTAGCCATGAAAGGGGGTCGTAAAGGGGGCTCCGGATCACGAATCACGGAAATAAAATGTTAAACTTCAGGTTTCACGCTAAAGAAATGTAGCACTTTCACGTTTCACGAAAATGAATACTGGATTTTCACGTTTCAAGGGAAGAAAATATGGCCTAAAATATCGCCAATCACGTTTCACGAAATAACCTTTACCACCCTCATGTAAAGCAGAAAAAACAGCTGCTGAATTCACACTAAAGGCATTTTCTTTGCACTATCCTAAATTACACATGAGCTTTATTTGGCAGATGTGAGCTTTTCTGGGTAGCGGGTTACATAGATTCTCGTAGTTCTGTCACGGCGCTGCTTGAGTGAATAAGACAATCCAAACGTATAGAATTAGACTTATGCCCTTTCGTCCCTTGCTTCCCTGTGCTCTTTGATTTGGTCAAAGGGACTCATAATATCACTGTTGAAGAGTGGGCCCACTTTTTCAAAATGGCCTAAACTAGTGGGAGTTCTCGTACACTCAACAAAATCGCTTCAAAATCTGGTCTAAAGAGCTAGAACATAGAAAAGGAAACTTTCAGTACAAAGACTGAGTTTTTTTTCTTGACCTACAAATCGCAAAGTGCATACCTTTCAGGCAGTAATCTTCCTCTGTAGAAACAAAGAAGATCGATCGAAGCTGCGAGAACCAGACCTCATCAACTGCATTTTTGTGTGCGAAAACAAGATCTGTCTCAATAGCGCCTCCTGAATGGTTGAACGCTGAATTCTAGCAATTTGATTGGTAAATACGGAATCACTCTACACGGACCTAAATTGGGCCCACTTTGCAAAAGTAATATTATGAGTCCCTGTTGACCAAGTGATATCAGCAAATCAAAGAACGCAGGGAAACAGTAGCCTGCGTGCAGACTCTACTGATTTCTTTTCAGAGAGGTTCTCCTCCAGTAGAGTCTGCGTATGTCCGAAAAGGGATCAGTAGAGTCTGCACGCAGGCTAGGAAACAGGGGACGATAAGTCATAAGTATAGTAGAGAATTAGGTAAGCAAGCGTGATCGGAAAGCATAATGGCTAGATGAATACTCGATCATGCAAGACGAGAAATGACGAAAGTAGCCTGTGAACAGGCTTAGAGCTCCTCGATAAGGCCTGTTCACAAGCTATGACGAAAGCGTTAAAAGACCTTTTGGCTTTTCTAAAAAAGATCTCAATCGAATAGAACCTCTTGTAAAAATTACCCAGGGTGCAGCCGCTCTTTCCCCCTCCTTTCCGTCGTTCTTCGCAGTGACAGTAGAGGCTGCATGCAGGCTAGTTCATTTCATTTTAATTTCATTCATTTTAAATTTTTTATACACGGTGGCCCCATCAACCAAGAGTGGCTGCTTTTCAGGGGGCCGTGGAAAAAAACCTAATTACAATGCTACTAAAATAAAAAAGAATATTTACAATGTTAAATTAGAATAAATGAAAAATAAAATCTATTTACATTTCAGTCTACATTTAAAAGTAGACAGAGAGGGGGCTAGCTTGACCTCATGTTTTAATTCATTCCAAACCTTTGCTCCACGGAACGAAAATGCTTTTTGGCCATTACTTGTTTTCATTCGTGGAGCAAGTAAGTCAGTCTCACGATTTCTCAAATTTACAATCTCCCGTGTCGAGTTTCTCGTGAATAAAGTAGAGAGGTAAGTGGGCGCGAGACCACTTATTGATTTGAAAACAATGGTAGTCGTCTCTTGTTTGATCATGTCGTGGACTGTCGGCCATTTGAGCTCTTTTATCAAGTTTGCTGCTGGTGCATCATAGCTACTGTTGGTAACTAGTCAGAATAAGATTGTTCTAAAATAGGCCTATTGCTCGATACTAGCCTGCGTGCAGACTTAACTTTTCACTGCGAATCCTTCGAACTGGCAAGTAAAGTCTACACGCAGGCTAACTCGATCCATGCTCTTTTTGAAGAACAGAAAAATCATTTTGCTACTTACGAGGATTTCTTGTACGTCTCCTTCTATAAAGGAATGGCATTCGCAATCTCGCTCTTTTTCCTGGAATTCCATCTGAAAGGAAGAAAATGTGAATTCAAATCCTTGGGCATTTGCAGTTGGAACATGAGCGATAGGGCACCCAGTGTGTACCAGTTTAAATTTATATCAGTAGCGAGCCACCTTAACTTATTGTTTTTCTGTGTCTTGAACTTGTTTTTACTTCGTATACAACCACCTTTCAATGTTTCGTAATTTTGAAATTTTCATTAATGAGTCACCTTAAGTGAAGATCCACCTTAACTCGTAAAAAGAGCTTTACGGCAAAAATCCGTCATACCGCTTTCAAGGTGAAATCAATAAAAAATTGCTCGTAACGCATTTAAGTAAGTCAATATAGCAAGTCAGCCGCTTCTTTAGCCAGTGTGCAACTTTCTTATTCTATCGTTTTCTGCTAAAACAGCTAGCTTTACTCCCAAAACTACTTTGTTGCTCGAATACTCTATATACGGCAAAGAACTTCTCTCGCGACGGCCCTGGCTGTCTCGTCGTTCCAACATTCATCAAATGCTCAAAAGACAAGCACCATACCGGGTGTCCCAAAAAAACGCAACAGATTTAAAAAACTCTAACACAAGCTGTTTCAAACTAAAAATTTAATAATAATCCTTCTCGAAATTTACAATAATTAGATTAAATTTTGAGATATTTTTCAGAATTTTAGGTGACCTGGTTGCAGAGTTATAAATGGACAAACTCAAAATTTGCTGTCATGGCAAAACCAGACGTCCAACAACTAGTGCAAAGCACGATGCAAAATAACCAGCATCGCACTATTTGTAACTTTACAGGATTACAGACAAGTATGTAATTTGAGCAAGAAACTGTGACAAAGGAGATCCCTTAATGATTTATGAGTTATCTAGTTTCGAGGAAGCCTTCAGTGATCATTTCCAATTGAAGGCATAACCGTAAGAATGGTCTAGCCATTTTAGAAAAAGCAACTTCGTCATGACCAAAATCTTCATACAAGTATCTGTTCAATGTTCGATCAACTTTTGTGTTTGAGCGCTTGTCAGCAATCTTTGGTGATTGCTAAGACTGTCATTTTTTATAATTTGACAATTTAATCAACAATTGCTAATGTAGCAGCTCTGGTTTTGACGTGGAAGCAATTTTGAACTTTGCTGATTTTTAACTTTACAACCAAGTCACCAAAAATGCTGGAAAATATATCAAAATTCATTCTAATAATTGCAGATTTCAATAAAAATGATTGTTTGCTAACAAGTATGAAACAGCTTCCATTAAAATTATTCAAATCTGTTGCGTTTTTTCTGGGACACCCGGTACATACAGTGTAACAACGTCAAGCCTTACCTTCTGATGTGTCAGTGTTTTTCCTCTTCAATCTGGCACTCTTCTGTTGGATGTATGAAATAGCTCTTACGAAGACTGTCATCAGTGGAACATAAACCAGTACCTTCAGTAATATTGTGAGCAAGGTACGATATACACCAGGGAGGACATATGGCACACTGAGGATGATACTCACTAAGCTGATCAGGCACATATTGGTGAGCAAAAGAGTGTCCCAAAAATTCATCGTCCAGATGATATATGGTTGAAACCAGGTGAAAATGACTTGGAACATCACCGATGAGAAGGCAATTAAAATCAGCCGTGGCGTTTCCTCTGCAACAAATATGCCAAAGAGCAGAAGGAACAGACGACACAGGAAATAGAAAGCTGCAAAAGGACCATAGTTACTGCTCTTTCTGCTGTTTAGAGGATTCTTGAAGCACAGTTTCAATGTATTGAATGCTGGTTCCATTCTTGAAAATATTGAAAATCGTTCTGTAAAAAATGGTGTAAACAAAAGGATGACTGGGAAACCAACACCAAACACAATGAGCACAAGGAGGGCAATCACTGCATAGTAAACATGGGGATTACCAAAAAATTCAACTTCAGCAGCAGAGTAAAGCTTCAGTTGTCCATTTATTCTAACAGGATGCAAAAGTGCCAGTGCTTTGCTAGTAAGGGCGGTGTAGCAATATGTGTAAACAAAGCTAAGTGCCCTGCCAAAGGAGTTTGAGCGGACATTACCACCAAATAACTTTCCCCATATTGCTTGAGGTAAGCACATGCCAACAACCACAGTAAACACTAGAATGTACACTGGTATGAAAAGATTGAAAGCAAGTTTCTGCAAGTCATCAAATCCATCAAAAAAACACACACCAAAAGTGTTGCCTGTACCAGACAGGCAAAGAATACCAATCACAAATCCTATGAATGGATCCAGTCTCACTGTCTCTGGCAGCATCATTTCTAGAGACTGGTATGAGTACAGAAATGCATTCAGGTATCCTGAGAAGGCATCAAAATTAAAATAAACAACAATGAGTACAAAAATTGATGCGACAAGTATCATCGGTATCAGCAACAAAAGATATAAATTTGAGCAATCACCACATTTTTCATTTCCAAGCATAACACTCTTGCCTGGCTTGCATCTACCACAAACATCACCCTCTCTGTTATCTGAACACTGGACAGCAGGAAATGGGCACTCAAACAGGTTCTTTGTCTTAGCACTGCATTTACAGTAGTGCTTTGGACATTTTACCAAGTAAAACTGATGACTTTTATTAAATCCTCCCCAGTAGCCTCTTAGCAAAAATGCAGTATGATTTTCACATCGTGTTATGCTATTTTCTGAAATCATGCATTCACAGTCATTTGCATTTAAGCCTTGTTTATATCCAGGTGGACAGTACCTTAATCTCTGTTTGCTAACTGGTGTCTCTATATATTGCCCATTGGTTGTCATGAAACTGATATTGAATTGAGAGTTCTCCTTTCCCACCAACCGGATATCTGGTATGTTGTCTTTCAAAAGGAACACATTGTTTGGTGGGTCAAGGTGAACTTTTCTTGAGACACTTTCTGTAGTTATGTTGACCTTTATAGTTCCAAAGACACTGTGACCTTTTTCATCCCAAAGAACAAGTTTTGGTGTAAATGGAACAGATGGTGCTGAATGCCATTGTGGAATTGAATCATTTATTTGAATTGCTTCAGTGGCAATCTCTGCACTTCTGTTGTTTGCTGAGATATATGAAATTACATTTGGCCACTCTAAAGCTGTATTATTCATTCTTGGCTCTCCAGCCAGTCTGCACATTTGTAGGGTGTTTGCAAAGACTGAGTTTCCAGTTGCATCTGGGGCAGAATTATGGATGAAACTTATTTTGCAATTCCATTTGGATGGGTCAAAATCATCTTGACCTTCATACCTCAAAAAGCATTTTGCAGTGGACAATTTTGTTGTCTTGAAACCAAGCCTAGATGGACCCGATGATCTGACATAAACTGCGCCTCCTTTCAATGTTGCTTTGTTTCCAAAAAAGGTCAGGTTTGAATTGTTGGTGAGATGAATCCATGAGTTTCCATACATTCCAACTGCTCCACCCTTTATGCCCAAGTTGTACTCAAATAATACTTTATTAGTTATTGTGGCAGTGGATGAGTCCAAAATGAGAGCAGTTCCAGTGTTATATCTAAAGTCCATTGCCTTTAGGTGAACTACAAATTCTTCTGCATAAACAGTCCCTTGTCCCACAACTTTGTTATCCTCACTCTTGCTAATTTCATTTCTTGCAATAAAGCATTTATCCAGCTGTATGTGGTATGGTACTCCAGGCCCAACAGGATTGCTGTTCAAATTATTGGTAGCAAGTCCCAAAGCTGATCCAACTGTTGCAGTGTTGAAAAAGAACTGACAGGAGGTAAACTTGATGACCTTTGGTGCTTCACTTAGTGTGCCTTGGATCTTAGTACTAGCTCTAATTGAAACACCTCCTCCCCAGATTGCACTATTCACGGCAAAATAAGTGTTCATGAACTTAAAAGAATTTTCTTTCAACTTAGGTGAGTCATGCTGTTGTAAAAGACTAATCTGTACCCCCCCTCCAGCATACTTTGCTTTGTTTTGCCAGAAAGTTCCATGAATGACTTGCATGTTATTTCCATGGCAAGTGTCCTTTGTGCCAATATAAATACCACCACCCCAGTTTGCAATATTGTCTGTAAATTTGCAAAATTGAAGCATAAAATTGTTACCAGAAGCATTGCTATTCAGATGTAAAGTTAAACCTCCACCTCTTCCAAATTTCGACTTTAATTTGTAGGTTTCATCAAGACCCTCTGTTTCATCAAATAAATGAGAATTTTTGGCAAATTGCACAGATGTGAGAGAGAACCTAGCATTGTGAATATATTCTTGTTGCTCTCTGTGGCTTGTGCAGTTAATGAGATCTAAGGCTCCACAAGCAGTTGTTGCAAAAAACATACCCCCTCCACTACCATTGTACACATTTCTCAACAAATTGACTGAATTGAAGTTGACGATCCCACCAACATCAAACATAGTTACTCCTGTCCCAGAACTATTGTTAACATCGGAGAAAGACATCTTTATGTGTTTCGTGAAAACGAAGTGGATACTCGAACGTACCAAATGACCATGAGCTGTACCATTCCTCGCTCGACCGCAGTTGTAAAATTTTAAACCAGAAATAAGTAAATTACTGCAGCGGACAAAACTGATGCCAACTTCAGGATTGCACAATATTTTCGTTCCATTTTGCTTGTTCCCGACTATGGTAATGTTGAATAAATTCCAGAATTGGGTGTCATTCGTCAGTCTATAGCTCCCTTGACCTATGAATATGTCTGTATCGTTCGATACACCCTTTCCACCATCAAAAACATAATCGATCGATAAACAAGGCGGCCTACTCTCTGCTGGAAGATTCCTGCTCTTGCATTCTGGCTTGTTTTCTCCATCGCTGCTGATGCGAATTGAAAATTTCTCGCCATCAGCCAGTGCAAGTATCCATAAAAGCAAAACTATGTTAAGGTATAATCTTGTCTCCATCCCTGGATAGTAGAATTATGATTGAAATACGATATAGTATGCCTTGTCCAACATTTTATTTTATGACGAGTGGAGAATGCACTCCCCTTTCACTTTCATTTCAGTATTTCAGCATTGTGAACATTCGGGCACGTGATAACACAATAGCGCATGTGATCCTTCATCTTAGCCTCTTTCTTCAAGCAAAGACTTTGAGAGGGAGGCCTTTTCTCCTCCACAGCTTCCTTCAATGACTTTGCAAACTAAGTGATTGTTAACAGTTTGCCTTGAAACAAAAAATTTTTGCTAAAATTCTGAAAGAGAAAAAAGATGCCTTTTCTTTGTTTGAACTCTAATTCCCCTCAATTTTTGAACTTGAAATCTTTGATATTTCTTGATCGTTGGCTGCTTTTCACCAGTGGCGTCGTGGGAGCATAGTTTTGGGGGCGGGGCCAAAGGTCAGAATTTTCCGAAAAAGAGACATTTTTCCGACGAAGTTTAATTGGGAATAAAACGGATTGATCTTTGAATTGTCGTAATTTCGAAGTGCCATGACAGTGAAGAATCTATCAAAGTACAGAGCAACCCTTTTTGGACGAGATTATCTCTGATATTCGTGTTGGGAGTGAGGCTAAAGCGAGGTAGAAGTGGAGGACGAAAGCTGGGGGTTTGCCCCGGGAAAATTTTTCGTGATTATACCTCTAGATTGTTGGAAAACGCCATTTTTAGTGAATAATTGTAGCTAGGTCTTCCTGGGAAATTGGAAGATGGTGTGATTCAAAATTACTTAGAATCAGGACATTTTTAACTTTTGGTTAAAAAAATAAGTTTAAATCTGCGTTTCCATAAGCATGCTTTCACCGAAATTAAAACTAACTCTATCTTCATCCCTAAAATGAAGCACTATCCATAAATAAAAAACATCCAAGTCTAAGCAATTATATCAAACTGCTGTAAACGTATCATCTTTTAGTCAACACAATTTGTCTAAAAACATCTGAAAGTTCGCGAAAAAGTTCCAAGAGTTGTTGACCAAAAATATTTGGTCCGAAATTTATCCCTTCGAATTGTTTGCACATTGTACCTTCTTTTTCAAATAGCAATGTACCTTTTGCCTGAAAAACCACTTTTTAGTGGGAAAAATAATTTTCACAGAAAAGTCAGTGCTGTTTGGAACGACAGACCTGGTTGTTTCGCTGAGAAGCCTACTTTTTCGGTAAAACGCTTTGGTTCTTGACCGAAAAAGTGGGGCATTCAGTTGTATTTCACTTGCTATAGATGAGCCACATAAAATGTAAGAATCGATTAATTATATTTCAATCTTTCCGACAAGAGTGGAAAATTGCCGAAATTTCCGACAAAATTTTCATAGGGGGGGCCATGGCCTCCCCCGGCCACGACCCCACTGCTTTTCACAACCCCTTCATTGCAACGACATACCCAAATGACCTGAATGGATATTTGGAAGCAAATGTGAACTCCTAATCTTTAGGAGAACAAGTTTCATGCAGATAAGACTTTGTCTCCATTACTCCGTTTGCCCAAATCACTCCATTTTTGGATGATCGTTAATATACCAAATATACCACTTCAGTGGCGGCACCAGCTCTGAAACAATCCGAGGGAAATGAGAGGGGGGGATTTTGATGTAATTTTTCAATTTAAAGGTGTACTCAACTAATTTCATGCCATTTTTCTTTGACAATTTTTGCCGACTTTTGAAATTTTTGGGGGGGGGGGGGAACGAGTCCCATCAGTCCATCCGTGGCGCCGTCACTCTACCGCTTCCACTACTTCCGACTTTGTCTTTGCGAAGGGGCCTACCAAGAAAAGAAGTGTTTCCAGTACTCCGTTTTCATTCAGTTTTCTTTTCCTTTGCTCAAATTTTATAAATATTGCATTGATTTTGACGTATAGTCTGTTGTTGTCGTTGCACAGTTTTCAAATGCCTCCTTCGGGGTAGTCTTTGTCTTTGCTACTTGCAATCCCATCCCTGCCGTGTTGTATAGTTGTATGTATAGTAATTAGAAGCTATTGTAGGATTTAAAATATATTGTAATATCCTATATGAGTATTATTAAAAGATTCCTCCTTTTCGAGCGTTTGGAAATCCGGCCCCAAAATTGATGTATTCCGCTGAAAACGGAGTAATGGATAAATTTATGATGTAGGGCAGTTACAGGAATCGCCCTCCTAATATACTAGGAAACTGACGACCCCGTCCCCTTAAAAACTTCTTAGTTTCTCTAAACCTACATTCATTCTGTAGTTAATCTGGAGAGGTGTCGCAGGCAGTGGCGGATTTAGGGGGGGGGGGCAGATGGGGGCAACTGCGCCCCCTTCACGATGAAAATTCAGCTTTGGCGCCCCCTTTTTGGCAAGAAAAGCGCCCCTTATCCAGACCCGAATGCACTCTTTTTCAGTGATTCGTTCTGAATGCGGCGAAACATATCAACTAAGGTGTTATTCAGTAGAAAAACCAGAGAATTTTCTCGAATAATGTTCCAAAAATTTTCGCGCGCCTTCGGCGCGCCAACTTTTCACTCTATTTTTGGCGCCCCCTCTCCAAGTTGCCCCCCCTTCAACTTCGGTCTGGATCCGCCTCTGGTCGCAGGACCTCATCTGTGACCTAAAAACAAAACAATTTGATTTACAAACAGAGTCGATACGCCCAACGCCTCTCTGCAACATTCCCAACAGTACCCGTAAGCTGAGCAACTTTTTTGCATTCTTCTGCATTTTGAGCACCAGTTGTAATTTGTTTGTGAATTTCTCCACTGGTTTTTGACATTTGTTTTCAGTTTTCTGATAAATTGCGGTTTTGCTCAATTTAGGCTATATCAAAATTTTCACCGCGGTTATAAAATTATTGAAGATTTTTGATAATCTGGTAGAAAGTTATCGTGCTGCGAATAAAGTATAGGCTAGTACTGCAGTTATATAAAATGGCTTCGGCAGTTGAGCAATGTAATTCTACGACTGGCAGGAAAATTGCACTGATAACTGGAATCACCGGTCAGGTAAAGACTTATTGTTTCTTAATGTTATTTATGTCCACACCGGCTTAATTTGATATTGTAGTTGTTCAGCCAATAACATTTGCAGGAACTTACAGCAACTACACGGTAAGCATAAAAGTTCCAATGTTTGCAAATGCATACCATCAGGACTTAACCACGAATTTCAGCTAAGCAGAACCAGCTTTATGTTTAAAGCCTAGTTTAGACGTAAGCAAATTTGTTTCACCAGAATTGGCAATACGGTTGTTAAGCTATACAAGAAGGTGTCCCAAATGATGTATCGGTGTTTGCCACAATGTCCTATTTTAAATCATGGACCAATTTGAATGAAACATCAATCATTTTGTAGCAGAAAGCGTAACCTTGATGTAAAAATTCATTTCGCTAAAATTGGCCATACCAAACTAGAGCTACGAGCTACTTTTCTTCAGAGTTGTTTGGGAAGATACCTCAAGGAGGCTTAAAGATCTGTACAACGTTTCTTCCAAGTTTCCGCTTCAAAAGCTGAATGCGATTATGCTAATCTTCCAAGTGGTAGAACGTGATTGCAAATATATATTTTTCAAACTTCAATGTACATGGGTTGCTTCGTTGAGTTTCTTAAAATGATGATCAATGCAAGTTCTATCTCATCAAAGATGGAAATCAAATGAAATTTGATTAAATTTTTTTAGCGCTTCTCGCAACTTATCAAAAGTAACTTTTTTGCCAATCTTAAAGGTGTGGTGTTAAGTAAAATTGCCAGGACTCTAGAACCATATGACTGATTTTAGTGAAATAAATTTCTACGTCTAAGTTAGCCCTTGGGCTCCATAATGAGAGGTGACTCATTGACACTGACACATAATTCATGATTATACAGCTCTGCAAACGCTGACATATCATTTTGGAACACCCGGTATACTTATTCGGCTGAGGTTTTTTTGCATCAATTTCAAGTAATGTGATCAATCTCTTGGGCAATGTTGGTATTATATTACCTCTTGCATTCATTGTACAAATTATCATGGAACAAAATATATTAAAGAAATAATGAAATTCATCACCTAACTTGAAATGGATAAAAGTAAATCTTTACTTAAGGCTGATTCTAAAATAAGCTTGAAAATAGCGTTAAACTTCAACAATTTCTCAGTGTTAGAATTACAATACTTGCATCATTTATTCTCCATAAAACTCTAAGACAAAAGCTGATACTCTTTTGCAAAGGCGAAAACATTTTTCAGTTGATTTCCTCGCTCCCTATGGTCCTGTGCGGTCTGCTATCCTGTCCTGTGCGGCTGCATTGTTGCCAACCAAGCTCGCAAGTTGACAAAGTTTGAACCAATTTTTTCATATTTCATATACAGTTTCCAACTAAAATAGTTCATTATTTCAGCACAATATCAAACATGATCAATTTTGATAGAATTTATTTTTACATTCAAGGTAGCACAAGACATTGTCGTAGCTTCGCTTTTCGTGGACTTGCCCAAGTCGTCATATTAGAAAGAAAGAGGCGACTTGTCGCGAACAGTTCCTCATTAATTATTCATAAGATCTACGTGACCTGACTTAGCCCGATGTTTGTAATAGGATCTAACCGCAAGGAACTTGAAAACAAGGGCGTTAGTTGTATCTATCTACAGGGATGGCGCGACCGGGGGTGCTTGGGGGGGCAGGAGCCCCCCGCAAATTCACTGAGCCCCCCCATCGGCACTTGAATTTTTGAAAATTTCTGTGCACTGTCGGCACTTCCGTAACTTGCTTGTTATGTTTTTAGAGAGTGTAGTCGCATTTTAAGCCAATCTTAAAGGTGTGGTACGTAATAATTTTGCTCGCTTCGCTCGCTGTCGGCACTCTGACAGTTTTTGTCCCCCCAGCATTTCTGCTCTGGCGCCATCTCTGTCTATCTACACAGGTGCGCTGTTTTGGAAATGGTGGCGCCAATATGTTCGTTTTGACATACAGCCATTTGTGTATCAAAGTTGGTTTGCCCCCGTCAGATTCCTTCAGGGAAAATAGAATCTTGTCTGCCATTGGTCAAGCATTATGATCAAAGGTGCCGTCTGCCGTAGCTACCCAAAACCGTCCGGCCATCCAGCTGTGTTATCCAGCTGTGAACTGCTCGCGACAAGTCGTCAATTCCTTTCTTCCAGGACGACTTGGATAAGTCCACACTTTTTGTGAAGTATTTTTCATTTGTGAAGAACACAAAACATAACGATACATTATGACCTTTAGAAACACTTTCATTCACCAGGTCAGCACGGGTACTTTTTGTGAAACACAAATTTTCCTCATTTTCTTCACAAGGTGATTTTCATTCTGGATGATATATTTCAACACCTTGGGAGCAATCAACCATAGGTTATTTGCTTATTATGATTTGGTTGAGTGCGTTTAGTGGTGTGAAATCAACACGTTTTCCAGATCATAGTACTAAAAGTTTCTTAACATGCAAAAATTTTCCATTCTAATGCTAAAACAATTACTACACAGCTCCTTAATCAAATAAACAAAATCCACTAAAACGAAATTTAGATTTACCCTTCGTTTTCCGTTATAATCACATTAATTTTCTTACAAACCGCCATTCGCTTGCACAGCTCGAGAGTTTTTCCTGCTGGTTGCGTGGCAAATCTTGCGGCCGTGCTTGTTTTGATTTACTGCAACTTCTTATTCTTCTTCTTACTTCTTATTTTTGGAACAAATGAATTGTCAGTGTGGTCTCTAAGACTGCTGCAGATATGTTTTTCTTGACACTTCAACATCACATGGCACTAAAATATGCCTTCATTCAATAACATTTTTGCAAGATCATGTGACAATCGTTCCTAAAATTTACACAAAAGAGCAAAAAAATATCTTTTACTAAGATTCTAGAAATCAAAGAAAGTTCAACACAGGCAACATTTGGCTCTTAGCATTTAGGTTGATAATCTACAGGGTGTCCAAAAAATTGTGCCTTGTTTGAGCTGCTTCTGCGGAAAAGCTGTAAATTCAATCATCTCGAATTTTACACAGCTACATAGGTCAGGCTTTAACTTCGAGTTTGAGATCTTGTTTGAGTCAATCTGACAAGTGGTTGCTGATTTATGGCAGAGAAAAGACAAGACAAGTGGGTGCTTCTAAAACAGCACATCTGTTGTTCTCCAGCAATGCCAATGGGTGCTTCAAAAACAGCACTTCTGTTGTTCTCCAGCAATGCCAATGGGTGCTTCAAAAACAGCACATCTGTTGTTCTCCAGCAATGCCAATGGATGCTTCAAAAACAGCACATCTGTTGTTCTCCAGCAATGCCAATGGGTGCCTCTAAAACAGCACATCTGTTGTTCTCCAGCAATGCCAATGGGTGCTTCTAAAACAGCACTTCTGTTGTTCTCCAGCAATGCCAATGGGTGCTTCAAAAACAGCACTTCTGTTGTTCAAAAACAGCAATGCCAAAATGAAGTAAGTTTTCAAAGAATGGGTTCTAGCGTCGTATTAAAATTTTTGCTGAATCTTTTAAATGGTTAGCAGTGTTGTGCATTCATGAGAGAGGACTTCCTACCTTTTAAAGAATGTGCTGAAAATTCTAATGCGATGCCATAACCCTTTCTTTGAAAATTTACTTAATTTGACATTGGTATGGAACAATAGAAGTGCCGTTTTTGAAGCAACCATTTATTTTGCTTTCTCTCTGCCATAAATCAGTAACCACATGTCAGATTGACTCAAGTAAGGTCTCAAAATTTAAGTTGAAGCTTGACGTATGCAACTGTGTAAAAGTCAAGGTAATTGAATCTACAGCTCCTACACAGCAGCCTTACAAGCGAGGCACAATTATTTTGGGACACCCTGTATTGCTCTTCCGTCACTTGAATATTCTTTATCTTTCTTCATAAATAGGACGGTTCATACCTCGCAGAGTTACTTCTCCAGAAGACTTACGAGGTAAAAGTTCTTTATTTCTTTATCTAGATATACCAACATGATTTGCGATAACGGCAAATCAGTCATGCGAAACTATTTAATAGATTTTATTGGTGGATAAGTGCAACTGATACCTAATGTGAGACAAATATTGATCTTCCCCATATTTAGGATGTGCTAGATTGGTAATTCCAAACCTACCAAATTCTGAGAAAGGTAAACTTCCGCAGAGCCGGAATTCTACTGATTATAGACCTCCCAATCAAACACAACATTTTGAAACGAAAGGCTTCGGATTCACCGCCAAGCTTTGCAAAAGAAAACGAGAGTCGTTCCAAAGTCTATCAAACCTTCTGTCTTTTGAAGCAGAGGGCTCAGGAGGCCATCCAAAGATACCAAACCTACCGTTTTGGGAATTTCGGAATCAATCAAACGGAAATTCTCAGTCACTTGCTTCCTTGATTAAAAAGGACAGCATTGTTTGAAATAATGAAGCAATAGATCTAACGAGGGGACAATGTCCAACCCAGCTAGTATGTTAAAAAATGCCCTGAACTGGGAGTCTACCAAGCCAACAGTACCCTCTTCAGAAGTGGTATCAACCAAACAATGCTTTAATCAGTATGTTTTGAATTGCAGGTTCATGGCATCATTCGACGATCGAGTTCTTTCAATACTTCTCGTATAGAGCATTTGTATAAAGACAAAGTCAACCATAAGGGTGGAGGTAGGTTGGATTTCTTCGCTTACAAAATTGGCTGAAATGATCGAGCTACCGGGTGAGTCAAAAAAAAAAAACGCCCGGCGTTTGAAAGGCTAATGCTCCCTGAGGATAAAAGCAATGATATTTGCAATACCTGATTGAATAGCTAACATGTTCAATTATTTTTAGAAATTTTTTTGACTAAAAATGTTCACTCCGTTTTAAATTTTCTCTTTGAGAGAGTCTGGTAACCAGGATACAGACAGTTGCTTTATTTGACATCCAAATTCAATGCAGTTATCAACTGCAGACAAAGAAAAAACCAGTAAATCAGAACAAACACGACCGCAAGATTTGGCACGAAATCAGTAAAAACAACCCTCGCGTTGTGCAAGCGAATGGTGGTTTGTAAGAGAATCAATGTGATTATAACAAAAGAAGAAGGGTAAAGCTAAAGTTCAGTCTAGCGGAATTTGCTCATTTGATTAATGAGCTGTGTAGAAATTGATTCATTAAAGCCCTAAATACCCGAGAATCATAAGGCCTTCTGCTCGGCTTCTGAATCAAATAAACGAAATCCTCGAGACAGAACTTTAGATTTACCCTCCTTCTTTCGTGTTAAGCACATAATTTCTCTTGGTAGCCACTTTTCGCTTGCACGAAACGAGGGTTTGCCCTACTGGTTTCCGGGCAAATTTTGCGGCCCTGTTTGTTTTGGTTTACTATTTGAGAGAATTTCCATTGTCTGCAGTCACTAAGCACTTTGAATTGAGGTGTCAATCAAAAGCAACTGTTGCCACTGTATTACAAAACCTGCCCTTGTTCATTGCAGGCGCTTTCTAATCTATTATAACCAAGGAGCGCCGGGCGCTTCCTGATTATGGCTGCCATTTTACCCTTTATATTTCAGATTTACATCTACATTATGGTGATACGACCGATACAACATGTTTGATGAAGATCATTTCAAAGGTAGGAATAGAGCAAGGAAAGTAATAAAATGCACTTGGCTTTTTCCTTTAAAGCAACAAAGGGCAACAAGGGCAAATATGTGCATTGGTATCAAGGATCAAATTGACTTTGGGCTTCTAGTAAAGTTTTGCAATAGTCTTGAATATGTGGGAAATTGTGTTTCACAAGCTGCCTTTGACACGGTACAAACACAGCTCCTCAACTAGATAAGTGATTTCATCTCTAAATAACCTCTTTTGAGATGCAATTTTTTATGAGTTCAGGTTTTATGCTATCTTTATTGTTCTTAAATTTCACGAAACCAACATTATATGGTATTTTCATTTTAGATTCGGCCAGATGAAGTTTATCATTTAGCAGCGCAAAGCCACGTCAAGGTAGGTAACTAACAAAACATCAATTATTATATCATCCAAAGAGAGGATTGGGTTGTCCTTAGCACTGGCTTCATCTAAAATAGACAATGCAATGGCTCATGACTATATGTTTACATATTCTTTTGATCAAATGTGCCCAAATGGCTCGATAGCAACTTTATGCACTACGCGCTTGAAGGGTGGTGGAATAAAAAGCGTGCGGCAAATATTCGAAACTAAAATGTTAATCTATCAGTCAGAGGCTACCTCAGATGTGAACGTTTTGTTTGGTAATATCATTCATCTTTTAGACACAGAAATAAGGAAAATGCTGGAAAAGGGTTTGTTTGGGAACCAAGATTCCACATTCTATTCTGGTCCATGATTTACTCGGAATTGAAGTCAAAGTTCACTTATGAAAGTGACAATGGCATTGAATCTGAACTTTAGTGTCAAATAAATCATGGACCAGAATGGAATGTAGAATTCCCGATTCCCATACAAACTCCTTGCAGGCATTTTTCTGACTTTGGGGCCTTAGAGATGAGTGATTTTCCCATGGAAATTTTGTCATCTAATATAGCCTTTGAGTGATAGACTAGCATTTCATTTATGAATATCGGCTACATACTATTTATTCCACAACACCAAACGCATAAACATTTTTTCCACTCACCCGTTATTTCTAAATCAGCATCGTTTTTATATTTCCAATCGTTTGAGGTGTGATGTCGCTAGATTTCTGAATCGTAAATTTGAAGAGTAACAGAGGAGCAACGGCAACTTTTGTAAAACAACAGCTTCAGGTTTCCAAAAAGACAAAACGATTTGCTTCTCTGAAAAGTGGATTTCCCACCTCTGAGTGCACTTAGTCAAATCAAAATAAATAGAGAGAGACAAAGCATTATGCTTGGATGCACAGAAAGTGTAAATCCATTCTTGGGCTGCCAAATCACTTTCTCTGAAACAGAACTGTACCATTTGTTTTATGAAATTAACCCTTGCTTGACAGAGGATAAATTTGTCCATTAGTTGAGCGAGCAGACTGTCAGATATTGGAAAATTCTTTATCAATTTCATTGCAGGTTTCTTTTGAACTGTCTGAATACACTGCAAACGTTGATGCTCTTGGGACATTGAAACTTCTTGAAGCAATTAAAGAATGCGGATTGATAAAGAAGACACGATTTTATCAGGTAAGTGCTCAGTGAGAAGGTAGATGCAATCTTTAGATACTTCCTTCTTGGTAAAACTTTTTTCGAACGATAAAAAACAGTTCTACGAATGTGTTTGATTGGTAATTCCAAAGCTACCAAATGCTGAAAACAGCAGACTTTGCAGATACAGAAAATGTTTTGCAATCAAAAACAAAAATCTTAAAATGATATGTTTCGATATAACCACCAGGGCTTGCTAATAAAACCGAGAAGCTTTCAAAAGTCTGCCAAAACGTCTGTCTTTTGGAGCAGAGCGTTCAGAAGGCCTTCCAAATGGGTTCCAAATCTACCAAGCCTATGGTTGTGAGAATTTCGAAGTCATTCAGGCACAAAATTTCAGGTCTACAAGTCTAAGTTTTTCAGAATCGATACCGATCAAACACACCCTAAAAATGACTTTCTGTAAGTTAGTGATGTTATTCGTCTTTTCACTCCTAGGCATCAACAAGCGAACTTTACGGATCAACGAAAGAGTGTCCTCAAGATGAGAATACGCCTTTCCATCCTCGCTCACCTTACGGTAGGTTCTAACATCTTTAACAATATTCTACTTGGTAAGTCAATAAAAACAATATCCAGATGAAAGATCACAGCTCCCTGGATATTAAGATGATGATATTGGCTTATGATATTCTTTACTCGCCCGGTAAATATAACGTCATTATTATATGTCACATGAGTAAGGAAAGTCTAAACCGGCCACCGATGACGAAATAACATGTTCTGATCTCTACACTTTGGTCGTTTTAGCAGGATCTATACTCCGTATGTATTACCTTTGGTAACAAGCATCAGATCAGAGATGTCAGAATTAAGCATAGACTAATTACATGAATGACTAATCATTGTTTTAGAATGCGACAATGTACCATAGCATTGATAGAACTTGTTTTGCTAGAATTTTTTCTAGCACGTTGTGTTCAATTAGTACTCCAGTACATAGTCTTATTCTTAAAGAATCATAAATCATAGATATAAATTAACATATGCATAGCACGGTACTACACACAAAACAAATATTGTTAATAATTACATTAATGAAAATAACTGTTTAAAAGCTACAACGTTTCGATATAAAATCTTCGTCAGGAACAACTTCTCAAAAGAGCAACCAAGTATTTGTAGATACTGTACAAGTAAAAAACATACAAGCTGCAAGGTTTGAAATTGAATTTTACAAGTTTGAACAGAAGATTACCATGCTCAGTGAGAGTAAAACAGTAAGCTTAAGAAAAATGCAATTTTTGCTGCACCTCGAGGGAACACAATTTTGTTTTTTGGCTTATTGTAAACATGTTAGATCAATGTCTCTGGAGGGGCATTAATGTTAATGTTCACGTCACTGCAAGTCTCGGTCATGAGTGAGTAATGTAGGGCAACTTGTACTAGAGTGAGGCACAAAATGTACCAGTGAAAAATTCATTGATTTCACTTGTAATGTGCTTTAGGTGATTAAAGTTGAAGAAAGAGAGTTACTTTCCATTGTGAGCAAAAACAACTTCATTTGTTAAAAAAAAATACATGTTCCCATTCGATCTCATTCAGACTCATTTTGCCAAATTCCAAAGTAGGTATAGTTTTGTGGCTTTTTTGGAGGAGGGCAAGTAACTCTCTTCTTTGTCAAGTAAAACTTGCTTGGTAAGTAAAATGTTTTAGGCCCCGTTTACACGAGATCGGATCCAAATGGATCCGTACCCAAAGTGAAACGGATAGGCCTTGCGTTTACACGGGACTCAACGGATCCGAACCCATTTGGATCTGCTATCCGTACCCAAACGGGATCACTTTCGAAGGTGATCCGGTTTGGATCCGATCCCAAAAAGGTCTCGTGTAAACGGGTGGGATCGGATCCAAACTGGTACGGGTAGGAAATGACACGATTAAACCGAAAGTCCTTTGTTGACATTTCAAAGAGGGGAATCGGAGATGAGACAGAGTCTATTAGAGTGCAAAATTTCAAAGAATCTGATTAAAATAAGAGAAAATGTTTAATAGAGCGCTGCTAAGAGTTCATAAAATCCAAATGGATCCGATCCCGTGTAAACGCGAACAGTTGTGGATCCGATCCCGTGTAAACGCTCCTCAAAAAGTGGATCGGATCCAAATGGATCCGATCCAATTTGGATCCGATCCCGTGTAAACGGGGCCTTAGACTGATACAACATATCTATTTCCTAGGTGTTGCTAAACTGTATGCACATTGGATAGTAATAAATTACAGGGAAGCTTACGATTTGTTTGCTTGTAATGGAATACTGTTCAATCATGAAAGTCCAAGAAGAGGTTTGTACGTTTAACGTCGGTAGGAAGGCCTTTATTTTTGTAGGTTCTCATGCCTTTCTCATGTTGTTATTTCATCTTTAAAGTTCTGTTAGAAAGCATGTGGCCTGTGTACAACGCTTGTGAAGATATACCAGCTTCAGTACATACCCTGCGCACATTTTGGGCGAAAGTTGAATTAATCTCATTGACAGATCTCAACGCATCTTACTTTAATCTACCCTGATAACATTTTGATAAACTTCTAACTTAAGATTAGAGAAGAGACCATGATTTGGGTCTCCATTAGCATTCAGCTAGCCGTCGTAAACTTGAATTCAACGTAATATCGCCTTGAAAGCTTTTGTCGGACATATGCGAACAAGCTGGCCATGGCTTTACATAGAAGACAGCTTGTAATAATTAGAATTTTGCAATGGACGAAGAAGTTTGAAACGAGGAGAAAGAGTCCTTGAACTAGAAGTAATGCATTAACTGAATCATTATGGATAGAGCCTGAGAAATACATTGTCAAGGCTATCCAGAAGGTAAACAGGAACTAACCAACATGTCATATTCTGATCGCTACTTCAACAATGAAAGGTTGACGCAGATTGTGGTCTGAGTTCAAGTCCATCTATTGATAAATAACTTTTGATATGAAGTTTATAGTGTGCTTGATTGGTAATTCCAAACTTACCAAATTGTGAAAAGGGTAGACTGCGCAGAGACGGAAACACATTTCCCAATCAAAGACGAAATTCCTCAAAACAGCAGATTTCAGAGTCATCCTCATTAGATATAAATGGTGGTCAATACATAGAATCTTTGTCAAATGCGCAGCGAAAGAATAATGACTTTTTGAATGTTTTTCAGTGAATATAGATTTAAATTTCGTTTCTCTTTCTACTATAAAAGGTGAAACATTCGTTACTAGAAAGATAACCAGAGCTGTGGCGAAAATTTCACTTGGACTTCAAGATGAGGTTAGTTCCCGAAAAAATTGTATTTGAGGCCCTTTTGAAAGCATCAGGCGTACATTTAAATACGTATCAAGCTTAACTGATAATCAAACAGATGAATCTAATCAAAATTTGTTCAGCTGTGTTTTCCATGGTTGGATTCCTTTCGAATTTTTCTTCTACCGAGTGACACAAAAAAGAACTTCACGAGCTATATCGCACATAGTTTCCTAAAAGCAAATGTTATTGACAAAAACAAGGTATCAGCATGTGGCTGAAAGGCTCAACTATCTCTTGAGACGTTGCTGGTCAGTTTAGCATATGCCTACTGTCCGAGAAAACAGTTTCCAAAATATGGAAACTCGTTCACTTCTCGAACTATTTCCTCGTTTTCAAGTGGATGTTTTGAAAGATATGAAAAAAGCTGAATTCTAAATTTGCTTTGGAGCACGAAATTTGAAATAGGAGCAGACGTTAATAATTTTGGAAAGACAAAATTTCCCCAGACGGATTCAAATCCATCGCTACATTGGGTTTTCACAAAATATTGAAGTGGAAAATAATGGTGATTACTTCACTTAGGATGAGGATTCCGGGACTCGAAATTTTCTTGAATCTAGTTTTTCGAATGATAATCATTGCTTAAAATTACCATGCAGCCATCTCAACAGGTAGCGAATTCTTTCAACTAAATTGTGGTACAAAGTATTTGACAATAGCTTTTGATTTCAGGGAGCCACTGGATATCACAGACAACAGTACTCCTGTTTGAAAAATCACCAAATTCTGTCACAAGGCCAATCTTCAGATTTCTTTTCTTGGCGAGTAGATCAAAGACCAAATTATTTTTTCGGAAACTGCTGATCTTTGATTTGTATTCGAATTAATGCATTAAGCTCTTTTTAATGCTGCCTGGTTTTGAAGCATACTGCAAAAAGCACTGATATTTACCCGATCAATTTCTTATGGTCTATTGGACTTCTAGTTTTTGTCATAAATTTCAGAATAAAACACGAACTACTATTTCAGACTTGAAGGGTGATGAAAAATTTCAATATCATGGCTCTTGGAGTCAAGATGAACGGTGCTGCTCCAAGAGTATGGCTAAGAATGAGGTTGTTCGACCCGTTAATTAATACCCTTTGCGTAAGGAAAACAAAAATGTTGTCATCTTTAGATATAGAGTAATATCGCCCCTATCAGACCACCATCGACTCCATGTTGTGCAACGGCCTTGAATGAAATGTTTAAGTTAAAAGGGAGCTTGGGCCTAGCTAATCCAAAAAGCGCGCGAAAGTTGTTTGCTGATGTCATCTCTTTGATATTTCTTCATTTTCGCTGTATTGTTTTGCTCAGAAGACTTGCAATAGAGCTTTGAAGTTGACCTACCTGCAACGAAGGTGTAAGTACAATTCACATGTCCTTTGATGTTTCCACACACCTCATCTATTTTGTGTCGTTTCTCGATATCTCTTTGAGTTAACATAGAATAATCTTCATGAATGTTTCCTCCAACTCTTCTCGTTTCATATCCAAAGAAATTTCGAGAATCGCACACAAATTGCGAGACCTAAGGCTCCTTTTGGAAGAGCACTGCAACTGACATTATGCCGCCCAGGTGCGTCCACCGCGTGAAACCCTTTAGTTTTGTAAGACTATTGACATAGCGTGTTGTACTGAATGGCAAGAGCTCGCAATGGAGTACTATCTCTGCAGGTGTTCCTCAGGGTTCTGTCTTGGGTCCTCTGTTCTTTTTGGTCTATATAAACGATTTAGTCGATAATGTAAATTCTGATGTGAAGATGTTTGCTGATGATACATCCCTATTTTCTACTGTAACAAATGAAACTGTGACTGCGGAAGTGCTGAATAGGGACTTAGAAAAGGCGCGATTATGGGCGTGGCAATGGAAGATGCAGTTTAATGCAGAAAAAACGGAAGAGGTTATCTTCTCAACTAAAAGGCTCAGACCGCAACATCCATCATTAAAATTGGGAAGTGATGAGATAGCCATTGTACCTGAACATAAGCACCTTGGAGTTATTCTGGATTCAAAGCTAAACTTCAAAAGCCATATAAAAGAAGCAATTGTCAAAGCTAGGCGTGGTATAGGTATCATTCGTCACATTTCTAGATATGTCTCGAGGGAAGTACTTGATCAAGTCTACAAGCTTTATGTCAGGCCCCATCTCGACTATGGTGACATTGTCTATCACAAGTACGATCCTGAAATGAAATTAGATGTAACTAAAAAACTTGAACAGACCCAGTACTCTGCAGCTCTAGCAGTCACGGGTACTTGGAGAGGTACGAGTAGGCAACGGTTATACGATGAATTGGGTTGGGAGGATCTCTATAGCAGGCGACGGTACAGGAGACTGTGCCATTTCTACAATTTAAGATTGACACGTTCTCCGGGATACTTGTTTGCTGAAATTCCATGTGAGCGCCAGCTATCTTACAATCTTCGAAACACTCGGGCTTATGACCAAAATGTAGGCAGAACAGGTCGTTTTACGAACACGTACTTTCAGAACACTCTGTTTGAATGGAATCTGCTGGCTGATGATATAAAAAATGCCACATCTCTTGCAGCATTTAAGAGCAAGCTACTGTCGACCATACGACCGTTGAAAAGAACTATGTATGGTATTCGCGATATAGTAGGTATCAAGCGTTTGACGAAACTTCGTGTGGAGTTTAGTGCGCTCAATGAACACAGATTCCGTCACAACTTTGACTGCGTCAGCCCACTGTGCCTGTGTGGTATGGGCAATGAAGATAACGCACATTTCCTCCTGCACTGCCATCGGTTTCACGAGATGCGTTGTGATCTCCTTGGTCAACTTTCTGAAATCCCCGGTCTCGATCTCACAAATATGGACTCAAAAGCACTGTGTGAGTTGCTTCTCTACGGTAGCCCTCAGCTTACTACAATCGACAACAGAATAATCCTAGAAGCAACTATGTCATTCATTGGTAGATCGATGCGTTTAAACTAAATACCAACATTAGCAGCAATCCCTAGTTGTCTGTAGTGTAATGTGTGAGATTGTCGTACTGTTTTGTAGTGTGAGGTGCGGCGCGGGGACATGTGGAGTGGGGCTGCCTTCTTTTGGCCTTTATTGTTACTATTGTTATTAATTTCTTCAAGTCCTTATGGGCAATATAAAATAAGCTAATTTAAGCTAATTTAGGCCAGCCGTGGGGCTGCCGCTGATTTTCGGGGTGCTGCGGGCTGGGTGCCGTCTTGGGGGCTTGGTGGGTGGTGCTTGAACCTTGCAACGGCGGGGTTCGGGTTCCGCTTGCTGGGCTCCCTGGGTGTGGCCTGGTGTGTGGTGCTCTGCAGGTTGCTGGTGGCTCTATGGTTGGGGACGGCTTCGCTCTGCGTGGTTTCTCGTTGTACCTAAATGTAGCGTAGTGTTTATTGGTAAAGAGTGGTGTAGTGTTACGTTGAGTTTTACGTTGAGATTATTGTTAAAATTAATTGTGAGAGCCATTCATAGTGGGGACTAGATGACGATGTGTCTTTCCCCGCTATGATTGGCTCAGATTATTGTATTGTAGTTTCTTTAATGTTATATTTATAAAAAAAAAAAAAAAAAAAAAAAAAAAAAAAAAAGACTATTGACACATCGCGTGGTAAGAGTTGACTGAGGTCAAGGCTGAGTTAAAAGCGGGAGTGAAATTAACAATATTTTGAAATCATTTTCAATCAAATTAGAATTGGTCATGTAACTTTCTGGCTTTCTGGGAAAGTAAAAAATACTTTGTTGAACTGTCAACGGCCTTGAAAAGATTTTGATATGCTAAATTCATCGTTCTTCTACGGTGGTCTGATAAGGGCGATACGGCCTAATTTGTGCGTTTCAGACCTGTCCGTATTTGTGTGGTTCCAGCATGACAACAAGGAAATGGATGGAACAACTCTCACTTTGAGGTTTGTAGCAAGAGTCGAGAAGCCTATTCAAGGTGAGTTCTCTTCCAGAACTTCTTTGACCTCTTCGAAAATCTTAGTTTTCTGAAAAGTGGTCTGATAAGGGCGATAGTGCTCTATTTCAATCAATGACGACAGAGATCAAACAGAAAATTTTACGATAGCTTTCATAATCGAATTTCGGCGACTTTTAAAACTGGAGTACTTTTTTGGGACACCAGCTCGTGAAGTTTTTCGGTCATCCAGTATTTGCAAAAAAAATATCACAGATGCTTGTTGTCAATAAAAACAGTCAGCTAATTTTACCTGTTAAACTCAATCAGTCTTTAGATAATTAAATCATTAAATTCAATCAATCATTAAATCATTAATTCTTTCAATCATTCAATCATTCGATCATTCAATCAAAATTCTTGCCCATCAATCGATAAATCTACCGATCAAGCAGTAGTCAATCACGAAGTCAATCGAAAATTTGTCAATCACTGAAGCAATGCTTTTGCCACTGCTTACTCCTTCTCTTTTTAGTTAGTACTCGGAAACCTAGATGCTGTCCGTGACTGGGGACATGCGCAAGACTACGTAAGGGTGAGTATTGAGGATTGATCAACTGCCTGTGTACCTGCTTCGTTGAAGTCACTATGGAAAGATTTTGCTCTTTAGAAGTCTGCAAGAATTTCCGCTGGAGGCATCAAAGTGACTTTGTAGCAATAACATTAGTATGAGTTAATTGGAATGGATATAACCTAAATCGATCGGTTAAAACCACAGGGGTAGGCAGAAGTTTAGATCCATTCTTCTTCCTGTGATGTAATCGTGTGTCTTCTTTCAACCACCACCTACGCATGAGCAACGAGTGCCTTAGCCACAAAAAATTTCAATGAATCTTTTTAAATCTTCTTCTTCATTTGACTATAGAAATAAGGAATAAGCTATAGAAATCTCGTTGTTTTCAATTGCTGATAACTTTGAACTGACATGTTAATAAAAACAAGCGATGGCATTGAGACAAAGTTTGCCCCTTGTTGCGGTAGGCAATTCTTTTGTCGAGCCCCTTTTTCTGATAACCGTGGTACCCGACTCTCCTTAATCATTTTAGAGAGTTTGGTACCAATGATACTATTTTGACAAAAATGTATACTGAATTCAAACAGATCATCATCATCATCATCATCATCATCATCATCATCATCATCATCATCATCATCATCATCATCATCATCATCATCATCATCATCATCATCATCATCATCATCATCATCATCATCATCATCATCATCATCATCATCATCATCATCATCATCATCACCATCATCATCAGCATTTATCTATCTATTCTTGAGTAGGCTAAATTAAGAATAGTTAAGGCAACGGTGTGTTCTGTTCATCAACTAAGTTGTTGCATGAAGCAAACAAATGAGATATCAAATTGCAAGAACTTTTTGGAACATTTTTATGTGAAACTTCTTTCAAATTCAACAGGCTATGTGGCTGATGCTGCAACAAAGAAACGCTGACGATTTTGTAATTGCTACGGGAGAAGCACACACGGTACGAGAATTTGTCGAACATGCATTCAGACATGCTGGAATCGACATGGAGTGAGTTTTCGTTTGAAATAATGAATGTAATTCATATTATTTGTTTGAAAATATCAATAACTTAGAGGTGCGATATAACCAATGTTTCTGTGAAGTTTTAAAATGAAAAAAAAAACGTACTAAGCTATATCGCACTGTTTCCTTACTGTTAATATTGGCAAAAGAGCAAATTCTAATCCCCTGACTTATTTTTCAGCCTAATTATCATTCTCTTTATAGATGGAGTGGTAAAGGACTGAATGAAATTGGAAAAGATAAATGTTCTGGGAAAACAATAGTTAGAGTTAGTGACAGATACTATCGTCCTGCTGAAGTGGTATGTTCATTTTTTGTGCTTTATGGTACTCTTGCCTAAACAGGAGATGCTTACCAATTCATAATCAATTTTATTCTCATTCATTGCGACAGTGAGAGAAATATTGAAAAAGCTTCCAAATTTGCTTTATACCCACAGCTGCTTCGCATTCGTCAACCACCACGACCAAAATATTTATCCACATTTTTCAGTGTGAAACTGAAATCTAAAATGTCTAAGGTTTTAGCCTGTTGACAGGCCTTTTTGAAAATTCAGGCCGTTTTAAAATCTGAGAAAGATCTGGCAACTTGGATTTGTACTGTTTACAATTGTCTTAGCTCAGACTTGTTTTGCTTGCTATAGCGCTGCTGGAGTTGCCAATACTTCAGAATTCATAAGGAATGGAAAAGACAGGGCATCCCAAAATAATTGTGCCCCGTTTGTGTGGCTTCTTGTAGAGGAGATGTAGATTCATTTACCCCAGTTTTTACACAGTTGTATAGTTCAAGTTTTAACTTAGAGTTTGAGACCTTGACTGAGTCAATCTAACGTTTGGTTGCTGATTTATGGTAGAGTAAAGGCAAGATAAGTTGTTGCTTCAAAAACAGCACATCTATTGTTCTCCAGCAATGCCAAAATAAAGTAAATTTTCAAAGAAAGGGTTGTGGCATTGCATTAAAATTACACTTTTTGAAAGGCAGGAAGTGCTCTCTTATGAATGGACAACACTGCTAACCCATTAAAAGTTTTAGGAAAAAATTTAATACGACGCTAGAACCCTTTCTTTGAAAACTTGCTTCATTTTGACATTGCTGGAGAACAACAGAAGTGCTGTTTTTAAAGCAACCACTGATTTGTTCTTTTTCTGCCATAAATCAGCAACCACTTGTCAGATTCACTCATACAAGGTCTCAAACTCTTTGTTGAAACTTGATCTGTACAGCCACAGGGGCCCCAGGAAGTTGTATAACCCTTCCCCCCCCAATGATAAAGAGTCCTTCCTCTGAACCTCCTTTGAGATTGCAAAACTATGACGTAATGCTTTAACAAGCCTCCTTTGCGATTGCGAAGCTATGACGTAATGCTTAAAGAGAGAGATCGTTCGCGCGCCTCGCTTTCGATCTCTCTCTTTAAGCATTACGTCATAGCTTCGCAATCGCAAAGGAGGCTTGTTAAAGCATTACGTCATAGCTTTGCAATCTCAAAGGAGGTTCAGAGGAAGGCCTCTTTATCATTGGGGGGGGGGGGGTTATACAACTTCCTGGGGCCCCTGTGGTACAGCTGTGCAAAACTGAGATTATCGAATCCACAGCTCCTCCACAGCAGCCACACAAACGGAGCACAATCTTTTAGGACATCCTTTAGCGTGAGCAGGTAACTCAAATCAGATGTAATTTGGAGAGAAAAGAAGGAATTGATAGAAGTCTACTTATCCATTTCAAAATTATTTTCATGGAATCAATACCAGTTCATGTCTAAATTCCCATTTCTTTGCAGAAATATATGTTATATAAATTTCATTGCGTTCGACCTAGGATCGACTGCAAGGATTTCCTCAAAAGGCTGAAAAAATCCTTGGATGGAAAAGACAAATAACGTTCAACGTAAGCAAACAAATTTGAAAGTTTCTCCATTCACTTAGATGCAAGCAGGCAATACAGTTCTCTTTTATTTGAGCAATTGTAATACTTGACGCAAACCTTGTGAATTAGATAAATTATTTTCCCCACGCTGATGTTTACATCAGTGTTTTTCTTACATGTGCTCAAGCGTTTTTGTTGTATGTATGTATGTATGTATATGATTATTTAAACTGGATAACACTGTACAATTTTGAAAATTGGTATAAATAGTGGTCCAGCACGACTCCGTTAACGACTCCGTTGGCGTTTCGAATGGACAAGGAGTCAGTTAGCCATTTGTTTTTCTGGGCATCTTTTGCCATTTGATTTATCTGTATTTGTAGTCCGACTAATTAGCCTTTTTCGTAATAGCTGATGGCGTTGTAACTGTGTGTGGATCAAAGGTGAAAGGCAATTGGTGTTTCTTTACTTCGTTTACTTTTGCAGCTTGACTGGCTAATTACTTGACGTTAACCAATTACCCTGGTATTTGCTTGATCGGCTTGTTTATAGCCTTGAGAACTCCTGCATGGCGAGACAAAATATTGGCAATGCATATACACATTTGCTGTTGGATTTTCGGCGTGTTGCGGTGTTTCTGCCTTCAATTTCAAAACGTGTTCATGTATTCGTCACTGCAAGCATTTTAGAACTCGACGATTGACATTGGTATCGTGGCCTTTCCTAGACTTATGATGATAAGTCCTTGTATCCCTGCGGTAAAACTTGATCAACAGGGACTTATAATGAAACAGTGAAATAGCTGACTAACTAATATTCTGCATTCGATCGATCCAATAATGATAGAACGACTGCGTTAGCACTGTTCAGTTCAACGGTCACTCCTTAAACAGAAAATGCGATAAAAAATCCGTTAAGCAGACATTTAATCAACGAAACATGGTATAAATCTGAAGAAGGAAGCTCCCTTTACCTGGTGAGTGCAAGATGAATTTTTCAAAGCTACATTTTCCATGTTTTAAGGACCAAAACAAACCAGAGAAATCCCCAACTACATGCTGCAGCAACTTCATTCAAAATATAGTTAACTGCATCATTCGAATTGAAATTCGACAGCATTGTTATTTGTCCAATCTCGCAATCTGATTGGTACTCTAGGAATCGCAGAGTTTGGGCCTTAATAGGGCCAGGTTTTTTGGAGTAATATTACGAGTTTCTATTGGCCGAAGCATCACCATCAAGTCATAGAGCCAGGGAAACAAGAGACTCTAGGTCATAAGTCTAGGCCTTTCCATTTTCGATAGATTGGTTAGGCAAGCTTTGTTTACTACATTTTTGGCAGCTCACTGTCGTGTCAATCAAAGGTAACAGATGCTATCGTCATGACTATGCTTTGTATTCGAAACGTGTTGTTGTCATTTTCAGGAAATAGTCAAGGAGATGGTGGATGCTGATCTACATTTAATGAAGATAAATCCAAATGCTTGAAGTCTCAAATTCAAGGGACACAGAGATCATAACTCTTCAACTTCAAGTCAGCATGGATGGATTAAAATTATCATTGAGAAAATTTGTTGCAAACAGATTTAATGTCAGAAGGAACTTCTTTTTGGAAAAGAAATGAACTGCTGCTGACTTCCTCTTGTGGCTTTCATCTCAGAATTTGAACTCTTCATGAATTCTCTTCATGTGTAAGACTAGTAATTTATAGATTGAAATAAAGAGGGAAATTTTATAAAGTGTGACCTGAGTCAGGAGGTTTACCCGTTCGGTGGGTTGTGGAATAAAAGTATGTGGCCGATATTCTAAACTAAAATGTTAATCTATCAGTCAAAGGTCAACTTGCATGTTAAAATTTGTTTGGTAAAATTTGTAAGGGGAATTTATGAGAATTAGAATTCCACGTGCCATTGTGGTCAATGATCTATGAGATAATAAAGTTTTTTCATCGTCAGTTTCAGAAATAGAACTTTGCTATTTAGGGACCGTTCATTATTTACAGAGGGGTTGGTACTGAAGAGAAATGTTTTCTTGTTCAAAAAATCTTCTTACCCAACTGAACAGATGTTTGAAAAAATACTGACCCAACAATTTTTAGGTTGAAAAAATTTTACCCAGTCATTATGTCAGTGTCAAAATGTAGATTCAAAATGTAAGATACTGTAAATATTCTTGACAAAGATGAAAGCAAAGTAGACATTAAAAGTGAGATTGAAAGTGATGATTTTGATGTCGAAATTGACAATTTGTGACTGTGAAAATTTAGCATTAATTGGTGGGAAAACTTTGTTTACCCATCCTTGAAACTGCATGAAAAATGTTCACCCAATCTTTTTATGTCAGAAAATTTCTTTTACCCAACCAATTTCTCTTCGGTGCCAGCCCCTCTGTAAATAATGAGCGGTCCCTTACCAGGATTTTCCTAATTTCTGGGTCTAAATGGTTACTGATTTTACCAAACAAAATTTTGTTATTTAAGTTAGCCTTTGACTAATAGATTAACAGTTTAGTTTTGAATATCGGCAACATACTTTTTATTCCAGAGCCCATCAAACGGGTACGGTAAATTCTTTTTGACTAACACGATAAAGGTTCAACAAAATATCTTTACATACCCTTGTGCAACGAATCAAGTATATGCCGTTCATAATGATAATGAAAGTAGTTAGTCAGATTTGATAGATACAATAATAGGATAGTAAATAATAATTTTTCTACCAAGTGTACCAAAATGAAGTAGGCACCTTCCAAAATCCACAATAGACCTTTTTATTCCTAAAAAATCTTTGAAACGAACAGAAGAAGCTGTCCTGATCAGTATTAAGGACTTACAGATCAAGGTACTAACAACCAGTAGAAGCGAGGGTCAATGTTATAAAGCTTTGTTGAACGTAGCTTTAAGGCAAATAAACTTTTACCGTTTTTTGGTGAAATACAACAACTCTGAATTAACTTAACTTTTAACCTGCAATGTGTGAATACAGAATAATAAAAAATTTTTTTGTCAATATCAAAGAAGATTGTTTTTCTAAATTTTTGAGTCTTTCGTGAAAGGAAATTGTGTTAGTTACCTGTGCTTTATTAGTATTTCCTTTAGTCCAATTCTTATGGCCATTGATTTAGTGGTCAGCGAAAGATTCTCGAAAAGGCACAAGGTGCAATTGCAGCAAGAAATATCTAAATTTCTCAATAGTTTGTGCATGGAAATTTAGGGGAAACGGACAGTTTTCTCTAGGAAATTGAAGGGAAACGGAAATTTCCTTTTCTCTCTTGGAAACTGTTAGGAAATTGTCCGTTTCCACAAAAGTTCCAACACAAAGAATATGGGAAATTTCACAATTTATTGCAAATGAAAACATGATACCAGGATGCATGATTTCAGCGAGGAAGGCGTATGTTTGAACGAAAACCTCAGACTTAAAAATCTCCAAAAGGGGTATCTTTCTTAAAATGTCCCCTAGTCTCTTCAAAAAGGTTATAGCCGCGGGTATAGCTATCGACTGACTTGCTACAAGTCTATCTTTGGTCATGAGAACGAGAGAAGAGAAAAAGGAAAAAGAAGAGAAGGAAAGATACCTGGGAGCCTGTAAAATAACCCTAACAGTTTCCCGATTTTACCTGGGCATGAAAACCATCTAATACCCTTAGTTTTATGAGAATCTACCATTTTCCAATGAAGAGGTATCAGAAATTAAACGGTAATAACGTACAGCGATCCCAATGCCCAGACCTTTCTTTTCAGAACTTGAGCATTGATACTGTAAAAGTTTGGTTAAGGTTTGATAATACTCCTATAGAGGGCTTTGCTCAAACATTTTCCTTGACAAGGGCTCTTTTCGCCGACTAGGGAATCAGAGAACAGGGTATTGTGTGAAATGGTATAGACAATCGTGGTATGCTACTAACTGCACCCACCGGGCTAGACAGCCGTTGCACTGATTAAGTAAACATTAAACCGAGAGGTGTTTCACAGTTCAAGCAACTGTGAAGAGATTTTGAAAAGAAAGATTGTTCAGCATGTTTGAAGGCAAAATGATTCTTGCCATAAGGCATACAGGGCATGCAAGCAGTGATCGCGCTAGCTCTGCAAAATCCGATAGAAGTGAGGGGAGGGGCGGTGACGTAATTTTTCAATCCAAAGGTATTTTTCCTTGACAATTTTTGCCGACTTTTGGAGTTTTCGGAAGGAAAAGTCCCCCACTCCCCCGTGGTGCCGCCACGGCATACGAGAGTTCAGGTGTGGCGGTATTCACTATTCCTTATTCCAGAGTCGCTGCCCAAATGAATCACACTATCAGCCCCATAGCAAATCCTTAGAAATGGGTCTCATTATTCAATAAGAGCTAGAGCTAAAATGGATCCAAAAGCAGGGTGTGATATGCCATTCGCATATTGAATTATAGACTTGAACTACACCAGCAACACTAGATTTTATTGTGTTTCAGGCCTGCAAAGCGGGTACCCTGGGTACCAGAGCCTCAAAAAAATAAAAGAAGAATGAAAAATGATCACAAAGCGGGGCGCAGGGGGTTCAAGCCAAGCCAATGGGAGCCAATGTAACTGTGCACCTTGATTGTTTCAGAGTCAATTGAGATTGTTTCAAACTGTTATTGTTCGGTAGCCTGTGTTCCAGACCACTTGAAAAAGTAAGTGGTCTGTGCAACTGAGCGCAAATCTGTGTTCAGACGATGAATTGAATTGCGAAATAATTAAAGGCAATGTCTTTATGAATCTATGTGTTTGAAACAATACGAGCCGGTCGTTATAGCTCACTGCAGACGTAAAAATCAATAGGATTAGCAGGCATTGAAATATCCCATTCTTTGTATTGTGATATGAGTTTCCTGTAGCTATTCGCAAGAGACAGGCTTTTCTATCCCATAACAAAACAAATGATCATTATGCAAATTATTCATTACATATACTAATTTTTCCTCAGATTCTGGGAAAATTTCTCACAGACCACTTACTTTTCAAGTGGTCTGGAACACAGGCTAATTGTTCGGGGGAAAAGTTGTTGTGGTTGTTTTGGTTGTTCGATTGGATATAAGGATTGCGTAAATGTGAAATGTGCAGGCGCATTTGCTTGATCCCTCTTCACTTCAGACTTCGCCGAAGGAAGGAGGCCGAATGTCAAGTGACCGGAAATCGATGGCCTACCAAATTTAAATCCAGGAACAGATGAAGATGGAGAGAGCGCTATTTATCTGCATATTGAATTTGAGTGGTAAGTAGTTGATTTATTGTATCCAAGAACACAATAATGCTAAACGGGAAGAATTTTAAAGCAGAAGGCGCCGTGGCCTAAAAAAATGGACCAAATAAATAGGGCCTAAACTAAAAGTGAAATGAAATTAGTTCCGCATTTGATTGCTGCACCGCAGATACGGTAGACCAGTCTCCACCTTTTCTCTACAAATTAACAGTACAAACCACTATTATGGTTGATTAGGAACCACAAAGAAATACCAATTCTTCCAGCAAGGTGGAAGACGGACAAGATGAAATGTCAACCAAGTTCTGTTGTTGGTTTGACTTTGGTTTATGAAAACAACAAAGAGAACAAAGAATAGTAGATGAACATTGTTTTTTTGGAAAAATTGAATTCTAGACTGTCTGTAAACAGTTCGGCACTCTTTCCCAAATGGGAAATGTTGCCTGATCGGGCAACAAGTCTGAGTTAAATTTCAATGAATTTGAATAGTGTTGCCCGATTGGGCAACATTTCCCATTTGGGAAAGTGTACCGAACTGGTAAAGGAACAATGGCTAACAAATTTCCTATTGGTTGGTCATTGCTGAAAATTTAACAAACAGATTACATAACCTCAAGTATGACAGTTTTCAATGAGATCATGAGATCGCAGCCAGGGTGCATTCCATGCAAAACCTACGCCGAAGGTACGCCGAGCTCTAAGCTTTCATACGCCAGGTACTATTTTTCAGTACTGACCCAAATTCTTAGTTTCTTATACAAGAAATATGTGTATTATCAAAAGAAACTGACAACAGATCTAGGACAACAACTTCACATTCACGCCAAGGCAGATTTTCCAACGTCGTCACTCCAAGAACGGATTTTATTGAAGAAATGACGCCGCTACGCCGACAAAACAGTCAGGTCTACGCCAAAGATCTTCGGGCCTAAGTGCATGAAATGCACCCTGGGATCGCAGGTGTGCAGACAGAGCCAAGTTTCTTTTTCATATTGTTAATTGCAGATAAACCTAATTGAAGATGTAAGTGAGAGTGAAGTTGCCATTTTTAGCACCAAGCAAGCGTTAAGATCACAGAGGCAGCTAAGCGCTAATCAAGTCCATGACCCCTTTGTCATGATGCTCAAGGGTAGGGGGGCTAAGTCAAGGATTATACTACTGCACAAAAACACCTTAATTGCCCTCCTTATGTGTGCAAGTGTCACACACTGTGGACAGGATTACACAATTACAAGTACATTACAAGAGACCAATGCTTTGTAAAGACCATTGAATTTAAGATTGATACTTTGTGAAATCCCATCAAAGTTAATCTGCCATAAATCAAGCGCGATAAGTGAAATATAGCAAATAGCACATGAAAAGTGTGTAAATACAGTTATATAATACTGCTTGCAATCCTTACAAAGGAGCCCCAGATGTTCACACTTGTTATCCAAACAATAGTTTGTTGTTTTCAGAAAAGATGTGAAGTGCTGTCATTCAAGGGCTTCCATTGCCAAACTGTTTACAAATATGTGCCATTGTTTGAAGCATGTGTTCACTGTCATCTGCAGTTTGTTTGGTGTCTTCATCTAGCCACCAAAGAGTGATCATTGAAAGTCCACTTATATATAATCAAGGAATCACAAAAAGATATGAATGTTTGGTTTGTTACTCTATGAAGCACAAAGAGTGATATTAAAGATTAGTGCCTTATTTTCTTATCCTTCACTTCTTGATGGCACCAAAAATAGAATATTCACCTTTTAATTTTTTGAAAACTGTCACAAGAAAAGTCACATGTTAGGAGTAGTGTGTAGGTCATCATACAAAGCAAAAATCTCATTTTAATTCATTTTAATTCACACTAACAATTAAAAGGATAAATTCACACTAACAAATAATCAAGCAATGAAAAACTGCATGGCTTCTTTTTTCAACCCAATATCCTTGACTAACTCTGATATCAATAATGAATTCTCAGCAGATTAATAGTGGAAAGCTACCTGGTTTTGTATGAAGTTTGGCCAAGATGGAGAGTTGCTTAATGTGTTTCCTTTTAAATCCTAAACTACTTGCATTCTCACATGGAGCATGAAGCGTGCAGAAAAAGATCATTTAAACTCACATACAGTTATTGAAAAAAGTTAGACAAATTCCTTCAAAAACAAAGATAAATTCATGTCGCTTTTAAAAAAGGTGAAGTCTGTGTGATATTGCTGTTCAAAAATATCGCAAAATCACAGTGCTGACTAAAATTTGGAGATTCGGTGCCCATTAAGGGACCATTTTAAGCTGTGAATCCCATTTTCATCAAATGGATTGTAATGCATTTTGTCTATCAAAGTGAATGCAAGTATTTAAGACTCTTGGTGTATAGGTATTCTTTAACTTCATTTACAGTACTGCAGAAGTCTTCTGGATACACAAGCACTTGCTTCAAAGGAGTCACAACTACACCCATTCCATCTGATCATGTATACAACAGAATTAAAAAACCAGCACTCATTGGTTATAAAGGAAATATAAGGAATTATCAAGAAAATACACTGGAGGGAATGAATGATGTCATTCATAGAAGGTTTCAAGGCATTCACATGCAAGTTCAAATTACATCAGATGAGCAGCTCATTTTATTTGGGGATAAAAGTCTCAAGGTACTTACTGTACAGCCTGTTCACTCTATTCATAGACCTTATTCAGTGCATAGTCTGATAAACTACCATATAAGTGTACTCTGCATGGTATTTGCATTTCATTGGAAATATTTTCTAGACTTTGTACTGGGAATGTCCCTAAAAAGTTTCAATGTTCGATAGATAAAATTGGCTAATGTAGACCCATATAATGTCATATGATCAATCTTTTAATAAAGAATCAACTGATTTCTCCATTTCATGCCATGCAAAGTTGTGCCATGAATGCAAAAGTAGCATAATACCAAAACTTCCCATTGGCATGGTCATGTAGCCTGCGTGCAGACTCTACTGATCCCTTTTCAGACAGGTTCTCCTCCTGTAGAGTCTGTGCATCAGCGACCAAATCCTTGTTCTCAGTTCATGAGAAACGTGGAACCTTTTTTGATTGGCTGGCGAAAATCCCCTTTCTTTCATGAGCGTCCCTGTCTTTGTTCGAGTCAGCAGTTATTTAATTAGCGCTTCCATGGACAAAGCTGGCCCAAGAAACCTTATTGTGTGTGGGTGTTAAGCCTTCCCACTCTATAGGTCGCTTTATTGAATCCAATTCAGTGGCTTGGTTCCTCAAGAGAGGGAATCGCGCGTGGCTCAAAACAAGGATTTGGTCGCAGATGCGCAGACTCTACTGGAGGAGAACCTCTCTGAAAAGAAATCAGTAGAGTCTGCACGCAGGCTATGGTCATGTGACTTGAAATGGATTAAACAAATCTTAGCCCATTAAGTCTCTTTGAATGCAAAGAAAAAAGTTTTGAATTTGACATTTTCTTGGAATTCTAGTTGCATGATAGACATTTCATCTTACAGTTTGGCATATCGCAGGAAGAAATTAGTAGTCTCAAAATGGAATTATGACTGAGCAAAAACATTTAATGTTAATGTTAAAGGCAAAGCCAGAGAGCTTTGTACACTATCCTGCTTCATTATGGGAAAAGGGGACTCCCTAGACGAGCAACACAAAAATTGGGATTACAAGTCTTCCCATAGCACGGCGAGCAAGATTTCTACTCCTTTGGGCACATTGAAGGGAGACCAATTTCCAGTTAGTGGAATTTCCAACTGGGTGGAAAGTCTTTATTCACAAGAGAAAACTTCACTTTGTAATTGAATAGCATTTCAGTTTGAATAATCTTTTGTTTGTATAAAATTTCACCTACTCAGAAATTTCCATGGACTGGAAATTAGTCTTGAGGTGTGAAGAACTGAGTCAAAGAGGTCTCTCGGGTATAACGGTTTGCTGATGTTATTGTTGCATTCTACCACCTGGCAATTCAAATAGGAATTTTTCTGTTTCACGGGTTTGAATTTGTCTGGCTTTGTTCAGCTCTACTGTAGTGGTGTGGCAAATTACCAGCTTAGTTGCCCCCAAGAACAATTTGATATGATTTTTCAGACCTTGTAACAAATATGCTCAGTGAGCAGAACTCTTGCTCGTCATCAAGGTAATGAAAGGAAGTGTCAACTCAGATTTGGTGGTCCTCATCTGGAGATTCCCCTTCACAGTGATGATACAAAGGCATACAAAAGTCTCTCTGGTTTTGCCTCAACTTGAATGTCAGAGCCCATAACAGTTATGAGTTATGAGCTGGTGTACTCCATTTTCTGATTTGGTAATTTCTTTCCATGACATGCCAAACTGCAAGTTGAAATGTCAAGCATGTAACTAAGATGAATAGAAACTTCCCAGATTCAATGCTTACTCCTCTGCATTCAATCAAATGCCTGAACTTTTTTGGGAGGCCCAGTAGAGAGTTCTTTAAATTGATATGTGGCTCTTTTTGTGATACTTGCTCAAAGGGACTGATGGGTGGCCAGTTGCTTGATTTGAAATCAGAAGGAGAAGCGGTAAAATTTATTCCTGAAATAAATACACATTGCAACTTAAAGACGAATAATCCCTACTGAAAACTATACTACATAACATCTAAGACTAAATTTGCTTAAGCAATCAAACCTTCATTTAAAACAATCAATGGTTATGATCTCTTATTCTTTTTGAATTATTTTACCACACCACATTAATCTGTACAGACTGCTTTACAGGGGGCTGTAATGTCTTGTTCAATCCTCATCCTGACCATCCTCCACGGGCATTTGCACATAAAATATTTCCAGCCTCAAGGCATTTGACTTCCAATTTTCCCCAGTCCCCAGGGCATTTGACAATACTAGGAGGTTTTGCTTATAAAGTCAATGAAATATGAACTTTTCAGTGCCCCTCTTCGGCATTTGCCGAAAAGTTTTCCTGGCCCCTGGGCATTCGTGCAAGGAGTTTTTGTTAACCCCTGGGCTGCCCGAAGGGATGGCCAGGGTAGGAATTGAGCAAGACATAAGGTATTCCAGTGGTACTGAGTTAAGTTTACTGCTCAAAAAGGAATGTTAGGTCTGCAGTCTGTTCTAAAATCTTCTAAGAATGTCAACAGCTTTAAGCATTCAAGGGAAAATTCTTTAATCATCTTCAAAGTCGAGAAAATAGCCCCTATTAACTATTAAATTTCTAAAGCTGTAACAGAGTATCCATCAACACCAACAACATCAATGATGCAGCATTTCTGTCAACTTTTGAGCAACAAACATTATTTTTCTGTTCTTTTGTGAAAACATTTCTTTCATAGACACATTTGGGGGGGGGGCAGTATGGAAACAAGGTTGCATTGACCTGTTAATGCCATCTGTACCATTTTAAACTGGGGGTGTTTTTAAACTACATTTTACCCTCTATATTTTTATTACATTTGAAATTAGATTTCCTTTTTCCTTAATTTTTATGATCTTTTAATCCGTTATTTGTTGTTAGCTAAATTTTACAAACAAACAAACATACGTAGGACATTTATAACATTATACTAATCGTTATTCAGACATATATTGGCTAGTTGCAGGGTTGTATAATGTTTCTATTCATTGACATTGCAGCGACTCACTGGAGTAGATGCTGAAACACGGAAGGCAAGCTACAATGCGGTGTCAAAATTAAAATTGCTGAAAAGTATAAAATATGGTAATTTGAGATACACTCTGCACTGTTGTAGTTCAATCTTTTATATCAGTCTAGACTTACGAAGGATATGGAGTTTAATTCGTGAAATTTTTTGCAAGGTTTGATCCTTGCCCAATGTTGCTAACCATTGTTGAGTGATCCTAAAATTTAACTGAATGTGGCTCACTCAGCATATGATGACCACTGCTTTCAATGCATCATATGATCGTAATTAGTTGTCAACTTCTCTTGAAATTCATCCGTACGAGGTTAATGCTTCTTTGTGACTTCGTTTCCTGCCACAGGTGCTTGCGTTTATTTCAATTTGCCTTGTTATGGTTTGACTGAAAATACTCTTGAGTCCGCAATTGACAGGGAATCGGAATATGGCATAAGCGCATTGGAAGAAGATTCTAGGGGCTACCCGATGAAAAGCCCATTGTATACCAACAGTTTTGCCCAACTAAAGGCAGTTTTTTGCCCAACTGCGACTGATTTTCACAAAAATTCCAGTGTTGGAGACAGCCCCGCAGTGGCCTCCTTTCCCCAGCTCATGTGCTGTGTTAACAGGATGGGTGAAAATTTTCCTGAATCTTAATAAAAATGCACACAAGTGTCTTTGACTGTAAAGAACATACGAAACAAGTTAAGAATCACAGAAGAATGATAATAATGAGACAATTACAAGTCAAAGGTTGATTTCAGGGAAGATGATTTCACATGTTCCTAATTTCAAGAAGCACAGCATTAATAAACTTCTGCAATAAGAATATCCTTGGTGGAGATAGTATTTTAGGATGAATAATGTGGATTGGCCGAAAATTTTACTCATCCAAATTTTTGTTTTCGGTTATTTTCTTGGTACTCAAGTGTTCCTCAAAGCTGGCTTTTAATTACCTCACTGTTACATTTGTTTTTATGCTGAAGACTCTTTTCGAAACAATTCAAAGAAGAATAAAAACAGTTTCGGAAAGCCAGGAAGGAAGAAAGTATAAGAACAGATCAAATGTCAGAAAAAAATGCAAGTAAACTAAAATGGAATGAAGCTCTTGTAAAGAACATGCCGTAAACAGTATCGTTGTTGCAGATGAAACAGGAAGATAAAAGGAAATATTTCAATAGATATACATCTCAAGCTTTCTAATATCGAGGTGTCGAAACTTTTCTTGAGAATATGCCCCAAAGTTTTTTGTCTTGAAACATTTTGCTCAAGACATTTGGGTTCACAAAATTAGGATTTTGATGTAATTTTCTCGTTCTTGCAGGAAAACAGACTGTGAGTTATAAGGAGACTGCTAACATTCGTCTACTCAGAGATGTATTGAACAGCGTAAGAGGAAAAGGAGTTGTCATTTATATTGAGGTAAGAACGTCTTTGGTCAAGTCGTATCCTGACTCCGTAAATCTAGCTACTCTAAGCTGCGAAGTCTAGCGAGTGCTAAGTCGTATCCGTTGTCCCGAAGAATACTTCTGTTTGGAAAATCACCAAAATTTTATTACGACGCCAATCAAAAAGATTCTTTTTCTGGTAAGAAGATCAAAGACCAAATTATTTTCCAGGCATAGCTGAACTCTTGATTGGTTTTAACATAAGTGAATTCGGCTCGTTTTAGGACTGCCTGGTTTTGAAGCATACTTCGTAAAGCACCTGAATAATTTATTTTTGTATATCAAGCTTCTAGTTTGGTCATAATTATTAGGATGGAACGCAACCTGCCATTGTAGACTTAGAAGATCATGAAAATTTTCAATAACATGGCTCTTAACAATCTCAACAATGTTGCTCAAAGAGTATAGCTCAGCAGTAGGTTTCAGTGTGTTATTTCATACCGTTTAAGTGAAAAAAAAACAAACATTTCATCATTTAAAAATGTATTGGGACCATCGACAAGATTGACCAAAGCAAATATTTTATGTTAGGTATTTTAATCGAATTGTGGCAATTTTTGAAACGGGAGTACTTTTTGGGCACCCGGTACAAGGGCTATATAGGCGTATGAGTCTCCAGTATGAAGTAGGCGCTGCCAAACGGAATGGAAAATTTTGTCCGTCCGACAGTGTCCGTCCGACCGACGGACTGCATGCACTTAGTGTATGATCATACTATGTAAATAATCATTTTAAGTAAAGAGATGGATCGAAACGCAATCCTCAATAGTTGAGCTATACATAGATACCAAAAATTCACAGGAAAATACTTTTTAGCAGCAAAGACATGCAACTGAAAAACAAGCACTAAACATTTGCTTTCTATCTAGTCCGTCCGACAGACGACCAAAACCTGGATTTTCACAGTACAGGGAAGGTAGAATGCAGGTCCATAAGGTTTATTTTGTAGACCACCAGATGTCTTAAACAGGATTAGAGCTCAGGCAGCCATGCGCATTAAGGTTTCGGCAGTCGGTAGCTCCAAAGATTCGAAAATGCTTGTTTTCTGGGAGTCATCAAAAACTTTAAAAGATTTTCCTTGAACTGTTGTGACGAAATGTTGTTTTTTTAATGAAATGCCCTTCCATTGTTGGTAACATTGTGTTGGGATGATTTTAGCCGAGGTTGTGTCAATGGATTGTTATATAAATAAGTTTTTCAAATTGTATGAGTACTCGGCTGTCTTCTGGTTTTAGTTTACAGTCAAGGCAAGAGTAGTATGACCGATAGAAATAGATTATGGGAATATTATCCGTATAATAATCAACTATTGATTTTCAAGAATCAATTAATGATAATGTTTTCATTCAACTGACCGCCCTTACACTGTGTAAGCTGGACAATAGTTCAGCGGAAGTGTGTGCTTGAGGAAGACAAAACAAGGCATTCCATATATTTAGCGGTACGAGGGCCTTATACCACATTTCATATCATTCGAATTATTATTTGAATAGTAATCCATTGATGATTTGGAAAAATCAAATATTTTAGGATTATGCTGGTCACACTACTCCCGCTTTGACTATAACTGAAGAAGATTTTGATATCGAAACATCTTTGAATAAACAGTGTATTTTTCATTCTATTTCCTGTTTATATTCGATAGAGGGTTATTTTACGCAAATTTAGCTATTTTTCAAAAATTTTTATTACTTACTGTTCAATAAGTAATTGAACCGGTCT
This sequence comes from Aurelia sp. 3 sensu Dawson et al. (2005), assembly GCA_964020215.1. Classification (NCBI taxonomy): domain Eukaryota; kingdom Metazoa; phylum Cnidaria; class Scyphozoa; order Semaeostomeae; family Ulmaridae; genus Aurelia; species Aurelia sp. 3 sensu Dawson et al. (2005). The sequence goes on along the minus strand of OZ026583.1, from coordinate 2,654,111 downwards.
ATTTCAGCGAATTTCCCAATAAGATTCCCTGACTGACAACATAGTTGTAGTTGTCCCTATCGATATACTGTTAAAGGCTCTTATTCAACCAGCATGCTTTGCTGGCGCAATCTCTTGGTTGGCCTTTATTCTCGCCAATTTCATGGCCCATGAAAATGGCGACAACAAAGGCCAGCCAAGAGGCGACATGTGCAAGGTATGCTGGTTGAATAAGAGCCTTTAAGGCAAATTTCCAGTCAGCGGGATATTTCCGAGCGGGCGGAATTTTAGACAATAAGAAGTTGCTCAGCAGTAACCATCCATTCAATTTCAGAGCGAGATTTTCCTTCGCAAACAAAAGAATTTCCGCCTGCTCGGCACTGACTGGAAATCAGCCTTTAGATTCTCAAACCGCCCAGTCTGTGCAAACCATTCAATTCAAGTAAAAGTGTGAAAAGTGTAAAAACATTGGTGTTGTTGCGATGGTTGGACTATGTAGTGGGCATTCAATTCAATTCAAACAATTCAATTCAAATAAAAGTGTGAAAAGTGTAAAAAATTGGTGTTGTTGCGATGATTGGACTATGTAGTGGGCATTCAATTCAATTCAATTCAAACAATTCAATTCAAATAAAAGTGTGAAAAGTGTAAAAAATTGGTGTTGTTGCGATGATTGGACTATGTAGTGGGCATTCAATTCAATTCAATTCAAACAATTCAATTCAAATAAAAGTGTGAAAAGTGTAAAAACATTGGTGTTGTTGCGATGGTTGGACTATGTAGTGGGCATTCAATTCAATTCAATTCAAACAATTCAATTCAAATAAAAGTGTGAAAAGTGTAAAAAATTGGTGTTGTTGCGATGATTGGACTATGTAGTGGGCATTCAATTCAATTCAATTCAAACAATTCAATTCAAGTAAAAGTGTACAAAGTGTAAAAAATTGGTGTTGTTGCGATGATTGGACCAAGGGCGATATGAAATGAGTGGTTCTGTTTAAAAAGGACGTTTTAAAAAGGACGTTAGTTCTGTTTGAAAAGGAGGAAACTGCTGTGAGAGAAACTGTCTTCAGGGGAAAACTTTGGGCCATTAAAAGGGGAGAAACATGATGTTTAAAGAGCTGTAAAGGCAATAAATGCCATGGAAAGCTTGAAGGTAATGCCAGTAAGGTATGACTAATTTCTCGTAGCAAACAAGCACCGATACATGTGAGCGAATTTGGCCTAGAAACACTTGCTCTCCTGATCGGGCCTAAACGCGCGTTTCATATCGCCCTTGATTGGACTATGTAGTGGGCATAACGTAACGGCTCTATAAGAACTGTTTTGATAATTTCAGCTTGTGCCAACAGATGCTCCTCCGGTGCATCCAGTAGAAAGATACCGTGCACTAAAGATGGGCATAGCAACTGGAAAGCTAATCAGACAGCTAGCTTTGGAGAAAGAAGTAATCGTAGCGTCATCTGACCCCTTTAAATTATTATCTCTTAATTATGAGAACCCTAACGTGGTGAGTAGTTGGTGGTTTAAAAAAGATTTCTACGATCCAACAGCAGCTGAGAAAATCAGAAGGGAATTTACCGATCTGAATGGCCTAAGAGATTGCTACTTAAAAACTGCACCAAAAGGTATACATTTTCTACCATATCTTCTTGAAACAGGCATCGTTACGAAGTCTGTTAATGCCTCTCTCATTGATGCTAGCTTTGATATCATTGACAATGCAACGTATCAAAATGGAAGTACTACTACAACGTTGGTGGTCGCTAAGAAGAATTACAATCCTTTGATTTCAACTGGGACTATCTTGAGCTATTACAACAGTGAAGAAAGCCTGGACAGCAAAGCTGTCAACAAAAAGATTCATGCTGTTGTGAAAACTGGAACAGAACGAATTATCACAGATGATGTAGTGACAGTATTCGAAACATTAACTTCCATTAAAAGTAGAGGTAATGTTGTAAATTCTTATCTTTATTTCATATTGCTTAATTTGATGCTGCTTTATGTATACAATACCCTAACATAGATCCAGATAATATTTTGGCAAGTCAACATTCTTACTGTATCCAAAAAGATGTATCCAAAAAGATTGATCAGTGCATATATAAGGGAGCCGGGAGATAAGATTTTGAGGGAGAAGAGATCCATTGTTTACGAGAATTTTGCTAAATTAAAGACCGATTTCTTTGCGACTGTGGCCAATTTTGCCCCCCCCCCCCTCCCAGCCTCATACGCCTATGGTTGCATAAGTGACATGACTGAAAGCAATAAATTTGTCTTGAGCTCAAGCTAAATTTGCAGTATTTAGGTAATGTCATGAAGGCAAGAATTCCAGAAAATTTTAGAATATCGTCCACAATCTGAAAATCATACTGCAAACATCGTCAGCTCAATAAGACAGGTGATTGCTCTCCAACGTCTGTAGTCATCTGAAAATTCTTCTCCATGCTTTGCCTAAAGCCCACAGACTGTAAACATCGCATTTTCAGATTGATTTTATAGCTCTCGCTTCCTTCGTAAAAGATAGATTTAGATCCGTTTTCCTTTTCTTTCGTCAATGATCAGATGATATGAGTGATTTTGAAAATTTTCTTTGTTTTTCCTCTACGATGGCGCGGTGTGATGTAATGGGGAGTGGGGCTCCGCTCTTTCGCCTCCGCACGTCCCGTTCCATCACACCGCGCCATCGCAGAGGAAAAAATAAGGAAAACTTTCACAATCGCTCATATCATTTGATCATTGACGAAAGAAACGAACTGAAACGAAAAACAGGTCTAAAGCTATCTTTGGCGAAAGAAACGATCGGACTCATCACACAAAACAATAGTCGTTTGACGTTTCAATCCTCTCATGGGTGATAAGACATCAACCTTCAAACAAATACCAAAGATTTTCACTCCTATGGCAGTGAATGTGCAGTGAATATCTCTCACCTGGGCAGCATTTTGTTTGCTGTTCTGTGCAAGGAATCCTTTATGATTTGGTCAGTGTTTTAAGCACCTTTTCATTCATTGTGCAAATGCGAAATTCTCGTAAAGTAGAATTTTCCTGTATTTCAAGTGCTTGAGACAGCGAAAAGAGCACAAATTGCTTTGATCTTTCATCTTTTTTTACAATTTAAAAGATCTAAATCTGTGAAGTACTCTTGATGCTATGAATTTTCAAAAGTGGGGACTTTCTTCTAGCTAACCCTGTAGTTTTATGGACACATAGTGGATAATGGTTTTTGGAACTTCTGATCATATTCGTAACATGATGGAACAAATCATTAACGTTTCATTTGTGTGGCATTGATATTCATTTGAGATTTTGAGATCGTAGCTTTCGTCATATTCAATTCATTTGTACATATTGTAAAACTTTAATTTTGATAAGAATTTTTGTAGATTTTAATGATTCTTTGAATTGAGTTTGATCATATATACGCATTGATGTAGAAATATTAATTTCACAGTTTTGTTCACCTGATGCTTCCTCGCGTTGTCTTTATAACATACTGGGCCCGAGGGACAATCAGCACATGAACACACAGTAAAACCCCGCAAACAAGAACATACATTTCTAATAAACAGACTGGCTAGGTTCTTGTTAATGAGGTACTTAAGAAATTTTCAAGGTGTGCTTCTTATCGCCAGGACACCTGTTACTATGATGAATACATAGCTATACAGTATACCGGGTGTCTCAAAAAAAAGTACCCCCTTTTGACTGGAAATAGGAACGAAGCGATAAGATATCATTACTCTCCGAGTAGTTAGCTAAACTTATCAATCTTCAACTTAGATTCACATACCTTGCATTTAAGAATCGTCCACCAAACACCAGAGATACAAGCTTGCAAAGACAAAATTTACAGTGCACCCAAAACCAGAGGTTTTGTAAAAGGGCCTAGCCATGATTTGTATTATGGATCTTTTCCAAAGCACCTGTAAACTTTAACTTTCAGTTTTTCGCGTTTGAAAAGAATGAAAAACACTCGTGGAAATCGCCCTGATTAAACAAATATAACAAAAATGTGGTAAGAATGATGAAGTCGTGCACACATCTCCCAAATGAGCATGCATGTGTTCCTTTTCTTCTTCTTTGACACTTGGAGTGGAATGCAATGCACGGATTGATTCCTCAAAGGAATAACTATTTGTAGAACAATTGAAGCATTTCAAGGTATAATTCTTTTCAATGTAAAAAGCTAAAGGTCAAAGTCGAAATTCCTGTGCAACATGCCTGTGGTAGCAAATCATGGCTAGGCCCTTTTACAAAACCTCTGGTTTCGGGTGCACTGTAAATTTTGACTTTGCAAGCTTGTATCTCCAGTGTTTGGTGGCCAATTTTTAAATGCAAGGTATGTGGATCTAAGTTGAAGATTGATAAACTTAGCTGTCCACTCGGAGCGTAATGATATCTTATCGTTTCGTTCCTATTTCCAGTCAAAAGGAGGTACTTTTTTTTGAGACACCCGGTATGTTAAATAAACTTGAGGGTAGAATGACTGCATTTAAATATTAGAGGGTGTGGTATTTTGTTGTTGACAAAGCAATTTACATCATGCAGCTCGATAAAACAATTTGCATATCCCTGAGAACTGTTAGAGGTGTTCAGTTATCAATAGGTGGGAGTTTGTTTACACTGATGTGGTGAAGTTTCTTAATTAAGTATACCATCTCATATCTATCTCATAAGAACATTGCAGTAAATCACTCTGTTTTTGGTTTCTGCAGGTTCTTGTTTTGCTATGTTCTTGTTTGCGCGGTTTTACTGTATAAGTCCGATATTTTTGGGTCGGCATACTGCCAAAAGTGACATGTTTGGTTGCAAGTAAAACTGAAAGTATGTTCATTATACTTTTGACACCAAACATCGTTTGAGTGATTTTTGTGGGTTTGCTGGAGGCGCAATCCTGACTTCTATCAAAGAACTGTAAAACTTCGGTAATTTCTGTAAAAAAACCAAATTAAAAAAAAATCTGTCCTGAGAATGCGAAAATTTGGCAAGTTTTGTCTAGAAAACGTCCCTTCAGGGCACTTTAATAGAGAAATAAGTCTAGCCAAGGGTATCATTTCCACAAAAATTGGTCCAGCCAGCTGTTCCTTTTTGGAACTGGGCGGGACACCCTTACCCGGAATTTAGGTGAGAATCCCCCGTGATTGCAATGAAGCTGAAGTAATATTTTTGGTTTGCCTGAAAACTTCTTGGACGGACCCCCTTGTAAGCGTGTGTGCTGAGTGTCCCCCTGGGATACCGGCTGAGTCAAAAAAAGTTTACGCATTTGGTGAGCTATAGCATAAACAACTTAGATGAGAAAATTTTGTTTGGAAAAATTTCTGGGGAGCCGAGATAGGCTTTGTCCGAGGAAACTTGTGTCCCCCCGTGTAGTGGGCTAAATTTCCTGTACATAGCGTTCTGTGTTCGGGGTGCTCAGAGCTCCAACTCCAACAAAAACTACTGCGCATGTGCTGGGACCCACTGCACGCACGGGGTGATGCACAAGCGTCTCCAAACAAAAATCACTCATCATGAAGACCCAGAAATTAGGAAAATGTTTGGGGACGAGATTTCCACATTTCATTCTGGTCCATGATTCACTTGCTATTGAAATTGATATTCTATTTCTGAAACTGACAATGTTACCTTCAATACCACATAAATCATGGACCGTATATGAATATATATATATATATATATCAATTTCTACCAGGTGAGTCAACAAAATAATTCCTGTTTGTAAGACTTCTCCTGCTTATGAAGACAATAATATGATGGGCTGGATTTTTAACAAAACTTCGTTTGAATTTCAGTGCATTGAACGAGCACAAATTTCGTTACGGGCAGAGATGGGGCAAACGAGGATTGTATTCATTCACTCACCTAGTGGAACTTTGCAGAGACAGCGAATACGTTTATATTCAGAACTGTCTAGAGGAGTATTTTACCATGTCTTGAGGATGCTATAAATGAGTATCTTGTATATTTCTCCGTCGTAATCCAACTTGAAGCTTTGGCGCACTTCTATGGATTTTGCTTCTGTAGAAATTTAAGACTTTCGAGTTGACACAAAAAGCAATGAATATAAAAACTCCCTGAAATGAGCTGCAGAAGATGTACACATACAACAGTGGGACACTTTTTGTAAGGCGACCAAGGAGTCCAAATACCCATGACATACCAAGCAGAAAAGATAATTTCAAAGCCATGATTATGATGCTGAGGTGGCCTTGTCTACGATTACTTTTGGCTCTAAGAACAGGCTTTGTTTGTAACCGCGCTCTACAGATGAGGAGGAGAGTCGTTGTAAGACAAGCCATGTTGAATAACAAAATAGCAGCCACTGGGATGGCAAAGGCTACGAGATTTGCTTTATAGTTCGTTATAAAACATATATGGAAGTGACCGTAACCAATCACGTAATTCGAAGTACAGAAGTCGATTATGATGCACGATCCAACCATCAACGATGGTGCTACAATGCTAACGGTTGCGTAGATTTTGAACCTACGCATTTGCTCTGCTCTTGAAGGCTGTCGAATGCGTGAAAACGTCAATAAGAGATCAAATGCGATAGATGCCATCCACAAGAACATAACCAAATAGACCCAGTGGTGTAGCAATGCTAGAATTATACAAATATCTTGTTCCTTTCTTGCATTTAATGAGATCATTTGAATGATTTGCTCTAACATGGTACTTGCAGAAAGAAATATAACACATTTTCCGTACGAAGTGTGAAGCTCTTTGTTCCAAATATATGTCCCTAATAGAAGTACCAAGGATAACTGACTAAATGTATTTCCTGCAATTGTCAGACGGTATTCCAAACTCTGATCAATGGTAACATTCCCAAGGTAAACAACATCTCTGATAAACAAAGTTGTTTTGCACTTCATGGCACCGTTAAGTTGCACAATTTGAATCAAACATTCCTCCCTACTTTCGACGTATGTTCCATTCAGACTCTGGCATTTTGTTTTAGCCTCTTCTTTGATTTCTTCGCGACGAATCATGTGAATGAGATCTGGGGATAACACCACAGGAAAAACCTTTTTTGTCTTCATTTGATCTGTATCTTTTCTGCTGTCTCGGGTTAGAGGCTTCATTGTCGTAGCATTGAAAAATGAACACTCTCTCTCAACAGTAGTGTCCTCAGGAACTTCTGTGATGTTATTTCCAAAGTAAAAGCTCTGACAAATAAATAACAGGCAGAGAATTAGTTCTTTGACGGTGTACATAGTGTATGCAAGACAACTCAAAGCTGTATATCAATGGTTTATCAAGCAATTTTCCGTACGTATTCGAAAATTATCTGTAGGAGTCAGAAACGCAAGAGCGAGCGAAGCGAGTACTTTTACTCCATACCCAAAATGGAAGGCACACATCCCGTGTTAAGGATTGGTCTCGTAATATGCACTTGTTAGTAGCGAAAATTATATTGCTGTGGCGCACGCTCGTCAGCAAATCGCATATTCTGGTCTGTCAAGTTTTTCAGTAAGGCTCCGATCGGATCTCTTCCTCTTTTCCATCTACGAAGAAGGACTTCTCTCAAATGTTGGAGTGATATCTCATGGTTACTGTTCAATTTACCACTGAAGATTTAAACACTGAAGATGTGTTGAGTCAAATCACCTCTACCATACCCGCTGCTTCAACTGCTATCAATGAAATGAGTGAGCAACGCAACACAGATTTTGCATAGCTGAATGTAAAATTTCATGAAAATTCTTAGCAGCAGGGAATGAAACTCATTGCCTACATAATCATAATCATCCACTTGGCAATTCTGCGGAATATCCTTTCACTTCATTCAGTAAAATTTAAATACCGTAAGCTCCTCGTCGTGCTTACATCCAGTGTGAAAAATGTATAATTTGTAGAGCCTTCATCTTATCATAAGATCTCATACAAAGTCTTCATAGCGAGGAATGAAACTCTTTGTTTCCATAATCATCAAAAACTTGATTCTGCAGAATGTCCCTCAAGTTCATTCGGTAAGATGTATGTATACCGCAAGCTTTTTGTAGTGCTTACATCCAGTGTCAATATGAATTGCTGTGCTTATAGCTAAACGTAAAGTCTACAGTTAGCCACTATGTAATTCTGCAAAAGGCCCTTTTAGTTCAGCCAGTAAAAGATATGTTCTGAGGTACTTGTATTGCTTATATCCAGTGTAAATATGAATTGCTGTGCTTATAGCTACACGTAACATCTATAACCACCTACTATGTGATTCTGTTGAGTGTCCTTTTAGTTCATTCATCCATTAAGAGATGTATTCTGCAAGCTTCTTGTATTGTTTATATCAAGTGTAAATATGAGATCATCCACCATGTAATTCTGTAGAGTGTCCTTTCCTTTTAGCTCATCCAGTGGGTCAGTCAGTAAAACCTGTATTCTTCACGTTTCTTGTATTGCTTACATCCAGTGCATGTATACCGTTAACACAACTTGAAAAGTGAAATTTCTCACATTCTATTTGTTGTTCAACGCTCTCTTTTGCATGGTAATGTGAATGCAGCAGCTGTTTGTCAATATTAAGCCACCAACCATGAACTCAAACCCGATAAAAATTTGCACGCTAAAACAAAACATCTACGAGATGTTAAAGCATCTCAGATAGAAAGCACGGCATTTTTGCTTACGATACCACAATTCAATTCAGAATTCAGCTTTGGACGCGAACGAAAATCAATTGATTTTCTTAGCATAGAAATATACTGTTGATCCTTCTTCCAGTTTTGCTGAAGTGTCTACATTCTGGATACCTGATGTGTATTACTTCTTACATCTTCCTACGTCAACAGCTGAAACCATCTAAGGCACAAATGGCAGCATACGATAGGATAGTTCATTAGAAAATTATTCTAATAAAAAGACTACGTCAATTTACATAAAAAAACTACCTTATAAGTAATGTTTTCCATATAACACGTGAATGGAAAATAAACAGTGTTCAACATGGATAGCAGTTTGAAACTTAAATTGCCAACTTTTTTCCGACTTAATCATTCGTACCTTTCGTAACATAATCATAAACTGAAAACACTAATACTTTGTACAAACAATTGATCACAAAATGAGGGAATTCTGCAGTAAAACGTGTTCTATGAGGAATAACATTTGCACTGTGGTCAGAGTATTTACTCAAGAGCGTTGAAACAAAGTGCATGTTTGACCTTGTCCGTGATGGAAGCACTAATGAAGTAGTCATACCTTTCTTATTGTTAGGAGTATTGTACTTCTGGCATCATTGTGAAAGAAACGCCCTTCATTAAAAGGGTAAAGCCTCGCAGTCATTCACAAAGTGACTTTAGTCAATATTTCGTTAGATAGCAAACTAGGGGTCTTGTAATTGATTCGAGTGTTTGTTCCATGAAAGTTGCTGCACTAAATCAGAAATCAGGAGAGACTCTTTACGAAACGCCACTTTTAAAAATTTGGAAATGATGCTGAAAACGCGGATCATATCTAGGCAATTCATCAGCCTAACATCAAGGCAAGGACACGTGTTATTTCCATTGTGGCAGAACTGGATAAGCACAATCCTCTTACGATGAATTGTTTAGAGAATTCTTTCAGAAAATTTGTCATAATTTCGGAAGGAAGGATTCCATCTTAATGGAGAATAAGCATATGAATCTATAATTATCGGTAGAATTACATGTTGATCACAAGAAAGATATCTTCATCACCAGAGACGCGGTAAGACTTCGACTGAAGATTTTCGCTAAAATTTCAAACTGAAAATTTCTTTGAAATTTCAGTTCCTCCTCGAAACATACTATTTATTTTTAAACAATGGATGACTAAAAATCTATTTTTACATGTACATATTTGAAAGCATTTTACCTTCGCTGTTACAAAGTAAAAAATCAATTCGCAACTCAGAAGGAACGTACTTTAGTCGAGTAAAAAGCCTTCCCAAGTTGATCCCAGAGATATATACAGTTCAGATGTCCATAAATCCATAAAAGAAATTACTTCCTTCAGGATACTTTCTTCGATTTGTTCATTTCATTCCAAGTTGGTGATATGCCTCTATTATTACAAAATTCAAATGAAGTTGCAATTCACCAGAGATGTAATTTAGTCGCAAATACAGCCTTATTTATCTCAGGATGCTACCAGAAATATATACAGTCCAGGTATTCACAAAACACAAAAGCAAATTACTTCTTTTTGACTACTTTCTTCGATTTGTTCATTTCATTCCAAGTTTGAGCAACTGCTCTGTCTTGTTTCGTAACAGCACTGAAATCAAAGTTTTTCAATTGAGGGAGTTTCGATACTACGTATTGTCTGTACCCCTCTACATCCTCCTCAATCTGGTTGCCATGCAAAGTTAAAGTCCGTAGATTCTTCAGGCTCGATAGTTTATCAATATCAGAGATCTTTTCGATTCCATTGCCATGTAGATACAGCACTTTCAAGTTTGGGTAGTCCAGTATACACTGAAATTTAAAACAGCGAATAATGCTTTCTAATGGAAAATAAAACTTAAGAAATTACTCCATTCAATAAGGAAATCATCAGCATACTTTTACTTTCCACAATCACATGTTTCATAGTGTGTCGTGTTACTTGGAAACTGGAGTAGCATCTAAAATACAACAGACTTTCAAAACTTTCTTTTGAAATGTTTACCAGCGCACTGGTTGTAAACATAAAGCATAGAACTATCAAGAAACTCACAGGAAAACCAGAACTCAAAGTATTAAGAAACTTTCAGTAATGGCGCTAATTCTTTGTTTCTTACACAAAGTGCAACACACACAAACACACACACAAACTTGACGTAAGAATACTATAACACAGACAACAAATATCTATGTTATGGCTTCAGAAGCTAACAGGTGCATAAGACTGTGTATTGCTGTAGAGTGATCATGAACGAACATTTGCCTGTTCTTAAATGATGTTCATGTCATCACCACTGAAGAAACAGCTAAAACATTCATATTGTATCTTTTTATTCAAATTTTGTTGACATTGGAAAAGGGCCAACAATGCTGCCTATGTTAAAGGAAGCATGATTAATCCATTTCAAATGTTACAGAAATAAACAGCAACAACATTACATCCTCTAATATCTATATTTGATTTTGGTATTGCTGGGAAAGAAAGGACTCTGCTATCTTTGAAGCAACCATGCAATGCAACTGTACTGCAGGTATAGTTTATGAATGAAACAATTGAAATTACAAGCTCATCCACAGCAGCCAAACAAAAGTAACACACATTGTTTGGACACCCTATAGCAAACAATCAAGAAATAAGACCCTCTTTTTCTGGCCTACATGTAGAGATCTAGATATCTGGAACTTGATTTATACAGACTTTGTTTAGATGCATTTCACACATTATTTTCATATAGGATACAAAATATCAATTGCTTAAGGAGCAAAAATAGCAGGCTTTCTATCTCTGTATTCTGTAAACCCTTTATTCTTTAGGATAATGGGTCTACTCTTAGGCTACTCTTTCTCTGAATGTCTAATAAAAGATCAGTGTAAAGATCTTTGCATACTGTAACTTCTATAGAATTCTGTTATGGTACCTGGTGCAATATACTGGAACACAAGAATGTTCTTTTAAACTTTTATATCCTGGATTAATGCAGTGTTGTTTCATAAAAACTAACCTTATCAATATTGTAGATGTCATTGAACGACAAGTCAATCCACTCTAACTTTGACGGATCTTCTATGATTTCAGCTACTGTAGTGGAGAAGTCAGACCAATCAGTAATGAGATTATTACTAAGCCGAATAGCTGTTGTTTTGTGTTTGGCTTTCATCACAGGATCTGTAGCTGCTTGTTTTGATGTCTGTGGATAATAAGACAGAATATTTGTTATGTACAGCAAAATGTCAGTACAAAATGCAGTCATCAGTGAACTTGTAGAGCTTCTGCCAGTTGGAACAACCTTGATAGTTCTGCCCTCCTTCCAACATACAATTTACAGGCATTCAAATTATGAATTAACTCCATTACTCCACTTAATTTCCCTCTAAGTTAGCTCTTTGCCCTCTTCCAAGTCCTACCAATTGCAGTTCATCTAAGTGCAAACAGTGGTACCACCTTTCTTGACAACAAAATGCCTCAGTTGACATGCCAGTTCTCTGGGAGGGGGTACAGTAACTCTAAGTCTTCAGATAACAAGGATGTGCCACCCAATATCTAAGTGGAAAATCCATATTTAAGGATTTTTGATTGATTTTCATGCTTTTTTGATATCAAAGCAGATTCTAAATGATGATTCATTGATATCCAAATCTGTGTGGTGATATACTGCAACCTGCATAATGTCTAGCCCATATGACCCAATGTCCTAAAAGTGGACCGGCTTAATGCCATTAACACTATCTTTGCATAAGTACATCACCTTAACATCACCCTTTTCCTCCCAGTATGTTATGGCACATTTGGTAGAATTATGTGTCATTACGTCATGGACTAGGCCTTAATCATTACACTGATGATCTGGATAAGATAGCTCAGTTGAACATGTAGCTTGATCGCAGATGACTTCAAACTGACTCTCATCACATTTTTTCGATTTTCCCATTTGTCGAAAAATTACCAAACTTGATGCGAAAATTCTACCAAATACAAAAACATGTGCTCCGCATAAAGTCTCATAGGCTACTTTTGAATGTGTTTAAAACTGTAATTGTAGACCTGTTATCCAGATGATCATATCACCATAATCACTTACATCATTCCTCTGGACTTGAACAATCCCCCTAGGATCTTCGTCAAGGCATTCTAAAACAAAAGTCGAAAGAAAACTTGATGAATGAATTTTTGAGAAACTGCGGTGGGCCTAAGGAATTTGGGAAGAAAAAGGAAGAGAACGGCGATTTTTGACAAGCCTTACGATCAATACTGTACCTGATACTGATGTGAGACACATAAAAGTGTAGTCTAATGGTGGCTTGGTGTCATTTCTGTTGTCAGTCGATCCCTTTATTGCCAGTTTTTCTTGAGATTTTCCATTCAACTCCATTGCTGACCAAAAGTCAACTAATTACCATAGCAACATTACAGCCTCAGTTCGAAGTGAGACTCGTTTCAAATTCAGTTACGTGCGAAGATGGCGTCCGACGGAGTTCACGGCGGCGAAGCTGCGGATAGCAACCCAAATCTCAATGTCTTCACGGTTGTAAGTAAATCTTTCATGTTTATGATAGCCTAAGAAGTCAAATGTATTTTGAAATTCAGTATAATTGATTTAGATTTGGGAGCTTAAAGGTATAAAGGACTTTTGTTTTTAACCTTGCTTGCATATGCATGCATGCAAAGAGAAATAGGCCATCTCGTTTCTCACAAGTGGTGGGAGTCATCGTACACAACGGATTTGCCAGGACGCGAGACAATGGTTTTCAAGGAAGTTTGGTTGGAAAATGTGAAGTTATTTTGACTTTTTTGTCGGCGTAGTGGCGGCGTCATTTTTCGATAGAATCGGTTCTTGGTGGACGGCGTTTGATTGAAAATCTAATCTGCCTACATACACACACCCCTTGCTGATGATGGCGTCCACACTGCTAAGAGGGGCCGTCCAAAAATCCATTTCGTCACGGATAGCGGAATTTGGCCGCTAACTTCATGCCCCCCCTCCCTCCCTCCGCTTAACAGACATACAAAAATTTAGTGTTTACCAATCGCTAACTGTTTCATCGCGATCGTTAGAAACCTCCAACTGTTACAAGGAGAACCTCTTCTTTAGGCCGTCTCCTGCCGTCTCTGTCTCTGCTTTACGTTATCTAGCGTTGAAACTTTGCAAAATAGGATTGAAAATATTGTTAGGTTCCATTCTGTCACGCTTAACGGATTGGTAATAACCCCCCTCCCCCTGTAACGGCCACATTCCGCTATCCATGGCGAAATGGATATTTGGACGACCCCTAACTGTGTCGTGCGCGCGGAAGATCTTCCGCGTGTAGTTCCAGGAAGAACAATAGTTTATTGTTTAAAAGTTTCCAAATGAGTCAAAGTTCGCGAAATCAAGGGGCACAGTTTCAGCGTTCATAATTTGTTCTCCTTTATTTCAATTTTGGAAACCTACAGTACTTACAAACAATGTCTACAGCTGGAAAAATTGTGGAAGATCATGCCCTAACCTGATGCTAAGCGAGTGACTAAGCTTAGAATCCATCCTTATGTGGAGATGAGAGAAAGAAAACATTGTTTTTCTGTTTCCACAAGTTATTAAAGAAGGCTTAGATGGTGTACTCAGAAGATTTCTTTGGTTCTTTCCTCTGTTAATAGCAGCATCTCAATATACAGCCCATTATTGCAATAAGAATTCTAATAATGGGCCCTCAAGGTGGCTAGGTAGCAGAAGCTATGAAATGTTTGATGTGGCTATAGCCTTTGTCTAGCCACTGCTTGCAAGACGTTAGAACAGATCTCAGTTCCAACTGACTGTTTTAACAAGGAAAATACAGTAGTGAGTCCTTCAGATAATTATATGCAATAGAAAGAAAGTCATTTTTGCCAAGAGAAAATATTACTAAATCTAATAACAGTTTATGAACCTGCCAGCCACCCCTGCTTAGAGCCATGTATCCAAGATACAAACATACAGTATAGGTAGTATTGACTACCTTGTTTTCATCTTCCTTCCTAGATGAGCAACATAACCAGAGAATTAACTGCAGAAGAACTCAGAAGGTTTGCAAAGTTGTACCAATGTAGTAGATACACCTGGTGCATGAAAAGCAATTGTGCACATTTGGAGTATATACAATGTATCAAAACTTGTTTGATAGCCAACAATGGCGTAATTTTTGTGATGTTTACCTCTTTATCTATGCATTGGAAATATAGAAAAAATTTTATTTGCAAAAAATGTGTTACTTCAAAAGAGCATAAAGCCCTTAATCAAAGGATCTCCTCATTCAGACACTTTTCATGCCCCTCAAAAGTCAAATCCTTGTAATCAGTCACTTATTGACTCTTGGTATAAGTGAAGAGTTTCTTGTAATCTTATTAAGCAATTTAGGCCCCTCTTCACACATTTTGAAATCAGGGAATCTTCATAAATTCATTTTCACACGATATTTCCAATGCTGAGTAAAAGCAGAAGAAAGATCATAATGAATGATACAGCCCTTTGGCCATCATAAACTTTTGTTTCATTCCAATGCATCAATTATTTGCTTCATAATAAAGTTTGAAATTTGCCAGAAATACTGCTTTGCACTTTTAGTATGTACTGTACAGTGGCTCCAAACACTGAATCACAGCAAGCATTCCCCTTACTGTGACATTTCAATAATGCTTTACTATTGATTGTCCCAAAAGAATTGTGCTTCATTTGTGTGCCTGCTATGGAGGAGCATTAAGATCAGTTGCCCAATGCTCATACAGTCATACACAATATGCTTAAGCTTGGAATTTGAGACCTTGTATGAGTCAATCTGATTAGTGGTCGCTGATTTACTGCATGGCACAAGAAAGTTGAAATAAGTGTTTGGTTTTTTACTCCTTTTTGTAATCAGTAATGTCAAAATCAAGTAATGATACGGTAGAAGAAACTGGGTCCAAACAATACTGCTAAGCTTAGGAGCAATATGGCTGTTATTTAGCCATACTACTTCTAAGTCAGAAGTTATTTAAGGGTACAGCAGCATTACTGATAATCCTTTGTATTGTTTTACCAAGGCTCTGTTTATTGCACTGCTAAAGTACTCTTAATTGGATCTAATTAGCAAATTTTGGTAAAAGTCACTGTAAAGGTCAGTCATCGCGTAGATACAGTAAAAAGCAACATCAATCATGATTCTCAAGGACCACTGATCTCCATGGCAGATTCTTACATAAGAGATCTTTTGCTAGAATAGCTATTTGTCTCATATTGATGTGATAACTCATGAGTTCCAAAAATCTTGCTTTGCTGTTATCTTGGACATCAACAATCACTCAGCTTGTACTTCGTGATAGTTTTGTACATTTAAGGATTGTGTGAATATTTCCTGCTATAAACTTACTGTAAGTTTGTAATATTCATTTGCAGTGGAACACTCTTCATTCACTAAGCTAAAACATGGGGAATATTTAATGAATTCAGTTTGTGCATATTGACAAACCAGTAGCTTTAGTAATTGAATATGTAAATGGCTATTTTTTCACTCAGGATAGAGCACGAAAAGCTGCATGCAAAACACAAAGGCCATGAAGCAATGCATATGGAGATGATTATAATTCTGCTTGCAACACTAGTTGCTGCACAACTTCTTTTGTATAAATGGCAACAGTATCATCATAGATCATATCAAGTGAGGCATTTCTTTCATTTCTTATCAATTACTGAGAGCTTGTATTTTCCACACATTGTGTTGAACTTGAAGAATTTCTGTTTCCTCCACAACTGTGAAACTTTGTAAGAGATGTGCTTGCTGCATGTGGTACCAAAAAAATCAAGTGTCAGTGTGATAACAATGTCATCCCCCGAGTGAGTTCGTTGCTCTACCTCTACTTCATGCTCCGCGGGTGCACTCAACCAGATTTTGGTTGGCGACGTACCATCGAGGCTTCAAAACATACCCGTTCCTTATACCAATTTTTTGAAAAAGTATACCCAACCTGTACCAATTTTTCTTAAAAGTATATCCCACCCTGTATTTCATACCAAAATCCAACAAATCGGTATCGTTCCTTACACCAAAATTGTGAAAATGGATACCGTTCTTTATGCTAATATCTGGAAAATAGATACCCTTCCCGATGGCACGTACTCGTACCCAAAATATATGTAGTGCACCTCCCGGGCTTCAAGTGAGTTCGTTGCTCTACTTCATTCGGCTTCGTGAGCAGCGTATGACGTAAGAACACCCAGGGAACGAGGTTGGTGTGATAAATGAATGATTTGATATCCAAAATAGCATACTGTAGATGCATGTTAAAAGCACGCTGTTTTGCCAGTCGTGGCCGTAAGTAATTTTGTTGGCACGTGGGAACTCACGCAGCTTGCTTAGCGAGGTGTGGTTTCGAGCGTTTTATATCGCTCTTTGAGAAGGAATTTCTGAGATTGTGGACGACGAAACAAGTGTTCAAGAACTTGATACTGCTAAAACAGAGGAAATGAGTTGAAATATTAACAATCGATATTGTATTTTGAATTGAACGGTAACAGCAACAAAGCAATCGCTTTTCCTCTATGCTCAGACGCATCTATGTAGACCGTGTGATGATGAATGCTTGTCCATCTTGTTACCCAGAGAGAAAACTCAAGTTTCCGGATGATGAGGACGTGCCACCCAACATTTTGGGGAAGACCCATTATCCACATTCAAGGATTTTCGGTCCATTTTCATACCCATTTTAAAGGATTTTAGCGGGGACATGCCTGTTGTTTTTTTGTTTTTCAATTTGTTTTGAGTGGGCTCGTCAGGATTTCTAGCTACTGAAAGCTAATTTAGGCCCACTGCATGCCGCATGCAGGCATGGGACCCCTAGTTTAACGTCCCTTCCGAAGGACGACGAGGTGAGTTGTGAGGTCAGGCCTCCGAGGTCACCAATCCAGAGTTTGACCTCACTCAACCGAGGAGCTTTTTTTATAAATATAAGATTAAAAGAACTACAATACAATAATGTGAGCCAATCATAGCGGGGAAAGACACATGGTCATCTAGTCCCCACTATGAATGGCTCTCACAATGAATTTGTACAATTATCTAAAAAATACAGTTACCGAGCTTAACTTCAGTTACTTGACGAAAACTGTTTAAGCCACTCGGCCACTCACCCCGTAAAGTTCAGTCACCCTGTACTTCCTAGAAATCAAGTTTCATTCCACTTTTTAGATGTATTGATGAAAAACAAAGTTACCACAAGCAAATTTTCGGAACCAAGACAAAGAAAATCTAAAGATGAAAATATAGATATCGTAAAGCTGTTGTTACAGCACAAAACGCTAATCGTTTTCGGAGGAACAGTTACATTTTCAGATCCATATTTAATTATTTAAGGATTTTTGAGGCTCGAAACCCATCCTTATGGGCAGCACGTGCCCGTTCCTCAGCATACGGAAGTTATCCCCTGATCCAGTTATTCCACATCTGCGTTAGTCCTGGAATAAAGAGGAATGCCTTCAATTCTTCCACATCAAATCACCTTCACATAGTTTTCGTTAATCGAACTTATGATCAAGCGCTGGAGAGCCTTAGATTCAGGACACATGTCTTCCCCTTCGAAATGCAACTTTGTGGTTTTGTTCGTCCTGTAATCTGACCTGCCTGCAGGGCTGCCAAGAGCTTTGGGAGGCCCAGGGATAAAACTGGGAAATGAAGCCCCCTTGGGAGCGAAGCTAGCAGACAATTTTTTCGATCACACCCTTTAGATCGGCATAAAATGCATTTCAGAGCATTTCCTGCATTCAAAATGTTAAGAATCTTCAATTATGAGGCCCTTTAGATCCTGAGGCCCTGGCGCAAATTGCTGCTTCGGCCCCTCTCTCGTGGCCCTGCCTTCCTGTGGTGTTGTCCCATTCATGATATTGTGTCATTAGTTAATTTCAGACAGGAAGTTACAAGCAGGTAAGATTGGCAGCACAGTCGGATTAAAGGCAGTCTGTCACGCATTTGATTGGTTGATAGTGACAATACAAAGAATAGGAAATTTGAATGGCTGATGATCCTCTAATTTTCTATGGCCGTAGAAATTCAAGAAGATTAGCCCTCCTTTGTTTCAAATACACAGATTCACAAAGAAATCTGTTGTGTTGAACTCTGATTGTAGCGGCCAATCAGATACGTGACAGACTGCCTTTAAGCTCAGATAAGGAGTTGATTGCGGCGTTAGCCTGAATTAGAAATTTGCCATGTCCAGATGTCGAGATTGAAAACCAGCCTCGATCATGTCGCATTGTAAGTCTTGCCGCTGCAAGGCTGCAGCGGGGAATTTTTCTGTAACTTATTTATTGTGATCAGCAATCGTGGACCTTTAAACACAGTTTTAACAAAGCCTTCACAAGTCTAATGTAGGATGTTGACCAAGCATTGGATCCAAAAGAAACACAACTGGCTCAGTTTGTCTTCTGTTGAGGAGGTCAAAAAGTTGATATTTTGTTTCCTTTATTATTTTACTTGGTTGTCTCAATCTTTCAATATTGAAAGGCAAACATCTTCATCCATCAACATTACATGTAACAACGACACTGTTTTCCAGTACACTAACGATATCTTTCTCGTCCTAGCTTATCACTTTACTTGGCCTGTGGATTATTCCATTGTACTTCAATGTAAAGCTGAGATGGTTTAGAATGCTTACTGTTTGGACAATATTTTCTATTATTTCTCTTGTTGTGATCAGAAAAGCAACATCTTTTCCATTACTGCCAACCACACCAAGGTATGTACTTTTCAGATATTTTGCTGTAAAGGGTCAAAGTAAAGCAATAACAAAACAAGCACGTGCCATTCTCTTGGAAAGATGAAATCTCTCGGAATGATGCTCCTAGGGATGATGCTCCTAGGGATGACAATTCCTCCCCCCCACTGCAAAAATGCCTTAAAGCACTTAAAAGTCACAGCTGTAAGGCAGAAGATTTTCTGTACAAAGACAATGATGATTTCTATGACGATTTTCTTCGTAAGGCAGGCAAGAATTTTATGCACGCGTCTCGTCTACGAAGTTTGTGCATTGAAATTCACAAGACTATGAAAAAACAAAATCCTACTTCAAGCAGGTCATTGTTCATTTCAATCAGTTTACAATCCAAATCGTTCTTCGAGAAAGCCCCACTACTTACATCATCATAAACCTAATCAAGTGACATTTGGTACACATAGTCTCAGATCTTTGGGTCCCAAGGTGTGGAATAGGTTACCGAATGAGATCAAATCCTCGGAAACTGCTGACATATTCAAACGATTGATAAAGCAGTGGTCTGGCATTCCGTACAATTGTAATGTGTGTAGATATGGAGATCCCTTATACTTATGTTTGACGCGAATTCAGGATCACATAGTGAAAAGTCAGTTCTATCTCGATACTCAAATAAGGGGGGGGGGGGATGGCGATATTCGGAATTTATTACCTTTTAGAACATATTATAATTTTGCATTTTGGACGAGCTCTATTACCATTTTTTATTCGAATTAGATTAGTTTCTCTTTAGTTGTAATTAGAAAGTAGAATTATTTGCATTTCGAGTTAAAATAACATATATATTAAGATAAACTAGGGCAGATCTTATAAATACAATGGCATAAGTTGCTTTGGTTCACACCTCAATTCAAAGTGATTAGCGAATGCAGGCAAAAGAAATTCTCTCAACCAGTAATTCAAAACAAACATTGCCGCAAAGTTGCCCCGAAGCCAGTGTGGCAAACTCTCACTTGGTGTGGCGAAGGGAGGTTTTAAAGGGAATTTATGTGCTTTAGATGAAAGAAGAAGCTTAAATCTAAAGCTCTGTCTTGCGGATTTTGTTTACTTGATTCAGAATCCGAGCAGAGGGCATTACAACTCTTGCATATTTATTGCTCAAATGTAAGCAGTTACTGCTCAGCTCCTGAACCAAATAAACAAAATCCGCCAGACAGAACTTAAGATTTACCCTTCTTCTTTCGTTATAAGCAAATAACTTCTCTTAAAAACTGCCCTTTGCCTGCACTAAGTGAGAGTTTGCCGTACTCTTTTAATGGCTACTTTGCGGCTATGTTTGTTTTGAATTAATGGTTGAGAGGATTTCTTTTATCTGCGTTCTCTAATGGCTTTGAATTGAGTTGTGAATCAGAGCAACTAATGCGATTGTATTACAAAGTCTGCCCTTGTTATTAGGATATATTTCGAGTTAAAGTAACATTTCGAGTCAAACTTTTCCGTTGTCGTGCGAGCACCTAAAGTGACGTGGCTAGGAGAAGGTACGAGGAGACAAATGCCCCACTTTCAAAGTTGGGCTAAAATTGTAATTGAAAAATGTAATAGAAGTGTATGGATATGCATTTATGCCCTCCCAGTCTGATAATGATTGGCTTTCACCCCCCACTATATTTTGTCTTGCCCCTCCATTGAACACCTGCTAAGATCTGTCTACGGTTCCATTATTTTCCTTCTTCAGAAATGTTATGGCATTTTGTGCATTTCGTTTTGTTTATTTTTGTTCTGCAGGTTGGTGTACAAATGGTTCTACAATGTCCATCGTGTGACGTATGGTCTTGGTGTGATTGGATACATGATAATAATGTCAACATTTCTTGGTCTGAATCTGATGTTCATGGTGTCACCCGATACTGCAATGGGAACGGGAGTGACAATCCTTTTCTATGGCTTGTATTATGGTCTTCTTGGAAGAGACTGTGCTGAATTTTGTACTGATAAGATGGCGGCTAAAATGGGTGTAAGTTGCTTTTCAATGTCTTATTTGATCCCATTTCAGGACCATATGGCCTTGTGCCTTTCAATTCCGTTCTATGGCTTTATTATAGCCTTCTTGGAAGAGAAAGTGCCGAGTTTTTTACAGATAAGACGGCAGCTAAAATGGGTGTAAGTTGGTTTTCAATGTCTTATCTGATCCCATTTCAGGACCGTGTGGCCTTGTCCCTTTCAATTCCTTTTCTATTGTTTTTGTTATGGTCTTCTTGGAAGAGATTGTAGTGAATTTTGAACAGATAAGATGGCAGCTAAAATGGTTTTTAGTTGGTTTTCAATGTCTTATCTGATCCCATTTCAGGACCGTATGGCCTTGTCCCTTTCAATTCCTTTTCTATTGTTTTTGTTATGGTCTTCTTGGAAGAGGCTGTATTGAATTTTGAACAGATAAGATGGTAGCTAAAATGGGTGCATGTTGGTTTTAAATGTCTTATCTGATCCCATTTCAGGACCATATGGCCTTGTCCCTTTCAATTCCTTTTCTATTGTTTTTGTTATGGTCTTCTTGGAAGAGACTGTATTGAATTTTGAACAGATAAGATGGTAGCTAAAATGGGTGCATGTTGGTTTTAAATGTCTTATCTGATCCCATTTCAGGACCATATGGCCTTGTCCCTTTCAATTCCTTTTCTATTGTTTTTGTTATGGTCTTCTTGGAAGAGACTGTAGTGAATTTTGAACAGATAAGATGGCAGCTAAAATGGTTTTTAGTTGGTTTTCAATGTCTTATCTGATCCCATTTCGGGATCACATGGCCTTGTCTGTTTCAATTCCTTTTCTATTGTTTTTGTTTTGGTCTTCATAGAAGTGTCTGTACTGAATGTCGTACTGACGAGATTGTGGCTGAAATGGAGAGGGGGGGGGGGGGGTAAGTTGGAATCTAATCTTGGTGTATCCTCTGAGCTCATTTTGTAGACCGTGTGGCCGTTTCCCTTTCAAGTCCTTTTCTATGGTTTGTATAGTGGTCTTCTTGGAAGAGATTGCGCTGAATTTTATACAGATAAGATGGAGGCTAAATGAGGGTAAGCTGGAAACTTCCCATTTCAGGATCTTGTGGCCTGTTCTCTTTCAAATCCTGTGAGTTCAATCTCCCAAAGAAGGAATACTCTAAACGCAAACAATTTCAGACATTAAAAGGAATCGATATAGTTAAATACTGGCCCGGGCAGGTCAAAAATAAAATCTATTGTACTCGACAGCTTCGACGCATCAGGTTTCATTGTGTAGCTAAAGAAATAATGGATTTATGGGTGTTTCTCTAGCCTACTTATAGCGGCTACGAGATATAGCTATGTCTATTCCCTTTCATGCTTTCGGAAAGTTCAAGCGTCCAGATCTTTTAGCGGTTAAATTTTCAGCGCAAAGAAATCACAGTAAAATATTTAACTGTTTGAAAGTGTATTTTCTTAGTTTACGAAACGTATTGTGATGACTTTAAATTTGCTATTCATTTATTTCAGTATTACACCGAAGGAAGCTTACCATCCAAAAGATTAGCAGCGAACATATGCGCAGTATGTGGACAAGAATTGGTAATTGCTAGTATGGATGATATTGAAGATGACCCCCCTGAAAAAACATATAAATTATCATGTGGTCATCTGTATCCTTTCTTTGCACAACTATGAGCTCTACCCTTAAAGCCAGAGAGGCACTCAGCACATTCACATACGGGTAAATGCTGGCCCGAGCAGGTCAAAAATAAAATCTATTGTACTCGACAGATCTCTCCGCATAAATAAGATCTATTGTAATATCAAAAATAAAATCTATTGTAAGTCAGATCTCTATTGGTCAGAATATTGCCGAAAATGATTGTCCAAATAAACGGAAATTACGGCAATGTTAGTTTGGATATCAGGTATAGCTAAACTGATATCTTTGCTCCGTTAAATGCAGTCCTGATCTGGATTTCAATTGTTTCCGGGTATTGTTTGTTCTTTTACAAGCATCAACCATAAAACGAGCTGATATTTTGGGTGGCAACGAACTGAACTGATATTTTTGGACTGCCTCAAAATGTCTCTTACTACCCCCCCCCCCCTCCCAGTACTGTTATGTGCTGAGTGTCTCCTAAGGTTTAAACGTAAGGATTCGTGTTTTTTTAAAGTAAGTCTGACGTTGTCTGAAACGATTCGTATAGGGTGCAACTTTATTGCTATGTACCGCATTAGGAATAATGTTTTACAAAGAAAATTGAAATAAAATTCCAAAAAGTATGCGTACCTTCTGTCTAAGCTAAATTTCAACATCTTCTTACCTTCTCAATTTCTTAAAACCCATTGCTAACCAAGATCTTTTGCGGGCAAGGGTTGTCCTTCCTATTTAGCCGTGGGTCTTCAACTGCAGTCTTCAGCCAAACAATGTTGATGGTTTATTCCAATGCAAGTCTGATTCGGGGCACCCATATTTGCTGATGCACACCATTTAGAGGCAAGATCATGATGTCACTGTAGACTCCAACCAATAAATCAGTCTATTTTGGGTTCCATATGACGTCACAGTGCAGCGGCTTTAAGGAAGTTTTTTATTTCCATTAAGAATTTACAGCACACATTACTAATTACTAAACCTACAACTACGCTACCATACTACAGAGATGATACCCCAGACAGCAAATGTTATGTCTTCCCTACCCTGAGTTCATCACATGAATGAAATAATGAAGAATGACAACAACTTCTACAGCATAAAACACAACGGCAAACGAAGCTACAAGTTAAAAACAAATGACGGACATACAGCGATGTAGTTTAAACATAGGACAAAAGATGGCTGCATGGCTTAACTTGTGCAATTGATTGATAACTTCTCGAGATCATCAGCTACAATGAAATAAGATAGGCTATAATTGGATTGCGAAAGCCCTTAAGTTGAGTAGCCTTATATCTCCGTCATTTGTCTTTAAGGTAGCTTGTTTAACCAAATAATTGTGAATGTGGGTTTTAAAAGTTTAGGACCAAGATGGGTAATGAAGTTGAAATTTTGTTGAGAGTTGAACTTGGTTAAAGACAATACTTGAGAACAAAGTTGAAGCTAGTTGAAATTGTTGACTTCACTGGGCACTAGCGACTCCTTGGGCACTAGAGACTATTAGGTTTGGTATAATCTTCATTACAACAGATCTTTCATTTTATCATCAATCATGCCAGCCGCAGATATGTTCTTTTAATAGCTATAGCCAATCTCTGCATTGAAACAAATAAAGAATCTCCGTCTCCATCTTTCTTCGATTGAGCAGCAATAAACCAATAATCTGAAACAAATATTAAAATTGCATTAGAAACATGAGCTTAGAACGTAGTCTAAATAAAAGTTAAATGCAAATATGAATTTATAGTTAGTTCGCTTTTAAATCGGTATTAGTGATATTATTGACTTTTTTGCAAAAAGAATGTGTTTTATACCGGTATCCCAAGAAAGTCTTCCTGTTCAAAAATCGCCAAAATTTGATTACACGGGCGATCTGTATTAAGTTCCCCTTTTCGTAAGTGGATGTAAGGTATAGCTGATCTTGTAATTAGTTGCCGCGCAGCGGCTCATCATGCTCTATGAATATCCTCGTGCGATGTTTTTGTGTCAACAGAAATAGAGCAACTTACCTCGGTTCTAGATTCCGTTTCATCATTGAACTAGATGATCGAACTATCACATGGCACTATGCTTCAAACCACTCAAATCAGAAAGGAGCACAACTACGACGTGTAATCAGTCTAATGATGATTTTGAATCGATGGGGGATCTGCAGCTACATTAGAATGCAGAAGTTCGTTTTCGTGCTGCTGGGGGTTTCACACAATAAAGAAAACGTCAAAGCCTCTTGGATTGTGTATTTGTCTAATTTCAGTAATCAACTGCGCGCACTCTAAGATATCTGTGAACTCAAATAAAGCCACAATAAATTTGTAAATGACTTTTTGCCATTCCCCTGAAGTGGATTTAAAGGTTCCATTATTCCCTGTTCCATGTTTTATGACCAGATTGAGGGTAGTGAAAGCAGGGTCAACAGATTATTGTGTTGAGTTAATCCTATTGAAAATGTGATTGAATTACGTCGAAAATGCTTATACTTACTGCCTGTGTCTCATGACACGTAAAGGAAGTTCGATTGAATCACCATCACCCCTTCTCTGGCTTAGGCCCATCCGCCATCACGATATCTTTGCAGACAATAGAATGTCACGACTATTAATCGTTATTCACGAAGACAAACACAGACACAATCAAAGTTTAGTGACAAAGGAAATGTGGCCAGCGGATCTTTCACTTTAAACTAACCAGCGGTAATAAATAATCAAAAGTAACAAGCAATACAATAAGCATATGCGTGGACATCACTGAAACTTGGCTGGATCACCTTAGTAAGCTTGCTCCTTCGTTGCGCGCAATCATGCGCAAAAAGAAACGAAAATTTTGCTGTCACCAATAGCGTGTTTTGTGCAGTGTGCTGTTTTGACTGCTTCTATAACTGATTGCGCATAATGCTCCGAAGAGGACCGTTTTGACACAAGGGAACTAGACTGATTGCATATTCGTAGTTATCGATCTTGATAGACTGATGGACGCTCAAACTACGACTTATGGACTTTGATACTAAAATTTGGGATGAAAATTTCCCCTGTCGATTTCATAACTAGATTTGGAAACCATAGCAACACTGTACGAACACCAGGCAATGGCGGATGGGCCTACGTTGGCGGCTCGAACCTCCAATGTAAAAACAGGTCAGAATTCAAGTATACAGTGATATTAACCATGAACAAAAGCCACAAGTATCCATACGAATGTTTCCTCAATCCAAGAATCAACAAACCTTTCACTGTGAACCAGGAGTTCCTCAGTTTTAAGGCCAATTAGCTTCCATGAACTTCACCGCAGCAAGAATTTCCAACTGTGAAGGGTCACTTGCCTCGCTTCCGAGACTACACTGCAGCCTCGTTCCAAAGGGCACACGTAAACGTGTGCATCTCCGTCTCACAAATTTATATCAAAGTCCATAAGGCCCAGATTGAGCAAAAAAGGAAATGTTGTTGTTGTTGTTGTTGTTATTGTTGTTGTTGTCGTTGTTGCTATTTTGCGATATCTGGGACTATGTCGAACGAGTCTCCTTTGTCCGCCTGTGTTGAATAGTCATCTGCGGGGCACCATGCACAGTCAGATAAAGGAGGCAGTCAAGACAGCACACTGCAAAAAACACACTATTGGTGATCAGCAAGTTTTTCGTTTCTTTTTGCTCAACGTAGAATTAGCAAACTTGGCTCTTTTTAGTGCGAAATATTGCCACACAGAGAATACATTAAAATCGAAAACTTTCGAATGATCAACATTTTGGACAAAGTCTGTCCGAAAGTTTTGAATTCTTTATCCCACTGCTGAAAAATGAAATAATATCAATGGTAATCCTCCTTCTAAATGAGTTTCCATATTGCAGTTGTCAACAATCTTGAGTCGAAGAAGGTACCTCGTCCCACTTGTTTTCATCTGTAATTTCCTTTTTGAATACTTTGTTGAATAGTTTTACGCATCTATATACTTAGTTTAGTTGCACGTGATTAGTCAAAGCAAGTGACAACCACTTTGTCAGTTTTTTGGTATTATGCAAAAATCGTTTTTCCATAAGTTTTTGTCTGAAATTATCGAAAAAGCGTTCGAAAAGTTTTTGTCCGAATTTGTTTTTCCGAAAATTTTCCGTCCGAAAGTGTTCCATTTTAATGCTCAGACTAAGCTTTACGAAATTGTTGGGTGTCTTTTTTTGTTCTGATTATGCTTACTTTTGTTTCTATTTTCCTTAACTTTTCACAGATTTCATGAGTTTTGCATTCGTGGTTGGTGTATTGTAGGTAAAAAACAGATTTGTCCTTATTGCAAAGAAAAGGTCGATCTTAAAAGAATGTTAAAGAATCCGTATCCTTTTCAAGAAAATTGTTCATCTATTTAGATGATAGAATTCTGAGGATAGCGATGCAACTTTGTTGATCATTCGTTACTTCACTCGTTCTTCCATGCGTTTGTTTCTTGTTTGTATATTTGTAATGCATGAACTCGTTCATACTTCCGTTCATTTATGTATTTATTTCATCAATTAATCTATACCGGGTGAGCAAAAATAATTGAAAAAAGATTATTAAAGGATCAGGACCGCTTTATTTCCTGTTGCTGTTTTTTCCAATATTAGTTGTTCAAATCTGGTTTACGGCCAATGTGGGCTAAATATTAATGAACGAATGAAAGCGAATGATCAATCAATCAATCAATCAATCAATCAATCAATCAATCAATCAATCAATCAATCAATCAATTTTCCGTGTGAGTCAAAAAAGTTAAAACGTTTGATGGGCTGTGGAATATTCAAACACGGCCGTTATTCAAAATGAAATGTTGATCGATCAGTCAAAGGCTACCTTAGATGTGAAATTTTGTTCGGTAAAATGAAACATCTTCACCCAAAAATTAGGAAAATGCCGCTAAGGGGTTTGTGTGGAAAAGAAAATTCTGCCTTGATTCTGGTCCTTTATTTCTTTGCCATTGTCATTTAAACTCTTTTTGTGAATCAAACAGTTATATTGAATCAACGTTAAGGAAAGTCTTTTGTTTAAGTTGTAAAATTATTGGGGTAAAATTCTATAACTTATTTCTTTTAACTGAATTACTGAAAAGAAACTTTAGCTCTTTGTTTATAGTTCTACCATTGAAAATTTCAAAAATCTTGAATATTTTTCATAATTTCACCGTATTTTTACACAGTAAAACCCGCACATAAGAATCTTCGTTTATTTAGAACCTACAGCCTGAAAGTATATATTTTGTAGGGTCTACTGGAGGTAAAATATGTGGGTTTGGAGTAAAGTGGGTAAGGTGAAAAGTCTGAATAAATTTGGCTCAAATCTTTGTTCAAGGTTTTCATCTAGCTAGAACTGTGCGAACTACCCCCCTCGACACTGTGAATGTTGATTTATCAGTACTTCGTCTACTGGTGTCCAGCAATCAACACTATCCATTTTACCCTAGCCTACCCATTTCATCCCAGTAGACCCAAACCAATAAATATAGACTATCTCAACCTGGTTTCTTAATAGACGATTACGCTAAACGTTGTGGCTAGGAACTTTTTACTGCGATTTCCGCTACGTTCTTTAATCGGATTTCTATAGAATCATCAAAGATTCGTAATCAGAACGCAGTCCATCGTGGTAAAAGGTTCCTCGCCGTCATCTTTAGCGTAATCCTCTATTGGATTCTTAATAAATGGTTCCATTCATTAATTCATTGGGAAATAAATGCAACCTGTTCGCCAATCAACCTCCTTTATAGACTTTAGAACCATTGCATGCGGCTTTGCATTGCTGGCTTTACCGTCATCCAATTTCAGTACTAAACCTTCAACTGTCCTTTGTTTCTAAGCATTTATTTTAGACCCTATGTTAAGAACCTGCACCCTGATTGCTGGATGTATTTCACTGCATGAGAACCTAAAGAGGAAGAGTGTAGAATCTTAGGTTCTCATTTGCGTGTTTTATTGTATTTCTACTCGGATGTGACGTTTTCAAATTTCTAAATCGTAAACCAGAAGAGTAACAGACTTTTGCTTGATACCATATCGTAGGCATCCATAAACTATGATTTTCATGAACATCACTTCGTGTTTCATCAAAACGTTTAGCAGTGGTGACGCCAGGGGAGAGCTAGGGGGGGGCTACAACCAACCGTCGGAAGCATGTATTCCCCCTTCAGAGGAAATCTTAGGTTCCTGTTAGGGCAAATTTGGCAAAATGACGCATGAAAAATGCACTTGTTAGCCATTTTAGCCCTCCCCCCCTGTCGGAGGCTCCAGCCTCTCTGTCGGAAGATTTTTGGCGCCACCCTTGACGTTTAAAAACTACGACAGATTAAGATTTTTTCAAAATTTTTCATAAGTTCTTAAAAACGTGGAAAACACTCGAATTCTGGAAAATAATGAATATTTCAGAATAGTCCGGTAGTAGAATTGTAGCGAGACAGCTTAAGTTACTTCGAAGCCATTCAGTTCCAAGAAATAGATCATTAAATTTTACACCAACCTTTAAAAGTGGCATTCCGCGAAAATCAAATACTCTCGAGTACCGAATAATCGTCCCCCCCCGCCTATTAATTTTTGAAAAAATTTTCCAACCCTCCCGCTCTTATTCCAACCCCCCCTTTTATTAATTTTTGGAAAAATGAAATGATAGTAAACATAATTTCTGAGTAAACGCAAGAAAAAGTCTCAAGAAGTGCATTTAACAGAACCAGAGCTCAAAAGTAAATGTATCAGTAACATCACTGTTCACATAAACATGTAAAAGATACGTGTTTACCCAAGAAAACGACTATTTTCTATTTTTCTACCCTGGGTACCAGAGCCAAAAAATCTGACCATTTCCAACCCCCCGATTATTCTCATCCCCCCCGTTTATTCGGTACTCGAGAGTAATTGCAAAGATTCACATCGTTATCCCGATCGTGAAGCAGATTATGTCAGCCCTCGAAAATCGTTTTTCTTTCGTCGACATCACTTCTCAAACGCGAGATATAGTGGAAAAACTTTGGAACAGTTTTAACCTTAATATCCTATCAAATTTACGCGTCGCTACTGGCAAACAAAGGTTGCATATTTTCGTTATTGTCCGTCGGTGGTCGTTGGCGAGTCTTGATGGGTTCGTTGTGCGTCGCTGGTAGACTGATGCCTTTTCGTCCCTTGTTTCCCTGCGTTCCTTGGTCAAGAGGGACTAATAACATTACTCTTAAAAAGTGGGCCCACTTTAGGCCCGCGTAGGGTGGTTCCGTATTCACCAATCAAATCGCTATAATTCAGTTTTCAACCAATCAGGGGCCTCTATTCAGAATGCTATTGTTGTTGCTCTTAAAGAACGGTTGATAAAGCCTGGAGTTCTCGCAGCTTCGATGGATCTATTTGCTTCTACAGAGGAAGATTACTGCCTGAAAGGTATGCAATTTGAGTTTTGTACGTCAAGACAACATCATTCTTTGTACTAAAAGTTTCTTTTTCAATGTTCGAGCTCTTTAAACCAGATTTTGAAGCAATTTTGTTGAGTGTACGAGAATTCCCACCTGTTTAGGCCATTTTGACAAAGTGGGCCCATTATATAAGCGTAATATTATGAGTCCCTATTGACCAAGTGATATCAGCAAATCAAAGAACGCAGGGAAACAAGGGACGAAAAGGCATAAGTCTACGTCGCTGGTTGCATTGAGTTTGAGTGTTCTGTTGCATTCGATCATTCATGTTTTCACGGTCGACTGTGGGCTAGAGAATTTGTTTTCTGTCTTGGATTCAAATGCGATGATATGGCTCAGTTTTTGGTCTGTCGTTTGCGGCCGGTTTGAACATGGGTCGCAGGAAACGAAGTAATTGTTAAAAATGTAAACGCAAACATACCTGTGTCTTTATCGTGGTTTCTTCTGCCTTTCTTGGCTTTCCTTTGCTTCCCTGCCTCAGCTCAATTCATTGCTTCAAGTTCGTAATGGCCTAAGTCTCTTTCTCTGCAAAAGCGAGGCTGCCCTCGTTTGCGGTCCTCGCTTTTGCAGAGAAAGAGACTAAGGCCATTACGAACTTGAAGCAATGAATTGAGCTGAGGCAGGGAAGCAAAGGAAAGCCAAGAAAGGCAGAAGAAACCACGATAAAGACACAGGTATGTTTGCGTTTACATTTTTAACAATTACTTCGTTTCCTGCGACCCATAGTTTGAACTTTATTTAAGTTGGAGAAACATTGGGAAATATTGAGATGTTCGTTTTATACAGAAACAGCCCACTTCGCCGACATCCGGTTTTTTCCGAGGAATGCCCCTTTAAGGGTCTGTTTCATGCAGCATTCCTTGCACTTGCTGTCACTTGATTGGCTTTTGTTGTTGCCATTTTCATGGACCATAAAAATGGTGTGACAACAAAGGGGGGGGGGGGGGACAACAAACCAAGAGACAACGAATGCAAAGCATGCTGCATGAAACACACCTTTAAAAGATTTGAAACCTGTGTTTTTAAGGGTTTTTAATTCGTGATTTATCAATTATGATCGATAATCATAGTTTCCTTGACATTGTAACCTCAGATGGGAACGACCACATGTGTTATTTGGACAACTGCTCGATTGGTTAAGATATCTCATCGTATGGCTGCCTGTAATATTCATAACAGTGCAAGGTATCAACTATATTCTAGGACTTGAATAATTAATAGACATCCCATTCGCAGTCTTATCCTGTGGATCAGAAAAGAGTTGCAGTTGTTGAGCATTGCAGAGTCCAGAAGAAGCAATCTCGTCCCCGGAGTGAGTTAGTTGCTCTACCTCTACTCTGGGATACAAGAGGCCGTTCGGCAATCTGATTGGCTGTTCACCATATTGCGCGGTAACTCCGTTTTGCGGTGGGTAAACGGCCGCAGCATGTCAAAATTCAACGTAACACCATATTCTTTACCTATTCCGGCCATCATTTGCAATTTGTTTCCCAAATTCGAAGAATAACGAGCCATTTCATTTTGGAAGCTGCGGTGAAACTTGCTTTGATTTTAAACTTAGGCCCATTTTGCCCCAAACAAACAGTGCTTATTTTCACATCAAGCGCACTTGCTAACCCCAGATTATTGTTCAAATACCTTCAAAAAGGTTGAAATAAGGTCCACAAAGTGTTTGCTTTTGGCTTCTCGATTTATCTACTGCAGAATTAGCTCTGGAGCAACGGCCATTTCCCGTCGATTCGCGTTGCCTAGCCAACCGTGAAATCCATAATGGCTTCCAAATGCATCCAGATTCTGGGCGCATTTCATCGAAGTGTACCAGGGTGTTCATTCGGCTTCGTGATGAGCGTATGACGTAAGAAAACCCTGGGAACGAGGTTGCAGAAGAAGTTCAACTCTTCCTGTGGATCCTAATTTTGTTCGTGAAATCTTCCTCATTTTATCTTCATTTTCTAAAGTCAAAATAACAAATTTTTCAAACTCGCTGCATTGGTTATAGCTCTACGATTTATGAAGTTTGCCAAAATAACGGAACAGTTTCATTAATTCCTTACAAAAAACGTTACAAAGCCTCCTCAAATATGACGTTAAGAAGCACAGCCTTCTGCCGCCTCAAAGCCGTTGAGCCGTGGGTTTTTGGACTCTGGAACATTGTATCAAATGGAATTTGCAAGAAATTTATGAACTTTGTTCTTTGGAAAATATACCATCGGCAGGTTGATTAGTGTGTCTCAAATTATATGTCACATTAGATTTGCGATAACGCAAAATTAATGTTGCAAAATATTTCATTTCCTTTCATTTGCGTACCTTTTCATGTTACGTCAAATTTGAGAAAGGCCTTCATCGACTTAATAATAACCCGAAAGCGGCACAGGTATCTTTACGTCTCACCTAATCTAAGAACAGACTTTGCTAATGTTATAAAAAGTGGACAAGTGCACGGTACCCCTGAAGTGCTAAGAAGGTGTTCATTTCATCTCTAGTATCAATCTGGCCCTGGTTGGAACAAACCCCTTCCACATTGTTTTCACTTTTAAACCTTAATTGAAGGCGCCATTAGCCATGTTTGAAGAAGGATATCATGCACGTAGCTTGCTTCATAAAATGATAAAATATTTATTTGCGATTGCAACAGTTAAATTCATGGTTTTCTTTCTATCGGGATTGCAGTAGCCTAGTAACCTCGGGGGGGGGGGGGGGGTACGTTAGTACTGTTTGTGGTACGGGGACGTGCCATTTTTTAGGGGTACTTTTTTCAAACCATTACGGAATTATGTGTATCATTTTCACAATTTTTTGACATTTCACGGAATTATGGGTGTCCTTTTCAGGGGATTTTTCATAATTTCCGGAATTATGGCCCAGATATTTATTCAATTTGTGGAATCGTGGCCCTAAAATCCACCAGAATTTACGGAATTATGGGTACCAATTTTTCGGGCAAAATGGCACGTCCCCGTCACATAATAGGTTGAGTTACCCCCCCCCCCCGAGCTAATAACTAGCCAACTTGAAGCTGCCCAGATTTCTTGATAAGCATCAGAAGAATTACATTTGATGGGGGCGAAAATAAAGCGTTGTTGGCAATATTGACAATTTTTTTGCGTTATTTGAAATGTTCACGAGGGTTGGGAGTAAACATGACTGTTTTTGCGTAGCTTGTTAGAAGAAAGAAACCTGTTAACTCCTGTAAATGAAGAACAACCACAATAAACCTGTAACTAGAGAGAAAACTGTTGATTCCTGCAAGAGAAAAGCGAATTAATCCTAAATCATGAAAGGAAGGAAACAATAAAGAGCAACGTTGAATTGAATAACTAAACAACGCGTTTCTTCACACCCTCGTCAGTTCCGTTCGTGACTGTTTTTGCATGTAAACGTGACTGTTTTTGCGTAACTTGTTAGAAGCTCAAGGAATTCTGAGTAATCACAATCTGATATTTATAAGAAGTTTTCAGTTGGTACAAATTCTAAGATCCTTGTAAAAAGTCCTTGCATATAATCTTTCTCGTTAGAAAGTTCATTTGATACATTGATCCTTTTGATACATTTGCACCAACACTCAACAAAATTTTTCCAGGCGGGTAGCATAGTCAAATTTTGGTGATTTTCATACGACAGCTACGCTGTGCCAGACTTTTTCGACCAGTCGTCATCCTTTATCGTGGCAGTATCAATAATAGAAATGTTCCTGTCTTGAAAACGCTACAGTTACACTGTTGTTAAGGATTCAATGCTATACGAGCGCAGTGTTTTACTTGTTTCAAGTCTGAATTCTAAATGAGAGAGGGCGAAGAAAGGACCAAGACGATTACTACGCTATCTAACATTAAATCTGGGACTCGTAGCAAGCCAAGTACATAAACAAATGATTTGTAGTACAAAATTTGAAAATGGCCTTGAATAACGGACTCAGTAGTGGAGCCACGGGGAGGGGGGGGGGGGAATGTCTGGTCTCTCCCATTTTTCCTAACTTGCGTCCTGAGATTAGCACAAAAAATGCAATCAATTGGTCTCTCACAGGAGGGTAAGCCAGATCAAGCTCTTTTGCCACCTAATCAAACGATCTAATGAAAGATCTTGACAAGTGCCTACTGTAAATCCATAGCTAAGAGAGCATTCCTGTGTTTCACGAGAGTTTGAAAGGCGTGGTCACGGAAAATTTTTCTGCTGTTGCGCCCCAAGCCTCTCACCTTTCAGGTGGTAGCTCCTTCCCTGAACGGACTCATCATACTAAGCAACTCATCATACTAAGCAACTAAAACCGCAATATATAGAGGGAAACCTGTTAACTCCTGTAAATGAAGAACAACCACAATAAACCTGTAACTAGAGAGAAAACTGTTGATTCCTGCAAGAGAAAAACAAATTAATCCTAAATCGTGAAAGGAACTAAATAGTAAAGAACAACATTGAACTGAATAACCAAGCAACGCGTTTCTTCGCACCCTCGTCAGTGCGGTTCGTGCGGATTGCAAATTAACGATACAAACAGGCCGCTTCAATGCCAGATGAGCAAAATAATCCTGAGCCACGTGAAATTGAATTCCTAACCAACGACTGACTGAACTCAAACAACAACAGCCAAAGATAGAAGTTTTTGTCGCCAAAAAGTAAACCAAAAAGTAATTAACGTCCAGTGTAAGCCTTGGCTCAAAGACTGCACTCTCTTTCTGATTCACCGGGTAGTGACGAATAGATATGTTGACATTTTCATTGTGATTATTGTTTTAGAATACTAACATTATCAATTATCATATTTTATTAGGATGTTTTTAAGCAGCCGATTCCGGAAGAAAGGAACGTTCTTTCATGGGTAGTTAGACACTGCAGTTATGTTTCAATCATTCAGCATCTATGCTCCGGCGGAGGAAAATTTATTAGTTCCTCCGTATTGGTAGGTATTTTCCTCTGTAAAGAACAAAGCAACGGCAATGAAACGCAACGGCGGCTTCTAACCACCAATTGTTTTTTGATCAGTATGTTACCTTCTCTCGATTTTTCAATGGTATGAACTGAGCCATCCATTCTTCAGAGTGTAGTCAATAATGCCTTCTGTTATAATAGTCATATCCTGGGTACAGCGGGTTTTTTCAATATGTTTTAAGTAGGCTTGTCAGGGATCCTAGCTCCCTAAAGCTAATTTTAGGCCCACTATGCATGCCGCGTGGGAGGCATGTGACCCCCTAGTTTAACGTCCCTTCCGAAGGACAGCGAGGTGAGTTGCGAGGTCAGGCCTCCGAGGTCACTCATCCGGAGTTTGACGTCACTCGACCGAGCTTACTTCAGTCACCTGACGAAGACTGTATGAACCGCTCGGCTACTCACCCCACAGCAGAGACATCATTATGCTCCCATGGGGCCATGCAATCATGACGTACGCAACAATTGCCAGTTATGGACCGTTGGCCCCTTCATGAAAAAGATGTTTAAGGCTATAAAATGTGGAGACGAGGTATTTAAAATTAGAGAGCCATTGTCACACAAGATCCTTGCGGGCACCCTCCAATTTCACATTGACTGAAAGTCAAATTTAGCTTGGGCTCATCCCGTTCAACTCCTGCAGTGTGGATACGTGGTTAGCGCAAAGGCCAAATGTGATTTTCTGAATTTTCAGAGTTAGACAGTCTGACATTTAAAGGTGCCCGCAAAGAATCCTGGGTGAGGGCAGATCTTTTAATTGATTTTACCAACGCATGATAATGACCATTTGAATGCGTTTTAACCCTATTTTTGTACTTAGGGCGATTTTCTCCCTCCCCCTCAAACCTCTATCAAACTTTTCCACACTACGCTAAAACAACAAGAGATATAGCCACCAATCATTTTGAATTTTAGTCAAATTTAAAGGACCAGTCCGGACTACTGACGCGACTTTTTACCTTTGTTTCACATTTTGAGTATTCCAATGACTGTCGGTTCCAAACATGTTTTGACAATTTAGGCCACATATTGTCCCTTTGTCGCCATTTTCTTGTAAGAAGCGAGAGAATAACAGACAGCTTCGTTTTTGATTGCGCGATATGACGTCATTTAACGCAGATCGCTGAAAATAGAAACTAAAAATATTTTAAAAGTATGTATTTTGAATCTATGACATGTTTCCTACTATTTGAAAAAATTTGGAGAAAATCGGTTTTGTAATTAATTAAATGGAACTTTTCTTGTTAAGGAGGTATAAATTTGCCAAGTTTGCTGTACCCTTCGTTGCCTAGCAACGAATCTGTAACTTAGTAAATCCATTGTTATTTTCGAAAAGAACAATCGGAGTAATTCCAAAGAACAATCAAAAGTTCTAAAGAAGAATAGGAATAATTCCTATGTATGTATCCCTTGTAGTTTTAAGAAAAAGAGGGAGGCCGAAAACACCCCCAGTACAAAGTAGCTAAAACCCCCTGTGCGAGTCTGGTTATTTGATTTCTTCCAGTATTCCAATTCAACACTCAAATTCCATATTGGCCCGGGGTACTTGACTAGGGAAGTGACGGGATGTTTGACAAGTCTCTCCATACCCTGTACCTTGTCGCATAAAAATTTTGCCAAAAGTATGGATTACCCATTGTTTCAAGAGAACTCTAAAAATATCCTTCCACATGATACCCTTTCGCGTAATTTTCTTATCAATTGTAGTACCCTGTCACGTAATTTTTATCAGAAAAGGACACACACACACTGTCGTATAATTTTTACCATAAAAGGACAGGACACCCTGTTGATCAGCACATCTCGTCTAGTCAAGTATGGGAGTCCCCCGGGCAAATTGGTAACACTTACCCCATGTTTGAAGTTAGATACAATAATTCTGTCAGCATTCAACCAAGGTTTTCAACAGGGGCATTTCAGTCTTTCGCAAGGCCTCTGAGATTTTTTTAAAAAGTAAGGATTTTTACGAATTTTTGGTGGATTTTCCACAGGTAACGGGGAAAAATTGATAAAAACAACAAGTACCTCTCTCTTTACTTTAGTGTTTGCCAAATATGCCAACTTTGTCTTGATAAGGCCAACGACGACAATGTTTATCAAGACAAAGTTGGCAAATTTGGCAAACATTAAAGTAAAGAGAGAGGTACTTGTTGTTTTTATCAATTTTTCCCCGTTACCTGTGGATTTTCTTGAAAGGAAAGGATTGTTACACGAGTTTTTTTTGAATGAAATGACCCTCGTTTTTCTACGAAGTATGATTGACGCCAAAAATACAATTTGATCATTATAAAGAAAAGTTGTTATTCATTATCAGTGTCAATGGATAAATGGAGGATAAAATGATGCTTTTCTTGCCGAACATAGGGTTGTCTGGAAAAGTAGAGTTGGGTAATGGGAGTGGGGTGTGGGTAATGGGGAGTGGGTAATGGGAATTTGCAGCAATAGCTCAGTCTCTCGATTTTTTCCACTTCAAAGCTCAATTGCTGCAGTTCTTAGACGAAACTATATCTGAAAGTTTGTCTGGAAAAGTGGGAGTTCCTTAATGGATGTGGGGAGTTGGGAGTTGGGAGTCGGTAATGGGGAGTGGGTAATGGTAATCAGCAATTGTACAGTCTCTGAATTTTTTGACTACAAAGTTTCACTTACCGCAGTTCTTAGACAAAAGAATATCTTAAATGCATACGAAGCTTCTCGACAGCAAAAAATCACTTTAAAATCAAACTTTTCCAGAAAGGTGGGAGTAAGGAGTAGGGAATGGGGAATGGGGAGTGGGTAGCGAAGGTTAGAAAAATAGGAGTCGGCAGTTTCAAACGAAGCACATGCTGCTTCAATGAGAACATTGTGAATTTGGGTAGCCTCATTTCTGTAAGAAATTGACTTTGAGCTTTGTATTACAATGATATTTCTTAAGATTGGGCCAATAATAGTGTCTTGTTGCGTTTCTCAACTTCATGAAATTGATTTTTAAGATTCATGACCATTCTTTGAGGACTGGTAACATTGGTTTTTGAGTGCGAGGAATTACAAGGAACACCTTTACTGCCTAGAATTAGCCCAAAAGTTAAGAAGCCACACTACTAGTTCAGAATCAAGCTTCTTACAAAATATTCTTTACTCATACTGTAACCTTGTTATAAATGTCCGAGCGGTCCACATCAGATAAACACCAGATATTCTTCTCAGAATATTCATCGAGCAAAAAAAAACAACAACTCTCAAACGACAGTGACCTTTTTGCAAGCGTCAAGTCTCGAAAACAAGTCCCATAAAATTTTCGGTGCATTGCATTATGTGGTACTAACTAGAAACAGTGCGGAGGAGCAAATATTTAAGATCAATTGTATTAGCTCAAACACTATGGCAACCGTAAGGGTGGCCTACAACAAAGTTAACCCTATTTTACCCGGGGGGCCATTATGGCCCCCCACTTGAATTATCAACTATAACTCTCAGATGGAAGAACCTGGAGCGCTGAGACTAAGGCGACTTTTCCTAAAATTTAATAGCCTATCAAATTGTAAATGTTCCATTGTCATAAATTTAGTCACGTGACAATAACAATTTCTTATTTGGAGAGTGGTTTGAATAAAATCACAAAAACTGTAATAATTCTTTGGTTTTCACTTAAAATGTTCTGAAATTGATATC
Source organism: Aurelia sp. 3 sensu Dawson et al. (2005) (assembly GCA_964020215.1). NCBI lineage: Eukaryota > Metazoa > Cnidaria > Scyphozoa > Semaeostomeae > Ulmaridae > Aurelia > Aurelia sp. 3 sensu Dawson et al. (2005). The sequence continues at coordinate 2,615,195 of OZ026583.1, read as the reverse complement.
AATCGATTGGTCTTTGAAAGAGCTTCCATTTGATATATAATTTTTTCATATTTGCTGACATCAGCAAAAGATACTTTCTATGACATCATCCATTTTGATGACGTCATATTTATAATGAATGGTGATGAATTTTCAGTACTGAAGCTTATGTGTCACCAGACACCTTTTGGTTACCTTGAAACAAACCACGTGACCAATTAAGACCGGAATTGTTTAATTTGCTTCTTAATAGTTGTAGGTACCATTTTGGAAAGTTTCAGCTGCATTAAATAATAATAATAATAATAACAACCTATTTCTCCATTTCGGAGCAGTTACCAGTTAAACGTAACGGTAACACAGGCGTTTGTTTGTTTGTTTTTTTTAGTTGGGAGAAAGTATGTGTTTTCTTTTTTCCTATTTATGACAAAAATGTCTTCACTTTTTCGAAGATCTTCCCGAGTTTTGCTGGGTCAGTTTTCAGTAAATTTTTTGAGTTCAAAGGTTTTTCTTTAAAATTTTGGCAATGAAATAAATGTTCAATGTTTTCTTCTTGAGCTCCACACCTTCTGCACAGGGTATCTTCATGTTTTCCTTTATAGTTAGCTTTTAAGTCAGTCATGTTTAGTTTTAACAATAATAGGTTTGCTGCGTCTTTATGAGTAATGTATTCTTTTTTTCCAAAGCAGTTATCTTTTATTAATCTTAATTTCGTTTTGTTGCATTCTTTCATATCTCTTTGTATCAATGAAGTTATTCTATTTATTATCATATTTTTCCATTCTTTGCTTGTCAGCTTCCCTATTTGTTTTTCTGAGATATTTATGTTTAGTTCTTTTAAATCATTTTTTATTTCTGAGTTCCAGCAGTTATTTAAATTTAGACGTTGGAGTTGGATTTGCATTGGATTTAGACGTTGGATTTGCATTGGAGTTACAGAAACAGAAATAAACAGGGGGGCCATAATGGCCCCCCCCCGGGAAAAACACGAAAAAATTTGGTTGGGTAAAATAGGGCTAAAAGTAAAAAACGTTACCAAGCAGATTAGCTACTGATCCGGGGAGTGTCTATTTCTGTTGCATCATGGTGGTATCGATAAAGTAACTCTTTCAGCACAAAGCAATGTTATGCATAAATCTCCGTATGACGCAAGGGCAATCGCAATGTTTACGCATTGGAAATTGTAACTCTCATTGCTGAACCTCTTGTGGGTAATACTTGCGCGGAAGAACAATACAACAATAAGATTCGAAAAGAGCAACAAATTAGCTTCTTTCGTCATTCTAAGAACCAACAAAGTCTTATCGTCAAGGCAGCGAAGTGCAGACACAACGTTTTATGGTCTTTCAAAATTTTACGCGCGAAGTCGCAAATCGCAGAAAATGACTCGTAAACAGTGAAGCTTTTATATGAAGAAGCTAACTTTATTACAATACTACAGACCTTCACACCCCTTTACCATAATTTTTCACATTATGGTAAAATTTCTCCTCGAAAATTTCAGTGCATGGAACTTTTGGATTGAAAAACTTTCGAGACAGGGCTCACGCTATTCATTCTCATACTGCCCGCTCCCCATTATCTACTCCCCACTCCCATTACTTTTCCAAAGCAACCCCGAACATAGGAGGAGCATGAGGCTGAATGTGTAATTGCGCGCGACGAAGGAGCGTGCTTACTAATTGCGAGGTAGTGAATTTTCGTTTGCTGGCCACGCATATTTGTTTTGTCTATTGCTTCATTGCCGCTGTTCAAAACGTTCGCATACCTACAACTTTCCTGATCACATGCATTGATTGGCGACGACGCAGCAAATCGAGCAAATAAATGCTCGTCAATAGGATTAACTCAGCACAATAATCTGTTGACTGTGCTTTCATCACCCTTCTTCTAGTCACAAAACATGGAATAGGGAATAATGGAACAATTAATTCCAGTTCAAAGGAACAGCAAAAAAGTCATTTACGAATTTAGTGTGGCTTTATTTGAGTTCGGAAATATCTTAGAGTGCGCGCAGTTGATAACTTTTAGTTACTTCTAGTCTATAAATAGAACAAAAGACAAGGCCGACGCAATCTTTTTTCTATGGAAACCTTCAAATGGGATAAGCTCATTTTTGACTCGCCGTGTCAGGCAATGTTTGCTGGGGCATACAGTAAAAACCAGACCGTGGGATCCTAGGATCCTGGGACCCTGAAGCACCAATTTCAGGTAGGACACCAAATGGTTATTAACCACAAGATAGAGGTCGTTTTGTGTTATCTTGATTGTTGAGACCATTAGAAATAGCATTATGGAGAAATTTATCCTTTGAAAAAGAGTTGTTCCACCTTCAATGAAGCTCTCCGAAATGCAAATTTTGTTTCCAATGTTTTTTTTGTAATGATTTGATTTGCAGTACAAGGAATTAACATCAGTTGTCATTTGGCATTCTAGCTAGAAAGGAATACTATCAATTAGAAATACTAAATCGATAATTTGGGAAGATTTGGTAAACAGGATGATTTGATTATTTCAGATCAGACAATAAAACTTTGGCAGATTTTTCAAAATAATTGTTGGTGGGAAAATAAGTTACTAATTGTTGATGCTTTGAGGCAGTTGGATCATATAAGGTCGTTTCTATTGTCAGAAAACAGTGAAAGGGATCTTTTCGCTATTTCCCTGTTGTCACAAGGGAGAAAATTTGGGAGCAAACTTGCCACAAGGGAGCAAATGTGATTGCTTCTTTTAAAATTTATGACGTCTAATTTGAGGTTTTGCCTTTTCTTTTACATGTAATCTCTATTTGTTAAGGCTGCGGAGTTACCATAGATTTTTCCTCTCCGTGGTATTCGTCCTTGTAGTATAGTAAGGTATGTTGTAAGTAGCGTTAGATAAGTAACTTTTATCGTAAAATTTGATTGAATAAAAAAATTTCTGTGTCAAAATTATCTGTTAAAAACAGCATTTGGTCGTCCAATCCTCTATTTGTTACGATATGGGGGCCTTTGGCCCATGCTGAGTGTCAAAAGTGAAGAGAGCACGAACATTTCACGTGTGCACTTGGTGCCAAAAGTACTTTCGTGCAGTATTTTAACGTTACGCTATTGGTTCGGCCTAATGCCAAAACTCGATACCGTTTAGATATGATTTGATTGGTTCCTATCTATTATTGTTCGTATGTTCAAGCTTTTATTGGTTATTTTCAACATGATTAGACCATGGGAACTTTAGGTGTGCCTTGAGTTTGGCTATAAGGTAGCGTCCAATGACTTTTTGCTCAGACGACCAGACATAGATGCAAGACGGAAGACCTGTCGCAGACCTCAAGCCGCCGAATTTGTCGAAGAACACTAAGTCGTAGTAGTCGCCGTTAGTTAAGTTTAGGTAGCAGCCTTAATTGCCGTTTGTTGATCATAAAATCGAGTAAAGATTCGAGTCGTTCCTGTTGCCGCCCTAAAGCCGTTGCCGAATAGTTGAGGTCGTAAGTTTGATGTTTTCTGTATTCTTCTGTTGAGACTGATTGTTGTAGAAGAACTCACACTCTTGTTAGACCTTTTCGCGCCGCGGTCTAACATATTGCATTACTGAGTTTTATGCACATCTCTTCCGTTATGCAAAAACTTCTCATTTCTGTCAGTGCATTCTCCAAAAGTTGAAAGGCCAGCATAGAAGTTCAAGGCAATCAGAAACAGGTAGCAATAATGCCATCATTCTATCTTAAATATATTCATTTCCTGTCGTTCAAGTGGGTGCTGACACAGGGAGAAGACGTTGACGTTGATTTGCTTCATTGCATTACATGATTTATTATAATCTAATGCTCATTTAAAAGGTATAAAGCCACAAATAGCCTGACTCACAGCTCACAAAGGGAAATTTCCCTATCTCCCTTAGTGGGCTGTGAATCAGGCCAAGTCACAAAAAAAAATAATTAAAGCCAAAAACTTTTGATGAATATCATATAATTATAAAAAATAATAGATAGTAATGGTGGTGACAATATTATGGAAAAATTTGTATTCTGTTTTCTTTGCAGGGTGATAACCGTCTTGTGTTGGTACTTAAGGGTCCCTGGATCCTAGGGCCCCAGGGTCCGGTTTTTACTGTATGCCGTTTGCTGGAAATTGAGGATAAGAAAGGACTTGGTTATCTCTAAAATATGGAATTCGGAATGATGGAATAGTTTATAAGGAATGATAGAGTGATGGAATTGCAAATATGGAATGGTCCAGTTTCGTCATAAAAAACAGAATTTCTTATGAAAATTTAGAGAATTATGTTGCCATTCCATGTTTTAGAGAATCTCTAAAATATTGAATAGTCAAATATTTTCGAAATCTTCCATCATTCTCTTGCAAAGCCTTCTTAAATATCTGTAAAGAACAGTTTTAAACAAGCTCCAATGTGACGATACGCACTTTTTAGCATTTTTATGAGTTCATTCATTTGAATATATTTTTCCTTTAGCTTTTAGTTATTCATTCAAGTTTTAATGATTTTCCTTTCAGATTATGACTAGGTATCACTTCACATAGTTTCAGCATTGATTACATATGAACCTCGCTTTCATTCCTTTTCGGCATTTACTTTTGGTATATGACTAGTTGTTTTATTACCTAGATTGGTCCTTTAACGCAAATCTCATGCTTGTCATTTTCCTGTTATTCTTATATTTGATTGGTTAGTCTTAATTCGTATTTCCGCGTAGTTTCTAATATATTTTGTAACTTTTGAGTTGATCTTTGATTATCGTTTATGCTACCAGCTGCACGTTAATTCCGGATCTCACTGGAGAGCCGTTAACCTTGTACATAGCGTTTGTATATAATCATATAACCGAAGTTTGTGTGATTTATCCGCTCGTGCCTTAACTGCAAGTGAATCCAGGTCAGATCACATCAACGCAAGAAACTTACAGATCGTATTTTGACAATTGATGACAAAAAGTCATACTTTGACATATGGTGACAGGAGCGGGATTCGATTAATTGGAGCACAAGATGAACGAAGATCTTGGTGTCCAGCCCATGCCACATGATGAAGCAGATTTGGATCGAATTTAACGAACATTTGCTGATGTTTTGTATGATGAAATTGGATGATGATTGATTTGGATATTTGACTCTCGAGAAGATGTTGGCAAATTGAGATTGGCTAGTGGTTTATGGTTTTGGTATGATATACATTTTCGATGAAATTAATCTTTCGGGATTACTCAAATCTTTGACAAGCAGTAAACTGACTGTAAAATTGGCAACCATGCACTCCTTAGAAGTTGTCATGACCAGAGGTTCCCACGTATCCAGTTAAGTGCGCGTGCAGGGATACAGTTTTGGTTTTGGATTGTCATGGAGACATCCGCGGTGGAGACCTGGTACAGCAGAGAACGGTTTGGAATTGATTTAAAAAGGAAGTTTGACATTCGTTACTGCGATCTTGGCAAGTCGATGGCATTTGAAAGAACTGGACTAACGAACAAGTATTTAAGAACGGAACATTCGATCTTGTAGGACACATTTAAAGATTTGTTTTAACTAAAGGTACTGTTTTAATTTATATTGACATAATAGCTGAAGTTATTCTTGAATTTGTTTTTTAGGACCTACTATTTCCTTATTGTTTGTTTGATATTGTTTCAGTTGAAACAAGGGACGTTTCAACATAGGGGGATGGTATGTGACGATACGCACTTTTTAGCATTTTTATGAGTTCATTCATTTGAATATATTTTTCCTTTAGCTTTTATTTATTCATTCAAGTTTTAATGATTTTCCTTTCAGATTATGACTAGGTATCATTTCACATAGTTTCAGCATTGATTACGTATGAACCTCGCTTTCATTCCTTTTCGGCATTTACTTTTGGTATATGACTAGTTGTTTTATTACCTAGGTTGGTCCTTTAACGCAAATCTCATGCTTGTCATTTTCCTGTTATTCTTATATTTGATTGGTTAGTCTTAATTCGTATTTCCGCGTAGTTTCTAATATATTTTGTAACTTTTGAGTTGATCTTTGATTATCGTTTATGCTACCAGCTGCACGTTAATTCCGGATCTCACTGGAGAGCCGTTAACCTTGTACATAGCGTTTGTATATAATCATATAACCGAAGTTTGTGTGATTTATCCGCTCGTGCCTTAACTGCAAGTGAATCCAGGTCAGATCACATCAACGCAAGAAACTTACAGATCGTATTTTGACAATTGATGACAAAAAGTCATACTTTGACATATGGTGACAGGAGCGGGATTCGATTAATTGGAGCACAAGATGAACGAAGATCTTGGTGTCCAGCCCATGCCACATGATGAAGCAGATTTGGATCGAATTTAACGAACATTTGCTGATGTTTTGTATGATGAAATTGGATGATGATTGATTTGGATATTTGACTCTCGAGAAGATGTTGGCAAATTGAGATTGGCTAGTGGTTTATGGTTTTGGTATGATATACATTTTCGATGAAATTAATCTTTCGGGATTACTCAAATCTTTGACAAGCAGTAAACTGACTGTAAAATTGGCAACCATGCACTCCTTAGAAGTTGTCATGACCAGAGGTTCCCACGTATCCAGTTAAGTGCGCGTGCAGGGATACAGTTTTGGTTTTGGATTGTCATGGAGACATCCGCGGTGGAGACCTGGTACAGCAGAGAACGGTTTGGAATTGATTTAAAAAGGAAGTTTGACATTCGTTACTGCGATCTTGGCAAGTCGATGGCATTTGAAAGAACTGGACTAACGAACAAGTATTTAAGAACGGAACATTCGATCTTGTAGGACACATTTAAAGATTTGTTTTAACTAAAGGTACTGTTTTAATTTATATTGACATAATAGCTGAAGTTATTCTTGAATTTGTTTTTTAGGACCTACTATTTCCTTATTGTTTGTTTGATATTGTTTCAGTTGAAACAAGGGACGTTTCAACATAGGGGGATGGTATGTGACGATACGCACTTTTTAGCATTTTTATGAGTTCATTCATTTGAATATATTTTTCCTTTAGCTTTTATTTATTCATTCAAGTTTTAATGATTTTCCTTTCAGATTATGACTAGGTATCATTTCACATAGTTTCAGCATTGATTACGTATGAACCTCGCTTTCATTCCTTTTCGGCATTTACTTTTGGTATATGACTAGTTGTTTTATTACCTAGGTTGGTCCTTTAACGCAAATCTCATGTTTGTCATTTTCCTGCTATTCTTATATTTGATTGGTTAGTCTTAATTCATATTTCCGCGTAGTTTCTAATATATTCTGTAAACTTTTGAGTTGATCTTTGATTATCGTTTATGCTACCAGCTACACGTTAATTCCGGACCTCACTGGAGAGCCGTTAACCTTGTATATTGCGTTTGTATATAATCATATAACCGAAGTTTGTGTGATTTATCCGCTCGTGCCTTAACTGCAAGTGAATCCAGGTCAGATCACATCAACGCAAGAAACTTACAGATCGTATTTTGACAATTGGTGACAAAAAGTCATACTTTGACACCAATAAGAAACCGGAACTTTTAATGAAAATTCAGAGAATTATGGGACCATTCCATGTTTTCATAGACGTAGGAGCCGGGAGGGGCACTGGGGGTACGTGCCCCCAGGATTTTGCAAAAACCAAAAAGTGCCCTTTTTATTTTTAGAAAATACCCCCTTTTTCTTAAGGAAAAGGTTCCCTCAAAGTGTCGTGCCCCCAAGTTTGAGATGCTTCCTACATCCCTGCATGTTTTAGAGATTCTCTAGAATATGGAGCAGTCAAGTATTATCAAAATCTTTGATCGTTTTCTTGCAAAGCCTATTTGGATGTATATAAAGAACAGCTTTTTATGTACTCCAACAAAAACCTAGAACTTCTTTTTTTGAGCCATTCCATGTCTTAGGGATTTTCGAAAACATGGAATAGTCCCGTGATTGTCTGAATTTTCATAAAATGTTCTGGTTTTTAATTGAAGCATACTGTATGTGAAATCGTTCCTTACATAATATAAGAAGGTGTTAAAAGAGAACGATGCAAGATTTTGAGAATATGTGACCATTCCATACTCTCATGGAATAGTCCCATAATAGTTTGCATTTTCATGAAAAAGGCGTGGTTTTTTGCTTGAGTATATGCGAAATTGTTGAGGTTTTGCAAGAAAAATACTTGACTATTCCATATTTGACATTCCATTATCCAATATTTCCACATAAGCTATTCCAGCATTCCATTCCATAATTCCATATTCCATATCTTAGAGATAGCCGACAGGTCTCCACCCATAATGGTGAATCACGGCGTCCTGGTCATTTGGTGGGTGTACATGGGGTCAAAAAATTAACCCCTCCTCGCAACCTCGCATTTAACTCCTTTAGGACTCTTCGCAAATACGTTTTCTAAAATGTTTTCCTCCTCGCATTTCAAAAGTTACTAAGTTGAATTCTCGCTCCTCGATTTCACAACGAAACAAATCTAACAACGATGCAAAAGACCTTTTTTGTGCTTTTGACCAGATCAAGCATAATTTTGCAGCCAGCGTATAAAAGTTGTGTGAACACGAACAGGAGTGTCAAGCTGGAGCCTTATTTGGACAGAACTGTCCGTCGGATGTGGGTAACGCAACCTCAGACTAACGGCTACCTTGTGGGAGCTGTGTTTATTTTGAGTCCTGTTTTCAGGAACTGGTAAAGAGAGTAATTGCAGTCCTGTTTATCCTTGTACAAGAAAAGAAAAAAGAACTTCTTTCGTTACAATGATTTTCAAATTCTAGCGTCTTTTAGTGCTGACCAGGAGCGTAACTTGGCCAATAATTTTGGAAGAGTGATAAAGGTCTTTGCCCTACAAAACTGAGTGATGCCCTGCAGACAGTGGCATTGCAGGGGTAAATCAAAGGTAGCCCACAGAGGTTTATACGATCGTCTCATTGGACAATCAATAAATAACGTAGGAAAACCCACACACTCTTTGTCTCCGAAGCTCTTGCACTCGCCAGTTTGAACCTGTTCGATAAAATCTTATTCGTGCCCAACCTTTGTTGACGAACAAACCTTTTAACCATGGCGATTACCTTAACCCTATTAGTACTGGGGTTCGCCCCCCCCCCCTAACACACTTTTCTACATTGCACGAAAACGGCCTGTAATTCAACCACCAAACTTTGTGACTTTTAGTCAAATTTAATTGGCAATTAAATTTTTAACATTTCATTGTTCTAACTATGATCATGTGACCAGAGTAATACCATATTTGGAGAGTAGTCAACAAAAAAATTCTTAAAACCTCAATAGATTTTGTCTCGTTTGTCTGATTGATCTCAAACATACACCTTTCGATTGCATTTGATGAGTAGTTTCATTTGATGTATATACATTTCATATTTGCTGACATCAGCAAAATTTAATATCTATGACGTCATTGACATTTATGACGTCATTGATCTAATGAATAAATGTAACATATGAAAAATTGTTGTCTTTTTTGCTTCAACTTATTTATTTGATTACTTCTGAGTCCATATTTAGTAGATAAAAGGACAAGACTTAGAAATAACTGCAAAGAAAATCTGTTCATGGAACAAAAAGCCAATTAAAAGCTAATTGTGCTAAAAATAGAAACGGAAAATATCTAAAAAGTATGTATTTTAAATCGGCAACATGTTTCCTACAACTTGAGACAAATTTGGAGAAAATTGGATTACAGATGAATTAAATGGAATTTTTCTTGTTAAAGAGGTAAAAAATTTCCAATTTTCCTTTGTGTTTTGGTTGCCTAGCTACGAAACAAGTGACTAATTGATTGTCATTGTTACATTTCAATAGCTAATTGTCTAAAGAACAATAGGAGTAAGTCTTATTGTTATATCTCTAGTGGTTTCGGAGAAAAAGAGGGGGGGGGGCGAAAAACGCCCCCCCCAGTACAAAGTGAGTAAAAAATCGCCCAGTACTAATAGGGTTAAAGCGGGGACAAATGAGGGATCCGGGGGCAAAGCCCCAGAAAAATGTTTGAGCCACGCCCATTACTTTGGCTTAGAATGGATCTCCCAATACCCTTCTTGTTATTAGCGATAAAGAAACTTTGGTAATTTTCTAACAGTTATTCTATATCGCACGGTACAAAACGTTGGTGCTCGCATGTGGAATAACCTTCCTCCTGCCTTAAAGTCAATCTCAAAACAGAAAAACTTCAGTAAAAAACTCAAAGACAACATCATATCCACTTATCAAAATTAATCATAAGTTACTGGTCTTAATCTTGAGTTTTTTAATAAAAAAACACCCCTTACTAACAAAGACCAACAAAAATATATCTTATCGTTGAATCCCTTGCTTTGTACTATGATGTAATCTTAGTTTTCATTTTCGTATAGCCTTTTAGATTTTTTTTCTTTTTCTTTTTCTTTTCATTTACGGCCCAAGCAAGATAAGCCCTGCTTCCCTTGGGTCGTGTAGAATACATACTATATTTTATCTTACATTGTATTAGGCTGTTATTTTTGAAGAAACATACTTTACTTTTAGTCCAGCAAACGAAAGGCAAATTTTAGTCGAACCTCGAACAAATTGCAACAGAATTACCGAAGTTTGACATTTCTTTTTGACCAAAATTGCCAAAAAGTATACCCTTGCCCAGACTAAATGGGCGAAAATTGGCAAAAAGTATACCCTTGGCTAGACTAAATGGACTGAAATTGGCAAAAAGTATACCCTTGGCTAGACTAGAAGGTTTGAAAAAGCCAGGGGCGCACATCCTGAAAATTGTTGGGGGTTGTAAATTTGCTAGGGACCGAATTTTGAAGACTTGTGTTGAGACCTATGTTACACTATACTGGAGTACAATCCAAGAGTTGAATCATTCATACTGGGATTGGATTTGGTTCCAGCGTGCCAGAGTAAGCCACAAAATAGTCCTTTTTTGTGCCATGTTTCGGATGCAGCATAAAACCGTACCATTCTTCATAGGCCAGAGCGTAGGCTGCAGTTATAATTCTCTGACCGACTTTGATGTTTCTCATTCTAGTCTTTAGTCAATAGCTAATGGAATGGTATGAATGAACACCTTTCCAGATCCGTTCGCCCTACATGCTCGTGACAGAAAGCAGCTTTCAGACAACCTTTTTTCTCGGAAGTTGCCTAAATCAGTTGAAAACATCAATCACAGTTCCCAAATCTCAGTGTAATTTAATATTTATCTTTGCATGTACCAATTGACTACTTATGCAAATATTAGAAACTTTTCAGATTTTAAGGTTCCAAGTCTTCAAGAAAGCAGCTGCTGGAAAGCTTGATCGGTCTTTTCAAACCGTGTTTTGTGCCCTTACAATAATATCACTTTAACGTGTTCATTGGTCAAAAGGAAGTAAAACAAAAAATTAAGAAAAGCATCCAAACAGGAATTAGAGGGATCGAATCAAGTCAGAAAATTAAAGTCTGGTCCGGGGTTCTCCCGATTGTAAATATAGTGCCAAACTATTTAGATTCGCTCAAAATAGCATTGGAATCATCTCTAACGACCTGAATGGGTACAAATGGATTACAGTCGATCTTCTATTGAGATATTCGTTGAATAACATTTTCAGAATCAGCCTAAGCATCCATAAATTGAAGATGACAAGAGTGAGGACTCGCTCCCTGGCAAAATTTTGATAAGAGGCGCTTTGGATCATTGGAAATTCCCCATTTGTGACAAAATCTATTTTACGGAGAAGAGTTTGACGTTGACGAAGGTTTTCATAGAAGAAATTTTTGAAAGTAGAGCTTGGAATGGTCTAGAAATAGCTCTTTTGTTGAGTCATCTGCTGAAAGTTTTTGTGTTCAGAGTTCTTTCTTACTTGCTTATCAACGGAAATATTTGAGCCTGACTTTTGCTCCAAGCTCTGCATCTGAATAGAAATTGCCGTGCCCACCATGACAGTCTTTCGAATATTTAGAAATTACTCAAAAACATTTTGAGCAATAAAATACAAAATGAAGTAAAGCATCACGTACACGTATTTCAAAAGAAATGCACGTGTGTCTTTTTAACGAAGCTGGGAATTTAGGCCTGCACTGTTCTTAAAGTTATTAGATTTTGACTTCTTGAAATTTCTAACAATGCTTCTTAAAGTTATTTGAGTACTCGAAATTTCTAACATTCATAGTCAAGGCAAAAGTAATGTGACGAATTAATGGATTATGCGAGTATTAATCGTATAATGCAAGGCATCCAATGTATTTAGCAGTATGAAACCTTAAATCATATGTCATATCATTATTCGAATTATAATAATAATCCAATAATGATTTGGAATAATCAAATATTTTAGGATTCTGCTGGTCGCACTTCTCTTGCTTTGACTGTAATGGCTCCATGACGATCTTTATGTTCACTGCCTGTGTTCACTTGTGAACATTTAAATTAAGTTATGAACAGTCAATAAAAAGAAAGTTATAAATATTCATTGTTTGTCACTAATCTTGAACAGAAAGCGAAAATTCTGAATGACTACTTTGTTCAGCAATGCTCTGAAATAGCTACTTGGAGCACTCTCCCCACTTTTCAACCCAGATCAAGAGACCTTCTTGAAGATGTTGACATAATCAGATAGAAAGTTTCAAACTTGATTCAATCATTGGATTCAAAGAATGCGCACGGCAGTGATGATATTTCCATTGCTATGATTAAGATATGCGATGCTTCAATAGTAGAGCCAATTTGCCTGATTTTTTAACAATGTTTGAAACAGGAATTTATCCATCAATATGGAAAAAGGCTAACATTTGATCCCGTCCACAAGAAAGAGAGTAGGCAAAACAAAATGAATTATCGAGTTTCCTTGCTACCAATTGTTGGAACAATTTTTGACAAACTCTTATTTGATACACTCTACAACTATCTATGTGAATAACTAAAATGTCACCTCACCCTTATTTTAAATATTGTGGCCCAGTAGCATTTTTTACAGAAATGTTCTAATGCCAAGCAACTATTAAGCCTTTAAATTTACTATTGTAAGAATTGTTACCGGGCCTTTCCAAAGTGCAGCTTAAACATTGCTATCTGTATGGAAGGGGCCAAAGAGACCATTGCTGACGGGCCCGTTCGGGCCCTAGCCCCATGGGACGACTGGTGTGTCAATCCCTGCGTTTAGGCAGTCCAATCTTTTCATTTGAAAGAGTTATGGCACTAGCCACCATTTTTGACTTGCCTTGTTGGGACCAGTCGTTGACGAGAAAATGTTTTTGGCTATTGAATGAAAGTTTTACCCTGTCTCGATCAGAATTTTCTAAAAAGTAATTGTTTCGATCAATATTTCGGCCCGAAAAATGAAAATTGCCCTTGCTGTAAGGCTGTTTTGATAGCTGGGGTCTTGAAAGTAGCTTGAAGCACGGTCCCGAGATTCTTGGGACCGAATTTCAATGTTTTGGGACCGAATATCCAAAATTATTGGGGGGGTGTCTCACCCCTCTCACCCCCCATGATGTGCGCCCCTGGAAAAGCATACCCTTGCGGGCGGCACATCCCCAGGTACCTTTACTATGGAAGAACCCCCCCCCCCCCCGTGGCAAATACTCGGCTCCTCGGGGTTAAAAAGTAGCCTCCTCGCCTCCTCGTTCTCCTCGGACTTCTACACCCATCATTTGGTAAACAGGAGTATTCGAATAAAAATTTATTTTTAGAATTAGACGGTATTGCTCTTTGAAACACAATAGGCACAGTACGTCGCTATCTAAAAATAGAACGAAAGAATACCCACACGCTTTGTTCGTGCAAATAAGCATTGCAGTATTAACAATAAATCTCCAGAAATACCCGCGATTCTCTGAATGTAAATTGACGTATGACCTGGAATGACTAATAATTTATTGTTTTATTGAGGCATTTAGGTCTAGAGGGGGAGGGGAGTCTATTTAGTCGCTTCCTTTTGCAAGGGGTCATGACTGGAGTCGCAGTTTCCAAACTAATATTTTGTATCTCAAATACTGCTTGATCCACACCCGCTGGGCTCTCATTAAACTGGGATTCAACAGTGTGATGTATTTACTCTTCTTGTTTACTTCAGTTCTGATTTGTTCCAGTCAAGGCTACCTGGCAGGTACTTAATGAAACCTTGTCTGAACGCAATAAAACCCCCGTGTCAATCAATAAATCATGTGACCTTGACGGTGCCAGTAATCGAATGCACTTATGCGCTTAACTTGCTTGCCGTGAATTTCATGGAGTTTGTTTGTATTTCCAGGCTGGTTTTCATGGTTTTTGGTAACTTTCCTCACTCAGTATGTAATTTCAGTTTTCAAACACTGGTCTAACTTCATAAATAAATTCAAAGTTCTGTATTACCAGAATTGTTTTTGTTGGAGTGTACTATCATCGTACGACCAAATGGTTGTTTTTTAAAGTCAAAATTACCCAAAGTCCAAATATTAAATTCATAGTGACCCTCTTATTTGATTTGTTTTCATCTCAAACCGTGATTACTTAATTTGTTGAATAAAATGTTTCAAATGATTTCTTTTTTTTGCAACAAGGAATTTTCGCGGCACTTTTTGTTTGTGGTATCATAGTGGTATCATCAGATCAGTGGGTATCATTGACCCACACACAGGGATTCCCCCCCCCCCCTTCCTTACTGGAATCTTGCGCGGTGACCTGCGGTGACCAGGTCAGTTGGAAGTTGCATCGCCAAAGGCCGGCCATGAAAACATTTTTGCTTCACAAAACAAGTGGAGTAAAGTCTATGGTCTTCTGCATATTCGAACAAGAACCCTACTTCACTTTGTCGTTAGCCTTGCTTGCAGTCATTGCTGTGAGAAGATGCATTTGTCAAGACAAGTCCTGAATACGTCGCTCCGATGGTCTCTTCGATCAAGAGCAGTTCCATTCTCACAGGTTAGAGAAGTTTATCTTAATTCACCTTAATCATCTTGATGTAATGATCATACGTTTCCAGATGCAACTTGTATTGTAAATATCAATAACGGAGTAGTTGATTTAAGTAAGTAGGATAAGAAGGGTACAGTGAACTTCTACATAAGCGAACTACCTATCTGTTTACTTTGCTCGTACGACTTCTTCGCAGAAGACTTTCTTCACGAAGCCATTTGTGCTAGCTGTCAACTGGTCATGATCTGATGATTTTAGCAGCTACAATCGCGGACAAAACTCATGATACACTTTGTATTTTGGAGGAAATTTCGAGTTGAGATCCCCCCCCCCACCCCCCATCGCAATGTTGAAAGCTGATGAAAATTTCATAGATGAGTTGACAAGTTTGTCTTCTTTCAGCAACCAACATTGCAATGGGGGGGGGGGGCATAAGCAGTGAAAGGTAGCAGTTTACATACAGCAAAAAAGATCTGTCCCAACGAGTTTTGTCCGCGATTGTAGATCTGAATTCTGGTGGCACGAGCAGTTAGTTGCATGTGAGAGAGTCTCGTAGATGTGAAGGCAATGTGGAAGAAGCGAAGGGAAGATTTAATTCCTCACTATTAACCCCTCATTATTGTTACCATTTGTACAGTAATGTTAATCTGGTAATGATATCAATTTTAAAGAAAATGAATGAAATAAATATCGCTATTGAAGCATTTATTGTGTTTGGAATTTGCAATTGGGTAATTTAAAATGTAATCGATTGGGCCCAGGGACAAAACTGTGAAATGAAGCAAGAAAACTGAGAACGTTTTTCGATTACGCCCTTTGGATTGGGTTTAAATGGCATTACGGAATAACCAGACCCAGAACCAGTAGAACCAGCGGACCTGACCCTTAGGGAAAACCGATTTCTTTGGTCGTGAGTTTTTTGTTTTGTTTTGTTCTGTCCTCTTATTTCAAATCAATTTTACTATAGCTTCTATGCTTCTATACCCTGGGTACCAGAGCCTCAATATTTAAATGAAAGGAAATTGGTAAGAGGAAAAGAGAGAAGGAAGAAAGGAGAAAGGAACTTTCTTTCCTTCCTTATTTTTTCTTTTTATTATTTTTTGGCTCTGGTACCCAGGGTAATACTTCCATTGAAACTAATCTAAATCGAATTACTAACGAAACAAATCGCTAACAGTATCAGATTCATAATACCAGTCAATTGAGACCCCGGCCCCCCACCCCCGGAACATGAGGGCATGAGGGGGACTTAACGGGGAATAAGCCGTGGAATAACGCTTCTTTAATGCTGGTTTGTCCCGGGGGCACGGGGGTTTTAAACAAAATTGGATTGTTGCGGGGATGATTAAGCGGTGGTTTTAACGTTTTTGTTTCGGCGAGTTATGCGATGACATTGATTGAAATCTTTACCGTGTACTTGGTACCTTTCGAAGTCGACATTCAATGCTAGAGCATATTGATCTTTCATAGACAAGCCACAATTTCTTGAAAGGATGGGAGTGTTAAACATTGAATCGAAGGTTGGGGGAGAGCGCACATTCAAGAGTAACATATTTTGGGTGCTTATGCCAGCAGCCAGCAGTTTGATTTGTTATTTTTCAATAGGAACCCTTGGTGCAATATTGGCAACGATTTGAAGGCAATTACCAAAGTAGAATCCCAGTAGAATGCAGTTTTGTGATTCAAAACATTCTTCGAGCCAATTTGATACTAATAGATATCTGAAGATAACAATTGCTAGGCCTAGTGCGTGTGCAGATACTTCTCAGACAGTAGCGCAGAGACCAGGGGAAGGAGTTTTCTCAATGAGAGCTACTTCAATAAGATGACTGCAGTTGCAGCTGCTTGGTGAGTGATCTTCTAAGAATGAAATAATGAAATACCTAGTTTTTTGAATGCACTCCTTTTTAAGAGTGAAAATTCTGAAAAACCCGGGTATTTGAGGGTGGGGAATTTAACAGCCAATGCGCGCCCGATAACGGGAGAAAGGGCGGGGAATTAACACTGCCCAAATGTTAAAATCTCCGCTATGTTCCGGGGGTGGGGGGGTCGAGGTTTCAATTGAATAGTGCATCAGTCCAAAGGAAGACAGCGTCAATGCAGTCATCGCTGAAAAGATTAACTAGCCTCTGGATTCTACAGTCAATGCATGCAAGGATGGACGCAGGGACGTTCGTGGCACCTGTCTATTAGGGGGACCAAGGCCCCGAAATTTCCGAAAAATAATATTTTTTATTTTCGCCCTTTTTCCTTTTTCAAGACGCTCGCAATGAGTAACGGAAATATGTAGGATTTATTGGTCATATGTTAGGATTGGGTCCATATCAACCACCATGGAAAGAACAATCTCCCAGGGATGAGGCTCAGTGGTCTGGCCAGTCCAGACGAAATCGGTATTCGGGGTGCTGATACCAAATACGAGCGAAGCGCGGGAAAACTGGGGGTCCGGGGAAAAATTTGTGCGACCACACCCTTCAGATCGTTGGGAAGTGCCCCTTTTCGTAAAGAAGTCGCCAATGAAAGAAGCGGTAGAACTTGACTAACGGAAGACTTTCCTGGGAAATATTTAAAATAGAACTTAAAGAATTATTTAGAAATAGATTGTTTTTACTGTAGCTGAATGTAGCTATCAGTCAGATACTGTAGCTATCAACAAGATAGCTTGAAAGCTCCGATAACTTATGATATCTTCATTTCTGTAAATATTCTTTTAGGCTTGACTAGAGACTTAAAGGTAGTGAAAAGGGGGTAAATTTAAGGCTGAAGCAAAAACACCCTATGCAAAATGCATAACCCATGGTTTCTGTTTTTGATGGAAGTGAGTAATAACTACCAGTCATGAAAAGCTCTCCATGTTTCAAAGGCTAAGGTACAGTTTAACTTCTCAAGTGCTTTCTTCAAATATACATTTAGGCCTCCCTGTTTTAATCAGCAATGCCTCCCGGAGCAATGAGCTTTTATCGTACAAGATCTTCGTAATTTTTTCGAGGCACTAGTACACAGTGTATAAACGCTGCTAAGAACAGAACTAATATCTGGAAAATGTTTATGAAGTAGCAACGAAAAGAGCAGATTTTGTGGGAAGAACTGAAAGCGATGCAAAAAATCTAAACTGATCAAATGGAGTTAGTGGAAGCCCAAAGTCAGTGATTTTCCGACGAAACCTTAAGATTTCCGATAAATCCGACGATCTGAATTCTAGGGTGGGCCATGGCCCCCTGCCCTCCCGGCCACGACGCCCCTGGATGGACGATTGGATACAGAGATACAAGAAGTTATCTAATCAGCAGTTAAAATTCCAGTTGAAATGAAAGGAACGAAGACTCCCGCATAGCCTTGTCTAGCAATGCTCTTTAGTTTCCCAGAACAAGATTCACATTGACATTAAGAGCAAGATCCCGATAAAACAAAATGCCAAAACATGATACAAATTACAAACCAAAACTACAAAAGCCAACTTATTGACCCCTTACTGATTAAAGCACTGTGCTGGCTATCTTTTAGGATTATGTAGTTTTTAACCTCAGGGAGCTTTCCTGGAACCAGAGAGCATGCTCTAATGTGTACAAAATGCAAGAAGCCTGTTATCAATGTATCCAATCTCTTATCTGAAAACATTGAAATGAATGGGTATTACCCACCGGTCGGGTCCGGGCCTACTGGTCCTGGGTCTGGTTTTTCCGTTATGCCGATTAGAATACAGTTCAGAGCATTTCTTGCAGTCAAAAGCTTAAAAATCTTCAATTAGTAGGCCCCTTATGCCCTGAGGCCTGGGGCGAGTTGCCCCTCGTGCCCCCTCTCGGCGGCTTTGAACTTGAGTACTGTATTGACACGAATCATGTGGTAAACAATTTGAGCGACGATAGAAAGTGCAAAGTAGTACCTAATTAAGGCTCTTATTCAACCAGCATTTCTTGCACGTGTCGCCTCTGGGCTGGCCTTTGTTGTCGCCATTTTCATGGGCCATGAAAATGGCGACAACAAAGGCCAACTAAGAGATGACGCCAGCAAAGCATGCTGGTTGAATAAGAGCCTTTAAGAAAACAAGACTTACTTAATTACACTAAAACTAGTTGTTGATATTGTTGGAAGAAGTGTTGCTCGGCAGGGAAACTTTTGCATGACCCAGCAATTTAGAGATTATATTGCCAAACGCCATTGTTGTGATAATGACATTTTTGTTTGAAAATTCATGTGCCCAGATTTCATCTGTAAGAGGTTTTTTTCAACAATGTTTTCTTGCACCTAAAAGACTTTTGATACGACTTGTTTTTAGTTACTTGCAATAGCAGCTCTGATGAGCTTCCTCAGACTGCTATATAATAATAATAATAATAATGATAATAATAATGATAATAATAATAATAATAATAATAATAATAATAATAATAATAATAATAATAATAATAATAATAATAATAATAATAATAATAATAATAATAATGATTATAATAATGATCACCAAGAATGTTGCAAAATATCTTGAAAAGATTAATTTCAAACCAGGATTAGATCCTCTGCAGAAAGCTTGTTTGTTGGGTACTGCCAGAATAATTAGAAAAGTTTTGGACTACAACAGATAGGACGAAATAGAACACTAGAAGAAAAGAAATGACAGTTTAGCAAGAAAGACTAAAGATCTATTATCTCAAGCCACGGGAGGTGGCCTGATCATAGACAAACCACTGGTATATCATCAAGACCATGAGAAGAGTTGAATAATAATGATAATGATAATGATAATAATAATAATAATGATAATAATAATAATAATAATAATAATAATAATAATAATAATAATAATAATAATAATAATAATAATAATAATAATAATAATAATAATAATAACTTTATTTCAGTGTCTAATTGGGGACACTATTTACATACCATTGAAATACCTTAAATAATACATTTTTTTAGATCAGCCTACAAGTTAATGTATAAAAAGTCAAATCAGTTCAAGAAAAATTGCATATCCTACAGTGTTCACTACAAACATTATCATTAAGAAAGGCCTCGAGGTCCTTTTTTTCTAATACAATTGCGGAAAGTATCAACACTTGGACTATTTCTTTCGGTTTCATTTAATTTTGACCATAAAAAGGGTCCTAGGTACCTCAATGAATGTTTTCCATACCTAACCGTGTTAAATCTACAATCCAGGACAAAATATATTGGAACAACGAAAAATCTTACAATTTTAATGAACCACCCCCTTTTACACCCAATACAATGTTGCTAGACGTTTTTTAGCTTCAAGATGCCAACCAACATTGCTTTGGGGATAAAAGGGGGAAGTGGAAATATGAAGATGAGAAGAACTGAAATAGTCAGCGATGATATAACTTTGTTC
Source organism: Aurelia sp. 3 sensu Dawson et al. (2005) (assembly GCA_964020215.1). Taxonomy (NCBI): domain Eukaryota; kingdom Metazoa; phylum Cnidaria; class Scyphozoa; order Semaeostomeae; family Ulmaridae; genus Aurelia; species Aurelia sp. 3 sensu Dawson et al. (2005). Next base: position 2,595,034 of record OZ026583.1, on the reverse strand, counting down.
CAAATAATTTGTCCAAGATTGTCTGCACGAGGAAATTTACAGGGTTGGTTATAGAAAGAGAAAAATGAAAAATGATTAAAATCTTTACGAGTAAGACAGGATCAGTGAAAAATGTGATGTCTAGAAACTTAAAAGGATATGGGCCCTTGATCAAATGAACAAGGAACGATTCACTACTGACAATAGAATGATGGACCAGCCATGCCGTCAGAGACATAGAAAAACATATCATAAACCAACACGATGATATGTACAATGCTATTTATATTTGATAGAGAAACAAATTCAGACCGTTCATACATCATTCAAATAACACGGGTAACCACAAGGGTAACCATGATTTAAGGCTATTTTTCATTGAATAAGCACGGGTAACCACGGGTAACCACGAGTAACCATATTATTTAAAAGGAATTGTTTATATCTTTTTAAAACATTATGGTTACTCGTGGTTACCCGTGGTTACCCCTGAGAATATACCAATAATTTTGGTTACCCTGATGGTTACCCTTGTCGTTATCCTTGATCGAAACATATTGTGGAACTATAACTGCTCTGTTTGGCTTTCACTGCTCCTTTGATGCAGCATAAGATCATGTTTTCCATATTCAGTTATTACTGCAGACTTAGTTAAATTCTGTGATCATTATATTGCGCTGTTTTTTTGGTGTATTGATGGAGGCATGGAATAATATTCTGTCTCCACATGTTATGTGTAGATGATAACTGCATGTTTCGTTGTAAAAAGAACCAAGTTAGGCTTAAAAAAATTTGCACCGTTCGCAGGCAAGGTCTAAAGATTCAATGTTTTTGAGAGACAATCCTGGACAAAATATATTGGAACAACGAAAAATCTTACAATTTTAATGAACCACCCCCTTTTACACCCGATACAATGCTGCTAGACGTTTTTTAGCTTCAAGATGCCAACCAACATTGCTTTGGGGGTGAAAGGGGGAGGTGGAAATATGAAGATGAGAAGAACTGAAATAGTCAGCGATGATATAACTTTGTTCCAAATATTTTGTCCAAGATTGTAGGAATTGTAAAGTCTGCGTTTCTAAGATCATATCGTTTATTCGGTATTTGAAATAAATCGTTAATGTACTTTGGACTCATGTTATGTTTCACTTTGAACATCATGATGGCAATATTTTGTAATCTTCGATTGTTTAATGTTTGCAACTTGGCGTATCGTAAAAGTTCATTGTAGGACTACAATTCTTATTACTTCAATTAGGCTTACAATTATTCCTTACTATCCTCGCTTTGTAATCATGTTGGCACTTGATAAAAATGTTGCATTCAAATGTCTCCCTTTTCTTGAGCTCACATGTAGCTCTGAGTTCAAAAACTAAACCATCAACATCATCATTTGTTTCTATATGATCAGAATCAGTTTCCTCCGCCTCAATTGCTTTTATGCCTTGGCGAATTTGTCTATCAGGTCGAAAAGGCACTAAAACATAGCATCGGAAAATCGAATTACCCTTTCATGGTTTTCGCATATACTTGACAAGTGTACGCCTTAATTTATTGATTACATTACACATTTTTCACATCTTCAGAGCATTCAGGCTTAATTAATGTGCTTCTTAGCTTAGGCTTACTTAATTTGGTAGGCGGTTTCTTTTACTGTAATAAGATATGCTTTAAAATTGTAAATGATGATTGTTAATTTCAACCTGCTGCAGCGAATGATCATCAGATGGGGAGACGACTTGAAAACGATATCTATTTGGCAAGTTGGACTTCCTGTGTTGTATTATGTGCTATCATTAATGTGAAACTGCCATTCTGTTGTTGTTGCTGTTGCTCATTAGCTACTGTTGCTTTGTTGTTATATCCAATCACAAGCATCGATTAGTCTACAGATTATCCTTTTGTTCTCTGGTAACCATGGTGATACTCCTACCGTTCCCCGTAGCAAGGGCAGATTTTGTAATACAATAGCATCAGTCGCTTTGGTTCACACCTCAATTCAAAGCGATTAGCGAATGCAGACAAAAGAAATGCTCTCAATCAGAAATTGAAAACAAACGAAGACGCAAAGTTGCCCTGAAACCAGTACGGCGAACTCTCGTTTGGTGCGGGCGAAGGGAGGTTTTTAAGAGATGTAATGTGCTCATAATGAAAGAAGAGGGGTAAATCTAAAGTTCTGTCAGGGGCATTTTGTTTATTTGACTCAAAAACCGAGCAGAGGGCATTACAATTTTAGCACATTTATTGCTCAGATATACGCAGCACAGTGGGCACGCATGAGGACATTTCGCAAAAAATGATTTTGGAAACCACATTATCCATTATGATATCCTGCAAGCCCAATGAGTGCATTATTGAATAGAAAAGACAAAATGCATTTATCTTTTTCCAATCAAGAGATATTGCAATTTGAATTTGCCAAAACATAGAAATTTTTTCACTTTGACGTAATTCTTCATTTTGTGGATATTCATTCACAAAGTGAAAGAAAATCATTTTAAAACATAATTTTTGTGTTCAATTTGAAATTATGATTGTTTACATCCTTTTAGAATAGGAGTTCGGTCAGAATTTTTCTGTTTTGTGCCAAATTTAGGAATAGAAATGCAGATTTTTACGAAAAATGTACGCATTTTTGGGGTAAATTTTTCCATACATTTGTAAATAGCTCAAAAGGCCCAAATTTGGCCCATATAAACCATATATGATTCTGAATCTATGAATTATCAGCTTTCAGATGAGCTTAACCAAATATGGGCCCACTTTGGGCCTTTTTGATAATTCAATAAAACAAGAAATTAGTCCCTTGGGAATTCTGGAAACGCCTGTAGCAAAAAAGCTTTAAGGCCACCAATATGTCATTTGAACCACCTAGTCACCCTGATTCTGAATTTGAACTTCATTTCTTTGTGGATTGTGTACTTTGTTAATTATACGCTATTTATCGTAACAGAAAGACATGCTTTTTGCAAGTCTTTGCCAGAACTAGGGTCCAGTCTTTGGGTCATAGTTCATAAGGTGCATATGTTTCTGAAAAATATACTGCAGATTTGAAATTAGGAGGAACCGGAGTCTCAGATGACATGTAGTGAACTTCTGACTTTTTTTTAATGCGGAGGCTGCCTAACTCCCAAAAGAGCAATTCATTCTTGCTGAGGGTGTAATATGAAAAAGATTCACAGAAACAATTGCTGGTTTTCTGACTGAATAAAACATTAATACTTTAGTTGCCAATCTTTGATAAAATGTTTCTTTGAATAATTGAAACAGTTGCTGCAACTAGATGCCTTACAAAATCTACCTACTTTTGGTACATGTGAAATGTCCTCATGACCCCCTATTTATGCCCACTGTGCGCAGTCATTGCTCAGCTCCTGAATCAAGTAAACAAAACATTATGAGCACATTACATCTCTTAAAAACCTACCTTCGCCCGCACCAAACGAGAGTTTGCCGTACTGGTTTCAGGGCAACTTTGCGTCTTCGTTTCTTTTGAATTTCTGCTTGAGAGAATTTCTTTTGTCTACATTCACTGATCGCTTTGAATTGAGGTGTGAACCAAAGCAACTGATGCTATTGCATTACAAAATCTGCCCTTGCTGTTCCCCGTGTGATTTCTTGTGAAACTTATCTAGAAAGCTACTTCACTACGTTCAGCAGCAATCAGGAACCACAAATATTCTAATGCAACTATATGAAATCTCAAACTAAGGCCATCAAGTAAGAATTTGGATAGTTTTTAGCCTATTTTAGCCAGTTACTTGATAGAAATCTACCTATTTGTCCTAATAGCTCATTTTCGTAAAAATTTGTACTGTTCTTGGTTGCTTAGCAACTAATGACATGATTAGAATTTGATTGGTACCAGTTTTGGATTCTCCTCTGTTTGATTATGAGAGCTCTCTTGTAATAGCTATTATATTTGCGAAGATTATGAGGGGGCGAAAAGGGCCCCCAGTAGAAAGTCACTTTTTCATCTGAATTAGGAAGATCATTGTAAATGGGCCACCTCTGAGGCCACATATGAACACCGTCCTTATACCCTTGTTTAAATCTGGTTTTTATTCAGCTTGCCAAGAACAATCAGCGATCCAAAGTTGCCAGTGTTGAGATCGAGCCAGCCCCTTCACGCAACCCAGTGTGCTCACACAACGAATGGGACCCATTGGAAGAAGTAATCGTTGGCCGTGCAGAAAATGCTTGCGTACCTAAAATGTCGGTCGAGGTGAAAGCAAATACGTATGAAAAGCATTGGGATTTCTACACGAAGAATGGCGGCAAGTCATTCCCAGAAGAGCACCTTAAGAAAGCAGTGGAAGAAATCGAAGAATTATGCAACATACTTCAGCATGAAGGAGTTGTTGTCCGAAGGCCTGAGAAAATAGACCATTCTCAGGTAAGTGAGGTCACTTTTAAGGGGGCCTTTGCCGCTCCCGGGGGGGGGGGTTGCACTTGACCAGATTTTGGTCGGGGACGTGCCATTGAGGCTTACTGTAAATAACATACCCGTTCCTTTTACCAATTTTTTGAAAACGTATACCCGACCTCATACCAATTTTTTCGAAAAAGTATATATCCGACCTTATTTTTCATTTCAAAGTCTTGAAAATAGGTACCGTTCATTACACCAAAATTGTGAAAATTGATACCGCTCTTTATACCAATATCTAGAAAATAGATACCCTTCCCGATGGCACGTCGCCGTACCCGAAACATATGTAGTGCACCGTGCACTCCCTGGGTTGCTGCTGGCATGCTTTTGTGCATAAACCCATTTTATTGGACTGTTCGTTGTGGCCATTTTCATGATCAACTTAAAGAGAACAGACATAGCTATGTTTCGTAGACACTATAAATAGGCCAGAGAAGCGACCACAAATCCTTTATCTCTTTAGCCACACAATCAAACCGGATGCGTCTTAGTTGTCGAATACAATAGATTTTATTATTTCTGGCCTGGGCCAGCTTTTAGCTATGTCTATTAGAGAGTCAAATAGGCAGAGCGCTAGGATTCCATTTTGTTACACCAAGAAACGTTGTTGACAAAAATGTGGTCTTAAACTTTTGGCCGACACTGAATAATAGGAAAGCTGAGCAACCATAAGATCAGGGCACTCAGTCTTTAAAATGGAGAACAGACAAATAATTCTTGCAGTTTGATTCAGATATTGAAATCTCATCCTACATGACTGCAATGATTGCATTGCACATAACTGAGGAAGTTTCATTTCATTATGAAAAGTTATGCCACAAGGATATCATCAGACCTGCAGACTAAATCAAATTACACATGAAAGTAATTGAAAGGGTGGAACAAGGAATGTAAAGGCATCAAAGAGAAGGGTGCAGTACCCAGCTCCAAAGGGGTGGATAGGATGGCGCTACCACCGCCCAGATGGTCACTGCCCAGATGGTCACTGCCCAGATGGTCACTGCCCAGATGGTCACTGCCCAGATGGTCACTGCCCAGATGGTCACTGCCCAGATGGTCACTGCCCAGATGGTCACTGCCCAGATGGTCACTGCCCAGATGGTCACTGCCCAGATGGTCACTGCCCAGATGGTCACTGCCCAGATGGTCACTGCCCAGATGGTCACTGCCCAGATGGTCACTGCCCAGATGGTCACTGCCCAGATGGTCACTGCCCAGATGGTCACTGCCCAGATGGTCACTGCCCAGATGGTCACTGCCCAGATGGTCACTGCCCAGATGGTCACTGCCCAGATGGTCACTGCCCAGATGGTCACTGCCCAGATGGTCACTGCCCAGATGGTCACTGCCCAGATGGTCACTGCCCAGATGGTCACTGCCCAGATGGTCACTGCCCAGATGGTCACTGCCCAGATGGTCACTGCCCAGATGGTCACTGCCCAGATGGTCACTGCCCAGATGGTCACTGCCCAGATGGTCACTGCCCAGATGGTCACTGCCCAGATGGTCACTGCCCAGATGGTCACTGCCCAGATGGTCACTGCCCAGATGGTCACTGCCCAGATGGTCACTGCCCAGATGGTCACTGCCCAGATGGTCACTGCCCAGATGGTCACTGCCCAGATGGTCACTGCCCAGATGGTCACTGCCCAGATGGTCACTGCCCAGATGGTCACTGCCCAGATGGTCACTGCCCAGATGGTCACTGCCCAGATGGTCACTGCCCAGATGGTCACTGCCCAGATGGTCACTGCCCAGATGGTCACTGCCCAGATGGTCACTGCCCAGATGGTCACTGCCCAGATGGTCACTGCCCAGATGGTCACTGCCCAGATGGTCACTGCCCAGATGGTCACTGCCCAGATGGTCACTGCCCAGATGGTCACTGCCCAGATGGTCACTGCCCAGATGGTCACTGCCCAGATGGTCACTGCCCAGATGGTCACTGCCCAGATGGTCACTGCCCAGATGGTCACTGCCCAGATGGTCACTGCCCAGATGGTCACTGCCCAGATGGTCACTGCCCAGATGGTCACTGCCCAGATGGTCACTGCCCAGATGGTCACTGCCCAGATGGTCACTGCCCAGATGGTCACTGCCCAGATGGTCACTGCCCAGATGGTCACTGCCCAGATGGTCACTGCCCAGATGGTCACTGCCCAGATGGTCACTGCCCAGATGGTCACTGCCCAGATGGTCACTGCCCAGATGGTCACTGCCCAGATGGTCACTGCCCAGATGGTCACTGCCCAGATGGTCACTGCCCAGATGGTCACTGCCCAGATGGTCACTGCCCAGATGGTCACTGCCCAGATGGTCACTGCCCAGATGGTCACTGCCCAGATGGTCACTGCCCAGATGGTCACTGCCCAGATGGTCACTGCCCAGATGGTCACTGCCCAGATGGTCACTGCCCAGATGGTCACTGCCCAGATGGTCACTGCCCAGGTGGTCACTGCCCAGGTGGTCACTGCCCAGGTGGTCACTGCCCAGGTGGTCACTGCCCAGATGGTCACTGCCCAGGTGGTCACTGCCCAGGTGGTCACTGCCCAGATGGTCACTGCCCAGATGGTCACTGCCCAGATGGTCACTGCCCAGATGGTCACTGCCCAGATGGTCACTGCCCAGATGGTCACTGCCCAGATGGTCACTGCCCAGATGGTCACTGCCCAGATGGTCACTGCCCAGATGGTCACTGCCCAGATGGTCACTGCCCAGATGGTCACTGCCCAGATGGTCACTGCCCAGATGGTCACTGCCCAGATGGTCACTGCCCAGATGGTCACTGCCCAGATGGTCACTGCCCAGATGGTCACTGCCCAGATGGTCACTGCCCAGATGGTCACTGCCCAGATGGTCACTGCCCAGATGGTCACTGCCCAGATGGTCACTGCCCAGATGGTCACTGCCCAGATGGTCACTGCCCAGATGGTCACTGCCCAGATGGTCACTGCCCAGATGGTCACTGCCCAGATGGTCACTGCCCAGATGGTCACTGCCCAGATGGTCACTGCCCAGATGGTCACTGCCCAGATGGTCACTGCCCAGATGGTCACTGCCCAGATGGTCACTGCCCAGATGGTCACTGCCCAGATGGTCACTGCCCAGATGGTCACTGCCCAGATGGTCACTGCCCAGATGGTCACTGCCCAGATGGTCACTGCCCAGATGGTCACTGCCCAGATGGTCACTGCCCAGATGGTCACTGCCCAGATGGTCACTGCCCAGATGGTCACTGCCCAGATGGTCACTGCCCAGATGGTCACTGCCCAGATGGTCACTGCCCAGATGGTCACTGCCCAGATGGTCACTGCCCAGATGGTCACTGCCCAGATGGTCACTGCCCAGATGGTCACTGCCCAGATGGTCACTGCCCAGATGGTCACTGCCCAGATGGTCACTGCCCAGATGGTCACTGCCCAGATGGTCACTGCCCAGATGGTCACTGCCCAGATGGTCACTGCCCAGATGGTCACTGCCCAGATGGTCACTGCCCAGATGGTCACTGCCCAGATGGTCACTGCCCAGATGGTCACTGCCCAGATGGTCACTGCCCAGATGGTCACTGCCCAGATGGTCACTGCCCAGATGGTCACTGCCCAGATGGTCACTGCCCAGATGGTCACTGCCCAGATGGTCACTGCCCAGATGGTCACTGCCCAGATGGTCACTGCCCAGATGGTCACTGCCCAGATGGTCACTGCCCAGATGGTCACTGCCCAGATGGTCACTGCCTAGATGGTCACTGCCTAGATGGTCACTGCCCAGATGATCACTGCCCAGATGGTCACTGCCCAGATGGCCACTGCCCAGATGGTCACTGCCTAGATGGTCACTGCCCAGATGGCCACTGCCCAGATGGTCACTGCCCAGATGGCCACCGCCTAGATGGTCACTGCCTAGATGGTCACTGCCCAGATGGTCACTGCCCAGATGGTCACTGCCCAGATGGTCACTGCCCAGATGGTCACTGCCTAGATGGTCACTGCCTAGATGGTCACTGCCCAGATGGCCACTGCCTAGATGGTCACTGCCTAGATGGTCACTGCCTAGATGGCCACTGCCTAGATGGCCACCGCGTAGATGGTCACCGCGTAGATGGTCACTGCGTAGATGGTCACTGCCTAGATGGTCACTGCCTAGATGGTCACTGCCCAGATGGTCACTGTCTAGATGGTCACTGTCTAGATGGTCACTGTCTAGATGGTCACTGTCTAGATGGTCACTGTCTAGATGGTCACTGTCTAGATGGTCACTGTCTAGCTGGTCACTGTCTAGGTGGTCACTGTCTAGATGGTCACTGTCTAGATGGTCACTGTCTAGATGGTCACTGTCTAGATGGTCACTGTCTAGATGGTCACTGTCTAGATGGTCACAGTCTAGATGGTCACTGTCTAGATGGTCACTGTCTAGATGGTCACTGTCTAGATGGTCACTGTCTAGGTGGTCACTGTCTAGATGGTCACTGTCTAGATGGTCACTGTCTAGATGGTCACTGTCTAGATGGTCACTGCCTAGATGGTCACTGCCTAGATGGTTACTGCCTAGATGGTCACTGTCTAGATGGTCACTGTCTAGATGGTCACTGTCTCGATGGTCACTGTCTAGATGGTCACTGTCTAGATGGTCACTGTCTAGATGGTCACTGCCTAGATGGTCACTGTCTAGATGGTCACTGTCTAGATGGTCACTGTCTAGATGGTCACTGTCTAGATGGTCACTGTCTAGATGGTCACTGTCTTGAGGGTCACTGTCTAGATGGTGCTTGCCTTGTCTTGCTAGATTGTTAAGAGAATTCCCTGAGAAATCTGATGTGAGAGCCCAGGCACGAATTTTGACTGATCAACATAGATTCAAATAAATGGAGGACCATAGGGCAGTACTTTCTAAGCCTCCGTGCAAACTCCACTGGTTTCGTCGTCAGTAGAAGAAAACGCTCTGAAGAGAAAATAGTAGAGTTTGCACGCTGGCTACAACTTTTGACTTTCGCACCCAGCTTGTATACTACCTTCAATAACACTTTTGCACTAGTTATCTATTCTGAGAGACATTTCTTGTTCATTTACCCTGCTCAACCACTTAATAGACCTAATCCGCTAAGGATTGTTTTACCTATGTGACCATACTCTTGGGAAGTTTCCGTATTGTTCATCTTTTTGAATTCATGGCACAACTTTGCATGGCATGAAATATGTCACAGAAATCAAAAGAAGTTTCATATCAAGAGATTGATCACATTACTTGAAATTGGTGTAAAGAATTCTAAGCCGATTTTGTATTTGTCTCTCTAACTTTTAGTATTATGAAACACCCGACTTCAAATCTCAAGGGATGTATGCAGCAATGCCAAGGGACATATTGCTCGTTGTTGGAGAGGAAATAATCGAGGCACCAATGGCATGGAGAGCAAGGTTTTTTGAATATCGTGCTTATCGAAAGCTAATGAAAGAATATTTTCATGCTGGTGCAAAATGGACAACTGCTCCAAAGCCAACAATGGCGGATGAGCTCTATGACTTGGTAACGTCTATTTTCTGTATTTTGTCATTTTTGCACCACCAGCTTTGACGTGATATATGTGCACAGTACAATATGATCATGCTGCCATACGTAGAATTTTATTATCGTTCTCATCATCAACCATACCTCAAGATCTAAGTTTTTTCATTGCATTGCTGAGAACGATACCTGAAAAGTTGTTTTCGATGTTGGAGAACTGAATTCAAATGATAGCACTTCCTTTTCCACAAAACATAGGAGTTATCTCTACCTCTTAACAGCCTCCATTGAACATCGTTGCGCATTGTGGCCTGCACTATGTGTGGTTATACGCCCGCAGTTTTGCTTGAGTACACATGCTGTTGTGGAGGAAGTTTATACTGTTCTACGGAGGAAAATTATATCTGTGAAGGAGGCTTCAAAGATTTCAAAGATTTCACGCTAGTTCCTCCTTAGTAGCGGCAATCAACCACAACTGTGGCGTCTAACCACTCGTGCCTGCACTTACATCAAGGAAACCCATTTGGTCATTAAATGCTGCAATATTTTGCCTGGCTAGAGCAACAAAGTCGCATAATGTAGCGACGGTTTCACCAAGGATTCACCTCTGAAAATGTCCCTTTCTTTCCGGAACTTTGGTCAGTGCCTCGAATAAAGTCCCCTTCTAAAGGCACATGTCCTGCAACTCCATTATTTGTACTGACGAGGTGCAAAGTTCTTGCCATGTAAACCATGCCCTTGGTACAGGAGCAGTGTTTTCATATGAGCTGCGAAGGTAGAAATTGAGGTTGTACTTTCCATTATTTCTTCACTTATTGCGCTGTTGTTCTTTTCAATAACTCATTATGAATTTTGTTTTCATTACAGGGTTATCCAATGAAGAACGTCAAAGAAAGGCACAGATTGGCTGCAAAAGGACTTTTTGTAACAACGGAATTCGAGCCATGCTTTGATGCTGCAGACTTCATGAGAGCAGGAAGGGATATCTTTGCACAGAGAAGCCAGGTGAGATTAATACCGGGTGTGCAGAGAAATGATCCACTGTTGACAGGTCATGATTAAAACAGAGTATAATGTATCAATAAACTTCCATGTTTGACATCAGCTCTAATCCTCCTATCTCTACGAAAGCGAGGCTAATCCAACAGAACGGAACAAAACACATAAGCGAGGCTATAAAATGAATGAACAATAAATGAAGGTAGCTACACAATAATGATCAGTGTATCAGTCGTAAATGGGACAGATTTTGTCGATTCAATCCAACCTTTCGTCAAAGATCCCAAATAATACTTGGTAATGTTTGACGAATTCTCAGCGGCTATAAGTTTTCAACGACTATTTTTCGAGCTATAAAAGCTAATCTCAAATTCGTAGAATTTTGCGAGTATGCGGAAATTCTTTCTGTATGAGAGAAAATCTCACTCTGAAATTGAAAAGAAAGTTGCGGCTTTGGCGACCATTTATTGTGCAAAATTCAGCCAGCTAGGAAAGTTTCACGGACCGGAAATCAGGCTTCACAGCATTGTGCAAGGGTGAAGTGAACGCTCATGGAACTGGTCATACTGGTAAAGATTTTCATTTTCAAATCGTTTCCAAGAGTTTTCTTATTGACTCGTTTCGCTCTGTACTCATAAGAGTTGATCGATATTATAAATTGGCACAAATATGATTAATCATGTCCTGTTAAAAGTGTATGATTTTTCAGGCGTACTAGGCAAGAATTCTCTTTAAAACGATTGCACTGAGATATTTGCATTGAGATCATTAAAGATCTACGAGACATGAAAAGCTATTGAAGCTTTTAAAGGCACGAAAGAGTATAAAAGCATAATTATTACAATTCAGATTTAGCTTAAGGTTCATTCGAACCGGCTAAGGCTCTCCCATGTGGTTCTAGAAATGATTCTTCAAGGGCGACGTATACGGATCATTAGTTAGTTTACCATAGAGAGGACGTTTCGGGATTTTATAGTGCTGGTGCTTCAGAAAACCGCAACCCAACTATGATCGAAAATCTGGATTTACAGAGCGACTTTTACTAATCATCTATTTGCCACATTTTGACCGAGAAATTTTCAAAAGATAGAGCTCACAGGTCACGTGACATTCCCATATTTAGAAGCAGGTAGCAAACAAATCATTGTTTTTGATGATTTCAATGGAAAGATCATGTTATGAAGTATTATAAACCCAATGAATCAGTAGACGAAGAGCTTTAATTTGATATCGGAATTTCTGGAATTTGGTGATGTCAGCATTTTTTTGATAATGACGTCATGATAGCGGCCATTTTGGGTTAATTAGCAAATTCTTTGAATTTTTTCGAAATTTTTCAATTGAAATGACTCCAATGATACGTTTGTAATGGAGTATTACCACTTTGCAGCTTCTTTTTGTCGATTTTTACAGAGAACAAATTAATTGCACCAATGACGTCATTCAAATTGGCTAATTTCTGCCAAAATATCACTCCAAAATAATTTTTTTCGATGACATTATACTTTCATATCAAATTTGTGGCTAATGTGAATCAAAAACTGCAAAATGTCCATGCAAAAATTTATTTAAATTCAAATTTAGCTTGGAAGCCTGATTTTCACTGATTTTCAACTTCATCACGTCACTGTGACGTCATAAGGTGTGGCAGCTACACCCAAATTGCGCTACCTGCTATTAAAAACTTGATCTGTAACGGTGCCAAGTTGTTTTGAATTCTGATGAATCTAAGGCAGTTTTCAGAGGGGGGGGGGGGGGTTTGAAAGAACCCCCCCCCCCATAAATGATAACTCGAAAAAAGCCCATATGGATTAGGGTTAAACCTTTCGATTTCGAAAAAACGGTAAAATAGCATTGATCATATTGTCGAAAGACTCGATGTGAATTGACACAGAGAGAGCGTTTGGAGGTAACAGTTTTAGTGGTGATTTGGGGATTTAGAAATTGATTAAAACTCCATACTTGTGTGACCTCATCATTTCGCTTCACTAATGATTGTCGATTTTAACTAATCAAGTTCTAAATTTCCAAATCACCACGAAAACGTTCATCCTTTGTCCATTCATGCTGAGTCTTTTGAAAATTTGATCAGACGTTTTTTGACAGTTTCCAGTGATTCTCGAAATCCAAATATTTAAAAAACTCGCTTATAGCAGCTCCATAAAAAGAAGTCTAAAAACTGTACATTAAATAATAGGGTGCAACTGAGAATTTTTGCTGACGATCAACCCATAAATCTTCAAACTCGGTCTCGTATACGATTTATCGTGGCTTGTCAAAGGTGCATAGTTATTTTGGCAAACCAGGTATTAGTGTTCATGAAGAACGCGAGCAAAGTTGGGTTGCAGCTTCATTGCACAATCTTTTGTAAGCGCGTGAACACTTGTGCAGAAATCCGCCATACTAATCCCTTACAGTGTTCAGATTGCAAAATATTTGCATGTGGAAAGAAGCTTGCTCATGCGAAAAAGCTTGTTGGTTAGCAAGCAGATTATTTACACGCGTGCACAAGCGAAATCTATTGTAAGCTTTTCATTTCCGAAGTAAAAAAGCGACCTGCTATATGGGATCCAAGGAAAGTGTCAATCTGAACAGAAAAACGCAAACAAAAAGTGCGTTTACGCAAGCAAAAGCATCTACGAATGCGCAGAATGCAATGATGCAACTATGGGCAGAAAGGAGCTCTAAATCAAAAGTCTCCTTATCATTAACAAGTAGCCTTATGAGACAATCTTTGATGCCGCAATCTCTATTCGACTGTCGTTCATTTCTAGGTAACAAACTTCTCTGGAATCAAATGGCTAGAAAGACACCTTGGCGATGAATACAACGTACACATAATTTCATTCAAGGATCCGAATCCAATGCATATTGATGCAACATTTAATATCATTGGGCCAGGTCTTGTTATAGAGAACCCTGATCGGCCTTGCAATCAAATCGATATGTTCCACAAAGCGGGATGGAAGGTTGTCTCAGCTCCTCTTCCGCTGGTGCCAGATTCTCATCCATTATGGATGAGCTCAAAATGGCTGAGCATGAATGTCTTGATGTTGGATGAGAAACGCGTTGTTGTCGATGCAAATGAGAAACCAATCATCAAGGTAAGAAAATGTCCTAGCTATCTCTTGAAATAGGTTATAATTCACAAATTTATGACTGCCAAAGAGCCTAACAACTTCGCCAGGCGCGTAGGAAGCGGTGAGGGGGCAGGTAGGGCTCAAGCCCCCCCCCCCCGCTGCAAAGCAATGTATGCAGATAGACGGGACTGCCGTGAACAATAAACAATGAAATGAAAATGAAAAATGAACCCCTTAATTGATGCAAAGTTGAACTTCATATGGTTTTCCTGCAACGAACATTTCAACTTAAATTCTTTGTTCTTTGAAGATTTTAAAGGACCTTTGTAGAATATAAATAATGACAGCTATTTTTGCCAGTTTGCAATATTCTGTTTTGGTCTGTATTCTAAAGTAAGGAGATTGTTTCTACTGCTTTTTATTAAGGTGTGTTACGTCTTCAAGACAATTGGTCAAGATGCACTAACCTGTTCGCTGAATAGAAGCACGGAAGATTTAGAAGAGTCGTCGAACAGTCAAGGAGCGTTTGAGACGTATTACAAATTTAATAAGAAATTTAATTCATGAAAATTGATTCTCGCAAAGTTTCCCATTATGGCCGGTTTGCAACAGTTAATTTAAAAAATGTGGCATTTTTTCCATCTCATAAATTTTCCCGCAAAAGTTTGTTACCTTAAAAAAATCACGATTCTGAAGGCTCGCATGATTGAGTAGCAAACGTCATCTTCATTGTTCCCATTAGACAATCTGCCCTTTAAAAACACCGCTTGTTCCGGAATATTCTTGAATTATCAAAGTGTCTATCTGTGGAACAGTCAATGCCTCTGCAGTTATGGGAGATTTTGTCACAACGGCATCCGTTGCTTACTTGACTTGCAAGAACATTGTGTGCTTGCAAGTGGAGGCAAGCCAGTCTAGAATCACTTATTTCAACGTTCCATGGGTGGTTAGACAACGCAGTTGTGCCTCATTGCCGCCGCTTTGTTCTTTTGCGGATGATGAAATTATTTGCTCCTACGGAGCAGCTAGCGTAAGACGCCGAGAGGAAACTACAGATCTCCTCCGCAGAAACGTATAATTTTTCTTCCGCAAAACAATTGCGCTGAAACATTACGCTTTCTAGACCAAGCCGCATAACCATGGGTGTCGGGAAAAGTGGAAGTACCTATTAGATTAATTATAGTTGTAAAGAATAAGAACTGTCAGGCCTACCTTTGTGTGTTCTCTGTATTTCCATCCTCTCCGTTATCCCGTCGATTTAGCATTTTCAATAAGCTCTCAATTCACTTTCCTCGTCATCTTCAATCAACATGGCCCAGATTTGTTTTGAACAGCACAGCCTCATTTCGAACTGTGTGAGCTCCTTCAATTGGGAGAGTGCGCCCATTGAAGGAGTTCACACAGTTCGAAATGAGGCTGAGCTGTTCAAAACAAATCTTGGCCATGTTGATTGAAGATGACGAGGAAAGTGAATTGAGAGCTTATTGAAAATGCTAAATCGACGGGATAACGGAGAGGATGGACAAACAGAGAACACACAAAGGTAGGCCTGACAGTTATTATTCTTTACAACTATAATTGATCTAATAGGTACTTCCACTTTTCCCGAAACCCATGGCATAACATGCTCTTTGGAAATATTACATGTCTCCGTTTTAATTCCTTTAGATGTTCGAATCTCTTGGAATTCAGTGTGTACCAGTGAACATACGTCATGCGAATTCCCTTGGTGGTGGATTTCATTGCTGGACATGTGACGTCAGAAGAAGGGGCAATTTAGAGTCCTACTTCAAATGAACTAAAACCTGACTGTTTTTGTGGTTCAATACAATTCTGGTTTTACAAATCGTCTTATTTTACGAAATATTGTATTCATTTGGAACTCTTTTCTGATTCAATGTGGCTACCACTGCACAGTGATCTTCACAGTAGAACTTCACTAGATAGTCGAAAACCGATGATCGAAAACAGTGTTCAAATTTTCACCCGACAGCTCTATTTTTGCACCAAGGACAGCTTAATTTATTGGGTAGAGGAAATGACTCTATGATTAAGAGCAAGCTTTATAAAAGATGTAGGTTTTCTAGGAGATAAAGTGATTTGCCAATAGATTTCGCACCTCTGAGTCAAATAAGAATAATCAGAGAAGACACAATAACAATGGGAGTGGGGGGTGTTCTTCCATAGTAAAGGTACCTTGGGATGTGCCACCCCACAAGGGTATAATTTTTCGTACTTCTAGTCTGGCCAAGGGTATGTTCTTTAGCAATCTTTGTCTGGGCAAGGGTATGCTTTTGGCAAGTTTAGTAAACAAAAGTCAAAGGTATAGAAACCCAAAATTTTGGTGACTTTGGTCTAGAGAAGGTGAAAATTTGGCAATTTTTGTCTGAACAACGCCAACTCATAGCAATTTTGATGTGGAATTCAGTCTAGCTAAGGATATCATTTTCTCGAAAATTGGTCTAGCCAAGGGTACCATTTTGAAACTGTGTGTGGCACCCCCCTGCCCGAAATTTAGTCGAAAACCCGTGTGGGTACAGCATTATGACTTGCTGTACAGGTATGCAATCTATTCTTGAGGCTGCTAAATCGCTGTCTTGATCAGACCTGCATCCTTTGCTTGCAAAATTCGCTCTCACCCTTGCTGATTCTGTGTGGCAATAATTTCTCAAACCATTCTCATGGGTTTTCACTTTTTGCAGCCAAGGATTCATTCACTTGCGAGGGTGAGGTGGTTTTGCACGTCTTCTCGGGGACAATTTTGTCTTATTTTTTCACCGGGGAAATCACTGGGGTAGAACTTGGCGGAGCGCTAAGAAGAGGGCGTATGCGATGCCTGTTTTGCCAACACTGACAAGCACTTTGAAATATAATGGCAAGATACAGGTAGTGTATCTTCTAGGCTTTTATAACTTTCTGGCACACTTCGTTTCACCTTAGGCGACACATTCGTTGCTTAAGAAGTAACATGAAGAAAATCAAGTAACAGTAGATCGTAGAAGCTGACAAAATTTGACATTTGGCAAACGACTATATACATACAGCTATCAAAAATTTATGTGATTTTCAATAATATAAAACACTGCTTCTTGATAGACCTAGACATCATCATCATCATCAGCATCATCACTATCGTAATCATCATCATTATCATCATCATCATCATCATCACCATCATCAGCATCATGATCAGTGTCACAAAAGCACTACTGCAGTTTAACTCTGCGTATCAAGTACTCGTGGTCATCTGCTGCTTGAACTATTCGTTGCGTGTCAAATGATGCCCGTTGGAGCATACAATCACTCACAAAATTGTCGAGCCACATTGAAGAAAATCACGTTTTCGTCCCCTCTTACCAACATGCCAAAGTTATTTTGAAAAAAGTACCTGATTGAGACGAGACGCGTGATTCGGCAACCTTTTTTGTGTGTAGCAACATTGACTAGGAGGGGGGATTGGG
The DNA here is from genome assembly GCA_964020215.1 of Aurelia sp. 3 sensu Dawson et al. (2005). Lineage (NCBI taxonomy): Eukaryota > Metazoa > Cnidaria > Scyphozoa > Semaeostomeae > Ulmaridae > Aurelia > Aurelia sp. 3 sensu Dawson et al. (2005). The sequence continues at coordinate 2,577,581 of OZ026583.1, read as the reverse complement.
GCAAAAACTGCAAATCTTGGAGTGGCTCAACAATGTTGTAAGTGATTGTTTGTGAAAGGCTTGGAACTTTGACTCCAGTTTACAAGAAAAGTGCTGAAAGTGACTGTAGATTCCAAATCTTTGAATCGGTAGGAAAGGAGGGAGCAATTATATGACCTGTTTCTTCTAATTGAATGGCTAACTATAGCTACTCTTCCATAATTCTATGATGGGATCTTTCAGGAATTTTGATTTTTTTCTGAATTACAGCTCATTTTATATCTCAACTCATTTGTGACGTCATCAAATTCCTAACCGTAAACTAGACTACATTACATAAGTCCCTCTAACTTACGCTGGTTGTTGTTGTTGTTATCGCTTCAGTTGAGGGACTTATGTCCTTACGCTTCAATACAGGGACTAATTACGCCAATTCCGCCGCGTTCACGACGCGACTAATCAGATCGCTATTTTCTTAATATGGTCGACCCACGTGCCTATTTGTAGCTTTTGATTGGTTATTAGTTCAAAGTTCGACTTTTCGAAGCGAAGCGACGCTCGAAATGACCTTCGAAGGGACGTGCGACTTTTCTTTCGACGTTCGTCGGATGGAAGATGTTCTAAGTTTCTTCTGATTTTTCGTAAGATTTTAGTCTCTGTTTAGAATCCGTTGGTCGTGAGTCCTTTGTATGAGTGAAATTAAAACATCAGATTATAAATGTTGAACGAATACAAGGAATCATGTCGTCAGTCTAACCGTAAACCAGAAGAATGAAAGACCTTTGCTTGATACTATGTTTGAGACATACATAAACTATGCTTTTCTTTAACAGTTCTCCACGTTTGTCAAAAGTTTAGAAATTACCTTGGTTTCTTTTTAAAAGTCTGTTTTGTATTTAAAAAAGAAGAAAAGCACTTTAATACTGACAAAATAATGATTTCAGAAAAGGCTAACGCTAGAATTATAACAAAAAAAGCTAAAAATTCTTTGAAGTACACCAACTTTTACAAGGTCTAGAACCCATGCTGGCTCTGTTGCGTGCCGAAAGCGTATCAAAAATTGTACTGTGTTAGCCATGGTGATGTTTATCGCGATACATCTTGACGAAAACGAAGTATGCTGTACAATAAATTACAAACGACACTGGAAACAAGACCATGGAAATCCTATCAAGAATATGGTAATCAGTCGAGTGTTGGATATGCATTTTATATAGTTTATGGCTTAATGAGATACGCTTCTTTTTCCTCCCTTCACTCTCAGATCTTCGCTCGATATTCTTTCTGCGCCTCATTTGAGAACCAACACCATCTCGTAATCCTTGCATTCGCAGCTTTAATCGTTCTCCTGTTGTCGGATGTGTTGTTTCCACTTTCTATGACATGAAGCAAAGCTGTTACACACAATATGTTCACAGGGTCGAAGCCAGTGGGGGGGGGCTGGAGGGCAGAGCGCCCCACCAGGAGATCATTTGTCGGAAAATCTTGCTCTCTTGTCCGATTTTTTGTGATTTAAATATCTAGTTTTGGCCGATTTTGAGGAGAAATAGCGCAGAAAATTATGAATTCAAACAGAGACTATTGAGTTTACGGCATACCGTATTTTTGACCGATAATCACTAACTGTGTTGTTTGTAAGGTTGGAATGCGAAATATGGCTAGATTTTTGTTACTGAGGAGTTAGATCGGCTATTTTATGTATAAATTCAACTTATGTTCCGTTTATCCGTTGTTGTTGCTTTTGTTGTTGATGGTTTTTGTCGGAAAATTCTGGTTTTTTGCCCCCCCCTTTACAGACATGGCTGGTATCTGCCCTGTATGTTCATTGTTACAGGCTCCATGGCCAGATTGTGAACGAATCGGTAAACACCGTTGTTTTAGACGAGGGGTGAATCACGAGCCAAAATAGCGTACGTGATTTCCCGGATTTCTGAAATCCCTCAAAATTTCGAACGGATTTCTGGATTTCTGGTGGGATTTCCCTGGATTTGTGGGATTTCAAAAAGTTTGATATTGAAAGATATGTGCTGCAACTAAACCCATTTTGCAAAATATATCCTTTTCACGGCAATGACGAAGCCTTTTCAAGGACTTCTGTTCAGTTTTTACTTTAAATTGAATTTTTGTGAGCAGCACAAAGCATCTTTTTTAACTAGCCTCGTTTTAAAGTAAGATACGATGACGTCATACAAATGATCTGTTGAGAGCCTCTCATTCAGGCAACCAGCAGCACGTTAGACTTAATCAGCTAATCGGGTAAGTTTTATTTTACCTATTTCAAGTCATGTGTCCACATTCCTGGGAAGTTTCAACATGATACTACTTTTGGCACAACTTTGTATGACACCAAATAAGATGGAGAAATCAAAAGTTGTTTTTCTATGAAGAGATTGATCACATGACTTGAAATGGGTGTAAAGGCCCTCTAAACAAACCGTATCCAATTTATCAATTGTAGTAATGAGAGTTAATTATTTACAAGGCTTTACTATTCATGGACCTTCGCAGACATTTTAGTTGGTTCTTCCGCAGAATAACAGCAGCAGGAAGAAAGACCGCCATCACCCTCTGATTCCAAAACTGATAAGTTCTTACGACCTTCGTTCGTGGTTGTTGTTGCTGTTGTTGTTGCTATCATTGGTGAATGAAATATGACCTTGCAGAGTACCAAGATGTGAAGATTTTCAGTGGATTGCTCCTGATTATTGGAGATTTTTGTATGTTTTCTACGAAATTTTATGAAAGATTTTCCAAGATTTCCTCAGATTTCTCAAAGATTTGGGAGATTTCTCAAAGATTTGGGAGATTTCTTCAGATTCCTAGGGATTTCATTGGATTTCTTGGGATTTTCTTAAGTTGAAGAGGGATTTATAGGATTTCCAGGATTTTCGAAGGATTTCTGGATTTCATTTTGGATTTCTGACATAGGTGTACGAGATTTCCGCTCGTGATTTACCCCTCGGTTTTAGACATATGTTTGTTGTTTTCTCATTTCATTAGTTTGCTTGGTGGCTCGACCAAAGCCATCAAAAAGTCATGGTCAAAACTTCGCTAATGGCTGAGCAATTAGTAAGAGAGATGAATGTTTAGTTTTTCTTCTGTGAAATACTTCAAACTAACGTTTTCATTTTGAAAAAAAGATGAAAATTTGTGCGATTATTGCCTTTCAAAAATGCGCAACATCACCTTCTTTAGACAAAAATTTGGACACGGAGCCAACTTAAGAGGAGATCTGAATTGCGTGGAATAAGATGGAGTGGACTTAACAACACGAGATCATGAGCTTTTAGAAACTCGGTGGTTGTTCTTGCAACAGGTTTATTCCTTCCAGTACCCGTGCCCTTGTGCCCGAGACGATTGTTATTGACTGTCACTCAAATTTGCAGGACACATGGATACAAGGAAACCGGGCAATGCGAAACAGGAATGGAGAAACTGCTGTAGAAACAACAACTACCGCGTGTTTTAAAGCCTATGAAGAAGCTAGCCCTTTTTGTTCGCTGCAAACCTGCAGCCATCAACCACCGCTCAACAACGATGAATGCACAAACTGCTGGAAACCACGCGAACGAAATTGATGCCCTAGAAAATTCTGCTAAAAAAGTGAAGAAGAGAATTTTGCTAGGTTCATGTATCATCAGCAACGTCTGCTTCTTTCTTGACCGTGGCACAAACAACCGTCAAAATTTTTACAAACATTTTTAGAATGTAAGTTTAATAGACCATGTTCACAATGATTACAGTTCTTTTGATATACATCCTGGAACATCGTTTGCCTCGATGTGATGTGGATCTAAATCTCAAAAGCGTGCATTGCTCTCAGCAACGCACGAAATATTTTTGCATTTGCAACATAATAGATCGGATTTAGATATCTTGCTGTACTGGGAATCTCACCTTTTGCTTCGAATCGATTTTGAATGTGAAGTAGGTGAGGCCCCCAAGGGGGGGGGTCGCTGGAGCCCTGGAGCCTATCGTTTTGAAAGCTTCGAGCCCTGGAGCCCAGACAATTCCCATGGCAATTTTCTCGAATTTTAAGAAATAGAGTTCCTGGAGCCCAGAAGAGCATGCAATGGAGCCCTGGAGCACAGCAATTTTGTCTTTGGGAGCCCAGAGCCCATTAAAATACGTCCTGGAGACTCGGAGCCCGAGATCCCTTAGGGGGCCTCGTAGGTCTAATCATTTCAATTAAATCTATCCACGAATATAATGGTTCAGTCAAAAATATGATGATACATGAACCTAGTAAAAATATGTATCAACTGTAATGTAAAAACAGGACCACAGATTTCAAAAATTACAGATCTGTTGCCTTACTGAGAGATTAACTTAATTTTGGGAATTTCGTGTCATAATTCACAAGGCATTCTCGTCAATTTCAATGAAGAGTTCCTGAAAACTGGCTTCCGTGGGCTTTGCTTGAAATACGAAAGTGATTGGTTCAATAAATTCATGTTTCAATTATTGAACTGATAAAACATTACTTTTCTCAGGCCCAGCATTGCTTTCCGATGATAAGGAAGCTGTTGAAATGTAATTATACTTTCCCATCAATGCCTGACATGAGAACGTTGAAATCTTCATGGCAGTGAGCCCAGTGAACAGGCAATTTTGAGCTGTTTTTAGGTTTGTCAAGGAACATGACTTTTGGCTAATTCCTAATTTCAGAAGGGAATAGGCCAGCTAAAATTATTAGAAGATCTCGAAAAAATTAAGTTGAGGCTTAAATAAGATGACAGAATTAATATTTAGCAAATTGACTGAATAGCTTTTCTTGTACAATTTTTCAAACAATGGATGCATTTCATACCTTGGTTTGAATCGAGAAAGAAAAGGACACGATACCAATGTCGCTCAACGGATCCGAGCATGCGCAATAAGAAACCCATAATGTGCTCTCACCGAATGTGTATTGTTTTCGTGTCAAATCTTCTGTCAGCGCCATCTTGACTGACTGCGCATGGTGCTTCGCAGTGCTTTGCTGTATCACAGGGGACCAAGGGGAAAAGCGAAGCGAGAAGAAGGAAAGGAAAGGTTCCTTTTCTTCTTCTCGCTTCGCTTTTCCCCCTGGTCCCCTGTGATACAGCAAAGCACTGCGAAGCACCATGCGCAGTCAGTCAAGATGGCGCTGACAGAAGATTTGACACGAAAACAATACACATTCGGTGAGAGCACATTATGGGTTTCTTATTGCGCATGATCCGAGGATGCCTGCAGTGATAATGCGTAAGTAAGTTTGAGAGCAGGATCACCGCAATGCGACAAAGAACAACAGCAAATATGGGCGAAATTAAGAACCATGCGTTAGATACCAATATTTCAATATTACAATGTAACTACCACATAACAGCCCTTAAGAAGTCCTGCATGGTAGGACAAAATATTGGTATTAAATACATATTTCTTAATTTCGCCCATATTTGCAATTCTTTTTCGTCGCATTGCGCTGTTTCTGCTCTCAACCATACCTTAATTTCCTCATCAAGTGTCTTGCGTTCTTGGATTCTTAATCGTATTTCCATCGACAATGCGAATGAATACTCCACAAGACCAGCAAAAACATAAAAGAAGCACACCATCATGTGAATGTCCAAGAGGCGAATTGCAGACGTGCGAGGAAGTGTTTGTTGTATGCTCGTAATGAATGTTATGACTGTTAGTACCAAGGCAGCGTTCATTGATGTTCGTGCAGGAACAGAGCGATAATCGATCAAAAAGCAAGTCCAACTCATCACCACTATTACAGTCAACGGCACGTAGATGCGTAGAAAGTGATTCATAGACCTTCTTCTAAGTTTTAGGGTACATCGCAAGACATCGTAGTCACCTGAAACGAAATCAGTAAAGTCTATTGAATAAACTTAGCCCTGAAAGCCTTTGGGACAAATTTGAGCTAAGATCAATGCACTCAAGCTATGTAACAAGAAACTGCCATGATCTTCAGATCCAAAGGCTAAATGCAGAACATGCAAAAAAGGGCTTTAAATATTCGGCTCTAAAAATGTGGAATGATGTGCCTGTTGATATACGAGAGGCCCCAACTCTCGGTTGCTTTAAAAAACAATTGAAAGCACATCTACTGGCTGATCAAAAACCCTTTAAAACACGACCCCCTGGAAGAACAGCAATATTAACAATTTGGAAAATTTTTCGTTTGTTTTATAAGATTGTATATAAGTATTATTAGATGCTGAAGGGTTTAATTTTCGTGTATAAATATTTATTCATATCATATCTTATCGTTGTGTCTCAAATCTCCTAAGACTTTCCTCACGTCTTTTCCGTGGTATATCAGCACTCAGGAAAATAATTACCTCTGCGGGGGCTTCCTTTACTTTTCCTTCGCAGTGCCTTCTTTGTGGTTTATGCCCCCGCAGGAATAACTGTGTTCCTTAGTGTTGATATACCACGAGATAGACTTGGAGCAAGTCTAGTCTCCTAATGACTAAAGACAGAGAGACTTGGGCAGTGTCGATTTTTAGCCTATCTGATAAGGCCTGTCTAAAGGCCATCACTTTGTCAACATCCATTGGGACATGGAACTTTTAGAAAGAGAGAGAGAGGAAAGTATCAAGCCAAGGATTCTTCTTGAGTATGGGGATGCTGCCCAGACTGCCAAGAAGGTATCCATTTCTGTGCCTAATATTTTGCGTTTTGTCTCCACATATATACCTTTTCGTTAACCCATCTTTTTGCCAATGACCTGAAGTAAGTGGTGAATTTCGCAAAATCGTAACCAAAACAGAAAGGATAAGGTGGGGGTAATTTAGGTCTACGGCGGTAATTTGGGTCTATTGGTAGAAATTGCATTAAAGTGCCAGAATTTAACAAATAACTCTTCGAAAGTATTAAAATAACAACCTCGTGCATCCTCGTTTCAAATTTTGTCTTACAATATAAGAGGCAGCTTGAAATGAGGATGAACGCTGTGTAGGAGCCAACGGTTCAAACGCGCAGGAGCTACATGAATTTGATTTCTAGCGCTGGTTAGGCCCCGGTTAGGCTTGGGCCAAAGAGGGAAAACAAGGAAGAAAACTATGGAAATATAACAACTTTAATTTCCAAACTACAAACACAGTGCATTATTGCCCATGCTAATGCACGTAAGAAAGCCATCGTTGTTACGTAAAAAAGTCAAGGCAGAAAATTTGGTCACGATTTTAAGTTTGTTTTAAAGGTTTCTTGACTGGTTACAAGCGTGTGAATAGGAAAAGCATTATCAGACATTTTCACGTGATACCTAACTTGAGGCCGACTTCAAAATTTTATTCAGTGTTTTCCCTTTCGGATCCTTATCTGACACGACTATTGTGAGCAGTATAGACGAAGACATGAAAAATCTTCGTTTGGTCTTGGAAATCGTACGTAAATTCAATACTCGGGATCAGCAAAAGGAAAAATCATGTAATTCAGTGCGATTCATTAGATCATGTGAAGGAGAAGGTGAAGTTGCCGTATTTAGAGCCAAGCACTGAGATGGCCGAAGTAGCTAAGTGCTAATCGAGTCTGCGATCCCTTGACATGACGCTCAAGTGGTGGAGCTCTACCGGGTTTCGAACCCACACCAAACACAGTTTTCCAGTAACCGTTATTACAGTGGCCCACTCAAGGAATACCGATCTGTATACTGTCCCCCAAAAAAGATAACAATGTTTGGAGTATCCAAAACGTTAGACTCAATATTTGGGATCCAACAAAGAAATAGTCGCATGGACACCCGCCGTATTGAAAGTTAGTGACTAACCTCTCCAGGTAGCAACTTCAGATTTAAGAGTTCTGTGGAACAAGAAGATCTAATAAGAACTCTTAACTCTTACCAAACATGTCATACTCTCTAATCCATCTATTTGTTTCATGGCTCATAAGTTGAAATTTGCCAGATTTATTCACTTCATCCCATGTCCATATAGGCCTGTAATTTATCCACTTCAAGTCCATCCATTTTCTGGAGTATGCATCTGTAGTCAAATGAAATTATTTGAAAAAGCTTCACTCGTTTTTGTAAGCGCTACTTTATACCTCGTGGAGAAACTAACCACCAAATCGCCTGTAGATGCAACCAAATATGGAACAGTATTTCAAATGAAATTAGAATGGCTAACAGTATAAGATAGTAGGGTGGGCTCTGTATTACAAAACTGATTGCCTGGGCAACATGATAGTTCAATCAAGCTTCATTTTCATTGCCGTGGAGCTTGAATGTGGGAAAATTTTATCCAGAAGGTTAGGCTTGGTTTGAAAGATTGAGGGCATCTATGGATGAAACGCTTTAACCCTATCAGGCCTAGGGTATTTGATGCTCTAGGAAGCCTTGGGGGGGGCTGATTCGGCCCCCTAATTTACTTCTGTTCTGGACAGCCTAGAGCCTTGACACTTTGCATGTGTATAGAGCAACTTATGATGAACCCAAAAATGAAATCTATTTTTACATCTGTCACGTGACCTTTCCATGACGTCACATTATTCAATTTTCAAAGTCAATAGGGTTCAGTACTAAAAATTTTCAATTGTTGATTGTAAGAAAACAAAAAGCATCAAGGACATCAGTCCAATTTCTCTGTATTCTATGTCTAAAGGTATGTAGGAGTCTGGTCGAAATTTTGCGATCTGACCTCAAATTTTCACTTTTTACATCTTTACCTCATTCGAAAGGAAAATTATTGAACTGCAACATTTTAATCACAGAATATTGAAATGAGTTGAGAAAAACAGTAAATTTTGAGTTTTTGTAGGGACAGGTCGTGCTGTTTTTGAGAAAATTTTGGATATTTTCATGCTTTTTTGCGACTCTTCAGGACGATCGCCATTGCGTTTCTTGTTGACCCCAGACACTGTTCGATAGCTCTTTTTGTGCTCTCTCCAAATATGGCTTCACCTTTGTTGTAGGTCGAACCATTCTTTCATAAAATCCAGTCTTGAAATAGCAATTTAGCAAAGGCTTCTTAGCAACTGAATGTTTATCTTGATTGTGATTGGTCGCTAGGCCAATCTTGCGCTTTTGATTGGCCTCCGGAGGTCACGTGAGTCAGTCATCGTCAGCTGTTGCTCAAGATGGAAGCTGCGGCAGGAAGACGAATATGGCAAGCGGATGTCACCATAGTCAGAAAAACCCACTTTTTCTGGAGAAAAACCCACTTTATCTGATAAACCGACTTTTTCTGACAGATAAAGTCGGTTTATCTGAAGAACCCACTTTTTCAACTGATAAAGTGGGTTTTTCTCAGATAAAGTGGGTTTTTTTCAGATAAAGTGGGTTTTTCTCAGATAAAGTGGGTTTTTCTCAGATAAAGTGGGTTTCTCTCAGATAAAGTGGGTTTTTCTCAGATACAGTGGGCGTTCGATGGCTGTTCTGCACGTGTTTCCTTGATTTTCAGAACAGCTACCTAATCGATTTTGTTTATTTTTTTGAATATGGACAGTGAAAATAGCTTTAACAATTTTCTTGGGGAGGCAATTTCTGATGTTGAAAACTTGAGACACATGCAGTTCCGACGAAAACAAAACGAAAAGAGAAAGAAAGGCACCTGAGATGCCTCAGGAAGATGGTTTAGCTTCATAGCCAACATTTTCGGTCCAGGACTACGTGGGCCTTTCTACGTTGCGCCTACGTGGACAAAACGAAACGAGAAAGAAAGGCCCACGTAGTCCTGGACCGAAAGTGTTGGCTATGAAGCTAAACCATCTTCCTGAGGCATCTCAGGTGCCTTCTTTCTCTTTTCGTTTTGTTTGCGTCGGAACTGCATGTGTCTCAAGTTTTCAACATCAGAAATTGCCTCCCCAAGAAAATTGTTGAAGCTATCTTCACTGTCCATATTCAAAAAAATAAGCTGTTTTGAAAATCAAGGAAACACGTGCAGAACAGTCATCGAACGCCCACTGTAACTGGGAAAAAACCCACTTTTTCTGAGAAAACCCACTCTATCTGAGAAAAACCCACTTTATCTGAGAAAAACCCACTTTATCTGAGAAAAACCCACTTTATCTGAGAAAAACCCACTTTATCTGAGAAAAATCCACTTTATCAGAGAAAAACCCACTTTATCTGAGAAAAACCCACTTTATCAGTAGAAAAAGTGGGTTTTTCAGATAAACCGACTTTATCTGTCAGAAAAAGTGGGTTTATCAGATAAAGTGGGTTTTTCTCCAGAAAAAGTGAGTTTTTCCAGAAAAAGTGGGTTTTTCTCCAGAAAAACCCAGTTTATCTGAGAAAAAGCGGGTTTTTCTGACTATGGTGACATCCGCTTGCCATAGACGAACATTGAAGAAAGTTTTTTGGATACAAACAGCAAAAGTGTGAAACCGAAAGCATTACTATTTGCAGGAATTAAAGGAGAAACACTCAAGCAGAAGGAATTAGACTTTCGGACAGGAAGACTCCAAATTACTTCACGGACAAGATTGGGCCTACCTCCACAACAAAGATAGCGAAAGATCAAAGAGGCCTCTTGAAAATCAAGGAACGGGGAAGTGCAAGCATAGCTAACAGTGAGTTCGGAACCTATTTAGAAGTTGTCATTTTGCCAAAGAAGAGCTGTGCAGAATCCACTTTCGTTAAGAAGGAAGGTCAAGAGATTTCAGCCTAATAAAAGTAGCAACTAAACAGAATTATTATCTTTGCTTGTTTTTCCCTGGAATAATTGTATTTGGGCTGTGCAGCAGTGATGAAGAATTATCAACATGCCAAGGAGTTGCAGGAAATAAAATTATATTGATGTTATGCAAAATTTTTAGAACTGATGGAAACAGGCTTGTGTAGCAGTGGTTCGTGTTGTGATGTCAACTTGATGTCAGGAAGTAAGCTGAAACAGAAATTGATTTACTGAAAAAGGGGTTTTCCCAGAGAGAGACAGTTTGGTGAGCAGGTACAAAATGCACCATACTTTATTTCGAGGAGATTATATTTGTCTCTATTCTGATCTTATGTGGAAATTTGTCAGAAAGTGAATTGGAAGACATGGAAGGAGCCATGATGACTGTTTTCACCACACCTTTCAAGAGACCTATTTTGCTCCCCAGGGACAGTATTTATAAAGGGAACAAAGACTAAACATTGAGAAAGAGTTTACAGTTGATCATTCAGACAACTGGGGAAATTATATGCACAAAGTAAGCAAGGCCATAATTTCCTATGAAGAACTATATAGGACTGAGAGAGGGGCAATTGCACTACTTGCGAGCGCCTGTGTGTGGTTGTTGATCGTTATGGATGGCATTTGTCATTTTGGTAATGTAAAAACGACAAAAACTTAATATCATTGCATAATCATCAGAGTTTTTGTGAGAAAAGTCTTATTCCTGAAATAAATCTAGAAATAATCCCAAATTGGCTCCAAAACTAAGTGAAATCATTAATGTAAACTTTAACAGCAATTTTCTCAAAAGTATGTTTTTCGCATACTGCTGCAAAGTTTTCAGCACACCGCCTGTTTATTGCTACAGCTACAAAGTCATGCTATAGCTCATTTTGATCAGCAGACCCTGCTGTGTGCAAGTATCTATGTTTCATTTGGCTTTAATGTATGTGAAAAGAGAGTTGACCAGTCAAGAATTGAAAATTTGTTGAAAAAATGTTTATCTCTGCATTTTCATTGATAAAATGTAAAATATACCATCTATACAAAAACAAAGGAGATACTTGCACTCAGCAACTCAAAAGCATCAATTTGACATGTAGTACTTCTAAATTGAAGCCCAAAATCAAAATTGGTGATTTGAAAATGCAAAGGCACTAGAAATTCAGTGATCCACGGTTTCCATGGCAACGGTTAATCCGATTAAGATTATTGTTACATTTTTTAAATCAGCATGTCAATTTACCCTAGTACCCCAAGTTTCTTGCTTTTATCTATCATAATGAGAAAGTTGGATTTTCGACCAGACTCCTACCTAAATAGTATTTGCTCTGTGAAGAAAACTTAACAAAAAGTGATGACGTCATCTCACAGGAATGCAAAGTATGTGCGCATGCGTAGTGTCAAAATCCGCAAAACCATACGTTCAAATTAAAAAGTAGCTAATTTGTTGGATAGAGCATCAAAAGTAGTATGCATTCCTGTCTTTTCATCGTTTATCGCATTGGCTGTAGATTTTATTAGGAATTATTCAAAATTTTACACATACATCTCTTGAAAACTGGTCGCGTTTACCCCCTGGAAAGAATTTGATTTTTTCAAAAAATTAATTCTACATCGTAACAAGGATAAAAACTAAAAGTCAGAAAGTTTCAGTGTTGTAAGTGCACTTGGTAAAAATCTACAGACGAAAAACCGCTAGGGGGGCCTGATTCAGCCCCCCCTAGGCTTGATAGGGTTAAAAGAATCACATGTGGATAGATGAGCGATAGGACACCAAGAGTAGCGAGCCACCTCAACCTATCGCTTTTTGTGAGTTTTGAAGTTATTTTTACTTAGCAGTGGGCTACCTAACCACAATTTGAAATTTTCAGAAGTGGCCTATCTTGGACTGCATACACACGATGCCAGCACATTTTAAGAACGGTGAAAAAAGAAACGGATAGGTTCACACAAAAACGGCACAGTTTTTTTCGACAGATTTTGAAAACAGCAGATTTTGAAAACGGCATCGTGTGAACGCTAGCTCAAATTTTGCTACCATCGCATTTTTCACCATTTTCAAAATGTGCCGGAATCGTGTGAACGTAGCCTTAAATGCAGATCCATCCAATTAAAAAGTCGAGGAAACACCCAAAAAACAATAGGTTGAAATGGCTCATGATGAGATTTCACACTGATACACTCGGCGACACTGGGCGTCTTATTTCTCATCGTAGATCGAATAAGATATGACCGATTTTAACCGACCAAATTTTTTTTTTTGAAATTGACATGTTACGCACACAAGGACAATCAGTTTTGTAGAATCTCATGAGCAGTAAGCAAATTACAGCCTTGCATGCGTTTAAACAATTTTTTCCACTAGTCGAACAATAGGATACTATTGCTTTCAAGAGCCAATCAGCGGCGTCACTCCTTCAAACGAAAGCCCATTATTATATAATTTCTCGTACAATGCCTGCCAAAAGCCCTTGGAACACTTAGGCCATTTCTTCATAATCTACATTTCTAACCATAGTGATTGGGTTTAAATACCCCCTCACCCCCGAATAAATGTTGATTTGGAAGGTTATTGTCCTAGTATTTCAGCAGAGTCGCGGATCATCCTGTCATCCCTATTCTGTTACCACAAAACAACATTGTTCTGAGGGGGAGAGGGGGAAATAGCAAAACAAGGCAAAATTAGCAGAGGTGCTCCAAGACTTTTGGCAGGCATTGCATATGCTCTAAAAATCAGAAAATAAGAATCAGAGAATGAGGGACTTTGTAATTTCTTCTGCAGTTTTGCCAAATTTGGGCGCTCGATCCAGATCGCTTTTTCAGCAAGTAAAATGGTCGATATGTTACTCACATGGAATGATATCGATGTTGCATGTTTGGTCATCAAAAGGATACAACAAATAATTCATATGACAATAAATGTCCATCAGGAACCTTAAAAAGACAACGATACAGGTTACATATCACGTAGCAACGTTAATGCAAAGATTCATTTCTTTGCACATATTAATATAAAGTTTTATCGAAACTGCAACTACTACACCAAATAGAGACCGCTCATAGTTTCAATAGCGATAATTACGGCCATATAATCGGTTTACGGTTTGGTATCTACAATGCCTGCCGAAAGTCATTGGAAGAATTAGGCCATTTCTTGATAATCTGCATTTCTTACCAAAGCGATCAGGTTTAAATACCCCTTCACCCCCCGAAAGAATGTTGATTTCAAAGGTTATTCCAGAAGAGTCACGGATTGTCCTGCCATCCCTGTTTCATTAGAGAGTTTACGAAACCAGGACGGCAACGCCAGCTAGAACGTCATCTGGAATTCCGCAAAGCAACTCTTGTTTCCGTACGCTGCTTTTAATATATCATCCAAATCCAAAAGGCTTAAAATGAGGCCTCCTATAACTCAGAGATACTTGAAAACGATATTCTTACTTTGAAGACAAACATTTAAAACGACTGAGTTTCACTTCGCAAGCCTAGATCTGCAGCACAGAACGCCAGAAATCCCGGGGGGGGGGGGGTACTTCACTATAAATTCATACGGGGGTGTGCGCCGCAAGGATTTCTGTTACGACCCAATCCCAGAAATTTGGTCCGATATTGATACCCAATCCCAGAAAATATGTCAGATATTGATACCCAATCGAAGAAGTAACAAAAGCAATTCGACGTCAAAAGGATAAGGGATAGCGGGCTGGGAACGGTTATTTTGGTTCCAAGTGGCCATTGGAACGAGGTTCTGATCTGAGGACGTTTTTCAACACAAAAATACTTGAAATCAGTTCACCTGAAACTGACCACGTGTTGCTCGAAAATTTATCCAGTTGTACTTTCATTCAACACCCATTACAGAATTTTGAGTAACCCCCAATCCCAGAAAATTCCGAGTGAAAGTATACCCCAATCACAGAAACTTTCCAGTAAAAGGATACCCAAATCCCAGAATTTTCAGGCCAAAAACTACCCAAAACTGGCGCACATCCCCGTCTTACCCAAAGTGAAGTACCCCCCCCCCCCGGGGCCAGAAATGTGGTTTCCAAGTTGTGAAATTGAAGAGGACAACTTGAGAGTCTCTCATGGGAAGCAAATTCGAACGAAAAACAAGGAATCTTTTGAATTTAAAGTTCTGAAACAAAAGCAACTTTGCGTTGCAGTCGCCGTTGCCGTCGTAGTTTCGTAAACTCCCTATTATCACAAAACAACATTGCTCTGAGGGGGAGAGGAGGAATCGCAAAACAGGGTAATCGAAAAATTAGCTGAGGTAATCCAAGATCCAAGACCTTTGGCAGGCATTGTATATGTGAATTGATTGTCATTCGTTGAGCTCGCAGGAACAGGGGCAGTTGCTTGAGTCTTACTACTAACATAATCTCACTTTAAAAATAAAACCGAATAATTACTTTTCACATTTCAAAGAATTACCTAATTCTAGTACAGCGGCTGCATTTTCAGATCCATGTTTAGAGATTTGCAGAGATTAGCTGAATTTGTCCATTACTTATTTTCTTGCTTTCGAAGTTTCGAAAGAAACAGTTCCAATTGCAGGAGCACAGTTCTCAGAGGGGCCACTTTTAGAACTGAAAGGGGATTTTCGACACTCAAGGGAGGCCTAGGAAAAGGATACCTTTCAGGGTAGAAATTGTCATCTTTAAAAAGCTGGAATGGCACGATGCCTTCTGTCCCCTCATGCTCCAGGTTCCATCAGAATTCCATCGATGATTGCAGTAAATAGGGTCAGTTTTTTCATTGTTTCATTGCGGGTCCCTGTTGAGCAAGGTTTACCGCAGAGATACAAGGGACTCATCATCGGTAGTGGGTGCACCCACCCGTCATCATAAGTCTACCGATTATGCAAGAGCAAGAGCCTGGTAATTCTTAAATCAATTTGGTACAAAGGCGATTATTTCCTCACCTTTGGCTGGTCATAACTCTGCCAGTTGATTTAATAGTCCCGAATATGTTTTTTCTTGTAAATGAGCTCATTTCACCGGTCTTTTGGGAAATAATCATCAGATCTGGAGTCCAAAACATATAGATGGAATCAGCAGTGATGCTGTAACTGTCAGATTCATTTCCAGGATATTTTAAACGATGATCAATCCACGTTGTATGAAATATTACCTCCATTGTTATATGCTGGGTGTAGAATAAGAAATTAAGCGATTTGGGTGCGAAATTCTCTTGTTATTACTGCAGTGAATGTTACGATACATATTACGAGCTACACTACACTCACAAAATGGCTCGAAAATACAACGAAGATGATACCCCGGGAATCAAAAGGCTGTCTACCCCATGGCCATTACATAGAGATGAGAAGAAACTGCTCAACAACAACAAAAGGCTCATTTGCGAAAATTGATCAGTGCAAAGATGCGAATCATCTGAAATTAACAATTGAGGAGAGTTGAAAAACACACTCTCATGCTTGGCAAGCAGAGACGAACACCTAACTTAACAGATGGGTCTTTATGCTTGCAGCTTTGCAGACATTTACTGCAACTACAGCTAGATTAGCGAGACATTTTGTCAACTTTATTTTCACCTACCGCAGAAGCTCTATTTAGCCCCCCCCCCCCGTGGAGGCACTTCATTATTGGGTCACATAGGGGTGTGCGCTCCAAAATTTATGCTATGACCCAATCTCAAAATTTTGGCAAGAGTTTGAGATCCAATCGAAGAATATGGATGTAGTTTTTGACCAGTGTTTGCACTAAAAAGAACAGGAAAATGGTTGATTAGGGAGCTTTCATAAAGAATTAAACAGAGGGGGGCGGAAGGGATTTCAAAATTCGCCGTAAGATTACGTAGCCCAGTGCAAGACACAGAATATGTTTACATAGCCCCTTAAACATCAGCAAAAATTATTTGACGACCCCAGGGCTTCAAAATGAACTCTATAGTTCAGAGACTTTTTCAAGAAAATTTTCAGCACTTTACAGTTCAAGTTTTTGTCTACGCATCATGTTTGTTGTCAATACCGTACCTGCAGGACCCGGTATAACGTTTTAAGAAGGTAGGGAAGAACATGCAGATACCTCTGTGTTAGACACTGAGATGGAGAACAATATCAATGCTCAAGAAAACAGGAAAGATGATGCTGACAGTGTTTAAAACAATTGTAAAACATTGAAAGCAAATCTCGAAACAAATATAGCTTCATGGCCCATGTTTGTCACTTGTAATAGTTTGCTAGCCCAACATTCTCCATACAATAATTTTGAAAACCCTGTCAAAGCCCTTCCGCCCCCTCTGTTCCATACTTTATGACAGCTCCCTTATCCCTAGCCTGGGCATTCCCAGAATTTTTAGCAATTATGTGACCTCAATCCCAGAGTTACTTCCAGAATTTCGTGCCAAAGACGACCCAAAGCTGGTGCACTTCTCTGCATGATCGGATAGTGAAGCACTCCCAGCAGGGACCGCGAAAGCTGGGGGGGGGGGCCCTAGCTCCCCAATAATTTTCGAGAGATAGTTTTTAGCTTTTTACCAAACTATGGCTATATACATTAATTTCCAAAATTTTCGGACGTTTAATTTTCGGACATTTAATTTTCGGAAAAAAATTTTCGGACCAAATTATTATCGATTTCGGACAATTTCGGACAAAATTTCGGACATTTTCAAACAGGTGAATAAAATTTCGGACATATACGATTTGATAATGAGTAGGCAAATCATACACCAGATGTAGCAAAATTTCTTCACTCTATGTCTTAAAACGGAAACCAGCATAGTAATCAAGTGTAAAATACAAGCATTATAAGGATAATCATGAATTAAAGTTGGGGCAGAAAGACTTGTCCCTCATGTGACAACAATAACATCAACAATAATGAGAGTTACAAAAGAACAATAATAGAGGTCAAATATACGTCTTTTATTAGGAACTTAGAATTTGAGCCAGTGCTGAGAGTTTCCTAAATGATCAGAAGTTCAGCTTCAGCACTCCAGGATTTCAAATCAGTTTCATAAGATCCGTCACTATCTTCAAGTTCACTAAAAATTATTATGTTTTTCTTTCATTGAGACATTGCCTGTACTTCATTGAGATTTCCAAGGTTCTTCCATTAGAACAATAGTAATCTTATAACAGAATTTCATTTCTTATCCAAAGAAATTTTTTGTCATTGTGATTTGCCAGACAATTAAATTTTTGGACCACTAAAAAATTCAGACACTTAACTTTTTGGACAATTAAATTTTCGCACCACTAAAAAATTCAGACACTTAACTTTTTGGACAATTAAATTTTTTTTTATATATATATATGACATTAAAATTTTACAATACATATTACGGTCTGCACTACTTACAAGAATTACTTTACGATACTACTGGGACAAAACCCCCGGGGAGCAAGAGGCTGTGTCTACCCCAAGGGAATGAACATAGATAAAAGAAAGAAAACTACTTAAACTTAAACAACACTACTAAAAACAATACATACGGATAATAAGAACGATTTGACACTAAGAACGATTTGACACTAAGTCTGCTGCATATTAGACGTCAGATCCAAGTGATTGTGAGGAAAAGTAATGATGGAGAAAAACTTATATTGGAAGTTTTTTTTTTAATTTTTCCTTGTATATATGTATTTTTTTTCTTTTTTTTTGAAGTAAGAGAATAAACCACTATGCACCTGCCGACCAATATGCAACAGACTTTCAAACGTAAAGAGACAAAAATAAATAAATAAATGGACAGGGACTTAGTGGTTACGAGGTGTACATCTTTCGTTAGAAGCGACCTTACTCAAACCGACCAGTTTCGCGGATGAACTGTATAGTCAGGTTGAGAATAGTTCTATTGAGGTCGTAGGAGAATTTTTCATCGCCATATAGTAAAAGATGAGTTAGGACCTTATTTGAAATATTACTATGTCTAAAAGGTCGTAATACATCATAGACTCCAGCGAGAAGATCTCGTCGTTGAGCATCAAAAGAAGGGCAAAGCAACAAGAAGTGTTCCGCATCTTCAATGCCATCACTCGAAGGGCACATAGGGTTTACAGCATCCCTAAAATTGTGTTTGAATTTGTGGAAGTTTAATTTGCTTAAACCAACTCTAAGTTGAGTAAGAAAAGATAAGCCTATTGGGTCATGAATACCGAAGACAGGATAATTAAATTAAATTTTATTACCACTAAAAAATTCGGACACTTAAATCTTCGGACAATTATTTTTTCGGACTAGTCATTTGTCCGAAAATTAAAACGTCCGAAAATTTTAGGAATTAATGTAATCAAATATCGCCATTTATTTTATCAAATTGTTAACACCCTTATTTGCGAGTGTCTGTATGCATCCACGTTACTGTTTCTCATGCATTAATATCAGGAGATAATGTTTTGAAATGTTGTCTTGGATTGAATACGCCCTTGAGCATTATGCCTTATTATATAACAGTTTCATCATTGTTACGGCAGCTTCAAATATTCACAGTTTCAGCGAGCGATACCAAAGAAAGATGCTTTCATGACCGGTGTTTTGAAACGAACTGCAGTTACTGAAAGGTTACTGATAAACGAAGCTGTCCAAACCTATGAATTGCCGAATGTTAACCCTGCAACGAGTGCAACGATCAACGACAATATTTTTTGGGCGAGACGTCTAAGCACATGGCTTCGCTCCTTAGAATGTGCAAAAAAGTACTTAATAATTTAGCAGATCTTGATACCCATTAGAAGAGGACATATAATACACTTCTATTGACGTTCCACGTATTTTATCAAAAGACGTAAAAGTGGTATACCAATTTTTTGGAAATACTCCACGGTCCCTGCGCCCCAGGGATAAGCCCCGTCTCTTTTAAGCCCTCCTCTGGAGTCCCACGGGGGCATCATGCGATATTTATCGAAATAACATGCAAAGGTTAACTTACGCTTGACAATGATTTTAATTCAGCCATGTTTAGAATGATCAGTCTTGCTTCAACTTCCAATGGTTTTTCTACAAAATGTAACCAGAATTGCAAACAGTATGATGAAACTCAACAATTTAGAGGTTACTATTTTGATCTTATTCATAGAACGTTTTCCATTTAGCAAACAATAATTTGAGTGCAGCATTAAGGCGGCATTACACTATCATATTCACGTAAAAGTTGCTCCACATTTTTTCTGTGTTCGTAAAATATGATAGTGTAAAGCGCCTTAAAAGTTGCTCGTAGTTGAACGATAACGTCGTTAATCCAATAATTTCACACCTTTATAATTGACCATCACAGAAAAAAATTTGATCAGAGATCAATTTTTTTTTCTGCCCTACAAGTTTTTCAAAGGAGCCGACAAATGACCTGATATGATTGCCTACATGAAGTACTACATTGCAGTGAAATCTTTTGGCGCGCTAGGTTTCTTCCTGTTCTTCTCTTGAAAGGAGATATCAAGACTAAGGGTATGTACTCATTGACTGCCACATTACATCATCATCGGTGTTTGATTTCGATGGTATAGCTAAACGTAAAGTTTATTTTTTCGCATTCGCTAAGCTTTAGGCCATCATATATGGTCTACACCGGTCTTTACGTTTTTTTATAAGAAACTTGGATCAGGCCATAGTACTAAAAGTTTCTTAATTTGACATAAAAATTTTGACCATTTTGGTGCTAAAAGTCTCTTAATTGGTTTCTTATTTTTTTTATGCAGAATTATCAATGTGGTCACTAATACTGCTGCAGATATGTTCCTTGACATTTAAAACATCATATAGGAATAAACAGTGTTCTGTTACGTTGAAAACACAAATGGTTAGTTGATATTGCCCAAGAATAAAGGTTCAACGATACATTTGCTATAATATCCATGCTTTTAACTTTTAAAAGTTTTTGAATACTTCTCAGACATAGTACTAGAGTTTCTTAAAATTTTGGCCATCTTAGTACTAGTTTCTTATAAGCCAGTTTCTTATAAAAAAATGTTTAGGCCTGATAGGATCCAAATGTGTATATTCGGATCCATCTCGATTAGGTTCCTGGCATAAGCACAAAGAATGGCTCTAATGTTGCAATCAATAGCAAGGGCAGATTTTGTAATACAATAGCATCAGTCGCTTTGGTTCACACCTCAATTCAAAGCGATTAGCGAATGCAGACAAAAGAAATTCTCTCAAGCAGAAATTCAAAACAAACGAAGACGCAAAGTTGCCCTGAAACCAGTACGGCGAACTCTCGTTTGGTGCGGGCGAAGGGAGGTTTTTAAGAGATGTAATGTGCTCATGATGAAAGAAGAAGGGTAAATCTAAAGTTCCGTCTGGGGCATTTTGTTTATTTGACTCAAAAACCGAGCAGAGGGCATTACAATTTTAGCACATTTATTGCTCAGATATACGCAGTCACTGCTCAGCTCCTGAATCAAGTAAACAAAATGCCCAAGACAGAACTTTAGATTGACCCTTCTTCTTTCATTATGAGCACATTACATCTCTTAAAAACCTCCCTTCGCCCACACCAAACGAGAGTTTGCCGTACTGGTTTCAGGGCAACTTTGCGTCTTCGTTTGTTTTGAATTTCTGCTTGAGAGAATTTCTTTTGTCTGCATTCACTAATCGCTTTGACTTGAGGTGTGAACCAAAGCAACTGATGCTATTGTATTACAAAATCTGCCCTTGTTGCAATCAATGAGTACATGCCCTCGTTCTTTATATCTCCTTTCAAGATGTTGTTGAAAGTGTCTGTGAAGGTATTGATTCGCCATGAGAACGGAGTAGAACAGGAAGAAACCTAGCGCGCCAAAAGATTTCCCTCCAACATTGTAGTACTTCACGTAGGCAATCGTGTTGGGTCATTTGTCGGCTCCTTTGAAAAACTTGTAGCGCAGGAAAAAAATTGATCTCTGATCAAATTTTTTTTCTGCGATGGCCAATTATAAAGGTGTGAAATTATTGGATTAACGACGTTATCGTTCAACTGCGAGCAACTTTTAAGGCGCTTTACACTATCATATTTTACGAACACAGAAAAAATGTGGAGCAACTTTTACGTGAATATGATAGTGTAATGCCGCCTTTATTCAACTATTAAATCGAGCATTATTCGTGAATCGACCATTAAAACGTTTAATTTCAACGGCAGGATCTATTTGAATGATTGCTTTTATGATTGGGTAAGGGACCGTCCCGAAGTGATTGAGGTGATCGGTTAAATTTCGGCACAGGCAACTCTCTTAAAAAGCTGCAAGTTGCTGAAATAGCTGCCTATAAATCGGCTAAGGTACAGGCACTTGCATGATAAAGCATTTGGTCGACTTCAAGGTGAAAATTAGAAGTGTCGAATGTTTCGATTAAGTGTCCAGCAAAATCTGATCTTTTGTCGATATTCTGTGATTCCCCAATAAGTAGCCAAATTCGCCAGCTATAAGCTCCTTCATATTGAAAAAACGTAGAGTCTTTGCAGCCTATTACTCCGCAAGATCAGCAGTTCCAGTTCATCAAATTCCCAGAGAAGGTTTCGAGAGAGAAGTTGGCAGACAAGCTAGATATTGTAGCTTTAATGGGAAAAGGATATGTGGTAGGCCTTTTTTATTTACATGGTGTCCCAAGAAACATGTGCACCTTTCTGAGCGGCTACTGTAAGGAGCAAAGAATCCAATTTTCCTGTTTTTCAGATTTATGAGCAGCAGAGACTTCAGTTTAGAGTCTGGCACCGAGTTTGAATAAATCTGACAATGCTGCTTATGGAGTAGGAAAGTCAAACTTTCTGGTTGCGTTAAAACCAAAGCATTTGGTGTTCTTCATCAATGCTAAAATCAAAGAAAATGAGTAAAACTGAGCCTAGCCCAGGTTTTTAGCTTTTGTACGTGAATTGAATTAGGTAGTCATTCAGTAGATCTTGTCAAACAAAACTAATGAGAAAAAAACATATCTAGGGTTGTTAAAAATTGTTATGTGCATCAAAAGTGCTGCAATGCATCCATCTCCAAAGTCATAAAATCGATTTAAGCCAACCAAGACTATTGTTTTCCAAAGACTTCCTTGTAAATATTCTTGAGCCATTTGGTCATTCATTTCTACCAGATCAGCATTCGTTCTCCTGGTAAAATGTAAAGCTAAGGCCCATTTGGTGTTAAAATTCAAGTAATCAAGTTAAGTTCCGACTTAAAATCCTCTGGTTTGAGGCAGCCAGTAATTTTGACTCTCTTGCTCCATAAATTGGCAACTACTTGTTTTCATTGATAAACACAGGTACATTTCTGTATCGATTAAACTAAATGGGAAGGTTTAGTGTATCTAAGTCCTGGCATTTTTAGTTCAAGTGATACAGAAATTTATGTTTATTTACTGACACTACTGCCACATGTCATTCTCAGGGTCTTATTACACGTGATTTTCATTGCACTTTATTTCTGATGAGTGACTGTCGCAAACGGCGTAGGCCGTGATTCGATCATGTTTCCATTGCTTAATGAGGCCCCCTAAGGGATCTAGGGCTCCGAGTCTCCAGGGTGTATTTTAATGGGCTCCTGGCTCCCAAAGACAAAATTGCTGTGCTCCAGGGCTCCATTGCATGCTCTTCTGGGCTCAAGGAGCTCTTTTTCTTAAAATTCGAGAAAATTGACATGGGAATTGTCTGGCCTCTACGGCTCCAAGCTTTCAAGATGATGGGGCTCCAGGGCTCCAGTGACCCCCCTTTGGGGGCCTCCTTAATGCATAAGAAACGGTGAGCTTTGTTACTGTTCCATTATGAGTCCCAGCTGTCAAAAAAGGGCATTTCCTAACGGCAAAAGGGACTTTTTCTGGTGACAAAAAAGGGGTTGGTACTGAAAAAGCAGGGCCGCCAATAGTACAAAAGGACAACTACAAGAATGTCAAACAAGAAAAGAACCACGTGTGAATTCCAAAATCAAAGATGGCATCTGGTCAAATTTAACATTTAGATTTTTTGATTCACTTACCCGATGTTAATGGTATTATTCGCCTGTCATAATCTCGTAGACTTTCATTGAGAAGCTTTTCTATACGCCGTATGTCTTTCTGTGCACTGTAAAAGTAATAATATGTACCAGTACTCCTGTCCTGGGTACCAGAGCTTAGGCTAGGCTCTGGTGCCCAGGGAAGAGCATTCCTTTCATGTGTTTGCGAATTGAAACTTAGGTGGTTAGACACCACAGTTGTGCTTGATCGTCGCAGATATGTAGCTATTCTTTTCTTATTCCAATACAAAAATTTGCAATGTGCTTTACTATAAAACACTACAGGTACGATACCATGGGGAGCGAAAGACAATGACTACCCCATGGACAATGTAAAGAGACATGTAATGTTAAACTAACTGCAACTAAACTGCAAATGATCAAAAACTAATGGATAATGTACTAGGATTCTGTTCCACATCAGATGTCATGTCAGGGTTTCGATGGCTTAGATGATGTTGCAAGTGCAATCAATTTATCATAAAGGGTGAAGTACCTGAAATGGACGTGGGAAAGAATTTACAAAATAAATTTTACTTTAAAGGACTTGGTGGCCACTGCTTGCAAAAGATCTCAATCAAACCGACCAGTTTCATAGATAAAACGTAAAGTCAATTCGAGTATATTTCTATTCAGGTCATTAGAGAGGTCTTGGCTACCATATAAAAAGCTGGATCAAAGTATCATTTGAAAGATCCGTGATTTGTAAGAATGTTCGTAATAATTCAACAACTCTGGCGAGAATAGCAACTGTAGCTTTTCTGAAACAGAGTTCAAATCGAACGTTATTTTGATGCACTTTGTAGATTTTTCGAATGTACACAAAAGTGATAGTAGCTCCAATGCCACTTCATCGAACCTTGCGTATAAAAAAGTATGAAAATATCGCTCGATCCAGGCTCCTTTGTAGAATAGCTTTAAATGGTCTATTCATCGATGATGCGAAGGAACTGTTTAAAGGTAGTGTGTCCATGCAAGTAGAAGGCTTCGAGGGGGTTATCTTGGAAACATGTGATCTTTTGTTGTGTTTTCATGTGACCAGTTGTTTAGGCTTAGGCCCTGCCTTTGTTTTCGAATCGCCACACACCTTGAGTCAACCACTTCTGTCCGCCTTAGTCATTGGGAATAGCTTCGTTAGCTTGACACTGCTTTCCATTCTCTGGTCATCCCTCCTGCTATAAATATTTTGAAAGCTAACTGTGTATCGTTACTGTCATTGCAATGCATCAAAGACCTTCGCTTGGTCGAAGCTTGCCTTGCCGCCATTCCGCCATTGCTCATATGTTCTTGACAATGAGGCTCTTATTTTCATGTGATCAGTTTAAAACAGCCGGCTCTTAACCAATCAAATCCTTGA
This sequence comes from Aurelia sp. 3 sensu Dawson et al. (2005), assembly GCA_964020215.1. Classification (NCBI taxonomy): domain Eukaryota; kingdom Metazoa; phylum Cnidaria; class Scyphozoa; order Semaeostomeae; family Ulmaridae; genus Aurelia; species Aurelia sp. 3 sensu Dawson et al. (2005). Next base: position 2,552,749 of record OZ026583.1, on the reverse strand, counting down.
ACAGTTACATGCATGTCAGCATCGTGTCAGCAGTTTCATGGTTCGTGCATGCAACTTGTTTATATATGGACACACTGCCTTTAACATTATAATGCAAAACAAATTGCTCTGGCTACAAGAAAGCCACTATGCTACAAGAAAATCTGGAAGTTAGTAATGGGCTATTCACCATCAAATAAAGCAAAAAAAAAAATCTCGTAGGTTCCAAATCTTTAAAAAGGTGGGTGTAAAATTAAACGAAGCAAAAAATTTCTTACAACTGTATGTCTTCAAAGAAACTTTAGCTTTGCATTACTACGACCACTTGGATATGTAGATCTTGAACCTGATTTTTTGTTAAAACTGTTATTATATGGTGATAAAGATTTTCCTGACTCAGTGAATAGGCATATCCTTGAACTTACATTAAATTTTATACATAAAACTGGTCGATTTGATTGAAGTCTTATACCAGACCCTTCCATAAGCCACCCAATTGTAGCGTTGTTTTGTAACCATTGTTTTCAACTTTAATTTTTCTTTTCGTTTTATTTTATTTAGTTTTCTTTTGTCTTTGTCTTAGATATTGTAGTAGAACCGTATAGTATTTTTGTAAGTGACTTAATTAGCAAACTGTATCGTAGTTGCTAGTTTAGTTCCATGTCTTTATGTTATGGCCATGGTGTTGACATTTATTTTTGCTCACATGGCATCGTCCTGTAGTGTTGCATAGTTATTTAAAGTATAGTAGAATGTAGCCTTGTAGTAATATTTTATATGGATATAAAAAAAAAACTTTAGCTTAATCGCTATAATTCTGCCGTTGGACATTTTAGAAATCTTCGATATTTTACAACTGGCGTCCTTTTCTTCTTTTCCGAAAATTGAAGAAACATTTTCAAAAAACTCCCAACTGTCGCGATTTCTAAACTGTTTAACGCAACATCCAATATTTCCAAGAAAACCATAGTCGATGGATGTCTACAATATTATATCAAGCAAAACTCTGTCGCTCTTTTGGTTTATGATTTAGAAATTAGATGACGTCGCATCCTAAAATCAGCAGAAATTTTCAATGCGTTTTAATTTAAAAAGATATTCAAAACTTCTGAAAAAACCAACGGTAGAATTTTGGATAGGAAAATAGTTTCTTTTACAGTAAAAGCGTAAGTAGTGTACCATGTAATTTCCAAGATTATTTGAAAATTGATTTTCGTGATTGGACTACTATTCGAATATTGCTTTATTATTTGCCTGCGTCCAACAGAGGATTGCGCTAAAGATGGCGGCGAGGAATTTTTTACCGAGATGCATTGCGTTCGAATTACGTATCTTTAACGATTCTATAGGAATTCGATTAAAGAACGCAGTGCATCTCGGTAAAAAAGTCTTCACCGCCATCTTTAGCGCAATCGTCTATTCGAACGTTGCTTCCGTTGGGCGGAGGGTACGAACGATTTCAATGGGAGTTCCTTTCCTCGGAACATGGGTGTCGGGAAAAGTGGAAGTACCTATTAGATTAATTATAGTTGTAAAGAATAAGAACTGTCAGTCCTACCTTTGTGTGTTCCCTGTTTTTCCATCCTCTCCTTTATCCCGTCGATTTAGCATTTTCAATAAGCTCTCATTTCACTTTCCTCGTCATCTTCAACATGGCCTTGTGCTGTTCAAAACAAATCTAGGCCATGTTGAAGATGACGAGGAAAGTGAAATGAGAGCTTATTGAAAATGCTAAATCGACGGGATAAAGGAGAGGATGGAAAAACAGGGAACACACAAAGGTAGGCCTGAAAGTTCTTATTCTTTACAACTACAATTAATCTAATAGGTACTTCCACTTTTCCCGACACCCATGCCGGGAAACTACAATGAATGAGAATGTTCAATGTTCAATGATTTCTTTATGCAGAGAAAACAAAATCCAATGAAGACTCGATTCTATTTTGAATATTGCCAACATGAGTGGTACGCTTCTACCACATTCACTGCAAACCATTCAGTTTTATGAAGTATTTCATACAATTTTACACCCATCCCTTTTCGCCAACTAAAACATTTGGAACCTATGCTAAACCTCGTTAGGCTTTCAGTAATATGGAAACATAACATGCACCTGTTGTTTATCTAGGATATGTATTAAAAATTCATCATCTTATCTTAATGAAGAATATTGACTTTATAATTAACAAAGTCACCTGAAAGTCCTTGTGCATTAGCAACATTTGTACTATCATTCTGCACAGGTCTCTTATCGTTATTTTCAATTGACAAAAATAAGAGCATGCTCGATATTTCAGGGAACGCGAAGCAGGGTAGGCTGGGTGGGCTATAGCCCACCCACTTTTTGGTAACAAATGGCCTTATTATTGTTGGAAAAGTTTTGAAAATAATTAGCACTTAGTCGGCTGAACGAGAAGCTGAAATTGGAACCGTTAAAAGCGAAATCAGAATGCTATATATTGAAGCTCTTGATTTCGTACTACACTTTATAAATCTACGATTCAATCAGCCAAATTTTGAAGCATACGAACAGCTCGAATTGCTCCTCTTCGAGGCATTGAAAATCAACTCACTATGATGGTGATAGTTTCTTCATGTTATTATGAAAGGGGCGTTTTCCAGCAATCCAATGGGCTTGATCCTAAAAAATTTTTCCGGGGGCTTAGCCCCCGGACCCTCAAATTACTTTCGCTTAGGGCTCACTTCCTAGCCCACCGACGTTTTGGATCGCTCCACGGTCCTTGTATTTAACCAAAAACAATATCTCAGCGAACTGCTGCCAAAAGCTTTCAAGACTTTCACTGTACACCTACTTTTTACAAAAAATTCTTCCAGATTACAAAAACACGCAGAATTTTCAGTACCATCATGATCAACGATGTTTATTGCGTAATGTAAGACAATAAAAATGTTCGCGTCAAATCCATTTTAAACGTTCGTTAAAACATTTTTCACGCAGCGAGTCATCAATGACCGGAACAACTTATCAAGGGAAGTCATCAACTGTTCGACAGTGCAACGATTTGAATGAGCGTCTGATCGACTGAAACAAGTAGAAAGATACTCGCTCACTCAGACTATGTAATAGTACGTAACAGGGTTTTATAGGTCTCACAACGTTCCCTTCCCTTATCTACCTATATCATTGTTATAGTGTTATTAAGATAGGAAAGATTGCCCCTGCACACTCCTGACGAAGCACCTGAAATTCCTTTCAAACAAAGTAAAGTACAAAGGTAAAAGCAGTTTTATAGTCTTATATCTAGCCAAAGGCTACTCAACCTACTTTACACTTTACCCCCTGGTCACTTTGCCTAACAGCATATAGCAGGGTGCAGCCACACACAGCGCTCATAACTACGGATCAGGTACCCATTTATATTCCAGGGTGGAGAGAGAGAGGCACAGTTTGTGTTAACACCTTGCCCAAGGATGTTTTCCTCAAATGTGGCCAGTGCTGGTTTCGAACCCACGACTCTTGGATCGTATGCCCGACACCTTACCATTATGCCACCGAGGCCACAAACAAGAAATCAAAACGAAAGATGCAAAAACCAATCGCGTAATGTTTTTTTTTTCGAGATTTAATTCCTGTGCTGTTAAATAGAATGAAAAATTAAACATTGGAGAGACAGAACAATGCTTACCTTGCTTCATGGAAACAGAAAGCAACGATGATTAAGACCAACACTGAGATCTTCATCTCGACGAAATACCGTCTTGCGCTGCGCTCACTTCGAAATCGTTGTTAATCATTCACATGACAGCTGCGTTTAAATGTCCTTCATTATCAACTCGATAATTAAATAATGTATGAATTTAAATTTGTTTGAAACATGCATTATTCTTTGTAGTTGAGATGTAAACAGAAACGGGTTCTTGTATTTATACTTTATTAGTGTTTGACAGATAACGACACTAGATATGGGCAAGTTGCGAAGATCATCACAAGGATCGCGCTAATTCTCTCGCCTTTCACAACTACGAGACCCACCCTGCATTTGCCTTGTACGAAACCGTGCAAATCGTGACAAGAATCGCGCGCTGTCTCGCCTTTCACAACTACAAGACCCAGCCTGCATTTGCCTTTTAATAAGCTGTGCAAGTCATAACAAGGATCTCGCTAACTGACTCGCCTTTCACAACTACAAGACCCAGCCTGCATTTGCCTTTTACTAAGCTGTGCAGGTCATAACAAGGATCTCGCTACTTGACTCGCCTTTCACAACTACAAGACCCAGCCTGCATTTGCCTTATACTAAGCTGTGCAGGTCATAACAAGGATCTCGCTAATTGACTCGCCTTTCACAACTACATGACCCACCCTGCATTTGCCTTTTACTAAGCTGTGCAAGTCATAACAAGGATCTCGCTAACTGACTCGCCTTTCACAACTACAAGACCCAGCCTGCATTTGCCTTTTACTAAGCTGTGCAGGTCATAACAAGGATCTCGCTACTTGACTCGCCTTTCACAACTACAAGACCCAGCCTGCATTTGCCTTATACTAAGCTGTGCAGGTCATAACAAGGATCTCGCTAATTGACTCGCCTTTCACAACTACAAGACCCATCCTGCATTTGCCTTTTACTAAGCTGTGCAAGTCATAACAAGGATCTCGCTAACTGACTCGCCTTTCACAGCTACAAGACTTAGCCTGCATTTGCCTTATACTAAGCTGTGCAGGTCATAACAAGGATCTCGCTAATTGACTCGCCTTTCACAACTACAAGACCCAGCCTGCATTTGCCTTATACTAAGCTGTGCAGGTCATAACAAGGATCTCGCTAATTGACTCGCCTTTCACAACTACAAGACCCATCCTGCATTTGCCTTTTACTAAGCTGTGCAAGTCATAACAAGGATCTCGCTAACTGACTCGCCTTTCACAACTACATGACCCACCCTGTATTTGCCTTATACTAAGCTGTGCAAGTCATAACAAGGATCTCGCTAATTGACTCGCCTTTCACAACTACATGACCCACCCTGCATTTGCCTTATACTAAGCTGCGCAAGTCATAACAAGGATCTCGCTAATTGACTCGCCTTTCACAACTACAAGACCCATCCTGCATTTGCCTTTTAATAAGCTGTGCAAATTATTACAAGGATCTCGCACAGTCCATCCTTAAAAGGCCTAAGTTAGCTGTAATTCAGCTATTCTTTGTCTTTCTGTAGCTTCCCTTTGATAAATTTATGATGATTGTGATGATGTCACATTTCACAACTATAAGGCCCATCCAACTCTGACAGGATGTTCAAACGGCTTGAGATATGAGCGTCTAAATCACTGCTCTGAAAAATTAGGGAAATCTTTTTTTTGGCTAAACTCACTGCTCACAGAAAGTATCTCCACGTACTTGCGTGATCAGAGCTCTGTAACGCTGCCAGACTACTTTCAATAAATTCTTGTTCACTTAGTATTTTCATCAGTTGACAGTTGAATACTTGAGGCATATACTTACTTCTTACTGCCCTGTTGTTGAAGAGGACTCAGTAAGTTGCGATAAAGTGATAGGTCATAGATTTAAAGACCCTCTGCTAATCGTTAGGCTTTGCGATCATCCTTTGTTATGGGCAAACAAACAACTAGAGGCAACACGTGCGTGGTATGGGAGGCATGTCCGTTGCTTTGGCCTCTTTTGAAATTGGAGAAAGACAAATATCAAAATTCGGACTCTACACCATTGTCTATGATTAAGATCCATTGTCAAACATAATCCTTTGTTCGCCGAATGAAAAGCAAGGCAAAGAGAATTTAGGCCAGAAACGACTTTCAGATCATACGAAAGTCTAGTTTGGCGCCACAAAGAATCATGGTTAGCAGAGACTCTTTAAGGTCCTTGCTTGAAGTTAGGATTGAATTTTTCTATTCCGTCTTGGAGCTCCTTGCAGATTTACGACTGTGTATCCAATTCTGTACATACAGTGCACGTATTTCTAGGACTTATCAGTATCTTACGATTAGCAGAGCGGAGAGAACGCTGGCTGCATTTTGTGGCTGGAATCCGTCGATGGTCAGAGCGCTCAATGTATCTTTAATTTATAGGTTTTGATTTAATGAGTTCTGATGAAGCGAAAGCAAAGCGTTATAGCAAATTCGATATTTTGATTAGGGGCGGATTCAGCCCGAAGTTCAAGTAGGGGCAGCCAGCAGAGAGGCCGCCACAGTATAATAGAAGTAATAGGAAAGTGGGCTAAAGATGCACGAAATGTTTGGACTCCTGATTGCAAAGATTGATTGGTTTTTTTATCTAATAACGTCTTGATTTGTACATTTGTCCAACATTCTGATTGAAAAAGTGAAAAAGAACGTCTTGGGGTCAAAACCAGGGGCGCAGCTCTCGCCAAAAACGGGGCGCCAAGCTAAGTTTTCATCGTCAAATGTAGGTCAACGCAAAATGCAAACCCTCAGGATACGATCTAGTTTAATAAGTGTCGTCATCACTCTCCACACATTGCACAAATTTTCACCTGACTTCGTAATGGCGGAGAGCCTACCCATTGAAGCCGCGAGGGGTTTTCGGTCCGCAACAAAACGCAAGAAATTAACTTCAATGACTTTTTGCCTTTGGTGTGCAGGACCTGACTTTCTTGACCTAAAATGAATTGTTTCCTGTGTGTCGTATAGACGTTTCTTCATATTGAAAATTTGCCGAAGTTCTCTTTCAAAAGTCTCGTAGTTAGGCCAGTAAGTTTGGCCAACCGTTTGGGTGGACAAATGCGTCTTGTTCTATCATTTCCATATGCAGACAGGTATGAATTTCAATTTTGGGAATAAAAGAAGCAATTTGCAGCCCCTGGTTTGGTCGATATCCGTCCATTTTGAGAAAACAATATGAATATTCTTTTGTTTCGAATTCATACCGACACTGTTGAGCTGGAATAAAGGCAAAAGGTGGCAACGCTAAGTGCTACTTTCCTCTGTAAGGCCAGGTTCACACTCGGTCTTTTGAGTCGTTAGGGTCATCCTGAAAGGCCCAAAAGATGAAGGACTCAGGCTCCAAGTCTTTGTTTCGGAGTGATGACAACATTTAAAAAAATAGATCGCATCCTGAGGGGTTGTATTTCGTGTTGACCAAACCAAACCAACATAAAGTTGCAGATGGAGGAAAATAAACCCTGTTGCTTTCTTTGTTGTATTCGTTAGAATTTAGTAACGTGCGAAACTATAACCCAATACATCATTTAAGCATTCTCATAATGCGAAAAGATTTAAATCTTTTTATATTTTCATGTTACTTTTATACTTTTTTCTTTGTGCTTTTGTACTTTTTCATTCTTTTTTGTTTTACAACTACGACACATCCAGTTGTCAGAGAGTACTCTAAAGTTAAAGTTCTAACATAATCATGCTTGACAAAGCAAATCGAACAAAAATAAATGCATACGTCACAGATTAGTTGCAGTCCATTTTCGTGTAATCAGTTCTTTCAACTTCGCAGGGATGTTGGCATGCTTGCATAATTTAGACATTCTCCATGCCACTCACACGTATGCGAGGACGCTTTGCAGCTGGAAAGAAATCATCAGCCTCTTGTTGACAACGAGATGTTGTCTTTTCAGCAAGGGACTTTGGAGTTTTAGGGCTTTTGCTGTTTACGGAAGTGCTATTCTTTATATCTTTCAGAGCTTCTCTTTCACAATGCATGGAAAATTCACTTTCAAATGGGCTTTCAATAATGGGAGACAAGGTTGGGCATTTGGATACATTCGGCTTTCTTCTTGACTTTGGGTGCTTGCGAATCAAGGCAACGTTCTTCACAAGCTCTCTACACTGAAGGACATCAACTGTCGTCGTCTGAAAAATACAGTAAGGACCATTCGAAATGCACGACTGTCACCAACGCTGAGTCAGTTGAAAATAACTATACACGTTTGATAAATATCAAAAAGGAAATAACATTACTCAATGAGTGCGGCGTTTTGGTCACCGACAACAAACTGAAGGAACATAGGCCCTCTTCAACCTCTTGGAGATTGATGCCTGCCTTGCGACCGCTGGCTCTTGCAGTCAGTTTGTTTACATTAAATGATCGATTCCCGTTTCCCCGTGCGTCGGTGCGGTCCAAGAATCATTTAGCCACGCAATCGCCCATGAAAGCGTCGGTGAAGACAACTCTAATCAGACAAATCAACATTCCACAAAACAAGACACTGTAAAAAGGCTTTGTTACAACTGCGTTTGACGTTCCATGCTTACTTTGTCACACTAGATTGCTTACAAACGAGACTGTTTCGTCTCCGCTGTAAAAATCTATCTGGTAGAAAGGCTCCTGTTGAAGACAGAGCCAAGGATAGAATATTAATCTCCACATCTTGACAGGTATCACAAGCTTAATTTAAACTTGTGTAACTTTGGTGGCGTCACCGCAATAATAGCATAAAAACATTGACAAAATTGGAGTAAAAGTGCATTCAACGTTTTGAAGTTGGGGTTGATTATCCGCGTTTGCACAGCAAGGCTACATCCACAGCTTATAAAAAAGGAAAATTCAATTCAATAAATTTTCCACCGAAAAATAGTCAGATTAGGTAGCAAGTCTCAATCAAACTACGGACAGCATGAAATACAATGTATGCTTACCTTTGTGAGGTGTAGCACAGGTGCTAGGACAGTGAACCAATCAGGTATGTACTTAGCAACAATGACACTGATGACTGAAACAGCCAATGTTGAATTCTGCAAGAAAGATAAACATGTAGTTGTAGTAGTAGCAGTAGTAGTTGCAGTAGTTTTAGTTGTTGTAGTGGTTAGTAGTTGTTAGTAGTTGTTCGTACTAGTAGTTTAGTAGTTTGTCGTTAGTAACTAGTCGTTATCAGTTAGTTCTTTGTAGTCAGTAGTTTAGTAGCTAGTAATTAGTAGTTAGTCATTTGTAGTTAGTCCTAAGTAGTTAGTTAGTAGTTAGTCGTTAGTAGCTTAGTAGTTTAGTAGTTCAGTAGTTAGTCGTTGGTAATTAATCGTTAGTAGTTAGTCATTAGTAGTTTAGTAGTTAGTTAGTAGTTAGTTAGTAGTTAGTAGTCGTAGTAGTAGTAGTAACTTGTTTTGAGTGGGCTTGTTTGGATTTCTAGGTTCCTAAAGCTAATTTAGGCCCACTATGCATGACGCGGTGAGGCATGGGACCCCTATTTAACGCCCCTTCCGATAGACAGTAAGGTGAGTTGTGACGTCAGGCCTCCGTGGTTGCCCATCCGGACGGAGCTTGATTGCACTTGACCAAGCTTAACTTCATTCACCCGATAAAGACTGTATAAGCCATATTTCTGACGTTTCATATGGGTGAGTCAAGAAATGCCTCATTTCATTAATTTTAAATTCTTTAAACACGGTTGCCCCATCAGCCAAGAGTGGCTGCTTTTCAGGGGGCCGTGGAAAAACCTACTTACAATAAAAAAGGAATATTTACAATGTTAAATTAGAATAAATGAAAAATTAAAAGCTATTTACATTTGAGTCTACAGTTAAAAGTAGACAGAGAGGGGGCTAGCTTGACCTCATGCTCTAACTCATTACAAACCTTTGATCCACGGAACGAAAATGCTTCTTGGCCATTGCTTGTTTTCATTCGTGGAGCAAGTAGGTCAGTCTCACGATTTCTCAAATTTACAGTCTCCCGTGCCGAGTTTCTCGTGAATAGAGTACAGATAAAAGTGGGCGCGAGACTACCTATTGATTTGAAAACAATGGTAGCCGTCTGTTGTTTCATCATGTCGTGGACTGTCGGCCATTTGAGCGCTTACTATCAAGCTTGCTGCTGGTGCATCATAGCAACTGTTGGTAATCATTCTCGCAGCACGATTTTGTAACTTTTGTAGTGCTAACAGGCGAGAGTCTCCAGAGCTACCTCACACAGAACAACAGTGGCGAAAATGGGGCTCAAAGATACCTCTATACATCTGACTAAGGGTATGCTTTGGAAGCAATTTCTTAGCATATTTTAGGAAACCCAAAGAGCGAGATAATTTTGAACGTAAAGCCTTAGTATGCCCATCCCATACAAGATGCTTATCAAGTTGTACTCCCAAATATTTTGCATTATCTACAACATCAATATGTGAGCCGCCAATGACGACCTGCCTGAAGAATCATAATTCAAAGAGCATCCACAGATTGAAAAAAATTCAAAGTTGACAGCCTAACCGAAGCTTAAACTTAAGTTTTGTGTGAAGCACTGTATCTGTCTTCAAACACCTGACAGTATATCTATTGACTTATAAATATTGTTACCATTTGAATGTTGGAAGGATTGGAAAATGAATATAGCCTTATAGTATAGACTCATATTATAACCCTTACAGTATAGACTTATATTATAGTATAGACTTAGAACCCTTTCTTCAGTAACCAGGGAAGAACTTTAAACACAAAGGAAATATCACAGATCAAAATAGCTATCAGCCAACCTACCTTGTACCTTGAAAACTTGCTAGCACATAAGCAAAGTTGGAGTAGGTTGCAAAGATCCTGAAATGTAGCATCTGTTTGCAGTTCATTCACCTTCATTATCTCATCATGCTCTGAACCAAACAACAAGGCAATCTGTGGATAAGATAAACACATTAAAGACAACGTGTCCATGTAAGTACAGCCACGTCTACAGTACACTCTGTCAAAATAAGCTGACACGATGCCAACAAAGAGCCTCAAACGGTCCACTGTGATTAGTAGAACCACTGCAAAGTAGAATTTGGCTGCCTACTGTGAAACTTCAAGACAGCTCAATGCTCATTTTAGTGAACACCTCTGCAACATAGAAAAGAAAGTTCACTTCCAAGATGCTTGCAGCGACGACCCTGACTCTATTGCTTCTCTGTATTTCAAGTCTACCGGCCATGACATCAATAATATGAAAATTATAATTGGACTTTCCTTTGCATCCATGGGCTCTATCAAGGGAAAAACTGCAGAAAAACATATCATACCTGGAACACTTATCTCCACAGGACTTAAGCATTTTTCACATCTTTTGTAAAGATGTAAACCACCGTAAAAGCTTTATTAAGCCCCCGGGTGGCTTATTCAATTTTGGACCTTCCAGAGCCAGGCTTAATAGAAAGGGGGGCTTATTTACAAAATCAAGTGACAAGGATATATTTGGTAGCTTTTCAGTTCTTTTATCCCATATTTTGCAGAATCAACATACAATATTATGGCTCAATACATAAATTTGACACAGATTTGATCCCAAACCATATTAAAATTAACATGCAAGGCTGTGTAGCTAAATAAATGGAAAACATTTGGTAAATTCTAGAATTTTGAATCAGTGGGGGGCTTAATAGAGAGGGGGGCTTAGCTCAAATTTTGATTCAGAGGGGAGGGGCTTATTAGAGAGGGGGCTTAATAGAGCTTTTACAAGAGGTCTTCCTGTTCTAGTATTCTATTTTCATTCTATCATTTCATTCATTTATTTCTTTATTCATTATATAGATATATGTATCTTATCTATCTATTTATTCATTTGTATCATTGGTATTTTATGCTTTATTTCAATTTCTTCTATTTCATTCTTTAATTAACATATCAACTTGTCTTATATGCGTATCACGGTGCATTCCATTTAGCACTTGACGCCAAATTTGTTAGTGTTCTCTTACCACCTTTTTCATATCATTTGAATTTTCTATCCTAATCTGCCATCCTACTATTTTTCCTTTACCTTACTGCACACCTGATGAAGAGGTAAGCCTGAAAATGTTTTAACTATCTTAGCCTTCATACAAAGTCAAGCTTATAAATTAATTCATGCCATTGTTGTTACAAAATTGACATACACCATGGAAAACAACTTTGTTTTCTATTTGCTGTGGTTCAGCTCCGGAAGCACTACCGCAATCAATCAATCATAATCAATCAATCATTTGTTTACACAGGTTAAAAAGTGGCAGCCTCAAGATGGCTGATGTGGACCTGCAAAATTAAAAGTATACACATAACTAAAATCGTAAAATTAGGAATAAGTTAACAATGTTCATATGTTTGCTTTGATTTAAATTACGACTATCCTAATATTCACAAAGTGACATCTTGGTTAAAATGGTTAATAATTTATTTATAATTTTTCACATCCTTGTTTCTTGTGACTGTTGCTCCTTTATAAATGGAAGTCGTTGTTTTCAATTCAGTCATAGATTTATTCCGTAGTTCATATTTGAAATTTTGAATGTTCTTTGCATCCTTCACAGTAAGCAATCAGTCTGCTTTTATATACACCTGGCTATCTCACTTGCTTTAAACAGGCAAAATTTATAATGAACATTGCCACTAATATTAAATTCTATAACCTATTCCTTTGAAGAGAATGGCTTCAAAAACTTCAGCTATTTTGCTATATTTCCACAAGGAATTTACCAAAATCTTTAATATTTTTGGGATTAGAGTGTTTTCTTCTTTGTTAACAACGAATTTTGAAAGCCTCTAGACCATTGCAATTTCTTAAACTCTTTGAGAAATCAAGGAACGACTTTCATAGAAAACTTAGATTACGAATGTCTAAGTAAAGTCTGTCATTCTTCTGGTTTACAATTTACAGACTTGATGACATCACGTGCTTGAATGCGTTGAAACATGAAATATATACCCTGCATATAATTTCAAAAATATTCAAGATTTCTAAAAAGTCCAATGGTAAAACCATTTGACCAAATAGTTTGTTACAGTTCCTTTCAAGCCAACCAGTTCACAAAAGTAGGTCACAGAATTTTACACCCATCTTTTACACCAATTTAAAGGACTGGAACCCATGCTCCAAGCTTATGGCATCAAATCATTGCTCAATAACAAACTGAGAAACAAATTGACACCCCTATGTAGACTGGTTGGCATGATTAGAATGACGAATATGTTGTTAAAATGTACAGAAAGGGTACTTACTACATCAAGAAAATCATATGCTGTTGGAGTTTTGAGATCTGAGTCTAGCTTAGATTTGATGATGTTCTCCATCCTTGTTGCATCTTTGCTTCCAAAGCTGCAGTTTCCTCTGTCAATCAAAGTTTTCATGCTTGGCACATCCTGAGAAATGAAAACAGCAAACTATTATGCTCATTACTGCAAGGCATTAAGGAAAAATTAGTAAATGGTACAAATAAAATGGCAGAGAGAGGCAACTTCTCGTGAATAACTGAACATTTGATCAATTCCCTAACTGATTCACCTGGCAACTATGTATTTTGAGAAAGAATTCAACTTTTAAATGCCCAAGAGTTGTAGCTGTTGTAATACCATGGGCCACATGGTATTGTTGTATACATTACAGTATTTCTCTATTGCAATTATTTTATGAGCATATGTACTGTGTACCAGGTGAGTAAAAAAATATGCCCGCTGTTTGAAAGGCAACTGCTCCCTCAGTATGTAAGCAATGATATTTTGCAATATCTGATTGAATAGCTAAGAAGTTCAATTATTTTTAGAATTTTTCCTGGCTAAAATCGGTCAATCCGTTCAGATTCTGTAAGCGATTTTCTGAAACGATTCCCTTTGCGAAACCTTTAAAATATGCTAAAGTTACAAGCAAGTTTCCCAAATGTGTTTACCGCACAGCGATGACTTTCAGCATGCTTTAGCATGTGCTTTCCTATTGGTGGGCTGAAAATACTTCCCCCTAATGTGAATAACTTATTCAGGGGGATTTCATTCTCCAAAGAGGACGAAAAACATGAACACATCCTTAGAGTCATTATTGCTTGGAAGGAGAACAAAGGGAAATTTTGCTTGCTGTTTTTGCTCATTTTTGCAGGCTTTCGAAAGGAGCTTTCTGCAGAAAATCTCCTATTTCACTGGGAAGGAATGTCCAATTTAAGCCGGGTAAATTACTGAACCTAATTTGACATATCGGGGATAAAACAAGACAGTTTTCAATATCATTGCTTCTCTATTCAGGGAGCAGGATTTTTACAAACACCAGGCGTTTTTATTAAATTAACTCACCTGGTATATAAAAATACCATGCTAAAATGACCAGACACCTTCCTGTTAATACCATAACTCTTATGAAATTTCAAAAGACAGATTTCAAATTTCCACTCTTTCACATAAACCCCTTAAAGATTCTCAATATAAGATTTGAGGACTTCTAAAGAGGTCTTAATAAAAATACTTGAGACTTAAATGCAATGATATAAACAAGCCCTAAACAAGGTGTCCTGTACTGAAACATATGCAATCTTTTATATACTGTATACCACAAAACACAGTTTCATGTTAAAAAACACCTTCCTATAGGACCGTACAGTCTTTGCTCCACTGACATACTGTACAACTCTCATAGCTTACAGAATTTTGCGCAGAGTTTGTGACTATTTACACTATCCAAAGATAAGGAAAATGACGATATGTTAACTCAGCACTTTTGCTGCTTGCCTCAAAATTAATTACTTGACCACTTTCAGGCCATACAGAGTGAGTCAATGAAAAGGCCGGGAGTTTGAAACATGCTGCTCTCTGAATATCACAAGTGAGTCAATGAAAAGGCTCAGGGTTAAAAAACAGACTGCTCCCTGAATATCTATCACCGCAATGACGACACAAGCTTCATATATTTTGTCTTTTTGGGAGAATTGAATTTCCCTGAATTAAATTCAAACATGAACGAAGACTGCCTCAAGAGGACCGCAAATGCTAAAGCATGCTCAAGTTACTGCTGCAAGGAAAACTTATTTGTGGTTTTAGCATGTTTTTTGTTAGGTTTTTGGAGGTAACTCTCTTCAGAAAATCCCTCATAAAATCTGAATGGGGAAATTCTAAAATTGAACATGTTAGCTTTTAATCAGATATCATAAAGTGCTAACATAGCCTTTCAAAAACCAGGCCTTTCTTAACTTGCCTAGCATAGCTGTTGTTAGACAATATCTACTGTGCGTATTTCATTGAATTGTAACGAATTGGCAGGCCCGCGGGCCTAAGCCTTGGTAGAAAGCACTACTCTTGTTTGCGTGACTTGTCTCTATCTCAGTTCGACGACAACTAACTACAATTCTTTTTTGAACAACATAAAAGGCTGTTTACTCAACTTATGCTAATTGCTCGTTGACAACAACTAATTAGTCCTGTTCAATGTTCTTTACGTCAACACATTCCAATACTATTAGACCTACACGCTACAAATTGTTAAGTACCTCATCATCTTCCATCAAAAGTGTCAAAGCCAGATGGTATGAAGCAAGGGCTACACATTTCATGTATTTCCATTGTACCTTTGAACAAAATTTACATTAATTTTAGCCATTAACGAAATACACTATCATCTTCATAAAGTATCTAACAGTAGCACAGGCTTCAGTACACAGTTTATGAACCATGCACCCTAAGGGTATACAGTACAACTTCTTTAATGGATCTACTGTACAACGTTCAAAAGTTTTTCATAAATTTCACACCAGGTCAAATATTGTCATCAAAACTGATACAGTATATTGCACTGATTTCAACCAATGAATGATGATGAAATTCGCAAAATAAAACTTATCAAAATACTGCATAATAAAAAGTGTATATATGTATTTGCTAAAATCTACGATCAGGAACCAATCCATTTCTGTAACTTATCACCAAATTTTTGAGGACAATTACAGTCTGTATATGTTTCATGGCAAGTGTCACAACAAACAGATTCATTTTGGACCCTCAGGATGAAATAATGAAAAGTTGAGCAATTGCATAGCAAATTATTCAATGAATCCAAGTAATATAAATATTGACAAACCCATGTTATGACAATCCAGCAAATAATGATTTAGACGTTATATGAATTTATTGAGACATGATCAAAAGCAACTAGGAAGCGATTATTAAAATTTTTTGGCACTCAAACTTGTGCCATCATCAGGTAATGAATCAAAATGCATCCCGTACGAAAATACCGGGCCTTGCAGAGCCAAAACCAGGCCATAATCGGGCCTTATTGCTCATTCTTAGCCATAATTCACCATTGCAAGAACGTTGCAATTTTTTTGCAAGGGTCTTGCAAAAACGTTATGTTGGTGCAAGGCTTGATTTTGGCCCTTATCAGGCCTTGCATTAGAGTCACAGCGGCGATATTCTTTGGCTATCAATGTTAGGCTAATGCAACGCTCATGTTAGGTTTGTCGTCGACATCTTTTAGCAAAACCGTTGTTTTGTTCGTACTCAAATATCGTTCATGCCATGCTCTTGTTGGGGCTTTATTAAGGCTATCCTCCTATGGGAATACTTAGATAAAAGTGTTTATTGTGCAAATACAACGGATTTGAGTTTGAAAAAAGGACGAAGCACCGCGTGTAAGACAACACGAGTCCAGCTAAGTGTAAGTTTCATCGAAGAGTTTTTCAAAGGTTCGCTACAAGAAACTTAAACGCACCAAGATAAATAATGGTTGATGTATCTGTTAGGTGAGTATAAATTTCGTTTCAACATCTAATCGCAAGTTTTGTAATTTTCTTCTCTCTGCAATAGTTAGGATGGAAACAATTATCAGCGCATCCAAAATTGCGACAACCATCTCACTATCGCGATCGGTTAGAGATCATTTGGGACACCTAAATACAATGCTCTACTTACTTGCGAATTGTGGTTGTAAAGAAATGACAAGATATATTTTCCTTTAAATGTAGACAGGCTCCTTCTATCTCCTGCAACAAACTGTTTGTTTGTCGTAGGGGTTAATATGCACAGCATTTGTAGTTTGTGAACGATTCGTCATCCACACGTTTCCGCGTCGTTCTTTATAAGCATCATCCGAGATGGAAATAGAAATCGAAATAAGGGTAATGCTGTTGACAACAAGGTTTCTAAGGCCACGCCAGCGCACAAGCTCGACATCATGGGAAACTTAGGAATCTTTAAATTGTTTCCGAACTCAACTTGAAAGGGTTTGTTATATTTTTTACTTTGAAAACTTTGTCCATGTTATCAAATTTGGTCTACGAAAAGTGCAATACGTAAAGATTAGAAAAATCTTTTCGAAGTTTTCAAGTTTTCCGAGCTTTCGTATGGGACAGATTCTCAAACTGGAAATGATCAAACTGTTTCCAGGCTGCTGCAAGCTTGCTTTTGCCTTTATTTTGGCCTTGTATGCACCTAAAATAAGCCAGGCCCCAATTGGCCCATACAAGGGCCTTGCAAATGCCAGGCTTCATGTATGGCCCGTTTTAGGTCCATGTTAGTGTGCTGCAAGGCTGCCTTTTCAATTCAAATGTTTGGCTCATGCCAGTGTGAAATATGGCTATGGTTGCAAGGCCCTGTTTAGGCTGATGCAAGGCCCCATATTTTCGTAAGGGATGTGCTGTTTATAAAGCACTCACTGGTTACAAATTCAGTTTATCTAGTCAGTCAAGATACAGTAACATTGAAAACAAGTACAAGCTGAATACATCAGGGATCAGAATGCACTGAGGGGTATTGATAAGTTTTATGCCTTTAGGGAAAGTCTATCACCCAAAATCAATAAACCCTCAGATTACTGCTTTGGGATTGAAAAAAATTTCCAAAACTGGAAAAACCATAAATGCGAATTCTATTCAATGTCAAATTCTTTATTGCAATTATATAGTATGTTTCTACTGTCAATAATTGAGCTATGGTTTCCCAACAGTTTTGCAAGAAAAAACCTAGTGGAACTTCTGTAAAACAGAAACCTGACAGACCAATGTTATTGGCGATTACAGAGTGGTGTCCTTTGATAAAGGTGTCATCTTTTTCATACTGAAATAGGGTCTGAAATAATTTGTCCATTGTTCAGAGGTGTCTGTTGTTGCTATCATAAGTGAGGTTCCAGTAAGTGTAGACAAGTGGTGAGAAAAATTTTTTACTCTTTCAATCTGATATACAGTACTGTAGGTATGCCTCTATGGTCTGTACTTACCTTGACTGAACCAAGAAATCTATCCAAGATTTCAACAGCTAATGCCAAAATTTCAACATCATTTTCTAGCTTCTTGTTTATCCACCATAGCCAGGATACTACTTGACAGCGTTCCTTCCAACCAGAACATGTATTCTTCAAGGAAACAAATATTACATTATCATCAAAATGCAAATGCATTGTTTTCTTGTTGTTACAGAACAAATATTCTGGTTGTCATGTACATACAATGCAGGCTTGAGTACACTACACTATTAAAACATTCATAAGGGAGGTGCTTCCAGTGGCAGGAAGGAAATCTGCATTTATTGCCAGGCCTTGGCAAGAATTCTGAGGCAACCTTCTCAGTAGCCTGTGTGCAGTCTTTCTTTTGTAAAATTGCAAGAAGGTAAAGTTGAAAGACTGCGCAGGGTTGCCAGATTTGAATTCTAAACATAAGCCAAAATGTGCTAAAAAACAAGCCAGATGGCTGGAAAATAAGCCAAAACGGAAAAGTTAGCGCATGACGTCATTGTTTCCTTCACTGCGCATGCTCCATAGTTTCTACTGTTCATTACATCCAGAAATGCATTACATCTACTGTGCATAACATTACATCATTGGGCTTCTTTGCCACGCATGCCCAAACAAGCCAATTTTTCGAGTCTCCCTGTGTCGTTGAACTAAATATGGCATCCAGGAATGGCCTAATTTGTTAAAATGGTACATTATTTCTACCATAAACACCTGGACAATGAAACTTTTGAAAAGAAAATACGATTTTCAAAAAAGCCAAAAATAAGCCAAATTTAAGAAAAAAGCCAAACTCGAATTTTCCAAGCCATAAAGAGTTGAAAAAAGCCAAAATCGTGAAATTTGGCTTAAAAAAAGCCAACATGGCAACCCTGAGACTGCGCATGACCAAGAGATTTATCATATGGATGACTCAGCAAAAAGGAATCAATGAATGTAACCTCTATTCAACTCCAAACAAAAACGAAACAAATACACTTCTGTATGTACGCTGATTGTGTTGTGGTTCGGAAAATTCCTAACCAGGCTCTAATAGGCTCATATTACAAATGGATTAATTCATCAAAGTACGAAAAATTGTTTACTAACGTGCAGTCTTTCTATTTTTTTCGTTCTTTCAATTTGCACAAAAGAAAGACTGCATGCAGGCTACCTCCTCAGAAAGAATCAGCTTTGGTAAAAAAAAATTTGCTATTCTTGGCAGAGAACAATGCTATTGTGCACTTTGCACTACAGTGTGATTCTAGCCACCTGAAGTCAAAATTTCAAATTACATGTCACATGACATTAACAATAACCCAACACCAAATCCTGATGCACAACATTTAAATTGTTTATTTGTGGACATTTTAGAGATGTTCACAACTACATCTCTTATTTGACAGAAACTTGTGATTCTTAACAAACAACAACACAATCAGATGAAAGGCTCATTGTTAAAGCAGCTTTTGAATGATTTACATGTTTCATGCACAACGATTGCAAACCATGGTTTCCTTTTTCAGTCAATAAATTTACAAACTATTTTCAAACATGGTTGGGCATGTCTACAAAAACATGTCTGAACCATGGTTATTCATGTTTTGTGTTGAATTCAGCAAAAAAGCTGGTTTTTCCTTCTGGTATCAAAGGTTAACGTGTTGAAACCTTAATGGATGATGTAAATGCCTTATTGCTGCAAAGAACCACAATGGACCTTTTAGCTATTCTGAAAAAGAATGTGGATCGAACGATATTTCATCACGATTTGTAGAATTTTCGAATATGCACAATGGTGATCGAAGCTCCAACGCCATTCAATCGAACCTTGCGCATCAAAATGTATAAAAATATCGCTCGATCCAGGCTCTTTTGTAGAATAGCTAAAAGGTCTATTCTTAGCTGATCTTGGAAAGACATGTTCAAACATTTCCTACCATGATTCATACCAAACTTGGTGGAAACCAGGAGGAATCTAACACTATTTTGTAATATTTCATCCATGATGTTCCTAATTTGATTCAAGACACTCTGATTCATCAAAAAAAGTCTGTTGAGGTCTGTTTAAACAAAATCTATGTTTCATTGCTAACCATGGTTGTGTGACCATGGTCAAGCAAGATTTTGAATCACAGTTGACCATGTTCAAACCATGTACATACAACCATGGTTAGCCATGACTTCACAGGTTATGTTTTTGCATGGGATGCAAGCCAATCCAGACCAGAAAATTCATAGAGTTATCAAGACATTAGGCATGAAGTTTTCTATCTGAACTCCAGGGAGGTACTCATAATAGCAATTTTCCCCATTGGTGGTGCTGCTCAACAGGGTACTATTTTCCGAATTCCTACCCCGAGACTGTGCATGTAGTCACCTCCATGACAGTGCGCATAGTTGTCATGATTGACTCCCTAGCATCATCGTACAGGGGGTCCCAAAAACATGTGTACGGTGTTTGAATGGCTACCTACAGTAGAAAAGCAACAAATCCATCTTTTCCATTTTTCAAATTTTTGAATAGTAAAGATTTCAACCTGGAGTTTGGCACTGACTTACAAGTGGTTGCTGATTTATTGAGAAAGTCAAAATCAGTGGTTGTTTAAAAACCAAAGGATTTTATCTCCATACTTACTGTAACCTTATCACTTGAATTTTAGCATAAAATGGACTCAAAAGTTGCAGTTCTATCATGAAACATATCTGGGAGTAATTGATGGCCACATAACTCAAGAATATTGACCAGGCAGCATGCTGAATGGAATATTGTTGGCTTAAAATGACTTTGTCACTTTTGAGAAGAAAAATAACAGATGGACACATGTCATTGCCTGCAGCACTTGCGTTCCAAAATATCATAAACCCATGTTCAATATTCTAGGTTATCTAAGAACAAAATTCATGACAATCTGTTTCACTTGTGAACAGCAGAAAACCAGCTAGGAACATTTTTCAATCAATTTCCTAGAATTTGACAAAATGGAGAATAACGAATCCTGTGGTTTTGCCACAGGCAATGATTTTGACTTTCTTCCTGCATAAATCAGCAACTGCTGATGTGTCAACCTTTAAGTTGAGGTCTCTCCTATTAGAAATCTTAAGTACAGAAATAATTAGGTTTATGGCTGCTCCACAGCACCCACTCAAACAGCCCACATGATTTTTGGGACATCCTGTAAGCCAATTACACTATGCTAATGTGATATCAATAATTTGGATAGCAACATCTCAACATTTTCAAACAGATTTCTTGCAAATTTTTAGGGAAGAGCACATATTTGCTTGAAGAGACTCAAGGACTGGGTAAGGTTGAAGAAGGTTTGCACTGGATGGAACAGGGTATCTTTTTCAGGACTTTGACTATGGGACAGGGTATTTTTCAAATTTTCCAGTGGCACCTCCCAATACGTTTGCAGAAGCAAGTACCTTCTGGATCTGAGCAACTTCACCAATAAGTAACGGTTCCTGTCTATATTGATTTAACCTATTGTTCTCAATCAGGGAAATTACAAATCTCTTTGCAGATTGTGTGCTCAGACAATCTTAACTTGTAAGCCCAAGATGCAAACTTTCTAGCTTGGAAGCTGATTTAATCAACTGAAATCTTCAGTCCGTAGACATTAAATATTGGCAGTGCAGCTGTTAACCTTTCCTGGCAAGAAATCTCTATTTCTTGCCAGGAAAGGTTAACAGCTGCACTGCCAATATTTAATGTCTAGGGACTGAAGATTTCAGTTGATTAAATCAGCTTTTAAACTTACGACTTAGTGTTCCTCTGCGACTATTTCCTTCACAGCTTTCATGAAAGTTCATCTAGCGATGCGATCTAATTGGCTATTAATCAATCAAAAAAGAATGCAAATTATCATTTCAACGACAAGAGCAGATGTTTTGCTGTTCTCGTCATTTCGCAATCAAAACGCAGAAATGGGCCTAAATGGAGCTCACCGCCAGTTTCCAACCAAAAACACGTTCTTCATCTTCCAGCAACTTCCTTAGGCGAGGCAGAAGCCCTACACAGCTCAAAGATTGAACTGGCATGGTTTGGCTAGGCTCATGCCTTGCCAAAACGGTCTTGGGAGGATGTTTTCCTCGCACAAGTCTTTGGCAGTGTTGTCCGTCCAATTTGTTGATTACGAAAGAAAGAATTCTGTTTTCGTCAGGCTTTGAAATTTCATCTGCCTTGTGTCACTGTGCGCAAGTATGCTGACTGCGTGCGCAGCGGTTGAAAGAAAAGAACATTCTGGTAACCCACTGAACAACAGACCATAGCAAAAAATTTTCCCCTGATTTTACTTAACAATCTCCATTTCTTACATACAAAACCACAATTGGTAAGAAAAAGTTCTATCAGGCTCAGGGTCGTATTACGAGAAGGGAGAAGGAAGAATGACCAAACATTTTATCCCGCATTTAATGTAAAAATTCAAAACTTCTGAAAGGGGGAAGGGAGAAAGAATAACGAAGGGAGAAGGGAAAACGTTCAAATCATCGTTGCTAATGTCATGCTTTCCTGATGCGCATTTTTTATGCGGGCCAATAGGGTTTTCCTATTTCACCATTGTTTTTGAAATTGTAACTGGCTTGGTGTCGATGAATTTAAAAAATTTGGAAAAACTGAGATTTAAAAGGTCTGGAGGCTGGCCCCTTGCCTTTAGCCTGTGTTCCAGACCACTTGAAAAGAAGCATTCATGAAATCAAATCTCCTTTGAAAAAGTTAACAGCTCGTGTGTCCCAAAAAAAGGAAAAGCAGATTTAGTTGCGACTAACGATAAAAATTTAGATTCAAGCTAGATTTACAACACCCCTGTCTAAGCGCCCCGGTACATTCTATCCTGGTGATTTCCCCGTTGAAAAAAATGAGCTAACTCAGTCAAACATTCGAACCCCGGAGAGAAATTAGGGAATTCAAGCATGTGGCTTAAACACCTTGCAGTCAAATCCTGGCCAATCATGTCAGCAGGCCCGTTGGGACGAAATTGATATTGGGGGAGCTGAGACGAGGTGCGAGCAAGGCGAGTAAAAACGGGGGTACGGAGGCTTGCCCCCAGGAAGATTTTTCATGACCACGCCCTTTTGATCGTTGGAAAACGCCCCATCTTTATAAAATGTGCCATTGACGGAAGCAAAGGATCACGACTAATGAGGGTCTTTCCACATGGGAAAAGACAACAAATCCAAAAGATAACGTTCAATCTGGTTGGTTTCCCTGTGGCAAAACTGAAGCCTCGTTCATGCTCCATGTCTCTGTTTCAAACGAGTCATATGATCATGTGACTGTGACTAAAGTTTGTTTCACACAAGACAAAGATCAAGCAATGAAAAGTTAGAAAGCTTCGGTGCAAATGCCATATTATGTTTCGAAGCTGCAGGCGAATTTAAAGAGAAAATGGGTTGCTGTATGTGCAAAGAAAGGAAGGTATGTTTGCTGTATAGAATGACGGAATTAATTTTATAATTCTCAGCTAATGGTGTTCATACTCGAATATTCATACACACACCCTCCTTCACAAACATTTTTTTAAAGGCCTAGCTAGGCCAGGCCCAACAGACAGAAGGTTATCTCCTCCACTCGTTTTCAGATTCAGATTATTTCATTTACCAATCAATCCTAAAGACAATTCTACACAATACACTACACCTAAACACATACAAGAAAACCGTACTACCTACACAAAAAATGAATTAGAATTAAAGATTACAGAAGGAAACTTTACGACGTGGATAGCTATTCCAAAGAGAAAATTGAAGTATTTTAAATCTCAATAAAACATATGGCAATAGAAGGAGCTTGAAAAGAGTATTCCAAATATGTATACATTTGTGTACCTTGAACTTGTGGTTTTTGAACTATCATGAAGTTTTATTTCAGTTGTAAACAAATTTGAACAGATTTCACGTTATAATTTCCCATTGAGAATTCGAATTTGTGGCACGCCTAAAACCGCAAAATCATTGAATACAAAGCAACAACAAATTGCGTTTTTCTTGCCTAGGCCTTTGGAGCTCCAAGATGAATCGTAAATTTGGCGATGATCTCGATTCTTGAATTCAATTAAAAATATCATAAAAACACAAAGGAAGGCCTAAAGTTTCAATATATGATACCGCGTCACGAGAAAGTCAGCTTCTTTGACATTTACCAGGGCTTTGAACTCTTCAGCTGGATCGGATTGCCGGATACATTACTCTTTCAAAAAACGCGGGTAGCCAGTTGAACCGAGCAGTGTTTGGACCACATTCTGTCCAAATCTGGTCTCATTCTGGCATCCGGGACCATTGCCAAAGTTTTGTTTTTTGCGAGCCATCCCGACATTTTGCCGTCCAAACAAGAATCGAACCGGAGATCCACAATGAGTCAGCGCTTCTTTGAGATCGAGGCCTATACAAAATGGTAGATCTGATTGCACAATCAAGAAGAGCTGAGAAAGATCTATTCAACGGTGAAAACTGGGCCACTATACCTCAAAGGAGCGAAGTTATGGAAGTTTGAAAGCATTAGAACTTTAGCAGTTGCGGACACGCGTGAGGAAGTTATGCGGTATGTTTGGAATAGCTAACGTGGATGTATGTATTTAAGATTGATTGATTGATTGATTGATTGATTGATTGATTGAGGAGGAGCCCTCTAAATAGGTTAACTAATGGAGAGAGCCCCCCCCCCCCCCCCCCCGTAGAAATAATAAGACTACAACATATTTCCTTGAAACAAAATCAAAACAAACTGTTTGCCAGATTTTCCTGAATAGACAGAAGAAAATCGATTTGATCATTTAATCAAATCATTTAAGATATCATTTAATCAAGAAGCAAGGATGATTTTATGAAATGAATTTTCTGTATGAGTCAAGCCCAAATGAGTTTTCAATTTGGACCGAAAAACTCTCTTCAATCATAATATATGTATCAATCATGGCAGTCACATAACGTCATGAAATGATTTGGGTTGATGGATGGAAAGCATTGTGCACTACATGATATATGTGGTGCATGGCAAAACTCCAACTATAGAGTGGAAGTGTGATGATAATAGACTGATGATGATGAGTCCCTTGTATCCTTGAGGTAAACCTTGCTCAAGAGTGACTCATCATGAAACAGTGAAAAACTTGGCCCTATCTTAAGCATTCGATCGATCGAATGAAGATCGAACGACTGCTGTAGCTCAGTTAAACGGTCACTCCTCGGAAAGAAAATGTGGTAAAAATCACGTTAAAGAGACGTTTAATCAAGGATACTTCGTATAAATCTGAAGAAGAAAGTTCACTTTATCTGTTGAGTGCAAAATAAGTCTTTCAACGCTTCATTTTCCACGTTTTTAAGACCAAAACAAACCAGAACAATTTACAACAACCTGCCGCAGCAAGTTCCTTCAAACTCTAGTCAACTGCATCATTTGAATTGAAAGTTTGACAGCGCTCTTCTTGGCCAAATCTCGCAATCTGATTGGTACTGGAGGAATTACGAAGTCTGGACCTAATAGGGCCAGGTTTTTCAGAGTAATACTATGAGTCTCTCTTGACCGAAGCGCCATCATCAAGTCAAAGAGCACAGGGAAACAAGAGACTCATCATCATAAGTCTATGATGATAACAGATTGGAAAGTTTAAAAACTGTGCAGGGGATTCTCAAGCAAGTATAAAAATGGGGCAGATAGTATTTGAACTTGAATTGAAAATGCGCCTATCAGCATAGCATAACTTACAGTACATGCAATACAAGCAGGCCTGTTAGTCCAAATTTTTTTTAAAATGCGCGGATGGCTGCTCGCCAGGCTGGAAAACATGCTTGATTTGGGCAACAGGTAGTAGCATGTATGTATGTATGTATGTAATATTATGCCATTAAAATTAAAAACTTAATTATAAAATTTACTGCAAAATAAACAGAAAACTAATTACATGCGTAGAAAAAACAATAATGATAAAAAGAAAAGCAAAAAACTAAGATCTGATATAAAAACCTAAGTATAAAAACACCCCCAGTTTAAAATGGCAGGGATAGCATTAAAAGGTCAGTGTGACCTTGTTTCCATAATGGTCCCCCCAGAGGTGCCATTAAAAGAAAAGTTTTCTTGAAAGGAAAGTGTAAAAAAAAATGTATATTTTGTATCAAAGTAGAAAGTAATGGTGGAGTCTTGTTTTTTTGCAATTTTGGAAATTCAGTAATATTCATAAGGGTTGTCTTCTTGATTTTGGAGGTCCTTAAAGAATTTGTTCTTAATTTTATGTTTGAAACTGTTAACGCTCTCAGCTGACTTTAGGTCAGAGTGTAGATTGTTCCAAATTTTAGGTCCTAGGTAGGAGAGACCGTTTTGCCCCTTGTTACTTTTTCTAAAAGGTTGGTTTAATTTGTTTTTTGATCTTCGAGTAACCCGGCTTTGGCCAACTGGTAAGAACATCTCCGACATATAGGATGGAGCCGAGTTATTGAAAAATTTGAAAACGCTTGTAGCAGTACATTGTTCAAATCTCTCTTTAGTAGGGAGCCAATTTATGTTTTTGAGAATTTATGTGTTTGTAGCGAGTGAAGTAAACTTGAAGGTGCGCGCCGCGAGAGTAGACTTTAAAAAGGTGTGGGAGTTGCAAAATCAACAATATATATATATATAGATCTTTTGTTCTCATATGCGAGAGCCTTTTATTGTGGCTGCGAACAGCGAGTTTGACAGAGTTTCATAGTTGCGAGTGAATGCAAGTTTTCTAACCTTGGCTGCGTGGTCATGGATAACATAAAAGTGCATGGGATGCCAAACTTTCCAACTTGGATGAATCTGGATGATTCTTATCATCCAGAGTGGAAAGTTTGGATAAGGTGAATGCACCATATTCATATTCAAATAGAATTTGAATCTGGTGTATGCTTAGAAAAATTAACTTTTCATTCATATCAAATGGGGAAAATTATTAACAATACTGTAACAAGAATCTCTCTTTTTACATTAGTGTTTGCCAAAGTTACCAACTCTGTCGAGGATTAGGCCAACCATGACAATGTTTGCTATACAAACGGTTTTGTTTCCACTCAAAGTGAAATAAGATTTCAAGGTTTGCAGGCTCTGTAGGCCATCATACAGCTTCCTTGGGCTTCTTGCCTTGAGTCCAACGCCTGGTATACCTTTCACACTTGGCACAGTGGCAGACTCTTTGCCAAATAATTTGGGGATGAAGGTATTGTTTTAGTAAGCAGCATTGTTTATTTCTATTGTTTTCAAACAAAAGATTTCATGCTAGCCAACATTTGGGGGCAATTGCATGGCCACCCAAAGTGTCTGCGACTCACTCAGCCTCGAATTGTTGGCCTATGACTCCTACAGTATATACAGCTGTAAAATTCAAATTGAACTTGGGTCTTCCTGTTGATGACACAAAATGAAAAGTATCTTGCCCACCAAAGCCCGCTGCCATTCTCCTCCTGATGGAGGAAAGTCACCATCCACTTCTGCGTGGACCATTTCTTAAACGATGATTTCCCCTTGCAACAGAGGCGTGACTATTGTTTTATGGACTGCAGGCGCGGATCCAGCAACTCAGTGGAAATCGGGATCCACTGGCTTCACCCCCGGAAAAATTATTGGGGCCAGCATGCCCATTCAACGTTTAGGAAAGGCCCTTTTTGTTAGGGAGTGCCCTTTTTGAAAAGGAAACGCCCAGTTTCATTAAATCCTGGCATACAGGAGCCTCCACAACTTCACTCTTTGCATGCTTTAAACTTTCTATCATGCCTTGGGCCCTGCTCAAAGTTATCAAGAAAAACACCATAATTTCTTTCTCTAAGTTCCTGAAGATTCATCCTCAAGATTTCCAGATCTGTAGCCATCTTGAGGTCTCAAATGTCAAACTTCGAACATCCACTCCCTACGTAGGCCTAACTTCAAAAAATGTTTTCTTGGGCTCCTGTTGCTTGATTTGAAAATTGTTTGTGTTCTTATATGCTTCAGGGTATGGGGAACAAGAGAAAAATATATTTTTATTTTTTCACATTTTTGATTACACAAAACATGAAATCTGGATTACTGTGAACCGTCCAACCCGTGGTCTAGATCCGCTGCTTGACTGTTGATTTGCCTCAATCATGGGGAGAACCACAGTGGGCAAAATATAATCATTTTGTGTCGTCAACAGAAAGACCCAAGTTCAATATGAAATCCACAGCCGCATAGGAGAGTCATGGGCAAACATTTTGAGGCCAAGTGTGAAAGAAGTACTTGCTGATGGACTGCAGAGAAAGACAAAGAAGCTGAAGGAAGCTGTGATGGTCTAAACCTGTGAAACCAATATGAAATCTTATTTCTCTTTGAGTGGAAACCGGAACTGCTTGTATCTCAAACATGGTCCTGGCTGGCCTAATCTAGAAAGAGCTGGTGAATTTGGCAAACACTCAAGTAAAAAGAGAGGCCATATCCCCTTTACTGTGTTCATATGAACATCATCACTCATCACTGAGGGGTCGTCCAAAAATCCACTTGTGATCACTTAGCAGTATTAGGCTGCTGCTAAGGGGGAAGGGGGCATTTTGCCAAACTGCAACAGTGTTCGTCTCCTTCGCAGTTTAGCAAAATGTCCCCACAGCAGGTAGTCCCGTGCAAAGGAGAAATGTGAACGTATTTCTTCTCTATTTTCAGTAGCTTCATTATTTATTCTTTTTATTCATAAGCAATCAATTCTGGTTTCCCTTTGTGCAGTCCTCAAATGTATCACACCTATTTTTTAGGTGGATAAATGTATGTGATTTAAAGTAAATTTCAAGTCAAAGCTACAAAAAGAAGACCTTTCAGACAACCAAACATGTTTGAAATTGTTTGTGTACCATACCTAATGGGGCTAGTTGGCCTTAGTTCTAGAATTACTTTTCTCACTCTTGAAAAGATATGTCAGTATGTGTGAGCTTCCAGAGTATTGGTGGATTAAAGAATTGTGTCATTGGTACCTTAGCTAACAATACCGTGTATCAGTGTACAGTATCTACAGTAAGATATACAATTTCTCTGCTTTCAATGTTAAGGTAAATGAGGCAGTCAATGAAAGATCAAGTCTAATAAGAAATGAAATTGGAGGGACAACAGCTAGCAGGCCAATTCAGTAAGTATCAAGAATGTCCTTGTGACAAAAACTGAATGACTTTATGAAAGAGTAGTAATAGGAAACAATAATTTTACCAGGTGTCGCAAGAATATGTTGAAGATGACAGCGCGGCAACTGCACACGCATGCACAAAATCTCACAACTTTGAGCCCCCCTTAGCTCCCTGCAACAGATCCCAAACTTAGGCAACACTTGATATTTTGTTCCTTGGGCATTAAACTCTTGATTTACAATCTCAAAAAGCTTATCTATCCAAGCACCTCCTTATCTCAGACTGCTCAATGGTGTCATCTTGCGCAGTTTCTGCTCTGTCGTTGAAGATATGAACAGGAACGCAACCAACAACTTGCTTTTAGTGAACTATGGATCACAGTTGTTCAAGGGTAGCTTGTGGTTTTGATTTCTTCCATTTTTGAAAAGCACTCGTGTATACAGAATATGTTTTCAGAAGATCTTGAATAAAATGTTTCTGCAGATATAAAGCTTCATTGTACAGTATGTTCCATGTTTCAGACTACCTACACAAGCATATGGTAGCTATTGCATAACTCAGCAAGCCAGACAAGTACAAAATGTGGATCATTAGATCTCACCCACACTGCTTCTTCTTCAATGTTTCGTTTTTGATGCATAAAGCTACATCGTCACATTACTTAAATTTGTCTAAAAAGGGAGGGAAGACATTCATTAGACTGTTCACATTGATCAATGTGATCACAAATACTGTGCCAAAGATATTAGTGAGTGCATTCAAATTGTTTTGGTTTAGTGGAAGTTATTGTTTGACATTGGAGCATTTCAAAAACTTCCACTATGCATTCACGTTGATCCAGTATTTTTCGAAAACCTCTGTTTTTGTTGATATACTCACTCTTGGCAGCATTTTGGAAAACTGTCGTTTTTGTGGTACTGTTGTGAGGAAATCAAGGTGTGAATACTTCTCAAAATTAAATGGATGTTTTTCTTTCTGTTTTTGGACAAAAAAGGAGCAGTGTGAACAGGGCACAAGACAGTCTATTTTTTCAGCATTCAGTGAATCTTTCTATCTATCTATCTAAGTGTCATGCCCACCGACGTTGACGATCATGGTAGTCCAAATATCTCTGTCCTTTGTATTTTGTATGATTTTATTCTCCGTCCAAGATTGTTCCATTCTTCTTTTCATGCTAGCAACATAACCTTGTCTTTGCCTGCCCCGTGCTCTTTTCCCTTCAAACTTCCCTGTGCTGACCAAATATTCTAGTTTCTCTTTTCTGCATACATGACCAAAAAATGACATTTGTCGCTTTGTAATTGTTGTAACTAAAGTTTTGTGTGTTTCTGCCCTTTCTAATATTGTTTGATTACTTAGTTTATCCATCCATGATACTCTTAGCATTCGCCTGTAAAACCACATTTCCACAGATGACAATCTTTCTTCTATGTTTTTACTTATATTCTGTGTTTCGCACCCGTATAATTGGACTGACCACACATAAGACTTTAGTATCCGTTTCCTGGTATCGAAATTGATCTTTCTGTTTGCTAAAATATTGCTCAGGTCTTAGATGATTTCTTCGGAATTCCTATTCTTCGTTTGATTTCTGTCTCACATCTGCCATCGCTTGTCAGCATACTACCAAGATAATTAAATTGTTCTACTTGCTTGATGACTACACCAGCTGATTTCAAATGACACCTGGGAGTTTCTTTCTTCTTCGATATAACCATGCAGTACGTTTTCTTTACATTTAACGATAATCCTAGTTTTTGGCTTTCTGTAACAATTTTGTCTACGATATCTTGTAATTTCTTCTCAGAATCTGCAATGAGTGCTGTATCGTCTGCATATCTAACGTTAGTGATATTTTCCCCATTTACCTTGATACCATCCATGTCTTTCACCTCTCTCATAATCATTTCACTGTATAAAGAAAATAGATCTGGAGATAATACGCATCCCTGCCTGACTCCTCGTTTGATCTCAACGTATTTACTTAAATCATTATCTATTCTAATTGCTGAATCTTTAGCACAACATAACAGCAGTATTGAATTTTGTGGTGTCAGCCTTTTGAGTTTAAGGTAAGAGTGGATGAAATAGGAGTTGATGTTTTTATTCTTGCAGTGAGGATGGAACAAGGTCTGTTTCCTCAATTTCAAGAACAGATGAACAATCGTTATTGAGCAGAATAGTACATAAAACTGCCGAGTGAGTATCCTTTGTACAGTATATACAGTACAGTATGTCTCCAGGTGAAGAATTTGAAACAATTTACAGTATGAAAAATGATTTTGTTGATAAAGGATATTTCTAAACACCAGACTGACTTTCCCAACAGGGCTACTTATGTTATCCTATAACCTGTGAATGCAAAATATATGTTGCCCTAAAAGTAATACAGTCCAGACATGTATGTGCCTTATATACTGCACCATATGAATGTGAAAGAAAACTATTTCTTTTCTTAACTAAAAAGTGGCTTCTAATTATCATATGGCACAGGTGTTGCGGAAATGACTATAATTCTCAAGAATATTAAAAGTGCTTTTTGAATTATGATACGAACAATTGAAATTACCCATAAAAGGCTTTAGAAATATTTAATCAAAAATTTTCAAAAGTCAATAGAAAAATTTTCCAACTCTTAAGAACTTTTTGGCAGGAAACAGTCCTATCCTGTATTATCAAAGTACTTTTCGGCATTTTGGATTGTTGCTACTAGAACAGAAACATTATTTAGCACATAACCATGTGTCCCGTAAGATTCAATTTTTACATGCACATATTCTTTCAGTGAGATCATAGATGTTTCAGCAATAGAACCACATAGTATGGAGAGATCAGAATATATGGACAAGATGCGATTATATCAGTAAGTATACAATGGTCCCATGTCTCTGTTAATGATCCTTTTGCAATACATTATGTTCTCATTGCAGTACATACAAATCCTTTGTGCCTTTATTTGCAGATATTCTTGTCAGAAATCTAACACGAGGCGAACTTAAATTTTGTACTGGGTGTTTTAAAATTTTTTCGATTTTTGATTAAATATTGAAAAATAACAACAGCACGAACAGGCTCATGGTAAGATAACCCTATCCCTAAGATCATGAAATAGTTTTAGAGACCAGAATCTTGCCAATTGGTTGAAAATTCACTGAGTTGCAAGCTTTCAAAGATCAAAACTATGTGATTGCTGAAACCAGAGACCCCCAGATTACTTGAAATTTAAAAAGCTCAAAGACCGAGGTAAGCTTATCCAATGTCATACCTCTTGTTGATATCAGAAATCCTTGCGATCATTGTCAAAATTTGTTTAATATTGCATGTGTCCAAAAACTGTGGTTCAAAACGTAATTGACATGAGACTGAAACTGTTTCCGCA
The DNA here is from genome assembly GCA_964020215.1 of Aurelia sp. 3 sensu Dawson et al. (2005). Taxonomy (NCBI): domain Eukaryota; kingdom Metazoa; phylum Cnidaria; class Scyphozoa; order Semaeostomeae; family Ulmaridae; genus Aurelia; species Aurelia sp. 3 sensu Dawson et al. (2005). The sequence continues at coordinate 2,520,478 of OZ026583.1, read as the reverse complement.
AACTATCCATATGCTTGAAAGTTAGGTTATCAAAAACCTTTTCAAATCCCGTTTGGTTTACCTTGAAACAATTGAGAAATAACGGAAACGATGTCCTATAGGATTTTTGCCAAAAATGCCATTTCAAGGCCTCTGGTATCATCTTTCACACAAAGTTGAACTTCAAAGGCTTGCAACTCCACGAATTTTTAGCGGATTTGCAAGACTCTTGTGTCAAAAATTAATTTGAAATCTCAGAAAATTGTTTACTTGACCAAGTGTCCCTTCAGCGTGTCGTTATTTTTAGTATTTAATCAAACATCGAACAATTTTTTGAGACACCCTGTAGGGCTTAACCATTTGTGCAGTACCATTTGTGCAGTCATCTTGTTTCAATCAGTCCATGGACGCATCCCTTTTAAGTAAAACCCATTGTCTTTTATGGAAGAAGGGTTTTGTTTAAGATAACTTGCAGATACACTGAAAGACCTTAGCTATTTGATCACAAGATAATTGCCATGATTAATGGAGTAACAGGATGGACAAATAAAGATATAGTTGAACTGACCTTGAAACAGTTTTTAAAAAACTTACATCAAAACATAATTATTACTTTACAGTGCTACTTTAAGAACCTTAAAATGAAAAACTTTTTGAAGTATTCCTTTCCCAAAGAAATGGTGAATAAAAAGGGGGGGTCACTGGGGTTTTGCAGATACCGGATATTGGCCTATTTTCGGTGCGGAAATGCGGAAATTAAACAATCATGTCTGCGGATTGTGGATATTTGTTGCATTTGTACGGAATGCAGATATTCCTGCAAAATTACTATAAGTTGCTAAAAAATAGCAGATTTGATGCTCATTCCGTCAAAATATTGTGGAACATTTACTTGAAGGCACTAAAACAAACGAAAACAATACATATCACAAAGATCTGAAGACAACAGCCACAATGGCAACGGCAACAACCAAATTTTTTTGCGCGAAATAATCACCCATGATGACTGAGAACTGCTTGAGTCTGATCGGTCACGTGCAAAATGGAAAGAAAATGGTTTATGTTGTGTTTTATATGAAGTAGGAAGACTTGCTGATAACCTTACAGAATAGCGGAAATAGCCAATTTCTGTCTGCGGATTTGCAGAAACAGGGCAAAAAAATTGCGGAAATTTGGAATTGCATACCCCCCAGTGACCCCCCCCCCCCCAAGAAAGCCAGCAACGTAAAACGACAGATGAAAGACGAAATTTCTTGTAAAATCCCTAACTCTTCTATATCACCCAACACTAGGACCATCAAAATTTTTATTTTCGATTTGAACGCAATGGTACTATGCAGATGCAATATTTTTACAGAGAAAGAGCAAGTGGAAGTAATGTTCGACCTCCAAAGCATAAAGTAAATCTGCCGAATACAAATGCACCTATGAATATGCTGCTAGGAGATCCCATCAATATCTCAGATATAAAACTGGTATGTATCTCTTTGCATTGCATCTTGATATTCTAATCTATCCCTGGAACATGAGTCAAAAGAAATACATGCAATCTGAATAGCAACCATTCCTTGAAAAAGGGCCCTACCATGTCAAGAGTGGGGCCCAAAACTATGATTTTACACATAAGTGTGGTAGATCCCTTTCAATCTCTGCACACTGCATTGCCGGATAACATAGGAAAACGTCTTGTTTGTTAATCAAGAGGTTCATTTGATTATGAAATTGTGGAGGCTGAAATAGAGCACTGGAACACACTTTGTTTGATTGGTCAACTAAAAGTCATTGCCAACAAACAGTATTTTGCAGATTAAGTTCCTATTTAAGCAGAGTTTAAAAGGCCAAGGTTATTTTTTCCAAAACCAATTGATTTGCTAGGTACTAGTGGATTGGGAAATAAATTACAAACACCTGAGAGCAAGCCCATGGGACAAAGAAAAGCCAATTTTATTTTTAGCAACACTTGTTTCCTGATGTCCCTGTGCTAAGATATGGAACCAATTAAGTTTGGATGTGAAACTTGCACCCTCCCTCCTTACCTTCAAAAAGGGGCTCAACGAGAAATTGTAGAAGGATGTTTTTAATTTTCTTTTATTTCAACATGATTAGGTAACTAAATTTATAAATTAGGTTTTATTTTGTAGTTTTACCGCACGGCCCCCTGTAAATCAGGCTCTGTTGACTGATGGGGGGTAACTGTGGATCAATGAATGAAATGAAAACGTATTTTAGATGAATTCAGTAGAAACCAGTTATCTCCGTTCTTGAAAAATAATGATAACAAGAACAGACTCATTGGAATATATCCTTGTCCCTAATACCTTCAATTAATTTTAGAGACTAGAATCTTGCAAATCCCTTGAAAATGACGAGATCGAATTTATGCGACAGCTAAAGACAGAGACCCTTAGATGAATTCGAATCCAAAAATGCTCTTGAATCGAAGTGAAAACAAGTGATCCAATGTCATATGCCTCGTTAGTATCAGAGCAAATCGAACAGGACTTCGAAAGTAATTTGATTTTTATAATCTTCTTCAAAATTTGCTTGAGATTTAAAACATAATCGACGAGAGAGAAAATCATTTTTCATACTCAGGAAAGTTAGGTTAGCGAAATTCTTTTCAAATCCTAATTGATTTGCTCTAAACAAAACGAAAAATAAAAGAGACAAATGCCCATGCTAATTTTACGAAAAATGCCATTTAGAGGCCTCTTGTTTCAGCTTTCACACAAAACTGAACTTCAGAAGGTTGTAAGTCCCATCATACTCGTCGGGTTTCAAGATTCTTGTATCTAAAATTAGTTACTGTAGATGTCTAAAATTGGGGGTCTTTAATCATGGAGCCCCTTCCTTATGTTGTTATTTTTTAATATATAATCAAGTTTGAACCATTTTAGGGACACCCTGTATTATTTATCAGTTAGTTAATAATGTTATTATTAGCTAGTCATATATTGTTTGTTAGTTATTAGCCATTAGGGAATGAAATGAACACAATTCTTTTTTCTTTGCAGATAACCGATTCAAGTATTTCAGCTTCGAATGCAGTTAACAAAATGGAAATAAACGCAAAAGAACCTTTAGTTGTCCCATTTGGAGTTAATGAGGCTGTTACAGCGTAATATCGTTGGGAAAGTAGGGTTACAAGTCTTACAATTTAATCTTCGAGGTGCAGCAGGGGTAACATTTCTTCCAAAACAGAGGTAATTGTTCCCACATGTCTTTTTTTATCAATAAAAACCTAGACTGAAGTAAATTCAACAATACATTATGAGCTGGGTACAGAGGATGAAGCAAAGCAGTTAACCTGACTTTTGTCTGGTTGCGTTGCCTTGCGTTTAAAGACCCATTGCTAACCATGACCCTTTGTGCGCCGAATGAAAAGTAAGACAAAGGCAATTTAGGCCAAATAGGACTTTCAGATAATACGAAAGTCGATTTTGGCGCCATGAAAAATCATGGTTAGCAATGGGTCTTTAAATCTATAGGCGGTTTCCATTCAGTGATTTTTGTCGCGCGCGTGACAGTTAGCGATCGACTTTTAGCGATCGCACTTCTAGCTCTCCAAATTCAAATAATAACGTGATCAAAGATGGCTCCTATTAATAGATGTTTACAGCCGTTGCTACTCCTACGAAGGAGATGATGCAAATGAGAAGAATAATAGAAACCAGGGCAAATGGGCACGTCGTATGGCCTAACCTTCCCTGCTGGGTCTGTTACAACGTTGGCGATCGATCGCAAAAGTAGGATGAGCTTCTACTTTTTTGTGCGATCGCGCGCTCTGATCGTGCTACCAAATAACGCAAAGTACGCATGCCCAGACTGCAAATCGATCGCAAATTGTCGCGCGCGCGACGAAATGCACTGAATGGAAATCCGCCATATGAAACATGGAAACAAGTATTTGGTATTTCTATAAAATTAAAGCATTAATTCCAAATATTTAAAAGGGTTTGTGTCAATTCTATGATCTATTCCTTTGAACTGAATGTCTTCACTTCAAAGACACTTTATCTTTTTGCTATAATTTTGCCATTGCACTTTTCAAAAGTATTCATTATTTCCAGAATTATTGTTTTTCTTCTTTTGACAATTTTTGAAAAAGCTGAAAAACTATGAAAATTTTGAACTTTTTTGATGAATCACGGACTTGTTTTCAAGAAAGAGCTAGTGTATGAATATCCACAGTATGGTATCAAGCGTTAATCTTTCACTCTTTTGGTTTTACGATTAAGAAACTTGATAATGTTACATTCTCAAATCAGTCGAGATCTGAAATATATATATATGATTTAACTTTGTTTTTCTTTTCTGTTTTGATGTTTTCTTTATCTTATTAGGTGTCCCTCCCCCACATGCCGTGTTTTGTTTTAGTTCAAAGGGTCCTCGTGCACTTATTTTCTTTGCTGAAGGTGACTCAGCCAGAGTCGAAACGTACCGAATTATGCCATAACTTTATAAAAAGTCAGTATCCTGGATATTAAAATCCAAGAATAAAATTAATCGAACCTTGATAAAAGTTATATGAATCGCGACGTTTTAAGCTGAGCCCGCTTTCAAGTCAAACTTTTCTAGCCTGCGTGCAGATTTTCCTTTTCGCTCCTCCGCACTGACTGTAGAGTTTGCATGCAGGCTAAACTTTCCTGAATGTGACCTTATATTTTCAACTACACTGTCAAACATTTTCTTTCATCATGTAACTGGACTGTCAAAGTTGTTCATCATGTAACTTGATCGTCTTTTTATCACAAAATGTCTTTTTTCATCGTCGTTCTCATTCTATGATTTAACTTTTAAAACCATTCAAGATTTCGGAAATAGTCCAAGAGTAGAATTTTGGCAAAGTAGCTAAAATTTCAGTTCAACGAAATATGTCGCAGAATTTTACAGCCACCCTTTTCATACTAATTTAATGATTTGAAGCATGCTACAATAGACCTAATCGGCTAAGGTTTGTTTTACCCATTTCAAGTCATGTGACCATGCCCATGGGAAGTTTTGGTATTATGTTACTTTTTGCATTCATGACACAACTTTGCATGGCATGAGATATGTTGGAGGAATCAAAAGATGTTTTACCAAGAGATTACCCACATGACTTGAAATGGGTGTAAGCAAACCTTAGCCGATTTTGTTTATTATGGCTTTATCAAAGAAAGTAAGCCTAACGGAAATAAGTGATAGGGAGCAGATCTAAAAATCACTATCTGGTGCATCTCTTCAAGGTAGTTGCTTGCGAACAGTTGAATAGAACCAGAAGTCTTTACAGTGAAAATTTTTCTGCAATAGAATATCAGTAAATTTGGAATAATATGTACCCTTGCATCACAGAGCAATTTTTTATATCCAAGCATGCTTGCAGTGAATTGTTGTAGAACATGTGTTCCGTTGTAGCTGTAATACAGCTAATGGTATGCGATTGTGAAACATTTTAATATCTTATGAAACTGAAGGATTTTTCACGCTATGCAAATAAGAACAAAACAAATGTGAATTCGTCCCGATTGTAAGGCTTGAGTGACTTTGCGCTGTACTTCTTTATAGGGTGTGAAAAAGAATTTTTGTAGTCGCATATAAGGTAAAATTCACGTAGACCTTAAATGTGTTTTCCTGATAACAATTTATGATCATGATATTGATGTAATTTTTATTTTCACATGTAATTTAACTAGTTTTGATTGTATTTCATAACTTGAAGCTCAGTGTCAGTATCTGGCAAACGCACTTTTTTCTGGAAACTTTCACGTTAGTTGTTAAACCGTCACAGCTAACCATGATCCTTTGTGGTACCAAAGTCGACTTATTGTTATCTGAAAGTCGTTTCTGGCCTAATTCTCTTTGCCTTGCTTTTCATTTGGCGTGCAACGGATCATACCTTACAATGGGCCGATAGCGAAGACAGTGGTGAAGAGTCTGTAAGTTGACATTTCCCTCTCTGCAATTTCATACAGGGCATTTGCAACGGACATACAGCCCATACCTCGCACGTGCCACTTCCACTTATTTGGTATTAACTCCCTCAAAGCCTCAGTATTAGCAGAGGGTCTTTATAGCATGGGCTTTCCAAATTGATGGACGAGCGAATGAAGTCCTTTGCCAATAAAGGAGATATGCAATGGTAAAAGGATTTGTCTATTAACAGAGTAAAGAACACTCGAAACCGCATTGTTTTTTGGCTGTGCGTTAATGGTGGCTCTTATAGCCAAAGCACGGCCTGTTTAATTTTTGAAAGGATGTTTTGTCCAATTGGGAATCTTTCATTGAACTCTTTCAGCAAAGCTTTCATTGAACTCTGTTTGGATAAACCCTTGTAAAGTCCTTCGGTTTTAAAATCTGGAGTCCATTTGCTCCTAAAATGCGTATCTTTCAAACTATAAACCATGATTTACAGACCGGTAGGGTGTTAATGACTAAAGAAGCTTTTGTGGCAGTCATAGTACGTACAACGGGGTCAAAGCTGTAGCACTGGCCGAAATTTTTAAACCAAAGGAACTCTCCAATGATTGAATTTCATTTCCCTTTTTGCAGAAAATTGTAAATGAGATTGTAGTAAGTTATATCGTCGCCACAGACAGCAGGACATTTTTGCACCGTAAGGTTCTTCTGTTGCATTTATGCTGGCAAAGTTCCTTTAAAAAATTTGTATGTTGATTTAGTTTTTAATTGATTTAGTTTCATTATAATGTTTATGCATTCAAAAACTATTATGCTTTTTATCCCCTCTTCTTTACATTAACAGTTCCTAAAGCAAGTTACAAACTTCAAAGATAAGCCTAGCCTGTCTGCAGACTCATGGGTTGAGTCTGCACGGGGGCTTACATAAACCCAGATTAAGATCAGTCGAAGATTCTTTGAAATCGAATTTAAAACTAGTTTAAAACCAGTTATAACATCGGCTTTAACAGTGAAACAAAGACTCGTAAATCTGGTTCAAAACAGCATAAGTTCAAAATCTTAAAGGGTCGGTATGAAATTTTATGACCTATACCTGGTCAGTCAGAAAAATGTGGGGCGTTTGGCGGATTGTGACGTCGCATTTTGCGATCCAATCATCGTGAAATAATTTTTCCGTGCTGCCAAGAGTCTAACTTAGGGTAAGGTGGGGTAATTTGGGTCTAAAATTGCCATTTTTCGAAATGAATAGAGCAACCTCACAAAAGTGTTGGACATATTGAAGATCTTTTTTCGTTTTACCTACATTGAATCTTGTGTCTTTCCTGGAAACTTGATCCCGTTCTTTAATTTGAATTTTGAATATTTTATCTTGAATTTTTTACCATCCTCACTTTCACGTGTAATTCCAACCTGTCGGTGGGAAATTTGGGTCTATTCGAGAAAAGCGGTATCTATTTCATCAGGACTATGGTAAATTCCAATAAAATAAAATTTTAGAATGCTTTTGTGGATATCTGTGATTGAATTTTCAGAGTTTCCCTGCCACAGAGTTGAAAACGTGCACAGAGAAAAAATGAAAATAAATCGTACCACCATCAGCGCACACTGCCAAGCCTAGGCCAATTCTTGAAAACGGAGATGTAAACAAAGTTTCCTCCGAAATGAAGTCAAAAGAAATGAATCCTTGCATCTTTCGCTGAAACCAACTAAAACATGAATGGAAAAGTGTACCGTATGCTCTTTTCGATGCATACTTCCATTTTCTTGCAATATCATTTCCATTTGGGCTTTGATTTGGGAGCCACCGCCAATTCCTACACAATGCAATTCTTAACAAAATCCCAGTAGACCCAAATAACCCCACCTTGGAAAATAATAAAAATAAAATCTACCGAATCGCAAAAAAAATCCGAAAAACTTTTAGCACCTTTCCAAATGATTGAACACGAGACTGATAATGATTTGTTGACGAAAAAAAGTCGCAAGTCGGCATAAATCGAAAGTTTTCTACGGTGTCTGATCATGATAAAATTTTAGACCGTGGAAAATCTGGAAATTAAAGCACTAGAAATTATCAAATAATTCTTCGACACCATTTAAACTACTCCTAGCATAGATTTCAACACCCATGGAGTCATGAATCGAGATTTTCAACTTGCGATCAGTTTTAAAGCGAAAAAGCAAATAGACCCAAATCACCCCGTAGACCCAAATCACCCCACCTTACCCTAGATCATAAACCTTTCCTCATCGAAACTGGTCTTTTGATGCATTTTAAAAAGGATTTTCTTCGTAAGACTTGTATGGGAGCCTTGCAAACTGGTGAAATCTTTTGCCAAGCCCCTTCCGCATTTTATCATCGTGGGAAGAGTTACAGGTACACGTGGTATTATCAGGGGAGAATGAAATAGTGAAGGGATAGTATTTCGCTGGGATGTCTAATCATAACTTACCCTTAATGGAAAATGTTTGAAAGACATCAATAGTACATACTCCTTTGTCTTGCTATGAGGTTTCTTTCAAGGAGATCAGCTCTCTGTAGATTGCGATGGGACTTCTTGCAGACAACACTTTTTCCTAAAGCCTGGTGCACAGTAGGTCTTTTTAGTCGTTAGAAGCGTGCAGAAAGACCAAAAAGACAAAGCATCTATCGACTGGGTGTCTTTGTCTTTTGGGTCTATCTGCACGATCTTAACGGCCTAGTATGAACCAGGCTTAACTTTTTCAGTATCACCTGGTAATACAAGGTATACATGCAACTGCGGTAAGGCGAAAATGCTGAAGGGGCTTGGTAAAAGATTTCATCAGTTTGCAATTCCGCCTACAAAGTCTTACGAAGAAAACCTATTTTAACAAATTCATCAAATGACTGATTTCAAATGGTTTATGATCAAAGTTAAACTGTTGCGTTGGCTGCATGGAAAAATTTAGTTCACGATGATCGAGTTGCTCAATGCAACGCCACGGTCCGACAAACGCCCTACGTTTTTTCGCTCCCTGGTTTTTTCTGACTCACCCTGTATATACCGGTGAGTCAAAAAGAAGTTGCGCGTTTAGAGGACTGTGAAATAAAGGTAAAATGTTAATCTGTCACTCAAAGGCTAACTTAGATGAGGAAATTTTGGTTGCTAAAATCAATCATCATTTAGACCCAGAAATTAAGAAATCCCTGATAAGGGGCATGCTCGTCGGGAACAACGATTCCACATTCCATTCTGGTCCATGGTTTACTTGCTATCGGAATTAAAATTCTATTTCTGACTTTTATAATATAAACTTCAATGCCACATAAATCATGGACTAGAATGGAATGTGGAATTTTCGATTCCTTTCCAAAATTTTCTCATCTAAGTTAGCCTTTGACTGATATATTGATATTTTAGTGTTGAATATCACCCTCATGCTTTCTATTTTACAGACCTCGAAATGCATAAACTTCTTTGAATCGCCCGGTATCTTTGAACCGAATGACTTCTAATACCGCAGTAACTCTGATGCAGTTAAACCAACTTTATCTAGCCCGGTGAAATTTCAACTGAAAGATTCATTCGATTTGCTGGATTGACCAATTCGAAGGCCTCACTTATCGATATAATCTGGTTTAGTTTAAGCTGGTTTAACTTGGAAGTGTCAGGCAAAGTAGCTAAAGTTTCTTTCAAGCCATTGGGTGCCAACAAATATATCATGGAATTTTACAAGGGTGAGAGAGATAGACGGAGAGACTTGTTAGATTAGGAATTAGATCGAGACATTAAAGTGAATGACCTGAGTAATATAGCGCTTGTCTATAAATAGGACAAAGAAACATCTAATCCCTCTATTGTTTTCATTGGCCTTGCTTTCTTTCGCCACGAGCTGGATTACGAAAAACAATATGCTATTTATAATGCGATCTCATCTTTTAACCCTATTTCACATGGGGGGGTTACGCCCCCCCCCCCCCCCCCGCAACCAAACTTTTCTACACTGCGCCGAAACGACACAAGATATGATGACCAAACTTTGTGACTTTTACTCAAATTTAATTGGCAATCAAAATTTAAATGTCTCATTGTTCCAGATTTGATCACGTGACCACAATAGCACCATATTTGGAGAGTAGTTGACAAAAAACGGCTTTGAACATCAATAAGCTCTTTCTTTCTCGTCCGAATTACTTGAAACATGCATCATTCGATTGTTCTTGATGAGAGCATTCACTTGATATATAATTTTTGCTAATTTGCTGACACCAGCAAAATTTAATATCTATGACGTCATTTACATTTATCCCAGGGGGGGGCACTCAGCACATACACATACGGGGAGGTAAGTCCGATATTTTTGGGTCAGAATATTGTGAAAAGTGATATTTTTGGGTCCAAAGAAAACTAAAACTATGTTCATGATATTTTTTGATACCAAACATCGTTGAACTGATATTTCTGGGTTCATTCGAGGTAATGCTCTTTTCTATTTGCATCGTTTCGGGACATTTTATGTTCATTTACTGGTTTCTAAGTATAAAATGAGGTGATATTTTTGGGTTGCAGTGAAGCTGAAATGATATTTTTGGGTTGCCTGAAAATTTCTTGGACTGACCCCCCCGTATGCGTATCTGCTGAGTGCCCCCCTGGGACATTTATGACGTCATTTTTCGAATAAATTGATGTATTAATCTTGTTTGTTTCATGCATATTAAGTCCATCTATGTCAGAAATAGCAAGAAAACCACGGAAAACTGCAGTGACAGTAAGTAAAAAGGAATAAAGAGCTGATTAAGCGCTAATTGGTCTATAATTAGATACTTCAAATTGCTTCAAAGTACATATTTTAATTGTACAATGTATTTCCTATCATTTAAGACTATTCTCATTAAAATCGGTTGAGTATTCAATTAAATAGAATTTTTCTTGTGAAGCAGCTATAAATTGGCCAGTTTTCCTTTGTTTTTTGGTTGCCTAGCAACAAATCACGTGATTAATTAATTACCATTGTTATATTTGGAAAGCTTATTGTCCAAAGAACAATGGAGGAAAGTTTCATTGTTATATCTTCTGTAGGTTCAGAGAAAAAGAGGGGGGGCGAAAAACGCCCCCCCCCCATGCCAAAATATCGAAAAAATACCCCATGTGAAATAGGGTTAACTCAGGTTATTCACTTTAACACACAGAAGTGGATGTGTCTATCGTTTGATTGGCTTTCTGTCTACATCAAAGGATTTGCCAGTGGACAGAATGTTGTCCACCGTCTTCCTGTGGACAAGAGAGTTTCGTTTTCAGTTTCCTAGTCCTAGAAGTCTCTCTCCCTGCCTGTCTTTTCTCCCTCTTTTTGCTCTGCGTCTTGTGCTGACTAGAGAAAGACTGAACTACGTACAAACAAGTTTGGAACCAGCTTCAGATCTGTTTAAACCAAGTTAAAGGCGCAGGGTCACGTATCTGTAAACAAACCTGTTATCTCTATGATCTATATTGTTGCCCACAAGTGGCAATTGTGTTCTGCTCAGGTTTTGGTGGATGGGGTGAATACACAATAAAGTTACTTCTAAAAATCCACTAATATCTCTGCAATCCTACAACGTACGAGTGTTTGGTTTATCTCTCTAGAAAATTCAAGAGTGTATCTTCAAAATAACACCTATATTTTGAGAAAAGTAATGGAAAATCTCTGTGATATGGACTATCAAAAATCCTGAAAAATCATCGTTTTGAAAGAAGTTTGTTTACATTACGTGATCCTGCCCCTTTAAGTCAGACCAATGTAAACAAATTCCGATCAATAAAAGATCTGCTCGATTGAAAGGCTGTGTAATGCCGGTTCAACATCAGGCTGCAACCAGTTGAAACGCAGTCAATAGTCATTTTCAAGCAATATGCAGGCACGTGAAAACCACACTTTGAAGTCATGTTGAAAACCTATTGTTTGAGTAACTTAACCAACTTGAACTAGCCTGCTAGCAGCACTATTTGGCTGCTGGGGAGGAGAGGCAAGAATTTCTTTCCTCTCCCCCCCCCCCCAGTAACCAAAGTCTGCACGCAGGCTAACTTAAACTGTTCGTAGAGAGTATGGAGCTGATTTAAAAACTAATTTGCACATTCTGTACAAAAGAGATAAACTCTATATCACAGGTTCTCAGTCCAGAGTATTTTCAGAGCACTACAGTAAGGCTATCAACAACAAGTTGTGAACAATGAAATGAAGATCTGATTTTCACTGAAAAGTATCATCCTAAATTAAAAACAAGAGATATTATTATCTTAAGATTTGCGACCTTGATGTCTGCTTATATTTGAAGTTTGAACGTAAATGCTTTGGGCATGAAATCCCTTATCTGGGTGTCCTATCATCATTCACAGTCCGCCTTTTAAGCTGCGTCAGTTGATTTCAATACCAATTCAACTGACATTGTCGAACAATGGTCCAGCGCTTTGACAAACAATCAAACTGGAATGTTGTTTTGCAGCAGTTCTGCTATGACTCGCGTAGTTGCAGTGCAGGGCCTAACAGATCGATTTTCTTCGATTTTCTGGAGAAGAGCGACCCGGCCATGATCTTGCATTTCCTTGCGGTAGGAGCGTACGAAGGTGAGTGTACTTGTAGGCCAAAATAAAATTTCAACTTTTGCACGGTTAGAAATCAACATTTTCCTTCACCAGTTCTTTAAACGGACACAGCAACTTCGTGGAGATGCTGCTGCCGTCCTTCCAAAACGTATCAAACTTAACAGTTGAAATTTCAGCATTAACTGTCACTCAAATTCGTTCGCTTCTACTTCGCTTGGCTTTCTGCCCTTGGGTGCTTCCACAACGATAGTAAGTCCTTTCGAGTTCGATGATCCTGGAAAGCTTGAAGTTTGCTTCATCAACCGAACTGCAAGCAAACTTCTTACAAAACAAAGAAAACGTTTATTCTGAACGTTGGAGATGTGCGCACGCAAATGAGACCGTGCCTTTTGCGTCGGCTGTGTCTGTTTTGCGTCCTTTGAACGTAAGCCAGCACTTTGCAGTTTACCCATTGTTTATTTATTGTTAAGCATTACCAATGTTCAGCCATCCGCGCTATAGGCCGAGTTTGCTTTCAGGGCATTTTAAAGATTTGCATGCTGCTCCGCAGCGCAAATCAACAATATGAAGATCTAAATCAGCAGCTAAGAATATAGGGTCTGCAGTTGTAACATGAGTAAAGTGCGAGTCATATTGGCTGTATTTACAGAAGAAACCCGCGTATAAGAACCTACAAGTTTGCAAGTCAGCCTGATTAAGTTCATATATGTTGAGTATTTAATGGAAAATTAGGCTGTTCAGGTTCTTGAATAGGTTCTTATTTCATTCACGGCACTTCAAGCTCATTATTTACTGTCAGTTGAGAGACACCTGAGTTCACGAGGCCTTATTCAAAACATCAGTTCGTGGAAGAATCAGAAATTTTACAGAATACAACGAAAAGATTTGAAAGAGCTCTAGGCTATTTGCGCATATTGTGGAATCAGTACCTATAGGAGCAATAACAAAGGAACTAGAGTTTTGATCTAGTTTGATGATCTCCACGAATAAGAACCTATTTCAAATCTCAGGCTGAATGGGTTAGACCCTGGTTCTTATAAATTGGGGGTCTAATTTCAGAATTTTCAGCCTGTAGGTTCTTAATCATCAGGTTTTTATACGCGGGTTTTTACTGTATTGCAAGAAAATGGTAGAACCTGAAGTGTTTAAAAATGTTTCAATCATGAATATGAAATTTATCTACATTTTCCCATTTTACCCCTGTACGAGCAGGGTGTCCAAAAAATATGTATGCCGTTTAAATGGTTATTGTGGAGGAGGCATAGATCCAACTTTCCTATAATTCAAATGTTTGAATTGTAAATATTTCAACTTAGAGATTGACACCGAGCTTGAGCAAATCTGACAAATGGTTGCTGAAATATCGAGAAAGAAAGTCAAAATCAGTGGTTGTTTCAACAACAGGTGATTTTTCTCCATACGTAGCCTGAATTTTGGCATATCATGGACTCAAATTTTGCAGTTATGTGTGGAAACATATTTGGGAGTAGTTAGTAAGCACAAAACCGAAATCATGACTAACTGTTTCACTTATGAACAGCAGCAAACCGGGCTTGGAACGTTGTGTCAATCAATTTTTCTTTGAATTTTAACAAAATGGAGATAAAGGAATCGAATCTGCTGATTTTGAGGTAGGCAATAATTTTCGACTTTCTTGCTCCATAAATCAGCAACTCCTGATCAGAATTGCGCAAACTTAGTGTAACCTTTAAGTTGAAGTCTCTTCTATCAAATATCTTAGGGCATGTTTATATGAGGAAAGACACCTAACTTGCCAGACCCGGGGCTGAGAGGTGAGATTCCATCCTCCAATTGAATCCTTTGTATTATCATTTCGCGTTTACATGACAAATGCAACACCGCCGTTATAGTGATGTCCCACCTCACTAGACGTGGAATCTCACCTGGGTGAGGTGATTTTTTCTGTATAAACGAAATACCACCGGTATGGTGAGGCGAATCGAAATTTTTCGTTGATCCTTATTGGTCAGTTCATTCTGATTTCACGGAAGAGAGACTTTACTCCACCTCACCTCGCCTCTCAGCCCCAGGACTGACAGGTGAGGTGAAAAATCTCACATACCGTAAAAACGCTATTAAGCCCCCTCTCTCTATTAAGCCCCCCTCTCTAATAAGCGCCTCCCCTCTGAGCCAAAATTTGAAATAAGCCCCCCAACTTAACTCTATTAAGTCCCCAACTTATGCAAAATTCTAGAATTTACCAAATATTTGCCATTTATTTAGATACACAACCTTGCATGTTGATTTTCGTATGTTTTGGGATAACAACTGTGTAGAATTTATGTATTTGAGCCGTAAAACTGTATGTTGATTGCGCACGATATGGGATAAAAGATCTGAAAAGCTACTAAAAGTATCCTTGTCACTTGATTTTGTGAAGAAGCCCCCACTCTCTAATAAGCCCCCTCTCTATTAAGCCCCCTGAAAGGTCCGAAATTGAATAAGCCCCCCGGGGGCTTAATGGGGCTTTTAAGGTAAACAGTGACTGGAATTTACCTCGCCTGTCAGCCCTAGGTCTGGCAGGTGAGGTGTTTTTCCTCATTTAAAGAAACGGAAAAAATTGGATTTATGGCTGCTCCGTAGCAGCCACTCAAACAGCGCACATGTTTTCTGGGACACCCTACAGACCATACTGAAATTATAATATCCAACCTAGATCCTTAAGATTAGTCCATGACCGACATTTGAAATTAGAAGTAAGATTGTAAGGTACCCTTTCTTCTGACGTCACATGTCCAGCAGTGAAATCCACCACCAAGGGAATTAGCATGGCGGATATTCACTGGTATGCACTTGATGCCAAGGGATTCGAACATCTAAACCAAAGGAAAGAAAATATTCTAACAACTCTGAAACAATGTTTCCGATAAACCCACCAAGTTTATCGCCTAAAATTCAGAAGATCTCTAAAGATTAGTGTCAATAAAGTCTTGACGGTCAGATCTTGGTAACTGGTTGAGAAGTTCTAGGTTGGAAAGAAAATATTCTTAAAAATAGCAGCCAAAGCAAAGAAAGAGCAGCCAAAGGAAAGAAAATATTCTTACAACTCTAAAACAATTTTTCCTATAAATAACCAAGTTTATCGTCTAAAATTCAGAAGATCTCTAAAGATTAGTGTCAACAGGGCCGTCGCGAAGGAAGCTTTGCAAGGGGGGTGTAATGGTCTAAATTTGCCGACAAAGGGCGTGGTCATTGGGTGTGGTCATTACAACTAGTCATATCTGAGAAGTGTGTTTATTTATTGGTTCTCTCAGGCATTAGTTTAAGGAATTTTCATCACTGCACAAAACAGCGTAAAATGCAGATTTTTGGTCAAAAGGATGTGGCAAAAGGGTGCGGCAATTGGTTTCGCTTAGTCATTGAGGACAAAGACAGTACGAAATGTAACATTTTTCATGCACCGGACAGCATAATTACTCATTGATTGCCAAACACCATTATTTGTCCCTGTAGAGGTTGTGCAGCAAGATGCCAGAGATCAGAGATGCATAAATCTAGGGGGTCCAGGGGTATGCTCCCTTGGAAAAATTTTGTAAATTTGACCTCTAGGATGGGTAGAACGCACTTTTTTCTCTAATTCTAGACACGCAGCTAATTCCCGAAAGTTTGGTCGTGTCTTTTGCCAATCTCTAACTACTCTCTTCAAGTTAATCTCTCTTTATGCCTTTGATAATATTCTGACCTTTTTACTAAATAATGCCTAGACTGTATATTTTTTCTAACAATCTGTTTGAAGAAACTATGAAGATGTGAAAAAGTTTCAATAAGAGGCAGATTTCCTGTTAAATCAACAGGGGCTGCCTTCGGGGCTGCCAAGCAGACTTTTATTGAAATGGAGTATTCATTTGTCTTTATTCTGACAAATTGGTCATCACATAAATTAACCCTTGGGTTCTCTTAACTCGATTTTTACACCGTACTCTACTTGGTATACATGAACGAGATCTTTTGCTTAGATACTAGCTTCAGAATTAAAGCAAATTGCAAATAGTCTGTTGATTTCCAATAGACCTTTTCAAAGAGGTCTGGGACGGCGCGCTACTTTTCTGGAAGATGGCGGATAAGCTGCGAAGGGGAATCCCCTTCGCATTGCACATGTTAAAATGCTGTTGCAGTTGGCGACGTAATGCAACAAAAACCGAAATTAATTCCACCTAATGTGCACTCAAAGGACCAGAAATGCCCGCAAAATCTTACAACATCAAAATAAAGAGTTAGTTATCACATTAAAGTGATATATTACAAGGAAAAGATTATTTCTTCGAGTTCGTTGAATTTGGATTGTATGATAATTAGTTGCCAATGTTAGACTTTTATCTATGAATAAACTGAGCTTATCTATTGCCCTAACTAAGGATATACGAAGGCACTTTTGGTACAAACGTATAGGGGCAAACATCTCCTTCCTCTCCTAGACCCTTTGAGCCTCGTAGCAAAAGAGAGACTTTGGCGGGAAAACATTCCTCGTCAAATTTGTATTCGTCATTTCGTTCTTTGCTTCTTGGATGAAACAAAAAGGAACTGGTTTGCGACACAACACTTGTGGATTTCAGAACGAAAACAGAAAAAATGTTGTCGTTTCTTGATTGTACAATGTGGAAGAGATTCCAAGTCAAAGATTTGCTAAAGTAATAAGTATATTGTTTTGTTTGGAGGTAAAGTCTTGGTGACATATTGGTTGCGAGCAGTTGTGCAGTTTGTTGTGTTGACTTTTCAATTGGAGCAAAAGTTTTTACAAATAATAAGTAAATGGGAATCTTGTGCAAGTAAGCTGCCTGGAGCAGGTAAGTGGCCTTATTTTACGAGTGCATACAGAAATCCTTTATTTCAAAACACTCCAAACTTTGTAAGGGGCATATGAACAAATTAAAAGATCGAAGAAACTTTTCATTAGGGTAGCTGAATTGATTTGGAAAGGCATGGTCGGTAACTTTAACATTGGAAAGAAATGTGAATCATTGTTTGTTTCTCAACAGTTCTCGATACATACGACTGCTCGTATTCCTTCAGGCCCTTCAGTTGTCGGGGGATAAGCCCAACTCGCAAACAGAAATCTAAGTTTATCTGACCGAGTCTGAGGTCATCACGAAGTCCAAAGTTCGCTGAAACAACTCGAAGGTATAAACGTCTCCTCCTCGTAAAATCTGCTAAACATTGCAAACATGTGATAAGCAAGCATTTGTTTTCATGCTGAAGCCCCTCTGGTCTTTCATGAACCATATAACTAGAGTTAAATTCCATATTTTGTTCACAACTTTTCCCACTGCAACTCCAGTTCAGCATCGCGGAGAAGATTCCCGTGTATCCGCCATCTTCCAGAAAAGTAGCGCGCCGTCCCAGACCTCTTTGAAAAGGTCTATTGCTGCTCCCAATCTTTCGAACGGCACCAACCTGTTTTCCCTTTTTTTTGGGTGGAATCTCTCGTTGTGATCTTTTCTATGGTCGTCGTCGAAAGCTCTACTACACACAAGACATTTCAGTTTCACATGTTTTCGTTTTCTGGTGACATCGGTAGTAGTACTGCCACTGACTTTGCTCCTTCTGACTTTTTCCCAACAAAATCAGCCCGAAGATCGACCAGAAATTAAATATCGTCAAGTTGGCAAGTTAGACTACATTACATAAGTCCCTCTAACTTACGCTCGTTGTTGTTGTTGTTATCGCTTCACTTGAGGGACTTATGTCCTTACGCTTCAAAACAGGGACTAATTAGGCCAAGTCCGCCGCGTTCACGGCGCGACCAATCAGATCACTTCTTTCTTAATATGGTCAACCCACGTGCCTATTGTTAGTGTTTGATTGGCTCATTAGTTCAAAGTTCGACTTCTCGAAGCGAAGCGACGCTCGAAATGACCTTCGAAGGGACGTTCGACTTTTCTTTCGACGTTCGAAGGATGGAAGATGTTCTAAGTTTCTTCTGATTTTCCGTAAGGTTTTAGTCCCTGTTTAGAATCCGTTTGGTCGTGAGTCCTTTGTATGAGTGAAATTAAAACATCAGATTATAAATGTTGAACGAATACAAGGAATCACGTCGTCAGTCTATTGGCAAGTAAGAATTTCAAGACAAAGAACAACAAGAAAGGCATACAGTAAAACCCCGCAAACAAGAACATACTTTTATAAAAAAACAGACTGAGTAGATTCTTATAAATGACGTACTTATGACATTTTCAAGGTTTGGTTCTTATAGTGAGGACACTTGTTACTACGATAAATACAGACAGTATGTGTTACTATACTTGAGGATAGAATGACTGCATTTATATTTATATCATACAGCTTTATAAAATAATTTGCATATCCCTGAAAACTGTTAGATGTGTTCAATTATGAATAGTTGGGAGTTTCTTTACACTGATATGATGAAATTTCTTAATTAAGCGTACCATCTCATAAGAACATTGGAGTAAATCAGTCTGTTTTTGGTTCTTATCTTTGGGTGTCTTTTTTCACAAAATCAGTCCGCAGGTTCTTATTTTGCTATGTTCTTGTTTGCGGGGATTTACTGTATCCTGTACTTCAACATCATTGTCGAATTATGACACATGCTTATGAGGCGCAAACACTCTACTTCAACATCATTGTCGAATTATGACACATGCTTATGAGGCGCAAACACTCTAGTTCCCTCTTTACTCATTTCCTTTCTGTCTTAAAAATAATTTTGTTTTGGGTCGTAGGGTCGTAGGGTCCGGTTAAAAGAACATCCCAATAAGATCAACTATTTATTTTACCAAAGATTGCAAACAATGGTTTACACTGCTTTCGTGATTTAATTCCGTTCTAACTTTGTACAATAACTCACTGTTTTGTGAACAATTTGTAGAGAACGCCGACTAATTATTGCCGAAGAGAGATTGCCCAAATGTTACCAATTTGCCGAAAAATGCAGGTTTGAGGGTTCATTTGCCGACTGATGCTTTTTTCAGGGGGGGGTGTCACACCCCCCACACCCCCACGTCGCGACGGCCCTGAGTGTCAATACGGTAGACACGGTCAGATCTTGGCAACTGGTTGAGAAGTTCTAGGTTGGAGCTTTAAAAAGCAATTTTCACACTCGTTTTTTGTTTGTTGGTTTTCAATTTGTTTTGAGTAGGCTTGTCAGGATTTCTAGCTACCGAAAGCGAATTTGGGTCCACTGTGCATCCGCATCCAGGCATGGGACTGCTAGTTTAACGTCCCTTCCGAAGGACGAGGTGAGTTGTGAGGTCAGGCCTCCGAGGTCACCCAGCCAGAGTTTGACCTCACTCGACCGAGCTTAACTTCACTCACCTGATTAAAAACTGTTTAAGCTACTCGGCCAGTCACCTAGCTTATTTCACTCATCGAAAGAAGGCTTGCAATCCCCGACAACAGGGGTTGGTAACGTCGACGATCCCTACAATGACTGTGAACCAAGCTTAGACGTAAGGCCAAGTTTTACTGCTACCTATCTGCTTTTGACTTCTACAACGAATATCTTGATCATGTCGAGTGAGATGATTTGCTCACCTTAATAATTGGTTTCTCAACTGCATCGCATACGACCCGTTTCTCATCCAACATCAGTACATTCATGCCCAACCATTTTGAGCCCATCCATAATGGGCGGGTATCTGGCTCTACTGGATAAGGGACTTTGACGATTTTCCACCCGGCTTTGTGAAACATATCGATTTCATAGCAAGGCCGATCAGGGTTTTGTAAGACGAGGCCTGGACCGATGATGTTGAATGTCGCATCAATATGCATTGGACCCGGATCCTTAAATGAAACTATGTGTACTTTGTATTTATCACCAAGGTGTCTTTCTAGCCATTTGATACCAAAGTAGTTTGTAACCTACAAATAAATATTTTGATAGTTTGATGTTGGTATTTGATCCTATGATCAACAATGCACCGTCTTTGTAGCTACAAAATTAAAGTTTGGGTGCGTTTGATTGGCAATTCTAAACCTACCAAATTCTAAAAGTGGTAGACTTCGCAGAGAAGGAAAGACGTTGCCCAATCAAACACAAAATTCTTCAAACAGCAGGTTTCAAATTCATCCTGGCGAAAACGAGGTTTCCAGTTGCAAAACACGAAGACGAGTCTGGTGCTTGGCAACAAAGAGTGAAACGACACAATCACCATAGCAGCACGAGCGGATTCGCCTCGTTTTCAGAGTTTCGCAAATGAAAAAGAGAATCTCTCCAAAGTCTGCCAAACCCTCTGCCTTTTGAAGAAGAAGGTTCAGCAGGCCTTTCAAACCTGCCAGACCTGCCGTCTTCGGAATTTGGTAGTCAATCAAACACAAATTTTGAGTCTTCAAAGTCTACCGTTTTCAGAATTGGTACCAATCAAACGCATCCTTTATTACCTCGATATTACTATTTTACTTTGTTGCTTTCTCTTCGAGTGAAGCGTAACCAGTGCTAGGAATCATATTCACATGGCTCCTACGCGCCTGAACAGTTAGTTCCTACACAACGTCCATTCTCGTTTCAAACTTCCTCTTACAATAAACACATGTTACATAGAGGCAGTTTGAAATGAGGATGAACGCTGTGTTGGAGCGAGCAGTTGAAACGCGCAGGAGCCATTAGAATTTGATTTCTAGCACTGGTTAGGCTTGGGCCAAAGGGAACACAACGAAGACAATTATGGTAATATCGAGGTAACTACGGTGCATTATTGCCCATGTTGATTCTAAAGGAGGGTTGCCCTCCAGCAGGAGTTGTTTTACAAGGAGCCCCGCGGCACCGTGATACAGGCCACGGGGGGGGGGGTTCTCGGCTAAATTTCGGGCAGGGGCGTGCCGCCCACAGTTTCAAAATGGCACCGTTGGATAGACCAATTTTTCTGAAAATGATACCCTTGGCGAGATTAATTTCTACATCAAAAGTGCTATGAGTTGGCATTTTCTAGGCAAACTTGCCAAATTTTTGCATTCCAAGGACCAAAATTTGAAAAAAATTTGGGTTTCTTTACAGGAATTGCAGAAGTTTGACATTTTTTTGACCAAAATTTCCAAAAAGTATACCCTTGCCCAGACTAAATGGGCGAAAATTGGCAAAAAGTATACCCTTGGCTAGACTAGAAGGTTTGAAAAAGCATACCCTTGAGGGTGGCACATCCCCAGGTACCTTTACTATGGAAGAACCCCCACCCCCCGTGATCCAGGCATGGAATTAATGGCGAAAAATGAAAATTCGAATTTAAGCTACTTGATGACTTCTTCATATGGAACAGACACTATAATATTGAACAAAATAGAATTTTTTCAAATCTGAAGTGTGAGTCCAGAGTAATGATTTTTTAAAGTTGGCCTATGATGCCAAGTTTTGTTTACATTACCATTTCCCGCCTACTGTTGGTGGCATCGATGAAAACATACGGATTGGGATTGTTATATTTCGTCAACGGGAAGGCCGATTTTTAAGAACTCTTTCTATTTTACGGATACATCTCTGCTCTTTTCGAAAATGCAAGCTAAATCTTTAAAATCTCAAGCTGAAATAGACCATTTTGAAAAATGGAATATGGCATTTTCAAGCACAAAAAAGTGGAAAACTTCAGAATTTCGTCTTTAACAGTGAAAACAAAGAATCTAACTAAATCTAACTCTTAGCAAAAACTACTAGAATTAAATTTGATGTGTTGGATACATCTTTGCCTAAGGATTCATACAGATTCGAGCAGAAAAATTTTCACGCCACTTTGAAGATTCTAGGCCATATTCGGGTTTAGCGTTGATTAATTCACATAAATGATGATATTTGGAATGGCGATGCAATTTTTTTACGAGAAAGTCTTGCTCTAGTCCTAAAACTTGAAAAATTACTTGGCATTGCATAATAAAACAGGAAATGTATTTCTTTCCATCCACTACCCTGGATACCAGAGCCAAAAATAATAAATTTCCTTTCATTTAAATTTTGAGGCCTTTCATTTAAATTTTGAGGCTCTGACCCAGGGTACTTACGATCTAATCATTTTTTGATGGTGTTAAGATGCTGCTTTCGGCCATAGGTACATCCAACTCTCGATTCCAATCATTAGCCTTGATAGGAGAAAGCTTTCGTTTGGTGTTGCAGATGGACCCATAATCTGAAACACCTCCTTTTTTATTCATAAAATTTCTTCGTTTGCTGGCAGTTCTTTTAAAGGAATATTCCCGCCTTAAATTTTCTCCAAGATTCATTTAGGAGTAAATCCGTGGTAGGAGAAAAGACAAGCTCTTCACACGCGAAGGGACCAGTCATTATTAACGCTGAGTAGGGGGCCGGAAGACATTCAGAGGGGCATAAGCGCACGAGGTGCGGGGCCGAGGGGCGGTAGCCCCCCAACTTTGGAGAAATTTGCAAAAATCAGCCCCATTCGGGCAAATTTTTCTCCTTAATCGGGCAAAAATGTTGGCAAACAATGGGCTTTGTGTCGGACAGCCCCCTAGATATTTTCTTCCCATATGCTTATGCAGAGGGGGCACTAAAAATTAAGGGCAGTGAAAGGGGGGCCACTGGAAACCTTGTGTGTAAAGTAAGAGGCCATAAAAACTTAACAAATCTAATCCCAGCTATCTGAAACGCAAACGTCATCCTTTTATGATCTTTGTTATGCCTAGCGTTTTCCCTTAAAGGATCACATTATTCATAAAATCCCCAGGTGCTATGACACTTTTTTCTCTTGAAAGCATTTCTATGTCATTTTTGCTTCACTTACCATCACTGTTATTGATGTTTCTGTTGTTTCTGCTATTGAGCTCCATTCCCGAAACGCTCTCTCATGGTAGATGCAGCAGAAGATTTTGCAGTAAATCAAAGATGAACAACAACCTAAATGGTAGAGTTGCTGCCCCCCCCCCCCATGCATGATCTGAATAGACCCTTTAGCTATTCAGCAAAAGAGCCTGGATTGAGCGTTATCTTTATGCATTTCTATACACGAGATTCGATCGAGCGGCTTTAGAGCTTCTATCGCCATTGTGCACATTCGAAAATTCTACAAGATGTAGCAAAGTATCGTTCGATTGAGATTCTTTTTCAGAATAGCTAAATGGTCTATTACTAGATACGGACCATGAAATTCCGGAGCAAAACTGAGGATCTGGAATGGACAGTTATGCACCGGGCACTTCATTCATTCAAAAAAGCGTACCAGAGTTGCTCAGAAGGAAAAGACTTGGCTAGTCTGCACTTTAGCGGACCAGCTTTCAAAATCGGCACACTATGTGTCATGGTGTAAGGGTTAGGGTCAGAGTTAAGCTTTGGAAATGGGGATTAGGGTTAGTTAGGGTTAGTTTAGGGTTAGTTAGGGTTAGTTTAGGGTTAGGGTTAGTTAGGATAAGTTAGGGTTAAGTTAGGGTTAGTAGGGTTAGGTTAGAGTTAGTTCCTGAGAGATATGACATAAAGCTGGTCCGCTAAAGTGCAGTCGTCCCAAAGACTTTTGCAGATTTTTATGAAATTCAAAAGGACTTTTGCCAAAGCTAGATTTGGAAGTGGGATGCCTCTCGAGGCAGCATTTGTATAATTTCATCAGCTCACCTGGCTTCTCTGTGCAAAGATATCCGTTCCTGCTCTCATGAAGTCTGCTGCATCGAAACACGGCTCGAATTCTGTAGTTACAAAGAGCCCTTTTGCTGCCAACCTGTACCGTTCCTCCTCATTGTTCATTGGATAATCCTGGAAACAAAAACTGGCGATGTAAATTGTCTAACAAGGTCCGGAGTGTCATCCATTATGCCCATCGGTCTAGCAGGGAAGTTGCCAATCAACTCAGAATGTTGAATTCAAAACTTATTGCAAGAAATTTCAACTTTGTGTGATAATCTTACTTGACGACTCAAAAATCGATGGAACCCCAGAAAACGCAGCACTCTGCTCGACACTTTTTCCAATAAAAAGGGTACGCTAAAAACTTATCCGAGCATGCACAAGGGATCAGCCAGGATTTACAACAAGTCGAAGCATGAATTTCAATTGTCAAACTCGAAATTTATTTAAATTTTTGCGTTTTAACCTACTTAATGATAAACAAATAACTCTACTTGAAACTGTTGTACTTATCAAAACTGTTCACTGTAGAGTTGTGTAGCTTGTTTGCCTATCGGCCATAATGGGCGACACCGGAAGAAAACGCAAAATCTTCATGTAAAATGTTGACATTTTCCGATGTTTTTCTCCATTAGTTTGCGATATAGTCGGGCTGCCTGGTTTATTCATTAATATCTGTTCGAAGATCTAATTCAGCAGTTCACAACAACATGGGCAGAATGGGCGACTCCACTCTAAATTGAAATGTGTGTTTGTGTGTCCTTTCTGTTGTGGACTAACTACAGATTTCCACTTCGTCTCCAGCAGAGGGATCAGTCAAGTTGGAATCTTAAGGCACACTATCGTTGATGTGGATGTGAAGTCACTAACAATTCATTTAATTTTCATTTTACATTTCTTACCCATGGTTACCCCGTCAGTCAAGAAAGAATGCTTTTCAGGGGATCATGCATAAAATCTTAATAAAATGAATTATGTTATATAAAACCCTTTCCAATAATAAATAAGTAAATAAATAGATAGATCGAAAAGAAACAGCAAAATAAATCATTTTAAGGCGTCCTTACAGATATCTGAACTTCAGAATAACTATGAAGCCTTCCACATAGTTAAAAGCTGGCCCAGGCCAGGTCAAAAATATAACCTATTGTACTCGACAACTTCGATGCATCCGGTTTCATTGTGTACCTAAAGAAACAATGGATTTGTAGGCGTTTCTCTAGCCTATTTATAGCGGCTATGAGATATACCTTTTTCTATTCCCTTTAAGAATAATGGACATTGTCTTCTGGGTGTCTTCTTTATGATAGTAAAATATCTACGGGTCCTGCAGGGCATCCCAAAAAAAACATGTACACCGTTTGAATAGGAACCAACCAATCCAATTTTCCGTCTTTTAAATTTGTGAATAGAAGAAACTTCTTCTTAGAGTTTGGTACCAAGCTGGGGTCACTATGGCAAATAGTTGCTGATTTATGGAGCAAGAAAATTAAAAGAACTGGACCCTTGGCCTTAAAAACAGAGGATCGAATCTCCGTACTGTACCTAGTAACTCTAATATAAGCATCAAATGAGTTTTAACTCGACATTTTTACCAGGAAACATATTTGGGAGTAATACATGACCAAATAGAATGAGGATAGTTTGGATTAGTTTGGTTAGTTTGGATTTCATAACTTTAGAGAAGCAAAATAACCGCTGGACAAGGCAAATGCATGTGGCGCTTAGGTTGAGTCAATGACTATCCGATTCACTAGACCATCCTAGGTACGCTTGTTTCAGTCCAATTTCCTTGATTTTGCTATTGCATCCAAATGAATTGTACAGATGATCTTACCATGTCATACAGCTCATCCGCCATCGTTGGTTTTGGAGCAGTTGTCCATTTTGCACCGGCAAGAAAATATTCTTTCATTAGTTTTCGATAAGCACGATATTCAAAAAATCTTGCTCTCCATGCCATTGGTGCCTCGATTATTTCCTCTCCAACAACGAGCAATATGTCCCTTGGCATTGCTGCATACATCCCTTGAGATTTGAAATCGGGTGTTTCATAGTGCTGCAAGTAAGAACGACATATCGACAAGATGAACGGCTTAAGGGGCCTAAATTTTCTCTCTTTCACATCTAAACAGCTGATTACAGCTATCTGATGAAATTCCCGTAACGGTCGTAAACGCATACTTTCGTAAACGGTGACGTCACAGACTTCATATTCATCAGTCATTTTCAGTTTTTTTAAACACTGTTTGTGCGTTTGTGCGTTTGTATGTTAAAGAAAAGGTTGCATTGGTTCAAAGCGTTCTGCAGTGCATATGTACTTAATCGTAGCCATGGTATTTGACATAAGTGGCATCTTTCATTACAATAAAGAAGGATTTCGAGAAGCGCTTTCATTAGAAAGGTTTGATAAGCCTTGAGGTTCTGATATAGAATTAATGGCATCGAGAAGACCCTGTCTTTGCACATCCAAGCTATGGCAGAGCAGCAAAAGCGTTCCGTATCCTCAATTCCATCGTTGATCGAGCACATTGGATTTACTGTGTCTTTAAAGTTGTGCTTAACATTGTGAAGATTCAGCCTACTTAGACCTACACGAAGTTGTGTTAGATTTGCCAAGCCTTTCGGGTCGTGAATGCTGTAGACTGGTTTGGGTAGGGGACGAATGAGGGTAAAAAGCCTCTTTTTAAACATGCCCAGAGTTGGCAATTGTCTTATCTCCGAGTCAAGCTCATTCCACTCCGAAGGACAGTTTGGATGGAAGTTTGCATCAAAGCTCATCGTTCTTGCACACGTATTTGCCCGGATACGAGTCAACTTACTTGAGAATGATCTATTTTTTCTGGCCTTCTGACAACAACTCCTTCGTGTTTAAGTATGTTACATAATTCTTCTATTTCTTCCACCGCTTTCTTGAGGTGCTCTGCAGGAAACAACTTGCCACTATTTCTGGAAAGAAAATCCCAACTTTGTTCACTTGTTGTGGCCTGCACCTCAACTGACAGTTTGGGCACGCATGCATTTTCAGCACGGCCAACAATAACTTCTTCCAATGGGTCCCATCCGTTATAGGCGCAGACTGGGCTCCTTGAAGTGGCTGGCTCCTTCACAGTTACATTCCTCGCGAGCTGAAACAAAAGTAAACAATTATCATAATGATTAATAACGTAGCCTGCTGCGTAGGGGCGGGAACCTGTGAGCACGCAGTAAGAGAGCTAAAATGTACAGCTATTATGCCAACTTCTGATGTGTCATGGGCACTTGGTCAGTTGCTGAGGTTTTCATTGCTAGCAGAGCGTAAGCGGCTCAAACCATCAAACCTCACTGATCATTTTGCTAAACTTACGCGTGATCTTGGAAAGAAACCAGAAATTTGTGCTTGCACTGAAGATTTCTTCAAATCTTACTAGTTTCTTAAAGGCTCTGTTATGAAGATTATATTGTTATATTGTTATATTTATGGAATAAATTGTTTGTAGTTCATTGCCTTTATTTAGCTATTTGGTTGTGTATGAAATATGTGTACAACGGAACGAGACTGAATGACAAAGTGCTGTTTATCTTGGAGTGCTTGCCGGTGTCAAGATTATGGTACTGAATATATTTAGCAAGCATCTGGGTATTTTCTTATTGGTGATTATACGCTTGAATGATTATGAATTTATTGTTTTTTTTGCGTAATTGAGAGAAAGAATAGGTAACGCAATAACAGTGTGCGGTTCACTTAACAACATGCACAATACCTGAAAAAAGGCTTCGGAGCGTCAACGGGTTCTCTGATTTAAAGTGTTGTTGAGTCTACTGAGTCTGCTAAAAGTGGAAATCATGTAGACCTTTAGGAAGCTAAGCCAATCATGTTTTTTGGCGTTCTTGCTCTTTTTGAATACTTGTACCAGTCTCGCCCAAACGTCTCCCCAACTTGAAATGTTGTTGCCCTTATCTCTGTAAGTCAGTCGAGTAAAACAGACATAATCAATTGACAGAGTGCAACAGTCGTGCACCGAACAGTCGAGTAAAGAAGTTACACACAATTGGTCTCAATATAATTGAAATATATATTGAAGATAAAAACAATAAAAGAAAAGAAGTGATGCAGTCCTTGTTACTTCAAACTGTTCATCCCAGGCAACAGTCACCAAAGGTCCCTTACAGGACGCTGAGGAAAAGAACCCAGAAGGCTCAAACAAGGAACGACTTTACAACAGCTCCATAACAATCTTCGTGTTCACTACGTGCCATCGTGAACATTTCAAAACAATCACACATAAGGCTGGGTGCAGGGTAGGTTTTTGAAACCTTTCGAATGCTTAGCGGGTCTGTAGGTATCGGGGGATTTGGGGGTTACCCAATAATGAGGCCCCCCCAGGGGTTATGGGGAACAAGGGAACTGGCCATTTTTATTCATGGGAACAAGGGAACATCCTGAATTTTTAACGGGGATCAAGGGAACATAAGGAATTGTATTAGGGAGCAGGGAACATATTAGAACTTCAAGTGAAAAATATCTCCTTACTTAAAAATACAGCGCCACATTCCCCATCATACCCATCATATCAGTTCTTCATTGTCCATGCATAAATCAAAGGAGCTACCTAGCAGCAACCTCCCCCCCCCAAAAAAAATTTATGTAATAGTTTCTGTAGATAAATCTGTCTCTCATTTGATGTTAGGAGATTATAACTGCAAATTTTATTTAAGGATGCAGGTGAATCAAAGAAACAAAATCTGCCAGACGAAACTTTAGATCTACCATTCTTCTTTCGTTATAAGCATAAGCATATAACTTGTCTTACAAACCACCCTTCGCTTGCATCAAGCGAGGGTTTACCTTACTGGTTTCAGGGCAACTTTGCGCCTATGTTTGTTCTGAATTACTTGTCCAGAAGATTAATTTTACCTGCATTAGCAAATATACAGGATGGAATTGACCAAATGACCCATACCCAAGTGCTCAACTTTTCTACACCATTATGGTTGTGAATGAATGTCAACCCGGGATGAGTTGAAAACATATCTACCGAAATCCATCCCCTGGCTCTGTCCCTGAATGTGACGGTGAAAGCAATAGTTGATCAAGTTTTCTTTTAATAGGCCCGTCGGAAGCAGGGGGGCTGGGAGGCTTCAGGCCCCCAATAATTTGCTGAAGTTTGTTGATTTTGTTTGTGAAAAAGGCTGTGACTGCCAAACTCGTGGGAATGAAGATTGGAATTCGTATATATTCGAGGAAGCTACCAAACTCTATCAAAAATGCAATATCTTTTGATGTCATACGATTGAAAAGTTTCAAAATTTTCCTGGAAAGACTCCGTTGTGATCTGTAGCTTCTTTCAATGGCAAATTATCCAAAAATGGGGTGTTTTCCAAAGATCTGAAGGGCATGGTCATGAAAAATTTTTCCTGGGGCATGCCCCAAGACCCTCATCTGTACTGGCATCGCTCGCGCCCCGTTCCAGCCCCTCCCCAATATGAATTTTGTTCCGACGGTCCTGTTAAACAGCAATAGTTGATTGAGTTTTCTTCTTTTAATTGCAGTTAAACTGGACTTGCTGCAAGTCTCAATGTTCCTTTCAGGCCCGTCAGGAAGCGGGGTGGCTGGGGGGCTTCAGCTCCCCAAATAAATTGCTACAGTTTGTTGATTTTGTAAGTGAAAAAGGCTGTAAAAGCCAAGGTCGTAAGAATGAATGAAGATTCAAACTCGTTTTTATTCGAGGAAGCTACCAGAATCTATCCAAAATGCAATATCTTTTGATATTCATGCAAGTCAAAAAATTCAAAATTTTCATGGAAGTCCCTCATCAATCGTGATCCTTTGCCTCCATCAATGGCACATTTTCCAAAAATGGTGCGTTTTCCAATGATCTAAAGGGCGTGGTCATGAAAAATTTTCCCGGGGGCAAGCCCCCGGACCCCCATTTTTCGTCGCTTCCCTCGCACCTCGTTTCAGCCCCCAAAATCAGTTTTGTTCCGAAGGGCCTGTCCTTTCAAACAACGCCAATGAAGCCATTGCTCTGAAGCAGTTTAAGTTGCTTTCTATGAAGGGAGTTTTGATTGCTCTTTACAAAAAGTTTTGTGATGGGCTAGATTGGCCTTGGGTTTGGGACACAGACTAGCTAGATAAGCCTTTTCGGAGATTACTGTCGTAGAGACTTGCTGCAGGTCCATAGGTACCTACCAAAATAAGGCTGACTTCAATCAGGGAGCATGAGCTAAATTTTTTAGGGAACAAGGGATCAAAGGACTACTTTTGGGGAACTGAGGAACAGTTCAACATTTCTTTTCAGGGAACATTTAAGAAACATTTTTGGGAACAAGGGAGATTTTTTGGAATTTTTTAGGGAACAAGGGAACACAGACCCCCCCTGGGGGGGCCTCAATAATCTTGAAAACGATGGTGCCACATCATTAGACTGATGACGATGAGTCCCTTGTATCCCTGCGGTAAACCTTGCTCCAAGCGCCATCATCAAGTCAAAGAGCACAGGGAAACAAGAGACTCATCGTCATCAGTCTACCACATCATATGCATTAAGTAGATGTATTGTTACTGATCTCTATTGTTTCAAGAACAACATCTCAAAGCTTTTCCGTAGCCAACGCTGGCTTTAAGTACTCTTAATCTGCCTGGTTTGGAGCACATTTGAGGATTTTCAAGATTTTAAGATTGACGATTTAAAAATCTTAAACTTGGGTGTTTTCTCGACTGATCAACAAACCGCACCAGCTTTCTCTCACCAAGGGAAGGGGGCATTCATGAAATGCGCGTGCCAAAGTTTATATTCTGAATTAGCAAAGAAGGAGCAATTAACCCTATCTGACCTTGGGGGGGGGCGGATTCCGCCCCCTCGTACATTTTCATTTATACGTTTCTCCCTGTTTGCTGGATGCCTCTGAGATTTAGCAAGTTTAACTTTCTATCATATAGCAATGAAACAGTATCAATTTCAGTGTTCTATTTTTAGCCTTCTCTCCATGGTAACCAAGTTTTCGTGCACCATTCTGTTAAAAATATACATTGTAGCTCTCTTAATCCTTTGGAATTGGTCCAATAAAGTCTAAACTATGAATTTACATCTATTTTGATCTATATATTTCATTTCTACACAGAAATTAAAGTTTTTCGACCTTTTAACACACTTTCATTTTTATGACGTCATATGACGTCATAATATTAATTATGCTTTAGCAACAACAACAACAATGATAATTAGACCATTGTTTCAAAATTCATTGTTTATGTAATGAACAACCTTTGTGCCAAATTTGGTTGCCATATCTCAAGCAACAACAGAGATAAACAGGGGGGGCGGAATCCCCCCCCCCCAGGCATTGAGTGTTTCAAATCACCCAGGTCAGATAGGGTTAAGTAGTGTTGAGGAGAAGAGGAGAATTTCCTGCAGTCCAAGTTAGCCTCGTTTTCCACCAACCATTATGCTTTGCAGTTTGTGTGCTCTCAGTTTGATCTGCAAGGTTTACCACCAGGGCATGATAGATGGACCTTTTGTCTGCCCCTGGCGTCTATTGTCAACGAGAGAGTAAATGTTGTCACCGGCCAATGATAACTCTTGTTTTTATTTGCTTAAAAGCCAAGCCAATATACAACCTCGTCTCCAGACCTTTTCGTCTCTCAAGCCAATATACAACCTCGTCTCAAGGCCTTTTCGTCTCCGTCCCAATGTGACAAAAGGCCATGGGGACGAGGCTGGCCAATATACTCGTTTATCACGCACAATTCAAAGAATATAAAAGTGGGATACTATAACGCAGCACTCGCTGAACATTATTGTTGCTACAATCCTGGCCATAAGGTGTTGAGAAAAAATCGACTTTCCCCAATTTTGTAGACCTCACTATCAAAATACAGTAAAAATGTTCACTTTCCCCCCTCCCCCCATCTCAATGTTGTTTTTTGTCTTCAGAAGACATGGCAGTTATCAGATTTTAGGATATCTTCGCAAACAACATTGAATTGGGGGAGCGGGGGGTTGGTAAATGAAAACATTAGAGATTTTCCAAACATTCTCAACACATATGGCCAGGATTGTCTTTGGACGATCGAAATGCACTCCTTAAAGAATGTGTGTTAAATGAGTCCTCGCAACTGAATTTAATACCAAAATGCAATAATTTGACAGATGTACCATTTCTTGACTTATGGTGTGCAGGAAAGTAAGGTCATATGTCTGATTCATATCCTTGAATCCATAATTCAAATGATCCTAAAATACTTAAAACTAGAGGTAAGGAGATCTCCATACACAAATTGGATAACAGTCCATCATGGACGCATCTTGAGCAAAATCCTGGTCTCTGTTAAACTTGTCACGAAAAACAGTACTAAGGAACTAAGGCATCCTACTGAACCGTGGAAATTTCATAAAAAGTCAACGAAGCTTAAGAAGCAATGATGGCTCATCATACATTCTTATACAAATACATGTATCCAAAAATATTTGCCAACGGGTAACGCAAGGGTAACGCAACGGGTAACGAAAATTTGTCCGTCGCGTTACCCGTGCGTTACCCGTTGGCGAACATTTTTGGATAAGACTGAATGTCTGCCACCTCCATAAAGTAAAGATTTATAGATAAACAGTAAGAAACTCTAGGACCTCTGACAATGTGTGCATTAGAGCAATCTTCTAGCGATCTGGTGAAGGTTCTACAACCTCGAATAAATAGGCACAATGATGCACCCCTTTGGATGTCTTCAGGGGAATCAAGCACCGGCATACTTCTACCTCAAAATGGTCAGAAATGTGTTATTCCAATTCAGGTGTCCATGGAATCTATCGGAAGACCACACAGATGTGTTATCTATAGCTAACAAATCCTTAACAACTTCATGCGAGATAAAACTTCCATAAATAGAGTGAGATGCAATGAAAAATTCTGAGACGCATCATCAAGGGAAAGTATAAAATTTAGTTTAAAACGATCAATTCCTTGTCTGTATGCCAATCCTGTGCAGTTTATGATAGCCACTAGAACGGCAATTAATGAGACAGTGACGAAACTCAAACAAAAGCCGCTTGACACAATTACCTGGCTCCAAATAGCCATACCTTGTAACTTCTCCGTCGCCCCTACCTCGCAAACTAAATTATGACGTCATAACTGCAAACCGTGACGTTGTAGGTTAATTTCGTTTTCAGATTTGAATTCTACTGGTCAAAGTTGTTGGACATGTGCAAATTTGAATTAATCCGAATGACTTTCAAAAATTCCCTCCTCAGACAATCCTGGCCATAAGGTGTTGAGAAAAAATCGACTTTCCCCAATTTTGTAGACCTCACTATCAAAATACAGTAAAAATGTTCACTTTCCCCCCTCCCCCCATCTCAATGTTGTTTTTTGTCTTCAGAAGACATGGCAGTTATCAGATTTTAGGATATCTTCGCAAACAACATTGAATTGGGGGAGCGGGGGGTTGGTAAATGAAAACATTAGAGATTTTCCAAACATTCTCAACACATATGGCCAGGATTGTAGTTTATGATAGGCGCATACTAACCACTTTCGTGTTGTACAGGGAAATATAAAGCCAAATATCTTGGAAGTACAGACTGAGCTTGCAATGTCTGTGGAATAAGACTGAGGGTTTCATTTTTCTTGTTCAACGACAGAACCGGTTAGTATGAGTTTTAAAACCTTACAGCTTTTAATTCTTACTCGTATTTAACGCATTTTGTTTATCTCTGTGTCTTTCTTCTTGCTACAGTATCATCGCAACATCCTGCTGGCATGGCAACACTATTATAATAGCGTGATTTGCTAGTTTAGGTATGAAGTGTTCTTAAGCCCATGCTAATTTATAAGAATAGTTCCGCTCAGATGAACACAGGGAGTTAGATTTTTCGATCTATAGCTGAATGGGCCGATACCTTTAAAAACTGTTAGATTGGATTATTAGATAACGACTGAATGCTTTGAGCCTAGATAATTGCTTGAGAAATACTAGGAAATTGAGCATTGATTTTACGATAGATCGTGATACTTGACTGATGAAATAAGGCATGGTCTATTAACCAGACCCTGGTCTGCTAGGACCTTGGACCCTGGGACCATAGGACCAAGACTCATACTGACCAGACCTTGTAGGAATTCCTATTTATCGCTACCGTAAAAGCTCTATTAAGCCCCTGGGAGGCTTACTTGATTTCATAAACTTCAGAGGTGGGCGGGGCGGGGGGGGGGGGTTTATTAGAGAGGGGACTTATTCACAAAATCAAATGACAAGGATTAGGATATGATAGCTTTTCAGTCCTTTTACCCCTTACTTTGCGGATTCAACACACAATTTTACGAGTCAAACACATAAATTTGACACATTCTCCATCTCAAACACTATCAAAACTAGCATGCAAGCTTGTCTAGCAAAATATGTGGAAGTCGTTGGTAGTTTCTGGAATTTGTTATAAGAAGGGGGCTTAATAGATTAATAGGGAGGAGGGCTTATATAAAATCTCGGCTCAGAGGGGAGGGGCTTATTAGAAAGGGGGCTTAATAGAGAGGGGGCTCCATAGTGCTTCAGTGGTATATGGGAATGGTCACGAAAAGCACATGACATGGGATGTCATACTCTTGGTACCAATGAATGAAGTGAAAAAAGGAATTGCAATTTTCTTTTTCTTTGGCTCGTTGAAAATAGCATGACGTAATGTATTTGGTAGACTTACGATGTGATTCCTTGTATTTGTTGATTATCTGACATTTTGATTTCTTCCAATTTTTTTCCTACTATTTGTCTCCCACATTTTCGAAGCTCTGGTTCCCAACGTAATATTTGGTTAGCTTGCCACATGTGCTGGCATTGAGTAGAAAATATTTGGTATTTTGGCATTTTTCACCCCTCCTATTTATCCATGTCTGTTCCTTTCCGATGAGATCACGAAGTTAATCCATTGATGTCGGCAGGGAAGGGCCAATGGGGCTATAGCGCCCTCCCTTGGAAGCATCTAGCCCAAGCTCCAAAAGATCCCCGGCACCACCCCTGAGGTTTTCAATATTGGGGACTTCAATTAAGCTTTCTCTATTCGCAACACAGAATTCCAGCAGTCAGTGGAAAGTATTACAATTGAGCTTGCTCTTGGTACTTTTGAAATGAAATGCATTAGCAAAAATCTTGACCACTTTGTTCATTTTGCAAAGCGCACTTATAGCGTGAAGAAATTTCTTGTCGTGTATTCATGGTGTATTCCAACAAAATCATCTGCCCTATTCTGGCCTTTGTGACCTTGCCAAGTTTTTCTATTGTATATCGTTTTGCTTGTTGCGGTTCTATGATTCAGCTGAATTTCAGAACTGAAAATATTATATTGAGCTGGGATTCGTTAATGGTCTGGTTAATATGGGTCCTGGTCCTATGGTCCAAGGGTCCTAGGTCCTAGCAGACCAGGGTCTGGTTAATAGACCATGCCATGAAATAGGAGTTCTTTTAGGCTAATTTTAGATAGAGGTTTGGGGCTGAGGACATCTTTGGGTTTACTTTTAAAAGAGAGCAGAGCAACGGACATTGATTAGACTAGTAACTTGTAAATTACAAACATGCGGCCGAGTAGCTGAATCATAGCATTGTTGGATATAAAATGATTTTGAATCAGGAAAAATCGTCCCCAGAAGTGTAGACTTGCCCCAAGTCTTTCAGTTAGACTTATTACAGATGACGAAATAAACTCGT
Organism: Aurelia sp. 3 sensu Dawson et al. (2005); assembly: GCA_964020215.1. NCBI lineage: Eukaryota > Metazoa > Cnidaria > Scyphozoa > Semaeostomeae > Ulmaridae > Aurelia > Aurelia sp. 3 sensu Dawson et al. (2005). The sequence goes on along the minus strand of OZ026583.1, from coordinate 2,484,849 downwards.
TGCAAATCTGCCAAAAGTGCTGTGGACTTGTTCAAGTCTCACTTTCTTCTTTATCAGTCGATTGAGATAAAATGTGCTCGGATGTGCTGTGGAGAAGGAGAGAGGAAACTTTCCTCTCTCCTTTTCCTCCGCAACTCCTTCTCTATTCCCCCGCAGCACCATTTACTTTCCGCGTTTTTGTCTCAGTCGACTGATAAAAGAAAGTGAGAGTTGGACAAGTCCAAAAGTGCTGTTTTACTGCAGAGGGAGGTTCTTTCAACAACATTGCTTCTGCGGAGGATTTGAAATGATGGAAGAAACATTTGAAAGAAGCATAGAATTTGACCTTTGGTGCTTTGACCTTGCAACCATGGAAATGAATGATATTGTTATTCAAATTTGTTGTTATTGACAGTCATTGACTTTTTTTAAGATGCATCTCGAAGAACCAAGTGTTTGTGACTTTGAAGTGCCTGGAAATTCAAAGGTGGACTTCTTGAGCTTTTACCATGTTCTACAGATGTTAAAGTTCCTTTGACGTAACAAACTCTTTTGGCGGAGGTTTGCTTCTTATATTGAACCCATGTGGAATTTAGCTTTGATCCTGCGGAACTGAAACTTGAAAGAGAGATGTTTTGGTTTCTTATGCTCACTGGAGTCGAGCACAGCCTCGTATCTCTGTAAGTTTTGGATCTTTCTTGTTGTTTACTAGGTCCAATAAAAGCTTCTACCTTCCACGTCCGCAATTTCCAAGTATTTGTTCGTAACTTGAAATGAAATGTCAAACTCCAGCCCCTTTCAAACTTCCCTGCAGTTTTTCCTGGGTCAGTCCAGTCGCAGTTGCTGTGTCGCTCGATTGTTGGTTATTCTTTTCTTCGAGTCAGCCAATAAAATCCTCATCAATTGTTAGGTCGGCCAATGATAACCTATTCATTCTTCCTTTCAACCAATCACGTAAAGTCTTAGCATGTGACTGCCATTGATTTAACAATTGACTAATTAGCAAGGTATGTGCTCAAATCTCAAATTCACTCAGCTACATACAGATTAGTAAGCGACCTTCGGCCGCAATTAGATTAGATTTTGGTTGAGAAGTTAGGTTGAGTTGGATTTTAGAGTTGCGCCAACTTAGGCAGTAGCGTTCGTTATGACATAGTGGAGATCGAGACTTGGACCATCTTAGGTCACTCTTTTTGTACATAGCTTAAATATATATAAAGTTGCTGCGCTGAAATTCATAATCTATTTTATTCATTCTTTGGGATTCGGATCATACATTGCTACCACACAACAAAACCAGAACAATAGGATACAGTGTTGACCAAACTGTTGGAATACTGACCGAAGATGTGGATTTGTAGATCATGATCAAGCACAAATAACCATTTAATTTGCAGTGGAAGACGAACGATTCTAAAATCATAACTTTCTGTGGTTACAAGTGCTGAAATACGATCCTTGACTTGCCTTCTTTCACAATCAACAAGATCAATTTCACAAAAGCGTGCGCTCTCTCACGACTTCCTTAGTTACGCATACAAGTCACGTGATAGAAACAAAAAGTTCATCCCGCTTGGTCGGGGGGGGGGGCATGGATTAATATCCACTGGCACCCTGCCTACTGCATATTATTTTATTAAATAAAAGTTCTCCAGTTCTTCACACTCTCCCCCTCTTTAATAAAAGCGGTCCAGGGGACCGTATGCGATAAGCTTAAGGCTTAAAAGTTCTAAGGTTCTTTCTTTATCTTCTTTCTTAAAGTGTTCTGTATAACATCGCAAGACGGTGGTACCGGAGTCCGTTTCAATGTTCTTTACACTTCAGAAAACAACATTTTTTTGCGAGTCTCTTGTACTTTCTCTTTTACTATTCGCAAAATACGAGTACGAATGCTAAGTTCGCGTTCATATGAGTGTTCTGAGTCTAATGATCTCTAGCTATTTGAGTAGTAACTCATCGAGGGTAAAACATACCAGTCTGAGGTATGAAAGGGTTCTGGAAAAATAAGTCATCAACGGTAAACACAACGAACAACTAGTTCCATTTAACATCGTGTCGGCGAGGAACGATAACTTTTACGAAGGCATATGACGATAACGACGATATAGTATCTCAGTACATAAAATCTGTAAAGTTGACAAGTCTTTGGCGACAACGATACGAACTAATCCTTACGATCGAACTGTCTTCACGGTATACGTGTTCTATAGTTCCAACATCCGATAGGTACGACGAGTTCTTGAGTCAATGTAAGTATATCAAATGGTATAAAATAAGCAAGGCAGCGGAATGTCAAGAAATGTTCAACTACGAGATGTCTTTGTTATGCAACGAATTGCAAACGAGAAGGGTGTCCATAGGGCACGAAACCATACGTAAATGGATACCCGAAATTCGGATAAAGTACTTTCGGAGTGCAAGCGATGTTTTGTACGTGATACTGCGGAAACGAAACAGGATTTCCCAACCTTGTATACTGTAGAGTATCTGGTGGACGACGAGAACGTTGAGGACGCTCGTGCTCACGTGGCTCTGATTGTGGCGACATCGTGGGACTTGAGTAACTGATTTCTGGAACGTAATCCTCAGTGGAAACATCCTGAGGTGTTTGAGGGTCTTGCACTACCTGAGCTGTATTTGCGGGGGTTGATGTAACTGGTGGTGCTTCCCGAAGAGTAGGTTCTCTCTCAATGTTGTCGACAATTTCATTCTCGTTGCTGGTATCTAAACTATCATCACCAACACGTTCATGTGACAAGTCTTCAGAATTCTGGGGTGAATTTCTTGCTGGCGGCACCATGCTATCAGGATTTGGAATAAAAATTAGAGCATCATCTTCATCCTCAGAAGCAGACTGTGTTTCAAACAATGTATTCCTGTTACATCTTGGGCGACTTCGATCTGGACGATTACGATGGTGTCGATTTCTTGTCCTCTTTTCTTGGTGATTAACGGGTGGTGTCTCGATAGGCAACTCGTTACATGGTAGGAGTAAGTTTCTATGCAGCACACGTGTTTGGGATCTTGGATTTCTTTCTGAAACAATCTCATAAACTGGACTACTGTCATTCAAACGCTTCACGACTCTATGCACTTCCTTTTCCCAATGGGCTCGTAATTTTCCCGGTCCACCACGTTCACTGAGGTTGCGAACTAATACTCGATCGTTTTCTTCTAACACGCTTGATGGTATTCGACGGTCATAAGTATCCTTTCCTCTTGCCTGTGAGACTTGTGAACGGTCTGATGCTATTTGATACGCCTCTTTCATTGCTGCTCTCCATCTTTTTGCATATTCTGAGTGATCCCCTCTTTTGATTGGATTTCCTGATTGTCCCGTTTTAAAAATCAAATCAACTGGTAGTCTTGGATCACGTCCAAAGAGCAAGAAGAACGGTGAATAGCCTGTACTGGAATGTTTAGTACAGTTGTAAGCGTGTGTAACTTTGTTTAGGTAATCAGCCCAGCGTGACTTCTTGTTTTCCGGTAGTGTTCTCAGCATTCCTAGCAATGTTTGGTTAAAGCGTTCAACCTGGCCATTGCCTTGTGGGTGATATGGTGTGGTTCGTGAGTGGCCCACACCACAAAGTGTCTCTAGATGTTCCATCAGGTCATTCTCAAATTCCCCTCCCTGGTCATGGTGTAACCGACCGGGGAAACCAAATCTTAAGATAAAATCGTTGTATAACTTATTAGCGACTGTCTTTGCTGACTTGTCCTTAGTGGCATACGTTTGAGCGAATCTGGTGAAGTGGTCCATAATGACCAGAACATATTCATAACCTCCGGCACTTTTCTCAAGGTGGAGAAAATCTACGGCAACAAGCTCAAACGGTTGAGTTGTCACTATACTCTGCAACGGTGCTTTTCCTTGAATGTGAGGCTTTCTTTGTTTAATACAGGAACAACGTTTGGCAATAAAAGTCTCGATATCTCTTCGCATGTAAGGCCAGTAAAAGCGTTGGACTGCTAACTGTATAACTCGATCACTGCTCAAATGACCCATCTGACTATGCAATTCTTGGTATATCACCTGATGAAATTTCTTTGGGAGCACAATTTGATTGTTTTCACTAGTCTTTCGACAGAGGAGTCCCTCTTCTGAAATGTATAATTTCTCCCAATCACGCATCAATATTCTTACTCCAGGGGCTGCATGTGTGATTATATCCTTTGATGGTTTTTCCCCCTTTGCTTTAAATCTTAATGCAGGGGCTATAACAGGATCAGACTGTTGGGCTTGCAGAACATCTTTTGATGTAATCGTCTTTAATGTGGGACCATTTGAATCAGCTGGTTGTTCATCCATATCGATAGCTTCTGCACTAGTAGGTAGACACATTATCCAGGGCACCATTTCATTGTGCTGTGCTGACATAGCTGCGGCTGTAGCTTGAAAAATATCAGGCGACACTTCGTTTGTGCACGATTTCATTATGTCCTCTATGTTACTTGGCATTCTTGAAAGAACATCAGCATCAACGTTTGTCTTTCCTGGTCTGTACTTCACTGTAAATCGAAAATCAGCGAGCTCTGATACCCAGCGGTGTCCTGTGGCATTCAGCTTTGCAGTTGATAGTACGTATGTAAGGGGATTGTTGTCTGTAAAGACCGTAAAAGAAGGTGCATAAAACAGGAAATCACGGAAGTGATCACACACTGCCCATTTGAGTGCTAAAAACTCTAGTTTGCCACTATGAAGGTGATAATTCTTTTCTGCAGTCGTCAAAGTCCTTGAAGCATAGCCAATAACACGTAATACCTCATTTTGTTCTTGATACAACACAGCACCTAGGCCTGACGCACTAGCATCCGTATGCAAGACAAATGGTAGGTTGAAGTCTGGGTAAGCAAGCAACGGTGGAGATGACAGGCAGTCAATGAGCTTATTCAAGGCTTGTTGATGATGGCTCTGCCAATCGATTGGTGTTTTAGATGGAATAGTCACTTGCTTCTTGTTTTGGTGACAATTCTTTAAATTCTTCTTTTCACTAGAATTTCTATTCTGTTGTGGCTGTTTCTGCAATAGCTCAAATAAAGGTTTTGCAATCTGCGAAAAATTCTGAATATACTTCCTGTAATAATTGAGGAATCCAATGATGCGTCGCACATCACCCACTGTGGTTGGTTTGCTATCTCGCAGCTGATGAATAGCTTTGATGTTAGACGTATCCATGTGGTAGCCTTGTTCAGAGATGACATGTCCAAGGTACTTTACTTGACGTTTAAAGAGTTCACATTTTTTTGGTTTGAGCTTTAATCCCTTACTTCGTAATCGTTCTAGTGCAGTCGACAAATGCTGGATGTGCGATTCAAAATCTGGGCTAAAGACAATCAGGTCATCAAGGTACGGGATGCAGAACTCATCGCGAATTCCTTCAAGACACTGCTCCATGAACCTCTGAAAGCCCCCTGGGGCATTGGTAAGGCCAAAGGGGATCCTCACCCATTCGTAGAGGCCCCAGGGAGTTATGAATGCAGTTAGGTGTCGAGAATTTTCCTGAACGAAGCCTTGATGGTAGGCCTTCCCCTGGTCCAGTAAGGAAAACCAACGGTTTCCCCCCAGACTTTGGAGTGTTTCATCTACACGTGGCAATGGATGACGATCTTGTATAGTACGGGAATTCAGTAAGCGATAATCTATGCACAGCCGTAGGCTGCCGTCTTTCTTTCTGACACACACGACTGGACTAGAGTAATTAGAGCGTGACTTAACAATCCAACCTTTATTCAACAAGTCCTCCAAATATTGCTTAACTTCAGCATACAAGGGTTTTGGGATTGCCGTGTAAGTCTTTTGAACTGGTTTTGGATCTGATAAATTAATTGGTAATTGCAGTTCTTCTGCGCAACCAATATCATTTTCAGATGACGAAAAGGACTCTGCATTTGACAGCAGCATGTTTTCAGCTAATTTACGCTGTTCGCAATCCAAACTGTCCAAATCAAACTGTTTTAGAAAGTCAGGAGAAATGTTTTGCATTTTTTCCTCTGAAAGTGTCACGGGTCGTTGTTGAATGTCTGATTCTATTACGTTGCTCTCGATGACGGGTGTGTTATTTAGTTTGATATCTACTGGAACAACTGATTTGACAGGCTCTAATCTACCCAAAACAGTACGAGCTTTCAGAAGGATCTGATGATCCGTAGCATTGTAAATAGACAGATTGACCCGGTGTGATGAACCCTTTGACAAAGTCAGTAGCAACTGATTTACCTCCAGACCGTGTGGCCATGGCTCAGTCTCATCCGGTTCAAACAAAGCTTGGGTTTTCAATTCATTTACGAAGCCATCCGAACGGCATGAAACTTTCACACTTTGCTTTGGTGGAATCCATAAATTTTGCTTAGGTGTTTTTACAGTTCCAAAGTAAACATCTTTATCATCCCGCATGAATGATACAAGAGCTTCAAGTGTTTCAGGCTTTTTGTGAAAAGATGCAGCCATTGCATTCAACAACAATTTTGAAGAATTTGCCTCTTGAGTGCAGTTGTTTTCAGACACACTCATTGGGGTTTTGACTAGTTCTTCAATGACATTGTAGCCAATAATTGGATTTGCAAGGCTGTTTTCAGTCACCAAAAATGGTACAACTATTGGGGAAGCATCTTGTTCTCCAGAGAGGCTAAATTCAAGCTCAACAAAGCCGCAATAAGGGATGGGCGTGTCATTGGCAGCTCTAACTTCAAGTCTTGTGTGTACACCTAATAAAGCAGCAAGGTTTTTGATTTCCGTTTCTCCAAAACTTGATCTAAGGAATGGTTTTGATATCACTGAAACTTGAGAACCAGTGTCCCAAAGTGCTTTAGTTTTTATGCCATTCAGATTGCAATCAATCATGCATTTATTACCAACCAAAGATGAGATTTTGGCATGGTCCTTTGGTGATAAATGTGTTATAGACTCACCAACTTGAATTTCATTACTCTGAGACAAAATGTTAAGTGCCTTACAATAACTTTGGTGTTGAGACCAGTGTTTCTTTTGACATGAGGCATTACAATATTTTGCAACACGACATGAAGCGCAAATCAACAATTCAATACCCACTGTCCCTTGTTTTCCGCAAAAATGACATTCTTCAATTTGGGGCTGCTCTACGACTACATCTTGCCCCCCTGATGCAGCCGCGGTCGGTTTCCCTGGGCCAGTCTTTTTCTACAGCCATAGGAAAAATGATCAGCTGAACCACAAAAGAAACAATGATCACATTTTTCAGCTCCATTTTCTTCACAAGATTTGCATTTTTGCTTAGGTTTCCTAGTCTTGGGCTGGGGTACCTCACTGGCAGGGCTTTGGGCACCAATTTTCAAAGCCTCTACATCAGCTTTTAATTCAGTTAAGGCTGCCAAAATCTGATCTTGTTTTGCTTGTTTTGGTTGTGCTTTCTCAGATTTTGCAACAGGTGCAGATGAAACACTTGCAGCTTGAACTTTCTGCACTTTCTTATTGGCACTTGTGAATTTATTCACCCTCTCATTTTCTATGGACATTGCCAAATTAATTTCCCTGATTAAAGTTTCATCTGGGACCTTTTTACTTTGCAAAAAGGGTCTCATTCTGTTACGTATAGTATCATCAATGAGACCTGTCTCAACTGAGTGAACAAAAACACTTTGAACATGATTTTCATCAAATTTAATTGCAGCATTTTGCTCCTGACTTGACACGATAATTTGCTCACGCAATTTCAAACAACGCATCAGAAAATTCAATGCAGATTCATTTTTTTCTTGCACAATGTTGCTTAATTCTTGGTATGCTTCGGTAGGGGTCTTTTCACAGTAGTGACTTTGCAAAATTTTCCTTAATTCTTCCAAAGAAAGGCATTTTTTGCTCTCAAGATAAGATTTTAAATGCAAGGCAGGGGAAATAGCTTGGATTACCCCTTCTACAACATCTCTTTCCGAATACCCTTTGGCTAAGCCACTCTCAATTTGCTTGTTTAAATTGCTCAGTGAAATGTGACCTTTATCATTTGAAATATTCCCATTGATTTTGAAGTCTTTCACCCTCAAAATACTGCCAAGAGCTTGCAAATTTTGATCAATAGGAGGCTTACCTTTATTTTGACTAGTTTTTGGTTGACTTTGAGAAGTATTTATACTCATCTGTTTCAGAGAATCTTGGGCTTCCCTGAACTGTGCCTCCTTTTCTTTCAGTAATTTCTCCATGGCTTCATACTCCTCTTTTACTTGCTCAACCATAGCTCTCCCTTTCTCCAATTCTCTATTCCTACTCGCCATCTCCTCATCGCTATCTTTTTCACCGTCTGGTTCTTCCAGGGAGGATTCCTCCAAGGGTGGAGGATCCCCCACCATCAGCTTCAAAACTGTGTGCAGAAACTCGATGTTCCCTTCTTCATCTTCTTGGCTCAAACCCCTCTCAATTTCTGCCCTGAGCCGCCTAATAATAGCCAGTTTCGACAACTCCTCTCTCGGGTCTAGAACTTCCAACTTCACTGCGACATTCTTTAAATCATCCAGTGATATCTCAAGCAGTTTCTGCTCCACCCGAAGCTGTAAGTCTTCAGCCATGACGGTATATTAGCGAGTAAACAATTCAAGCAGGAATATCCAAGTCAAAATCCACAACTACCCTCTGCTACCAAATGTTGACCAAACTGTTGGAATACTGACCGAAGATGTGGATTTGTAGATCATGATCAAGCACAAATAACCATTTAATTTGCAGTGGAAGACGAACGATTCTAAAATCATAACTTTCTGTGGTTACAAGTGCTGAAATACGATCCTTGACTTGCCTTCTTTCACAATCAACAAGATCAATTTCACAAAAGCGTGCGCTCTCTCACGACTTCCTTAGTTACGCATACAAGTCACGTGATAGAAACAAAAAGTTCATCCCGCTTGGTCGGGGGGGGGGCATGGATTAATATCCACTGGCACCCTGCCTACTGCATATTATTTTATTAAATAAAAGTTCTCCAGTTCTTCACAACAGCGCAACAAACGCAGGCAATGATGTTGCGTCATTGCAGTACAACAACAGCAACAGGACCGATGTTGCCATGCCGGCAGGATGTTGCGATGATTGTGAAGCAAGAAGAAAGACCCATAGATAAACAGTCAACCATTCAATGGTATGAATTTCATTTTATTTCAATTCAAAGAACCAGTAGTATTACTTACTTTGCAGTTAGTGGACTTGCTCCAAGTCTCGCTCTTGACGAATAAACAAACGGGAGGAAGAAAAAGAAGAAAAGGGAAAGGGGGAGGAGAGCGAGACTTGTGGACTACGCGTTCCGAAAACGAGGCTCACCATTCACCTGCTCAAGTTTGATTGGCTCTTCTGGTAACATGAAAGAAAGCCGCCGGTCAAGATCTTGACCGGTCTCGTTTTCAGAACACGTAGTCCACAAGTCTCGCTCTCCTTCCCTTTTCCGTTCGCTTTTCTTCTACTTCCCTCCCCTTTGTTTATTGATCAAGAGCGAGACTTGAAGCAAGTCCATGCAGTTAGAAAAACAACACAGCATAAATTGCCTCAGTTAGGGTTAGGCCCCACAATATACGCGATTGGGCCTCCTGTGAGTATAGATACGGTTATATTGTATACTAGGAAGTAAAAGCGCTCGCTTCGCTCGCGCTTTAACATTCCTAGCTCCTGCGGAGTGCTTTTATGGTAACTGTACTCTTTCAGTGACCACCATTCAAATTCAGCATGAAATCAGGGTTGGTAGTTCACCGGACCGCCCCAAAGCCAAACCGGGGTAGGGAAAAGGCCATACCTTTCAAAACGATAATCTATTTTTGTACCACCTATTGTTATATTGTTATTTTAAACAATGAACACTTGCATTCCATTGTTTTCACATACTATGTTGTGTAGCTCTGGATGAAAACCCTTTGTCTTCGATATTGTCTTGCAAAGAAAAATGTCCTAGATTGTGAGCGTCCCACAACATTTTAGGCTTTCAACACAAATCAGGTTAGAAATGTAGTCCAGTTTGAAGAGAATTGAATGAAAATTGACCAAACTATCAGAAGAAGCCAAAATGAAGCCAAAAAGCCAAACTTACTTTATGAAGCCAAAAATAAAAGAAAAGAGCCAAATTTCCAAAATTTGGCTTAAAAAAGCCAAGCTACCATCCCTGCTTGAAATCAGAGCAGTTATGATCATTCATAACGCCAGAAAATGAGAAACTCGGACATGCCCCTTTCTATAACATCCCTGTACCCCCAAATAAGCCCCACATAAACCTTAAAAAAATTGTTATGTTTTCAACACATGAATCCAGTAGCAGAGCATACAAGTCAAATCTTTCAATAGGGCACAGGGAAACCCATAAATCTTCCAATTTCACGCTTATCAGCCAATGGTGTTGCCGTATTCTCGTCACATGACCGAAAATAAGCTCTGTGAGACGAATTTTCGAGTACCCTTACGAAAATCAAAATGGACATTCGAGTAATAAAGATACAGAGCTGCTTTTGCCACAAGTCGATTCTACAGGCCCTATTCCATATTTCACATTTTGCATTTCAATAAAATCTCATCAGGGATCAGCACTACATCGAATTTCATGCATCCGAAAATAGGCCTATGTTCAAATATCATTTGGGAACGCAACAAATAAGATATAGCTTCCAAAATTTCACACCTTACGTGAATTATAATAAGGAATAAGGTGAAGATGTTTCTTTGCTTCAGTTTCCCAAATCCTTAACGAGTCTCGGCTATTTGCGACGAAGAAAGCTATTGGGCCTACCTTCATCCACTGCATAATGCTATTATTCTGTTTCAAATCGGCTTCTTTGCTGTAGCAAGGTAGCAGAGCTATTCACCAACAACATAACACCAATTTCCACTATTCTCCGCTGAAAAATTGCCATCAACCTTGGTAAAATGCGATGAACTTTCAACAGCTCTTCACCACACTATCTATTCCAAGTTTTGAAACAGTGTGCTCACGTGGAGAAAATTCTGTTATTGTCAAAGCGCTCAAGATGTCATGGTCAAGAGGTAGGTCTCGTATCATCCTCTCTCAGACTTGGCCTTTGTTTTAGTATGAAAAGTGGAAGGGATTGAGGCCGGGCTTTCAAAATTATCTGTATTTCTTAAAAAAAGGAAAATGTTGAATGCATATTTCAAAATAATTTGAATGAATATGAGAGTTTTTTCATGGAAGTTAAAGGGTATTGGAGCTTGCGAAGATACCTAGGCCCCCTATCATTTGAATAATTCAAATTCATTTGAAATATGCATTCATCATTTTCCTTTTTTTAGAAAATAAAGATAATTTTGAAAGCCCGGCCTCAATCCCCTCCACTTTTTCGTACTAAAACAAAGGCCAATCTTTGTAGAGAGGAAATGATACGAGACCTACCTCTTGACCATGACATCATGAGCGCTTTGACAATAGCAGAATTTTTTCCACGTGAGCACACTGGATTAGATAGTGTGGAGAAGAGCTGTTGAAAGTTCAACGCGTTTTACCAAAGTTGATGGCAATTTTTCAGTGGAGAATAATGGAAATTGGTGTTATGTTGTTGGTGAATAGCTCTGCTACCTTGCTACAGCAAAGAAGCCGATTTGAAACAGAATAATGGCATTATGAAGTGGATGCAGGTAGGCCCAAGAGCTTTCTTCGTCGCAAATAGCCGAGACTCGTCAAGGATTTGGGAAACTGAAGCAAAGAAACATCTTCAGCTTATTCCTTATTATAATTCACGTAAGGTGTGAAATTTTGGAAGCTATATCTTATTTGTTGCGTTCCCAAATGATATTTGAACATAGGCCTATTTTCGGATGCATGAAATTCGATGTAGTGCTGATCCCTGATGAGATTTTATTGAAATGCAAAATGTGAAATATGGAATAGGGCCTGTAGAATCGACTTGTGGCAAAAGCAGCTCTGTATCTTTATTACTCGAATGTCCATTTTGATTTTCGTAAGGGTACTCGAAAATTCGTCTCACAGAGCTTATTTTCGGTCATGTGACGAGAATACGGCAACACCATTGGCTGATAAGCGTGAAATTGGAAGATTTATGGGTTTCCCTGTGCCCTATTGAAAGATTTGACTTGTATGCTGTCTCCACTATAGTAGTTGAACTAATGATGAAAAGTTGACTTTAGATGACTTTTCCTAGACTTATGACGATGAGTCTCTTGTTTCCCTGTGCTCTTTGACTTGATGATGGCGCTTCGGTCAAGAGAGACTCATAGTATTACTAAGAAAAACCTGGCCCTATTTAGGCCCAAACTGAGCAATTTCTTCAGTACCAATCAGATTGCGAGATTTGCGAATCACCATTGTTAAGGTGTAAATGTGATAGAATTGTCGATTCGATTGAAGAATTGAAAACACTCCCACGGGATGGAGATTCGAAGCCGTGATTCTTTTGTAATTCCATTGATGATTGAACAAAATAGGGCCAAGTATTTTACTGTTTCATTATGAGTCCCTCTTGAGCAAGGTTTACCGCAGGGATGCAAGGGACTCATCGTCATCAGTCTAGACTTTTCCATCACTTCATCTACTGTAAAGTGGATACATATTTCCGCTTACTTAGGCCAAATTTGATTTTCAAATAATCTGACATTGCAACATGCCTGCAAAGGACCCTGGGTGATAATGGCTCTTTAATTGCTGACTATTGATGCTCTAAATCTACTATAGATAGATACATCAGTCTCTGAACCAGGAACTTACGCAGGAATTTGCAAGGGGGATCGGATGGTTGTTTCCCTTAATACAATCTAGGTCAAACTTGAAGCCTATTGATAAATACATGGCATACATAGATTCGTTTCAGATATCAAAAAGGTGGCTCCCAGGGCACTTCTTTGAATGGTCAGATTTCGAGTAGAAAACCTCTCCCTTCCACGCTCCAAAATCACTGGGAAATATTGCTAACCTGCCCGACCACTCTCTTCTCAAATTTGAAAGAAGTCCAAGCGTAGATAAAAGCTGAACAATATGCTTTTGAGCATATTCTTTTTATTTGCTTTTATCAGATAAGAGATCTTGTTTTTTTCTCCACAGTGACTCGTCTTTTCATTGCAGTTTCGATCCTTCCTAAGGATTTCTGACTTTTCAGTAAAATTTCAGTAAAAGTCTTTTCGAATTTGGCAAGTGGTATTTCACTCATTCGAAAAAGCGTGCATGATTTTTTCAGAACAGAAGGATTTTTACGGAGTTTGGTGGAACATTCGTGGAAACAAAAGGATTTTGCCAAAGATGTAGCAGAATTTTTGGAGTGAAATGCCCTTCGGAATTTGGGGGCAGTGTTCCCCAATCCCCACAATTTCTGCCAGTGTTCGGAAGCCTACCAATATTTAAAATTGCGCTAGTGCCCTCGCAGTAATACAGGAAACTGCGAAGGCAGTGTTACCTGCATAGTATGATGCAGGAAATAAGTGAAAATAAGTAAAACTGTGCAAAGGCTTTCCTTGAATGAAATGAATAGCTTCTAAGTTATATTTCCTTGCACTGGAGATTCTTAATTTTTTGATGATCTAAGAATGGAGTTTCTTATAAGCAGTTTTTTATCAAAGAATCATTCGTGTACAACTGTACATTTATAAATAGATATGTGCATTGATATGCAAGGAATTAAAGATAAGGTGTTCTGTGAGAAAATACTATGGTATGCTGGAATTCAGCTTCTCACATGAACAAACTTCGATTTTATTATAATATAGAATGTCTTTTTGGTTCCCATACGTTAACTTAAACCTCAAATGGAGGATTCAGTGGCATGGAATATGTCCTTGTAATCGGACCGTACGACTGCACTACCCCGGATCTTATGACACTGGACCCTACGACCCAAGACGAACATTCAACCATACCACCCCGGGCCAAAGTTTGATACATCTAGCTTACAACATTTTTTCGCCACCGATGCTTTAGTCACCACGCAAGACATCAGTACGTGTCAAAGTTTTCATTGTCACGTAGAATTCCGTGTATTCGTACTGAGCTAAGAACGAAATTCGAAGCAAGAAATTCGAAAGCCAGTTGTTGCAAACAAAACCGGCCCCTCTTAATGCTAATAAAATTGATGAATATCTATGTTGAATATCCACAAATATTAACCCTTTCATTCCCACCGTTGCCATTTGGCAACACACATTTCAAGGTCTTCCACGACTCCCTAGCTTCCTTGGTCCGGAATTTGCTCCTTGTATTACTATAAAGGAGCCATTGTTATTTTAGAATGCGGCAAATGTTTGATGTTTGACTGCCTTTTCATAACAAATATTGAGCATTGAAAACGAGAGGAATCTCTGTGCTGCTATTTTATGGAAATGGTCACTGGATAATGATCTAGATAACGTCGAATGAAAATTGAAAAATATGTGTAAAAGGTTTATTCCCAAGCTGAAACCTGTCGGTTGGAGCACATTCAATCAAGTTTTTCGTATGCCTTGCTCAGCACCGCAAAACTTGTCACAAAAGTTTGCGTTGCCATTTGGCAACAATGGGAATCTAAATAAAGTCAATGGAAATTTGTATTGGAAAATAGTTAAGGTGGACAAACATGCAAAAAAATCATGCTGTTTTTTTCTCGAAAATGGGTTATTTTATGTAAAAATATACTAAAGACTACAGAAAAAGAATTTTTTGACAAATCTTTCAATATTTGGGAATGAAAGGGTTAACTTCTTTGCATGATTCAAATCAGAGAAAGCAAATTTTCCATGTTTGAGTTCAAAGGCCATGAAAATAACAGACTCAGAAGAGGGCCATAAAGCATTTGGACTGTTAGGGTTACTTCAGTCTTTCTGGCCTTTCTAATTTTTTCATAAAAATAACAAGAAGTAAGGAAGTTATATCTTAAATGCGCAGGGTCACGTAACCGTAAACAAACCTGTTATCTCTATGATCTATATTGTTGGCCACACGTGGCCATTGTGTTCTGCTCAGATTTTGGTGGATGGGGTGAATCCACAATAAAGTTACTTCTAAAAATCCACCAATATCTCTGCAATCCTACAACGTATGAGTGTTTGGTTTATTTCTCAAGAAAATTCAAGAGTCCATCTTCAAAATAACACCTATATTTTGAGAAAAGTAGTGGAAAATCTCTGTGATATGGACTATCAAAAATCCTGAAAAATCATCGTTTCGAAAGAAGTTTGTTTACATTACGTGACGCTGCCCCTTTAAATGCAAACATTTCTTATCCAGATCCCCAGTCGTTCATGAGCACCTCTGTTGACATTGAAGACAATGGAAGTATTAATACATCATAACAAAGTCTTTTTAACCAAATACATCAAACATGGACCGGGGGTCGTATTGTCGTACGATCTTGGGTTGTAAGTCCCGGGTCGCAGAGTCCTCGGGTCCGGTCAAAAGAACTTCTCATTTTTTCGTGCAAACGTGCTGGGGCTGATTTTCAGTATTGCGAGTTGGCAAGCTAACGGCTGCACGCATGATACAACCAAAAAGACCTTAGAAATGATCTTACAGGAGAAAATCGGTCCATTATGTGACCTTTTTGTGCTGAGTTCTCGTTCAGGGTTTGTAGTGTTACAAAAGATGATAATGCTAGAAGGAAATTAGTTATGAAGTCATTTGCTAACTCGTTGCAAAATAGACCTAGGACCGATAACCAATACTTTCAGACCAGACCTGGTAACATAACATGGTCATCGACGTTAAAGCAGACCTTGCTTGTCTTTCATTATTATCTATGGACATCTACATAAGTTTGAAGTCATGGAAAAGCGATGAATCAGGGGAGTAGCAAAGGCAGTTACTGGATTGCATTATTTTCATCCAACAGTAGAACCCAAGAAATAACTATTTCGTCATCAAATGCCACTTGTTTTGCCAAATTCGGACTCTGCACACCTCAGTTATGTTACTTAGCTTGGCCTCAGCGGTGAGTGAATTGTTGAACTGTTATTGAGGTTACTTCCAAGTCACCCCTTTTGCAATAACCGAGGACTCTCCCTTGCTGTGATAAATTTATATTTGGAATTCTGTGAACTTGCCTAAGTCGTCATAGAAGAAAGAAAGCGAACACACTCTTCCTTTCCTCCAGGACGACTTGGGCAAGTCCAGGAAATCTGGAAAACATTGCATAACATACTTTAATCATACTCTACTTTGGTAGCGTAGCTTGGTCAAAGAACAGTCAAGCTTTATACTTGCAATCAAAGATCCTTTATACGGGTAAACAGAATTTTGGTTGTGGCCTTGAGCCAGTCATCCCGTTAACATTTGGAAATGATGACTCTGTGTTTCTAGGGTCACAGGTCTGATTTTTACGGTATGCCATTTTGGCCGAAGTTGAGAAACTTAGGCTATGCGTATGGCCTTTAAAATCGTCAAAAATCAGTTTCAAGAGTAATCACTTTGTAACTTGAGCTAAATCTTCACTAAGAATTTAGTAAAGAATCTATATGTTGTAATCAGTAAATTTTAAGCAGAAGACTTAAAAAGCTACAAGAGCAAACTCTGAATTTGTAGCAATGCGACAAAACCAAGAGGAGAGCCTCTGCAAAATAGGGCAATAACTTCGTTGTATCTAACGTGAGCATCGAAATACTTTAACACGAGCGAGATAGATACTGCAGCTAACATAATATCAACTATTTGCAAGCTTTTACTCCCTTGGTGTTTGGCAAAAGCAGCTGCAAAACTTGTTTTTAGCTCAGATTGAACGCTGCCATCAAATTTCTATGGCTGCCATCAGCATCCACAAAGAAAGGTCGAAGGTTAAGGCCTATTGTTGAATTGAATTGCTAAAATTTGGGTACAAAACCCCTTCTTACATTACCCCAAGACACTGTACGAAGAAAAGTATTGGACCCCAGGCAAGCCTTTATCGTCAGCTATTTTTCATCGTTTTTCTGAAATTTTTGGAGGTAAGCAGTAGGCGTGAGGAGCTGCGTGCGGGAAAGTGTCACAAACAGGAATGTGCGTAACAAAACTCTTCATCGCTTATATATATAGATTCTAGTTATTATTAGATTTTATCTTAGCATGGCTCCCTGTAAAACAGCATGTTTCGTACTGATTGGAATTACCATGGATAGAAAAGTTAAAACGAATGAAAATGAAATGAAGAATGAACTTCAGTCAGGTAATAAAGCTTCCTTAAGCGTCTTTTTGTGAATCATTGCATCGGTAGGTTTGCCTTTTTTTACCATTCTTGCTCTTTCCCTCTTTCCATCCTTGAATGCTTTTTGAATAATGAGGGAGAACAGACTAATTTACTTAAAACGTACGTACACTTCTGGCTTCATGCTCTCCCATTAGGCTTTACCGCAGGGTTACCGGATACAAGAGATATGAAAAGCAAGTCATCTCTGTCCCGTCTCTAAGGTCCCATGGCTCTGGTCCTGGGTCTCTACATCTCATATTTATGGCTCCAAGGTCCCGGTCCTGCATAGTTTTCCAGTATTGCTGCGTGAAATGCCTAAAAATAGGACGTATCCATAGGATGTATCCTGAAAATAGGACGCATCATAATCTCTTCAAAATTGCTTTAATACTTACCAGAAGAGCAGACCTAATCAGGAAGTGGGCGACAGTGCATCGGCCCTTAACTGCCTGAATAATGCAAACCTTTATGGGCGGTGATTGAAACAGGGAAAACACAATTTCCGGCCAACACACCTGTCCCACGGTGGAGGACACCGTGAGAAAAAAGTGGGGAAATGGAAGAAGAAAGAAAGTAAGATATTCAGAAGAGGGAGGGAACAGGGTGGGGAAAACGAAGCAAATCTGCTTGAACTGAAATTCGAGACCAATATCGAGATGTCAAATTTTATAACAGGAAGAAACCTGATCTGCTGCCCACAAAGTAATTGAACCGGGCATGGGCAGAGGGCAACCACTGCTCGAAGCACCCAAATGGAAACTTTTTTACTCTGGTCGTATTAACTGCGGTTAAACCATTGTCTAACCGGTATTTAATACTTACCAGAAGAGCAGACCTAATCAGGAAGTGGGCGACAGTGCATCGGCCCTTAACTGCCTGAATAATGCAAACCTTTATGGGCGGTGATTGAAACAGGGAAAACACAATTTCCGGCCAAAGGACACGAACGTGTACCCACCAAGCGCCGACCCCTGAGGCTAAAGGACCCTACACTAAATTGCCCCTCCCAATTCTGAAAGGAAGAAAAAGGCAGATGGTGGAAGAAGATAAAGAAGCTTAAAGCTCACAAGAGACTAAGGCTAGAAAAAGAATAGGCGAACTGAAGATAAAACGTGTCCACATCAAGGCAACACCTACCTAAAAGACAAAACCATTGTATAAGCTATGGACATGTACATAGCTGAGGCTACTGAGCCCCCGCGGCCCCGAACTGTGGCAGGCTGGCTGCCAAAACGCTGTTTACTCCAGAAAATGAACATGGCACATCTGCTGCATTGCAACAAGGCCAACACTGTTGGCACCCTGGCCGCTAAACATGGCACCATGTGTAAAAAACGACATTGGCCGAGAACAACCTACGGCACTGTGTACGATAGACACAGCACTGTGGTCAAGCACCTGCGGCACGAAGACAAATAATATGGCACCATTGACAATTTATCGTGGTGTCATGGCCAATATAAACACGCCACCTGGCCAAAAATACTGCGGCACCATGGCCGGTAAGCATAGAACTTAGGCCAGAAAACTGCGACACCCTGGCCACTACATATGGCACCATGGCCCAGACGATGCGGCACCATGGCCGACCAAACATGACCCTAAGACCAAAACACGGTGGCACAAAGGCCGCTAAAATAAGGCTCTTTGGGCAGCACACTGTGGCACCATGGCCAATAAAACATGACACCTGGCCCAAAATACTGCGGCACCATGGTCAGTAAACATGACACTTAGGTCAGCAAACTGCGGCACCATGGCCACAAAACATGGCACCATGGCCAAAACAATGTGGCACCATGGCCAACAACAAAGTATGGCACCATGGCCAAAAAACACTGCGGCACCTGTGGCCGATAACATGGCACCCTGGCCATAATGAAAAGTAAATAAATAAGAAAAATAAAATAAAAGTAAAATTGTCAGACAAACGTATTTTGCCTCGCTTGATCAAGATGAAATAAGCGCTGCATCATTGAAAGCCTTCATCTTCCCTATGGCGCTGGCGCACATACCCTGACTGGCACCATGACAGAACATATAGGGCCTAATTAATAACGACAAATGTCGCATCTGAAGGCCGATCTCACTCCTATCCTTTGAACGGATCAAGTTTGAAACCGATAAAAAACCTGAAAATGCTAGCTATGCTATCAGAAAAACTCAAGGCAATCTTTCTCTTGTACAAACTATCCGCAGCCCCATAGAAATCCGGCCACATGGAAATCAGCCCCAAAGCACAGATTAAAACTGAGATAAACCTGAATTCAACAAAAAGTGCCAGCTGGTTCTGTGGGGGATCTACAGCAAGACAACTAAGTCAGTAGAAAGCGAATCAAAAAATTCAATGCAAATTAACAACAACATAACTTGACAGCGACAAAACAATTTATTTTTATTCATTTTTTTTTTTTTTTTTTTTTTACTTTTTGCAAAGTTTCTGTTCTGGTTATAGAGTTTTATCTTTATCCTTTGTTTGTTAACTTTGTTTATGCGTGTAGTAGTTTCAAAGTACAGTTAATGAAAAACTCCAGTCACACTGCATAAGGTCTACCAGTACAAATATGCTCAAAATGATGAGATGCCATCAAATGATACTGCCGATGCCAAAGATTTAGATGCTGAAACGAGTCGATTTTGAGGGAGTCTGATGTAAACCTGGTAGGCTTCGCTTGACCACCGACCTAAAGCTTTGATCAGATGATCTGGGAATCCTAGTGAAGCAGCTGTCGAGGCTGCTCCTACACGAAAACTGTGAAGGGTAAACCGACCCTGCCATCCTGCTGCAGAAAGTACATGCTGTAATTTCTTGTTCAGTTTTGATTTGGACAAAGGTGATCCATCCGAGTATACAAATAGTGGGCCAGGAGTCATTCCACGAATCCGAAGGTAAGTCATGAGGGCCGTTACAGGGCAAAGAGCAGAATCAGACCGAGCTAGAACAACAGAGCATCCCTTCCCAAACTGGTCGGTTTTTGACTGCGCCAGACGTACCATGGCCAAATTGGGGACTGGTGTTTTGTCGACGGAGATGTCAGAGACTGATAAATGCACATTACTAATAAAACCCGAACTAGGGACTGTAAATTCCGCAGCCCGAAGAAAGCCAAAAAAGGCAGTGCAACATGCTGCCCAAAACATAATGTCATCGAATTTATTCAAGTCTAACTGCAATTTCAATGTCTGCAAAACAAAGGACGAAATTGGGAGCTTTTCAGGACGTTTGTCTATACTTTTGGTGCGACGTAATCCCTTAATAACCATGGGTATCCGCGGTAGATTCAAAAATGGGTCTGGAAACCCTCCTGACACATGTAAGGCACGAACTGCAGCTAGATACACCTTCAATGTTGAAGCTTGGCAAGTTTGGCTCATTTTCCCAATAAAACGCAGCAAAGTTAACTCCGACGCCGGGCATGGGGACCCATTCTCATGCACAAAATTGTTCTGCTCGCAAAAATTGACAAACTGTTTTTGTGCTGAGGAATATGTTCTTTTGGTATTAGTAGATAAGGCATTGGTTAGCAAGCCTTGCCAGCAACTATCCAAGGCGGAAACGCAAGCTGATGTAGCAACCTCTCTGGTATCTTTAATGAGACTGTATCCGCATCGGGGGCAGCTTTGAAGAAGGCCTGAAAATCAGATCGTGATAAGGCATCAGCTTGAACGTTACGACAGCCTGGGATGTGTACGGCCGTAAATGTAAACGAATGAAGGACAGCTAAGATTGATAGCTCCCTTAACAAGAAAGCCAGGTGCCGATCCTTGCAACTACCCTGGCGTAAAACCAAGACAACTGCCATATTGTCACACTTGAACGCAATGCGTTTGCGAGACCAAGTGGAACCCCAAACATTAGCCGCCAGCACAATTGGAATAAGTTCTTTAACGGCAATGTTAATGTTGGATGCCCCCTCAGGCCAAACACCTGCAAACCATTGAGTACCATTAATAGCAGCAAAGCCTATGCTACCTGCTGCATCAGAAGTTATAGCGCACATCGGAGCCTGCTCCCATGTGGGAAATAAAAACAAGCTCTTACCATTCCATGAATGTAAAAGCCGAAACCACCATTGCAGGTCGTCCCGCTCCCACTGGGATAACTTTACGAAGTGATGTAACTCTGACACAGAGTGTGCCCGATCAATTAAACGCCTGAGGAACGGTCTTCCCAGGACAATTGCCTGACAACAGTGCTGTAGTAAACCAATCAGCGATAGCAGCTCACGCTTTGTCCCTGATTTTTTCTTATCCCAGGTAGAAAGAGCTGCCCGAACTTTTATTAGCTTCTCATTTGGGAGCCGCAGTTCTAGCTTTACAGAATCCAATGTGAATCCTAAGAATGTAATTTCAGTGTTAGGGCCCTCTGTCTTATCCTCTGCGATTGGCACCCCAAGTTTTTCACACATCGAAAAACATGTCTGGAGATTTCTTTCAAAAATTAGAGAGCTAGGGGGGCCTGCAAGAAGGAAATCATCCAAATAATGAATAACATTACTAACACCTCCTGTGGAACTTAGCAGGAACTGTAAACTGTCACCAAAGCGGGTGAAAATTTTTGGCCCCGAACAAACACCGAAGGGAAGGGCCAGGTCAACGTAAAACTTCCCCTTCCACTGCATGCCAAGAAGAGGGCGGTGTAACGTATAAACAGGCAGTAATCTGTATGCCCGCTTAATGTCAAACTTGGCCAGCATAGTGCCCGGACCTAACTTCATTATCATGGCCAAAGCTTCTGGTATACCTGCATATGAAACCTCTGCTTCGGAATCATCAATCAAATCGTTAACGCTGTTCCCATGGGGGAAGGACAAATCAATTATTAATCTGAACTTCCCAGGCGTACTTTTAGGGATCACTCCAAAACGATTAATGTGCAAATCTGGCAAAGGAGGGACATCAAAAGGCCCAGCTACTGAACCGTACTGGATCTCCTCCTGGAGATAATTATCAATTATCGCTGGTTGGCTCAAAGCAGTGATGCAGTTTCTTTTTGCGGTTTTAAGTGCACCATCACCAGTTCCTAGGGGGAATCCAAATTTAATCCCCTTTAATACCCAGTCAGCATCCTCAAAGGTAGAGTTGGCCAGCAATAAATTCCAAGTATAAAAGTTCAACGGGGTAATAGCCAGCGGACAATGTAATACCATAGTATTGTTAAATAACAAATCTGTTTGTTTGTCTATCGATAGTCACTTCTGATAGGCTCTCTTGCGTGAGGCCTGAGCGGAGTCATGTTGAGGTTGACTTTTAGAGGACTCTTGCTGCGAAGCTGGCGAAGAGACATCTTGGGGCCGCTGATTACAATCCGACCTCTTGTGAGGACCACGGCACACAGAGCACATGTTGTGCTGGAAGCGGCAACGTGCATAGGTGCACTCCCCTGCATTCCACTTAAAGCAAGGGAGATTACTTTTTGGCGGATGTTGAAGATTCCCCTCCTTTGACTCTTGGAGGTGAGAGCCTCTAGTGAGCACTGTGGTCATCCACAACGTAGGGATAACCTCCCCCCAGTTTGAGGAAGGGTTGTCCACTACATGTTTCCTAAAGGCAACATCATAATCGAGCCAACCAGAACCAGGCACGTCCCGCTGCGCAGATGAGAGCAGCAGGAAATAACTGATAAGGCTGGCCACCTTCTCTGGAGCCTCCTTGGCGATGATGCCTGAATAGACTGCCCATGCCTCTGCCCAGTCCACAAAATTTTGGATTTTCTTGAACTCAGTACGAAAGAGCTTGGTTAGTTGGAGCTGATTGGGTTCCGCAACAGGCAATTTCTTCAAATTGTATGGCCTCAAGAGATTGAAGTCCACAAATTTCCCTTCCTTAATCTTGTCAACCAAGTAACCTGGGACTGGCTGAAGCGCTGGGGATACTGACACTGCAGGGCCTGTTGGGGTGGCTTGCAATGAAGCCACTGGCTGATCTATCCCAGCAGCTGCAGAAGCCCCCCCAGACAACGCACTGAACAACTGGCTTGAGCTTTGAGCAGGCAAGGTGGTCGTGTTTGCTTGCTGACTCACTTGGATGTCCGCTGGAGCAGTTGCAGGATGGACTGGCTTTTTTGGAGGGGGCTGAGACGTACCTTGAGAAGAACCAGCTCCTGATATGCCACTGGTCAAAGCAGGGGGTGATGCTGTCCCCTGTTCCTGCTGTTTAGTAAACCCCGAGAGAAGATCAAAAATTTTCTTCACTGACTTGTCTAGCTCCTCAAATTTACCCATGGCCTCTTGCCTGCTCATAGTATCGGACACCCTGGCACTTTCTTCATTGTTGTCTCCCATGATGACTATGTGATGTGATGTGATGTGATACAGAACGTAGGGAGTTAAAAAAAAAAAACTTGCGACTTATCTAGTTCACGAAAGAACAGGAGTTAAATCCAGTCACACGCAGGAAAAAATAAAACAAGAACAATCTCACCCAAACCAACTTTGAACAGCTCACAGCAATAACACCAAAATTCTTGTCTTTGTTTACGCGGCTTAACCCAACGAACGGCCTAATCTTCAGGTTTCTCGTTCAACGAATGAAGTGCAAACAATTAAGCGTGGCCTTGCTTGAACGACGCAACGATACCACGAACACCGAAAACACCAAGACGTCGATGCACTACAACTTGCTGCACATTTAAACTCTTGCTCATAAAGTCACGAAACTTGAAGAAAACGAAGCAAATCTGCTTGAACTGAAATTCGAGACCAATATCGAGATGTCAAATTTTATAACAGGAAGAAACCTGATCTGCTGCCCACAAAGTAATTGAACCGGGCATGGGCAGAGGGCAACCACTGCTCGAAGCACCCAAATGGAAACTTTTTTACTCTGGTCGTATTAACTGCGGTTAAACCATTGTCTAACCGGTATTTATTAATGCTGACAGATCTATTCATAGACATCACAGTCGAGGATAAAGAACCTAAAAAAAGAAAACCCATTCAAGACTATTTGTTTCTATGACAACACCTACATGACTCATCGTTAGAAGAAAGAGATCATATACGCTTGCCTTAAGCCTGCATTGCATTGATGATGCAATGGACCAGAGTTTAACTCTGAATGGACATGCTCCATCTGCCGGGCCCTCTCAACCATTGGACCATTGGACCATTGGACCGTTGGACCATGCAGCAGACCCCTGGCCGCTAGATTATTTCGTTCTGTCTCCTTTGTTGTGACTCTTGCAACTATTGTTTCCTGTGATTCTATTCTTTTCAAAGGTTTTCTTCTATCATTAATCGCTCTGTTCTGACAATTTTAGCAAGCTCAGCATTCAAGGTTTTCTTTAGCCCATGTTTTTGCAAGAAAAGCTTTTTCTCCTGAAATGAAAGTGGATCCATACTGCCATGACAGATTGAAAGTAAATGATTTGAGGGCAAGGCTAAATTTACAATTTGCGGGGCATTTTGCTCCCACGAAAATCTAGTGCACTTTAGCAAAAATCCTTTTGTTTTCAGAAAATTCACCAAAAATTCGTAGAAATCCTTTTTTTCAGAAATGATCTTGCGCGCTTTTTGAAAGAGTGAAATAAATGTCCTCTCGTCGTGCAGGTACGCTGCAATTCTTATTTTCCTATAAAACTGCCGAGTGTTTGGGTGGGCTGCCTCGGGCTGTGGTTCGCAACCACATTATTTCTCTGGTTGCAAAGTCAGACAAACACATTTTCAATGTGCCTTCTGTGCGACTCCCAGGCGCGGATTTAGTGGGGGGCCGGGGGGCCATGGCCCCCCCAAACGATAAGAGTTCTCGTAAAAATTGTTGCCGTTTATAGATAAACGGATAAGTTTCAAACCTTTATCTCCAAAATAACCATGGCACAGCTGCACGATAACTCTGCTAACGACAAGACAGTCTAACAAACTCACGAAGTATCAAAAAGTATGAAAAAGATATGAATTTGAATTTTAATAATGATGAACAAAATTTCATTGTGTGAGATAGAGATTAAAAACCTTTTGTTTAAGTATCGGAGTGATTCAGGACATTCCAGTGAACTAAGCTGTTGCAGTGAAGTTTTTTCATGATAAATTTTGCCCTGATGATGGTGATAAAGACTCATTTGTTGTAATAGTTATATGCTTTTAGAAAGTAACTTATTAAATGATGAGAAGTTTGATAACTGGTGACTCGAATTTGGGAACTTAGGATTCGAAATTCCGCAGGATTTTCTCGTAGCTTTGAAATGCCTTTGACTTGTGGATTTTTTTAGATATGCGTCATTTCTTATGGCAATTTTGCATTTCCACGGTTGTGGAGCTTATTTTTGCGCTAGGCACTCTCTAATTGGTGCTCATGATGAACATTTCATGGTCCTTTCCTTTCCCAAATGACAGCTCGTTGCCTTTAGCACAAAAATGCCAGTGGTATTTCCGGAGGAATGAAGTTCAAATGATCAGCTAAATGATCTATGATGAAGCAAAAAGGGCGTTTCCCACGTTTTCCGAGAGTCTGAAGGGCGTGGCCACGTCAAATTTTCCTGGGGGCTACGCCCCCAGACCCCCATATTCCTTCCATGTGGCCCTCCCCAAACTCCAAGGCTGGATCCGCCCCTGGTCAGGTCGAGATTGAAAATCATTGTTTCATTCACTTCGTTGAAATATCGGAGTGATTCAGTATCTTCCAGTTAACTTTGCTGTTGCAGTTTATGTTATGATAAATTTCCTTCTGTTAATGTCTTCTTTTGTGATAGCTATAAAATGTTGATCAAGTGAGAACACACTTTTTAATACAAGTGAAGCTTCTAGAAAATAACATATTAAGCCAGGAGAATTTTGACAACTTACTGGTTTCTCCAACCAGGGAACTTACCATGGGAAATTTCACGGAATTTCACGTAACTTTGAAATGCCTTTGAATCGTGAATTTGAGATATACTTAATTTTTTATGCCAAATTTTCATTTTCATGGTGGTGCAGCTTATTTCCGCGATAGACATTCCCGAACTGGTGCTTATAATAAACATTTACTTTCCCAACTAATGGCGTTAGGTTTTGCACAAAAATGCTAGTTTGTACGTCAGGAGGAGTGAAGATGAACTGATCAGCTAATTGATCTAATGAAGCAAAAGGGGGCGTTTCTCATGTTTTCAGAGGGTCTGAAGTAGTGGCCGTGAAAAATTTTCCTGTGGCCCTCCCCAAACCCTAAGGCTGGATCCGCCCTGCCCGGATCCACCCAATTTTCGGTTTGTGTCCTTCGTCATCGGTCTGGAGTGCCCTTGCGTTCGCTTTCGACCCCCTTGCCCTACCATGGCTCAGGCGTCCCTGGTTGTCTCTTGTCTTTGGTTACTCGTACTTGTCGATTTCTCAATGTGGAACTCTGGCCAATAAGGGATTCAGACAGTTTCCCGGGGATGCTAATTCATGCATTGTTAAAAAGTGGTACAAGATATCAATTCAGTATCGGTAAACACGAGGTTGCGAGAGGCCTTGGCCTTCTATGCAAAAGTAAAGGACGTGCCCTCAAAAGCTTCTTGGACTTTGCCTCCAAGCTTCCTTACTACTAGGAACGTAGGAAGCATCTCAAACCTTGAGGGGGCACGACGCTTCGAGGGCATTTTTCCTTAAGAAAAAAGGGGCATTTTCTAAGAGTAAAAAGGGCACTTCTTTGTAGTTTGTTTGCTACGAAATCTTGGGGGCACTTGCCCCAAGTGGCCCCCCCCCGGTGCCTACGTTATGCTTACGACGGTTGCATCTACTGTTATAATAATTTCATGCCTCCTCATACCAACTGCTGAATATGACAAGGTTTGAAATCTTATTCACATATTCCCTATGGTACTGTACTGTTCAAGGGGGATTCAAGGGCCCTATCAAAGTCAGGTCTCCCAGGAAGATACCTCTAGTAAAGACTTTTCGTCCGACTCGGAGAATTGACTGCATTTGCCCCTTCACCTATTTACTCAAAAAGCTGAATTTCCGCCACTGATGTATTACATAAAGAGATGCAACTCTTGTAATTGCTTAATGCTATGGTATAAAATAAAACAAACCTGAAACAATGAATTCTCCCGGCATCGAAGAGACCGCTGAAGAGATTTACTCAAGATAAGTCTTGATCGTTGCATTTCGCTTTCTCTGAATACTGCAAAACAAACCTGGCGATGAATGGTATTGCGCTCTTCTACGAATGCACACACTGCCGTGAAGGTGATTGACCAGGTTTTAGAATGAATCACTAGCACAGGCACAGGACAATCAACAAAACAAAGGTATTCTTGCAGAATAAAGCGAGTCTGGTCGTTGCCTTCTTCCAGATTTGAGTCCACTAAATGGCTATCTTGAAAACATGGACGGTGGAATACTGGAATGGAATAGAATACTGCACTGGAATGGAATAGAATACTGTACACTGCACTGGAATGGAATGGAATGGCCTTATCAGTAGACTTCGCAGTTATTGTTGATAGAACAGTAGAAAAATGACACGTAAGAACATTAGGAGCGATTACGCGATCGTTCCACCAGAGCAAAGGCCTACCTTTAAAGCCAGTTTTCCACTAGGCGTATTTTTCCGCGCGCAGCGGAGCGGCTATTGTTTCTAAAACAATGCACGCCTACGGAAAAAGATTTTCAATTTCCACTGGAGAAGAAAGACGCCTAAACGCACATAACGATAGGCCTAAACATTCTTTGAAAATGGACAAACGTCGAAGGCTGCTCCTGCTGAAGAAGCTTCAACTTTTAACCCTATTTCACATGGGAGGCTTTTTTCGCCCCCCCCCACCAAACTTTTCTACACTGCGCCGAAACAACACAAGATATGATGACCAACCCTTTGTGACTTTTACTCAAATTTGATTGGCAATCAAAATTTAAATGCCTCATTGCTCTAGATTTGATCACGTGACCACAATAGCACCATATTTGGAGAGTAGTTGACAAAAAACAGCTTTGAACATCCATAATTTCTTTGTTACTTGAAACATGTATCATTCGATTGCTCTTGATGAGAGCTTTCACTTGATATATAATTTTTGCTAATTTGCTCACATCAGCAAAATTTAATATCTATGACGTTATTTATATTTATGACGTCATTTTTTGAATAAAGTAATGTATTAATTAAGATTTTTGTTGCAATTTAGCTTAATCTTGTTTGTTTCATGCATAATAAGTCGATCTATGTCAGAAATGGCAAGAAAACTACGGAAAACTGCAGTGACAATAAGTAGAAAGGAATAAAGAGCTAATTAAGATACTTCAGATTGCTTCAAATTACATATTTTAATTAATGTAATTTCTATCATTTAAGACTATTCTCATTAAAATCGGTTGAATATTCAATTAAATAGAATTGTTCTTGCGAAGCAGCTATAAATTGCCAGTTTTCCTGTTTTTGGTTGCCTAGCAATAAATCACGTGATGAATTAATTACCATTGTTATATTTGGAAAGCTTATTGTCCAAAGAACAATGGAGGAAAGTTTCATTGTTATATCTTTTGTAGTTTCACAGAAAAAGAGGGCGGCGGAAAACGCCCCCCATGCCAAAATATCGAAAAAATACCCCATGTGAAATAGGGTTAAAGCTACTCTCGAAAGACCAAAAAGCGAATAAAAAGTACAAAGAGCTGTTTTCAGTTCGTCAGCGATATCAGGCAAGAAAAGAAAAGGGATGATTTAATCTGCTGGTCAATGACATGCCTTTCCCCATTTTTGCCATGGCTTTCCCCTCTCGTGGAAAACTGATGTCATGTGTCAGAGCTTTCGAGCAATTTGATTGGTTGGCGCCATAGGACGCGGCGGAAAAGTTGAAGTCAATCCGACTTCAATGCTTCAAGTGCGTGCGTAGCGGAGCGATTAGACGTGACTATTGTTAGAAATAAACGATGCAAATACAACAGCCGCTCCGCTGCGCGCGGGAAAATCCGCCTAGTGGAAAACCGGCTTAAGAAACGACTTTATAAGAACCTCAGACCCAGGGGGGGCACTTGTGAAAATTTTGATAGGGATGCTCGTGTCATTTTTTTGGGGTTGAAATTTACGAAAATGTCATTTTTTTTGGGTTTCGCTAAGTTGGCGTCATTTTTTTGGGGTTGAAAAAATTGGCGTCATTTTTTTGGGTTCATTGAAAATTTGCGTCATTTTTTTGGGTTACTGAACTTTGTATTTAGAAAATTATAATCTCAATTAATTAATGGAAGTGCTATAGGTTGTTGAATAATTCTTTCTTCCCAATTATGCTGAATCAGAAGTTTTACCTACTCTATGTGTCAATTCATTGATATAGTTTTTGGAAAGAATAGTTGGTTATTAACATGATGATTTAGGCAAATCATGAGAGTTGCTGTGATGGTCTCCAAATTCAATATCAGTTTTGCTATCTTGTGCAGAATTGTGAGGTGCAATTTTCTCAATTTAACTTGTTGTAAAACAAGGATAGTTATGGGGGCTCGAGAATAATTCCGTCATTTTTTTGGGTTTGAAAATTTTGGGCCTGTCATTTTTTTGGGTAGATTAAAAATCTGTCCAAATGAGCATCCCTATCTTAAATTTTATGGAGTGCCCCCCCTGGGACCTCAGACCCCTTGATTTTGCTAGAACAATTGGAAAACAAAGGGCTGATCAGGGTAAACAAATGGCTGAGACAGAGAATTGAGTTTTCATGGGTATTTGTCAAGGGTATTTGTTGTTGTTGTTGTTGTTGTTGTTGTTGTTGTTGTTGTTGTTGTACATATTCGACATTTTGAAATATATCCAGTGGTTCAAACCATAGTCATAATTCAAACATTAGTCGTTGTGAGCTATGCCATTCGAATGTTCTTTTATCAACTGAGTGCCACGCTTTGAAGGTGAGAAACACATTTGTTTCGAAAAGAGCCGAATAGGCTCCAGGGTTCAGAAAAGCCCATCAGGCTACAGGCTCAACATAGGCATTGCAGTTTACAGAAAACTTTCATTGTCACTGGGTACTAGACTGATTACAAGCCGTCGCTGCTCCGCCAACTACGACTCATAAACAAACAGTGAAATTTCCGGCCTATTCAGGGGAACCTCGCTTTGGAAATTTCTGGTCTGGAAAGTATACCACCGTGGTCTGCGTTTTGCGTTAGACTGAGACGTCGCTCCATTGATTGGCAGTGCCGTCAGGAAACTTTCAAAGCTGTGGAGGTCATGTGATTTTTCCGCGCTCTTAATGATTTTGTGGCGTGAATGAAACAAACATTTTTATGGCAAGCGTTTGCGTTTGCTTCGTCATGGCTTCAATATAATATCTAACGATACACGTATTTCTCATTATAGGAAACTAAGAATTTTGACCAATACTCAAAGATTCGTAGAATTATCAAATTTTCAGTAGGGTAAGGTAGCGTAATTTGGATCCATAATGGGCATTTTTCGAAACAAATAGAGTACCCTCACAAACTTGCTGGAAATATTGAAGATGTTTTTTCGTCTTACCTACATTAAATCTTTTGTCATTCTTGGAAACTTGTTCCCGTTCTTAAATTTGAAGTTTGAATATTTTTTTTGATTTTTTACCATCTTCACTTTCGCGTGTAACTTCAACCTGTCGGCGGGAAATTTGGGTCTATCGGAGAAAGCAGCACCTATTTCATCCGGAGTTTGGTAAATTCAATAAAACAACATTTCAGAATGTTTCTATGGATAAATGTGATTGAATTTTCAGAGTTTCCCTGCCAAAGAGTTGAAAATCTGCACAGAGTAAAATTTAAAAAAATCGTACCACGTAAACAAAGTTTCCTTCGAAGTAAGGGCAAAAGAAGTGAAATCCTTGCGTCTTGCACTGAAACAACTAAAACATGAACGGAACAATGTATCTCACGCTGTCTTCGATGTATACCTCCATTTTCTTGCAATTATGTTTCCATTTTTGTTTTGATTTGGGAAGCACTGCTAATTCTTGCACAACGCAATTCATAACAAAATTCCGTAGACCCAAATTACCCCACCTTGCAAAAAAATCGAAATAACATCTACCAAATGGCAAAAAATTGGTATTTTCAAGACTGTTATTAATTTCTTTCTATGGGGATATTTTGAGACAAACTAAATCAAGTGGACGTTACATTTGTGGTTTTAACCCTATTTCACATGGGGGGCGTTTTTCGCCCCCCCCCCCCCCAAACCAAACTTTTCTACACTGCGCCAAAACGACACAAGATATGATGACCAAACCTTTGTGACTTTTACTAAAATTTAATTGGTAATCAAAATTTAAATGCCCCATTGTTCTAGATTTTATCACGTGACCACAATAGCACCATATTTGGAGAGTAGTTGACAGAAAACAGCCTTGAACATCCATAATTTCTTTGTTTCTCGTCCGAATTACTTGAAACATGTATCATTCCATTGCTCTTGATGAGAGCTTTCACTTTTTTTTATCAAGCAAAACCCTAATCTAAACATATTATACATTATTTGTCCCATCCACAGCGGGAAAAGACACGAGGTCACCTACAATCCTGGTCAAAATAAATTGGGACACTGGCAAATTTCTGTGTTTTCGTCATGTTTCCTAAAATATCGAGGTGAAAACATACGTTTAGAACCTTCCCATCCCCCTTCCCCCCTAATTCAATGTTGGGATGGTCGAATGGCGTTTGATTCAATCAACATTGAAACGGGGGGGAGCGGGGGGCACTGAATCAAAGACTGAAGTAGTGCAATTTTGTGACTTGTCCCAAGAATTTTGACCAAGATTGTAGTTCCCACTGTAGATGGGACTTACAAATTAAGGCTCACAATGTCCAAAAAGAAAATCAACAAACAATCGAAAACAACGAGAACAAAAAACATAATAATAACAAATAATAAAATGATAATGAAACAAAAAACACTGGAAAAAAACCAAAGAAAGAAAAGGGAAATAGAGGAGAGTTGCTGCTATAAAATTACTTAAAAGAGTTTTTAGCAAAATCTCTTGGATCGTTCAATGAAGGATATTGTTGCTTCAATAATGATTCTGTTCTCGACAACATTCAAATCGGAAGTTCCGTACAATAGTAGTTCACACAAATCTTTTGAATCCATACTTGTTATGTCTAACCCAGGTACATCCGCTAGTTGACTAAAGAGATCCGTGCGCATCAAGTCAAACTGAGGGCAATGCAGGAGAAAATGCTCGCTATCTTCGTTTCCCGTACCACATACACAAAGAGGGCTTAGGCAGTCAAAGTTGTGTCGAAACCTATGCTCATTGAGTGGGCTGAATTTCACCCGCAATTTCGTTAGGTTCCTAATACCTGTCATGTTATAGACATTGTACACAGATATTTTAACTGGTCTGATAACTGCAAGTAATTTTCGTTTAAATGCCGCAAGAGTATTGGAGTCTTTGATATTTTGATCCAGCAAATTCCATTCAAAAAGGACGTTTTGGAAATAGGTACTTGCAAAACGCGCGGTTCTTCCAGTTGGTTGGTATTCCCGCTGACGTCGCAAGTTGTATGAAACATTGCGTTCAGCAGGAATTTCATCGAAGAGATACGCTGGCCTTCGTGTTTTTTTAAGACTGAAGAAATGACACATGCGCCTATACCACCTCCTCTGATAAAGACTCTCCCATCCCAGTTCCTCAAATAGCCTCTGCCTGCTTGTCCCCCTCCAAGCTCCTGTTACAGCTAATGCTGCAGAATATTGTGTTCGCTCCAATCTCTTAGTGGTATCTAGCTTAATTTCTGGATCATATTTATGATACACAATATCACCATAGTCAAGATGGGGTCTTACATACAGCTTGTACATTTGGTCCAACACGTGCCTTGAAACATACTTGGAAAGATACCTAACTAAACCGATACCCCTCCTTGCTTTAAGAATCGCCTCTTTAACGTGGCTTTGGATATTCAATTTGTCATCCAAGATCATTCCAAGATGTTTGTGCTCGGTTTTTCTCACTACTTCATCATTAGAGCTGGGTGGTTAGGCTTTTTCCTCTTGGTAGAAAAAATAACCTCTTCAGTTTTTTCTGCATTAAATTGCATTTTCCACTGCCATGCCCACAATCGCACTCTTTCTAAATCCCTATTCAACTCATCGGCACTTCTGGTCACATTTTCAGCAACAGAAAAAAGAGAAGTATCGTCTGCAAAGAGTTTAATATCACTGTTAATATTTTCAACAAGGTCATTGATATAAACAAGAAAGAATAGAGGACTTAAAACAGAGCCTTGGGGTGCTCCCGCAGATATCCTTCGCCATTCGAAATTTTTTCCATTTAGCACTACTCGCTGCTCCCGATTAGTAAGGAAATTTGAAATGAGGAAAGAAGATTACCCGAGATACCGCAGCATTCAAGCTTGTACAGTAATCCCTCGTGCCATACTCTATCAAATGCCTTCGACAAATCAAGAAAAAGTGCTCGAGTTTCTTTGGTCGGTATGGCTTCAAAGGCTGTGTAGATTTTGTTTGTTATAGATAACAATTGGTTGACTGTTGAGTCACCAGGACGAAAACCAGATTGGTGAGGGGTTAAAATGTTGTTATCACATAGATGACGATAAACAGAGTCAAAAATGAGCTTTTCAAAAATTTTTCCAAAAATCGGCAGGAGCGAAATTGGGCGGTAATTCTTTTTGCATTGTCTGCTGTTCTTTTTATGCACAGGAATGATATTGGCTCGTTTCCAAATAGGAGGGTAAACCCCCTTTCACTTGATACATAATTTTTGCTAATTTGCTGACATCAGCAAAATTTAATATCTATGACGTCATTTACATTTATGACGTCATTTTTCGAATGAATTAATGTATTAATTAAGATTTTTGTTGCGATTTAGCTTAAACTTGTTTGTTTCATGCATATATTAAGTCGATCTATGTCAAAAATAGCAAGAAAACTACGGAAAACTGCAGTGACAAAAAGTAGAATGGAATAAAGAGCTAACTAAACGCTAATTGGTCTATAAATAGGTACTTCAGATTGTACATATTTCAATTGCACAATGTATTTCCTATCATTTAAGACTATTCTCATTAAAATCGGTTGAGTATTCAATTAAATAGAATTTTTCTTGCAAAGCAGCTATAAATTGGCCAGTTTCCCTTTGTTTTTTGGTTGCCTAGCAACAAATCACGTGATTAATTAATTACCATTGTTATATTTGGAAAGCTTATTGTCAAAAGAACAATAGAGGAAAGTTTCATTGTTATATCCTATAGTGTATTAGACAAGCCATTATATATTAGCCTCGTAATGATGTAGAGGAGTTCGGTGGATGTTCGGAGTGGAAACATGGCGTCTTCTTTATTGTGCTCTATCGGTCTAGCGTAAGGTCGCAGCGGATCTTCGGCAGCGCGCGCGTAGACACAACCAGGAGCGGATCCAGGCAGGTTTTCTGACCGGTTCACAAAACATGAGGGGGTCTGGGGGCGAAGCCCCCAGAAAAATTTTCCGTGACCACGCCCTTCAGACTCTCGGAAAACATGGGCAACGCCCTTTTCAATAAATGAAGGTTGTTCCAGTTGAGTATCCACAATAACGTTTTCAAGGTGAAATCAACGAAGATTGCTTACAAAAAATGTAGAAGTTGCGAAATTCATTAGATACTTTTGCAAGTCCACGTCTTAGGCTTTTTGAAGATTCCAGAACTCTCCTTTCAGGGCTCCCTATTTTCTTTCATTTTATCGTATTTCAAATACATTTGTACTCTTCTTTTATCTTCTTTGCCTCTCCCTCAACCTCCCCTGCAATGGCAGTGTGTACAAGCTACGGAGATCTTTCTCTTCTGGTTAAATGCTCTCAACTTCCTCTACAGGCATGGTTACTTCCTTCCAGGGGCGCACATTCAAATTTTATTTGGGGGGGTGTCAGCATGCTTTGGACCGACTAAATTTTTCTGGACCGACTGAACGTATATGGGCTGTTCGTTATCATTGGGAACTTTGATAGCTACAAGCAGTCGAGATTAACGACGGTGCTAAAAGAAGGGGGTCTGGGGGCAAAGCTCCCAGGAAATTTTTTTAGGACACGCCCTCTACTTTGGCTTAGAACACCTCTAGTGATCAGATGTTTGCCGGTTCTTACAGAGAATTTTTGCCGTTTTGTAACAGGTTCTTTTCCATAAATTGGCATCTTCCGGATACATTTCAAGTAGACACCACTCTCTTTGGCTCAGATAAGCAGATTTTTTCGCAAAAAAAGTTAATCGCAAACAAAGCTAAGATCGCTTTCAGGGTGAAAGAGGAGCCTCTTACATATTTTCTCAAAGCTTTTTTATTCGACTTTGCCTGCTTTGCTTTTGCAGTGGACATTTTTCCTGTCTGGCCAGACGGTGGTTTTCGGACAGCATGTATACTTGCAATCTGTAATGTGTTCCGTCTACAAACCCTTTTGCTTCACTTAACTGACTATTTTGTGCCGCATAGCAGTTCTTGTTATATGTTTTGGAGATTTCACTAAAATTTTTTGTCTTAAGCACAATCTTTTGTCACACATGAAACTTGTTTGGTTGAGATTTTCGCATCATTTGGTCATGGATTTGGAGTTTCAAATAACGGTGTGATCTTCAATAAAACGACTTCTTCGCTGCAAAGCACAGCTAAAGCGCTGGTTTTAGCATGTTTTTTCCTTTAAGAAAGCATTCTCTCGTGACTTTTAGTTTCTACAATGCTAGCGTTTAGTTGAAACAGATACAACGTTTGATGGATAACATTTATAACCGATTTTTCCTTTTATTTTTGAGATTCATTTAGAAGTGCCCGATTTCCTATGCTCCCACCGACACAAGGGCCGCCGAGAAGTTTTGGAGGCCCAGGAACAAACCTGCCAAACATGAGGCCCCCTGCGAGCGAAGCGAGCTGAAAATTTTTGCCATCATGCTACTTAGATTAGCTTAAAATGGCCTAAAATGCATTATAGAGCATTTCCTGCAGTCAAAATGATAACAAGTCTTCAAATACGAGGCCCCCTAGACCCTGACGCCCCAGGGGCAAATTGCATACTGCTCCCCTCTCAGCCATTACCGACACCCCAGTACTAGACTGGAAACTTTGACTATTTGCAACAGCTGGGAAAATAGCATGGCTGGGAAAATTTGTTTAAATTCCGCCCGCCTCTTTGGCTTAGAACGACTCTCCCGACCACTGTATCAAGTATTTCTTGTGAAATTGCTAACTGTCGTCATGGACCGACCTTTGCCATAAACATTCAGAAGTCGGACCAACTTGGATTCACACTATCCAAGCTTTATCGTGGACCGACTTTTCGTTTAATTTTGGACCGACTCTGAAAATATTGGGGGGGTGTCTCACCCCCCCCCACACCCCCCCTAATGTGCGCCCCTGCTTCCTTCAGAAACGGTTTACTTCCTAATCGAAACAGGTTCACTGATTTTAAACAATTGCGTACCGGTTCACGGAAATCAATCCACCGGTTCACTCAACCCTTATTGGCTCATCAGAGTACAAAAGTGATTATATCAAAACAATGTGAAAAGTCATGACCATTCAAAGCAAATCACATGCGGAATTCATTGCGCAAGTTTCGAATGACGTGTCCCCGAGCACGGGGGGGGGGGGTTCTCGGCTAAATTTCGGTTAGGGGGGTGCCGCCCACAGTTTCAAAATGTAACCGTTGGCTAGACCAATTTTTGTGAAAATGACACCCTTGGCTAGACTAATTTTTCCTTCAGAAGTGCTCTGAATTGGCATTTTCTAGGCAAAACTTGCCAAATTTTCGCATTTTCTCGACCAAAATTCCAAAAAAGTTGGGTTTTTCTACCAAAATTACCGAATTTTAACATCTCTTTGACCAAAATTCCCAAAAAGCATACCCTTGCCTAGACTTAACTCGATTAAAATTGCCAAAAAGTACACCCTTGGCTAGACTAGAAGGCCGAAAAAGTATACCCTCGCGGGAGGCACATCCCAAGGTACCTTTACTATGGAAGAACCCCCCCGTGTCCCCGAGAAGACCATGACAAATAAAGCATAGCCAGTGCAACCATCATGACGTTTCTTATTGTTTTGGAGCGAATTATGAGGAGCCACAGTGTGTCATGCCTTTAAAGACATCTCACCGTTAGACTTGCAATGGCTTGAAGATCGCACGAAAGGGTGACGCTTTTTAATTTTTCTAAAAATTTTGCTAAATAACGTCATTCTTTCTTTGGTTTGGAAACCTGACCGATGCACGGAAACCGGTGAAACCGGTCTGAATCCGCCCCTGACAACATAATATGGCGACGAGTATTCTCAAGAACCCAAAGAAGGAATAAGAGTAGGTATTTTCTGCAACAGAATTCACATAATGTCGGATGACGAGAACGAAGTAGGCCAAGCTCAACCTCAACCAGTAGCGATTCATTTACCTCCAGTTAAGGAATTTGATCCCAAAGGAGACCCATCTACGGTAAGCCAAAGATGGCAGAAATGGAAGAAATCGTTTGTTTACTTTCTGAATGCAACAGGTATTCAAAATGATAGCCAAAAGAGGGCAGCACTTTTGCATCTTGTAGGAGATGAAGTGCAAGATATATTTGAGACATTAGGTGAGGTAGGCACAACCTATGAGCAAGCAATAACCAAGTTAGATAGTCACTTCGATATTAAGAAAAATATTCCATTTGAAAGATGTGTATTTCATGAGGCAGGCCAAGAATCAGGAGAAAACATAGATTCATATGTCACTAGGCTAAAAAAGTTAATTATTCATTGTGAATATGGAGATGCAACACAAAATGAAATTAGAGATCAAGTAATAGCAAAGTGCAAATCAAGTAAGCTTAGGAAAAGGTTGTTACAGGAACCAGATCTCACATTAGAAAAAGTTCTAACAATAGGAAAGCTCATGGAACAATCAGACCACCAAGCAAAGAAGATAGAGCAACAAAATGGTGCAGGATCATCAACTGACACTGCACAAGAATCTTTCTCAGACCTCAACAAGATCAGATCAAACAAATTTCAGCACAAAAGCAAACAAGGAATGAACATAGGAAGTCAAAGAAACACTCAGCAAAGACAACAATGTGGAAGATGTGGAATGAAAAATCATAAAAGTAAAGACTGCAGAGTGACAAAAGGGAAAAAGTGCATGAAATGTGGAATCATTGGACATTTTGCAAAATATTGTAAGACCAAAAACCCAAAGAAACCAGAGAGTCATGAAGTAAAAGCAAATGAGATCACAACTGAAAGCTCAAGTGATGATGAAGCATTTGTATTCAAAATAGGAAATGAAGAAAGACCAGTATACCCAATAAATGTGGAGGGTACACGAATCAATATGCTCATTGATAGTGGATCAACATTAAACATTATGGATGAAGTATCACTTCAGAAATTGAAAGAAGAACCACAACTTTCAGACAGCAAAGCAAAGATATTCACTTACTCAAGTAAAGAAGCTCTGAAACTAAAAGGAACATTCATAGCACAGATTGAAGCTTTTGGAAAAGAAACTCAAGCAAAATTCTATGTCATAGAAGGTTCAGGAGGAGCACTGCTAGGACAAAAGACAGCAGAAAAGCTAGATCTACTAAGAGTAGGCCCAGCTCCAGGTTTAGAAGCAGACCCTGCAAGTTCACTTCATAAGCTAGTAAATGAAGTCAGCCAATATAGTCATGATAAACCAACTGAACACAAGATAGATCCAAAGATTCAGAAAGTCTTAGACAACAACAAAGAAGTATTTCAAGGCATGGGTAAATTCAAAGATTACAAGTTAAAATTACACATTGATGAGAATCTCACCCCAGTGCAGCAGCCAATCAGAAGATTACCATATCACACAAGAAAGAAAGTTTCTCTAGAGCTTGAAAGGTTGATGAAGAATGATTGCATTGAAAAAGTTAAAGGTCCAAGTACCTGGATAAATCCAATTGTAGTAGTTCCAAAACCCAATGGAAATATCAGATTATGCTTAGACATGAGAAGAGCCAATGAAGCCATTGTAAGAGAGAGACACCAAATCCCAAAAGTTGAAGAAATCCTCCCAGAGCTGCATAATGCAAAGTATTTCTCAAAGATTGATTTGAAAGAAGGTTATCACCAGATAGAGTTAGCAGAAGAATCAAGGCACATCACAACTTTTCTCACACATGAAGGTTGTTTCCAGTCAAAACGTCTTGTTTATGGAGTAAGTTCAGCCTTTGAGCAATTTCAGAAGGTAATTGAGCAAAGTATTGCAGGTTGCCCAGGCACAAGATCAATCTCAGATGATATTCTAATATGGTCATCAAGCATAGAGCAAATGGCAGAGCGTCTTGACACGCTATTCAAAGCATTGGATGCCAGAAATTTAAAGATCAACCCAAAGAAATGCGTATTTGGAACAACAAAGCTGACATTTGCAGGATATTGTTTAACAGACAAAGGAATATATCCTGACAAATCCAAAGTAGATGCAGTCAACAATGCAAAGACCCCAACAAATGCAACAGAAGTAAGAAGTTTCTTAGGGCTAGTCAACTTTTGTTCACACTTCATCAAAGATTATGCCACACTGACAGAGCCGCTGAGGAAACTCACAAAGAAAGATGCTACATTCACATGGAACAAAGAACAACAAGCAAGTTTCAAGAAGCTAAAAGAAAGCCTAACAAATGCAAGCACAATGTGTTATTACCAACCAAACGCAGACACAAAAGTCATTGTAGATGCATCACCAGTAGGACTAGGAGCAATACTAACTCAGAAACAAGAAGATGGAAAGTTCAAGCCAGTAGCCTATGCATCACATGCATTAAGTCCAACAGAACAAAGATATTCTCAGACAGAAAGAGAAGGCTTAGCCGCATTTTGGTCAACGCAGAAATTTCATTACTATTTGTATGACAGAGAATTCACAATAGTAACTGATCATACGCCACTGGAAAAGCTATTATCAGCAACAGGAAGCCCTACACCAAGATTGCAAAGATGGTTACTCAAAATGCAACCATACAAGTTTTCAGTCCAGTATGAACCAGGACACACAAATGCATCTGACGTTTTATCACGTTCACCCCTACCAGCCACAGGAAAGCAGTTAAGTGATGACACAGAACATTTCATCAATTCAACAGTATATGATGCTATTCCCAAGGCAGTCACACTAGAAGAAATTCAGGAAATCGCAAGGAGCGATGAAATTTTGAAGAATGTCAAACAACAGATTAGCACAGAAAAATGGTCAAAAAGCCCAGAATACAAACCATTTTTCCTGAACAGAAAAGAACTGTGGATCAAAGATGATATAATATTGAAAGGCACAAAGCTAGTAATTCCCACAGAGCTCAGACAAAGAATCCTTATCACAGCACACCAACATCACTTAGGAATTGTGAAAACAAAAGGATTATTGAGAGAAAAAGTATGGTGGCCAGGAATAGATCAAGAAGTAGAAAAGATGATAAAAGAATGTCATGCATGCCAAGTAACAGGATCAAGCAAAGTCAACTATGAACCACTTGAAGCAACAAAAATACCTTCAACAAATTGGCACACAGTAGCTTTAGATATTCAAGGACCGTATCTAACAAAAGATTATCTGATAGCACTCATAGACTACAGATCAAGATACCCAGTAGTTGTACAAGTCAAAACTATCAACACAAAAACAGTAACCAAAGCATTAGATAAGATATTCTCTATGTTTGGTTATGTGCACAAGTTAGTTGCTGACAATGGAAAACAGCTCATTTCAGATGAATTTAAACAGTATCTCAAGCAACATGGAATAAAGCTAAGGAATGTGACACCTTATTCACCATGGGTCAACGGAGAAGTTGAACGATTTAACAGATCACTCAAGAAAGCTAATCAATGCGCACATGCAGAAGGAAAAGATTGGAGAAAAGAGCTTAATAAGTTTTTATTGCTCTACAGAACAACCCCACATGCAACAACAGGACAGTGCCCAGCAACAGTATTTTTTGGACATGGTATTAAGAATGACATACCAGAATACAACAAGGATGAACCACAAGATACAGAATTGGATAGGAAAGACAGGGAAAAGAAAGAGAAAATGAAAGAATATGCAGATGGCAAAAGGAATGCAAAGGATAGTGAAATTCAGGAGCAAGACAAAGTGTTAGTAAAGAATCTCTGGAAAAATGACAAATTGTCTCCAAATTGGTTAAATGAGAAGTTCAAAGTAATAAAAGTTTACAGGAAAAGTGCTTTACTAGAAAATGAAAGAGGAAACAGATATTACAGGAACAAAGCTCATCTCAAGAAATATTATGAAAATGAGACCAACAAACACACAGTGATTCAAAAGGATAACACAAACCAAGAAGAAGAGATCACAGAACTACCCATTGACAATGCGAACGCGCAACCTGTCGCAAGCCCAACGCGTTCCGAGCGCAGACCGAATATCACAAATGCTAATGACGCTAATAGCAATCATATTTCTAATGAAAATAACAACAATAGGTTGCATGAAAATGATAATTCTAACATCCAAGGAAGCAGTGAAAATAGCTTGAATGAAGAAAACATTGAAGATCATTTGAATGAAGAAAACAATGAAGATTCACAGGAAAATCTATGTGATGGAACACCAGTTTTTGTACCAGATACTGTACCAACAGCCATTCAAGAAGAAGTGCAAGCGAAAAGATTGCCAGTTAGAAGACATCGTAAGAAGAAGAAGTAAGTTAAAAGGGGCAGCACTGAGGTTTGTAAATATTGATGGAACAATGCATTGGAATTTTACTTTTATGTTATCAAAGTCAAGAAAATTGGAACTTTGGAAAATTGTTTGTTTGTTGATGAATGGACATCAGTTACTCATTTACTCATTTACTATTATTGGACATTGAAGAACTATTGATGGAAGCTGAAGCTTATTTGCGCTGAAGGACTAACATTGAAGAACACTGTTTATGCTGATTGTTTTGTTTGGTTACAATTGAAAATGAACTACATTGGAAACTCAAGAGGACAATTTCAAGAAAAGGGAGAATATAGTGTATTAGACAAGCCATTATATATTAGCCTCGTAATGATGTAGAGGAGTTCGGTGGATGTTCGGAGTGGAAACATGGCGTCTTCTTTATTGTGCTCTATCGGTCTAGCGTAAGGTCGCAGCGGATCTTCGGCAGCGCGCGCGTAGACACAACATATCCTTTGTAGTTTCAGAGAAAAGGAGGGGGGCGAAAAACGCCCCCCATGCCA
Source organism: Aurelia sp. 3 sensu Dawson et al. (2005) (assembly GCA_964020215.1). Taxonomy (NCBI): domain Eukaryota; kingdom Metazoa; phylum Cnidaria; class Scyphozoa; order Semaeostomeae; family Ulmaridae; genus Aurelia; species Aurelia sp. 3 sensu Dawson et al. (2005). The sequence continues at coordinate 2,442,712 of OZ026583.1, read as the reverse complement.
AAATATCGAAAAAATACCCCATGTGAAATAGGGTTAAAAGTTTGCGACCGACTTCAGTTTTGTCTTTTGTTTACAAATTTGCCATTTGATATTTTCACTCTGGGGGATATTTTTGAAGTCCTGAGGTCTTCCTAGCAAGAAGAATCTCATCAGCAAATCATGCAACATGCAAATCTATTTTTATTTCTTTGAATAAATACTGATTACTCGGTGATATGTTGAAATATATTTCTTCCCCAAATAAAATGCAACGAGAAGTTGGTTTCTCGACGGACCTTTTCAGGAACTCTTTGCCGAAGCTGTTAGCAACCCATTATTCTGAATCTGTTTTACGCAATAATCTAACAGTTTTAATCGCTAATTCTTCTATTGTTGATTCATCAATGTTTCATGAAGTTTTGGTGATTCCTTATATCAAAATTTGCGAGTTTGAGCTGTTATCTCCCAGGGGTATTTTCGTATTCTTCTGGAATGTTCTTTCGGTCTTGGAAGCTCAAGAAACAAAAAACAAATCATCCTCGCTAACACTCACAAAAGCTTCTCAAACTGTTCATGTAGTTCTCCTAAAAAATACACAGTTATTCACAAAACTCTTATGACGGCTGCATTGTTTCGTAGGTTTAAATTTGTTTCTGTTTGAAGGAGCTTTGTAATCTGTGACTTTAAACTTTTGAGAGGGAAAGACAAATTGATCGGTCGTTTGCGTCTGCTTTGTGAGAAATCTGTATCAAGCCCCTTGTTTTCGTAGCCGTTGAGTCTGTTTTGAGCAAGAATTTATCGTCATTTGCTTAGAATTTCAAGCACAAATACTTCTGCTGTTTATGCACAGGAGGCCCAATCGCGTATATTGTGGGGCCTAGCTTTAACTGACCTAATTTATGCTGTGTTGTTTTCCTAACTGCAAAATAAGTAACACTACTTGGCGGACTGTGATCACACAGCTTCGAAGTTCGAGACAGATTGAAATTGATGCGATTATTGGTCCTTCGGTTTCTAATTTGTCATGGATGAACTTTAATACGATGTTGTTGGTCTTGACGAAGACAAACAACTTGATTCAAGTGAAATGAACGATGAGAGTGACACTTGTTTTCCTGAGAAGAGCCCGTAGCATCTAACAGAAAATTATGGGCCTAAATCACGACATACTGGTCTCTCACGGTGCAGGGAAAGGAAGGGGCATCAAGTAATGATGAAAAGTTTGATTTGAGAAAGAACGTCAGGCCTGGTCATTGCTCCCTCTATGTAGGCCGAGAGCTGTAAAGTGGCTCGTATGAAGTGTTGAAAAAGCAAAATTGCTTTCTTCCCATGGGAGGGGAGGGGTCACTCAGCACATGCACATACTGGGAGGTAAGTCCAATATTTCTGGGGAATCCTGGCCTCAATTCGCATTGTTTCTTGACTTTTATATTCGCTTACAAGTGCCACAGTATAAAATTAGCTGGATATGTTTGAGTTGCAGTGGAGCTGAACTGATATTTTGGGTTGCTAGAAAATTTCTTGGGTGGACCCCTTTTTCGTGTATGTGCTGAATGGCCCCTTTGGCCATTCATTAATTGAGAAAAAGCTATGTGATCATTATGAGTGTTTTTTATTCCTTCTCTGCTAAAAATTTTATGCCAAGATGTGAAACTGAGTTATTTTTTGGTTGAAAAGGTGGGCATATTGAATAATTTACTGCCCTTTATTTGCCCATATGACTTGTTCAAGGATGACAGCCTCTAGGCTATATGCCTCATGTTCAACAGGTCTGTAGGAAGCAGGGGGGCAGTGGAGGCTCAAAGCCCCAATAGTTTTGAAAACAAATTGCTACATCACAAGCATTAATTACATTCACTGTTCAATATTGTTTGAAGAACAATCCCCCCCCCCCCCAATCTGCAGTTGCTTCCTGATGCGCCGTAACCAGCGCTTCGCGAGACCAAGACACAAGTAATCAACACAGGTAAGGTTTAACACAACATCAGCGAAATAAACAACATAACACTCAATGTTTTAGTAACTCATGTCACTCACGACCTGCTGCCATTCCGGGTCAGTTCCGAAGAGGCCGTTCTCCCCCGCATCGTCTCTTACATTACACCACCTCCTTCATTCTCCTCTAAGTTGTCAGTAACATAATCATGCAAGTATTTAGGTTTTCGTGAAACCCGTCTCTCTCTTTGTATATTTGCATTTCTCTGTTCTCTTGCTGGGTTCTCTTGCATTGCTTGCTCTACTTCTTCGTATATGTTCCTTTCTTTTCCTCTCCTTCCCCTTCTGGAATCACACCTTGCTCGTTTTGTGGCTGCTCTTCTGGATGGGCAACGGCTGGCTGGTGTTGGTCAACCGTGTCTGTATTCGGTGTGTACCATGTGTAATACGCCTCCGCATCTTCCTGTAAGTTGTTTGCCTGCAGCGTTGTCTTGATGTTGCCATGAAGCTGCCTACCGGAGGGCAAACTTTTAAATTTTGAGGCGTCCCTTGTGATATGCTTTCTCCCAACAGTGGCTGTGACCGGGCTGTGACCATGGAACCTTTAACTTTAGTGACGGTCATTGGCGTTGGGTTGTATGGTGGCTTTGTTGTTGATTTCTTTTGGCTTACTAGCACTTTGTCCCCTATTTTAATAGTGTGGTTGCGAGCATGCCTACGTTGATCATTGTACTGTTTCATCTCTTGCTTCTTCTGGGCATCACGGGCTTTTAATTGCTTATGCTGGGGATGTTTTCGTGGCATCTTTGGTATGGTGGTCTGTACAGGTCGATTGAACAGCAATTCTGCAGGTGGGATTCCTGTAGTGCTGTGTGGTGTTGCCCGATACGTGAGCAGATACTTATAAATTTCTCGCTTTGGGTCTTTTCCCTCGATGTATGCAGTATGAGCTAGTTTCACCACCATTCGCATAAAATTTTCTGCAAGCCCATTGCTGGTTGGTTGCTCAGGAGATATCTTTTGATGAAAGTAACCCCACTGTTTTGCATGATGCACCATCTCTTGACTCTTAAATGGCGGACCATTGTCACTTTTAATCTTTTGTGGAACACCATGTGTGGAAAGAATCCGGTCTAACTCAGGGAGTACCGCTTCTGCTGCTGCAGATTTCACAACGGCTACTTCCGGGTATCTGCTGTACTCATCGACCACCACTAGAAAATAGAATTCTTTCCCTACAGGCCCTTTAAAGTCCATAGCTAGGTGTTCCCATGGATGCTCTGGTAGTTCTGTGGGTTTTACCGGTTCCACTGATGTTCCGGATGTGGCCGCTTGACATGGAATACAAGACTGCACATACTCATCTACCATGCGATCCATCGCCGGGAACCATACTCTTGCTCTTAGAAACTGCTTTGTTTTAGTACTGCCTTGGTGAGTACTGTGTGCTAATGCAACTACATCTTCTTGCAGTGCCCTAGGCACAACAATTTTCTCTCCTCTCATAATGAGCTGTCTCATCACCGATAGTTCTGGGAATACATGCTTGTATGGTGCCAGATCAGGATCTTTAGTGTGTATATTGCCCTTGTGTATTATGCAGTACTTCAATTTTGCCATCACATCGCATTTGTTGGTGTAATCTTTCATCACTTTCATTGTTACTGCATCCGTTAAATCTGACTCTATCACTCTGTTAATGTAGAGCTCTTCATCATCATCCATGTCCATATCTGCCAGGTCTTGGCTTGTATATGAAGACAAGGCAAGTGGATGGCGACTATTGTAATCAGTTGTATTTCTTGCGCCGGGGCAATATTCAACAGTAAAGTTGAAACCTTGAAGCTTTGTTCTATGTCGTTCTACTCTCATGGGTCCCTCTTTCCTTGGATTGTTATACAGAGACACTAAAGGTTGGTGATCTGTGATTACTTTGAATGGTATCCCATATAGATACATCCGATTCATTCTTAGGCCTTAATAAATTGCCAGACTTTCTCCCTCTACTGCAGCATAACCCTGCTCTGCTTCGGTCAGTGCCCGATTGGTGTAGTTGATTGTCTTCCAGTAGCCTGAGTCTGGTTCTTGTTGGTATACGGTAGCTGCTACTCCCAAAGGTCCCCTGTCCACGTGCACTTTGGTAGGTCGTCCTTGCACCCATGGAACTATCACTTTGTCACTCATCAATCCTTCCCGTAATTGGATAAATGACTCCTCGCATCGCTTGGTCCATTTGAACTTTACATCTTTTCGCAACAGTGCTCGTAGCGGGGCCGTTGTATCACTATATGTTTCCTCTGTATCAAACATAAACATTGAATTGTACTGGCACATTTGCAGAAAACCTTTTACTTCTGCAGCATTTGTAGGTTTAGGCATACTACGGATGGTCTCTACTTTAGCGGGGTCTGGGGACATTCCGTCCTTGCTAAATTTGCATCCAAACCATATCACAGAATCAGTGCTCCATTCGCATTTTTCTTTTCTCAATGTGATGCCTTTGTCATGAAAACGCTACAACACTGCTTGCAATCGCTCATCATGCTCTTCTTGGGTGGCTCCATAAACTAATTTATCGTCTTCTATTTGTATGACTCCTTGCAGTCCGATCATGCCTAATCTGAGTTTTTCATGGAATTCTTGACTGGCAGGCCCAGCCCCCATGACTAATCTTTTAAATCTGTACAGGCCTTCATGTGTATAAAAAGTAGTGAGACCCCTAGATTCTGGTGCCAAGACCATTTGGTGAAAAGCGTGTCTCAAATCTAGCTTGCTGAAGGTTGTAGCCCCGTTGAGTTTGTGTCTTAAATCTCTGACTGTTGGTACTGGGAAATGTGTTTCTCGTATCGCAATATTGGCATGTCGCATGTCCACATTCATGCGTATTTTCCCTGTGCTTTTCTTCTCAGTTATTATCACATTGGACACCCAATCATGCGGAACTGTCGAATCCAGTGGACCCTCTATAACATCATTGTCTCTCAACTCTTTCAAATGCTCTGATAGTCTTGGCCTGTATCCTAGAGGCACTGGTCTTTCTCTTTGTACTACAGGCTTTACGGTAGGATCCACATTGAACCTAATTTCCTGATCTGAAAATTTCCCTATACCCTGAAAGAGCTTGTCATGTTTGTTCAGTATCGCTTGAATCGTTTCTTTCCGCTGTTTGCTCTGATCTTCTGCTTTCATACTAGCTCTGATAGCTTGAATATCTGCTGGCTTTCCTTCTGCATGTATTTCTAGGATTCCAAGCCTTTTTGCTTCTTCTGAGCCTAGCAGTGACTCTGTTTGAAACCCTTTTACCACATAACACCATGTTTCCATGCTTGCTCCAGCTTGGGCAGTCAGCCTGACCTTTGCTCTCCCCAATACCTCCAGATGGTCTTTCATACCATACGGTCTAAGTCTGACTTTTGTTTTGATCAATCGTGTTGTCTTGGAGATTTGTTTGTACACCTTTTCGGGTATTATGACTTTGCTGCACCCTGAATCTACTTTCACCTCTAAAGGGATATCATTGAATCTGATCTCCACCATGTTTTCCATTTCTTTGGCACTATCTACCTGGTTGATCACCTGCACTCTGCCCACTTCACCTTCTTCACTTTCGCTCTCAGAATCTTCCTCTTCTGATCCTGAGACTGCATATACTCGCTGTGGGCAAGCTTTAGCATGTGCAAAGTGGTGCCTTTTCTGACATTTATTACATTTCTTTCCCTTTGCTGGACATTTGCCTTTACTATGTGCAGTTTTTGGATTGTATCCACAAAAATCACACAACTGAGTTGGGGGTTTCCCAGGACCTTTTCCTGCATACATTCGTTCACGCTCTTTGTGCTGTATGGCGCTGACTGACTCTGTTCTTTCCATTTTTCCTGCCTGAGCTGTGGCTGATTCCATGGCTATTCCTAATTTGACAAAATTTTCAAATGAGGGCCCTTCTGCTAATGCTCTTTTCCGCAGTTGATTGTTGTCTGTCTGCATAGTCATGGCGTCTCTAGCGGCCCGTTCAGGCGTATATTCTACTAGGTTGCACTGCTTTGCCTGTTCGTAAACTGCTGGATACCATTCCCCAAAGGTTCGCCGGCCTTGGGGCATTTCACAAAATAACTTGTATACAGGGTATACTTCATTGATTTGACCTTTCAAAGCATTTTCTATTTTTGTCATCGCTGCATCAAATGTATCTGCTTCTGCCACTTTTCCCACAAGCTCAAAAAGTCTCATCATGTCTTCCCCTCCCCAAATTTGAAGAAAAGACTTCTTTTTGGGATCTGTGTCTATCTCTGCGGTTGCAAACACCATCTTAGCTCTTTTTAGGTATTTTTGGAATTTTTCCAATGTTACCCCTGGGTCTTTCCCCTCTCGAAAATTTTCGTAACCTGCGCTTCGCGAGACCAAGACACAAGTAATCAACACAGGTAAGGTTTAACACAACTTCAGCGAAATAAACAACATAACACTCAATGTTTTAGTAACTCATGTCACTCACGACCTGCTGCCATTCCCGGTCAGTCCGAAGAGGCCGTTCTCCCCCGCATCGTCTCTTACATTACACCACTTCCTACAGCCTTGCTATTCAAACTGGAAGATAAAAAAGTGCACTGTCTTGCAAATTTGATGAGTTCCTTTTTAAATATTCTACATATAACTGAAATGTTTTCAATATCAATGTACAAGTTTCATTTTTTGTTCATTTGTCTTGTCAGCACTGGAGTGACTAGTTAAATTTGACTTCTATATTGTTGAAGGCTTCTGATCTTTGATGGCACTGACACAACTTGCTGTCCTAAAAAAGTAAACCATTCAAAAAGTAAGCATCAGAAAGTAAACAAAAGGAGCTCTATTCCAATTCCCTTCTATGTCATTCACACTAACAGAAGTCAGCCTATGCTTTGTTCAAAACATTGTCAAATTGCAACTGTGAATGGTATTCAAGTTTCCCCTTATTAATTCTCATTCAAACTCACATAACACATGAACTGATTTTTCCTTATTCATATAATTTAAGACAGAATTCAAATGTGCAAACAAATGTGTTTTGGAAGTTAGGGTTCTGGGAGCATTTCTAGGCAGGGAGGGAGGTTCAAGCAGCACACCCAGTGCAGTGAATCCATATCTATTTTGAAATATCAACATTACTTCCCATTGAAGGGGCAGTTAAATCTTCACGAAAATTTCAAATGTTGTGCCTTCCTGTAACTACCAATCTTATCCACTAGCAGCAGGCCTGGCCGTGAGCATTTTAGCAGGCGAGCGGTACATCGCCCTCCTTGGTAAAGTCAGGCGGGCGATTTTTAGTCTATTGAAAATCGTCAATAAAAGTATATGAATAAACGACAAATGTAATGTTGGTCTTTAAACAACTAAGTTTACAAAATAAGATGGCGATTCTCCAACAGAAACAAAACGATATAGCTTTATATCATCGCAAATGAACCAAACACTCATTAACGAGGTTTGAACAGAACCAAAATTAAATCATATCGTGTAATTTTGTTATAACATTAGCACAAACTAGCAGTCATTTGAAAACTGGCATTATGATGTTCAACTACTTGAAGGTTGGTTATTTCCGATTTCGTTGTCACAGGAACATACACGTATTTTATTAAACTAAAATAATCAATTCACCCAATACTAGAAATTTTTTCACGATTAAAAGATTTTGAGAGCTGACACTTTCGTACCGGTCCTTATGCTATATCTATCAGTGGGGGGGATCTCCTGTAAACATTCATTAATTCATTGACATTATAGCCATTTATAAGAAACCGTAGCTGTTCATAAGTTATGTAAAGTTGCCGAGCAATAGAGTTTCTACAAACAAGTGCATTCAGCACACAAAATAAGAAGGTGTCTCAGGGATCTCGGGTAATATTTTCCCAGTGCTCGATTTCTCAATCTTTTGGCGATCTGAGAGCTTAGTTGCTCAAAAAGGCCTCTTATAAGAAAATATGGGCAAAGACGATGAAGAAAGTAATGCAACATGTATCTTGAGTTTGTCCATTTTATTGTTTGTCAAAATCTGTTTCATAATCCGAAGAATCTGGTTCTGAATCACTTATTTCATCGATTACGACTTCTTCCACGCGTCTCTTCTTTGTTGGCTGATCTCCCTCCTGTTCTGGTCTTGCGAGTTGCACCTTTCTTCGCTTCTCTAAATATATTTCCACAGCACGTGCTATTATTTCTTTTCGCTCCGCTTCTGACCAGGCACTGTCATTTGCTTTCGTGATGAGTAGATCTTCCATTGTTTCATGGCTCATACTCAATCATCGATCATTTAGAAGGAGAGTGAGTAAACTGAACGCTCTTTCAACAGATGAATTTGAACCGGCAATACATGTGACCAATTCGATAACAAGGCAAAGATTTGGAAACTCTAGCCTCCTAAAATTTAAAACACGTCGCCATAACATCTTTGGCTCTTTGAAAAGATCTCCAAAATTGCGTCTTGCAAAACTGCGAAATCTCCTCCATTCAATGAATAGATCTCTTTCATTTATGCCTGCCTCTGAAAGAGGTACCAAGAATCTACCAAGAAGAGTGCTAAGCTCCCTTACGCCAAAATCAGCCTCATCTCTCCAGTACTGTGGATCGTATATCTTAATTGCTTGGAATAATTCACTGTTCATCTCAGGGAACCGATCTTCCAGTATAGCTCTCACTTTTTTTATTGTCGAAATTTTAGCAGCAGCAGCCACTTCTTGTGCTCTCTCTGAATAATGCATGCCAGAAATAGGAACATCAACATTTTCTTTGTTTACTGGTTTCCTTCTTCCATGGCCTTCTTTCAGGTAAATTCCTATAACCTGTTTTGTCTCCACCTCATATTTGAATTTGCCAAGATGGCTGTTGAGCAATTCTTCGCCCTTTCCCGCGTTCTCTTCCAGATCGTTTAACTCGTCGAATGTTCTGTGGATGGATTCGGCAATTTCGTATGGCATAACTCCATTCCCTTCAAATACCAAAGATGATGGGCCTGCTGCTTCTAAAATATCCACATAACTTGCAAGTTTGCAGACGAATTCGTATGACTGCAACTGTTTCAACAAACCTCTGATCTTTGCTTTTGTCTCTGCCCTTCCTGAGCGTTCGGCTAAGTTATTTTCAAAAGCAGTTACTAATCCAGGCAACATGTCAAGAAGTACTTTCATCCCTCTACGTCGGTGGTTGATGAATCTTGTTCCATGGATTTTAGGAAGTTTCTTGTGGTTTTCTATGCCCAATGCCTTGCAAGCAGCATGTTCTTCGTTATTCAGTTTTCCAGAATTCCTCAGTACGGTATATACTGACATGTATGTTTCATAGCACACTTTGAAAGGTGACTCTCCAATCGCCGACTTGAAGGCCAGCTCTACGCGATGGTTGGCACAGTGTATCGACAGCAGCCAGTCTCGATTTTCTGCCAACTGCGTCAAAACGCCAGTGTAAATGCCAGTGTTTACGCTTGCACCATCAGCAGTCGCTGATACCATCTTCACCTTGTACTCTTCTGGTGACATCGGTACCACTCCTTCTTCACTGAAGATACTGTCTATTCCCTTCTTTATAGAGTCAGCATCTACACCACCATAAGTGCTCATTTCCAGGAGGGAAAGGACCAAATAGCATGGTATTCCATTTCTTTCCACCCTCACCATGATCAGCTCCTTTTCAGAGCCTGTCTTTCTCGCTTGTGACCCATCAGACATCAACGACATGAAATGCTGACTGGCTATAATGGCAGCGCACTTCTCTCGGACAGCATCAGAGATACAATGGACGTACTCCCTTGCAGCTTTGTTGCTGTCTCTGCCCTCTATCAAAACAACCCCATTTTGCCTTTGGCACTTGATGAGGATCTTAAAATGTTTCAGGGGCATAGTTGGATTCATGGCCAGTTCATACGCGGTCTTCATCATCTTGGTGTATGCCTCTGAAGTGCTTTGTTTCAGGGCCACATCAATTCTTGGCTGCACTAACTGCTTGATTGGCCCTAGAAATGTAAAACAATATCATTGTTCGGCGCTTTAAATGAGACAGAAAGTTCTCTAAACATAACAATAGTGCATTGACTTCAAACTGCGAAACCTTTTCACATGTTAACTTTGAAAACCTCTTGTCTAAGCTTTAATCTCGAAATCAAACTTTCGTCTTACACTGATCACAGTTTCTTCTCATTTAGGTCTCGTAGGTTTTATTTGATGCTCTGGTGATAAGGGTCAGACAAAACATTTAATTAATAATTCCCATACTTTGAGCAATTTTTGAAGTTCTGAGCAAGAGCAAGAATTTGAAATGTAAGTTTTAAAATCAGTTTACACACCTTTGCCTTCCTTGGTAGGAACAGTTAATCGCTCTTCTTTTGGCAGACGCCTTTCTTCTTCCAACGCCCATTTGTGTCCTTTTCCTGTGACAATAAATAGATAAATCAAGCTTATTTTTCAAAAGTGTACAAAAAGGAGTACAATAACATTAATGAAATGGAGCGGTCGATCAGGAATTAGCAAAGCGAGTGAATAAAAATAAATCAGCAAATCAATATTCACCTTCAAAATGTCGATCAATGTTTGATTTCTTCACAAAGTTCGTTCCATTTATGTAGGCTTCAACAGCAGCCTTCGCACTGCCTTTGCAAAGCGGGTTTAAGAGAATTGAGGCTTAATGTTTAGCGCAAAGTTTGCGCCAAACGAACGTCACCATCTTCTTTCCATCTATCTCCTCAACTCTTCTTCCCAGGACAGCCCCGTTCTCGTATTTTTCAAAAGTTCTTAGCTCAACGCTTGATCCTTTCTGGTTACTCGCCATGTTGAAATGTTTCGGTTTTAACGTGTTGGGAATGTTATCAATACCTTAACGGCAACCCTGCCAAATGTCATTTCAATTGGCCTTCGAAATAGCAGTCAGGTGGAAATGAAACCATTCAAAAGATTTCCCTCGCTATTGCATTTGAAAATGTTTCGTTTGTTTTTCGCGTAACTTGTCAAGTAGTTAACGAGTTTACAGAAGCAGATTACTTCCTAAGAGATTAAAGGGTGATTAATGTTATTTTGCAGTTAAAGCATCGGGGATCAAGTTCCCATCAATATTTTAGTTTTAATCCAAGAGGTGTCGAGAAATGAAAGGAAAACCAAGGCGGGCGGTTAACGTGCGAACTGACATTGAGGGGAGCGATGAATGGCTCGCCTCGCTGACCCGAGGCGAGCGTGGAGGCGCGCGCGGGCGATCGCCCGCCTCAAACGGCCAGGCCTGCAGTGTCAGGTAAAAGAAAAACACATACCTTTGCATTCCTTTCAATTGTCTCCTCTTGCAACAATTTTTGATTTCTTGAACTTAAATCTACAGAAAAGAAGATGTTCAGCCTTAGAACTCAGTTGTCAAGAAAGTTTAGACTTTCTTAAGACAATAAGAAGCCTTGTGTTGTACTTTTATAAATACAAAGTAAGGAGGGGCAGACAGTGTGTCAGGAAAACACAGCATGATTTGTTAATAGGATATTTAGCAATTTTCATCATGGTCAATATTTTCATGAAGGCCTGAGAGTTCACAGAAGGAAAAATTAAACCAGCTTTCATGTAAAGTACAAATGATCTGGGAGGCCAAGTTCACCATAACCGACAGACAGTGTGCATCACAGTTTTGTATATGCTGAATAGCTTTTGCATTATATTTGGGACGTTTGGGTTTGGGATGAAACATCGTACGTAATTCCAGAGGGGCATATGAGAACAGACTGTTTTCTTGCTTGAAGCAAGTCTTCAGCTGGCTTGCAAATACCTTCAGTTTAGACAAATATGTTCGGTCGTGTTCCATGACCTCTCGATGATTATGAGAGGTAAGGGAGGCCCTAGCCATAATAGCATCTATATGGCCTAAATAGTTCAAAACATACCTCCTTCTCCAGATGAATAAGAGCAGCAGCGAGATGAGAATCAGCCTGAAACACTTTTCCAATCTCTAAGAACACCACCGCTAACAAATCTTGTTTGTAAGGTAGATTCTGCAGTGTTATTTTGCCAAACCTCTACGGTCAAGCTTCTGTCCCTTGGTTGCCGCAGAGTCGTCCAAATAATTCTCTTTTTCTCTGGTAATTCCAGCCGTTTTGGTCACAAATAGTGTTATAAATGTATCAAAGAATCCTTCCTGTATCATTTGCACCATTAATTACATCAAAAAACTGCATTCTGTGTTCGATGCGAGCAGATACTTTGAAGCGACATTTCCCTTATAAAACCTTCCATTGAAAGTTCGGTGTTTCACCCAAACAACTCTCACGACTGCAAAATTACTGCCACGCGCATTGTCCCGCAATACAGCGCCTTTAAATTGAAGTAAAATGAACTTCATACCTTTGAACGGTTTTCATTTTTTCATTTTTTTTTCATTTTAATTCTTTTAAGGAGGGTTGCCCTTCAACATGTTGATTTTCAAGGGGCCCTCCAATAAAAACATTAATTACAATCTAAGATAAAAAGTAAAAAGCTATTAATTAAATTAAACTATAAAACCTTATTTACAATATCCAAATCCTATTTACAATAATGTTTATAATTTACAATCAAAACGAAAGAAAACAGTTTCTATATAGTTTTCTTGAAAATATACAGAGAGGTTGCCTGCTTTGACTCGGCAGAGAGGCTATTCCATAATTTTGCACCTCTATAAGAGAAACATCTCTGGCCATTTGCTGACCTTTTCATCGGTAACCTCAGGTCGGTCCTCGTATCACGAAGGCTATATGATGAGCAGGACGAATTTCGGGTGAAAAGGTCACACAAGTATTGTGGAGCCAGCTCATTCAAGGACTTGAAGACCATTGTCTTAGATTCACCAGCGGCAAGTTCCTCAACGGTCTTCCATCCCAGTCCCCTAATGAGAGGTCTGCTTGGGGCATCAAAGCTGCTATTCGTTATAATCCTAGCAGCACGATTTTGAAGTTTTTGCAACTGATTAATTTCAGTTAAACCAGCGCAGCCCCAGACAGAACAGCAGTATCGAAAGTGGGGCTCCACGATACCTGTGTAGAGAGATTGCAAGGTTTCTTTCGGGAGAAAAGACTTGGCATGTCTTAAGAAGCCAACTGCCCTCGAGACCTTACTAGAGACTGCCTTGATTTGCTCTTTCCAATCCAAGGAGCAGTCGATTTGCACACCAAGGTATTTTGTTTTTTTTGACTACTTCGAGCTCATTATCGCGAATTTTCAGAACCAAGTCTTTATTTTGACTTTTGAGAATGTTGTGTTTCTGCTTGGTAGAAATAAGCATAGAATGAGTTTTTGCAACATTCAAGGAAAGCTTGTTGCCTTGTAGCCATGTGCCCAGTTTTCTAAGGTCACTATTAATAGCCTCATTTAGCCGAGTCAAATCGCGAGACTGGTAGCACAAACTGGTGTCATCAGCATACATGGACACGGTAGAATCTTGGACAGCTTGTGGGAGATCGTTGATGTAGATGAGGAAGAGAAGAGGGCCAAGACATGAACCTTGTGGAACGCCAACTTCTATGTCCCCTATTCTTGAATCTACACCATTAACCCTACAAAACTGTTTCCGATTGGAAAGATAGGATTTAAACCAAGAGAGTTCACGTTGCTGTAAACCGTAGAGCTCAAGCTTTTTGCAGAGAATGTTATGATCTACAGTGTCAAACGCCTTTTTAAGGTCAATGAACACTAGACCTACAAGCCTACCAAGATCCATTCCATTGTACCAGTCATCCGTATTTTTAAGTAAACATGTTACTGTAGAATGAAGGCGCAAAAAGCCGGATTGGCCAGATGAAAAATGCCCGTTGTCATTCACGGTTGACTGTTTATCTCTGTGTCTTTCTTCTTGCTACAGTATCATCGCAACATCATGCCGGCATGGCAACATCGGTCCTGTTGCTGTTGTTGTACTGCAATGACGCAACATTATTGCCTGTGTTTGTTGCGTTGTATCCTATTATAGCCTGGTTTCCATTAAATCGTAAGAGGATCAGCGACAGTCTGCGATCGTCATATTTCATATTTCATATTTTTCATATTTGAATTTTTTAAGGAGGGTAGCCCTTCGGCAGAAGCCGTTTTTCAAGGGGCCCTCCGGTAAAAACTTAATTACAGCATACAGTTAAACTTAAATATGACTAGAATAAAAAAAAAACCATAACCTAAAAGCCTATTTACAATTATACAATATATACAATAGAAATGAAAAATCAACCCTTTATCAGTTTCTTAAAACTATTCAGGGAGGATGCTGTCTGTCGCCGATCCCTATCTTCCATCTTCCATCTGCGATCTCAGCAGTGTGTTTCCATTAATCGGCTACAGTCTGCGACGGTCTGCGATGCACCTATACCATGATCCTTTTTAAACCCGCGAAATCGTTGCAACAACAACCACTATAATCTAATTGGTTGATCAGATCAACGTGATCATATTTTAACAAAAGTTCGTCTGCGATGATCGCCGATTGTCTGCGATGCGTGTTTCCATAAGAGTTTTTCCAGATCGGGACAGTCGTAACGATCGGGAAAGTTGAACTGAGTTCAACTTTCCCGACGCTTACGATCCACGATCCCCGACGGTCGTAAGGATCGTAAGACAGTGTTTGCATTAAATCGGGAACACAACGCAGACGATCGCAGACCGTCGCCGATCTCCTTACGATCGCTCTACGATTTAATGGAAACCAGGCTTATAATAGTAACAAGGAATGCAGCTTTTTTACTTGCAAAAATCTAACGACAGTTTTGTCCTCGCTCTATCTTGGCCAATTTTGCATCAAACGCCCAAATTCTTTGCATCAAAATGTTCCCCAGCTTTTAAACTTTGTACTCAATGCATTTGTTCTCATTTTCCACCGTGAAATGATGAGAAATAAACGCAAAATAAAACATATCTCCACGGCGGTTTGAAATTTTCGGAACCTCGACCTCAGCAAGATGTCCAGGTAAAAGAGCGCCGACGTTCGATATTCGTCAGATTTTCGATGGAAAATCCCCCGGATATTGTTGCGTCTTGTTTCGTAATAGAGCAACAAGGCGCTATCAAATCCGGGGGATCACCTTAACCCTATTCAGCCCGGGGGGCCATTATGGCCTCCCCTATGAAACGTTTTTAGATAGCATCTCTGCCATGAAAAATGTAACTTTGAAGCTTCTTGACTTTTAATGAAATTTAATAGGCTACATAATTATCCATATTTCATTGTTAATTGTTGTGTCACGTGACCTCCAGATGCCTTTTGTTGGGAACTAGTCACAAAGAAAATCGTAAATCCTCTGTTATTTTCTTTCCAGTAGCATTAAATGTAAAGATATATATACCATTGGCTTTGTCTTGAAGAGAGCTTTCATTTCATATATAGTTTATTATTATTTGCTTACATCAGCAAATTTTAATTTCAATGACGTCATGCAACTTTATGACGTCATGTATTGAATGAATTAGTGAATCATTCATGAAAATTTGATCGAAATGGCGTGATAATGAACTGAGGTGTCTAATTTCGTTGATTAAAGGTCAAAATATATAATATATAACAAAAACAATAGTTTTCATTGTTTGAAGTGTCCGTTAATTGGACTTAATCTGCAATAATTAACAAAGACAATTTTCAAAATTCAAATAATCAATGAAAGCATCTTTGGAGACTCCTAACCATCACTTTTGCAGCATAGTTAGCTACTCATCTTAAACAAATCAGTAAATATCTGGCATTTAAGAATAGTCACTACTTTTTGCTTGATTTTACTATTGTTTTTGGTTGCCTAGCAACGAATCACGTGACAAATTACTAATTACTGCTAGTTTTGGATTCTTTCCAGGTCCCTAAATGAATGTGCGAAGTTTCACCTACGAACAGTTTCTCGTTTCTGAAATAAAGAGGGGGGGGGGCCAAAATAGCCCCCCGCCGGACCAAAATACCAAAAATTTTACCCGGGCTGAATAGGGTTAAGATTTTCACCGAAAATCTGACGAATATCGAAGGTCGAATATCGAACCTGGACATCTTGCTGAGGTCGAGGTTCCGTAGATTTCAAACCGCCGTGGAGATATGTTTTATTTTGCGTTTGTTTCACATCATTTCACGGTGGAAAGTGAGAACAAATGCATTGAGTACAAAGTTTAAAAGCTGGGGAACATTTTGATGCAAAGAACTGGGCGTTTGATGCAAAATTGGCCAAGATAGAGCGAGGACAAAACTGTTGTTAGATTTTTGCAAGTAAACAAGCTGAATTCCTTGTTACTATTTGCTGCGAGCATGCGCGAGCAGCCATTTAGAGCAAGAATTCGAGGATGGACAGTGGAGTATTTTTCAAACAACTACAACAACTGGTTGTAAAGTATAGTGCATTTCTGCCTGAGAGCGCCCACACCACGACTACAATTTCTGGAGAGAGAGAAGCTCTCACAAGTTTATTGCGGGAAGAAGGAAGACTTTTCACGGACTTTGGTACGTATCGAATCGTTTTTTAAATCTCATTTGACAGCAGTTATGAGAGGATTCCTTTTTCCTCTCAGTTGTGTTGACCGTTTGTTGTTTCACAGCGGACATGTTTCGAAAGTGGCAGGAAGATGCCACAAAGAGCGCCTAGGCCTACGCGTTGCTCGCGCTTTCACCAGCAAGCTGCAGGAAGCACTGCTTGCCACCGGCATAACGGAAAAACCAGACCCAGGACCAATAGGACCGGACCCTAACGGACCAGACCCCTGTAGAATACCTATGCATATCCATGTTACAGATAACAGATCGGGTATATTAACAACGGGCTACTTGCTCTTTGTACACATTAGAGCTTATTTCCTGGATCTTAAGCTCCCAGAGGTGTAAAAATGTATGATCATAAAGGAAAGCCGCCACTGTAAACTCATTTTTGTAGTTTTGGCTTCTATTAGATTTTGCAACTTTGTGTTAGCTGAATCTTGTTTTGGATATCAGTATGAATCTTGTTCCGGGGAAACTAAAGTAAGTTACACGGCCTTGCTAGACCAGCCATGCGTGAGTCTTCGTTCCTTCAACTGTCTATCGACTTGATAATGTATACATCTTATCGTGCATTCTTGCATTTGATGGGGTATCCACACGTTATTATTATTTTCAGCGCTTAAGGTAGGACACCTATAACTTTTGGGCAAAAAGTGATAAATTCAAAAAAAATTTTAGTTATCACATCCCAATAGGAAAATATCTCTGCTTTAAGATTTTTTAAGAATTTCCTCTCTAAAAGTGATACTTTTTGCAGAAATTGTGAAAGTTTGAGGGGCATATTTTCCATAATTCCCTAGCAACACCCTTAGCAACCGATTTTCAGTGGTTTGGGGATCGTTTGTCTGATCTAAACCCTCCCAAGGAACTTCAAACATCAGATCTATTATGTTTAAGTCTCTGCGAAGGAGCAAAGAAGGATTCATACTGAGGTTGTTTAGAAATGGTTGAATTGTTGGCGATTGCACGCACTTGAAAGAAGTTTCTTTAGATTCTCAAAATGGGAAATAGAAGGTCAAGGTTAAGCAGTAAGAGAAGGCGAAAATTTAAAGGAAATCGATACACAGCAGTTCAGAGAAAAGAAGAGTTAGAAATACAGAGAAATGTTTGTCCTGCAGAAAGCTTGGACGCTGCCTGCGAGAGCAGTTGCTCATCCTCGGTTAGGCTTAGGCCTAAGCCTGATTTGCCACGTTTCACCAAATCAGCTGTTGCTGGCAATCACCCGAACAAAGATATTATCAACGAAGAGGAAGACTTCAACATGATAATCTATTTTCCAATCTTAGTTTCAATGTTCTGTCAATTTGCCCGATGCAATCAGGAAGACTGCAACTCTCCACTCAAAATGGAAATTGATATGCAAAGGAAAAGTGGCTTATGCCATGAAGTTAAAGTTTTTTGTCCAAATTGTAACTTTAGCCAATATTTTGATACATCTGTTCGACAGTCAAAGCTTACTAATGCCAAAAGTGGGAAGCCATTCTTTGATGTGAATTTGAGAACTGTTCTTGCCTTTCGAGAATTAGGGAAAGGATATGAAGCTATGGTGAACTTCAGTACAATAATGAACATGACAAAACCAATGACTTGCTCAAGCTACCAGAACTGCATTGATGAAATTCACAAAGCTTTTGAAGAAGAAAAAACATTGTCTCTAAAGAAGGTTGGCTTAATGGTATCATATACAACAACAAGTAAAGAAGCAAAAACTGCCAGTGAAGTATCACAATGTACAGTGTCCTTAGATGGCACATGGCAAACACGGGGATATTCATCAATTAATGGCATTGTCACTTGCATGTATGGAAATAAATGTTTAGATTACGAAGTCCTCTCTAAGCACTGCAGAGCTTGCTCAAAATGGGAAAAGACAAATAAGGACTCTGTAGAATATATTGAATGGAAAAGTAGCCACAAGTGTCCAGCTAACCATAGCGGATCATCATCATCAATGGAGTCAGCTGGTGCCCTTAAGATTTTTAAGCGATCAGTTGAAAAACACAGCCTTCAATACTCAAAATATTTAGGAGATGGTGACAGCTCTTCATTTTCCATTGTTCAATCATCCTATCCATATGGGCCAGGTGTGAAAATCGAAAAGCTTGAGTGCATCGGTCACATTCAAAAGAGAATTGGAGGCAGGCTTCGAAAGCTGAAATCTGATTGGAAGGGGAAAAAGCTTGCAGATGGAAAAAGTATTTCAGGTGTGGGTAGACTGAGTGACAATGCTATAAACAAACTTCAAAACTACTTTGGAATTGCTATTAGAACAAATTTGGATTCTGTGTATGGAATGAAAAAGTGTATTCTTGCGTCTCTATTCCATAATTCCTTGATAGAAATTAATAAGCGTCACCAATTTTGTCCACGTACAGCGGACAGTTGGTGCAATTGGCAGAAAGAAAAGGCAGAAGGCAAAGAAGCAAAATTTCAGCCAAAGCTGAATATCCCAGAGATCATCTTTGACATGATTTTACCAATATACAAGGAGCTATCTGCAGATGAGCTGTTAAACAAATGCCTCCATGGCAAGACGCAGAATTCAAATGAATCGCTTCATGGATTGATTTGGCAACGGTGCCCAAAAATAACTTACAGTGCAAGAAAAATGGTTGAAATAGCAGCAGCAAGTGCTGCTTGTCATTTGAATGATGGAAGAGAGTGCATAAGAAATCTTTTGAACAGAATGGAACTAAATGTTGGAGCTCATGCAGATAGAGGTTTGCAGCGTAGTGCATTGAAGCGCAAACACCATAGTGAATTGCGTAACTCAGAAAGAGCCAAAAGAAGAAGAAAAGACTTGAGGAGCATCAAAAAGGGTTGGAATGATAAGATAAATGAGGTAGAAGGTGAATCATATGGTTCTGGCAAGTTTTAGGTATGACAGGCTTTGTTGCAATTACTGGAAATATAAAAAAACTGTGTAAAAACTGTTTTATAACTTTGCGTTTTAACAGGTGCATCAGAAATGTGGACGTAAATATTTCTTAAACTGTTCAAGTTATAAACTTGCAACTTTTACACAATAAACTTCATTTCTGTTCCTTGTGTATGGACTAAAATGGGCTAAATAAGTGGTGTTTATGTTGCCTAATGATGATGAGGATTTTCTGCAAAATTTGCCAAAACGCATCAATTTTTGCAAATCCTTCAAAATATTTCAAGAAGCATCTCAAAATTTATGTCTTTAGTACAAACACTAAAACAACTCTTATATAACAATTTTATCAAAACCCCCCCTGTTCCTTGCTTATAACTTCAGAGGAGAATTAGTCCAAAGTGTGTTATTTTTCTCAAATGTATTTGTTGCTATGGCAACAGCTAATTTGCATATTGAATATTATTAATCAAAATATTTCATAGAATCTCAATATTTATCATATCAATGCTTTCAGCATTAAATATATTAGGTATTCTAGAAGTTTGGAAAGTTATAGGTGTCCTACCTTAAAGTATTGGTCTTGTCTTCTTTTGGACTAAGATTTCTGCACTGGAATTGCAAACTCACGATGGAAAGGAATGTATATTCCTCAGGGGTCCGGTCCGTTAGGGTCCGGTCCTACTGGTCCTGGGTCTGGTTATTCCGTTATGCCCTTGCCACCGGGAGGAAGTGAATAAAGAACCATTGTTCAAAGTTAAGAAGGTGAATTCGAATGAGCTGTGGAAGTAGGCCCAATGATAACTCTGTTAGTGTTTCAAGCTTTCAGGCAGGCCTGCGACTAATTAAAAGATATTGCTGGAATACTATACTCCTACTGATAAACAGCTGGTTTCACTGCTTCCCACTGGTAGCGGTGGATAAAGAAAAATTTGTTCAAAATTATGAAGGAGAATAGCTTTTTAACTGCAAGGAATTTTTTTGGTTTGCCAAGTAAAACATGCATGGATAGGCCTTTTTCAAGTTTTCCAAACAGTGCCAGCTGTAGGTTTCATTAAATTCTTAAATCCCATCAAACTTCAAACTGCTCAAATCTTCAGAAATGCCATGATGAAAGAGATGATGATTTCCCTAACAAGGAAAAACCATCAACCAGAAAATTGCACTAGAGATGATTAAAAGGGTTTTTAACCACAATCACATCTGATAGAATCCTGATGATATTGCCTTCATTATTGATAGAAATTCCTGGAATGTGAAGGGTGTGCAAAACTATTCCAGATACTGTTTTTAGCATAATTTCTTTTCACAAGCGATAGTTAAATATTTTTCATAACTTTTGCACATATACAAGCTTATTTCATTTCATTATATATTCTTGCAGGAGTAAGGCAATTTATTAACTTGTGAGATTCCTATAAAGATCAACACAGGACCCAGCATTGGACTGCTATTTCTATATTCACTTGTGACATTCCTGTAAGAATTCTTAGAGACCAGCACAGCATTCGATTGCAATTATTTATGTCGTTCTTGCAAAGACAAAAGAAGCAGAGGATCATTATTGCTACTGTCACCATTCCCAACACCTTGTGACATTTCAACTTTGACACAAAGTGTTATTGGTTGAACTTCTGAAGAACTGTGGTGACCAACTGTTGTGCAGCATAAACTCTCAAGACTGTTTATCTTTGAAGACATAATTGGGTATTTAGACCGAACTGAATATTGAACCCTTTGTTTGCTGCCATGATGTGCGAAGTTAATCTTTTATGCTGACATTGATTAATGCAGATTGAAACAAAATAATCAGTAACTGTAAGCATTACAGAGAAATAACCAAATATGTTATTATAGAAGATCATTTTTACTTCAAAGAATACAATGAGCTGTGGACAAGGAAGAAAATTGTGTTATCTAGAGTACCACCCAGAGCAGAAGAAAGCCACCACACTACACATGTAGTCATGCGTGTTGCAGTCATACCAACCAGTCCTGAAATTTGTAAACAGTTATACTATGTTTGGAATTATATCTACCTTAACAACTGCAATTTCGCATGGCAAGACATACACGTTTCGAAAACTCCTCTCGATTATTATTCTTATACAGTAAATATTGCAGAATCGCGTTACACACTAGGCTGTGAGCAGCACTTCCTTAACATCGTTAACAGCTAGTATAATAGGATACAACGCAACAAACACAGGCAATAATGTTGCGTCATTGCAGTACAACAACAGCAACAGGACCGATGTTGCCATGCCGGCATGATTTTGCGATGATACTGTAGCAAGAAGAAAGACACAGATAAACAGTCAGCCGTTCAAAGGTATGAAGTTCATTTTACTTCAATTTAAAGAACAAGTGGTGTTACTTATTTTGCAGTTAGGAAAACAACACAGCATAAATTGGCTCAGTTAAAGCTAGGCCCCACAATACGCGATTGGGCCTCCTGTGGTTTATGTGGGAATGTTTCAAGAAACTTGTGTATTTTTCCACATCTAATGTGTGAGTTTCATACTAACTTGTTGGTCGAAGCGTAGAACTGTTTCTTACCTCCAAACTGTTCCCTTTGTTTTGCACAAGCCAAACAGAAATCTTGTTCAACGATTTAAATTCGCAAAACAGTAATACATCTTCCACTGCAAGTTGGCGAAGCTTCCCATTCAAAGAACTCTTTCGCACAGTGCCCCTTGTGAGTGATATGGTAAAGTACGAGTTACGAGTTGCACTTATTGTGCGAGTTACGAGTTGCGAGTTGCACTCATTATGCTAGTTGCGAGTTGCGAGTTGAACGAAAGGTGCGAGTTGGAAACTCAAAAGTGCGAGTTAAAGCCAAAAGTGCGAGTTGCCTGTTTTCTTTCGTAGAAAGGCCTTTTTCGTCAAATGAAAAAGGTATCCTAAAGTCGCATTTCAATTTGCAACTTTTCTTTGGGTTTTTGTCAATGAAAAGCATTTTTATGCCATCGTAACTTTCCTTATCAGAAGCCATTTATGAAATACTAAGGCCTATTCTTCAAACGTTAAGAAACTTCTACAATTTGCAGCCTTTACTCCCCCTGTCATTCAAAGACATTACTGTAATACTGTTAACTGGGAATTTGCTTAAAAGGTATCTTGAAAGAAAATCAACGGGGAATTTGTTTTTCGTTCAAGACGACTTGGCAAGTCCATGTTAATTGTTGAGCTCAAAACTTGCAATGAATTATGTATGACCCCTTCGCTGCCCAAATTTTGAGGTATTGTTGCCATCCTGTCCGAAGTAGTTTCAGCCTGACTTGTTGCATTTATTTCAGTCAAAGAATTGCGCTCTGGCATTGGTTATGTGTTGCAGATTGTTTTTAACATAAAGCATGTAACTAGCTCATTTAAATATGATTTCATCCCTTTGGGAATTATGCTAAATTCTGAAATTCGATATATGATGAACATTAAGAAACTTTCCTGTAAATCTCTGATTTTGTAAAGGCTGTCCAAAAAATCGCAGTTTTTTAGCTGCAAAAGATGAAAATTTGAAGTTTTTTAAGGAACTCGCAACTCGCGTTTTAAATGTACCAACTCGCACTTTTCACTACTAACTCGCAACTCGCAACTCGCAACTCGCAACTCGCAACTCGCAAAACAGGAGCAACTTGCAACTCGCAACTCGTAACTCGCAACTCGTAACTCGCAACTCGCACTTTACCAATCCACCCTTGTGATCCTCCACAGTCCATTTCTTTATCTTTATTCCGTAGCCGTGATAACAACGTCCTTCACTTTGGCAAACAGCCGCCCTTTTCACCTTCACTGACTGACATTCAGCGGAATGCCAGCAAATGTTTAAATTGAATTCACAGACTGGAGGGGTTCAAAACAGATGACAACATAGGCATCAAAAATTGGAAGAGTAAGCCAATCACCTTCGCGCATAACGCTTCCAGCAAGCTGATTGGTCCTTCTGGATCCAGAAGCGAGCAGGCCGGTTTTTTAGCAGTTTGGTTATGAGTCCCACTGTGAGCGGTCTCGGTTTGGCAAGCAGTAGTCTCGTTTTGGTGAGCGATAAGTGGGACTCAACTCAAGCACTCAAGTCAAGACTCTCTGTAATCAGTATAACTGTGTACGAGGGTGAATAACTTGTTTCCTAAGTAAGACTTTCCCAGTACAGGAGTTTCTTAATTTTTCCCCATCTGATAGTCGAGTTTCTTACAAGCTTCTTATAAAAATGTATCTCAGGATACATTTTTCAACTCATTTTTCAACTTTGTCACTTTGTTCTTCAATTTGCTACAGGTAATCACCCGACCCGTGCTGCTTAGTTTTGTTTTGTTTATCAACAACGAGATGAGAATCTTATAATCATGGAAGCTAGGTCTCGTGCGAATAATTTGAAACATTCCTTTTTAAGGATTCTGTGTCTATGATTATGTTTCTGAATTATCTTTATGGGAGATGGCATTTTGTTGATGAGAAAGACGGACCATTAAATGGACGTTTTGGATGGGAAACTGTTCTGATCGGAAACTTAGACCAACATAGTTTTGCGATTTTTTTTTGGAAAAATGGGTATCTCCTTGTAAAACTTATTGAGCAGCTCTTTCGTTTGCCGCAGGATAGAACTCGTATATATTTGAGGAAGCTACCGGAATCTATCAAAAATGCAATATCTTCTGATGTGATACAAGTCAAAAATCTCAAAATCTTAATGGAAAGACTCTCATTAGGCATGATTCTTAGTTTCTGTCAATGGCACATTTTCCAAAAATGGGGCGTTTTCCAACGATCTGAGGGGCGTGGTCATGAAAATTTTTTGTGGTCGACGCACAAAGTGTCATGGTTTACAGTGGGTATTTAGACCTATTTTACCCCGTGGGGCATTATGATCCCCACTTGAATTATCAACTATAGCTCTTAGATGGAACAAGCAAGAGTGCTGAAACTAAAGTGACTTTTCGTAAATTCAATAGCCTGTCAAATTTTAAATGTTTCATTGTCATAAATTTAGTCACGTGACAATACAAATACCTTATTCGGAGAGTAGTTTTAAAGAAGATAACAAAAACTGTAATAATTCTCTGGCTTTTGATATACCGGGCGAGCCAGAAAAAAGTTCCCACTTTTGAAAATTCATTGCACCAAGAGTATTTCTCAGATTTTAATGATTCAAGTTCTAATTGAAAGCTCAAAGATTAAGGTATCCTTGTGATTTTTTTCGCTGTCTCACGAGCACTAAAAATATCGGCAAATATAACTTCAAGAAAATTTCTTGGTTGCAAAATCACTTAAAAATAGCTTAAAACATCGATCAATTCAAAGAGGACTCCTCGCATAAGATCGATAAGAAAATCCAAGTGTTCGTGGGTGAGAGATATCCACTGCACATTTATTGTCATGGGACTTAACATTTTTAATATTTGTTTGAAATCTGATGTGGTATAACTTTTGAGAGAGGTAATATCCATTGCGTATTGTTCTGGGTAAGGAGATTCCATACAATTTGATCAATGTTTTGGGTCATTTTTCAGTCATTTTCAAACCATGAAATCTTTGTAAAGTTGAATTTTGCGATGTTTCAAGTGCTGGTAAGACAACGAGAATAATCATAAAAATACTTCAATCTTTCGGCTTTCAATTAGAATTTGAATCATTAAAATCTGTGAAGTGCTCTCGATGCCATGAATTTTCAAAAGTGCGAACTTTTTTCAGGCTAACCCGGTATAATTCTTCTATATATCAGCATACAGCAGCCAAAAAGAAATTTCTATGACGCCATCCATTTTGATGACGGTACATTTATATTGAATAATGATGAATTTTCAAAAATTTCTTTAATTCGATAGAAAATCACATTTTCTGTATGTTCACTCTACTTTATGAATTTTTAGCCAGCACACTCTCGGTTTTCATTACCGAAGCTAATGTGTCACCACTACTGGACACTTTTTTGTTCCCTTGCAACGAACCACGTGATCAATTACCACAGAACTTGTTCAATTGGCCCCTTGAAAGATGAGGGAATATTGCGTTTGCCATGCGCGAATCAGCACAGGGAGTCCAGTATATAACAACTATACGGCATCCTCAGTTTCTATGCGCCATATGGTTGATTTTACAATTCTCAGTTCATGGTCTGACAAGAGACATTGGCATACAAAGGTGTTACTTTGTGGCACTTTCATTCAAACATTGAAGTGTCTTTGACAAGTGCAGATTTTGTATATCATCAGTCGCTTAGGTTCACACCTCAATTCAAAGCGATTAGCAAATGCGGACTAAAGACATTCTCTCAAGCAGAAATTCAAAACAAACGAAGCCCTAAACTTGCCCTGAAACCAGTACGGCAAACTCTCATTTGGTGCTGGCGAAGGGAGGTTTTTAAGAGAAGGTATGTGCTTATAACGAAGGAAGATGGGTAAATCTAAAGTTCTGTCTCGCGGATTTTATTTTATTTGATTCAGACACCGAGCAGAGGAAATTACAATTTTGCATATTTATTGCTCAGATGTATGCAGTCACTCCTCAGTTCCTGAATCAAATAAACAAAATCCGCGAGACAGAACTTTAGATTTACCCTTCTTCTTTCGTTATAGGCACATACCTTCTCTTAAAAACCTCCCATCGCCCGCACCAAACAAGAGTTTGCCGTATTTGTTTCAGGGTAACTTTGCTGCTTCGTTTGTTTCGAATTTCTGCTTGAGAGAATTTCTTTTGTCTACATTTGCTAATCGCTTTGAATTGAGGTGTGAACCAAAGCGACTGATGCTATTGTATTACAAAATCTAACCTTGTTAGGCCCGTTTTATAAGTCGTGCCGCGCCGCGCCGAACCATAGAAATTTGAGTTCGACTGAGGTTCGACTTGGAGCGACTCTTCTGTTTTATAAGAACAAAACTTTTGCCGTGCTGTGCTGTACCGAACCATAATGATGAATGCGCACAATACTGACTTAAGAAAATTTTGTTTTTAATTTCATAAGCTATTGACATTATTGAAATAATTATAGGTCTTTTTTTGCAGGCGTGAGAATGGTGCGGCACGGCGCGACTGAAATTGGTTTTATAAGTCGCACCGGGTCGACCCAGTCGAGAGGCCTTTGGCGCATGGTTCGACTTAGTCGAACCAAGTGTCAGGTTGGTTTTATATGAGTCGCGCCGTGCCAAACCAGGCAAAATTCATCGAAATTCACTTGGTTCGGTGTTGCGCGGCACGACTTATAAAACGGGCCTTAGTGTCTTTAGGAAAGTTTTGTGATACACAATTTTCCCTTGTGACTAAAAGACAGCTTAAACAAGACAGAGGAAACTTACGAGAAGAGCGCAGTGTCCACTGGGACTACGAGAAGAGTGCCGTGTACACTGCCCAGTACACTGGGACTCGGTTGACATGAGACACGAGGAAGAAATTAGGGCTGTGCTGTGGAAAAGATGTTACGATGTTCAGGAGTTGTTATGACAGGGTACTCCCCTTGCGGATGGCAGACTGCGCTCAGTAAATACAGATCAATTTTCTACCCAATAAAATATTATTAGAAGCTAACGGATTTAAGCAGATCTACCTTGATTATGCCTCAAAACTCCCTGAAAATCTCATGCTGTTACATGGTGTAGTTATTTTTCAAGAATTTTTCGCAATCAAGGCATTTCTTATGGCGTGGCTTGATAAGGGCGCTCCCGATTTGGAAGGCAGATTGCGTTCATTGATTATAGCTCTATTTTCTGCCCAAAAAATATTAGTAGAAACTAACAGATCTGATCAGTATCTGCCTTGGTAATGCCTCAAAGTCCCTTGAAAATCTCATACTGTTACATGGTGTAGTTATTTTTCTATTATTTTTCGCGATAAAGACATTTCTAACGGAGTGGCTCTAATTAGGGCCCTTCCCCTGCGGATGGCAGATTGCGTTCATTGATTATAGCTCTATTTTCTACCCAAAAAAAATTTTAGAAACTAATAGATTTAACACGGGTTTAACACGTATCTATCTTGATTATGCCTCAAAGCTCCCTGAAAATCTCATGGTGTTACGTGGTGTAGTTATTTTTCTAGAATTTTTTGGACTCAAGACATTTCTTACGGAGTGGTTTTGCTTAGGGTACTCCCCCAGTTGATTGAAGATTGCGTTCAGTGATTACAGCTCTATTTTCTACCCAAAAAATATTTTTATAAACTAACAGATCAAACCAGCATTTGCCTTGGTGATGCTTCGTTGAATTCGTTAGTTTCTAATAATATCTTATTAGGTAGAAAATTGAGCTTTACTTGCTGAACGCAATCTGCCATCCGTAGGGGAAGCGCCCTAATTATAACGAATTAGTAAGAAATGTCTTTATTGTAAAAAATTATAGAAAAATAACTACACCATGTAACAGTATGAGATTCTCACGGAGTCTTGAGGAATTTTTTAAGCTGGAGAAAAAAGTAGCTTTGAGCCCTTTTCATGGGAGGGTCTCTGGGAGGGTCTCATTAAGGTGTCTCTCAAAAATCGTCACGTGACTTAGTATTTACGTCATTTCACAACAGTGTGTATCGTTTTATTGGCTTTCTGTCCACATCAAAGGATTTGCCAATGGAAAGAATGTTGTCCACCGTCTTTCTGTGGACAAGAGAGTTTCGTTTTCAGTTTCCTAGTCCTACAAGTCTCTCTCTCCGCCTGTCTTTTCTCCCTCTTTTTGCTCTGCGTCTGGTGCTGGGGTGCTGACAAGAGCGAGACTTGTAGCAAGACGAAAGTACGACCAAAAACTATGTAGAGTTAAAACGTTTCTCGATGTCATTTCGGCTCTATTTGCTTAACAGTAAAAGTTAAGGTCTCTTTCGAAAGAGGACGAGAAGCGTAATATTCTTAAGGAGCATTTTCGATATTTAAACCTACAGAAGGGGGTTGAAATCAAGCCGCAAAAAAGCAACTCTTAGCCCACGCATCCGTCGAGGTTGAAAAACATATGGCTGAAAAGCTCTATCTTAGCTGTTACCAAATCTGTGCTCCATTTACTTGTTAACCAAGTACATTTTCGTTAATATGCGAAGAAATGGCCAAGGGATAGCAGATTTTGGAAAAGTTGGTTTCCCCAAAATCGGGGGAAGCAACAAGTCGCTACTGCAACGAATAACACGAACTTTATCACAGTAAGACTGTATCGAGCATGGAAGGTTATCTGAAGGGAGTTTAACCGAAAGTCACTTTCTCGTGATCATTGATGCTTTCTTTGAAAAAATATTCCATTTGAATTTTGAGTTGTTCGGTCAAGCATCTTAGCAGAGGCGGATCCAGACCATTGCTATTGATGCTTAAGCATCAGTCAGATTTTCAAAATAATATCAACAATTTTCAATGTATATCGTTTCTAGGTTAGAGACCTTTCTTCCTTAAATTCATCTAACCTTTCGTAATATGTTGTTTCTCGGAATTAAAACGAAGCTCTATACCCCCTACACCAAGCTTTGATGTCAAGAAGTACTGCGAAGGAGAATGCATATTTGGTAGACCACTTTTCTTGATCTTTACCTTTGTTCTATCCGTCGATACAAAGGCTGACATTCCGAGCAATAGTGGTCCGGAAATTACTGTGATCGAACGCACATCAGCTATGGACTTCAATAGGCAAATTTTAGCGGGAGCAACAGTGAGATTTGAAAATATGGCTGATAGCCAATCAGAATTAGAGTTGACTGATGCTCGATTTTGGCGGGAGCAACAGTGGACTTTGGCCTCCAGAACTATGTGTTTGTTTTGTTGGTTTTGTGGTTTTGTCGAGAATCGAGAAGCTGCGAGAAGTCCCTTGCCTGCCTTTGGTCTGAGGATAATGGCCACGATTTTAATACTGCTTGATGTTGAAGAAATTGTGAAGAGCATCACAAAAGTCAGAGCTGAAGAAAAGGGATCGATTATGGAAAGAATACGAAGTCATCTGATAGGACGGGGAAGTAGCGCCTAGACGTACAGAGGCAGAAGGAATGTGATTTTCCCCCGATTTCCGAAGTAAAGTTCTCAGAGACACAGAATTATTGGAAAGGGCAATGCAGGGCTCAAAACTTTCGTCCCGTTTGGTATGTCGAAAACTTCCAAGTTACGCAGTTACTGATTATGTTATTAATGCTTATCCTGCCATTTTATGAAGTCAGTCCTTCCCTGAAAATTTCTACACTAAATTCAAGGTTAGTGTCTATTGTGGGAAATTTGTGTACACCTATTGTGTGTCACATTCTCTCCAGAGTTGTGCTTCAATGAAATGTAACAAGGACATCGCTTTCATCTTGTGTGATTGTTCTACTGCCTATTGAAAGACAATAAAGAGTATAGAAAGTATGAAAGGCTCTTCTGTCATCATATTCAATTGACAATTCTGAACCATAGCCAACTGGGGCTGAACACAAACAAAGGACGCTTCGTAGCCTGGCGTGCAGTTCTACCGTCAGTGTGGAGGAACAAACGGAGAGGAAAGCTTTCTGTTCCTTATTGTTCCTCCGCAATGACCGTAGAGTTTTATCGCAGGCTACGTTTTGGTAGCCTGTGTTCCAAGTTAGCCAGACATTACAATGACCAAATGGTAGGCCAGAATTCTGAAAATAATTTACGTTAGGACTTTTAAGACGGACAGGGTTAATGAAATGTTTGAATAGTGGGAAATGCCCTTATTTTTTAGGAAACTCATGGAAACGACAACATTAGCTCTCAATTTGCAACAAATTTAAGTTTGAATCCTCCTTTATCTGAAATGAAAGTTTCATGTAAAGGAGGATTCAAACTTAAATTTGTTGCAAATTGAGAGCTAATGTTGTCGTTTCCATGAGTTTCCTAAACAATTAGGGCATTTCCCGCTATTTAATAAGGGTGCTCTCCCGAAAATTTGGAATACGCCCCCGGATCCCCCCATTGCCTGCCTCTACGATGCTTATACCCCTCCCGAAGGTCGCCATGTCGATTTGAGCTATAGTCAGATTTATCCCTGGATCCGCTCCTGCTTAGATAACAACTATTTCTTGCAAAAGCACATGAAATGCATCGATTGTAATCTCTCAAGCGGCTAGATTCGCAAATGAGAAACACTGCGCTTCTGCAAAGGTTCTTTCAAAAACTGTGAGCGTACCAAATTTAATTGTTTAGAATCTAAACAAAATATTGTTTGAAAGAAATCAACAACATTTAGGAAAAAAAAGTGAATTTCGACTAAACTCTCTTGAGACAATCTTTCATGCTCGGTACAGTCTTTTGTGATAAAGTCCCTGTTAATTGGTGTTGTTACGGCTTGGTGCTTCCCCCGTTATTGAGAAAACCAGATTTTCCAAAATCTGCTAATCCTTGGTTTTTTCTTCGTTTGTAGACAGAAACCTATTGGGTTGACAAATAAACGGAGCATAGATTTGGATACAGCTAAGATAGAGCTTTTCTGCCATATATTTTTCAACCTCGTCGGATGCGTGGGCTAAGAGTTGCTTTTTTTGAGGCTTGATTTCAACCCCCTTTTGTAAATTTAAATTTCGAAAATTCTGCTTAAGGATATTACGCTCCTATTCCTCTTTCGAAAGAGACCTTAACTTTTACTATTAAGCAAATAGAGCCGAAGTGGCATCGAAAACCGTTTTGACTCTACATAGTTTTTGGTCGTACTTTAGAACAAAAGCAGCATAAAGCAGCATAGGCCAATGTAAAGTTCGTAGAGGCAGCCTAACTGCGTACAAACAAGTTTGGAACTAGCTTCAGAGCAGTTTAAATTAAGTTAAGAGCCTGTCAGGTCAGGCCAGTTTTAACAAATTCAGATCTACAAAAGATCTGTTTGATTGAACGGCTGTGTAATGCCGATTCTACGTCAGGCTGCAATCAGTTGAAACGCAGTAAATAGTAATTTTCAAGCAATATGCAAGCACGTGAAAACCAAACACTTCAGCCATGTTGAAATCCAGTTTTTTGAGTACCTTGCACCATGTTTTGAGCGTTTCAGGGTGACGATCACTTTATGACTGCAGCCTTCGTCGGCCAACAGCTACCAACCAGAAATTGTGGCCAATAAAATGAAGATCCAATTTTAACTGAGAAGTATCATCCTAATTACAAACAACATGAACAAACTACATCAGCAGCTAAACAATATAGGGTCTGCAGGTGAAAAATGGGTAAAGTGGGAGTAACATAGACCTTTATTCAAGGTACTGAAATACTGATTTGACGGTTTTGCCTCGCTTGGGAGTCACGTAACGGCGTGCGTGTAACCCACGAAATTTATCAGCAGTATTCAATTTTGAAAACAGAGTGCCTTCTTTGTAGCAATAAAATTTACTTCCTTTTGGGAATGCAGGCTTCACCTCGAATTGAACTTTACTTTGTATAAAGGTCTATTGGCATTGCAGAAAAATGGTAGGGTAAGGTGGGGGTAATTTGGGTCTACGGAGTAATTTGGGTCTATTTGGTTTTTCGCTTTTAAAGCGATCGTAAGTTAAAAGTTTCAATTCATCATCCCGTAGGTGTTGAAATCTATACTTTCAGGAGTTGTTTAAGTGGTGTCGAAGAATTATTTGATAATTTCTAGTGCTTCCATTTCGTTATTTTCGCCGGCCTAAACTTTTATCATGATCTGACTTCGATTATTTTGCAAGGCGGGGGTAATTTGGGTCTATTGGGATTTCATAGGATTATGTTTATGGGGCTGACTGACACTGAGGTATGCAACTACGCCGACGACACGACTCTGTATGCATGTAATAAATCACTACAAAATGTAGTTAATAGCTTGGAAAGGGACACGCAGAAAATAATTACCTGGTTTCCAGACAATCTATATATATAAGGCAGGTAAACGATTATCCAATTAGCTTTTTTCCTTTGTTAACCATTGTGAATTGAAGAATCCTCCTTTGTAAAATAACAATGAGCAATTGTATTTGAACAATGAGTCTACTGGATGTATATCCAGGAATTGAATTCTATGGCTTTCCCTGGGTGCCGACTTTGGCCTTGGGTGCTCAGTCCAAAAATCGCAATCCTGCCCTTTTGCCCTATTTGAAACAATACATTCTAAAAGTTCTTCCTCCTATTGAATTTACGTTGAAGCACTTCTTCCTATATGTGAGAACAATAAATTTTCCGCCCATGCAATTTGAATTCTAAAGTTTTTCCGCCTATTGAATTTCAATTGCAGCACTTCTTCCTACCTAAATGTGACTAAAAAAAACTAAAATACATGGTCAGCGGTTTTCCGCCATTATGTCTTTAACAATTCGTTTCCAGTCCTTTCTGCTTGCTGTTAACTCTCCTAAACTATTCATTGTTTTTTCGGCAGTGTTATGTTGAGCATGGACAAGTCTTTTTCTATCAATTTATCCATGTTAATGTGACTAAAAGGTGACTAAATTGCAAACATGTTGTAACAGCGATATCGAGGGGCACTTCACTCATTCGGAGAAGCCTTTGAGATTTTCCACAATGAAAGGATTTCTTCTTATTTTTGATGGATTATTCTAGAAAATAAAAGGATTTTTCCAAAACTTTATGCCCCATGGGCAAAATCCCCCCCCCCCCCCAATCTTTTCACATGGACTGCAAACACTAGCCTGAAAATGATTCACATGAAGGCAATTATCAATGTTGAGAAAGCCGAAAGTAGTGCCCTAAAATCATTTGCCACCGCCATCGATGCCACTCCTTCTTAAGGGCTGCAGACAAATCGATTCTTTCATACAAAACATCCATCACACTTTCTTATAAATACCCCTTCACCCACACACATCCCGTAGGGTGGCTCAAGTTAATATCAGTACCCCCTATGGAAGAAAAAATCTGGTCCAAGTTAATATCAGTACCCCCCCCCCCCCTATGGAAGAGAAAATCCGGATGTATGCACAAATCCCCGAAAATCCAGGGGCATGCATGCAGCTGCCAAGCTGCAAAAATCCTGGGGGAGTAATAAAAATCAGGAAAAATCCACACCCTCAATCTTTGCTGGCAAAACTTACCATAAGGGCAACCTAGGGGTAAATTGTCTGTAAAATTGACAAATCCAGACATTCCCGTACTTTTAGAGGCAAAATCCGGATCTTCCCACCACATTTTAGATGGACTGCAAACACTAGCCTGAAAATGATTCACATGAAGGCAATTATCAATGTTGAGAAAGCCGAAAGTAGTGCCCTAAATTCATTTGCCACCGCCATCGATGCCACCCCTTCTTGAGGGCTGCAGATAAATCGATTCTTTCATACAAAACATCCATCACACTTTCTTATAAATACCCCTCCACCCACACATATCCCGTACGGTGGCTCCAGTTAATATCAGTACCCCCCTATGGAAGAGAAAATCTGGTCCAAGTTAATATCAGTATACCCCCCCCCCTATGGAAGAGAAAATCCGGATGTATGCACAAATCCCCGAAAAATCCAGGGGCATGCATGCAGCTGCCAAGCTTCAAAAATCCTGGGGGAGTAATAAATGTCAGGATAAATCCACAACCTCAATCTTTGCTGGCAAAACTTACCATAAGGGCAACCTAGGGGTAAATTGTCTGTAAAATTGACAAATCCGGACATTCCTGTACTTCTAGAGGCAAAATCTGGATGTATGCACAAATCCCCGAAAAATCCAGGGGCATGCATGCAGCTGCCAAGCTTCAAAAATCCTGGGGGAGTAATAAATATCAGGAAAAATCCACACCCTCAATCTTTGCTGGCAAAACTTACCATAAGGGCAACCTAGGGGTAAATTGTCTGTAAAATTGACAAATCCGGACATTCCTGTACTTTTAGAGGCAAAATCCGGACCTTCCCACCACATTTTAGGGACCAGTCATCATTAATGCGGGGAGGGGGCTGGACCAGGGAGCGCGGCGGTGTATCGAATTCGATGACACAAACCCGAGCAACAAATCATATTTTCTGATTGCAAGTGACGCAAAAAGGACATAGAAAAGCTTCCAAGGGCAGAAAGTGGCATAGCACCTGGAGACTTTATGAAAAATATGATACATTGAAGAAATACGCGAAAGGCTTAACAAATTTCATAGATGGATACTGTTTGATTTTCAGATAGCCGAAGGAGTGCTCAAATGAAAATTCAGTAGGTGGAAAAACTTTAGAAATCATTATGTTCAAATTGTATGGGCGGAAAATTTATTGTTCTCATATAGAGGAAGAAATTCTCGATTGGAGATTGAATAGGAGGAAGAATTTTAGAATTAATTTTTTTACTCCAGGTTAGTGAACTGCCGTAAAAGCTCTATATTGCAAAATTAAAGTTGGGGCCTTATTTCACTTCGGAAAATCAAATGACATGGATACAAATGATAGCTTTTCAGTTCTTTACTCCATATTTTCCAGCTTCAACATGCAATTCTACGGATAAATGCATAAATTCGGCACAGAGTTTATACCAAATATCATCAAACTAATCATCAAAATGCAGCACTGTTTGAGCTAAACAAATTGAACTTCTTTGGTAATTTCTTGAATCTGATTAAAGTGGGGGGCTTAATAGAGAAGTTGGCTATCTAAAATTTTGCCTAAGAGGGGGCTTATTAGAGAAGGGGGCTATCTAAAATTTTGCCTAAGAGGGGGCTTATTAGAGAGGAGGCTAAATAGATCTTTTACGGTAGCAACAACTTCCATCTTCCAAAACTGATCTCAAGATACGTTCACTGAAAACTCCGAAGGGTTAAAAGGAGTTTTCCTATTGGGGGCTTAATTGTGGAACTGTCTTGAAAGAGAAGCTAAATTGTCATACTGTATAAATATTTTTGGATACAATGAAAATGAAACAACTAACCTCCAACTTCACCCTTTTGCATTTCTCTTCATTTCTGCCCAGTTTTGATTGCACTCCTCTCTACTTACAAGTAAATGAGGCATTGACAGGAAAAAACATTAATTCTTAAGTCTTTAATTTTTGAAAAGATTTTCCTGCTTTTGAATCTTCAAAATTTGCATAGGAATGCCAATCAAATATTTCTACGCTTTTCTTTCCTAATTCAATACTTTTTCCTATCACATCATAAAAATATGTCTCCTTCATTGGTAGAACCTGACAAAATGCCAAAAAAGCTGGATCAAACCGGTTTGCTACTATTTCTATGGTAACAACCTTTTATAGCTTTGATCCAAACAGAGCATCTACCTAAAATAAACTATTGAAATAGAGAGTAGTCGTCACGAACATCGCTTTGATCTTGAATGATTGTTCTACTGCTTATTAAAAAACAATAATTGCAAAGACAGCATGAAAGGCTCTTCTGTTATTAAAACATGCCACTTTTGTAGTGCTTTGAAAAGGAATATACAGGACAAGTCAGACGAATTTCATTCAAAGCATCGCTAAGCACAAACAGGGAAGGGATGTTCTTTTGACTTGACCGTACGACCCTACCAACCCCGGACCCCAGACCATACGACCATACGACCAGGACCCAAGCTTAATATATTCACGGGGCAAAACTTTGTAATGATATATTTAAACTTTATCATAATGAATTGTTTTTGCTGTGATTCAGATATTTTCTCACTGACTGAGGATCTGGATGAGAATGAAGATATATTTTTATTCAAGATGTAGATTTCTTCCTTCTTTGCTGTTTTCCCAAGCAATTTGAACGGGCTACGAACAATGTTGCAAAGCGCAACACCAACGATCGTAACGTTTATTATCATGCTCTGCCGCACTGTTATCATCTCCTGTATTTTGTTATATTCATGGCCTTAAACTTATGCACGGATAAATTTAATTTTATGATTGGAATCAAACAATGAACCATATACTTGTGGATGTTTGACATAGCTGTTTCTCGATTTCATTTTCATTCAGCGAGGGGACAGTATTTGCTTACAAGACTGGGTTTCTGAAGTCTGGTGCTGTTCTTTGCTCTGTACGAATACATCGAATTGTGCCTGGCCAGGTAACTTTGACACATCTGATGTCTTGCACGTTCATGGACTTGCTACAAGTCTCTCTCTATTGTCAGCATATATTTTAAGTTGCAAAATGTGAGGGCGAGGGAAATGGAAGGGCGAGATGGAAGGGCAAAATGTGATGTGATGTCTCCCTGTTTCTCCTCTATGTCTTGTGATGACAAGAGAGAGACTTGTAGCAAGTCCAGCACGTTCACCAATCAATCGTAAGTGCTGATAAACATAAGGGTACGGGAAGAAAAAATGTAGGGCGCTGCCCGACGCGAAGTCCATTGTTTACTAACCTTTTTTTGAAAACTTTTCCAAAATGGGGGGCCAGCGCCCCCGGCCCCCTGCCTCGTACGCTTGTGCTGATAAAAGACTTGTCAGCTGAAAATCTATACTTGGTGGGTTCAAGGTCGTATATGGTCCTATGCTCCGGGGTCGTAGGGTCCGGTTTAAAAGAATATCGCTACAGAGAACGCTTCTTGGCCTGCGTGCAGTGCTGCAGTCAGTGCGGAAGAAGAAGAAAGCTTTCTTTTCCTAATTGCTCCTCCGCACAGACCGCAGGGTCTTCACGCAGGCTAGGTTTGGCCGGTAGCCAGACATTAAAATGACGTAATGGCAGGCCACAAGTCTGAAAATTAGATACGTGAGGACTGTTAAGAAGGACTAGGTTATCAAATGTTTTCAGATGAGGAGGATTCAAACTCAGATTTGTTGCAAATTAAGAGCACATTTTGTCATTTCCCAAACTCATCCTCATGCACCTAAATGTGTCTACGAAATTGGCTTTCGGAACAAGGCTCGTTGTATCCATGAGTTCTCTTTTAAATTAGGGCGTTGTCCCTACAATTTTCTTGGGAGCTCCGTCCCCGGTCCCCAATATCATGGGCCTTGGAATACACGTATTGTTTATAAGAAACTAAGAATTTGGGCCAGTATTGAAGTTTCTTAACATCCATAAGAATGATCTCAAGATATCAAAAGTATGATAATGTGCAGAGGTCTGGTATTGCTTATGTTCATATGCTGATTGACGGTTAAGGTGAGTCAAACCAGTTCCAATGTGCAATGTAGCAAGAAAATATTGCTACTTTCTGAATAAGCAAGCATAAAAGTGACTTTAAAAACAGAAGGGGTATTATAATCATGCTCAATAACAGATTGAAGAAAACTTTGTGCTGTAGCATTTCATGGCTGCATGATAAGAAGTTTTGGCATTCCATCCACAACTACCGTCTTTAAAGTTATGACATGTCCTTTTCCTATAGCGCCTCAGTTACTGTACTTCGATGTAAATTATCAGATGTTGTCAGAAAGCTCTCCGCAGGAGCTAGGAATGTTGAAGCGCGAGCGAAGCGAGCGCTTAACTTCCTAGTTACATGAGATTAAATGAAGAAAAATGAAGAAAAATGAATAATAAGATAAATAAGATGCACCTAAGAGCACTGCGAATTGTATACAGAGACTACGAGTCTGATTTTGAAACTCTGCTGAAAAGGGACAACTCAGTGACAGTCCATCAACGAAACCTACGGTTGCTAATGGTCGAAATTTATAAGACAAAAGAAAACTTAAACCCTGAATTTATGAAGGACATATTTATAACTAATGATATGCCTTATAGCCTAAGGAGTGGCAATAGTCTTCTGCAACCAAGTGCAAGGACCACAAATTTTGAGATTGAAACCACACCTTTTATTGGACACAAACTGTGGCAAATGCTACCAAATGATATAAAAACTGCTAATTCTTTGGCTGTTTTTAAAAACCGAATAAAAACATGGAAAGGGGAGAAGTGCAACTGTAGGCTTTGTATTTTTTTCTTATTATAAATTCATTTCTCATGATTATTTTTCGTTAGTAGGCGTTAATTAGCTTTAAATTAGCCATTTTACATTAGCCTACTTTAAATAAAGAATTAATAATAATAATAATAATAATGATAATAATAATAATAATAATAATAATAATAATAATGATAATAATTAATTAGTTAGGATTGGAAGGGTGGGTTTTTGGGTCTCTCCGGGGCTCGGTAGGTTATTGGTTTACCCACTGGGATTTTTTACTTTCAAAACTTTCACTTTTAAAATTCCCGTTTGGGCTTTTATTTCTATGGGAGTTGGGCGTTCTTGTCAGGCTTGGTATAGATTTAATTGTTTGGCTCTTCTTTATTGTATCTTAATTTAGGTTGTTTATCTTAGGTTATAAATGCTCGGTTGCTTGTTTGCAAAGTTAGGCTGATGAAGATTTTTAATCGAAACGTCAAATCTTAACAGTGTGTGTTTTTATTAATGATAATAATAATAATAATAATAATAATGATTATTATTATCAGTGACCAGAAGGGACTCGATGCTGTTGCAACTGAGACAAAGGAAAGCTACAAGATAAGGGTTGAGAGGGAAACGCTTGCTGCAATTGAGAATAGACCGCTTCATGGTCAATTTGAGAGAGATACAAAGGAATGTAAGAATAAAGATTTATCCTGGATGTGGCTAGCAAACGGAGACCTAAAGAGAGAAACAGAGAGCCTTATAATCGCTGCGCAAGACCAAGCGTTGAATACAAACTCAATTAAAAAGTCCATTTACAAGTTAGACGTTTCAGATAAATGCCGTTTATGTGGAAAAGAAACGGAAAACGTCACGCACATAGTCAATGCTTGTGGAATGCTTGCACAGAAAGAATATAAAAGACGGCACGATAAGGTATGCCAGAATATCCACTGGGCGTTGTGCATCAAATTCGGATTTGAGTGTAGTCAGAATTGGTGGGAACACAAACCCACGGGGGGGGGGTTCTCGGCTAAATTTCGGGTAGGGGGGTGCCGCCCACAGTTTGAAAATGTAACCGTTGGCTAGACCAATTTTTGTGAAAATGATACCCTTGGCTAGACTAATTTTTCCTTCAGAAGTGCTCTGAATTGGCATTTTCTAGGCAAAACTTGCCAAATTTTCGCATTTTCTAGACCAAAATTTTTAAGAAGTTGGGTTTTTTTACAAAAATTACCGAATTTTGACATCTCTTTGACCAAAATTCCCAAAAAGCATACCCTTGCCTAGACCTAACTCGACTAAAATTGCCAAAAAGTACACCCTTGGCTAGACTAGAAGTCCGAAAAAGTATAACCTCGCGGGCGGCACATCCCCAGGTACCTTTACTATGGAAGAACCCCCCCCCCCCCCGTGCACAAACCAGAATTAACGTTAGAAAATGATAAAGCAAAAATCCTATGGGACTTCCTGTTTCAGACAGACAGACGAATTGAGCATAGAAAACCAGACATTGTTATACTTGACAAAACCAAAAATACATGCCTGATCGTAGATGTTGCTATACCAGGTGATCACCGCATAGCGTTGAAGGAGGTGGAGATAATGAATTACGCGGAACTGAAGGTGGAACTGGAACGAATGTGGAAAACAAAGACTAAAGTAATCCCCATTGTTATTGGTGCGTTAGGTTCGATCACAAAGAAACTTGAAGAGAATCTAAAGGAGCTCGACGTCAAGCATAACATCAAAGTATTTCAAAAATCAGCATTACTCGGAACAGCTCATATCTTGAGGAAAGTGCTTGCTGTCTAAGACTCTTTGTTAGAGTTTGACATTTGGCATGTATGGTTCTGGCATTAGGCCATGTCGTATTTGAAATAATAATGATAATAATAATAATAGTAATAATAATAATAATAATAATAATAATAATAATAATAATAATAATAATAATAATAATAATAATAATAATAATAATAAATTCTGACATGATTTGACTAACGAGAGCTAACTAAGATGTCTCAAAGTCAAATGTTTGTCCAGCATACTCGTAACATCAAATTCCAGTCTGTCCGTGAATCCATTTGCATCGGTTTCGCCATATCATGTTTCCACATATCATATTAGATACACTGCACCATTTCATTGTAGACTTTGCCTCCTCACTCGACAGTCCTAATCCTCTTAAGTTCTTTCTTACGTCTTCGTGAACAGTTCCAAGCGATCCAAAGCACAATATTCTTATATTTGTCTTTATCCCATTCCCATTCAATATGTTTTTGAGTTGTTGGTACTTCCTAGCTTTACTTTCATATGATTCTGACATGTACAAATCGAAGCATACAGTTACTTCTATGATCTCGCATTCTTTTTCGTTAGACTTTATCTCTAGCAAATCAGGCTTCCGGTTATTGATTTGCTGTAGTTCAGTTCGTAAATTTGGAAATGCTGTTTCTGCCATCCTGTTAACAAACTTGACTGACGTTTCACTGTACCGACGAATCTTTTGATAGATGGCTTCTACTATCCTATCGTGTCGTTTTGAGTAAAGATCTTTAAATCTGTTGCAAGAGTTCATTAAATGGGCTACCGACTCTTTGTGATGGTTGCACAACGAGCATTTTTTGTCGTGATCTTTATTCCAAAAATTTATCAGCTGGTTGCAGGGTATTTGGTTCATCCTTGCTCGTAACACAAATTTTACTAAACTATCTGAAAGCTTCCAACCATAGTATATTTGATGTGATATTTTCCGATCAATGGCATCTATTCCTATGAATTTCCCTTGAAACCTGAGTTCTGAGCACTTTGCTACATCAAGTTTTTCCAATTCTCCCTCGATCTCTTGCTTCAGATTTTTATGACTAAGTTTTTTTCCATTGACAACAACTTTCGCCAAATTATCCTCGTATATGACACACCCTTTCAACTTATTCACTTGGAAAAGAAGATCTGGCCAATCTGAATTTCCACCGTAAGTTTTGTTTTTCACCAGTCTGTCGTTATCATCTAATTCATAGCCTAAAAAGTTCTTTTCACCGTTTGTAGCTCTTACACCCCGCGCTCTCATATCCAAACTTAACGATTCTCTTGCTATATACCTTATATTTTCTTCTTCGTGGTTTAGCACGTTGACTAGATTTGAGATTCGTGTGGCTCTGTAAACGTTGGATGGCTTTTTTATACCAAGACCCCCTTGTAGCCTGCCAATGAAAAACACTTTATCGGTTATTTTAGGGTACAACCCAAACATATTTCTGACCACACAGCTAACTTTACTGTCCATCTCTCCTAGTTGTTGTTCCTCTATTCTTGTGTTGTCAAAGTGATGTAATATTTTGGCTAGAGCCATGTTGTTAAACGCACTAAGTTTTAGAGGGATTGGAAGGGAGCTAGCGTCAATCTTATTCAAAGTTTCTTTGAATTCTTCGATAAAGGCTTCAACTTGCTTTGGGTCTTCACCACAAATGCTGAGAGATTTACCAAGATATTTGTATGCCTGCGATCTCTTATATGTTTCAATCTTTTCTCCTTGAATCTCTATGACTGGTTGTCTATCATTCTTTCCTTTATACCAATTATTGCCCGAACGCCTTTCATAGAATAATGCACATTTTGGTCCCTTCACTTTTAATCCAGCATCATTAAAGAGTGGCTCACTTATTTCTAACATCTTCTTGAGCATTCTGAAATCATAAGAAACCATTGCGATATCATCTGCATACGCTTGAATAGGTAGGGGGTTAATTTTTCTTTCATTTTGAATACTAAGAGCTATCAAGGAATAATTGAAAGCAGGCTGTAAAACTCTATTTAATACCATCAGAAAGATGATAACACTAAGTGGGTCTCCTGTTTTTGTGCCCCTTGTGATGTAAATTTTTTTTGATAAAGTGTTCCCACATATGACTTGAAAACATGCTCCTTCATAAATGTTCTTGATGATCTTACAATACGTAGCAGGAATATCATACTCGCTCAGTGTCTGTATCATTTTATCATGCTTGATGCTACCATAGGCATCTGCGAAGTCAATAAACAGGACGTGCATCTTTGTACTGATATGTTTGAAGTCATCTAAAGCCGTTTTTAAACTGAAAATCAGATCCTGCCTGTTTCTTAATAAAAATAATAATAATAATAATAATAATAATAATAATAATGATAATAATAATAATAATAATGATAATAATAATAATAAAAATAATAATAATAATGATAATAATAATAATAATAATAATAATAATAATAATAATAAAGAAATTAAAAGCACCATCTAAAAATAACAGAACAATAAAATAAGAAAACACAACTGTAATTTTGCCAGACGTTTCGATTTAAAATCTTCCTCAGTTTACTTTACAAACAAGGACAGCCAGGTTTTATATATTGTAAAAAAATTAAAATTATCATAAAATCTACATAAAATCAGAATTAAAATACCCTTGATACATCTCAAACTTTTACAACGTAAACAACCTTGACAGAAAACTTGGGCCTGCTTCACACCGGGTCCCCCGGAGCCGCCAGGACAGCGCAAGAAGACCCGAAAAACAAAGACCCGAAGTTTGAGTCCTCTGTCTCTCGGGTCCCCCCACACGACCCCAGCAAACCCAAAAGACCCAGCGCAAAACAGGCCCCAAGATAAAAACAAAACTAAAATACTCTAGACACCTTCCAAACCTTGGAGTTACAATAATAATACAGCCTGTCTTTTTGGTTTTCTTTTTGGGTTTAATTACCCACATGGGATTGAGAGTGTCCACCGCCCCTTTTGTAATATCCTTAATTCCAAGAGAACAGGAAAAGAGAGGCCAGCTAGTAACCCTCCAAGGATTTGCTTAATTTGCTAAATCTCGAATGGCCCGATGGGAATTCCACCCCAACACCACGCGCAACATGCGCGAAGTTAACCAGCCAGCATCCCCTCCTGTTCCCCTGGGATCTAAGTGCAACGGTAGAAGGATTAAGCTCCCCCACAGGCAAACAAATCCAATTCAACATCCGCCAACCTTTCATTGAGGCCCTTAGGAGAAAATAAACCCAATTTATACTGCCAAAAAAGCTCCTTTCTACGGAGCGAATAAACATCACCTGCACCATCGATGATGCTTATTTTAACAGAATAATAATAATAATAATAATGAGTCGCTTTGTGCGAGAATTGGGCAAGGGCACCGGAATCGAAACAAAAATTGAGATGATTCTGCAAGCAAATGGAAAAAAGCAAATGGAAATACATCGAAAAAAGCATAAAGTACGCGTTTTTGTTCATGTTTAGTGGTTTCAGAACAAGGCACAAGAATTCACTTCTTTTAAATATCATTTTGAAAGAAACTTTGTTTACATTTCCATCTTCAACGATGGGCCTAAGTATGCGTCGATGGTGGTACGATTTGTTTTCAATTTTCTTTGTGCAAGTTTTCAAGTCGTTAGCTACGAAACTCTGAAAATTCAATCACAGATATCCATAAAGGCATTCTAAAATATATTTTAGTGAACTTACAATGCTCCTAATGAAATAGATACTGTTTTTCTCGAATAGACCCAAATTTCCCGCCGACAGGTTGAAATTGCACGCAAAAGTGAGGAAAGTAAAAAATTCTTAAAAAATATTTACACTTCAAATCAAAGAACAGGAACACGTTTCCTAGAACGACAAAAGATTCAATGTAGGATAAACGAAATAAGATCTTCAA
The DNA here is from genome assembly GCA_964020215.1 of Aurelia sp. 3 sensu Dawson et al. (2005). Classification (NCBI taxonomy): domain Eukaryota; kingdom Metazoa; phylum Cnidaria; class Scyphozoa; order Semaeostomeae; family Ulmaridae; genus Aurelia; species Aurelia sp. 3 sensu Dawson et al. (2005). The sequence continues at coordinate 2,399,135 of OZ026583.1, read as the reverse complement.
TATTTCCAACGACTTTGTAAGGATACTCTATTTATTTCGAAAAATGCCCAATTTAGACCCAAATTACCCCACCTTACCCGAGATCATACCCAAATTACCCCAATTTACATGAGATCGGATCCAAATGGATCCATACCCAAAGTGTAACGGATAGGCCTTGCGTTTACACGGGACTCAACGGATCCGAACCCATTTGGGTCTGCTATCCGTACCCAAACGGGATCACTTTCGAAGGTCATCTCGTTTGGATTCGATCCCAAAAAGGTCTCGTGTAAACGGGTGGGATCGGATCTAGACCGGTACGGATAGGCAGTGAGACGATTAACTGAAAATCCTTTGTTGACATTTCAAAGAGCGGAGTCAGAGATGAGACAAAGTCTATTAGAGTGCAAAATTTCAAAGGATCTGGTTAAAATAAGAGTAAAGGTTTACTAAAGCGCTGCTAAATCTTCATAAAATCCAATTGGATCCGATCCCGTGTAAACGCCAACAGTTCTGGATCCGATCCCGTGTAAACGCCCCTCAAAAAGTGGATCGGATCCAAATGCATACATCTAACTTTCCCGTCATTCAGATGTCTGAACTGTAAAGATTTCAACTATTGGCACCGAGCTTGAGCAAATCCGACAAGTGGCTGCTGAAATATTGCGAAAGAAAGTCAAAATCACTGGTTGTTTCAAAAAAAAGATTTTATCTCTGTACTTAGCCTGAATTTTAGCATAAGATGGACTTAAACTTTGCAGTAACATCTGGAAACATATTTAGGAGTAGTTAGTTAACATAAAATCGAAATCATGACAATCTGTTTCACTTATGAACAGCAGCAAACCGGGCTAGGTACATTTTTCGATCATTTTTTCTTTGAATTTCAACAAAACAGAGATAAATGAATCCTTTGGTTTTGAGGTAGGCAATAATTTTGACTTTCTTGCTCCATAAATCAGCAACTACTGATCATATTTGCACAAACTTAGTGTAATCTTTAAGTTGAAGTCTCTCCTATCAAGTATCTTAGAAACGGAATAAATTGGATTTATGGCTGCTCCGCAGCAGCCACTCAAACAGCGCATTTGTTTTTTGGGACATCCTATAGACCGTACTGAAGTTATTATATCCAACCTAGATCCTTAAGATTAGTGCATGTCCGACATTTAAAATTAGAAGTAAGATTGTAAGGTACCCTTTCTTCTGACGTCACATGTCCAGCAGTGAAATCCTCCACCAAGGGAATTAGCATGGCGGATATTCACTGGTATGCACTTGATGCCAAGGGATTCGAACATCTAAACCAAAGGAAAAAAAATATTCTAACAACTCTGAAACAATGTTTCCGATAAATAACCAAGTTTATCGCCTAAAATTCAGAAGATCTCTAAAGATTAGTGTCAATAAAGTAGACACGGTCAGATCTTGGTAACTGGTTGAGCAATTCCAGGTCTGAGCTTTGTTAAGCTAGGTTCACACTTACTTTTTGTTTTTTTGTTTTCAATTTGTTTTGAGTAGGCTTGTCAGGATTTCTAACCGCTAAATCCGCTGAAAGCTAATTTAGGCCCACTGAGCATGCCGCATCCAGGCATTGGACCCTAGTTTAACGGCCCTTCCGGAGCAGCTTTCCGAGGTCACCCATCCAGAGTTTGACCTCACTCGACCAAACTTAACTTCAGTCACCTGACGAATCGGCCACTCACCTCACTTATTTCACTCATCGAAAGTAGGCTTGCAGTCCCTGACAACAGGGGTTGGTAACGTCGTCGATTCCTACAATGATTGTGAACCAGGCTTTGCGTCATGCAAAAAGACACAGAAGATAAAGACTGAGAGTTCGAGTTCTTTGTTTGCAAGACCTTAACGACCCAAACAACCTAGTGTGAACCAGGCTTTAAAGATAACTTCTATTTTCCAAATTGTGTCGGTAACTCGGTGTCGGTAAATTGTGTTCACAGTACAACAACGGTCGAAACAGGGCTCTCTGATTTTCATAAAATGATTCTTACCGTTTTAAAACAAAGTATCAGAAGATAGGTGCATCTGTCATAAACTATAGAAGTTATAAAAATTTCAATGAATCAGACTTCAAGCGAGATCTTTGTGAGGCTATAGGTAATACCAACCCTACCGATTATGAGTCATTTCAAGATGTTTTCAACGAAGTGTTAGATAAACACGCCCCTGCTAAAAAGAAATATGTACGTGCAAATCATGCCCCATTCATGACGAGAGCTTTACGTAAAGCAATTATGTTGCGTTCTAGACTTAAAAATAAACATAACAACTCTAGAACGGTTGAGAATTGGAACAACTTTCGTAAACAACGTAACCGTTGCGTTAAGCTATTCAGGCAAGCTAAAAGAGACTACTATAATAAGTTAGATATCAATTTGGTCACCGATAATAGGAAATTCTGGAAAACTGTGAAGCCTGCTCTGTCTGACAAATGTCAGAGCAATAACAAGATAGTATTAGTCGAAGATGATGAGATTATATCTGATGATACTGAAGTTGCAGAGATTTTCAATAGCTTCTTTGTAACGGTAGAAGAGTCTCTTGGTATAAAAGAAAATAATGATAATATTTCAGGCACTGAGGGCATATTAGATCCTATCGAAAAGTCGATACAGAAATACTCAAATCATCCCAGCATACTAAGAATTAAGAATCGTTTTGTGAATGCAGACTCTTTTACTTTCAACCCTGTTTCATTGGAGGAAATGGGAACTGAAATAAAAAGGCTTAATCCCAAGAAGGCCACAACCTTCAAAAATATACCACCAAAGATTCTTAAGAATAATTCTGATATATGTTCCGAGCCTTTACAGGAAATATTTAATAATTGCATTGGAAACCCTACTTTTCCTGATGAGCTGAAATGTGCAGACGTATCTTCACTTCATAAACAAAAAGAAAGTATAGTTAAGAAAAATTACAGGCCAATTAGTGTTCTGCCAACTGTTTCAAAAGTTTTCGAGAGGCTTCTAGTCAATCAAGTGGAAGCACACATAGAACAGTATTTGTCCACACTATTATGTGGATTTCGCAAGGGTTATAACACTCAGCAAGCCTTAGTACGTTTTTTGGAAAAGACTAAACTTTGTATTGATGTAGGCGTAAAAGTCGGTGCTGTTATGATGGATCTTTCTAAGGCTTTTGACTGCCTGAGACATGATCTCCTTATTGCCAAACTACATGCCTACGGTTTCAGTCATGATGCATTGCCTCTAATTTATAGTTACTTGCATAACAGACAACAGAGGGTCAAGGTCAATGGATCTTTTAGCTCCTTGAAGCAACTTACTTTAGGAGTGCCTCAAGGATCTGTCCTTGGACCTCTTCTCTTCAATATCTATATCAACGATTTGCTTTTTTCCTTAAATAATACTGATGTATGCAATTATGCCGACGATACAACTTTATTTGCTTGTGATATTGACACTGATAGTGTTGCTGCTACGTTAGAACTTGATTCCGCCCGTGCAATCAAATGGTTCTCTGACAACTATATGAAGCTCAATGAAGACAAATGTCATCTACTAACATTTGGAAATATAAGTGATGATTCTGTTTCGGTTGGAATTGGCAGTTCTATTATTACTAATAGTACTGAAGAAAAATTGTTAGGAGTTACCTTAGACAGCAAACTTACATTTGAGCAACATTTAAGTAATCTATGTCAAAAGGTTAGCAAAAAGCTCTATGCTCTGTCACGCATAGCACACTATATGGATCAAAATAAATTAAGGATACTGATGAAATCATTCATAAATAGCCAGTTTCAATACTGCCCTCTGGCATGGATGTTCCATAATAGGAAACTAAATACTAAAATCAACAAAATGCACGAGCGAGCCCTTAGAATAACGTACAGAGATCAGGAATCTAACTTTGAAGATCTCCTACGATATGATAACAGTGTATCTGTTCATCAAAAGAACTTACAGGTATTAATGATAGAAATGTTCAAGACAAAACATGGCTTAAATCCTCCTTTTATGAAAGAAATATTCTGTCCACAAACCAATCATTATAACCTCAGAAATGATTGTGATTTTAACTTACCAAGAGTGAGATCAGTCATGTACGGCTCAGAAACTGTTCGATATAGGGTCCACAGTTATGGTGTACACTTCCAGTCTCTCTAAGACACTCAACTAACTTGATTGAATTTAAGACCAAAATCAAAGCTTGGAAAGGAAATGAATGCCAATGCCAATGTAGGCTCTGCCGAAATTATGTACCACTCACAGCAAAAAATATCAAAATTTCATTACAATTTTCTCTGTGGAGACTTAGAGGAAAGGCACAATTTCCTAGGATTTCTGATGCATGAAACGGAAACTTCCCTTTCCTCGTAGTTTCTTCAGAGGAAATTTCTAGTTTCTGCTGAGCTTCTTCTTCCAACACCATCGGAAATTTAAAGATATTTTTCTGTGACTTTTAGGTTTTATATGATGTTTTTATCCATTCTTTTCTTGTAAATTGAAGTAGTTGGCTTTTATTAGCTATGTTTGTAAATATTATATACATGTATAGCTATTTTATACCTTATTTTTTATGCCAACATTGTAAATAAAGTGTTTAATAATAATAATAATAATAATAATAATAATAATAATAATAATAATAATAATAATAATAATAATAATAATAAACTGCCCCCCCCCCCCGTTCGTCGGGACGTCTGGGAGCACAGCATGCCCGTATCATGGTTCATTAAGGATTTTCCTTTCAGTAAATCGTTATCGAGTGTTGTTTCCTTTCTTTGAAATAAAGACTTCGAGAGAGCTGAAGGAAATGTGTGAACGGTAAGTAAAAGCTTGGTTTAAAAACAAAACAGTGGCGGCGCTTGAAACGGTGGCGGCGCCAGCTCTGAATAATGTGAAAGAAGTGGGGGGGGTTGGCGTAATTTTTCAATGTAAAGGTATACCCAATTACTTTTATGGCATTTCTCTTTGACAATTTGTGCCCACTTTTGGGATTTGGGGGAGGCAAGTCCCCCTAGTCCCCCCCCGTGCCGCCGCCACTAACCTTCAGAAACTCTTCAATCTTAATTGAAGAAACAACGAATATAATTTTTGTGTCATAAAAGCACGTTTTCTCTGTGATTTCTTTGCTGTAATACAATTTTCTGTTCAAAGATTAATATATGATACATTCACCAAACATGGGACCCTAATGTATGATGCTGCGCAATGCGCTATACTTCCTTGATAAGTTTTACTGCTACCCATTTGCTTTTGACTTGTACAACGAATATCTTCATCATGTCGAGTGAGATGATTTGCTTACCTTAATAAGTGGTTTCTCAACTGCATCGCAAACGACCCGTTTTTCATCCAACATCAATACATTCATGCTTAACCATTTTGAGCCCATCCATAATGGGCGGGTATCTGGCTCTACTGGATAAGGGACTTTGACGATTTTCCACCCGGCTTTGTGAAACATATCGATTTCATTGCAAGGCCGATCGGGGTTTTGTAAGACGAGGCCAGGACCAATGATGCTGAATGTCGCATCAATATGCATTGGAGTCGAATCCTTAAATGAAATTATGTGTACTTTGTATTTATCGCCAAGGTGTCTTTCTAGCCATTTGATACCAAAGTAGTTTGTAACCTACAAATAAATTTTTTGATAGTTTGATGTTGATATTTGATTCTATTAAGAAGGGTTGCCCTTAAGCAGGAGTTGTTTCACAAGGAGCCTTAGAGCACTGTGATCCAGGCATGGAATTAAAGTAAATCAACGGGGTTAAAAGCAAACTTAGCTAAGGGGACTGGTTAAATATAACCTTTTATATTTGATGCTTTCGATCTGTGAAAACAATAAAAAGATTAGTGGTGCCTGCCGTATTTTGTGCTATGTTTATAGGATATTACTTTAATTTTCATTACTTCAATCACTTTGATTTTTCTATGTTTTCATTTACTTTAATTGCAAAAATGAAAATTCGAATATGATTTCATCATATGGAAGAGACACGATACTATTGAACAAAGAACGATTTTTCAATGAGTCCAGAGTTATGATTTCTTTAAATTGGCCTATGATGCCAACTTTTGTTTACATTACAATTTCCGGCCAAATTTTTGTGGCATCGATGAAAAAATATATATATATTTCCTCAACAAGAAGGCCGATTCTTAAAAAGCTGTGGGGAATTCTTTGCTCCAATAGTCCTGCGCCCAATAGAACTCCCAGTGACACTAAAGAACTCACAGATTTTTATTTGATGCGTTATAGATTGTTGTAGATTTCCAACTCTAATTCCATATTCATATCCTGATTCCTATAAATTCTGACTACTAAGCTGGCCCTTATATACGGTTACAATCGAAATTTCTAGATTGCTGAATCACAATGACAAAATTTGCTACAATAGACCTTTTAGCTATTCTGAAAACGAATGTGGATCGAACGATATTTCATTACAATTTGTAGAATTTTCGAATGTGGACAATTGCGATCGAAGCTTTAACGCCACTCTATCGAACCTGGAGTATAAAATTGTATAAAAATATCGCTCGATCCAGGCTCTTTTGTAGAATAGCTAAAAGGTCTATTACAAGTTATGACGTAGGCAAGAAGGCCGTTCCAGAACCCCTTCTTACAATAGCGAGGCTACTTAGATATGAAACCGAGGCTCATCACATCATGCTGATGGGCCTAATCTAGAATGTTCCCAGAATGTCTCTTGCAATTAATTTCTTAATGATACGTAACGACAAGTGAATAAGCATTACTCAGCGGATTACTACAACTACAATGGCTACGAAACTTCTAGAACTGGCTAGAAGTGTCCTGACGAAAGTTAACAACGAGTAAGTGTTTTGCTGCCGTAACTTTTCCAATAAAGCTTTTTTTTAATTTTACTGATAGGATATCTACTCTTTTCGAAAAAGCTGAAACAGACTTTTTTGAAAAATGGAATACGGCATTTTCAAACACAAAAAAGTGGAAAACTTCAAAATTTCGTCTTCTATAGTGAAAACAAAAAATCAAACTAAATCTAGCTCATAGCAAAAATTCCTAGAATTAAACTTGATGTGTTGGAGATATTTTTGCCGGAGGATTTGTACAGATTCGTGCAGAAAAAATTTCACGGCACTTTGAAGATTCTAGGCCATATTCGGGTTTGGCGTTGTTTATTTACAAAAATGATGATGTTTGGAATGGCGATGCAATTTTTTACGAGAAAGTCTTGCTCCAGTCCTAAAACTCAAAAAATTACTTGGCATTGCATAATAAAACGGGAAATCTACTTCTTTCCATCCACTTACGATCTAATCGCTATTGGGAGTAGGACTGACTTTTGATGTTGTGAAGATACTGCTTTAGGGCATAGGTACATCCAACTGTCAATTCATATCATTAGCCTTGATAAGAGAAAGCTTTCGTTTGTCGTTGCAGATGGATCCATAATCTGAAACACCTCCTTTTTTATTCAGAAACTTTTCTTCGATTACTAGCAGGTCTTTTAAAGGAGAATTTCCATCTTTAATTTTCTCCAAGATTCATTTCAGAGTAAATTAGTGGTAGGAGAAAGACAAGCTCTTCACAAGCTAAACACTGGGTAGGGGCCCGGAAGATATTCAGAGGAGCCACCAAAAGTTCAGGTCAGTGAAAGGGGGGCCATTGAAAACCTTAAGTGTCAAATAAGAGGTCATGAAAACTTAACAAATCTGTTCTTAGCTATCTGAAACGCAAACGTCATCCTTCTATTATCTTTGTATAAAATCCCTAGGTGCTGTGCCACTTTTTTCTCTTGAAAGTTCTGTTATTGAGCTCCAACCCCGAAACGCTCTCTGGTAGTAGATGCAACAGAAGATCGTGCAGTAAATCAAAGACGAACAACAGCCTAAATGATAGAGTGACTGTCTCATGCATGATCTGAATTGCTAAATATTAACCATGAAATTCCGGAGCAAAACTGAGGATCTGAAATAGTAAGTTATGCTTAGGGGCATTTCATTCATTCAAAAAGCGTACCAGAGTTTCTCAGAAGAAAAGGACTTTCGCGTATTTTTCTAAAATTCAAAGGGACTTTTGCCAAAGGTATATTTGGGAGTGGGATGCCTCTCGCGGTTATCTTGTGCAAAATGAATCCATTGTTACATAAATATGTCCTTAATCACTGTCTGATCTTAGACCTAAAGAAGTTAAACGAGGCATGGTTGGATTTTTCCTTATTAGGAAAGGCAGCATTGGTACAATTTCATCAGCTCACCTGGCTTCTCTGTGCAAAGATATCCGTTCCTGCTCTCATGAAATCTGCTGCATCGAAGCACGGCTCGAATTCTGTAGTTACAAAAAGCCCTTTTGCTGCCAACCTGTACCGTTCCTCCTCATTGTCCACTGGATAATCCTGCAAGCAAAAACTGGCGATGTAACTTGTCTAGCAAGGTCTGGAGTGAAGTCACCCATTATGCTCATCCGTCTAGCAGGGAGTTTCTCATCACCTCAGGATATTGAATTCAAAACTTATTGCAAGAAATTTCAACTTTGTGTGATAATCTTACTTGCCGACTCAAAAAACGATGGAACCCCCGAAAACGTAGCATTCTGCTCGACACTTTTCCAATAAAAAGGGTAGGCCAAAACCTTATCCGAGGATGCACAAGGGATGAGGCAGAATTTACAACAAGTCGAAGCATGCATTTCAATTGTCAAACTCGAAATTTATTTAAATTTTTGCTTCATAAGCCCCTTAATGATAACAATAACACTACTTGAAACTGTTTTTCTTATTAAAACTGTTCACTGTCGAGTTGTGTAGCTAGTTTGCCCATCGGCCGTATCGCGCGACACCGGAAGTAAATGCAAAATCTACACGTAAAAAGTTCACATTCTCCGATGTTTTTCTCCACAACTTGGAGATACATTTTTTCATTTTCATTTTTTTCATTTTCATTTTTTTTCATTTTCAATTTATTAGGGAGGGAGACCCTTCAACCAACTGGTTGATTTACAAGGGGCCCTCCATATAAAAATTTGCAAAACTAAAAACCGGGCTGTCTGGTTTATCTGTTCGAATATCTAATTCAGCAGTTCACAACAACTTGGGCAGAATTGGCGACACCACTCTAAATTGAAATGTGTGTGTGTATGTCCTTCCTGTTCTGGACTAACTACAGAATTCCACTTCGTCTCCACCAGGGATCAGTCAAGTTGGAATCTTAAGGCATACTGTCGTGGATGTGTTACGATGAAGTCACTAGCAATTCATTTTCATTTTAAGTTTTTTACCCACCGTTACCCCGTCAGTAAAGAAATGCTGCTTTTAAGGGGCCATGCATAAAATCTTAATAAAATGAATTATATTATTTGTTTTTTTTTTCTATAACAAATAAAAAAGTTAAAATACAACTAAACAACTTAAATCAATCTACTGTTGAGATGGAGGCGAAAAACATAACGTTATCAAGTCGCCTCCAAACTCAACAGTTCAAATCAATCAACTAAATTACAAGAAAATTATAAGTTACACTACTTGCAGAACGGTACTTAAACGAAACAATACTATACAAACAAGATAAAGATTTACATACATCCTTGTAGTCAAAGGCCATGTTTTAGGGGCTACTCCGCTCCCCACCCCAACCGGAGAGCAGAGCCACCCCAAAACATCCGATACAGAGGACAATGACAAAGTTATCGAAATCGTTTTGTAAGCTTGACGAATTTAGCTGTGCATTTCAATATCATTTCATTCGCTTTCTCATTATAAGCTTTGCTACCGAAGAGAAGCAGATCACATAAGTGGTCATCAGGAAGCTGGGAAATGTCATTGCCAACTATATCAGATACTTCATCAAGCAGGATCTTCCTATGAGCTCTGTAGAGATGGCAGTGCAGGAAATAATGGATTGTTGATTCGACCCCAACATTACATTTACAATTAGGGCTTTCACAAGCAAAATTGTGATCAAATCTGTGTTCGTTTAAATCCGAAAAATGAACACGAAGTCTTGTCAAAAGAGCTGACTCATAGCTGTTGGTTAATCCATGCAATGACTTCTTGATAGGTCGAATGATGGAGATCAGTGACTTTTTAAACGAGGATATGGTCGGAGCACTTCGTATGGTGGGGGTCAGGTTGTTCCACGCGTTAATGCAAAATGGGAAAAAGGTTTTTGAGAATCTAAGTGTGCGTGATATGTTTTCTCTAAGCAAAGTAGGATGCCGTAGATTGTATTGAATATAATTTTCTTCAGGAATGTAATCACGCAAATAATGAGGGGCTTGATTGTTGACAATCTTATAAAATAGACATAACCTACGATACCATCGTCTGTTACTAAGCGTCTCCCAGCCAAGCTCCTCAAGAAGCCTGTCCTTGTTCGTACCCTTCCATGCGCCACTAACAGCCAGTGCTATTATTTGTTATACTGGGTTTTCCATATGCAGTATAACGGGCGATGTACGGAGTATTACGAGACTTTCCATCAACCATAGTTATACCGACGAAAACCGGATGATGGAGGACGTTGCTTTCAGTTATACAGTGTTATTCAGGATCGGATAACATTGTTTGATAAATACGGAGTTATACGGTAAAAACATCCACACGTCAGTTATACGGAGTGAAATCCTGGAACCGGATAACGTTGCTTGTAGAAAAGCTTCTCCAGGATATTTGTACGTGTTGAAAGGGGGGCTCACTGGGGTTTTGCGGATAGCGGCTATTGGCCTATTTTCGGCGCGGAAATGCAGAAATTAAACATCGTTTCTGCGGATTGCGGAAATTTGCTGCATTTTTGCGGAATGCGGATATTTCTGCAAAATTAACATTATTTGTTCAAAAATAGCATATTTGATGATCATTGCATCAAAATATTGTGTAAAATTTACTTAAAGGCACTAAGATGAACGATAACAATACATATCACAAAGATCTGAAGACAACAGCCACAATAGCAACAGCAACAACAAAATTTTTCGCACGAAATAATCACCCATGATGACAGCAAACTGCTCAAGTCTGATCGGTCACGTGCAAAATGAAAAAAAATGGATTATGTTGTGCTTTATATGAAGTAGGAAGACTTTGCTCATAGCCCAAAAAGAATAGCGGAAATAGCCAATTTTGTCTGCGGATTTGCGGAAACAGGGCAGAAAAATTGCGGAAATGCGGAATCGCATACCCCCCAGGGACCCCCTTTGAAACATTGAAACAATAAAAAAGCAGTTCAAAAAGGCCCTCAAACAACCAAAAAAATATGTAGTCGCCCTTGGGATCCTGAAATAAAGAACTGGGAGACTATAACTTGAATACACTCTTTTCTACTTGAAAATTGCATTCGCACAGCACAGCAAGTTTCGTTCAACGTTAAGTATGAAAACTTTCAGTTTCCGCATGCGGTTCTCCATGAAGATTTTGAGAACTCAGAATAACATGTCGTTTTATGCCTCAAACACCAAAACGCCAAGCAAACCTTGCAGGCAACACACTTAGACGTTCGAGGTATGTTATTGAGTTTGAGTTTTTGTTGCCGTGATCTGATTGCTGAATGCTGACACCTTGCGTCCATCGTTGCTGACCCTCATCAGATAAGACAGAGGATCATGGGTTGGTTTCAACTTTCATTGGGCTCATGTCAACGGCAAACAGTGTTTGAGCTATTATCAGAAGTAACTGAATATTCTAAAGAGTTTATCATGCTCGCTTGGTGTTGGAGAAACCCTGAAGAACAACAGACACTTAGTCTGTTACTATCTGGCGCCATGCTTCACTGTGTTGTCTTGATTAGGAGCATGTTTTTATGATCAGGATATTCCAACATGAAATTACAATGACTTTATATGCGCAATGTATGTCTGTATGAGCTTTATTGATGAGCAGCACGGTTTCCAAAATCTAGTATTTTCTAAAATTAGAGGAATATTATATCAATGAAATTTTCATGGTTTATCCGTTTCATTTTCAAGTTAATTAGCACAGCAAGAACAAGGTCGTTTTACTGACTTTTTAAAATGCCGTATTCTTCCGGAAAACTGTGCTATAGAGTTCTCTAGAGAAATACTGCAAGCCTTTATCCGGAGATATCCCTCGTCGGGAAGAATAGTTTTCCGAAGTATTCCTGACGCTGTACAGAGCTTGGGAGAATGTTCCGGGGCTTTCCTGGGTTTTCTGCATCAGAAATCTGAGTTGTTCCGGGCCCGCAAAGCAACGTAAAACACGGAGTCCGTTTCCTGGCTTGTCTGATGTTCGGAAAACTTCCGAAAACACAAGTTTTACGGCATAACAGAGCTACTGTATAACTCCGTATAGGAAAGTTTTCCTGAGGAATACGGCATTTTAAAACTCAGTAAAACGTCCTTGTTCTTGCTGTTATATTATATAAAACCTATTCCAATGATAAATAAGTAAATAAATAAATAAATAAATAAATAAGAAAGAAACAGCAAGATAGAATAACTGAAGCCTTTTCATGGTTCATGGATTTATTAAGAATAATCGGCATTGTTTTCTGGGTGTCTTCTTTATGATAGTGAAATATCTACGGGTCCTGCATGGCATCCCAAAAAACATGTACACCGTTTGAATAGAAACCAACCAATCCAATTTTCCGTATTTCTAAATTTGTGAATAGAAGAAACTTCTACTTAGAGTTTGGTACCAAGCTGGAGTAAACATGGCAAATAGTTGCTGATTTATGGAGCAAGAACATTAAAAGAACAGGACCCGTGGCCTTAAAAACAGAGGATCGAATCTCTGTATTGTACCAAGTAACTCTAATATAAGCATCAAATGAGTTATGTTTCTACCAGGAAACATATTTGGGAGTAATACATGACCAAATAGAATGAGGATAGTTTGGATTAGTTTGGTTAGTTTGGATTTCATAACTTTAGAGAAGCAAAATAACCGCTGGACAATGCAAATGCATGTGACGCTTAGGTTGCACGTCACCATTTCTAGCAACCCTAGATGTATGCTTTCTTCTTGGTTGCCACAAAATCTAGTCAATTACTATCCGATTCACCAAACTATACGTTTGTTTCAGTCAATTTCCTTGATCTTGCTTCATAAAAAGACGAGTGTACTGCATCCAAATGAGATGTACAGATGATCTTACCGTGTCATAGAGCTCATCCGCCATCGTTGGTTTTGGAGCAGTTGTCCATTTTGCACCAGCATGGAAATATTCTTTCATTAGTTTTCGATAAGCACGATATTCAAAAAATCTTGTTCTCCATGCCATTGGCGCCTCGATTATTTCATCTCCAATAACGAGCAATATGTCTCTTGGCATTGCTGCATACATCCCTTGAGATTTGAAATCGGGTGTTTCATAGTGCTGCAAGTAAGAACGACATATCGACAAGATGAACGGCTTAATGAGCCTAAATTCTATCTCTTTCACGTCTAAACAGCTGAATACATCTGATGAAATTCCATCCGAAAATCCTATTGCATACATGGCCCTGAATGATCTCAGCTCAGTGCAGTGCTACAGTAAGATTATGCTTGAAATTTACCTTGTACATCACATCACAAAGAAACGTTGGTACCCTACTCCTTGGAATCTCTGACTACTTTTCCAAAATACGACCCTTATTTTTGAATTCTATGTCCTGGATAGGATTTGAAGTTATACCCCTTTCCCAGAGAAATAGCAGATAAACATGACGTCACAAAAATAACTGAATTGCAGGATCCGCAACCTCGTCCCCAGGGCCTTTTGTCATATTGGGACGAGGCTGCAGACACCGGGCTTTTGTCCAAGCTCTTTTCCACATGGGACAGGCTAAAACGCTCCATAAACGATTAATGGATCAGTGTGGACGGAAAACATTCTATGAGTTTACAAACCGTAAAAGTATACGTGTGTTGTTGTTGTCATCTTATTTCATTTCGAAAAAAAGAACTATTATACAATAGCTTCCAAATATACAATACAAGAAGCTAATGAATTTCGAAAAAAACAATGGACGGGGCCTAAACGCATACATTCGAAAACGCTTTCCAAAGAGGATACTTTTGAAAAAAAACACTGCTTTAACGTCTTTGAGTGGACGGTCGTAAACGCATACTTTCGTAAACAGTGAAGTCACAGACTTTATATTGATCAGTCGTTTTCAGTTTTTTTTAAACACTATTTTTGTGTTTGCACGTGGACGGTCGTAAATGCATACTTTTGTAAACGATGACGTCATAGACTTAATGCTCATCATTAATCTCTGACTGTTTCGGCGTTTGCATGTGGACTACCCTGGCTACCAGAGCCTCAGAGAAGTTTCTTCTTTTATTTTTTGAGGCTCTGGTACCCCAGGGTACGTGATCCATAAACGAACGATTAGTGGATCAGTGTGGACGGAGGGTGTTCTATGTGTTTACAAAACGTAAACTTATCAGGAAGATTTTGAAATCAATTTGAAATGACACATTTGACAACATCATTGCCTTGATATTCAGGGAGCACTTGCTTTTCAGCAGGGATTGTTTTTGGCGTCCTTGCATCCCTCCAAAAACTGTAAAAAGTGATTGATTAAACCTATTCAGACTAGGAGGCACAAATGGACTACTTAGAATAGCCTGGTTTTTAGTGACTTTTAGGCCCCGTTCACACGGGAACGCAATCGTTCCGTTCCATCTTCGTTCCAGTTTCTGGAACGCAACAAGAGACTGTTCAAACGGGAACGGGACGATTGCGTATCGGTTTTTGTTTCTGTTCACATGGGAACGCAATCGTTCCGTTCCACAGTTTTCTCGTTAGTCCTTGCCATTTTTTCCAACAATAACTACATCCACGCGTGCGCTTAGGGCAAAAATCTTATCGTTTCTTTTTTTTGGACCAGTCTTTCACCTCATTGCCTGTTCACACGGGAACGGAACGGAACGATTGCGTATCGCTCCACTTTTCCTGTCACTTATTTCATCGTTCCACTTTTTGGAACGGAACGATGTTATTTCAACCGTTCCCGTGTGCACGCAACCCCTGAGCGTCCCACTTTTCGGAACGGAACGATATGGAACGGAACGATTGCGTTCCCGAAAGAACGAGGCCTTAGTTTCTATCTATGGGACATCCTTCCGTGTCAATTTCAAAATTGTCGACCCTGATTCAGGATTCAACGTATAATGTTAAGTGCTCTGCAAAAAATTCTGAAAGCAATCCACTGGTTCTATAACAATGTATAGAACCACTGGCTCTATAATAATGAAACAAACATTACTGGACTTTTCTTGAAACAGGTTTTCATTTGATATATACTTTATTGTCTTTTGATGACGTCATCAATTTTTGGTTGTTGCACATGCGTAGTATGGAAAACCATCTTAGGCTTCACTTTTCGAAAAATGAGCAACATGTTGTGAATCAGCATGCAGGTCTTTTTATACATTTAGCGCCTTTGCTATTTTTCAAACCAAGTTAAAACAAATTTTAGACTAACATTGCTCTTTTTTGCGGACAAAACAAATAAATGCTGACATCAGCAAAATTATTAGAGGTTTGAGGCAAAAATTTCAAAATAAGAACTTCTAGGATATGACCTTGTATCAATTAGGAGATACATGGAGACAAAGTCCATGTGGTTTGCACAAAATGTAGCAACATTTACTGACGTCAGCACTTAGTCACGTGACATGAACAAAAACAAATGACGTCATCTTGTTAGCCTGATCATGTTTGCTTCTTGTCCCAAGTTTCAAGCCTCTAGCTCTTAGTGCCCCCCAGTCTCCCCAAAGTTCCAAAAAGGGTTTCGACTCGCAGTGAGTGAGGAAAGTATTTTGTTTCGGATACGAGTCAACTCACTAGAGAATGATCTATTTTTTCTGGCCTTCTGACAACAACTCCTTCGTGTTTAAGTATGTTACATAATTCTTCTATTTCTTCCACTGCTTTCTTGAGGTGCTCTTCAGGAAACAACTTGCCACTATTTCTGGTGTAAAAATCCCAACTTTGTGCACTTGTTGTGGCCTTCAGCTCAACTGACAGGTTGGGCACACATGCATTTTCAGCACGGCCAACAATAACTTCTTCCAATGGGTCCCATCCGTTATAGGCGCAGACTGGGCTCCTTGAAGTGGCTGGCTCCTTCACAGTTACATTCCTCGCAGACTGAAACGAAAGTAACCGATATAATAATTCATAATGAAGCCTGCATAGGGGCGGGAACCTGTGAGCACTCCGTCAGAGAGCTAAAATGCACAGCTATGCCAGCTATTGAAGTGTGATGCGCACTTGCTGAGGTGTTTATTGCCAGCAGACCGTAAGTGAATCAAACCATCAAACCTCATTGATCATTTTGATGAACTTATACATAATTTTTAAAAGAAACCAGAAATTTGTGCTAGTACTGAAGATTTCAGTTTAACCGGGTGAAAAAAAATAGATTTTCTACTGGGGGTCGTTTTTCGCCCCCCTAATTATCTTCGCAACGATAATAGCTATGACAATGAAATTTGCAATGTCTCATAATTAAACAAAGGAGAATCCAAAAATAGCATCAATTAATTTCTAATCTCGTGACTGGTTGCTAATTTCAAGAAAGAGTCTGGATCGAGCGTTATTTTGATACATTTTTATACGCGGCGTTCGATCGAGCGGCGTTAGAGCTTCTATCTCTATTGTGCACATTCGAAGATTCTGCAAAATGTATCAAGACATCGTTCGATTCTGATTCTTTTTCAGAATAGATTAAAGGTCTATTGTCACCAAAGATTCTGCTGACAGTCTGCAACCACCACAATCAATACCTGTAGAATTTGTCACATCTGCAGTTACTGGTGACGTTGTCGGTGTTCAGCGGTGTGTACTTAACTTTCGTTGTATTACATCTAATTGCAGTAAAATTTCTGAGACACATCTATCATGATTGAGAAAGCATTAAAAATTTCCCTTTTTTCCACTTGGGTCCAGTTCACAGGCTACTTTCACCAGAAATTAAATGTTTTGTTGTTTACATGTGTATCGTTAGTATAACATCGAAATAATCGCTTTATTTTCAAATCGTCAATTGCTAATTCAAATGATTCCCGGCTTAAAATTTTGCAATGAAGAGCAGTGATACAGCTTGAAATGACTGTACGGTTGCAAACATTAACCCTATTAGTACTGGGGGGGGCGTTTTTCACCCCCCCCCCTAACACACTTTTCTACATTGCACGAAAACGGCCTATACTTCAACCACCAAACTTGGTGACTTTTAGTCAAATTTAATTGGCAATTAAATTTTTAACATTTCATTGTTTTAACTATGATCACGTAGAGTAGTCAACAAAAAAATTCTTAAAACCTCAATAGATTTTGTCTCGTTTGTCCGATTGATCTCAAACATACACCATACGATTGCATTTAATGAGTAGAGTAATATCGCCCCTATCAGACCACCTTCGATTCCGTGTTGTGCAACGGACTTGAATAAAATGTTAAAGTTAAAAAGGAGCTTGGGCCTAGCTAATCCAAAAAGCGCGCAAAAGTTGTTTGCTGGTGTCATCTCTTTGATATTTCTTCGCTTTCGCTGTTTTGTTTTGCTCAGAAGACTTGTAATAAAGTTTTGAAGTTGGCCTACCTGCAACGAAGGTGTAAGTACAATTCACTTTTCCTTTGATGTTTCCACACACCATATCTATTTTGTGTCGTTTCTCGATATCTCTTTCAGTTAACATAGAATAGTCTTCATGAATGTTTCCTCCAACTCTTCTCGTTTTATATCCAAGGAAATTTCGAGAATCGCACACAAATTGCGAGACCTAAGGCTCCTTTTGGAAGAGCACTGCAACTGACATTATGCCGCCCAGGTGCGTCCACCAAGTGAAACCCTTTAGTTTTGTAGACTATTGACTCATCGTGTGGTAGAGTTGACTGAGGTCAAGGCTTAAGAGAGTTAAAAGCGGGAGTGAAATCAACAATATTTTGAAATCATTTTCAATCAAATTAGAATTGGTCGTGGCTTTATGGAAAAGTAAAAGATACTTTGTTGAACTGTCAACGGCCTTGAAAAGATTTTGATGTGCTAAATTCATCGTTGTTCTACGGTGGTCTGATAAGGGCGATACGGCCTAATTTATGCCTTTCAGACCCGTCCGAATTTGTGTGGTTCCAGCATGACAACAAGGAAACGGATGGAGCAACTCTCACTTCGAGGTTTGTAGCAAGAGTTGAGGAGCCTATTCAAGGTGAGTTCTCTTCCAGAACTTCTTTGACCTCTCCGAAAATCTTAGTTTTCTGAAAAGTGGTCTGATAAGGGCGATAGTGCTCTAGTTTCATTTGATATACATATACTTCATATTTGCTGACATCAGCAAAGTCTAATATCTATGACGTCATTGACATTTATGACGTCATTTCTCTAATGAATAAATGTAGGATATGATAAATCGTTGTCTTTTTTGCTTTAACTTATCAATTGGATTACTTCTGAGTCCATATTTAGTAGATAAAAGGACAAGACTTAGAAATAACTTCAAATAAAATCTGTACATGGAACAAAAAGCCAATTAGAAGCTAATTGTGCTAAAAATAGAAAATTAAAATCTTTAACAAGTATGTATTTTAAATCTGCAACATGTTTCCTACAATTTGAGACAAATTTAGAGAAAATTGGATTACAGATAAATTAAATAGAATGTTTCTTGTTAAAAAGGTAAAAAATGTCCTATTTTCCTTTGTTTTTTGGTTGCCTAGCAACGAAACACGTGACTAATTATTTGTCATTGTTACATTTCAATAGCTATTGTCTAAAGAACAATAATAGTAAGTCTTATTGTTATATCTCTAGTGGTTTCGGAGAAAAAGAGGGGGGCGAAAAACGCCCCCCCCAATGCAAAGTGAGTAAAAAATCGCCCAGTACTAATAGGGTTAACATTATTTTACATAGCATAGTTAGATACTTAAAGCTGCTGCATGTTTTGTTTGTAATATGTACATTCATCAGTGCAACACACAAACCATTTTCTGGTCTCTCTCTCCTCTCACATGTCATAAACAGCAGCCAAAACCATGCTATTTCTGCCCTGTTTCTCTCGTTATGAATGACTGCATCAGCTTCAAAAATGCCAGGCAACTAACTGCCTGAGGGTTGTACATGCCTTTTTATGTCTTTTTATGCTAGTACTCTTTCCCGTTCAATGCGCGCAGTTGATAACTGCAGGTTGTGGAGGAGTGTTCTGTTTTTGAAAATTTACTGGGAATAAATGTCAGAGCTGTAATGATAGATTGATACATAAGTAAAACATTGATTGGTTAATTGTAGGATGCATAGCATAGAGCTCAAATCTTTCAGATCTTAAAAAAGGTGGGTGTGAAATTGTATCAAATTTTTCCATGAATTGAATGACTTCAAAGAAACTTTAGGTAATTTGCCGTAAATCTGCCGTGGCAATTCTTTAGTATTTTGATTATTTTCAAAATGGCGGCATTTTGATTATTTTTGTAAAAATCCTTTTCTAAGAATAAAGGGGTAATACCAACCTCGTGTCTACGTATGCTTATGGATGTTGGCGTTGACCTTGATTTTATTGAGTTGTTTGGTTTACTATTGAAATTAAGTTATGTAACTTTCGCAATAGCCTTTTTGATGTCTCTTTTGGTTGTTTTGTTTTGTTGGCAACTTTGTCAACTGTTGATCATCAGTCTTAATCCCACTTAACGTTTCTGGGCTTTAATTAAGATACGTTAATTGATAGTGTGGGTGCCCCCAGTGCTTTCCGTCGAAGAGCACTGTCAACAGTTGCTTTCTGTTCAAGTTGTACATTGTATGCTTTTTTGAGAGGTAGGGGTGGTTCACTGTTTTGTTTTTGGCAAGTCAGCACGTACTAAGATGTCCCCTAAGCTTGGATGCTTTTTTAGGGACAGGATGGGTGTGGCTGGCCATAGTTCCTTCAAGCGGGGTTCATTATTAATGAAGTGCCAATGCCTTTTCAGAATGCTACTGATTGATTGTGTAGTTTTGTCAAATGGAACAACAAAGGGAAGAATGTTGGAATGTTGTTGTTGCTGTTTTTTATTGATTAAGAGTTGTTTTTGAGAATAATGTAGAACTTTGTTGAATTGTGAATTGATTTCAGAGAATTTGTAGCCTCTTTGCAGGAGTTGATCTCTGAGTTTTTGTAAGTTTTGTATGAGATTGTCATCTTTTGTAATGACTCGACGATACCGTAAGGCTTGTGAAAAGATTACGCTTGTTTTTGTATGTTCAGGGTGGAAAGATTGGCGGTGGAGTAGTGCACATGTGTCAGTTGGCTTTTTGTATATTGTACTTTCTAATTGGCCTATTTCGTTGATGTATATGTTAGTGTCCAGGAAGTTTATGTTGTTTTTTGAAGATGTGATTTCAAACTTGATTGTTGGGTGTATATTGTTGATATATTTGTAAAACTCTTCGAGTTCTCTTTCATTGTGTTGCCAAATCATGAAAATGTCATCTATAAACCTTAACCACAGAAGAGGCTGCTTTGTGAAGTTGTTGTTGTTGAGTATTGTCTTTTCGAGTTTGGCCATGAACAGATTTGCATAATTTGGGGAGCAAGGTGTTCCCATTGCAGTCCCATGGATTTGTAGGTAGAATTCATTGTTGAAAGTGAAGTAGTTATTTTTTAAGACGAAATTGAACATTTGTGTTATAATTGATATTGGTAATGGTAGGTTTTCACCGTAATATTGATGCATTTGCTCAATGTTTGATTGTATGCCTTCGAAAAAGGTTACAACAACAAAACAATTACAGAAGAAATTATTTCTAAGGCTGAGCTACGCTCCCTCACCCACGAATTTGGACGTTAAGAAACAGAAGAACACATACAGAACACACCTAACATGGAAAACATACAGAACATGCCTAGCATGGATGAAATCTAACGTTTTACATTTTAAACTTATCACTACATTGTCAATTTCGATTTTTCCCAACTTAGTTTTTCTATACTTAGCTCATATACGTTACTCGAAACCCTTCGTTTTCTTTATTGTTTCCCTCACCCGTCTCTTAGTCATAGCATACAATGCTGAATCAGGTATACTTAAATAGCAAAGCACAGCATAACCTACAGCTACTCAAACACCAAACGCAAATCGCCAACATGTCGTGCAATTGAAGAATCAAATTCTTTCCGACACTTGCCCGTTAGTTTAAACCATGCCGGATACTACTTTGATCATAACTATTTCAGATCATGCTACACCTTCAGTACGTCAAAGAAAATTGAAAGAATTCCAAAACCAAAATGGCGTCACGCTTATTCGCAGATTGCTAGGCAGGAAACGAAGACACAAATCCAAAACGAAAAGCACAAAACACAAAACCCGCAAAAGCCTTACTCGAGCATTACGTAGCACATATGATAATGCTAATGTCAATAACAACATTCTAAACCTAAGCCAAATAAAATTATCTCAGTCGCAAATTAGCCTACTCGGTAGAGGGTTAACATTCGTAAAAACTCCTAGAAGGGTTCCATTGAACGAAGTCCTAACAGCCTTTTCTGCCTTCGAAAGAAGAATGCACATACAATACCATTTCAGAGATCATAACAGTGAAAAACCAACGTTTTACAAAAAGTCAAACTGGGATCCACCCGTCCCAGAATGCACTCCGATACATGATTATCTATCTTGTGTTCAAAACGATATACGCAACCTTTACACACACCCAAAACAAAACCCACAGAACCTCACAAAAAACGAACTTGAGGCTCTAAACGAACTCAAAAACAACCAGAACATCGTTATAAAAAGAGCAGATAAGGGAGGCAAAATCGTCATATGGCCGCGTGAAATGTACATGTCAGAGGCATCAAAACAACTCAGTGACACAAAATATTATCACAAACTAGACAAAGACCAAACGGGAGAACTGGCACTCAACATTGAGTCCTTCCTGACAACTATCGAGTCTAAAAGACTCCTAAGCGAATCAACAATAGAATATCTTAGGCCAGGGTCACCCACTCGTACTCCAGTATTCTACCTCCTCCCAAAAATTCACAAAGAGGGCATACCAGGACGCCCAATCATTTCAGGTTGTGGTTCTCCGAATGAAAAAATTTCCCGATTCTTAGACCATTACCTACAACCAATCGTGCAAACATTTCCATCCTACATCAAAGACACAAATGATTTCCTAACAAAAATTCTCTACAGTAACTTAATAGTACCAAGAAACTCAACCTTAGTTTCTTTCGATGTCAAATCTCTATATACCAACATACCACAAGAAGAAGGCATACAATCAAACATTGAGCAAATGCATCAATATTACGGTGAAAACCTACCATTACCAATATCAATTATAACACAAATGTTCAATTTCGTCTTAAAAAATAACTACTTCACTTTCAACAATGAATTCTACCTACAAATCCATGGGACTGCAATGGGAACACCTTGCTCCCCAAATTATGCAAATCTGTTCATGGCCAAACTCGAAAAGACAATACTCAACAACAACAACTTCACAAAGCAGCCTCTTCTGTGGTTAAGGTTTATAGATGACATTTTCATGATTTGGCAACACAATGAAAGAGAACTCGAAGAGTTTTACAAATATATCAACAATATACACCCAACAATCAAGTTTGAAATCACATCTTCAAAAAACAACATAAACTTCCTGGACACTAACATATACATCAACGAAATAGGCCAATTAGAAAGTACAATATACAAAAAGCCAACTGACACATGTGCACTACTCCACCGCCAATCTTTCCACCCTGAACATACAAAAACAAGCGTAATCTTTTCACAAGCCTTACGGTATCGTCGAGTCATTACAAAAGATGACAATCTCATACAAAACTTACAAAAACTCAGAGATCAACTCCTGCAAAGAGGCTACAAATTCTCTGAAATCAATTCACAATTCAACAAAGTTCTACATTATTCTCAAAAACAACTCTTAATCAATAAAAAACAGCAACAACAACATTCCAACATTCTTCCCTTTGTTGTTCCATTTGACAAAACTACACAATCAATCAGTAGCATTCTGAAAAGGCATTGGCACTTCATTAATAATGAACCCCGCTTGAAGGAACTATGGCCAGCCACACCCATCCTGTCCCTAAAAAAGCATCCAAGCTTAGGGGACATCTTAGTACGTGCTGACTTGCCAAAAACAAAACAGTGAACCACCCCTACCTCTCAAAAAAGCATACAATGTACAACTTGAACAGAAAGCAACTGTTGACAGTGCTCTTCGACGGAAAGCACTGGGGGCACCCACACTATCAATTAACGTATCTTAATTAAAGCCCAGAAACGTTAAGTGGGATTAAGACTGATGATCAACAGTTGACAAAGTTGCCAACAAAACAAAACAACCAAAAGAGACATCAAAAAGGCTATTGCGAAAGTTACATAACTTAATTTCAATAGTAAACCAAACAACTCAATAAAATCAAGGTCAACGCCAACATCCATAAGCATACGTAGACACGAGGTTGGTATTACCCCTTTATTCTTAGAAAAAAAATTTTGCGAAAATTAAAATCATCGTAACTCCTAAATTACTTTAGGAAAATTGACGTAATCTTCAAGAAAACCATAGTTTATGAAAGTCTACAACATGATTGCAAGCAGAAATTTGTAGCTCTTCTGGTTAGGGATTTAGAAATTTGATGACGTCACAACCTCGAAATAAATAAATGCCGCCATTTTAAAGTTAATCACGATATCAAAAAATTGCCACGGCAGATTTACAGCAAATTACCTAAAGTTCCTTTCAAGCACTTTGATTCAAAGAAAGATAAAGAAGAATTTTACACCCTTCTTTTTAAAGATTTGAGCTCTATGCTAGGATGCATGTGACCTCTTGCGTATGTGTTTATGGCACGATTATAAGTTGCGTGCAGTTGTTTACTTCGTTGACTTGTGAGCCAGCTCGGCCGTGAGCGGCCGTCACGGGGGGGGGGGGGTTCTCGGCTAAATTTCGGGCAGGGGTGTGCCGCCCACTGTTTCAAAATAGCACCGTTGGCTAGACCAATTTTTCTGAAAATGATACCCTTGGCTAGACTAATTTCTACATCAAAGTGCCATGAATTGGCATTTTCGGGGCAAAACTTGCCAAATTTTTGCATTCTATGGACCAAAATTTGAAAAAAATTTGGGTTTCTTTACAGGAATTACCGAAGTTTGACATTTCTTTGACCAAAATTGCCAAAAAGTATACCCTTGCCCAGACTAAATGGGCGAAAATTGGCAAAAAGTATACCCTTGGCTAGACTAAATGGACTGAAATAGGCAAAAAGTATACCCTTGGCTAGACTAGAAGGTTTGAAAAAGCATACCCTTGCGGGCGGCACATCCCCAAGTACCTTTACTATGGAAGGACCCCCCTCCCGTGGCGGCCGTACGGATTGTGAAGAATGGTTCTGTCGAAGATAAAGTCCTCTAGGTAAGTCGTCTTGTCTCTGCGTCTTCCTGCACTGGGGTGCGATGTTTTGAGCAGGTGGATTGACGTTTCCACACAGGTTTCTAGTGTATTACATAAAGAGATGCAACCATTGTAACTCAGGGGGGGGGGCACTCAGCACATGCACATACGGGGAGGTAAGTCCGATATTTTTGGGTCAGAACATTGCCAAAAATGATATTTTTGGGTCCAAATAGAACTAAAACTATCTTCATGATATTTTTTGACACCAAACATTGTGTAACTGATATTTCTGGGTTCTCTAGAGGCAATCCTGACCTTTACTTGCATTGTTTCAGGATATTTCATGTTCATGTACAGGTTTCTAAGCATAAAATGAGCTGATATTTTTGGGTTAAAATGAAGCTGAAGTGATATTTTTGGGTTGCCTGAAAATTTCTTTGACTGACCCCCCCCCCCCGTATGCGTATGCTGAGTGCCCCCCAGAGCATTGTAATTGCATAATACTATGGTATTAAGTAAAACAAACCTGAGACAATGAATTGGCCCGGCATTGAAGAAACCGCTGAAGAGATTTACTCAAGATAAGTCTTGATCGTTGCATTTCGGCTTCTCTGAATACTGTATTTGCAAACCTGGCGATGACTGGTATTGTGCTCTTCTGCGAATGTACACACTGCCGTGAATGTGATTGGCCAGGTTTTAAAATGAATCAATCGCAAAGAACGACAGAAGATGTTATTGGGATGTAACAAAGGCATTCTTGCAGAACAAAGGGAGTCTGATCGTCATCTTCAGTTGTTATCTTATAGTCGTTATCTTAAGTCTAGTCCTTAGCTTAAAGCTTGGTACTCACTGTGATATACGTAAACAAATCCTCGTTTTGTGAATCAAATATCGCATTTTGAAAAGAGGAATTCCTTTGTAAGTTGCCAAATTCAAAAGGAAAGCTCCTTATCCAGATACAGGCGGATCTTTGGGTGAAAGATCAACGAAAATGCTCGTTGGAAATCCATTTACATCGCAGCAATCCTTAAATATATGGAGGTTTACTTTGTATCAGAATATAGTGCATATGCTAATCTCCAAGATGAGACATTTATTTTGAATTTTAGTGGAACAGCTCTTTTAGTGGATTAGCTCAGCAGAAAACAGCCACATCAGAAATTCCCCCTGGCAGTTTCTTATCCGTCTGAGTTTAATTAGATTTTCCTTAAATTTCTTGGATACAACCAAGGATTATTCTCAGAGCGAGTTTTTAGTCTTTTGAAATCGAGAAGAATATATTTATTGAGGTAACCACTCAGCATGAAAATTCAGTTTCGAGAGCAATGGACAGGGAAAAGTTGAGGAAAAGACTAGTGTTTCTACTACGACTGGCACGGCTGAGAAAGCTACGAAAATCAAGAAGAATAAGGTATTAGATACGAGACACTCTTAGGCATCGGGAAGAGTTTAACTAAAAGACTAACACTTTGAATGAAACGGTGGAAATATGAAGAGAAACTTGCACGATCCTATTCGCCCATGTTTTCTCAGCTTCTGGAAACAAGGAACTTCAGCTGTGACATCAGAAAACGCCCATCAAATTCAATGGAATCAATCATCAACATTCTTCGGCACTTCAGGAACTTTAAACTCACAGATCAGCGAGTTTAGCTTTTTTGTGATCTTAAGTATGTTAAAGTGTGTTTAATCCCTTTCAGAAATCTTAACAACATATCCAGCCTGTATAACTCCTGTCCCCTTAAAACGATTGATTGGAATTGAATTGAGTATGGCGCACAGACGTGTTTTCGTTTGCTGGATTTCATCAGCTATTTTATCTATTTAGCACTTGAAGGTTGTCGAGAAGTGTTGCAAGAGAACTGCTCTTGAACTCGGGGTTCGGAGCCCTTTCGTCGGTAGAGGCCAATGGTACGTAAGGCGCAGGTCCCTACATTGTCGGTTGCAGAAATACCAAATAAAACACAGTCTTCAATCTTTCACGAGCATAGTTTCATCTTTATATCATGTTTACGACGGTTGAATAATCTTTATTAGGATAGCATCTTTAACCAACTCGTCAGCGATGAGACGTGTCGACTACCCTCTCGAACAACGTCTGATTTTGTTGCTTCATTACCAGGAATATATAGTGTTTTTCCCGCCATTTTAACTGATCTGATTAATCACTAGTATGTTTACGAGAACTTGAAGTTTCAATAAAATAGGTTCCAAACATCGAGTTTTGACAGAGCCCTACTGAGTCTTAACGGAGGGGTATTTGCCTTAAATAACTATTTTCTTCTCCTGAACAACAGGAGCATTGCGTCTCTATTGCAAGTTAAAGCCCAACGCCTGTAACATTGCAATGTGATTTTTAGTGCTGATGCCAAGGTATCAAAAACTGCTAGAATCGAGTAGATTACTGACGCCAGAGCAACACGTTCGCTCCATTTTACAAGTAAACAACTTCATGATAACTCCTAATGAAAGACCACGCCCGTTATGGCCTACTAAGTTCTTAATTGATTATCAAACCTCATCCGCTAATTAACCAGTTTCTCTAATGCAGATGATGATCTTTATCCGTGAAAAACACGTTTCTAAAATCTGTTAATAATACAATGGGCTTCTCTTGATTCATTCATTTGTTTTAAATTCTTACCTATTTTCTTGGTTTATGAATGAGCTTGTTCCGCTCCAGCTTCTTAATTCTTATTCCTTGGCTTTGCACTCTAATATTCCCGAACCTTATATTGTAACACTTGCAATTCTAAGTTTCAATATTTCCACAATTAATGTTATGTGACGATTACAGATCATGTAATAAGTTTGTGTCAATATCTCCTTTGTGAAATGGGTCTCACAACACGGCCCCCTCGCGACATTCGATGTCCTCATCGAACCATGAAATGAACGGGAGTGGACGGGGGATCAGACGTTGCTGGAAAGGTCGACTTAAACGTGACGAAACAGCTAATGGTCAATGAAGATGACTTAAATACAAGGTCTGAGTAGACGACAAATAATATGATGCTTACTGAAAAGCATCTGAAAATAACAACATTATATAAGATAGCATATAATTCATATAGCATGTGTCCATAGTCCATTGGTTAGATATCAATACTGACTACAATATGATACGATTAAATAAGTTGACGCGGTTATACGTACTAGCGCCATAACCTTACCAACAGAATACACAGATAATACGGTATGAATGCTTATCTTCCTAGCCCTTGTTGCGTTAATTGTTTAACTTTCTACCTTTTTTTTTTGCGTGCGTTTTTTGTTTTGTTGTGTTTTTTTTTTGTTGCTTTGTTGTTTTTTTTTTGTTTTTGTTGTATACTTTTGGTTATATATCAATGTATGTTGGAGTAGAGGTGAAGAACTTTGAATACAAACAATAAATAATCGCTCAGACTGGAACTGGCGTTGGAGGTGTAGTGTTGGATCCGGAAGGCTCCAAAGGGAGCTCGCATGTGTTGCATGCGGTAACCTCAAATTGTCCAGGGATGACGCTCTCCTTTTTTGGGGAGCGTCTGGAGAGCGAACAGCTGTTGTGAAAACGAGAATAAGCAATACCAGCTAGAAGCAAGAGAACAACACCCCAGAGAACGGCACCACCGATACCTCCAAAAATCGATTTGAATAGAGAAGCTGAGCCTTTTTCAACATCGTGAATAGCATGGCCTCCTTTTTCAAGTAAGGTTCCAGTTGTTTTTGCCATACCATTAGTAACTTTTGCACTAAAATCACCGAGACCATGAAGACCTTCGTTGAGACCATGTCCAGCGGCTTTGAGAAGTTGGCTGCCTCCTTTACTTATGGCCGAAATAGCGTGCCCAAAAACAGATCCTAGGCCCTGAAAGAAATCGCCACCAGTAGAAGTAGTGAACTGATGGATTTGTTGGAAAGTGGCATGATTCTCGGTGACAATTTGCAAAAGGGAAGGTCGATCTAAAGTAGCTGGTTTAGGCTGTGCTAATTTAGAATTAAAGCCGCGAATTTTGGGAAAACGGTAAACAGGATGTGGGGAGTACTTATCTTTGGCAGGTGCGAAAGCATAGGACCCGTTCTGAAAAATCTGCCATAGGCCATTCTTGATATCTTGAATCAACGTAAGGTTTGGTCTTTTATGACACGGGAGTGAAGAACTGAGAGGGGTTATTTGACGTTTTGCTAGATCAAGGAACAACAAACGAGTTGAATTTTGAGGAATGACCACTGGAAAACTGGAGTAACATTTGTTTCCGGATTTACGATCCCAAAAAATGCGATAAGCGTAATGTGCTCTACACTTGCTAAGAAGGAGCCCGTCTCCTAGAACTTCAACGTGATGTCCATATTTAACAGCGACCCATTGTGCACTACTTTCTGGAAAAGTAGTGATGATCCAGCGACGAAAACGGTCAATTTCTTTTTGTTGGTGACAAAGTTGCTCCCAGGCACGAATCATGGTATTGCGCTGTGCCTCTAAAGCAACAGCAATATGTGCCTCCAAAAGATCAGTAGTTGTCGAAGGTGCTGCATCCTTTAAAAATTTTGTAGCCAACTGGACGAATTTATCATAATTTGACTTATGGTGTGGTCGGAGCTCACATAAGAAACCGTTATCTAGTTGTAAAAAGTAACCATTCCTGGAGGTGGACTGTACTGCTCCACCGATACCAAGTTTTGGAATTAAAAGAAAATCATCCAAGCGTTGATAAGAGTAATTACCCAAACTTAAAAAACGCGAGCGATCATGGCTTGTTTTATGCCAGACAATGGCGGAATTGGGACGTTCGTTGGGAATACACGAAAATTGCTTGTAAGAACAAGTTGTTGTGGTGACGTCTTGATGAATAAATGGATCGTCACCTACTAATAGTCCAGGGTACTCACGCACCACAAAATGCGGATAATTCTTATTGGTAGTTTTCATCCAGTGGCAGACATAATGATCACTGGGACGAGTTTGCCACGTCCTATGGTTTACTCTCGTCAATGGCCCATATGCAGTTTTACGAGTAGTGACAGCACGTAAACATATTTGTGTGGAAATTGAAATGGGACGTGTATTACGATAAGTAGACTTGGAGCCGAAAAAGGATTCTTTACATGTAAAAGTGGCCATGTAGGCTGAACACATGAACAAGGAAATTTTGGTGGTATGGATAATGGGTTTTGAAATAAGAGCATACCCTGATTGTAAGGACTGGGTAGAATCATGCATGCTATGCTTACATGAAGGCTCTTGATTGAGATGGTAAAGACCTAAATTGGTAGCACTTGAACAGTCGTATAAGGGTCCCAAAACTGGTTGTAAATGGACGGACTGAGGAAATGTCATCAGAATGATAATGATTTGCACCAAAAATAACACCCATTGCCAAAAGTGAAAAGTGTTAGGTGGAGCAACGCGGAAAATTGCTCGAACAGCAGGTGGTGGCTGTCGTTTACGATTTTCTGAGATTTCAAAATGTTCAACCAAACGTTTATCGAGAATATTGTCCTCAGGTTCCCAAGTGTTTGCAGAAGATGGGTACCCGGACCACTTGACAAGGTATTGCTTCTTATTTCCTCGTTTTCGTACTGCCAGCAATTTCTCGGCAGTGTAAATGTCATCATTGTTTGTGTCATCATTACTATTCGTAGGATCGACAGATGCCGTTGCTGTTGCAAGTTGTGTATCTGTAATAGATTGGTTTGTGGAAGGGAGTTCGAAGCTGTCATCTGGTATATCGGATGGAGAGAGATACTCCTCGTCAGGGTTTTCTGTAACTAGCCCTATTGGTCTGTCAGAACGATCATAAAAAAGCTTCATGCGATTTGCATGGACCTTCGTTGTTACCTTGCGATTGTCACAGGTTGCTAATTGAAAATGCACGGGAGACAACTGGTCGATGACTCGGTATGGACCATGCCAAAGATGTTTCAACTTTTTGGTCAGCCCTTTTGGAACTGCAGGGGTAAAAACCCACACTTTATCTCCGATTTCAAAATTGGGATCAGAGGCCCTTCTGTTATAATATTCTCGCATAATCTCTTGGGATTTTGCTATATGTTGTTTAGCAACATTTTGTGCTGTAGTAATTTTGGTAACAATCTTTGCCCTGTGAGCTAAAATGGATGTGCTAAGATCTTTTGGTGGATTCAGTGTCACATCAACTGGGAGTCGAGGTTCACGCCCATAGAGCAAATAGAAAGGTGTATCTCCTGTTGCTGGATGCGGCGAAACCCGATACCCAAAAAGAACTGATGGAATATAAACATCCCAGTCTTTTTGGTTGGCACTGGTGTACATGGACAGTGACTGAGCAAGCGTGCCGTTGAATCGTTCAACTAGGCCATCTGTTTGAGGATGGTAGGCAGTTGTATTGACCTTTTTTGTGTCAATGAGCTTGCAAACTTCAGAGACAAGTTTGGAGAGGAAATTTGTTCCTCTGTCTGATAACAGAGCACGAGGGGCCCCATGTCTAGAAATGATTTGATCCACAAGTAATTCAGCAATTGTGACGGCTTCAATGTCTGGGACCGCAAAAGCTTCGGGCCATTTTGTTAAGTAATCTGACAATACCACGATATATTTGTTGTTAGAGTACGTGGTGGGGAACGGACCTAAACAATCAATGCCTAATCGATCAAATGGTCCCTCAACAGGAATTGGCAAAAGGGGGGCCCTGTGATTACCTCGGGGCATCTTTTTGGTAGCACAGTCAACACAACTGCGGAGCCAATGTTCACAGTCGGCATACATATTTTCCCAAAAATAATTTTGGCGCAATTTGTCATATGTTTTAGAGAGGCCAAGATGGCCTGCCGTAACTTCATCATGCATTTGAAAAAGAAGAGACGGCCGAAGACTTTTAGGAATCACTAACTGAGTGCGCCAATCATTGTCAATTTTTGTTGTGGGCTTCCAAAGATGGTACAGAAGCCCGTCTGAATGAAGGAAGAACTGGTCTTCCCGCAGCAAAATTTTCCTGGCTGATTTGGAATTTTCGGGTAAAATACCTTTCTCGAAATAATCCAACATTTGATTAATTTCTGGGTCGGCCCGTTGTAAGTGGTATAATTTGTTTGCTTGAAAGCCTTGTCCCGTGAAAGCATTAACATTTGTTGGACCTTGACCTGAAGAAAAGGGATAACGTGACAATGCATCGGCGTTACCATTGGCTGTACCTGCCCGATGCTCAATATCGAAATCATACTGCTGGATTGTTAACGCCCACCTAGCAAGTCGGCCTGTTGGCTCTTTGATGTTCATCAACCATTTCAAGGAATGGTGATCTGTCATGATTGTAAATTTCCGCCCGTACAAATAAGTTCGATAGCGCTTTATGCCATCAACCACAGCAAGAGCTTCTCGCTCTGTTGCTGAATAATTCTTTTCTTGAGCAGTCAGCTTCCGACCTCCGTAGGCAATGGCAACAGACCGACCATCTCGTTTTTGTTCTAACACAGCCCCAAGACCCTCGGAACTTGCGTCTACGCACAAGAAAAATTGAGCATTGAAGTCTGGGAATCCCAAAATTGGAGCAGTAATCAGGCGAACTTTTAGAGCCTCAAATGCAGATTGGCAATCATCGCTCCAAATGAATTTGTTGGTGTTTTTTGTCAAGTCATGCAAAGGTGATGCAATTTTAGAGAAATCTTGTACAAATCTTCGATAATAGTTAGCAAGCCCTAAAAAACTACGAACTTGGCGAACTGTTTTAGGCGGAGGGAATTTTTTCACAAGCTCAATCTTAGAGGGATCAGGCAGGATTCCATTTGCAGAAATGACATGACCTAAATAATTGACTTCTTGCCGACCAAATGAACACTTAGAGGGTTTCAAACGAAGGTTAGCTTCACGTAATCTGTCAAAGACCTGTGCAAGATGGTTCAAATGTTCCTCAAATGTATGTGAAAAGACAATAACGTCATCAAGGTAGATCAAACAGGACTTCCAATTCAAATCACGGAGAGTTGTCTCCATCAATCGTTGAAATGTGCTTGGCGCATTCGAGAGACCAAATGGCATGACCTCAAACTCATACAGTCCGCCAAAAGTGATAAAAGCTGTTTTCTCTTTAGCTTCCGGCGTTAACTGACATTGCCAGTAGCCACTCATTAAGTCAAGGGTTGAAAAATAGGCTGTTCCGTGCAATTTATCCAGAATATCATCAATCCTAGGAAGTGGGTAGCTGTCTTTCCTCGTGACCCCATTCAATTTTCTATAATCCACACAGAACCTGGTAGAACCATCCTTTTTCTTTACTAAAACCACTGGACTGGCCCAGGGGCTGTTAGAAGCCGTGATAATGCCTTGACTCAACATATCGGAAACATGCGTGTTTATGGTTTCTCTTGTATCAGGGCTAACTCTGTAGGGTCGTTGTCTAATTGGTGTTGAATCACCTACATCAATGTCATGCTGTATGACAGAAGTCCTTCCTAGTTCGCTAGGGCTGAAAGCAAAAACATCACTGTACCGTTTCAACAGTTGAAGAAGTTGTTGTCGTTCTGTTTCTGTCAGGGTTGAGTGTTGAAAATCAAAATCGAATCCATGGTTGTCGGTCTGGCATGTCAGAGATGTTACTTGTGCAGTATCTGACAAATTGCTTGCTTGGTGGGTTTCAAGCAAATCTAAGACTCGTTCTAATGGAGTAAAAGTTCCAACTCTTTGTGGTGGTTTTAGGATGACTATGTCTTCAGATAAATTGGCGACTCGAAAATACACTTCTCGGTTTTCAGGAACTTCTACCAAAGTTGAGAATCCTAACACCTGATGTTTTTGAGAGAGAGAGTTTACTGGCTCAATGACGCCCAGTTGGCCAGGCCTTACACTTTTGGGAACCTTCACTGTAATATTACGTTCTGAAAGTGGTGAAAGCCAGACAGTTTCAGTAACGGGAGTTTTTGGTGATTTAATAGGCTCTTCAATTTCAGATGAATAGAATGGTAAGTTTTTAAGAAGTTCGGTATCATTAACTTGTTGATCGTGTTTTTGTAGCTCCAAATGAGAAATTTCAGCAATCGTTTGCTCCTCGGATTCCAGAATTAATTTACGAATCCCTAGATCAAGTACAGCTTTGTTTGCCGTCAAAAAATCAAGTCCAATAACTGCATCAAATCCAAATCCATCAACTATGATCGCCCGTGCCTGATATTCGCTAATATGGAACCGAAATGTTACTTCTGTCGAACCTGTAGATGGCATTTGTTCTCCACTAACCGTACAAATATTCGCCCAGTCTCCTGTTTCTAAGGGAAGCTTATTTTCTGTGGGAATGGTTCGCCAAAATTCCCCACTAACAACGGTAACTTCCGCTCCAGTATCAATAAGACAAACGGCTGGTACCTCATTGATAAAAGCATTAACTAACAAGGTGGCACCTGAAGCTTTTCTAGCACTTCCGAGAAAGGGAACATTTTGGGAAGGAACGGTCGGCAAATTGGAGACGGTTTCTTGTTCTGTTTCGGGAGTTACCCTTGGTGGACACGAAAGGACATTAACACCGTAACCCTGTCTGTTGTAGTTTTGTTGTCTGTTAAAATTATTATAATTTCCTCTTCCTCTTCTTGCAAAATTGTTACTAAAATTCTGTTGTTGTTGACCCGAAACAGGTGGTCTACCTAAGTTTGCGTAGCAAGATCTAGCAAAATGTCCTGGCTGGTTACACCTAGAGCATACGGGTTGCCCTTGAATTGTTCTTCCCCCACGAAAATCTCCCCTGCTATTGCCACGAAAAGGAATGGAATAATTCCCTTGGTATCGGTTGCCAAATCGATTTGCTGTCCTGTTAGGGTAGTTGTTCCCTTGGTCATAGGGCTGCTCCCTCCGAAAAACTGGGGTTTTTAAAGATTTAACTTCCTCCAGTACTTTTTGTAACCCTTCCTCCATCCGATCCATTCTTCGTGAATTCGTGTCTCCGTTATTGGTATTAAATGCAGAGACCTGTGTAGGACGGGGTGCGTCAGAGGCGACTGGAGGAGGGGTAGTAGACGCAACACCTTTTAGCAACTTAATTGTTTCCTCACCTAACTCTAATTTTTTTGGTTCGTCCTTAAAACTTGCACGAACGCGTGCAAATCGTTCTGCCTCATCAAATGTTTTCGGAGCGTTTAAGACCACAAACTTCTTTAAATGAGGAAGGAGGTTTTGGCAGAATACATGCATCCTCTCTTTTGGTGACAAATTCAAACGATTACTCATTCTTTGTACGAAATCAACATAGTCATCTAATGACTCGTCTGGTTTTTGTTGCCGTGTGCTCAACTCCTGTCTTTCCAAAAATTCTAACTCTTCACCGTGGAACCTTTTGAAAAATTGTTCTCTCAATTGATTATAGTCCGTTTTTACATCGGCAGCCAGATTTTGATAGAACGTTTTAGCTAGCCCACCTAGATGAAGGGGTAGGGCGTCTTCTTTTTGTTTCCTAGTCCAACCACTTATTTTTGCATATTGGTCAAAATCCTGAAACCATACAACCACGTCTTGACCCTTTCCGGTGAATTTTTCAACATGTGCGGTTCCTAAGTGACGAAACGTACCTTCCTTTTGTTCATACTTAATTTTATCGTGTAATTCTTTGGTGAGATCCGCCTGTTGGGCAGTAGAACCGTGAAGAGCTTGCGTCAGACCATTCATTTGCTCTGCCTGCTGAGCAGTAGAGCCCTGAAGGGCCTGAGTCAGGCCAGTCAGCTGCTCTGCCTGTCGAGCGGCCGAGCCATGAAGTGCCTGAGCCAAATTATTCATTTGCTCTAATAACGGGGCCAAATCAGTTTCCGGCATAGTGTTATCTTGCAAACCCGCCTGACTAATACCACAATGATCCAATAAAGACTTAACAGTGGCAGAGCTAACTCCAGCGGCCGAATCTAAATTTCCTTGGTCAACGAGAGATGATAAATCGCTTGACGTATCTTTTAGAGTACTTGTTGTAGTAGTTTCTGGATGTTTACATGTGCAATATTTTGTAGTAACTTTCCTTGTGCGAAGATTAAAAGGACTGCGATTCATGAAGCAGCAGCCAAGGTTTATGTGTTAAATCGAGGAGAAAAATTAACAGTTTATATCGCATAGTAGTCAGCTCTGCCACTGCTCAAAGTTACTGTTCTAATCAATACAAATAAATACTCTACAAGAAATAGTTAATCAAAGCCGTAAATACAAACAAAATGGGGAAAAGGCAAAGGATAAAAATACATCCCTACAAGTCTCAAATCAGGCCAAAATGTGTCATATGGAACTGTTCTGTCTGCTTCTTCCAAGTTGTCGTTTAAAATAAAATTCTCCCAGTCGAAATCTTCCGAATACAAAGATTCGGCATCATAGTCATTGTGAGGAAAATCCGAGACAAAGTCTTCGCAATCATAATAACAGGACATCAGTGCAATCGCAATAACAGAACATCAGCAGAGAAGAGAAAACATAAAAAGAGTGTTACCAGTTTAATGCATGTGGAGACCCACACTGCAAGCCACCAATTTGTTGCAAGAGAACTGCTCTTGAACTCGGGGTTCGGAGCCCTTTCGTCGGTAGAGGCCAATGGTACGTAAGGCGCAGGTCCCTACATTGTCGGTTGCAGAAATACCAAATAAAACACAGTCTTCAATCTTTCACGAGCATAGTTTCATCTTTATATCATGTTTACGACGGTTGAATAATCTTTATTAGGATAGCATCTTTAACCAACTCGTCAGCGATGAGACGTGTCGACTACCCTCTCGAACAACGTCTGATTTTGTTGCTTCATTACCAGGAATATATAGTGTTTTTCCCGCCATTTTAACTGATCTGATTAATCACTAGTATGTTTACGAGAACTTGAAGTTTCAATAAAATAGGTTCCAAACATCGAGTTTTGACAGAGCCCTACTGAGTCTTAACGGAGGGGTATTTGCCTTAAATAACTATTTTCTTCTCCTGAACAACAGGAGCATTGCGTCTCTATTGCAAGTTAAAGCCCAACGCCTGTAACATTGCAATGTGATTTTTAGTGCTGATGCCAAGGTATCAAAAACTGCTAGAATCGAGTAGATTACTGACGCCAGAGCAACACGTTCGCTCCATTTTACAAGTAAACAACTTCATGATAACTCCTAATGAAAGACCACGCCCGTTATGGCCTACTAAGTTCTTAATTGATTATCAAACCTCATCCGCTAATTAACCAGTTTCTCTAATGCAGATGATGATCTTTATCCGTGAAAAACACGTTTCTAAAATCTGTTAATAATACAATGGGCTTCTCTTGATTCATTCATTTGTTTTAAATTCTTACCTATTTTCTTGGTTTATGAATGAGCTTGTTCCGCTCCAGCTTCTTAATTCTTATTCCTTGGCTTTGCACTCTAATATTCCCGAACCTTATATTGTAACACTTGCAATTCTAAGTTTCAATATTTCCACAATTAATGTTATGTGACGATTACAGATCATGTAATAAGTTTGTGTCAATATCTCCTTTGTGAAATGGGTCTCACAACAGAAGGATCGTTTCTCAGCAGGAATTATAACAGAGGAGCATACTATGAAGAAGTATCGTGTAAAGAAAGCCGCTGCAAGGACGACGAAGATGGATTTAGACCAGCACATATGATGGTCAGCCATGAAGGCCTAAAAAGCAGATTGGGCTTGAGACGAAGGTATTGGGGAAAGGAGAAGTTTATGAAGTCAAGGTTGCAATACTACTGCACTAATTCGAGTTTATCAACATTCCAGCTAGCGTCAGATGGGACAATACAAGCTCAGATACTTATGTCAGGTGACATTCATCAAAATCCAGGACCTATTAGAAATCCTTGTTCTGTCTGTGGTAGGCCAGTTGCTAAAAATCATCATGCACTTGATTGTACTCGATGTAAAAGACGATGCCATATTGGCCCAAAATGTGGCAATATATCTGTGCATGTCTACAAAAAGATGCTGGCAGAAACATCTTTACGGTGGGATTGCCCCTCGTTCAACACAGACTTGGAAGTAGGCCTGATCGAAAACGAAAGCACAATACCTACTATGGATAGTATTATCGATGAAAGAGAGACTAGCTTTGCTGGCAATGCATTTGAAGAATTAAAGATTGAAATGGGGAAACATGGAATGAAAATTGGGCACCTTAATGTAAACGATTTGCTGTCTAAGTTTTCACAGATAGAGCTACTCCTGGTTGAGTGTAAATTTGATGTTTTTGCAATCACAGAAACACATCTGAACTCAAAGATAAGAGATGAGGAGATATTGATTGCAGGGTACAGCGTGGAGAGGCCAGACAGAAAAGGAAAAGGTGGAGGTGGTTGCTTAATCTACTATAAAGATAACCTGACAGTGGTTCCCTTTAGTGATTATATAGATGAGTTCAGGGAGGTTGAGAGTGCATGGATTGAGGTCAACATCATTTCTCAGAAATTCTTGTTAGGGGCTCTCTATAGACCTCCAACTGACTTTAGCTTTTATGGAAGCTTACAAAATATACTTAGCAAGATCGTAACAAAAAGGAAAAATATAATTTTGATGGGGGACCTGAATTCAGACCTTCTACAAAGGAGCAATGAAAACCACCCAGGAAAGAGGTTAAAGAGAATTTTATGTTCATATGACCTGACCAACATGATAAAAGAGCCAACGCGTATATCAAACACGGCCAAAACACTAACTGATTTGATAATAGTAAAAGATGATAGTAAAATTTATAAGCATGGAGTCTTTGAGCCTGGGATATCTGATCACAAACTAATATTTTGCACCTTAAATATCAAAAGAAAGTACCCAAAAGCACAGTTTAAGGATGTCAGGGTTAGGAATACATTTGATGAAGAAAGATTCAAGCAGGTATTAGATAAGACCTCTTTCTGGGTAGCTAATATCTTTGAGGATGTTGATGATGTTTGCTACACATGGGAAAAGCTATATAACGACATCTTAAATGAGTTCACAAAAACTAGAAGAGCAAAGGTAATGACGCACAAACAACCATGGATTGACAGAGAGTTAGAAAAGCTAATGAATAAGAGATACAAGGCACTTTTACAGTGGCAGCAAAATAGAACAGACAGTAGGCTTAGACAAATATACCAAGAGTTGAGAAACAAAGTAAACAAAGACCTTAGCAAAGCAGAAGCAAATTACTGGAAAGATCAGTTTGCAAATGCATCAAGCTCAAAAGAATTTTGGCAAATAGTGGGAAAGTTAAGGAAAAAAACAAAGAATGCTAACATCGTTGCCCTTAAAGATGATGATGGGATGCTTAGAACACTGGATACAGAGAAAGTGGAAATCTTGAATAGCTTCTTTGCAGATGTAGGTGAAAATCTGGTCAAGAAATTTGGTGAATCTGATAGATGTGGCTATAGTTTCATCAATCGAGTAACTCCAACCTGTGATGAAATTAAATAAATGAGGAAAAACTATTGCACCAGATTATTAGCTTGAAACCGAATAAAGCAATTGGTGATGACATGACATCAGGAAAAGAACTTAGATCTGGTGGTAAATCTGTGATGCCAGGACTCAAGGGAATTTTTATGAAAAGCTTTGAGACTGGAAAGTTTCCAAATACTTGGAAAACAGCTAAACTTAGAAGTGCTTTTAAAAAGGGAAAGCAGGTTGAAAGGGAAAATTACAGGCCACTATCACTTTTGAGTATACAAGGAAAGATTCTAGAAGGTCAAATCTGCCTAAATTTGGACAGCCAATTAAAAATAAATGGAGCTCAAACCCCAAAACAATGGGGATTCCAGGAAGGCAAATCAACAGAATATCTCTTACTTCACATGACAGAGACATGGAAAAAAGCCATTGATGAAGGTCTCACTGTAGGAGTACTCTTGATTGATTTTAGAAAAGCCTTTGATTCCATGAACCATGATATTCTGAAGAAAACGTTTCTTGGGTGTGGTGTTAGAGGTAACATGTTTGACATCCTCTGTGATTATTTACACAACCGATCACAGTATGTTGAACTTAACGGCACAAAGTCAAAGCACCGTGTAATCAA
The DNA here is from genome assembly GCA_964020215.1 of Aurelia sp. 3 sensu Dawson et al. (2005). Taxonomy (NCBI): domain Eukaryota; kingdom Metazoa; phylum Cnidaria; class Scyphozoa; order Semaeostomeae; family Ulmaridae; genus Aurelia; species Aurelia sp. 3 sensu Dawson et al. (2005). The sequence continues at coordinate 2,359,860 of OZ026583.1, read as the reverse complement.
ATTTGGGGTACCCCAAGGGTCACTATTGGGACCAAGTCTATTTACAATGTATATAAATGACCTCCCAGAGAAAATCACGCAAGGAGAAGCGTACTTGTATGCTGATGATAGTACATTTTACTATGCGAGAAAGAACACGCCCGACAACCCCTACTGACGTGTGACGTCACATTGAATCCTCGAAGCTGTGGAGGCAGGTGGAGGTCATGTGATTTTTGCGCGCCCTTTTCCTGATTTCATCACGCGTACACATCAAAAAACATTTCATTTTTGTAAGATCTGATATTGAGCGTGTTTAGTAATAAAAACTGTGCATAAATTGAAGAATTTGATGATTTGGAAGCAGAGAAACAAACGCTATGGATGCTAGCAGGTAAGCAGATCCTCTTCGATTTCACGAAAATCTCGTAGGCCCGGAATTGCAACTCAACATTAATCTTTGAATTTCTTATCCATCTGCAGTGATATTCCAAAGATGTTTGATTTTATTTGGAATAACAGTCTTCACAAACTTAGTTTTCTTTTGTTTGGGATAATTTGGAAATGAAATTACCCATTTTCAAGAAGCGTTTAATTGTAAGACTCCCGTTAGATTTTTCTTTCGTTTCGTAAGACGAAAATTCATGATTTTTATTCAGGGTTGTTTTCTCGAGAAGTGACGAGTTTATTTGAAAAGCGAACTATCCTATACCATGCAAAATTCATTTTTCTTTCATTTGATATGGCACTTTGCATCTTTTTGGCTTCCGTTTCAGATCCTTTGAATTAGGCGCGGATCAACTTCGCTTTGCAATTCCATTATTTTTGTTAGGCCAACAAGTCTCCACCTAGACTTTTTGTCTCTTTCTCAATCATAAGTCCTCTATTTGATCGATAAGTTGGCATTTTCTGGAACGACATTCATACTTTCTTCCAAAAACCAATTAAATTGTGATTCTGTAGCTTTTTCTGAACTTAGAGTTGCATTCCACCTGCATGTTGAATTGCTGCAATTCCCTTCGTCGAATTTTACCAAAATTTCACTTTTTTATTCAAGGCCAATTTTCTTCCAAATGCTACGTCCTATGAGAAAGAAACCCTTCCTATACCATGCAAAATTCATTTCTCTTTCTTTTGAGCTAAAGTTTGGTATATTTTTTGTTGTTGTTATGAAACCTATAAAAAAGGCGTGGACTAACTATGAATTTTGTACCCATTATTTTTGTTAAGCCAACCAGTCTCCACCTCGACTTTTTGTCTCTTTCTCAGTCATAAGTTCTCTATTTGATCGATAAGTTGGCATTTTCCGGGAACAAAATTCATACTTTCTTCCAAAAACCAATTAAATTGTGATTCTGTAGCTTTTTCTGAACTTATAGTTGCATTCCACCTGCATGTTGAATTGCTGCAATTCCGCTCGTCGAATTTTACCAAAATTTCACTTTTTCATTCAAGGCCAATTTTCTTCCAAATGCTACGTCCTATGAGAAAGAAACCCTTCCTATGCCATGCAGAATTCATTTCTCTTTCTTTTGAGCTAAAGTTTGGTATATTTTTTGTTGTTGTTATGAAACCTATAAAAAAGGCGTGGACTAACTATGAATTTTGTACCCATTATTTTGGTTAGGCCAGTCTGTCTCCATCTCCATTTTTCAACGTTTTTGCGGCTTTCTGCCGCCTTGGTATCCAATTTTTTTCGATTTTATCTCATTATATCCATATTTCCATGCGAAAATCACTTCTCCCAAGAAATTTTGGCTTTATCTTGTTTCTAGGGTTTCTTTCAACTTGCACGCCATTCATTTGCTTATCGCTTCGTCAAATTTTACAGAAATTGATCTGATTCATTAGGAGTGTATTTTCTTGCAGAAATGACAAGTTATAGAATAAAGAAACGTCCTAAGCCACGTAAAAATTATCTGCCTTTTTCGTGATGTAAAATATAACTTGCTTATTATTGGAGTTTGTGAGCCTATCAACTAGGCGCTGGCCAGGTTCATCTCTTGTTCCCTTCATTTTGGTTAGGCCAGTCAGTCTCCGCTCCAACATTTTATGCTCTCTCACGGCTCAGAAGTGCTCTCTTAGTCTACCATTCATGTATGTATCATCCATCATCTTACAGCTGAATATACAATATCAAACTCCTAGATTGTGCAAGTAGTAGTGTCATATTTTGTAAAATTCAGTCCCGTGACAAGAAATTTTTCTTCCCGAAGCGGCTCGTCGACCTGTTTGATGTTGGAAAAGTTGTGCCAAATAAGGGTGAACCAATACCATATATGGGGTTTACCAGAAGAATTTATGACCTGTCTTCAAAAACGATTGATACCCGGTCATTTAAACTTTTGGAATGAAAACAAATTTGGGGTGAACAAAATCTCTGATAAATTTGCTACAAGTTTTGCTCAGGTTGGTTGATACAGGTCATATATTTCTTTTGCAAAAATCAGGCCAAAGTTCGAGAAAAATTATGCTCCTATAGAAATACTGTTATCATCAGAACGAGGCTACGGAAGTCGAATGATGGGTTGTCGGCCGTGAAGAATATCGAAGAGGTTGTGAATAACTTGAATATGATTGGAAAGCAAGTGAATGATTGGTGTCAGGAAAACCAACTAACAATACACACTGGAAAGTCAGAAGTCTTGATCATAACAAATCGCGATTTCGTACGACCGTTGCGTCAAGTAAGAATAGGCAGTGAGATAATACAATATGTAAAAACAACATCATTACTTGGAATAGAGGTGGATAATAAACTGACATGGAATACACAAGTAAAACAGGTCATCAAGTCTTATAGTGCAAAAGTTGGGCAATTGAAAAGAATGGCATATTTGCCAATACATGTCCAAGAAGAAAGGACCGGCTCACCTGCTCATACTGAAGATCTAGAGAGAATACATGTACGAGCAGCTAGAGTCATTCATAGGTTACCCAGAGACATTCCGGGTGACGAGATTCTACGCTTAGCCAAGTGGGACAGACTAGATTATATATATATATAAGAAAGGTATTGAGTATGATGCACAAAGTCTTTCAGCGAACAGCCCCAGAAGCGCTTGTAAACCATTTCAGCAGAAAATTGTCTCGCTCAAGAGACAGCTTGTCATTCGAGTTACCAAGATGCTCCAGAGAAATCGGAAGAACATCAGTCAGGTGGAGAGGTCCGTTGTTATGGAACACATTACTCATCAACCTAAGAAGTATCAAAGGAATAGACTCTTTCAAGAACGAGTTGAAAAGTATGAAGGAACTTCTAAATTCAGTGTCATTCAACAAAGAAGCCTGTTTGATACAGAAGGGATTTCATTTGTTATTAGGTTTTTACTGTTCGTATTTTAGCAAGAGTAGCTTAATTTAACGATTCGAAACGCTCTTTAAAACTGTTAGGAATTTCTTGTAAAACATTTTATTTATTTTAGTAGACAGCAGGTCCACATCAGCTTAATAGTTGCGTTTTTAGGCAACCTGCTTTAACAAATAGCAAATGTATGTATGTATGTATGTATTTATGTATGTATGTACGAGACCAATAACAGGTAACATGGGTTAGCAGTGCATCAGCCCGGCGTTAACTATCCCCCAATCACCACCGACATAAAACTTAAGGAGATCGAAAAAAGGAGAAAATATCATAAAAAATAACAGAAAAAGACATCAAAAAACACTATGTATTAGACTACCTGAAAGAAAAGACAAGCCAAAAGGAAAACTTGGGGCCACAAGCATGGTGCAGCCCCTGAGAAAGAAACTAAAACGGTTAACCTGTCACCAAGCAGGCAAAAGGCCCACCAGCCAAGGAGCACGCAACTCAGAGCAAGCAAGCAGGTCCAAACCATTGGAACTCAAGCAAGCAAGTCCAAACCATTGGACCATTGCACACACAACAGCACGCAAGCAAGCAAGTCCAGAGCAATGAACCATTGTACACACAACAGCAAGCAAGCAAGCAAGTCCAAAGCATTGGACCACAGTACACACAACAGCAAGCAAGCAAGCAAGTCCAAAGCAATGAACCATAGTACACACAACAGCAAGCAAGCAAGCAAGTCCAAAGCACTGGACCATAGTACACACAACAGCAAGCAAGCAAGCAAGTCCAAAGCAATGAACCATTGTACACACAACAGCAAGCAAGCAAGCAAGTCCAAAGCAATGAACCATAGTACACACAACAGCAAGCAAGCAAGCAAGTCCAAAGCAATGAACCATTGTACACACAACAGCAAGCAAGCAAGCAAGTCCAAAGCAATGAACCATAGTACACACAACAGCAAGCAAGCAAGCAAGTCCAAAGCATTGAACCATAGTACACACAACAGCAAGCAAGCAAGCAAGTCCAAAGCAATGAACCATAGTACACACAACAGCAAGCAAGCAAGCAAGTCCAAAGCATTGAACCATAGTACACACAACAGCAAGCAAGCAAGCAAGTCCAAAGCAATGAACCATTGTACACACAACAGCACGCAAGCAAGCAAGTCCAAAGCATTGGACCATTGTAAACAAAACTGCACATGAGCAAGCAAGTCCAAGGCATTGGACCACAGTACACACCACAGCACAGGAGCAAGCAAGTCCAAAGAATTGGACAACAGTAAACCCAGAGCAAGCAAGCAAGTCCAAAGCATTGGACCAAAAACCCAAGAGCAAGCAAGCATTTCCAAAGCATCGGACCCCTGAACACACAACAAGTGAAGGTGAAGGTGAAGGTGAAGAGAAGTTGCGTTTTTCAGCGCCAAGCGCTGGGATTGCAGAAATAGAGCAGACCTAATCGAGTCCGCGACCCCTTGTCATGACGCTCAAGTGGTGGGGCCCTACCGGGACTCGAACCCACTCCGCCTGACTGTTCTGGCACGTTTGACTCCGCCCGACTGTTTTGTCAGGGGATTACACCACGGTGCCACAACACCTTCAAACCACAACAGCAAGCAAGCAAGTCCGAAGCATTGGACTACTGTAAATGCATAGGAGCCTGGCATGCAAAAAATAAGAACACAAGTTACCCTAAATCTGGAGTGCACCCTAAGCCTAAATACAGGCCTAATGGATTATAATTATAACTCTCTTCGTATTCCAAAGGATTGATGAAAATCTTGTTAAGAGAGAGATAAGCAGGCTAAAATGCTCGAAATCTCCTGGACATGATCAAATTCCGGTTAAAGTGATAAAAGACGCCGTTGAAATATTGTCCAAACCACTGGCAAAAGTTTTCAACTCTTCCATGGAAGAGGGGATCTTCCCAGACATCTGGAAACTGCCGATCGTAACTCCTATTTTCACAAAAGGGCAAAAATCTGACTTGTGTAACTACAGGCCAATTTCTGTACTTTCAGTACTGTCAAAACTGTTCGAGAAAATTGTTCATGACCAAGTTTCGACGTTTATGAAAGATCATGGTCATTTTTCACACTATCAGCATAGCTTCAGACAGTTCCATAGCACAGTTACATCACTGCTCAATATGACAGAGCTGTGTTTCTCCAATATCGACAGAAACAAGGTAAACAAGAGTGTCTTCCTAGATCTCAAAAAGGCCTTTGATACGGTGGACCATGATCTGTTACTGGCAAAGTTAGCTGTCTATGGCATTGTTGGAGGTCCTCATCAATGGTTCTCGTCCTACCTAACGAGGAGAGAACAGTATTGCCAAATAGGTGGTCAAAGGTCGAGTCGTAAGGTTGTAAAACACGGAATACCACAGCGATCGTGCCTTGGGCCACTTTTATTCATCCTTTATGTAAATAATTTTGCTCAGTGTCTGGTTAAGTCTTCCCCAAACATGTATGCAGATAATATCAGTGTAACATGTTCGGCAGAAGATATAGACACACTTTGCGATGACTTGAGAACCGAACTAACAAATATTTCAGAGTGGATGAGACAAAACAAGCTTAGTCTTAATGCTAACAAATCTGAATTCTTGATTGTTGGCCACAAAAGACAACTTAACGGTATCTATGAACCCTTGCAGCTACAGGTTGATGAGGAACCGATAAGAAGAGTTCAGACAGTGAAATATCTTGGAATAAGGGTCGATGAAAACTTAAGTTGGAACGAACAATATAAAAGCCTTACATGCAAAGTAAAATGTGGATTATCCTCTATTCGCAAACTTAAAGATATTTTACCCCAATCTAAGTTAGAGTAAGTCTACAGAGCCCTGGTTGAAAGCCACCTGCGATACGGTAATGAACTATGGGGCAGTTTGTCTGATAACAAATTAAATCATTTGCAGCGTCTCCAAGACAGAGCTCGCACATTGATTGAAAGCTCCAATGTAAAAGACGGATGGACGTGCAATTGGCTCTCTGTCTCTAACCTTATCAAATATGACAAGGCATATAAGATAATGAATAATTTACGTCCGAACAGCCTTCAAGGAAAATTCACCATGAGATCTCAAATATCTGCTTGCGCAACGAGAAACTGCCGAGATATTGATATGCCAAAACGAAACCTAGAATTTTCAAAAAAGAATTTTCTTTACTCTGGTGCTAAACTGTGGAATGATATACCTCTTGATATAAGGAATAGCGCCACATTTCTCACATTTTCAAACTATTATCTTGTTGTTGTATAAGCTGATAGGGATTTGTGGGTAAATATGATTAAATGAAATGTAGTGAAATGAAATGAAAGCAACTAATTAGTTGCTGTGAGCAAACAAGACCAAACAAAAGCCCATAAGCTTATGAGCGGTAAATGTATGTCTCACCCTATAAAAAAGAGATGGCTGTTAATCCTAGAAAAAACAGGCAACTTTCGGAATAACAATAACTTGATGATAAGCAATAACAAAACAAGGCTGATTATGTCGGCACTAACAATGCTAAAACGTAGACAGAGCATGAAGAAAAAATAGACTTAAGTTGCAAAATCAGCGAAGTCCTTGGCTCTGGCTAAAAGCTCAGAGATTTTGACGTAAGGTGCAATCTTTCCCCAGGTAATTTAATGTACACTTTATAGGCGTCACTGGCCACCTCCCAAGCGCTTGAATAAGGTGATTTGGAAAACCGAGAGATGCGGCTGTCGTCGCTGCTCCCGACACGAAAGCTGCGCAACGTAAAAATCCCTGGCCATCCACAATGTTTCAAAACGTGTTGAAAGTGCGTGTTGAGCTTGCTTTTTATCAAAGGTATTCCCCTTCATCCGAAAATAAGACTAAAGGTCCAGGTATTGGCCCACGGACATGAAGGTAAGACATAAGAGCACTAACAGGGCAGACATCAGTGTCTGTGCGAGCCAAGACAATGTTAGCACCCTTCCCAAACTGATCAGTCTTTTGAAAATTTTAAATTCACAAAAAAAAACATTATCTGGAACAGGCTGCTTATCCACCAGAATGTCCTTGAGCGACAAATGCGTATTGGCTGAGAAACCGTTTGGCGGCACAGTAAACTCTAATGCCCGTAGGAATCCGAAAAAAGCAAGCTGCCCACAACATAAATGTCATTGTGCATGTCAAGATTTAGTTGTGAACGAATTGCGTATAACACTAGTAATGTAATTGCACATTTTGGTTACATGAACCCGATTTTGAGCGTCTCAATCCCCGAATGACAAGAGGAATCCTGTTGCATCCAACTAATGGGTCTGGGAATCCTCCTTGGATGTGCAACACTCGAACGGCTGACAGGTACACCTGCATGGACGATGCTCTACAAGTTTTGCTTAAGTTCCTAATGAATCTTAATAAAGTCAGTTCACTGGCTGGAATTGGTGACCCATTCGCATTTAAAATATTACTCTCCTCACAAAAATGAATAAATTGCTTTTGGTTTTCTGAATGATCTCTTACTGCATTCTTTAGCAGGTATTGCCAGCTGTGGTCCAAGGTGGAAAAACTAGATGCAACAGGTAATCCTGTCATCCAGTGAGTGCACTGAGTTTGAAAGAGCAAGACAACCTCCGCATAGACAAACAACGAACGATAGTCACTCTTGCCTAATAACCACCCGATTTCAAAGAACTATTTCCTTTGAAATCGGGTCTGGTTAGAAGGCTAGTCTCTCGATTGATTGGCTTTCTGCCTACATCAAAGGATTTGCCGGTGGACAGAATTTCGTCCACCGTCTTTCTGTGGACAAAAAAGTCTCGTTTTCAGTTTTCTAGTCCTACAGGTCTCTCTCCCCGCCTGTCTTTTCTCCCTTTCTCCCTCTTTTTGCTCTGCGTCTGGTGCTGACAAGAGCGAGACTTAGCAAGTCCTGAACAAAAGCAGCTCAAAGACCCATTGCTAACCGTGATCCTTTGTGCGCCGAATGAAACGCAAGACAAAGGGAATTTAGGCCAAAAACGACTTTCAGATAATACGAAAGTCGACTTTGGCGCCACAAGGGATCATGGTTAGCAATGGGTCTTTAAAGCCGATTTTAAGTTGGTAAAGGCGGCCTGAACTGCGTACAAACAAGTTTGGAACTAGCTTCAGAGCTGTTTAAACCAAATTAAGAACCTGTCTGGTCAGACCAGTTTGAAACAAATTCAGATCAATAAAAGATCTGTTTGATTGAACGGCTATGTAACGCCCGTTCAACATCAGGCTGCAACCAGTTGAAACGCCGTAACTAATGATTTTTAAAGGCACACTGTCGTGGCTTTGATTGGCTAATCGTGGTGTTGAAATCACCAACAAAAGACATGGCCTCTGAACAATTACCAAGCTTTTATGCCCTTGGGTCATACTTTGTTTCGAAAATAAAGGCTGTCAGATCGTTATCGCCTTCATGAATTTCTGTGTACAGCGAAATTACTGAAGGTTGCCAAATTCTATTCTTTCTTATTGTCTTATTCACCCAATCAGCGCCACGACAGTGTGCCTTTAAGCCATAAGCAAGCACGTGAAAACCACACACTGAAGTCATGTTGAAATCCAGTATTTTGAGTACCTTATACTTAAACTAGCCTGCGAGTATGGAACTGATTCAAAAACTGGTATAAAGTTCATCTGTTTGGCACATTTTGTATAAAATAGATTATCTCTATATCAGGTTCTCAGTCCAGAGCATTTTCAGAGCATTCGGTTTCAGCATCATGTTTTGAGCGTTTTTCAGGGTGGCAATAACATTTTTAGACTGCAGCCTTCGTCAGCTTGCAGTTAGGCTATCAACCAGAAGTTGTGGCTAATGAAATGAAGATCCAATTTTCACTGAAAAGTATCATCCTAATTACAATTAAATATGAATAACTACATCAGCAGCTAAAGAATATACCTGTTGAGCCAGAAAAAAGATCCGACTTTTGAAAATTCATAGCACCAAGACTACTTCACAAATTTGAACCATTCAAATTCTAGTTAAAAGCCAGAAGATTCAAGTATTTTTGTGATTTTTCTCACTGCCCTGCCAGCACGAGAAGTATTGGTCAATTCAACTTAAATTTCATGGTTGCAAAATGACGGAAAAAAGGCCTAAAACATTGATCAAATCGTAACGACTCTATTCACACCGAACAATAGGCAATGGGCGTTTCACCTCCCTCAAGTGTCATAAGACATCGATTTTCAAACAAATACGGAAGATTTTCATTCCTATGGCAATTATTGTGCGGAGGACACCTCTCACCCACGAGAAGTTGCATTTCCTTCATTTTTCTGTACGAGGAGTCATTTATGCTTTGATCGATGTTTTAGGCCATTTTTCAGTCATTTTGTAACCATGAAATTTCATTTGTAGTGCTCGTGAGACAACAACAAAAATCACAAAAATACTTCAACCTTTTGGCTTCCAACTAGAATTGGAATCATTCAAATCTGTGAAATTCTCTTGCAGTTATGAATTTTCAAAAGTGGGAACTTATTTCTGGCTCACCTGGTAGGGTCTGCAAGTGTAACATGAGTAAAGTGGGAGTAACATTGGCTATACTCATTGCGGAAAAATGGTAGAACCTGAACTGTTTATATGAAAATGTTTTAATCATGGTTTTTATGAAATTTATCTACAATTTCCCATTTTACCCCTGTACAGGGTGTCCCAAAAAACATGTACGCCGTTTAAATGGTTATTATGGAGAAGGCATGCATCTAATTTTCCCGTCATTCATATGTTTGAATTGAAAAGATTTCAACTAGAGTTTGGCACCGAGATTGAGCAAATCCGACAAGTGGTTGCTGAAATATTGAGAAAGAAAGTCAAAGTCAGTGGTTGTTTCAAAGGATCTTACCTCCGTACTTAGCCTGAATTTTAGCATTAAATGAACTTAAATTTGCAGTTATGTCTGGCGACATATTTGGGAGCAGTTAGTTAACACAAAATCGAAATCATGACTATCTGTTTCACTTATGAACAGCAGCAAACCGGCTAGGTACGTTTTTTCAATCAATTTTTCTTTGAATTTCAACAAAATGGAGATAAATAAATCCTTTGGTTTTGAGGTTATCAATAATTTTGACTTTCTTGCTCCATAAGTCAGCAACTACTGATCATATTTGCACAAACTTACTGTAACCTTGAAGTTGAACTCTCTCCTATCAAATATCTTAGAAATGGAAAAAATTGGATTTATGGCTGCTCCGCAGCAGCCACTCAATCAGCTCACATGTTTTTCGGGACACCCTATAGACCGTACTGAAATTACAGTATCTAACCTAGATCCTTAAGATTATTCCATATCCGACATTTTAAATTAGAAATAAGATTGTAAGGTTCCCTTTCTTCTGACATCACATGTCCAGCAGTGAAATCCACCAACAAGGGAAATCATAATATCCAACCTAGTCCATGTCCGACATTTAAGGCTACGTTTACATGGGATCGGTTCCATTTGGAACCGTACCCAAATGGGTACGTTAAGGCCTTGCGTTTACACGGGACCCGCTGGAACCGTTCCAAATGGAACTGCTAGCCGTACCCAAATGGGTCCACTTACGAAGGCGATCCCATTTACGAAGGCGATCCACTTACGAAGGCGATCCCACTTACGAAGGCGATCCCATTTACGAAGGCGATCCACTTACGAAGGCGATTCCATTTACGAAGGCGATCCACTTACGAAGGCGATCCCATTTACGAAGGCGATCCACTCACGAAGGCGATCCCATTTGGAATCGCTCCCAGAAAGGTCTCGTGTAAACGGGTGGAACGGTTCCAAACGGGAACTGCTAGGAACTGACGCTGCTAGCTAGTCATTGTTTAAGCATTTAAAGAAACAAAAGACGTCTTAAACGATGGAATTCAAAGGATTTCCATCATTGTTTTGAAAAACAAAAGAGTAGCCTACGTCTTTGTTTAGAAAAACATTTATGGTTTAACAAATACCTTGGAACTTTTTGGAACCGAACCCGTGTAAACGCGATAGAGTGGGAACAGTCCCAAGCAGTTCCGATCAGTTCCATACGGAACGGCTCCAACAGGTCCAGTGTACACGCTGCCTAAAATTAGAAGTAAGATTGTAAGGTACCCTTTCTTCTGACGTCACATGTCCAGCAGTGAAATCCACCACCAAGGGAATTTGCGTGGCGGATACTCACTGGTATGCACTTGATGCCAAGGGATTCGAACATCTAAACCAAAGGAAAGAAAATATGCTAACAACTCTGAAACAATGTTTCGGATAAATAGCCAAATTTATATTTTAAAATTCAGAAGATCTCTAAAGACTAGTGGCAATAAAGTCGTCACGGTCAAATTTTCGCAACTGGTTGAGAAGTTCTAGGTTCGAGCTTTGTAAAGCAATTTTCACACTTGTTTTTTGTTTGTTTGTTTTCAATTTATGTTGAGTAGGCTTGTCAGGGATTTCTAACTACTGAAAGCTAGTTTCGGCCCATTGTCGATGCCGCATCCAGGCATAGGACCCTTGGTCCTTCCGAAGGACGACGAGGTGAGTTGACGAAAACTGTTTAAGCCACTCGGCCACTCACCTTGCTTAATTCACTCATCAAAAGAAGGCTTGCAATCCCTGACAACTGGTATAGGTAGGTAACTTCGTCGATTCCTACAATTATTGTGAACCAGGCTTGGAAGTAAGGCCTTGTTGACACTAGGTCCTTTGGCTCGTTAGGGTCATGCAAAAAGAACCAGAAGACAAAGACTTTAGTTCTTTGCTTTTTGTTTCTTTCTGGAAGACCTTAACGACCCAAACGACCAAGTGAGAACCCCCGGGGGGGGGGGGTACTTCACTATAAATTCATACGGGGATGTGCGCCGCAAGGATTTCTGTTACGACCCAATCCCAGAAATTGGGTCCGATATTGATACCCAATCCCAGAATATATGTCAGATATTGATACCCAATCGAAGAAGTAACAAAAGCAATTCGACGTCAAAAGGATAAGGGATTGAGGGCTGGGAACGATTATTTTGGTTCCAAGTGGCCATTGGAACGATTTTCTGATCTGAGGACGTTTTTCAACACAAAAATACTTGAAATCAGTTCACCTGAAACTGACAACGAGTTGCTCGAAAATTTATCCAGTTGTACTTTCATTCAACACCCATTACAGAATTTTGAGTAAGCCCCAATCCCAGAAAATTCCGAGTGAAAGTATAGCCCAATCACAGAAATTTTCCAGTAAAAGGATACCCCAATCCCAGAATTTTCAGGCCAAAAACTACCCAAAACTGGCGCACATCCCCGTCTTACCCATAGTGAAGTACCCCCCCCCCCCCCGGTGAGAACCAGGCATAAAGATAGCATCTACTTTCCCATTGTGCCAGTAACTGCCGCCGATAGAGTAAATGTGTGAACGGTAAATAAAGCTTGGTTTAAAAACAAAGGAGGTTTGCTTTCAGCAGTGGCGGCGCCAGCTCAGAAAAATCCGAAAGAAGTGGGGGGGGGGGTTGGATTTTGATGTAATTTTTTCAATCCAAAGGTGTACCCAACTAATTCTATGCCATTTTTCTTTGACAATTTTTGCCAACTTTTGGGATTTAGGGGGATAAGCTCCCCCCCCAGTCCTTCCCGTAGCGCCACCACTGACCTTTGGAAATTTTTCAATTTTAATTGCAGAAATAACCAAAATAACGAATAGCATTTTTGTGTCATAACAGCACGTTTCCTCCGTGATTTTTTTGCTGTAATACAGTTTTCTGTCCAAAGATTAATATATGATAGATTCACCAAACATGAGACCCTGACGTATGCTGCTGCGCATCAGTTGTGTAACGGAGACAGTCGGGGCTCTTAGGGGTTTTCCCCTTGAGGCCCCGCAGCCAAAGCATTTGTAAATGATTTGATGAAACGAAATGCCATGTCCAGATTAAACTTGAAGTAGATAAGTTGTAGAGTTTAATTAAGGAAGGATAAAACATTAACTAACTACTTAGGACTAACTACAAATGACTAACTACTAATTACTAGCTACTAAACTACTGACTACAAAGAACTAACTGCTAACGACTAGTTACTAACGACTAACTACTAAACTACTAATTAACTAATGATTCACTGTGAAAAGTGAATAACTTTACAATAAAATCGATACGTCCACATTTTCACAAAACAGTAACTTTAAAAGTTCCATATAAAAGTAGATTCGTCATTTTTACCATTACAGAGCAAATTACAACTGCTAGTTAATTAACATTACTTTCTTTCACTTAGACTGTCATATCTCACAGGCCTGAGCCCCGTGGTCTTTTTAATCACAGCACAACTTCAGCTTGAAAATAGTAACAAAAGAATTTTTTGCTGGGAACTAAGGTGCCCTAAACTGCGTTACGTCACGCATTGGCCGCGCTATACTTCCTTGATAATTTTTACTGCTACCTATCTGCGTTTGACTACTACAAAGAATATCTTCATCATGTCGAGTGAGATGATTTGCTTACCTTAATCATTGGTATCTCAACTGCATCGCAGACGACCCGTTTTTCATCCAACATCAATACATTCATGCCCAACCATTTTGAGCCCATCCATAATGGGCGGGTATCTGGCTCTACTGGATAAGGGACTTTGACGATTTTCCACCCGGCTTTGTGAAACATATCGATTTCATAGCAAGGCCGATCGGGGTTTTGTAGGACGAGGCCTGGGCCGATGATGTTGAATGTCGCATCAATATGCATTGGCCCCGAATCCTTAAATGAAATTATGTGTACTTTGTATTTATCGCCAAGGTGTCTTTCTAGCCATTTGATACCAAAGTAGTTTGTAACCTGCAAGAGAATATTTTGATAGTTTGATGTTGATATTTGATTCCATGGGCAATACTGCACCGTATTCGTAGCTAAGGCCCCGTTCACACTACTCCGTTTTTGTACAAAAACGGAGAGAAAAACCTCCGTTTTTGTGAAAGTGTTCACACTGATCCGCACAAAAACGACACAAACACGGAGGTTTTCGAAAACGCTGTCAAAAGTGGATATCCACAAAAACGGAGGTTTTTGAAAACGCATTTGATCAATGTGAACGCACAAAAACGGAGGTTTTTGAAAACGCTCCAATATCCAACAATGAGCTTCACACAAACGGAGTAATGTGAACGCACAAAAACGGATGTTTTTCGCTGCGTTTTTGTTATCGGGCAGATCAGTGTTTTTCTCTCCGTTTTTGTACGAAAACGGAGTAGTGTGAACGGTAGCTTTGATGCAACAAAAACGGATACTAACACAAACGGAGTAGTGTGAACAGGGCCTAAGAAATTAAAGTTTATAAACCTCGATAATATTGTTTTACTTTGTTGCTTTCTCTTCGGTTGAAGACTAATCACTGCTAGGAATCAAATTCAAATGGCTCTTGCGCGCCTGAACAGTTTGTTCCTACACAGCGGCCATTCTCGTTTCAAACTTCCTTACATAATACCGGGTGAGTCAATAAAAACGCCCGGCGTTTGAAAACATCCTGATCCCTGAATATCAAAGTAATGATGTTGTAAACCGTCTTTTTTTATCCCCAATATGTCAAATTAGGTTCAGTAAATTACCCGGCTTGAATCGGTCATTCCTTCCCGTCGAAATAGGAGATTTTCTGCAGAAAGCCCCTTTCGAAAACCTGCAAATACGAGCGAAAACAGCAAGCAAAATTTCCCTTTGTTCTCCTTCCTAGCAATAATGACTCCTGGATATGTGCTCATTTATTTTGTCTCGTGGGAGAATGGAATCCCCCTGAATATGTTATTCACACTAGGGGGAAAACTTTTCAACCCACCAAAACAAAAGCAAGCGCTAAAGCGTGCTGAATGTCATCGCTGTGAAGTAAACACATTGGGGAATTTTGCTTGTAATTTTAGCACGTTTTTTAAGGTTTCTCAAAGGGATTCATTTTCGAAAATTGCCTACAGAATCTGAACGGAGTGACCGACTTTAGCCAGGAATATTTCTAAAAATAATTGAACATGTTAGCTATTTAATCAGATATTGCAAGATATCGTTGCTTATAGAGTCAGGGAGCAGTAGTCTTTCAAACGCCGGGCGTTTTTTTTTTTGACTCACCCGGTAGAGGCAGTTTGAAATGAGGATGAACGCGGTGTAGGAGCGAGCAGTTCAGACGCGCAGGAGCCACTTGAATTTGATTTCTAGCACTGGTTAGGCTTGGGCCGAAGGCAAGACAACGAAGAAAACTATGGTAATATCGAGGTAACTACTTTAATTTCTAAGGTACAAGTACGGTGCATCATTGCCAATGTTGATTCTATCAAGAAGGATTGCCCTCCAGCAGGAGTTGTTTTACATGGAGCCCCACATCACAGTGATCCAGGCATGGAATTAATGCCAAAAAAATGAAAATTCGAATTTAAGTTATTTGATGATTTCATCATATGGAAGAGACACGATATTATTGAACAAAAAACAAAGATTTTTCAAATCGGAGTTGTGAGTCCAGAGTTACGATTTTGCCTATGATGCCAAGTTTTGTTTACATTACCATTTCCCGCTTAATGTTTGTGGCATCGATAAAAACATACAAATTGAAATTATTATATTTCCTCAACAAGAAGGCCGATTTCTAAAAACTTTTTTATTTTACAGATACATATCTACTCTTTTCAAAACTGCAAGTTAAGTCTTTAAAATCTCAAGCTGAAACAGACTTTTTTGAAAAATGGAATACGGCATTTTCAAACACAAAAAATGGAAAACTTCAGAATTTCATCTTTTATAGTGAAAACAAAAAAATCTGACTAAATCCAACTCTTAGCAAAAATACTAGAATTAAATTTGATGTGTTGGGAGCATCTTTGCTAAAGGATTCATACAGATTCGTGCAGAAAAAAATTTCTCGGCACTTTGCAGATTCTAGGCCATATTCGGGTTTAGTGTTGATTTATTCGCATAAAATGATAATGTTTGGAATGGCGATGCAATGTTTTTACGACCAAAAACTTGAAAGATTACTTTGCATTGCATAATTAAAAGGGAAATCTACTTCTTTCCATCCACTTACGATCTAATCGCTTTTTGATGGTGTGAAGATACTGCCTTCGGCCATAGGGTACATCCAACGGCCAATTTCATGTCATTAGCCTTGATAGGAGAAAGCTTTCGCTTGGCGTTGTAGATGGGTCCATTATCTGAAACACTTCCTTTTCTATTCAGAAACTTTTCTTCATTTACTGGCAGAACCTTTTGAAGGAAAATTTCCGTCTTTAATTTTCTCCAAGATTCATTTCGGAGTAAATCCGTGGCAGAAGAAAAGACAATCTCTTCACAAGCTAAGGGACCAGTCATTATTAACGCTGGGTAGGGGACCGGAAGATATTCAGAGGGATAACCAAAAATTCAGGGCAGTAGAAGGGGGGCCACTGAAAACCTAAATTGTAAAATAAGAGGCCATGAAAACTTAACAAATCTGATCCCAGGTATCTGAAACGCAAACGTCATCCTTCTATTATCTTTGTTATGGCTTGCGTTTTTCCTCAAAGTATCATATTTTTCATAAAATCCCCAGGTGCTATGCCACATTTTTCTCTTGAAAGCATTTCTATGTCATTCTGCTTCACTTACCATCAGTAACTGTTATTGATGTTTCTGTTGTTTCTGTTATTAAGCTCCAACCCCGAACCGCTCTCTCGTGGTAGATGCAGCAGAAGATTGTGCAGTAAATCAAAGACGAACAACAACCTAAATTAGAGAGTTGCTGTCCCATGCATGATCTGAATTGCTAGATACTAACCATGAAATTCCGGAGCAAAACTGAGGACTTGGAGTAGACAGTTATGCGTGGGGCGTTTCATTCATTCAAAAAAGTGTACCAGAGTTTCTCAGAAAAAAAGGACTCTTGCGGATTTTTCTAAAATTCAAAAGGACTTTTGCCAAAGGTATATTTGGGAGTGAAATGCCTCTCGTGATTATCTCATGCAAAATGAATCCAGTATCACATAAATATGTCCTTAATCACTATCTGATCTTAGACCTAAAGAAGTTAAACGAGGCATGGTTGGATGTTTCGTTATTAGGAAAGGCAGCATTTGTATAATTTCATCAGCTCACCTGGCTTCTCTGTGCAAAGATATCCGTTCCTGCTCTCATGAAATCTGCTGCATCGAAACACGGCTCGAATTCTGTAGTTACAAAAAGCCCTTTTGCTGCCAACCTGTACCGTTCCTCCTCATTGTCCACTGGATAATCCTGCAAGCAAAAACTGGCGATGTAACTTGTCTAGCAAGGTCTGGAGTGAAGTCACCCATTATGCCCATCGGCTTAGCAGGGAAGCTTCCAATCATCTCAGAACGTTGAATTCAAAACTTATTGCAAGAAATTTAAACTTTGTGATAATCTTACTTGCCGACTCAAAAATCGATGTAACCCCCGAAAACGCAGCATTCTGCTCGATACATGTCCAATAAAAAACGTACGCCAAAAACTCATCCGCGCATGCACGAGGGATAAGGCAGGATTTACAACAAGTCGAGGCATGCATTTCAATTGTCAAACTCGGAATTTATTCAAATTTTTGCGTTTTAAGCTACTTAATGTTAAAGAAATAACGCTACTTGAAATTGTTGTTCTTATTAAAACTGTTCACTGTAGAGTTGTGTAGCTTGTTTGCCCATTGGCAATAATGGGCGACACCGAATGAAAACGCAAAATCTTCATGTAAAAAGTTGACATTCTCCGATGTTTTTCTCCATTAGTTGGCGATATAGCCGGACTGCCTGGTTTATTCATTAACATCTGTTCGAAAATCTAATTCAGCAGTTCACAATAACGTGGGCAGAATTGGCGACACCACTCTAAATTGAAATGTGTGCGTGTGTGTCCTTCCTGTTCTTGACTAACTACAGAATTCCACTTCATCTCCACCAGGGATCAGTCAAGTTGGAATCTTAAGGCACACTGTCATCGATGTGTTTCGATGAAGTCACTAACAATTCATTTCATTTTCATGTTACTTTTTTTACCCACAGTTTCCCCGTCAGTCAAGAAAGACTGCTTTTCAGGGGACAATTCAAAACCTTTATAAAATGAATTATATCATATAAAATCCTATCCAATGATAAATAAGTAAATGAATAAATAAATAGATAAACAAAAAGAAACAGCAAAATAAATAATTTCAAGGCGTCCTTACATGCATCTGAACTTCAGAATAACTATGATGGTTCATGGTTTTATCAAGAATAAAGGACATTGTCTTCTTTATGATAGTGTCTACAGGGCGTCCCTAAAAAAACATGCACAGTTAAGCCCGAAATTATTCATACCCACACCAAATACTGAGTAGTTTGCATTGTTCTATTTGAGAGTCAATTCTACTGTGGCGTAAGAATATGATAAATGAGATTGACAGAAGCACAACAAGAGACATTTAAAGGAATGAAATATCTTGCAAACTGGTCCAAAATGTAACAATTCAAAATACTTCAAATGTGGCATGGGTACATGGGTGGACTGGCACTATTTTTCAAGGGTGGCTTATGGGTATGACAGGGCCCGTAGGGAGTGGTCAGACCTTCAACTGTTATTAAACATTTCAAAGGTGTCTCTTTGGGGCCACTTTAGCTCGGATGCCTATAGGAGTTGCTCTAACCGGTCCGTTACCATTACATGACGGTTCGAGAGCATCTGCGCTAAAAAAGAATTTACAAATGGTAACCAGTTATCTGAATCACTTTGCTTCGTGTATGTGTAAGGTTATGAATCGTTACATCACGCTAAAGATGGCGGCGAGGAACTTTTGCCAAGATGCACTGCATTCTTTAATCGAATTCCTATAGAACCGTTAAGGATTCGTAATTAGAACACAATGCATCTTGGTAAAATGTTCCTTGCCGCCATCTTTAGCGTAATCGTCTATTCAAAAATTTCGTTCTTTAGAAGGGCCCGCTTCTTTACATTATATTATGAGGGGGCCCAGGTGGCAATCGCCACTTAGCCACCCGAGCCAGTCTGCAACTGCATGTGCATGAATAATTTCGGGCTTAACTGTGCATTGTTTGAATAGGAACCAACCAATCCAATTTTCAATCAAGAAACTTCTACTTAGAGTTTGGTACGAAGCTTGAGTTAATATGTCAAATGGTTGCTGATTTATGGAGCAAGAAGTCAGAAGAACGGGACCCGTGGCCTTAAAAACAGAGGATCGAATCTCCATACTTAATACAGTAACTCTAATACAAGCATCAAATGAGTTTTAACTCAAAATTGTTACCAGGAAACATATTTGGGAGTTATAAATGACCAAACGGCGTAAGAATATTTACCAGGAGGCGTTTAAAAGCAATACTGCTAGTTTGTTTGGATTTCATGACTTTAGAAAAGCAAAATATCCGCTGGACAAGGCATATGCATGTGGCGCTTAGGTTGCATATCATCATTTCTAGCAACCTTAGATGTATGCTTTCTTCTTGGTTGCAACAAAATCTAGTCAATGAATATACGATTCACTAAACCGTACGTTTGTTTCCGTCAATTTTCTTGATCTTGCTGCATACAAAGACGAGTGTACTGCATCCAAAAGAAATTTTACAGATGATCTTACCACGTCATACAGCTCATCCGCCATTGTTGGTTTTGGAGCAGTTGTCCATTTTGCACCAGCATGAAAATATTCTTTCATTAATTTTCGATAAGCACGATATTCAAAAAACCTTGCTCTCCATGCCATTGGTGCCTCGATTATTTCCTCTCCAACAACGAGCAATATGTCCCTTGGCATTGCTGCATACATCCCTTGAGATTTGAAATCCGGTGTTTCATAGTGCTGCAAGTAAAGAACGACATATCAACAAGGTAAACGGCTTGAAGGGCCTAAATCTTTGTTCTCTTTCACATCTAAACAGCAGAATAAATCTATCTGACGAACCCCCCCCCCCAAACTTCCTGTTGCATATAGACATCGGTGCGAATGTGAACCTATAGCTGCCCGTACAGTTCGCTCCTCAAATACCGTTTTTCAAAACGTCCTTTCTGAATGGAACCAGTTGGATAAGAAAATCAAAGAATCTGAACAATTTCAAAAGTCAAGTGTGAGCTACTAGTAGTAACAATACCAAAGCAGAGATCGTATGGGGGAACTGTGGGGTGACCAGACTGCATACCCTTCAAAAGCTGCAGAATCGAGCAACTAGGATTGTTACAAGAAGTAATTCTGATTCATCTGCTAAGCCATTGATACATAATCTAAAATGGCCAACTATAAATGATATCATTAGAAGTGAAACTGCCACAATCATGTACAAATCGCTAAATGGTCTTGCTCCAGAATATCTTTCCAAAAGGTTCGTCAAAAATTCTACTCGAAATATCAGGCAACTGCGAAATACTGAAACTGATCTTATGTTGCCTTTGAGGAAAACAAGCAATGGGCAAAGAGGTATATCTTTTCGTGGATCTAAACTATGGAATCAGCTTGATTATGACATAAAACAGGCACCCTCCCTTGCCACGTTTAAAAGAAGATTAAAAGAACATTAACTTTTGCATTTAGTATATTTTATTTTTTATTTTTCAGTTGTTTGCCAGGGCCCCCTGAAAAGCAGTCCTTTAGGACTGACGGGGCTACCGTGCTTAATGAAGTAAAAATATTAAAAATACTAGTGTGCAATGTTTATGACAGATGTAATAGTGGGAAAATTTGGTTGCACTTTTAAGCTTTTTATGACGGTTCCTTCAAGGGGCGTTCTCGAGAAAATCCATCATGACTGCAGAAAGGAGTAACTCGTTTCAGGCCCCGTCCACACGAATACTCTAAAGGCGGATTTCCATTCAGTGCACTTCGTCGCGCGCGCGACAATTTGCGATCGATTTGCAGTCTGGGCATGCGTACTTTGCGTTATTTGGTAGCACGATCAGAGCGCGCGATCGCACAAAAAAGTAGAAGCTCATCCTACTTTTGCGATCGATCGCCAACGTTGTAACAGACCCAGCAGGGAAGGTTAGGCCATACGACGTGCCCATTTGCCCTGGTTTCTATTATTCTTCTCATTTGCATCATCTCCTTCGTAGGAGTAGCAACGGCTTTAAATATCTATTAATAGGAGCCATCTTTGATCACGTAATTATTTGAATTTGGAGAGCTCGAAGATGCCTCTGGACTACTTATCGGAATTGAAAGAAAGTTGTGCGATCGCTAAAAGTCGATCGCTAACTGTCACGCGCTCGACAAAAATCACTGAATGGAAATCCGCCATAAGTAGATTTTTTCTTATACGTTTACACCTTGCGCCCACACGTAAACGGCGTTTTAAGTCACCCCTAAACGCATGCATTCGAAAACGCTTTCCAAAGTCTATACTTTTGAATACGCTGTTTTCATGTCTTCTTGCACTGCAAAAAGTGATGAAATTTTACCACATTTTCCGTTGGGGAAATTTTGGGGAAACGGACACATTTCCCATAAATTCCCAAAGGGGAAATGGAAATTTCCGTTCCCCTTAAATTTCCCATAGAAGATTGTCTATTTCCCCTAAGGTTCCATCCAAGAACTATGGGGGAAATTTTGGTATTTTTGCTGTGTGTGGACGGTCGTAAACGCATACTTTTGCAACCGATGACGTCACAGACTTCATGCTCATCATTCATTTCCAATTCTTTTTGGCGTTTACGTGTGGACAGGCTAAAATGCTCCATAAACGATTAGTGGATCGGTGTGGACGGAAAACATTCTATGCGTTTACAGAGATTATACGAATCAGGTAGACTTTGAAATCAATTTGAAATAATACATTTGACAATATCATTGCCTTGATATTCAGGGAGCACTGACATTCAAAGAGCACTTGCTTTTCAAGCAGGGATTAAATTTTTTGTGTCCCGGTATACCTCCGAAAACTGTAATAAGCGATTGATTAAGATTCGAAGTGAGTGAGGAAAGTATTTTGTTTCGGATACGCGTCAACTTACTTGAGAATGATCTATTTTTTCTGGCCTTCTGACAACAACTCCTTCGTGTTTAAGTATGTTACATAATTCTTCTATTTCTTCCACTGCTTTCTTGAGATGCTCTTCAGGAAACAACTTGCCTCCATTTCTGGTATAAAAATCCCAGTTTTGTTCTCTAGTTGTGGCCTTCACCTCAACTGACAGTTTGGGCATACATGCATTTTCAGCACGGCCAACAATAACTTCTTCCAATGGGTCCCATCCGTTATAGGCGCAGACTGGGCTCCTTGAAGTGGCTGGCTCCTTCACAGTTACATTCCTCGCGAGCTGAAACAAAAGTAAACAATGATCATAATGATTAGTAGTGTAGCCTGCGTAGGGGCGGGAACCTGTGGGCACGCAGTAAGAGAGCTAAAATGTACAGCTATTATGCCAACTTCTGATGTGTCATGGGCACTTGGTCAGTTGCTGAGGTTTTCATTGCTAGCAGAGCGTAAGCGGCTCAAACCATCAAACCTCACTGATCATTTTGCTAAACTTACGCGTAAGCTTTGAAAGAAACCAGAAATGTGTGCTTGCACTGAAGATTTCTTCAAATTATCAGATAATTTGAGTACTCGGAGTTTCTTTTTTACTAATTTCTTAAAGGCTCTGTTATGAAGATTATATTGTTATATTGTTATATTTATGGAATAAATTGTTTGTAGTTCATTGCCTTTATTTAGGTATTTGGTTATGTATTATATATGTTTACAACGGAACGAGACTGAATGACAAAGTGCTGTTTATCTTGGAGTGCTTGCCGGTGTCAAGATTATGGTACTGAATATATTTAGCAAGCATCTGGGTATTTTCTTATTAGTGATTATACGCTTGAATGATTATGAATTTATTGTTGTTCTTTTGCGTAATTGAGAGAAAGAATAGGTAACGCACTAACAGGGTCCGGTTTACTTAACATGCGCAATACCTGAAAAAAGGCTTCGGAGCGTCAACGGGTTCTCTGATTTAAAGTGTTGTTGAGTATACTGAGTCTGCTTAAAGTGGAAACCATGTAGACCTTCTTAGGAAGCTAAGCAAATTATGTTTTTGGCGTTCTTGCTCTTTTAGGATATTTGTACCAGTCTCGCCCCAACGTCTCCCCAACTTGAAATGTTGTTGCCCTTATCTCCGTAAGTCAGTCGTATACACAAGCAGTCGAGTAAAACAGCCATAAACGATTAACAGAGTGCAACACTCGTGCACCGAAGAGTCAAGTGAAGGAGTTATACATAATTGGTCTCAACATAATCAACATATATATACTGAAAATAAAAACAATAAGAGAAAAGAAGTGATGCAGTCCTCGTTGCTTCAAACTGTTCATCCTAGGTAACAGTCACCAAGGGTCCCTTACGGGACGCTGACGAAAACAACCCAGAAGGCTCAAGCAAAGAACGACCTAACAACAGCTCCATAACAATCTTCATGTTCACTATATGCTATCGTGAAAATTTCAAAACAATCTCAGATAAGGCTGGGTGCAGGGTAGGTTTTTGAACCCTTTCGAATGTTTAGCAGGCCTGTAGGTATCGGGAGGTATGGGCTTACCCAATAATTTTGAAAACGATGGTGCCACATCATATGCATTACGTAGGTACTCTCCTCCGCGAAGTTTCTTAAAAAAATTACGGACCACGGAACCATGGACCACGGAATAGCGGAACTAATAAAGAAAAACATTAAAGAAACCTCGCCGAGGAGAGTATTACGTAGGCGTATTGTTACTTATCTCTATTGTTTCAAGAACAACAGCTCCAAGCTTATCGTCAGCCAACGCTGGCTTTAAGCACTCTTAATCTGCCTGGTTATGAGCACATTTAAGAATCTTAAACTTGGGTGTTTCCTCGGCTAATCAACAAACCGTACCAGCTTTCTCTCAGTAAGGGAAGGGGGCATTCATGAAGTGCGCATGCCAAGGTTTCTAATTCTGAATTAGCGAAGCGAAGAAGGAGCAATTAGGTAGCGTTGGGGAGAATTTCCTGCAGTCCAAGTTAGCCTCGTTTTCCACCAACCACTATGCTTTGCAATTTTGCAGGAAATTACATTCAGTTCTAAGGTATCTACTTAAAAGCACTAATGACTGGTATTTAAGTATTAGCAAGGGGAGGTATACTGCTACAGTTTTTACTGATCTTGAAATGCTTTCGATGCTGTGGATCATGAAATCCTCTTGAACAAACTGAACTACAATGGCGTCAAGGGTATAGAACTGAGCTGGTTTCGGTCTTATATTTTCAATAGGAAGCAGTTGTGCAGAATGAACGGTTATTCATTGGTAACTGAAAGGGTAGATTAGGGAGTTCCCCAGGGCTTCTTCCTGGGACCCCTACTCTTTCTAGTTTATGTAAATTACCTCCCCTGCTGTTTAAAGACTTCTGATTTGGCAATGCATGCTGAAGACACCACTATTACTCCTCTCGTTCCATTGACGATATCAATACTGCAATAAATGCTGACCTTGAAGCCCTTTGATGTTGGCTTGAGGGCAACGAGCTATCACTTAATCAATGTCATGAAAACTCAAGGGATGATAACAGGTAGCAGAGGTGCACGCTTCATAGTAAAGATTTTCCTTGTTTCCTCAAAACCTGACCTTACCTTAACATCGGTAGCGAGGAGATCACTATTGTTAATAACACCAAATATCTACGTTTGCAGGTTGACGATAAACTGAAATTGTCCACTCAATTGTCCATCAAGAAAATCTCTAAAGGTATCGGTATGCTGAATTATTCAAAAAGATACCTACCTAAGCGAGTACCTAAGGAAACCTCATCATCCTGTATAGAATTCTCGTTGAGCCCTATTTTAGGTATTGCTGCCCTGTTTGGGGATCTTGCGGTGCACCAGCCCGCAATAAGTTGCAAAAACGTCGAAATTGAGCCGCTAGGATGGTCACAAACAGCCCCTGTGACACGTCAGTCCTTGTTCCTTTGATAAAGAGTCTCGGCTGGCTGACCATTAGAGAACTGATCGATTTTGATTTTGAGACGAGCAAGATGGTCTATCAAAATCTGAATGCCCTTGGCCAAGATTACTTGCGAAACATGTTCTAACTTAGATTACCTTTAATGAGAACATCAAATTGGTCAGAAATCGTTTGCTTACAGAGGGGCTAAGGTCTGGAGTGACCTAAGGGGTTGTCATAGCATCCTCATCGTTCTGCTCTTTTCGAAGAACATATAATGCCAAACCATGACTCATCTCATTTCCTCTTCTCTTCTTATCAAAGCATTGTAGATAGGGTTATAATGGCTCCTTGTAAAGCAGTATCTCTGGTCAGTGGCGGCCTGGCGTTTTTCGTCAGGGGAGGCCAGCAGCAAAATGGCACCCCTTCCAATCAAACATCGTTATCAAGTCTCTGACTAGATTCACAGCCTTGCAATTTTCCCGATTTTCTTAATGGTACTCTTTGACACCTTGACCTGGTCCAGGGCTGAATGTAGACATTTAATTGACTTAGGCATAGGAGGGGGTCTGGGGGCGAAGCCCCCAGGAAAACTTTTCGTGACCATGCCCTTCAAACTCTTGGAAAACAAGGGCCTTGTCCTTTCAGATGTTTTCTGGTGCAGGAAGACCTTCCTTCCAACGTTGTATATTCCTTGTACTAAGAAAAGATAATTTACTGCTGCAAGTATCTTCTCCGACCGTAGTTGTTTCATGGACACCTTAATCTTTTGGATAAAATTGGGTCTAACTCTCGGCTATGGCTTTTGCATCAGAGTCCAAGTTTACGATGTTGCTACGTAGGATAATTGGCAACAGAGTGAAAAGAATCATCGCTAATGTTTGGCACGATAGGAATAACCTGGATTTTATAGTCCTTTAATTTCCTAGGCCAGTTAAAAAAGTTCTGAAATGTCGGAGATATCCGAGCAAGTTTCTCCAACATTTCTCAACTCGGAATTTTTTACTTGGTTCTACAAGCTCTGCTGAAGAAGTCGGAGATGTCTGATCTGCAAAAAATACGTAAGGCTGAGCTGCTTTGTTGGCAAAAATACAGTAGCAGGCCTCACATCGAAATGTCAATTCAAGGATCAAAATCATTTTGATCATAACGTACAAGTTCAAGTGTTTAAAAAAAATACAAACACACAACATTCAGGTCACCAAAAAAAGAGAATTTTCCGGCAATTCATAGCATATTTTTGCTTTGTTTTTCACATGTATCTTTTGTTGTCTCATGTATCCAGTTTTATCTTTTGTTGCATCACGACTTGAAAGGTATTTAATCGTTCTAAAATTTTAGAGAGGATGCAAAACCTGGCTTGCTATAAAGCAAAATATAAGAGTAAAAATAGGCGATGGCTTACCAATGAAAAAAGAGACAGAAGTTTATTTTTTAGATGTAAGGCATGTCTTTCTTTCTTAAAAAAACTGGAATTGAATCAAAAATTTTCGCAGATAAGACATCTGCGACATCTAGCAGAGTACATGGGGCTAAATGAAAAAGTAGGGGGTCGAGAAATGTCAGAGAAACTTGCCCCGACATCTCCGAGTTTCCTACCTGACCTAAATTTCTCTATCCACATGAAAGCTGTGGCTACTGGAATAACAATTTGTGTCAGTTTTACGAAACTTAGCATGGATTCGAAATGATTTGTCTGTGACAATAACTGATGCATTTGCATTAGATGCATCTGTATGGAATGCCCGTGTAACCTTCTACGTGCTGCTGGAAAAACGTGATCGAGCCATCAAACTTCATAAAGTTTTTGGCGCCCCTCGTAAACTTTGGTGCCCCTTTGAAAAAGTCCATTGGGGGGCCATGGCCCCCCTGGCCCCCCTGGCCCCCCTGCCAGGCCGCCATTGTCTCTGGTACTGAGTGGATTGCCATCGATAAAAAAGTTAACATGAATGAAAATGAAATGAAAAAATGAACTTTAGTCCCGTAATAAGGCTTCCTATAGCGTCTTTTCGTGAATCATTGCATTGATAAGTTTGCCTGCTTTAATGAGCACATTACGTCATGGGTAAATTTTGAAAAGGAAGGGAGAGAGGCAGGCAGGCAGGTATGTACAATGCCTGCCAAAAGTCCTTGGAACACTTAGACCATTTCTTCATAATCCGCATTTCTAACCATAGCCATCAGGTTCAAATACCCCCTCGCCCCCAAAACAATGTTGATTTCGAAGGTTATTGTCCCAGCATTCCAGCAGAGTCGCGGATCCTCCTATCATGCCGATTTTTTGACCACAACACAACATTGTTCTGAGGGGGAGAGGGGGGAATCGCAAAACAAGGCAAAATTTGCAGAGGTGTTCCAAGACTTTTGGCAGGTATTGTAGGTAGGTAGGTAGCTATCTACGAACGCTTTCCGTGCCAAAAGTGTTACAATAGGTAGGCATTAGTTTGACATACTTTGACCATTGAAGTTATCATCAGAGCCTCAATTAGGCTAGACTAGGAATCAAAACCCGCGCTGCGCGCGGGTTTGCAATTCCTAGCTCCTGCGGAGGGCTCGGCGGCTACCACTGATCAAGTGGCGCGCTTCGCGCGCCACTTCCTCAGTGCCGAGCAGCCTATAATGACGGCATTGAAATATCCGAGGGGCAAATCACTGCTTAAAATCTCGTACGCTCTCAAAAATAATCACATTTTAATCACAAATTAATCACATAAAAATTACATCAATCACGAAAAATCGCCAGTCACATTAATCACAAATTTTGAATTTTTCACCTTGTTTATTTGTTTAATTTTATGAGAAATGGAAGAATTACATTGTCCCTGTCACCATATACCAAATCTATGTGAACACTGATGTGCCAGATGTGCAAACACAAACTCGAAAACATGAATAGCCCAACAGTGCAAGATTCCGAGTTCCCTGCGATGGAGCAAAAAGGAAACCCTCGTTCTTGTGTTACAAACAATTCTATTACTTGGTTTATGAAACA
The DNA here is from genome assembly GCA_964020215.1 of Aurelia sp. 3 sensu Dawson et al. (2005). NCBI lineage: Eukaryota > Metazoa > Cnidaria > Scyphozoa > Semaeostomeae > Ulmaridae > Aurelia > Aurelia sp. 3 sensu Dawson et al. (2005). Next base: position 2,331,737 of record OZ026583.1, on the reverse strand, counting down.
GCTTACCGTCATATTGCATCATTTGGTTTAGCAATCTTACTCTGTCTTGCCTTATTCATACAGTATTTATCGTACAGGAGCCTATTTGAGAACATTTTGGGATATGTGATTTAGCCCTGTCCACAAGTTGCTCGGCAACTTTCGGGCAACTTCCAGTCTTTTTGGCAACTTCTAGGAATTTCGGCAACTTTTGAAACATTGAGCAACTTTTCCTTATTTTAGCAATATTGGAAGAATTTCAATGATATTTTGTTTATTCTGTTTGTAACAGTAATGAAAATTAGACATGTGAAGCATCTTTTTTCTAGTCAGGCTGGGATTCAACGCTTTGATTTGTGAAGAGCTGGCCTTTGTAATTAGCGATTTCTGACTATGATGACGATGACGATGACGATGACGATGATGATGACGATGATGATGATGATGATGATGATGATGATGATGATGATGATGATGATGATGATGATGATGATGATAATGATTATGGTTATTACGATTATTATTATTCGTCAATTATTGTTGTTGCTGTTGTTGTTTTTATGATAAACAAATGATTCTTGTTTCTTGCTAAAATTTTGAAGATGTGTCAGATGGGCCAAATAATATTAGCGTGAAAGGCTCAAACTTTCAAGAAACTGCTGTAGTTGAAACAAAGAGCATCCTTGGTGCCGCTAATCTTATGCATAGACCTCAGTTTTTCATATATTTATAGCATATGACCTTAAAAAGATGACAATAAATGAGCAACTTTTGGGCAACTTTTTTAAAAATTGGCAACTTTTTGAGCAACTTTTCAGGAAATTTTGAGCAACTTTTCGAGAAATTTCGAGCAACTTGTGGACAGGGCTAAACTGATGTGATTGAGACCAAAAGTCATAGTGACCAAAACGATTTTTAATTGTAAAGCGCCTTGCAGACTGACGTGCCCAGAATTTTTTCCGGAACGGTACATACTGGTGACTTCAGTATTTACCCATGCAAAAAAATCATTGCATTCTTAAACTTCTTCCGAATGAAGGTTCTTTTATTTCCCCTTCTACTATGGCTAGTCTAATTAGCTATGTTGAACTTAATTTTCTAAAGGTATGCTAATTTGTGTCCGTTCAAATTGAACTTTTGGTTCGATTTCAGATGTTACCCCCCCCCCCTCCCTCTGGGTAGATACCTAGCACTGGTTATTGGGAAATGGTACCCTCATATTTATATAAGAAGTGATAGGAAACTTGTACAATATTTCATGGGAAAGTGGGCAGGTGGCTTTGTGAGAAGTAGTATCCTGCGATACTCTTAATGTTACTTTACTTATTTACTGTCCGGTATTCCACTGTTCTCTTTTATACGATTCTTCGATTTCCTGGTCAATCCTTTACTGCTGTTAGAACCCGCATTATAGAAACTACTACTTTTATTAAGACACCTCACACCAGTTCTTTTGAGAAATGGTACCCCCATATTCATATAAGAAACAAAGAAAATTTGTACAATATTTAATGGGAAACGAACAGGTTCCTTTGAAAGAAGTGGTTTTCTGCGATACTCTTAATGTTACTTTTCTGAACTGAAAATGATCTCAGTAACACTTGATCTTTCACAGCTTTTTTGAATTTAATATTGAGACATGCCTTACCATGCTTATTGAGAGGGGGTGCTCCTTAGAGGGGGCATACCATACCCATCACTTGCCTATCTGCATTATTTTGGAATATTTGCCATCGCTAATGTTAGCAATTCATTGCTTATGACAAATGTTCGTAAAAAAGAATTAAGCTCTGTTTTAACGATTTTTCTGGAAAATTTTGCCCTGTTTTATTGGTCACGTTGCAATATTTGCCCTGGTTATGGGGCCATGATTTCAAAATGAATTCTCAAAGGCGCTACTTTAAAATGTTGTGCAAGGTAGCTTTTAGCTGGCTCTGGGTGCCTCTGGTTGGCTCTGGCTGGCTCAGGTGTGTTTTGGATGGCTCTGTTACTTTTCTTATTTACTTTCCGGTATTCCACTGTTCTCTTTTATACGATTCTTCGATTTCCTGGTCAATCCTTTACTGCTGTTAGAACCCGCATTATAGAAACTACTACTTTTATTAAGACACCTCACACCAGTTCTTTTGAGAAATGGTACCCCCATATTCATATAAGAAACAAAGAAAATTTGTACAATATTTAATGGGAAACGAACAGGTTCCTTTGAAAGAAGTGGTTTTCTGCGATACTCTTAATGTTACTTTTCTGAACTGAAAATGATCTCAGTAACACTTGATCTTTCACAGCTTTTTTTGAATTTAATATTCAGACATGCCGTACCATGCTTATTGAGAGGGGGTGCTCCTTGGAGGGGGCATACCATACCCATCACTTGCCTATCTGCTTTATTTTGGAATATTTGCCATCGCTAATGTTAGCAATTCATTGCTTATGACAAATGTTCGTAAAAAAGAATTAAGCTCTGTTTTAACGATTTTTCTGGAAAATTTTGCCCTGTTTTATTGGTCACGTTGCAATATTTGCCCTGGTTATGGGGCCATGATTTCAAAATGAATTCTCAAAGGCGCTACTTTAAAATGTTGTGCAAGGTAGCTTTTAGCTGGCTCTGGGTGCCTCTGGTTGGCTCCGGCTGGCTCAGGTGTGTTTTGGATGGCTCTGTTACTTTTCTTATTTACTTTCCGGTATTCCACTGTTCTCTTTTATACGATTCTTCGATTTCCTGGTCAATCCTTTTGTTAGAACCCACAAAATAGAAACTACTACCTTTAAGACACCTCATACTAATTCTTTTGAGAAATTGTACCCTCATGAGAAACAAAAGAAATCTGTACAATATCTAATGGGAAAGCGAACAGGTTCCTTTGAAAGAATTGGTTTTCTGCGTTACTTTTAATGCTAATTTTGCTATTTACTGGCCGTTATTCCACCGTTCTCTTTTTTACGATTCTTCGATTTCCTTGTCAATCCTTTGTTGTTGTTAGAGCCCACAAAATAGAAACTACTACTTTTAAGACACCTCACCCTAATCCGGTGTTACTAAACAGCGGAATCACCCAGAGCCACCCAGAGCCATCCAAAACACACCTGAGCCAGCCAGAGCCATCCAGAGCCAGCCAGAGCCAGCTATAAGCTACCTTGCGCAACTCTTCTAACAAGCGTGGCACAACATGGTGGACTGTTAAAGCTGTGAAGATTGAAGGAGTGGCACAGCCCCTATATCCAAACATCACACTACTTTTCTTATTAGACAAAGACGAGGTCCTAATTGATATCATTCTTTCTTGTTAAATTATGATGCTTCTTAAGATTTTATCTTTTGGATTTTCACCATGTGCTTCTTGGTGCTTAGGCCCACGGCCTACACAGTCTATCCTTACGACATTTTACTTGAATCACATTTCACGAAGAAGCATCATCATTTGATGAGTGATCTCAGTAACACTTGATCTTTCACAGCTTTTTTGAACTTAATATTCAGACATGCCGTACCATGCTTATTGAGAGGGGGTGCTCCTAAGAGGGGGCATACCATACCCATCACTTGCCTATCTGCTTTATTTTGGGATATTTGCCATCGCTAATGTTAGCAATTCATTGCTTATGACAAATGTTCGTAAAAAAGAATTTAGCTCTGTTTTAACGATTTTTCTGGAAAATTTTGCCCTGTTTTATTGGTCACGTTGCAATATTTGCCCTGGTTATGGGGCCATAATTTCAAAATGAATTCTCAAAGGCGCTACTTTAAAATGTTGTGCAAGGTAGCTTTTAGCTGGCTCTGGTTGGCTCTGGCTGGCTCAGGTGTGTTTTGGATGGCTCTGGGTGGCTCTGGGTGATTCCGCTGCTTAGTAATACCGCCCTAATTCTGTTGTGAATTGGTACCCTCACATATTCATATGAATATAAGAAACTTGACTCAAATGGGAAACCTGTATGAGAAACTCGATTCATATAGGAAGCTTGTACAATGTTTATTAATGGGAAAGTGGACAGTTTGCTTTGAAAGACCTGGTTTGAATTTCGCGGGTTGTTAGTGTGTTCCACATGAAACTCGGATTACTGAGCAAAAGTAAGGCAAACAGCTATGGTTACATACAAGATTATGATTTAGGGTATCGACTTTCAGTCACGAAATCTGGAGAAGCTAAATTCACTCCGTCGTGTAATTTCTAACAATAGCAACATAGTAAAGGCCCAGTAAAAGCTGTTTGGTTTATATTTTCGAACTGGGATTTCAGCAGCACTCAGAGTAATAATACAGGTAAATTCTTCGTTGTTATCTATAGATTTCAAGTAAACTTAAATCTTTAAAAACGGTGAAAGTAAACAGTTATGAGGATAGTTTCCTTCGCTGAAAGAGCTGGCAAGCATGCTTTGGGTCAGTCTAGTTTTTCGACCAATGGACGGAAATCCGTTCTGTTTTCACAAGCCTGTTGATAGTTGATCTTGCTACAATAACGTTCTCTTGTTCAAAACAATCTATGTTCTCAAGGACTCGAAGAACGAAGTTTTTTGCAAAAGTTCACTGTTAAGACTCGTAGCGGACGATGCGGTTTCCACAGGGCGAGGGATTTTGTCCACAGGGCTAGCTCTGCAGATATCCAAGTGAAACCGCAAGAAGGCTTTTTCGCCCCTGGCCTCGCTGCCTGGCGTTTTTGGGCGAAAAGAAGCAGACTTGTGCAACTTAGGTATTTTTGCGGATTTTTTGACGCATAAATGAAGGGGCTACCCGGACGGGAAGAAGGAGATCTCAGTGACGTATGGATTAGCGATTTTCGTTTGATCTCACCGCTCACCGCTTAGTTATAGTAGATAATCTCGAACTTTTATCTAGCAACTTGACTGCGACTTGTATTATGAAAATAAGCTGTTAACAAAGTTAACCCTATCTCACCTGGGACTTTTGAAGCGGTCAATACCTGGGGGGGGGGGTGGATTCCACCCCCCCCCCTGTTTTTCTCGGCCGTTCTTAGAGATATGAGGCCAAAAATTGGTAGAGATGTTAATTATCACGTAAACAATGAAACTGAATCATCAAAATCTAATTATCGATGTTGTTGTTGTTGCTAAAGCATCATAAGCAAAAACTAATTATATGACGTCATATTTTTGAAAGCATATTAAAAGTAAATATAATAAAAATTTTTTCGCAAATATTAAAAGTAGATATCAAAATATATATTCACTGCAAATTTGGGCTCAATCAGAGCAATGACGAAAGTACAGGATAAAAATAACGTTGCATCTCCAAATAGTACAAAGCAAAACATCGGTTGCCATGGAAACATTTCTAAAATTAGAACAATTTTTTTTACATTTTGAATGTAATTAGATAAAGGATCAAAGTCAGGAGATCTCAGGATCATTCCGCACATTCTGAACAAGACGTAGCCAAAAATACGGTTGGGGGGTGGAATCCACCCCCCCCAGGTGAGATAGGGTTAAGTGAGTGCAGCTCAAAAAGGCAAGGTGGAAAGGACATTTCGTCTGCCGACTTGCACTCACTACCATTCATCAGGAATTTGAATTATTCTTCTCACTTGAAATAATATGCAAGTGCAATTTTTTTCCTTCCAGATCCATCTAGTAGTTTTGCAAAGCAAGCGCTTCAAAATTCGACCCCATCCTCGCAGCCTTTATTCTTGAAAAGAGCGGAAATCTATCTGCGGGAGAAGACTGTTTATCAGTTGATCAAGGGGGCTTAGGTCGCTTTTTGAAGCATGTCGGAGTAAAGAATTCTCTGGAGATTGTATGTTTACTAAACTCGACATTTTGGGGTAGAAGTTTAGCTTTCCATGTAATGTATAGCGATGGGCAACTAGCTGAGACAGAAAAAAACAACAACAACTGATTCGTCTCACATCTTAACAGTGAACATGATCATTGGAAGTAACGAGTTCCCTTTGTGTCGCAGAATTCCATCTGTGTACTCCAAAAGACCCATTTCCAGTTCTCAGATTCATAGCTTTCACGTTCCAGACTTCTCCCTCTTCATTATTTATTACCAAAAGAATACAAAGTACAACAGCAACAAACCAGCAGTGTCCTCTTTGACAATACCACTCTGGGACAACACAGAAATTCATTCTGGCCCCAATATTTCACATGCACCGGAATTCTTCGCACATCCCCATAAGGTCCCTATTTTTACTTTCTTTACTCTCTCCCTCTTTCCACCCTTGTATGCTTTTTGAATACGGAGGGGGGGGGGGGACAGACTAATTTATTTAAAGCGTACTTGTTGAGGTTACCGAGGACTGCCCCTTTTGTCTGAGGCCTTTATTTTGCTGGTAATGTTCAAAGCAGATCAACAGCCGAGGAATTTATTACCATGCGCGAGAATCTCTTTCTTTCTCTACTAATCCTTGTTTGGATTGTGGTTGGATGCTCTCCCATTAGGCTTTACCACAGGGGTACTGGATACAAGAGATACGAAAAAACATGCCATCTCTCCCTCATCTCTAAGGTCCAATGTCTCTGGTCCTGGGTCTCTTCATCTCTTATTTAAGGTTCCAAGGTCCCGGTCCTTGTTTTCCAGCATGGCTGGGTGAAATGCCTAAAACAGGACGTACCCATCCTGTTTTTAATCTATTCTTATGCATTATTGCATCATAATCTCTTCAAAATTGCTTTATTAATGCTGAATGAATGCCTGTAAGAACGGAAATAAAAGGATCATTGGAAGCGGCACATGGGAAAGAGAGCGATCGTGATGAGAGTCAATCTATTTCAAGCGTTAGCAGATCTATTTCTGGAAATCATAGTCCAAGATGAGAACCTAAAAAAAGAAAACCCATTCAAGACCATTTTGTATCTTTGAAAACATCGACATGACTCATCGTTTGAAGAAAGAGATCATTCGCTTCCTTTCAGCCTCCATTGATGATGCAATGGACATGTTCTATGAACCATTGAACCATTGGACAATTGGACCATTGGATCATGCAGCAGACCCCTGGCCGCTAGACTATATCATTCTGTCTCCTTTGCTGTGGCTCTAGCAACTACTGCTTCCTGAGACTCTATCCTTCTCAAAGGTTCTCTTGTATCATTAATCGCTCTTTTCTGACAATTTTAGCAAGCTCAGCATTCAATGTTCTTTTTAGCCCATGTTTATGCACGATGAGCTTTTTCTCCTGAAAGGAAAGTGGATCCATACTGCCGACTGAAAGTAGATGATTTGAGGGCAAGACTAAACTTACAATTCAGGGGGGGGGGGCATTTTGCTTCCACAAAAATCTCATGCACCTTGAAGAAAAATTCACCAAAAATTCGTAGAAATCCATTTGTTCAGAAAAAATCTTGCACGCTTTTTGAAAGAGTGAAATGCATGCCCCCTCGTCACAATTGCAGGCACGCTGTAATTCGTATTTTCCTATGAGAACAAGTCCAAAAACTAGCCGAGTGTTTGGGTGGGCTGCCTCGGGCTGCGGTTCGCAACCACATATTTTATATGGTTGCAATGTCAGACAAAAGCATTTTCCGACTCCATATCTGTCTCAAACATCTGAAATCAAAACTGTTGGAGAAATTTTGATACCAATGTTTGGTTTTGGGCCACAAATCATTATTCTACGTTGCTGTGAAAAGGTTTGTGATTGTGTTGTAAGCATAAAATTTTTATGATTGTAAACCTTGGCCCCGTGCATTCAATGCAATTCCCAAAATCTTTCTGAAATTTGGGCTTGAGCTCAGTTAGCAAAAAGACAGACAAGCTGTTAATTGCTTACGTTTTCCTCGTTAATCTCTTTTCTGTTTATCCTGGTAGTTTTTCATGTTTCTTTATCTAACATACTGTATGTTTATCATGCATGACTGAAAATTTTGAATCCAGCAGACAACATAAAATCAGAACATTCATTCTATCAGGAAAAGTGCAATTGATGATACTAAAGAAGCTTTAAAAGAGTCCCAGGTAAAATGATTTTAAAACACTGCAAGAGAAACAGTGCGATGCAAATTTGCTCAAATTTGCGGCTAGGGGTCTGCGGCATGATCCAATGATCCAATGGTCCAGAGGGTCTGGTAGATAGAACATGCCGATGCAATTGTCAGTACGGGTTCTTGTTGGTATTTAAGACACGCGTGTTCTTTTATAAGAAACTGCCTATGTTATACAAACAAAAACAAATGATTTGTGGTACAAAAGTCTGAAATATAGCCTCAAATGGCTGACTCATCATGATAAACCGATAGACATACAATAAACTTGCAACCTGTTCGGAAAAACTATCAACTCCTATAAAAGAACAGTAATCAAAATATAAGATAAACCTGTAACTGGAGAGAAAACTGTTAAACCTGCAAGAAAATCATGTAATCACTTACCAACAACGTTATTATACCAAATTATCATACCAAATACGCGTTTCGTCGCACACTCGTCAGTTTCGTTCACATGAAGAACCGATAAATGACACTACCGATGACACTAAATGAAACTGATGTAAGATGAGAAGACCTAATAAGGAAAAAATGTTTCATCTTACAATTCTAAGACTTGTTTTTCTTCTCTGTTTTGACGTTCACTTTACCTGATTAGGTATTTCTCCCCTCCCGCATGCTGTGTTTCGTTTCAGCTTAAAAGTCCTTCGTGCACATATTTTCTTTGCTGAAGATGACTCCAGCAAGAGTCGAAACGTACAATGCCATGATTTTATAAAAACTAAGTCTTTCGTATCCTTGATGTGTCCTTGATGTATTCTCAACTAGACTGTCAATTTTCCTTTCATCATCATGTAACTGGATTGTAACTGGATTGTCTTTTCATGTGAAAGGCAAAATCAAGATGTCTTTTCTTATCGTCGTTCTCATTCTAAGGTTTTGACCAATGTGAAAATCAAGAACTCGGACTTGTCAAGTCAGCAGACAAAGTCCGCATTTCAGGTTTCAGCCAATTTGAAAACTTAAAATGCGGACTCCAGACCATTGCTTTGGATGTCCTTGAAGTCCGCGTTTTGGCCTTGACCGAAAAATTGGTTGGTTAAAGTTTCGGGTTGGTCGTGTAGGAAAACAATATTCGGGAGAGGTTGGAACGTGATTGGGACTGGGACGGGCCAACTCTAGGGGTTCAAGTGTAACCTTGCTTATCTAGCAACTTTTTCATGTTGATCCTTATCCCTGACTTTCCTTGAAAAATCAAGCCATTTTATGGGCTTCTATCTGAGAAATCTGGAAAGAAATGCCCTCTTTTCCAGAATTTCTCTGACAATTATACATGAGTTTTATCAAGCAAGGTGAGAAATACATGGCTGGGTGAACATAGAAAGGCTTAGAAAATGTTATTACAGTGCAATTCTACTTCTTCAGAGGTTTGAAAACGACTACAATGGGGGTCGTTGTGTATCAGAAACCGTAAAACCACAAAAATGTTTCAGAAAAACCGGATAACCGCCTCCCACTTCAGCTAAAACCGTCATAGCATCTTTCCTTCTTTTGCATGTTTCACATCGGTTCTATGTCGCAAACGAAGGCCTCATTATCGTTTTGCCTCCAAACAAACCGAAGATTGATTCCTGTGCCTCGAATATGGTGGTGTGAATGTAAACATTGATGGAAATCCACCAAAACAGTATCGCATTGGACAATTGTTCATAGCTTTACCCAAAATATTCAAATAACTTGACTTATCAGATTTAGTGAAGAAATCCATAAACCGCTAAGAAAGAACCGTAACTCCGTTTTAAAAAGACTAGGAACCGCAACTACCATGTCCTACGACAATCAGACAAAGTATAACTTTGATAAACGAGATAAGGACATAAACTGTAAAGAGCAAAAACATTCCCTTTTCCCTGATTTCTCTGCCTTGGATTCCAATGAAATTCTCCCCCTACCTTTCTTAGAGATTCCCTAGACACGCTTGGTGACATCGAGAACCAAGAAGTTGACGTATTGGGGATTGAGAGAGCCACACTGAGCCACTGTGAAGGTTGATGCTGTAAAAAATTTCCTCGGGACGCCAAAAGCTCGTTGTGTCCGAAGTCTTTATTTTGAGGGCAGACATCAATTGAGTGTGACAAGGGTTCTAACACAAAGTGGAGGCTCTTTGGCAAAGTTTTTTGGAGAAATGGTTATCTGTGGATACTCGTACTTGTCGATTTCTCAATTTGGCACTCGCCAACAAGGGATTGAATATGGTGCTTACAGTTTCCTTGGGATGATAACTGCTACATTGTCACCAAATGGTACAAGATATCAATTCAGTATCGGCAATCGTGAGGATGCGAGAGGCCTTGGCCCGCAATGCAAAAGTAACTCAAATACCTCAAAAACTTCTTGGACTTCACCTCCAACCTTCCTTATGACCAGGGACGTAGGAAGTATCTCAAACTTGGAGGGGGCACGACGCTTCGAGGGCAATTTTCCTTAAGAAAATGGGGCATTTTCTAAGAATAAAAAGGGTACTTCTTTGTAGTTTGTTTGCTATGAAATCTTGGGGGCACTTGCTCCAACTGCCCCCCCTCCGGTTCCTACGTCTATGCTTGTGATGGTTGCATCTACTGTTACAATAGTTTTTGAAATCTGATTCACATATTCCCTATAGCACTTTTCAAGGGGGATTCAAGGGTCAGGTCTCCCAGCAAGATACCTCAAAGCAAAGACTTCTAGTCCGACTCGGAGAATTGACTGCACTTGCCCCTTCACCTGTTCACTCAAAAAGCCGAATTTCCGCCACTAATGTATTACATAAAGAGATGCAACCCTTGTAATTGCATAATACTATAATACTATATGGTATTAAAAAAACAAACCTGAGACAATGAATTCGCCCGGCAACGAAGAAACCGCTGAAGAGATTTACTCAAGAAAAGTCTTGATCGTTGCATTTCGCCTTCTCTGAATACTGTTTTGTAAACCTGGCAATGAATGGTATTGTGCTCCTCTGCGAATGCACACGCTTGGATGTGATTGGCCAGGTTTTAGAATGAATCACTCGCAAAAGACAACAGAATAAGTCATTTGAAAGTAACGAAGGCATTCTTGCAGAACAAAGGGGGTCTGGTCGTTATCTTCTTCCACGGGGGGGGTTCTCGGCTAAATTTCGGGTAGGGGGTGCCGCCCACAGTTTGAAAATGTAACCGTTGGCTAGACCAATTTTTGTGAAAATGATACCCTTGGCTAGACTAATTTTTCCTTCAGAAGTGCTCTGAATTGGCATTTTCTAGGCAAAACTTGCCAAATTTTCGCATTTTCTAGACCAAAATTTTTAAGAAGTTGGGTTTTTTTTACAAAAATTACCGAATTTTGACATCTCTTTGACCAAAATTCCCAAAAAGCATACCCTTGCCTAGACCTAACTCGACTAAAATTGCCAAAAAGTACACCCTTGGCTAGACTAGAAGTCCGAAAAAGTATACCCTCGCGGGCGGCACATCCCCAGGTACCTTTACTATGGAAGAACCCCCCCCCCCCGTGTCTTCTTCCACATTCTCGCCGTGCAATTAAAATCAACCAAGCTTGCTATTCTTACAACGACGACAACAACAACAACAACAACAGCAACAACAACAATGACCATGTAATTGTGCATGCACACCGTTCCAAGCTTGCCCAAAGTGTTGCAGTTTTCTCTGAAATCTGGTCAATTTTCTCACCCAGGGGGGTCTTGGTAATTCAAGGTGACGTACCAGTTACAAAATGTTGCAAAACCCTAAAATCTTAGCGGCAGTAGCTTAGCCTATGCGGTAGTAACTTGTAGCCGAAGCAGTTAGTAACTTTTTCCGTAAGCAGCAGTAACTATAGGTCGATTGTTCCGGACACAAAAGAGCTATTGTACAGCAGATAGCAAGAAAAGGACTTATTTGATATGAAATAAAAGTATTTTTTATAACAAATTGCTTATAAGACACTCAAACTCTCACAGTGCCAAAAAATTAAGAAATTCCAGTACTGAGAGAATACAACTTTAGAAACTATTTGTTTTGATAAAGGAAATCCTTGACATTATTTTCACTCGTTTCCTGTATCATGTTACCCAAAACGTACTTAAGTGATGTCAAGACATTGAGAGGCTTCAGTACACCGAGGGGCATAGACCTTTACACAAAATAGCAATTGAAATACTGAGTTGCCGGCTTCGCCTCGCTTTGGAATCACGCAACTACTTACTGGGTGCGTCTCTAACGGCAACCCATGAAAGTTATTAGCAGTGTTTAGTTTTGGAAACAGAGTGCCTTGTTTGCAGTTGCAGCAATAAAATTTTGGGAATGCAGGCTTCACCTCTATTTTAATCAAAAATCTATTATGTCTATTTCACTCAAAAAATCTTCTCTGTGCAAAATCCAAGAAAATCTGGCAAAATCTTGCAAAAAAATCCGAAAACACGGTTGATAATTTCAAAAATCTGAAAATCGTATCACGTGACAAGTGATATTTTACACCATCCCACCTCTTCTCCAGGCCTCGCAACGCGCAGAGCATGTTGTGACTTCGTGATCATGGATCAGTGTTTGGACGCATAAAGATTGCAATTTGATGTTTATGATGCTATTTACTGCATTATTTGTGGAAGAAATCGTCAAATAGAGACCAAGCATAGTCTGGTAGATACACAGAACCACAGGATGCCTCAAAACCAACGAAAAAGGTGGGTACACTTGAAATTTCTGAGCTAAAAAGACGATGTAGCACATTTTAGAGCTAGGACACATTTCGGACACCAAAGACAGCAGGTCAGATTTGCTCATCTGCGAAGCAAGAAAAGGCCCCAAACCCAGGGTATCGACTGTGTGGGAATTTTACGAATTAATTGTGTACCAAGAATGCTGGAAGCCCAGAAATGCTGAGAATGAACAAAGGTCGTGAGTTTGAGGCGTCATAACTCATTGCAATCGGGAGATGTTTTGACCGGGATCCAAACTTGTATACCCAGATGTATGGAGAGTAGATTTCTTCAAAAAAATTCGGGAAATTTCAAGCAGTTTTTCTCCTGGCTGCGTTTTATGAAGGTAGGTAAAATTTGGATAATTCTTCACACGTTTCCTTTGTTTTCCTCACTTATTCGCCGTCTGATTGGTCCATGAAAACGAGATTTTGATGGTTTCCGGCCATGGGCCAAGAGCAAATTCGGCCAAAACATTTTTTCCTACCTTGGGTGGGGGTGACCGCTTCTTTTTCTCTAGAAATTGACAAAGTACGATATCTTCCTTTTTGTCTTAACTTCACGAGTTTTGCAGCCTGTGTGTCCTGTGCCCCAGACGCTCCACACTTTTTGAGGGTTTAAGACACACGCTAAAGTTTCGTTGTTTGAGATGAGATGTATTAGTCAAAAAAAAATTTGAGATGAGAGTTCGCAGTTGGTACATGATAGTGTGTCTTATTTAGTTTCCTTTATATAACACGTCTTACGGACGCTTCAGAATGTTACTTCACTACTGAACTTCAAGAAACTCTCTGTGAAGCTCTGAGTCACAACACTCTGGGCCCGGTGGGTGCAGTGTTAATAAAGATATGACACCACGCTCATCCATGATTCCGCCGAAAATGGGTCATATCTGAGGCAAAATTTCTAGGAGACAATCTCAAAAAGGAGGTATTTTTCTTTCGAGAATATTCCCAAAGACAGTTGATTGCAAAATTGGCTTGGGACCCTAAAGTATAGTGGATTAGACTTCGCCTGAATATAGCATTGGATACTCTTGAGTTTTGTAGGATTGTACTGTTTTCCAATAAAGAGATAAAGGTGAATGATGATATACTGCAAAAATCCCCAAACTTTCTCTTAAAACCAACATTTGTAGTGTACAAACCTCTTCAGGGCTCAGTTCAGTAATACAGGGGTTACCTTGGAAAAATTTCCATGATAAGAGGTCTTGTCGCCAACTTGAAATTGAAAGTCAGAGAAAAGGGTATTTTGGTCCCCTGTGATAAAACAAAACACTGCGACGCACCATGCGCAACGGCGCTGTCAGAAGATTTGACATAAAAACAACACATTCGGTGAGTGTACATTATATGTTTCTTAGGGAGCTGTCATAAAGTATGGAACAGAGGGGGGCGGAAGGGATTTGACAGGGTCACCAAAATTATTGCATGGAAAATGTTGGGCTAACAATTTATTACAAGTGACAAACATGGGCCATGAAGCTATATTTGTTTCGAGATTTGCTTTCAATGTTTTACAATTGTTTTAAACACTGTCAGCATCATCTTAGCTGTTTTCTTGATCATTGATATTGTTCTCCATCTCAGTGTCTGACACAGAGGTATCTTCATGTTCTTCCCTACCTTCTTTAAACGTTATACCGGGTCCTGCAGATACGGTATTGACAACATGATGCATAGACAAAAACTTAAACTGTAAAGTGCTGAAAATTTTTCTTGAAGAAGTTTCTGAACTACAGAGTTCATTTTGAAGCCCTGGGGTCGTCAAATAATTTTTGCTGATGTTTAAGGGGCTATGTAAACAGTTTCTGTGTCTTGCACTGGGCTACGCAATTTTACGGCGAATTTTGAAATCCCTTCCGCCCCCCTCTGTTTAATTCTTTATGACAGCTCCCTTATTGCGCATGATTCAATGAAATAATATGGACAAGTCTGGTGTATCTTGCACTATTAATTGTCACGTGACTCCGTAGTGTATTTATGTTTCGTTTTGGCCTATCATCCTCATTCGGTTACAGTCTTTCGCAGTAAGCTAAAGGTCTTTCGAATCTCAAGCCCTGCTGAGAGAAGCAATTGATATGATAACTGCAAACGGATTCCTAGGACTTGCAGGATTTTACATGTCATTTATTCAAAATTTCGCCGAAATTTGCCAACCAATAAACGAGTTAACTAGAGAAAATGTTCAATTCCAGTGGGATGATTCCTGTGAAACTGCATTTTCAACACAGAAATTGTCGTCCAAGCCTGTTTTGAGCTTCCCTAAATTAGGAAAACCGTTTATCGTCAAGTTGATGCTAGCAACCATGCAGTTGGTGGAGTTTTATCGCAAGTTGGAAATGACGATTGTTTGTATCTAGTTGCGTATTTTTTCCACAGCATTACAGCCTTCACAAAAGAACTGGTCGGCAACGACCAAGGAAGCATTCACTCTTGCTTGTGCAGTCAGGCATTGGCAAGTTTATTTGGCAGGAACAACGTTCATTTTAAATTCCGACCATAATCCCTTGACACATCTCCGCGAACAGAAGGATCCAAGAGGTAAATTTGCTCGTTGGTTAGCTGAGTTAGAAGTGTTCGATTATTCAGTCCAATACATTCCGGGAAAATTCAATATCAAAGCCAATAACCTATCGGCAATGAAGAGGGTTTTCGCGTTCAATTAAAGGAAGAACAATTGAAAGATCCCTTGATATCAGATGCCACAAAATGCGTCTTGAATGGAGACAAAATTTCGAAAGGCAAAGTAAAGAGTCTAGTTACAGTTGTGTGTTTGTGATGGTTTGGTTTGGCGAACAATGTGGCAATGAATAGTCACTGTGAAGGAGCATGCGCAAGCAGACGAAGGCCACGGACCACGAGGAAAACATGGAGAAGATGATCTTACGAAATTTTGAGATTGTTTTTATTAATTCTTGGTTTGTTCGTGATTTATACGTTTATATTCACAACAGACGAACTTTTATGTTGAAATTCCTACGAGCAAGGAAGGAAAGGAGGGGTTTCACCACAGGGAAACCAGGATTGATTGGTAATGAATAAAAAGAATAAATAAGAATAAATAATGGCAGGCAAATAGAGAATGATTAATTCCATATATGTCCTCTGCGCAGAAATTTTTTCTGAACTGCGAAGGAGCGTAACGCTGCGGGGAAGGAGCGCGAAGCGCAGTTCAGAAAAAATTTCTGCGCAGAGGACATATATGGAATTAATCATTCTCTATTTGCCTGCCATTATTTATTCTTATTTATTCTTTTTATTCATTACCAATCAATCCTGGTTTCCCTGTGGTTTCACCATAAAGTGGCGACCACGAAAGAACTGGAACACGATTTTTGGATTTTGGCTTAATCGAAGATGACTACTAATATGGATAAAGAAACTTGGTTGATGGTGTTGTGAAAATGACGTAGTTATTAAGTCACGTGACGATTTTTGAGAGACACACATTAATTAGTTGAGACTTCGAGAGATTGAGAGTGGACGGATACCGAATCGAGTTGAGATCGTTAGAATCGTTAGAATCGTTAGAATCGTTAGAGACAGAGAGAAGGAGAAAACAATAGTAATAGAACTGAGACTCGTTATATCGTTGAACTATTCGAATGCAGGTGCAGAGGTTTTCGATGTACATATGTAAATATAGCTGACGGTTTTATATGCGCGTTTTATGGACGCTCTTTCGTTGATTTCGCTGAAGCACGATTAAAAGTTAGAGTTCTGGAAAGCTTTCAGTGAGCTACAATACACAACATGGTGCCTTTAACCCGGGAACGAATTTAAAGAGAACTTCGAGATGTCGACTACGTTGAAACGAAAGCTGAATATAAGAAATGGACTGAGAGAGAGCATACGCAAGATCGCAACGAAATCGGAAGACTTACTTTCTCAATATGAGACGAACTTGAGAGACGAAGTTATATCGAATGGCCAAATATTAAAGGAACAATTAGCAGAATTAAAGAATTTAGACGTTGAGATATTAGAATATTTAGAGGAGAAAGATATCGAAAAAGATATAATCGAAAGCAACGACTTTGCGGTACAACATCGCACACTGATAACGCGGATAGAATCGAAAACAAAGCAAATCAGAACGGAGACGCGCCAATTGCCAGAAACGCATAAACAAACAACCATAAAATTGCCATTTTTGCAATTAAAGAAATTTGGAGGTAACCCAACGGAATGGAAAGCATTCTGGGACGCATTTGCTTCAGCTATAGATAACAATACGGATCTAGAAAACGTTCAGAAATTAAATTACTTGAAATCGTACTTATATGGAAACGCTGCGAGAGCTATCGACGGATTTCAAAGAGCCGTAAGACAATTAGAGGAGAGATTTGGAGATCGCCAAGTTATTGTGTCAGGACATATGAACAAATTTAAAGAAATCAAGCCTGTTCAGAATATAACGGATATCAACGGACTGAGAGAACTCTTCGATAAACTAGAAACAAATGTAAGAAGTCTGGAAGCTATTGGCGTACAAACGGAGACATATGAAGCGATCTTGACTCCTGAAATTTTGAAGAAGTTACCCGAAGAACTACGTATATTGATCACGAGGAAATTACCAGATAGCTGGGATTTACGATCCCTGTTGAATATTTTTCGCGAGGAATTGCAAGTTAGAGAAAAGTGCCGCCTTGCATTGGAAAATAAAGAAGAAAATCATAACACGGCCGCCATAAACACGCCCCCTACGAGATCCTTCGCGAGACAAAGTCACGCAACAACGGCCGCGCTGTATTCTGATACAGCTGGAAACTCAAGAAGCTTCAGAATAACTTGTGCATTTTGTGCAAACGAACATTATTCACGAAACTGTGAAGTTGTAACAGACCACAACGCCCGTCGCGAGATTTTACGCAGAAAAGGAAAATGTTACATTTGTTTGAGAAGCGGACATTTAGCCCGCGACTGTCGATCGCAGATTTATTGTTACAAATGCAAAGGAAGACACCACACAACCATTTGCGATTCATATTCCAAGCAAAGCGACAAGAAAGAAGTAGCATCACAGCCGAAGAGACAGAACCAGACCGCATCGAAAGTACAGGCGGAGACGCAGACGACAACCAATCTGCATGTGTCCAGTCAGAATTCAATCTTGTTACAAACCGCGCGTGCAAAAGTCAGTTCTCCAGAAGAAGAAAGGAAATCTGAAAACATTCGAGTACTATTTGACTCAGGAAGCCAGAAAACGTATGTGAGCCAACGTATAAAAGAATCCTTAAACTTGAAAGTCATTGGAAAAGATCGATTGTTGATTAAAGTATTTGGGGATGAGAGACCGCGCGTCAAAGAAGCAGAAATCGTGCAGATTGCCTTGAAGTCGGTTGATGACATGGAAATTTACATCAACGCCTATGTGGTGCCACATATTTGCTCGCCAGTAACAAATCAAATCATGGGAATACCCACTAGAAAAAAACAGCGGAATTCCACCGGGTTTTCCACCGGAATTCCGCCGAATTCCGCCGGGAAAAAAATTAAATTCCGCCGGAATCCCAGCGGAAGTCCACCAGCTTCCCGGCGGAATTCCGGCAGAATTCCTCCGGTAATTTTGTTAAAATTAGCCGAAATTTTCCACCAAAATACCGGTCAAAGTCCGGCATAGTCTGGCACAGTTTCAACGGAATTCCGCCGGTATTTTAGCGGTATCCATCCGGACATTTCACGGAAAAACACCGGAATACTTCTGGGACTTTCCTGGGAATCTGAAAGAATTCCGGCGGATTTCCAG
The DNA here is from genome assembly GCA_964020215.1 of Aurelia sp. 3 sensu Dawson et al. (2005). Taxonomy (NCBI): domain Eukaryota; kingdom Metazoa; phylum Cnidaria; class Scyphozoa; order Semaeostomeae; family Ulmaridae; genus Aurelia; species Aurelia sp. 3 sensu Dawson et al. (2005). Next base: position 2,313,400 of record OZ026583.1, on the reverse strand, counting down.
CAGAAACCCGGCGGATTTCCACCAGAAACCCGGCGGATTTCCACCAGAAACCCGGCGGATTTCCACCAGAAACCCGGCGGATTTCCACCAGAAACCCGGCGGATTTCCACCAGAAACCCAGCGGATTTCCACCAGAAACCCGCCGTAATTCCGTTGGTGCACCATCCAAACTCCAGCAATATTCCAGCAGAATTCCACCGAGTTCCTGGCAAAATCCCGGATGAATTCCTCCCAAATATGGGTCTTTAATGGTGTAAATAATCAAACGCAGTTTGACCAGAATCTTCGCAGTATTGACAAAGAAAATGCTATGTATACCCTTGGGATCTGCCGAGAAATATGCTAGCAATCATTCTACGTGAATCCATGACAAATTGGGTTTCCTTCCCAAACTTCGACCGCATTGAAAACGTTCAATGAACTGATGGCCTAAACCTCACGCAGTCACAGAAATATGAGAGTTTTCAAAGGTCATGAAAAAGCATGCCCCGATTTGGACTTGCTACAAGTCTCATCCTCTGATCTCTCGAAAAAAACTTGAGAAAGCGAGCGAGGGAAAAAGTCGCTCTTTTTATTTTCCCTCGCTCGCTTTCTCGAGTTTTTTTGGAGAGATCAGAGGATGAGACTTGTAGCAAGTCCAGCCCCGATTCAGTTCTTAGCTGTCCGAAATTGAACAAAAGATATTGAGCACATACCTCATGCATCCAATGCTTCACTTACAAACATAGGAAGAGCATCCTCAAATGAAAATGCAACATGAGCTGTGAACATCTTTCATAGAAATTCAATTATGTTCAATATTCATTTTACTTTTCTACATTTGTCCATCGTTGGTTCACAAATTCTCCTCCATTCATCCTTTGCTTCTTATGACTGAGGGTAGGGAACTTGCTGAACAGCTGAAAGAAAGTGAGGAATTGCAAATATCAGTCACTTTCTCCTTAGGAGCAATGGGGGTATGTTGCAAATATAGAAGAAATAACATATGATGCTGCCATCAATCCATAATACTAGGTGAAACTTAACTCTACACGTTTTTATAAGAAACTTGGATCAGGCAATAGTGCTAAAAGTTGAAAAAATGAAATTTTGTCCATTTCAGTACTTAAAGTTTCTTAATTGGTTTCTTATTTTTTGAATGTGTGAATTATCACAGTGGTCTCTAACACTGCTGCAGATATGTTTCTTGACATTTTGAAACATCATTATAGGGATAAATAGTGTTCTGTTATGTACAAAACAAAGAGGTTCGTTAATACTACTCTAGAATTAAGGTTCAACAATATATTTGCTATGATATCCTTGCTTTTAACTTTTAAAAGTTTCTTAATACTACTCATACATGGTACTAGGAATTTCTTAAAATTTTGGCCATCTTTGTACTACATTGCCTGCCAGGAGTCCTTGGAACACTTAAACCATTTCTTCATAATCCACAATTCTAACCATAACAATAAGTTTAAATCCCTCCTCATCCCCAAAACAATGTTGATTTGGATGATTATTGTTCCAGTATTCCAGCAGAGTCATGGATCATCCTGTCATCCCTATTTTATTACCACAAAACAACATTGTTCTGAGGGGGAAAGGGGGGAATCGCAAAGCAAGACAAAATTAGCAAAGCTGTTCCAAGACTTCTGGCAGGCATTATAGTTTCTTATAACCACTTTCTTATAACAAATGTGTAATTGGTCAAATGTGTATTATGGCCATACATGTACATATTGTATTTGTATTGAATCCATGTGCACATTTTGTTTTTTTATGTAACAAACTAAGAATTTCAGCCAAAATTAAGTCTTCATGTTTGTTACTTGTATCCTCGTGAACATTTTAAATGTTTTTTTAAGCCTAATGTTTAGACACTCTACCTCCGAAGTGATATGATACAGGAAACAAATGAAAATAGAGTAAAGATATACATTTTTGATAAGAAACTTAAGTTTTTTAATTGGTTTCTTATTTTTTGAATGCATGAAGTATTACTGTGGTCTCTAACAATGCGGCATACATGTTTCTTCACTTTTTGAAACATCATATAGGAATAACAGTGCTCTGCCCTGGTGGAATCGGTGTACGCCATCCGCCAAAGGCTTACGCCATTTTCTTTTGTTCTCTTGTCATTTCTATTGTTTAGAGTGACTCTGTCCGCCAAAGATCTTTGGCGGAAAGGGGCCCGATTCCATACTGGGTGCTCTGTTATGTTGAAAACACAAATGGTTATAGTTAATATTGCTCAAGAATGAAGGTTCAACAATATGTTTTCTATATCCATGCTTTTAACTTCCAAAATTTTCTTAATACTTCTCAGACATACCTAGTACTAAAGCTTCTTAAAATGTTGGCCATCTTAGTACTAGTTTCTTATAATCCAATTTCTTATCAAACAAATGTGTATCTTAAGGTTTTCCTTTGTCAAAACAAATACTTTCTTAAGTTCTGGAGTTTCTCAATCTTAGGAGCTTCCCATTTTGGAGTTTCTTAATCTTTCCTATAGTATAAGCAGCTTCCCATAAAAGAATATGTCAATTTTAATGGTATTAGCAGTTCCCAAAATTATCCAAAATCTGGGAAGAAAATGTATCCGCAATTCTATCAACATCATTGGATATCTCCCTTGTCCTTGATGTCTACAAAGGATTTGCTTGAAATTTCAGTAGATCAACTTGTTTTAGACACGAGTAAGATCGTTCTCTCTGCAGTTTGTTTTGGTGATGACCGCCGTAAAAACGTACAACTTTGGCTTTCTTACTTGAAGTCAAAGGATAGATCTTTATCTTAAGTGGTCTGCTCTTCATGTTAGCCCTAGGGGCCAAAATCAGTTTTGCAAAGATTAACGTGGTTGAGAACGAAAAAGCAACTGTTGAAACTGTTGAACAAGACTGTTGAACTGTTGAACAAGTTTATTGATGAATGAATAAACTGAAATAAACTAAAACTGAAATAAACCTGGTTAGGCAAGGCCTGGGCCCATGGCCTTCGACGGACAACAAACAAGGCATCTTCATCTTTGGCCACGAACCATTAATCTCTCTTATGAACAGAGGCTTAGCATGACTTGTCTCGTGAAATGGTCTCCACTTTATTCAAAAGTCGTTACTATTTCGTTATGAGATCATCATTGCCAAAGGAAAGTCTCGCAAGCTTCAGTAGGCCTTAGGCCTAAATCTTGTCTGAGTGCGAGCTGCTTTATCACAAGTGATTCTGTATAAAAATCTTTGTTTTCGAGAACGAGCAAAAGGTAGGAACATAATTACCTTTTCTTCACGTTTCTTCTTCTGCCATCGTCCTGCTAATGTCTCATATCCTCCTCATTTTGTTGCTTCTTGAACCAAAACGTCAAAACGACTAAGTTCCGCAGCGCTGAGATTACATCAACGGTCAAAGTTCATTCAAATCTTCTCGCTTTGTTATGTTGTGAATTTGCGCGCGCCTAACTCTCATTGGCCAATTTTCTTTACGTGCTTAATCTTCGAGCAATGTAATTGGTTAGCTGCACAATAGACCATTCTGAAGAGGAATTTGAATCAAAAAATATTTTCCGGGTTTCTTATGACTTTTTTATCGTGCATCCTATTTGAGGGGGGTGACAGGGTAGTGGTACCATGATACCAGAGGGGGTGGTACCTGCTACAACATTGTGGAAATGTGGTAGAACCTGGTACCAAAGGTAGGGGTACCGGTACCAAGCTTATATGAGTCGGTACCAATAAAAATTTCGTCCTTGGATGATGTTGGAATTCTAGAACAAATTTTTAGCTTTTACAGTGCAGACAGTAACACAGATGCCACGGTGACGTGCTCAGGAGTGGTTTGGTCTTGCCCATTTGTTCCACGAGGAACTGATGTAGACCTCCTTCCAGATTTCGTCATATTCATGATGGCTCCCTCCCCCAAAATTGGTGGTACCAATACCTTCAATTTGGGTGGAACCTGGTACCTTATGAGTTGGTACCGGTACCAAAGACCCCCCTGTCACCCCACTCCTATTTGCCCTATTTGTTTACTACTGCTCTTGTGAACCAATGTGAACAACATTGAAAGCGATTAAACAAATTTGTTCTGTGGAATTCGAGTCTTTTTATCATTTTCAATGTAACCAAAAGATACCTTCCACGTAATGGCGAGAAATAAGCGAAAATAAAATAAAACTATGACAAGGATAGCCTTGACTAAAATAAAGTTCCTTATGACTCGGCTCATGACACGTATTTTGAATTTTTTATCATTTCGCTCTTTTTTATTTTTGCAAGAAATTAACTATTGTTACATTTGTAAGATTTGCTGATCCACCGGTATTCCGCTGGATTCCGGTTCACCAGAATCTCCCGGCGGAATTCCGCCGGTATGAAATTGAGATCCCGGCGGAATTCCGGTGGACCCGTTGTGACCGGTGTTTTACCGGTTGAATTCCGCCACCGGACCGGTTTTCCGGTGGAATTCCGCCGGACCTCCGGAACTTTTTTCTAGTGGGTAGCCGTTGAAAGATATGAACACTTAAAAGGACTACAACTTGCGGATTACACAGAGGGAGATGAATTGAATCCGGATCAACCATGTGAGCTGCTGATAGGAAGTGACAATTTTTGGTTACTGGTAGAAGATGACATAATCAGAGGAGAAATGAATGGCCCGGTTGCTGTGCGCACGAAGCTTGGATGGGTTGTTTCTGGGCAAGTCGAAGGAGTCGGTCGTAGAAATGTAAAAATGTCACATGTATTGAGGTTTGATAGCGTAGTTGTAGAAGATAGGGAGGCGGACCGTCTTTTGAATGAAGTGAAAAGGTTCTGGGAGATTGAATCTGTAGGTCGTCAGGAATCAGAACCGGACACGGTTCAAAAGAAATTCGAGTCGGAAATTGTTTTTGAAAATGGGAGATATGAAGTGAAAATGCCGTTTAAGGAGGAACACCCAGTTTTGCCTGATAATTTTTCCATCGCAAAAACTCGATTAAATTCTTTAGTGAAGCGTTTGAAAGAAAACCCAAAGGTAGCTAAAGAATATGATAACGTAATTAAAGAGCAATTACAATCAGGCATTATTGAGAAGGTTGATATAAGGTCGCCAACTGAAGTAGGAAATGTGCATTATTTGAGTCACAAAGCTGTGATTAAAGAAGAAAGGGACACGACTAAACTTAGAATTGTATTTGATGCCTCTGCCAAAAGAGAGGGACCGAGTTTGAATGAATGTCTTGAGGCAGGGCCATCTTTATTGCCAATGTTAATGGACATATTGTTGAGGTTTCGTTTGAAGAAAGTTGTTTTGATTTCGGACATAGAGAAAGCTTTTCTGAACGTGAGCATAAGCCCAGAGCAACGAGATTTTTTGAGGTTTCTGTGGGTGGACGATGTTGGGAGTCTGGAACCGAAAGTTGAGGTCTTCAGGTTTACCAGAGCCTGTTTCGGGGTCATATCCAGCCCGTATTTACTTAATGCAACGATACGTCACCACCTTAGTAAATATGAAGAGGCTAACAGTGAATTTGTTGAGAATGTTATTCAGTCATTGTATTGTGATGATTATGTGTCTAGCTTTGATTCTGAAGACGAGGCTTTTGCCCAGTTTCAAAGTTTGAAGCAATGTTTTCGGGAAGCGGGTTTCAATATGAGAAAATGGAAATCGAATTCGAATGAATTGGCTGCAAAGATCAAAACCGAGGAAGAAAAAAGCGTTTGTGGTGAGAACACACAACAAGGTCCAAATTGTGATGACAAAAAGGTGAAAATTACACATACCGGGCAAACGTCAAGTCTTTATGAGGGGCAAGAAACGGGCCCTAAGGAAAAAGTTTTGGGCTTATCTTGGAACAAAGATACCGACAAATTATGTTTCGATTTTGCAGAAATCTTGAAAGATTTTGATTCAGAGGAAATCACAAAGCGCACCATTTTAAGTACCACAGCCAAGATTTTTGATCCGTTAGGTGTGCTTAGTCCTGCCGTTATTGCACTGAAAGTTCTTTTTCAGAAAGTTTGTAAAGAGAAAACCAACTGGGACAGCCCTGTTAGCGAGGAAAATAAATCAGAGTTTCGAAGAATAATATCAGATTTGAAATTAGGGGGCTGCATTCAGATAGACAGATCTTATTTGAGCAAAAAAATCCCTGCAGACTCTATGGAGTCAGTCGAGCTGCACGGGTTTTCGGACGCATCAGTTACAGCCTATGGTGCCTGCGTTTATATTGTTTATCGTTTGAAGTCAGGGGAATGCCGAGTTTCTTTGGTGGCTGCAAAGTCAAAAGTAGCCCCAATTGATTCAACAACAATTCCTAGATTAGAACTTTTGGCAGCACACACTTTAGCGAGGCTCATTTCGAACGTACAAAGAGCCATTGAGAGATCAGTGAAGATTCAAAACATATTTGCCTGGTCAGATTCAGAAATCGCCATTCATCAGATTTTGAAAAGAGAGAAGATTCAAAAACAGTTCGTACAAAACCGAGTAAATGAGATCAGGAAACTTGTTCCCACTATCAGATGGAGATATTGCCCCACTAAAGAGAACCCTGCAGACTTAGTTTCCAGGGGGGTAAAAGGGTCTGCTTTGAAGAATTCGAAAAAATGGTGGGAAGGTCCAGAATTTCTGAAGGAAAATCCAAAAAACTGGCCTAACAATAAAAAATTTGAGAAACCGGACAGCGAGAAATTATCGGACATTGATAGCGAAAACGTTGATATTGAGGAAACTGTGTGGAAACGTCAATCCACCTGCTCAAAATATCGCACCCCAGTGCAGGAAGGACGCAGAGACAAGACGACTTACTTAGAGGACTGTATCTTCCGACAAAACCATTCTTCACAAATCGTACGGCCGCTCACGGCCGAGCTAGCTCACAAATCAACGAAGTAAACAACTGCACGCAACTTTATAATCGTGCCAAAAACACATACGCAAGAGGTCACATGCATCCTACAATTAACCAATCAATGTTTACTTATGTATCAATTTATCACTACAGCTCTGACATTTATTCCAGTAAATTTTCAAAAACAGAACACTCCTCCACATACTCCCCCCTGCTTGACCCCCTAGGGTTCAAGCATAGCCCTAGTCTTCCAGCCCGAGTCAAAAGCCGCAACTCGCCTAGCTGGTCTATCTCTAACTACTTCAGGTGACTGTATAGTTTCTTCTATCTGATTCTGGTTTTCTTCCATAGATACTTCATTTCCTGCTTTTACCTGTTTAGCTTCAATCTCGAGAGGATATAACTTCTGTACTGGTCTATCAAGATATACTGGCTTACACTTGGCAACTAATCTAACTTTTGCCCCTCGCGCATGACCATCCTTTCCAACTATCAGTTTTTCCACAACTCCTACCTTCCAGTTGCATCTACTAACATGCTCCTCATACACTAGGACCGGTTCTCCTACTTTCACTACGCGACCATTTATCTGCTTATTTCCTTTCTGATACTCTCTAAGATCAGCTAAATACTCCCTTCTCCAACGGTTCCAAAAGTGCTCCTTTTTACGAGCTAAATACCTGAACCTTTTCAACAGCTTACTGTCCGTAACATCATCTTCTACAGCATGATCAGGAATTGATAAAAGCCTCCTTCCACAAATGAGATGTGTTGGGGTTAACACTTCACTTCCCACCTCATCATACTCATAAGTTAAAGGCCTCGAATTCAATGTTCCCTCGACTTCTACAAGGATAGTTTGCAGTTCTTCAAATGTCATTCTTGCATTACTCAAAACCTTTCTCAAACACCTCTTCATTGTCCCTATCATCCGTTCATACGACGAGCCCCACCAGGGAGCCTTACTTAAGTTGAATCTCCAAGTTATCCCTTGCTGTGCTATGTACCCCCTAAATCCTTGATCTTTATACAAGTTCTTCAACAATATTTTTGCAGCCTTAAATGTTTTAGCATTGTCTGAAACAATCAAAGATGGTGTTCCTCTTCTAGCTGCAAATCTTCTCAAACAATTCAAGAAAACCTGAACAGTCATATCTGGTACTAACTCTAGATGTACAGCTCTTGTCACACAGCATGCAAAGATAACAATGTAGACTTTCTTCATCACACCCTTTCTCTCTTTCACATATAGAGGTCCTGCAAAATCTACACCTACATTTGCAAAGGCTGGTGCTTCTTTCACTCGAAAATCAGGTAGATCTGCAACAGGTGGTGTCTCAAAAGCTTTACCTTGCACCCTTTTACACACAATACAATCCCTTAAGATGTTTTTCACAGTCTGTCTACCCCTTGGCACCCAAAATTTAGATCTTACTTCTGCTAAAGTTGATCTCAAACCACTGTGATGAACACGCCTATGACAATCTTCAACAATCAATTTTGTAAGATAATACTGCCTGGGAATTATTATTGGCTGTCTAGCATCAAAACACAAATCAGAATTCCCCAGTCTACCCTTGCATTTCAAGAGTTTGTTATACTCAACAATCTGCAGATCTTTAGCCAACACCTTATAATTGTTCTGCTCTTTCAACTTTCCTTGCACTTCAAGGATCCACAATCTTTCAGCATTCACAATTTCATCTCTTGTCAACTCTCCTTTGGTTACAAGGATCCCCCTTTGCTTAGCCTTTAAATTAGAAACAAATCTCTTAACCCATGCTGTCACTCGATACAAGTGCTGTATGCTACTAAATGCTTCAACATTCATGACTTTCCCAACCGAAGCACTCACTTTCTCACTTGCACTCAATACGACAGATTTTTTCTCTCCTTCACGAGTTTCTACTGTCTCCAAATTTTCGGGTTTTTTAGGTTCCCAAGCTCTTTCTATTATCCCTCTGTCTAACTGTTCTTTAATTATACGATCACATTCTTTCAAAATTTCAGGTTCCTGTCTCAATTTGTTCACCTGTCCTTTCAATCTTTTTAAACTGTTCCAATAATTGGATGGGAGTTTATCATGACCTTCCTTCCACGGCAGTCCGACCTTATACCTTTCCCCGTTAAATGAGATATTATCCTTCAAGGCCTCATGAACTTCATTCTCCTCCCTTATTCCAACTGTTTCCAAGTCCCAAAGTTTCTTCACACTTTTTTCCAACTCTCTCTCTTCTTCTTTCTTACCATGATTTTCATCCTTTATCACATCACTGCCAACGAAATTCACATTCATTTCACTTCTCCCTCTCTCCCCCCTTAAGGGACCAGAGAGCACCCAACCTAATTTGGTTTCTACAGCAACTGGGTCTTGCTGCTCCCCCCTTATGGTTCTATCTCCTTGGAAACACCAGATATAATCTGAGCCTATAAGGACTTCCACTTCTAAACTATCTGCATTTTTACATACATCAGAAAACCACAACCCTTTCAAGTGCGCATACTGTAACTTTCTAACTTCTATATGTTCATTTCTGACACTGGATATACTTGGAACTAAATATGCTTCAATCTTAGTCCCTTCCCCACCATTTACAGGGCACAATTCAAAAGCAAATACTTCCTTTAGCCCCTTAATGGTCCCTTCCTGCCCGAAAGTACTTATTTCAACGGTCTCCTTTCTAATGGGCTGTAATCCTGAAACAACTCTTGGGGTAACGAAAGATCTCTGACTGCCTGTATCAAACAGAACTCTAACTCTCACTGCACTATCTAGGCCTGAACATTTCACTAAAGCTTGAGCTGTCTGCAAAGCTACGCCACACTCTGTCCCTACATGCAGGGTTGGACTCGTGCTAGTCCCCGTAGGGCTGATTCCCCAGGGCTGTCACAAAGAGAAATATGATGTTTCCCCTTACAACGCGCGCAACAAAAATTTGAATTACATTTCCAAGAAACGTGACCCTTTCGCATGCATAAATAGCAACGACCATACTTACGAGCCAGGTGCTTTCTCTGGTCTACAGATGTAATTTCTTTACAATCATGATGTTCGTGATTTCCTTTACAAAATGCGCAAAATAAGTTCTTCGATTTAGTCACAAGAGTGCTGGCCGTCGTTGGCCTAGCCGCGTCTACACCGTCTCTCTTCCCGTGATCGAGCCTAACGTTCCTCTTCTCCATTCGGCCATATTCCTCCCGCAATTCCAATTCATTTCGAATTTGTTCTAACAATTCGTCCACTGTCCAGTTCATATAATCCTTTCCACGCGTAATCTGTAAACGAATTCCCTCAGGTAATTTCTTGATAATTCCCGGAACAACAATACTTTCATAAGTGACTGGATTCACGTCCAAAGCTTCCAGCGCCCTGTGATTACACTCCACAGCGTCGTATAATTTCCTTAGCCTCGCAGTGTCCCAATCATTATAAACTGGCTGCAAATTCAACAATGCATCTACATGGGCTTGATGTATTATCGACTTTTTCCCGAATCTCTTCTGCAATGCTTCTATCGCCAATCCATAATTTGCAGCGGTTGTACGAAATCCTGTGATGCTTGATTTTGCTGCCCCCGAAACGTAACGACGCAAATATGCAAACTTGTCAACATCCGAAATGTCCCCATTATCATGAACCGCACTTTGGAACGTGTCCCAAAATTCCTGCCATTGTTCTGGTCGCCCCGTAAAAGTTGGCATCTCTAACTTAGGCAACTTTGCTTGAACTTTACTCCTCGTAGTCGACTGAGAATTTTCCACAACAACTGCTTGTGCAGTATTCACTTCTAAATATTTCTCTATGCCAACTAACGCCGCAGTCATTTCCGATCTCATACTGCCAGACTCATGTACTTCCGAAAATATCTCACGGTCGCCATCTTCTTTATCCGCTACAGCTTCCGTCAACAAATCCAAAATTTTCTCGTCCAATCCTTCCAATCTATTCAACTGATCGACCAAACTTGCCTTCAGTTGAAGCGCCAAATCTACATTCCTTTCTGTCGAATCAGTTGTCAACAATGTAGCCGTTCTCTTCAATGTCTCCGTCACAAAAAGCCTATGTCCCTTTCGTTTCTTGACATGCTTCTTCAAGTCAGCCATGTCTCTTCCTGCACTGGCTGTGCGATTCAGTCTTCTTCAAATCGTTCAATTCAGTTCCAATCTTCGATCAATCCGGCTCGTGTGTGACCAAATATGTGGAAACGTCAATCCACCTGCTCAAAATATCGCACCCCAGTGCAGGAAGGACGCAGAGACAAGACGACTTACTTAGAGGACTGTATCTTCCGACAAAACCATTCTTCACAAATCGTACGGCCGCTCACGGCCGAGCTAGCTCACAAATCAACGAAGTAAACAACTGCACGCAACTTTATAATCGTGCCAAAAACACATACGCAAGAGGTCACATGCATCCTACAATTAACCAATCAATGTTTACTTATGTATCAATTTATCACTACAGCTCTGACATTTATTCCAGTAAATTTTCAAAAACAGAACACTCCTCCACAAACTGAGATTTTGAGAGTTGATGCTATCGCGAAAATTGATGCCAGAGAGTTGATTGATCCGTGTAAATATAGCAACATTGACAAACTTTTGAGAGTTGCCGCATACGTGCTGAGATTTGTAAATAACATTCGCAGCAAGATCGCTAATCGAGAACGAAAAACAGACGATCTTGAAATTGAAGAAATAAACGAAGCGAGAAATTTGTTTATCAAAACTGATCAGTTGTCCATAAAGAGGGACAAGAATTTCGAGAATCTGAAGCATAATTTAGGGGTTTTTGAAGACGAACAGGGTATTTTGCGTTGCGGGGGCAGACTTGAAAATGCTTCTTTGCCCTTCGAGACAAAACATCCAATTCTTTTGTCGAGAGAAAGCGAATTTTCGAGATTATTGATTAGAAATGCGCACGAAATTGTAAAACATAATGGAGTTAGAGAAACACTTTCGCAGCTACGAACACAATACTGGGTTGTGCAGGGGAGACAAACAGTTCGAAAATATTTGAGCAAATGCACAACTTGTCGGAGATTTGAGGGAAAGGGTTACGAGATTCCCAAACCACCCCCTTTACCGGGGTTTCGATTAAGCGATGAACACGCATTTTCGAACATCGGAATAGACTATGCAGGACTAGTCTATGTCAAAAATATTTATGGAACAGATCAAAACACATACAAAGCTTATATCTTGTTGATTACATGTGCAAGTACCTGGGGAATACATTTAGAGTTGGTGCCAGATTTAGGTGCAGAGTCTTTGAAACGAGGGTTGAGTAGATTTCAGTCTAGGAGGGGTGTGCCCAACCAGGGACCGCGGAGCCGGGGGGGCTGGGGGGGCTTTAGCCCCCCCAATAATTTTCAAGAGTTAGTTTTTAGCTTTCCAACAAATTTTGTTTTATGATTAAATATCGCCATTTGCTTTATCAAATTGTTAACGCCCTTGTGTCTGTATACCCCACAGTACCGTTTCTCGTGCATTTATCAGAAATTACGCTAAGCAGAATGTTTTAAAAGGTTTTGTCTCAAATGAAATGCGTCCAATAGCTTTATGCCAAGATACAACAGTTTCATCATCGTTAGCACAGCTTCAAATACCCAAAGTTTTAGCAAGCGATAAGTAAAATACTTTCATGACATGCGGCTATTTTTAAAGCGAATTTCAATTCCTGAAAGCTGAAAGATTGCTGATGAGGGGAATTCTCTAAACCTGTAAATCGCAGAAACGTTAACCCGGCAACGAGTGCAACGATAATGTTTTTTAGCAAGCTGTCTATGGAATGTCCAAACAAGTATAATTTAGCAATTCTTAATACTCATGTGGAGAGCACAGAAAATATAAACTCTATTGACGTTCCAACTGATTTTTATCAAAAGACCCAACAACACTATACAAAATTTTCGAAAATTTGAAAAAATCATTGGATTTTTTAGTGCTACAAAATTAAAAATGGAAACAGTGTTTGTGTCATTAGTTTCTCTATGTTTAAAATGTTTGCTTCTGAAAGCAGAGAGACTGTGTTTCTATATCATTATTTTTCGGAGATTATAATTCTACGAGATTGTTAAAGTTTTTTAAATTTAGTCCTTTCATTCTAGGCTGAGCCTTTTCGCTATGAAATATTAAAATGTAATACAGTACATCTCTATAAATGATGCTTTTTAAGGTGATTTAGCGATTGGATATGCTGATGATAACTGTCTTTTCCAAGGCGAGTTTGCCTATGGAAAGGGGCGTTGGTCGCATTTATAGCCAAAGTAGAGGGCGTGGTCATAAAAATTTTTCTGGGGGCTTCGCCCCCAGACCCCCTCAGTTTCTCTCTTACTCTCTAGCCCCCCCAATCCAAAAAGTGCTCCGCGGTCCTTGTGCCCAACCTAGTAATAAGCGACAATGGCAAGTCTTTCAAGGATAAGAGTCTGAGAAACTATTTGAGGAAATTTAACATCGACTGGCGCTTCAATATAGAACGTTCTCCGGAAGCAGGAGGATTTTTTGAGCGTTTAGTTCGTTCTGTGAAGAGGTGCTTGAAAAAGACACTTCGAAACGCGAAACTCACTTACGAGGAATTCGTAACGATATTGACTAAAGTTGAAGGAGTACTAAATTCGCGTCCGTTAACTTATGGGAATGAAGAGCTCGGGGAACCGCTGACCCCTGCGCATCTTATGATCGGGCGCAGGATCCTGGACAGACCTAATCCAGTGGAATTTCCAGGTTTCAAAGATATGAAACAAGCTGACGTCACAAGAAGAGTCAAGCATTTACATACAGTTTTAAACCATTTTCGATCGAGATTCAGAAGAGAGTATTTGACAGAGCTGCGTGAACATCAGAATACAAAGAAACCAAAGAGTGGAGAGAAAGTAAGCATTGGAGACGTCGTTACAATATTCGAAGAGAAATTACCCCGTCAAGGTTGGAGAATGGGAAGAGTCGAGCGATTATTACAAGGAAAGGATGGACAAATCAGAAGTGCAGTCGTGAGAGTTCATCAAGGAGGACAAAAGAGCACATTGTTCAGGAGACCATTGAGGAAACTGTATCCTGTCGAATTAAACGAGAACGAAGAAGAAGACGTTTACAATGCTGAGATGAACGATGTAGAACCAGAAATCACATTCGTTCCAGATCACGAGGTGGGATTAATCCAAGGAAAACTGTAAGTGACCATTTACTTTCTTTTTCCTTTGCTTGACTTAAATAGTTATAACGTTGATTGGCCGAGCCACTCATTGGGGTGGCCGGAGAGTGTTGTGAAAATGACGTAGTTATTAAGTCACGTGACGATTTTTGAGAGACACACATTAATTAGTTGAGACTTCGAGAGATTGAGAGTGGACGGATACCGAATCGAGTTGAGATCGTTAGAATCGTTAGAATCGTTAGAATCGTTAGAGACAGAGAGAAGGAGAAAACAATAGTAATAGAACTGAGACTCGTTATATCGTTGAACTATTCGAATGCAGGTGCAGAGGTTTTCGATGTACATATGTAAATATAGCTGACGGTTTTATATGCGCGTTTTATGGACGCTCTTTCGTTGATTTCGCTGAAGCACGATTAAAAGTTAGAGTTCTGGAAAGCTTTCAGTGAGCTACAATACACAACAGATGGACTCGGATTCGATGAAGAAACAGTTGGCAAAGAATTGATGAAACTGAATATGTATGCAGATATGATAATGAAAACATGAAAGACAGAGATTATGTGAATTTACGAAGATTATGTGATGTAACATTTCCGGAGAAACTGAAGGTGGTTGATGAGTTGGTGGAAAAGGTTGGAGAACTGTTTATTGATGAGGAGAAAAGTATGGAAGAATTTCATAATTGGTCAGGCAAGGTGAAACATTCAATGAAACATGCAAAAGGTTTATTCAATGATGGTAAGATGGAAATCACAAGGGTTAATGAAGAAAGGGCTCAAATTACAAGGGCAAAAGTAATGGCTGAGGAAAGAAAGGCTAAGGAGGATGAGAGGAATGAAATGAGAGAGTATGAGGAAAGAATTAGGCAAGAAAAATTAGCTAGAGAAAGAGGATCATGGATGGAACATCAAAGAATTATACTTGAGACAAAGGAAAGAGAACTGGAACTAGAGAGGCAGGCTAAGGGGGCACATGCTAATCTCCCAACACTTAATATCACACCCTTTAAAGGAACATCCAAGGACTGAATTAGATTTTCAAATCAGTTCAAAGCACAGGTTGATAGCCAATCAGTCAGTAAAACAACTAAAGATTTACCTTTGCAGTGTGTGAAAGGGGTGTGTCATGAATTAATTGGTAACATACCCAACAATGATTATGGTTATGACAGGGCAATGGAATTATTAAGAGAAGAATATGGGCAAGAAAAAACAGTTCTTGCAGCCCATACCAAGGAAATCATAAATTTGCAAAGTGTAAAAGGCTCACGGTACTTAAATGTTAAAGAGTTCTATGAGACACTTCTTATCAATTTTGAAGCCTTGAGAGCTATGGATGGCCATGGAAAGGTAGAGGGTTTAGTCTTATCAACTCTAGATAAGTTGTCAGGAATCAAGGCAGATTTAACCAGGAATGATGATAACCGGGAGACATGGGGCTTTGATCAGTTATTACAAGAGCTTAGAAAATGGCTTAAGAGACACCACAATGAGGAAAAAGTAGAGCAAGGGAGAGAATCTAAGGGATCAAGTAAGACATTCTTAACATCACAAAAAAGGGGACCTCGTTGTTTTTACTGCCCAAATAAACATTGGCCAGATCAGTGTAATGTTGTCACTGGTACAAAGGATAGGAAGGAAATGCTTAAGAAACAAGGCCTGTTTTTTTAATGTGGTGAAAACCATTTGATGAAAGATTGTAAGAAAAGAGGATGCTTCATATGTAAAGGAAATCATCACAGTAGCTTACATGAAGAAAGATCAATAAATGATAGAGGCAGTGTGACAGCTTTTACCCCTTCAGAAGAGTGTATTTTGCCACTCCTCCCTTTTGAGGGTAGGGGGGAGGAAGTCTGGGGAGTGCTAGACACAGGCTCTTCTAAGAATTATGTATGTAGAAAGGCCATTGAGAGATGTAACTTGAAGCCAATTCAATGGGAAACAACAAGGCTAAGAACAGCAGAAGGTATAGGAAAGGCAAGTAAAAGGCCTGTTTATGCACTCAGTACGTATAATCAGAAGGGGGAGAGGTTTGAGTTTGAAGCAATGGGGCTGGATCAATGCAATTTTGCAGAAACAGAGAGAGCACCAAGCAAAGATTTGAAATCAAAATATGACCATTTGAGAGGGCTTTACATCCCTGAAAGTAAAGATGGAAAGTATGAGGTACAGATGCTGATAGGGGACCCAACATTTACTGAAATAAGGACAGGGGAATGCAAGAAAGGACTGGGGGGTCAACCCATTGCTGATGAAACCCTGTTTGGCTGGGCAGTTCATGGGGAGAGAGGAGAAATGAATATAAATGATTTCACTCAAACTACTAGTTCAGAGTATGAGCAGCTCTACAGGCTGGACGTCCTAGGAGTTGAAGATAGGAGAGAATTTGATCAAGAGGAGGTTAAGAAGGAGTTTATTGAGAATATTGAACAGAGAGAAGATGGCAGATATAAAATAAAGATACCATGGATTGAAGAAAGGGTGCCACAGAATACAAATGAGAGTCAGAGTAGGTTGAGGCCAAACTGGATTCAAGATAAAGAGAAATGGCCAAAAACAGAAGAGAATCCTGAGACAGACATTGAATGTATCCAAGAAGAGCTAAAGAAAGGGGAGACATTGTTCTATTGTGCAGAAAATAAGGCAAATCTGAAAGAAATAGATAGTTTATTAGAGAGAAAGACTCTCAAAGGCACAAAAAGAATCATAGCATGGTGCCTGAGGTTTAGTTTGAACTGCAGAGCAAACAGAAGTGGGGAGAAAAGAAAGGCTGGACCACTAACTACGGAGGAGATTGAGAATGCTGACAAGAAATTGATTAGGAATGCTCAAGAGCAAGTAAATCTTGAAAGCAAGGAAGCACAACAATTAGGTTTAAACAAATGTGAAGATGAAGTGATGTTTTGGTAGAATTCCTGACTACCAACCAATATTTGTTCCAAGACAATCACTATATGCTGTTAAGATGGGAGAAGAGGTACACCAACAGGTCGGACACAAGGGTGTAAATATCATGATGTCAAAAGTCAAAGAGAGATTTTGGGTTCCAAGACTGAAAACAGTACTCAAGAAGATAAAGGGAAGATGCGGCAGATGCAAGGTGATGGCAGCAGAGCCATTTCCAGCACCAACAGCTGGACAATTACCACACAGCAGAGTAACAGCAAATTACCCATTTGGAGTTGTAGGGGTAGACTTTGTAGGGCCATTTGAATTAAAAGGAGATGACGAGAAAGCATATGTAATCAATTTTTCATGTGGAACATCAAGAGCTGTATACTTTACAACTACAAGAAATTTGTTAACAAGTGAGTTCATTAATAAGTTAAATGAATTCATAGCTGTTCGTACAAGACCAAGGAAGATAATCAGTGACAATGCACAGACATTTAAAGCTGCTGCTGATTTTATCGAGAAATTGAGCAAAAGTGAAGAGTTACATGATTATTTGTCAGATAAAGGAATTATATGGGATTTTATCCTTGCTAAAAGTCCCTGGAGAGGGTCATTTTATGAAAGATTGCACAGAGATTTGAAGAACATTTTGTATCAGAAATTAGGGAGGAGCCATTTGACATATGAAGGATTGAGCAGAGTCATCAAAGATATCGAGATAATATTCAACAATCGACCATTACAATACGTGCAAGATGAGATGGGTACAAGAGTACTAACACCAAACAGAATCATACATGGAAGAGATATTTATCAATTAGAGGAAATAGAGGAACCAGATTCACCAAGCAAGATGGAAAAGAGAATTAGAAGAGCCAAAAAGGAGATGTGGGACAGATGGACAACTGAATATGTGAGAGCACTGAGAGAAAAGCATGATGTTACCAAAGTAAAACCATACCACCCAGAAATTGGAGAAGTTGTTCTTGTGGTTGGGGATAAAAAGAACAGACATGAGTGGAAACATGGGTTGGTAGGTGAATTGTTGAGAGGGAAGGATGAAGTGGTGAGAGGAGTGAGAATGATCGTTAACAATAAAATATGGGGGCGCCCAATAGACTTATGCTTTTTCGTCCCTTGTTTCCCTGCGTTCTTTGATTTGCTGATATCCTCTTGACCAAGGAACGCAGGGAAACAAGGGACGAAAAGGCATCAGTCTAGGCGCCCAATACAATTGATATGCCCTTTGGAAATCAAATCAACGTTATCTGCTGAGGAACTGAACAAAAGGATCCAACTTGCAAGCAAGAAAGAAGAGGCCGTTGAAGTGGTTGAAAGACCAGGAAGAGCAGCAAAGGATCGAGGATCAGCAAGAACGAAAAGAATGCTAGAGGACAACTAACTGGTAACAAGTATTTATTCGAACCTTAATCGTAAAATTATTCTGTTAAACTAATAATTTTAGAGGAGTTTGGCGAACAATGTGGCAATGAATAGTCACTGTGAAGGAGCACTGTGAAGGAGCATGCGCACGCAGACGAAGGCCACGGACCACGAGGAAAACATGGAGAAGATGATCTTACGAAATTTTGAGATTGTTTTTATTAATTCTTAGTTTGTTCGTGATTTATACGTTTATATTCACAACAGACGAACTTTTATGTTGAAATTCCTACGAGCAAGGAAGGAAAGGAGGGGTTTCACCATAATGGTGTACTTACGAAATCAGGCCGCCCTATCATCCTTCCTTCGCTGCGGAAACTTATTGTGATGGAATATCATAACATTGCTCATTTTGGGACAGACAAAGTTTATTCGCTATTAAAAGATCGTTATTATTGGCCTAGTATGCACAACTACATCAAGTTGTTCAGCCAAGGTTGTAAAACCTGCCAGAAAACAAAGTGCACCACATCGCCACCCGAAGGACCTCTTGTACCAATGTTCTTTCCCAGTGCACCTATGCAAGACAATTTCTATCCATTGATATCGCGTACTTACCTAAAGATAATACTGGATACCAGTATCTTCTACTCATTGGTGATATTTTTTCGAAATTCGTACAAGCCATACCCTTGAAAGATCAGACAGCGCCAAAAATCATCGATGCCTTACTGAGAAACTGGATATTTTCATTGCAGCCCTTTTTATCTCTTGTCTGATCTGGGTTCAAATGTCTATGGAGAAGTTATGACAGAGTACAATGTGGTCTTCGGAAGAGCTGCCATCTTACCTCAAGATGTGGTCATTGACAATTCAGCACCAGACCAACACGATGAGGTGCTACCGGCAGAATTCGAATACGTGACAATCTCATCAATGAAAAATATCTTCTCTCAAGTAGTCGAAACCTTAGAGATCAGTAAGCGGAAAATGCAGCAGCAGTATAATAAAAATCTTCGCTATATCAATTACTCTGAGGGTCAACAGGTTTGGTTGAAGGTAAAACATTACAAGACAGGCGAAAACCGAAAATTGGTCCACCGTAGAGATGGCCGCCCGTGGAAGGTAATAGGCTGTTTTAGCAGCAAGACGCGGACGTCCTTGAAAACGCAGCTACTTTTTTATGTTTTTAGAGCATTGTAATTTTCCAGGCTTTTCCCTCCCAGAAAGCTGCTCACAGACAGACAAAGAACAGTTTGCATTCTTGCAATTCCATCATTTGTGAATGTGCTCATATTGCATTTGCTTCCCTTCTCGACGTCCTATTTTTGCAGTGCGGCCTTCAAAAGTATACTTTTCAGGTTGTCAGTTTCAGAATAGAACGTACAATTCGTCTCTCGAGACTCGCAAAAAGTTTCGAAGTTGATTTCACTTTGTAATTTACATCCTCGAACAAAAGAATTATGCTGGCGTCTTCTTGATTCGCGTCTTCTTGCTAAAACAGCCTAATTTCAAGGTTACCGAACGGTGTAAACTTCCATATCGAGAATTCTCGCAAGGAGCGGAAGATAGTTCATCACGACCGCCTTTCACCAGTTGTAGATAATGGATTTCGAAATGAACCCATCAAACCAAAATCTGACGTGGAGTCAAGTTCCAGTGAAGATGACATCTCGGAAGACAATTTATTTACAGTAGGCAAAAGAATTTATAACATAGCAACATTACTGCTAATTAAGGCCTACTAGCTTAGAAATTAAGAAAAAGTATATTACAGGCGTTTGAAAATATTGATACAAATCATGTTAGGTACCTACCCAACCTGAGGTATAAAGTATCATACAAAGTATAAAGTATAACTATTCGGACTCGGATTCTGGGTTAAGACGACGACGTTGAAAATGGTGACTTAATCGGAGATCAACCAAGAAGGCAGAGACAACAACGATACTTAGCAGACACAATTCCTTGGGGTGCCTTATGTGTTTAGTTATCGTAGAGCCCGTAGAGCCTAGGAGAATTAGAGCCCGGGAGCCTAACAGCCATAGCGGCAAAAGGATGTCGAGCCAGCGGCAAGTTGCCTTTGCATAACGAGAAGTAGGTCGAATTTCTTTATTACATCATCAGGACAAATTTTTGCGATTCAGAAAACGCAGACAGCGAGAATAGATGCAAGGTTCCGATGCAGCTGATGGGTCTAAATGAGTCTAAGTGGATAAAAAAGGAACTTCCCCCCCCCCCCACAACTTTCATCATGAAATTCCTTATATTTCTCATTCTGTTTGACATAGGTGAGAAATGATAATTCAAATAAGTAAAAACAGGTTTTGGATGTTAGAAAATACGTCATAATGTCCCCTGACGAGTGGTCTTTACTACATATTGTTCCCCATTCGGAAATGGGTTAAGAATACCACAGAGTAACCAACACAAAAGCCAACCAATGGCAAAATTTCGCACAATCGAGCGCTCCCCCCCCCTAAATTTTCGTCCTACCACGCCCATGTAAGAGAAAGAAAGGAACCACTCATTTGTTGTAAGAGTGCAGAGATATTCGAGGGGCAAATCACTTCTCAAAATAGCGTCCATGAATTTTGTGATCTTAAAATCACGTGATTTTTTCTGTGATTTTTTGTGATATTAGTGATTTTTTGAGAGTAATTTTTCAGTGATTTTTGTGCTTTTTGCAAGTGATGTTTTTGTGATTTCAAGGAAGGTGTACAAAAAGGAAATCAGTGATTTGCCTGAATTGCCCCTCGGAGATATGGATGGATTTTTAGACGTAACTTTATTATTACGGATTCGCCCAATCTACCAAAATCTGCAAAATATGTGCAGGACGCAATGGGCACGCGTGGGCAACAATATAGATTATAGATATACGAGGTTTGTTTACGGTTAAGTGACTGAGCCCCTTCAACTGGCATTTGTGATCTACTCTGTATCTAGACTGAGGAATCTTCATTGGTAAATTGTGAAAATGGACGCGTCAACTTGCTTCTAATGCACGTTTTCGTCAACAGAACCCTAAATCGGTGGAGTGGCCAAGTGGGTTGGTGACATTTGTCCCTCTTTATCAAAATATGGTCTTCAATGTTCTTTGAAAAACAAGGGGAGCATGGTTGTGTCTAGATAAGTGCGTAGCTAAGGCCATGAATTTTTCTGAGAAATGCTGACACATGATTGGAAGAGTCTACATACGACAAAGTAAAGATTGGCGTTCTAAATGTTTCTAGAAGAGCTACGACGCGATCCTTAACACAGTGATCCAGAATGGCAAAATAATGTAATAAATGCCAAAAAATGAATGTTCTCAAAATTAATCAAACTATAGCTCTTTTGAAAGAGCAATGATTGACAATCAACATAAAAGAAGAATTATCAAAATCGGACCAGTGAGAGCCAAGAAACTGATTTTTGAAGTTTCAAGATATCACAAGTTTATAAATTTCATATCAAAAAGACAATGAACACTCCATTTACGCTAACTTCAAAATTCAATTTCTCTGCCTACACTAATCCGATTCTTGAAATTCTTGTTTTATTTTGATCGTATACATCTCAGCATCATTTCTAACTCATATAATCGAGAAGAAAATTGAGAAATTTCACGGATTTCGCGAATTACGAGATAGTACTATACTAGAGTATAAAAAGCTATATTTTGATAAAAACAGTTAAAAATCTAAATGACGGGGTCAAACGGTGTCTTAGCAAAAAATATAATAATTAACTAGAACATGTCTCGAGTGCATCTGCCAAAGGATATGTTCAGGAACCTTCTGCGAAAAATTTTATGAAAGTTTCAGAATGTGAGGTCATTTTCTTAAAAACGACATGTGGTCGCATGTTAAATCAGTATTGCTTTATGTTGATTGAATTACTGTTTAAATAATGCCCTAAACTCATTTCAAATCAAAGCAAAGTCAATCAACTGAGTTGTAAAAATTCGCAATAGTCGGAAAAATTGAAAATCAAGATACTTTAGCGTACAGTGGATTGAAGGAACGACACTTCTTCTTTCTCGTTATGATGTCTGAACTGAATATTACATCAAATAATATCAAGTTCTGTTTCGTACCACAAAGTTCTTTCTCGTCACTATTTAGAGTGTGAAAATTTGACTTATTGCTTGCTCTTGAGCTATAGTATCCTGGTTGACTGTTGTTGGCCGTACTCTCTATAGTACAAGTACAGATGGTCATTGATCTGATTGATGATTTTAAGAAGAAGGCAAACATCTTTTATTCTGTTGTACTACTTTGATGTTTGCCTCACAGTTCCGAAAACGTACACAATACTTGACTATCGACGTTGATGAACTGAAGCATTTCACATGTTTTATGATGCTGCACTTGGTAATCAATTTTCCCGGCGTAAAGATTTTCGTCTGTACAACAAATGCTTGCCCATAACTAGGAGCTGTTTGAAGTTCTCATTAAGTTCTCAAAAAAGGCTCTCTGATAGCTGATCGGTTTGAAAGCAGGCCAGACGCCTTAAACAAACATGTTTGGAGCAGGCCTAGGATGAAGAGCAAGACAAACGTCTGTGCAGCTCGACTTATGTGACTCTTCGTCAGAATGCTCATAGCGTCTGCCAGCTGTAGTAAAAGCGAGCCACATTCTGAAAAAGTACCATCGAAGTCGGACGATAATGACACTGGAACTCAAGGGAAACAATTAAGTCAAGCTTTATGGTCTTAATGGTGATAAGACAGAACGTTGTGCTATAAAAAAGAATTTGTTGATACGACTTGACGTAATATTCAGTTCAGACATCATAACGAGAAAGAAGAAGTGTCGTTCCTTCAATCCACTGTACGCTAAAGTATCTTGATTTTCAATTTTTCCGACTATTGCGAATTTTTACAACTCAGTTGATTGACTTTGCTTTGATTTGAAATGAGTTTAGGGCATTATTTAAACAGTAATTCAATCAACATAAAGCAATACTGATTTAACATGCGACCACATGTCGTTTTTAAGAAAATGACCTCACATTCTGAAACTTTCATAAAATTTTTCGCAGAAGGTTCCTGAACATATCCTTTGGCAGATGCACTCGAGACATGTTCTAGTTAATTATTATATTTTTTGCTAAGACACCGTTTGACCCCGTCATTTAGATTTTTAACTGTTTTTATCAAAATATAGCTTTTTATACTCTAGTATAGTACTATCTCGTAATTCGCGAAATCCGTGAAATTTCTCAATTTTCTTCTCGATTATATGAGTTAGAAATGATGCTGAGATGTATACGATCAAAATAAAACAAGAATTTCAAGAATCGGATTAGTGTAGGCAGAGAAATTGAATTTTGAAGTTAGCGTAAATGGAGTGTTCATTGTCTTTTTGATATGAAATTTATAAACTTGTGATATCTTGAAACTTCAAAAATCAGTTTCTTGGCTCTCACTGGTCCGATTTTGATAATTCTTCTTTTATGTTGATTGTCAATCATTGCTCTTTCAAAAGAGCTATAGTTTGATTAATTTTGAGAAATTTCAATTTTTGGCATTTATTACATTTGCTGGATCACAGTGCTTAATGCTTCCAGTTAGGAGCAGGCAAACATTGGATTGTGCAGACATGGTCTTCTTGTGTGTCCATCATATCATTTACGAATGTTCTAGGTACCCTGCGTGCAGACTCTACGGTCGGTGCGTAGGAGCGAAAAGGAGAAGAAAGAGCTCTCTCCTTTTCGCTCCTCCACACTGACTGTAGAGTCTGAGCCTGAACGCAGGCTAGTTCTAAGGGGCTTCGAGCGGCAAAACCCCTAAGGGCCCCGAATGTCTCTGTTACGCCACTGAGCTCCCCAGTTCTGCACGTTTTCCACGCTTTCAATCATGGACTAATGCAAACTCGTAAGCATGCAAGTTTTCATCAGTACCGCGTTATGTTCACCCTGCATAGGTTGTTCTGCATAGTTTGCATTTGTCTTCCAAGTGTTTTGATAGTGACTCTATGACATCTTTTCTCCCAATGAGATCCAAAGCAAGGAGCAATCCTCTCACGTGGACATTCTTCGAGATCATGTGATTAATCAAAGATTCCGTTGGACTTTGACCTGCTCTGAAGTTTGACTTCCAATAATCAATGGTTGTTTCAGGAATGCCAAAATGTTGAGCAAGCTCTTTCCAGTTGGTAAAGCCTTGGCTTTCCGTATCAAGTTTCTCAATCAGAAATGTTCTTTGGCATCGCCGCAATCCTTCAACCTTCTTTGCTATGAAACAATGGTATAATCATGAGTGGTAGGACACAATTAGATTGGATTAGATTCTTTGCCTTCCTTGAAATGCCATAAATTCTCTTCCTTGATTTTGAGACCACTGAGTAGTACACTTATGGGCAGGAGATGCCAAGCAGTAACTTAGGTTCAAAAATTCTTAGGTGACACACGTGGTGGATCTCTGCAGTTCAAGGCAATAAAACATGGCTGGGAAACGTTGCCAATGCTAAGGAAGAGAAATTTATGGCATTTTAAGGTTCGCAAAGAATCTAATCCGATCTAATCCAAGAAATTGTGTCGTACCACTCATTGTATAATGGATGAAACATGCCCTCCAATGAGTTTTGGAGAGCAGATGATATTCAGAATTTTTTACGCAGAGGGAACAAGGTAGCTTTGAGCGCCCCCCCCCCCCTGTGGGAGGGTCTGATTAAAGAAATCATAACAAGTTTTAACTATACCATTCCTAAATTTCTATGCCAAAGAAGAGCCGAAAGGTCGCGCGTTAAAATCTAAACGTTTCAGACCGACAGGTTTCGGACAAAAGCCTCGGACAAAGAAGTTCTGGACAGTTTTCAAAAAATTGGAGACAACTTCCTTTTTTACAGCTCATCGATCAAATCTTTCAATTGAAAAGGAGACATTTTGGAAGCTAGATTTTCTTAGATTATGGAAAACATTGTTTTCAAACTTGCAACAAGAAGTGGGAGATAATATTGTTTCAACCAGGGCATCTCTTAACAATTTCTCTCAGGTGCAATGAACTCCACTGGAAGGGTAACTTAAGATAGACAGCGTTGTAGGTATGAGTGAGATTTAAACTCACTGAAAATAATGAATCTTTTCAAACCAAAAAGATATCTAATACCAAGTCAGATATCGTTGGCTTTGGAGTTGCTACCACCCCACGTGGTTTTGGATTTTTCTTTTTTCAGCTAGTGTTAAAAGGCTTTGTTTGTATCGTTAATTTTTTCTTCGCATGAACTGACGAATTGACGAGTGTGGGACGAAACGCATTTTTTTTTTGTTATTCAACGTTGTTATTTATTGCAATCTCTAACTCATTTCTTTCTTTTCAAAGCTTAAGATTAATTCGTCTTACTTAAGATTAATTCGGTTTATAGAACTTCACTGGTAAGGAAAAAATGGGCATGATTGGTGAAATTATCGAAGAAGCTGGTGGGAATTTACCATCACTTTCAATGTTAAAAGATGCCCGGTTTCCCCTTCATACCTTCGTGTGACGTGTTAGGACCACTTGAGGGGTCTTCTTCTTCATAGTTAAAAGGAACAGCTTTGTTCAAAGGCTCTGCAAATGAAACATCGGAAAACGAGTTTGATATGCTGGCTGCATGTAAGAGCTAAGCTAAGATTTGGTATAACACTCAAGATAAAGGATTCTGAAAAACCTTGAAAAACCTTGTGAATGAAATATCTTGATGAAACTATATTGCACTAACTATATGATAAACTACAATCGGGGTCAAAACTCGAGGCACTCTGGAATATTTTTGATTAATTTCCCGGTTATCGAGGCAGGACTCACGAATCACTGCTGAGCTAAGAAACTCACAAAACTGAACTGGGGGGAGGGGGTTGGCTAAATTTAAACAAATATTGTTATTAAGTAGGAAAATTTAAATTTATTGGGCGTGGTACTATTGAGATTTGTCCCCGATTGTTGTAATAACGATTGTAATGGCTTCATGTAAGGGAGCTGTCATAAAGTATGGAGCAGAGGGAGGCGGACGGTAATTGACAGGGTCACTAAAACTATTAGATGGAAAAATTGACATCATGATGCACGGGAAGAAACTTGGATTGTAAGGAGGGGGGCTTTGGGATTTCACGGGTTGCGGGTTTGGCCAATTTTGGCCATCGGGTTTCGGGTTTTCTCTGAAAAAGGTGCGGGTTTTCGGGTTTTGGATAGTTCGCGGGTCACGGGTTTCGCCATTTTTTGAGCTCGGGTTTCGGGTATTGTAATTAAATGTGCGGGTTTTCGGGTTTTAGACGTCACCCGGGTTCTCAATTTTCTAAAAGACAGTGACGTCATGAACTGTATGAAACGATTCTAAGCGTGAAGAAAGACAACTAAAATTTTAATGGCTATTGCCAAAAGCAGGAACGGGGAATGTTGGTGGGGAATCGTGACATCTTGTTTCTTGCGTCAGACACTGGCCCATTCAAGGCAATAGAGTTCCTTGAAAATGACATTTCCCTGACATCACACAGCCATAAAGCTATGCATCACAAGTCATATCAAAGAATTAAATAGCCTTGATGCAGCACGAAAGTTTGATGGGGGTGACAAGTGACATAGTCTTCTGGGATAGACGGCAACAACCATCCTTTGAAGCAGTACCGTGTGCAGACAGTGCTTTGTTATATGCAGCCAACAAACTGGATCAGCAGGCAGTTGGGTTTGGGTTGACTGTGGATAAAGATGGATATGGTGTAAGGTGTAATTGGGAGGATACTGTCTTAGTCTATCATGAAGGTTGAGAGAAGATTGATAGCCACTGTGTAAATGGCAGCAGTTTATTTGTGTCCCATAAGCAAGGCATAAGCAAAGTAGATCTCCGGACAAAGGAGTATGTGTTGCGTTGGTTGTTGATATGCCAACTGAGCCATGTATCTTCGCTGGTTTTAGGACTAACGTGCTCTTTACCAATAAGGAGAGGCTTTCGGTGTGGTTTTAGTGTAGAGGATTGGAGAGAGGAGGGTAGTGTGGATGGTTCAGCTGAAAGTTGTTCACTCGCATGTCAAGTTGTGCATCTTTATCTTTCTTGCGTGCAACTAGGTTTCTTTACGATGCATTCTCTGTTCACACTAAAGGTACTGCGTATACAGGCAAGTCTGCAGCACATGATTTGGTACAGTTTTGCAGCAATATTCTTCATGAAAACGAGCTGGAGATAAGACCTTCAGAAAACATCAACAGGGTCTAAATGGACCTCAAGGCCATGTCTCTTTAAAAACTGTCAGTTCTGTCTTTCTAGATGAGAACGTCCTGGAGATATCTTTGACGAACACAATTACAACTCATGCAACCTATTAAGTGTATGACGCTGGACATAGAAAATTTCCACGCCTCTGTCCATACAAAGCAACTCAATATCTCAATGCTGGAATACGCAAGGTCCTTTGGTGCTACAATGAAGGAAAGCATCAAACTCCTGACTCACTGGGCAGCCTATTGTCACACCAGCAATCTTGGTAATCCAAGAGAAGGCACGATACCATTTTCACAGGTGGCAGTTACCAAGCCTCTTCCAACTGTTCCGATGTCTCTAGATGACTGTGAAATTATGAGAGGCTGGGCATCTACAGTACTTATGGTGGTGCCGTACGACAAAGGACTGTCAGACAAGAAACCACAATGGCAAAGCCTTCCAGAGTTCATGTACCAGTGGCAGCTAGATTCAGGACCAAAGGCTACTTTTAACTTCAAAGAAGATGACGACAGCTTATCTGAAGATGGTCCAGATCAAGTAATTGAACGGGAAGATATGAAGCATAAGACAAAATTGATGAATTTGATGAGAGCAGTGACGAAGAAGTCGTAGTCAAGACGAGCTAGAGATAGTTACAGGGAACCAGGACGAAATTGGGAGAGCAACCGACTCGGTGCAAGATCAAGATTTGGAAGAGTCATAAGATTTCATAACAGATTGTTTTTTGGAATTGGTACTTTAGCTACGATTTGCTCAGAGGGGAGATGTTGAATTTTTCTCCAGAAATCTTTGCCAGTCTCATGATCTACTGTACAGTACCTTACCCGTACATTATGAGGCGTTTGTATTGTTCTTTGGTAGAGGGGTGAAGCCAGTGAAGTGAAGTATCAAAGAATGATGAAACCAATCTTTGACAAGTGATCTTTTGTTGCAAAGTGTGTTTTTCGGGATTTCTGATTTTGCATTTGCGGGTTTTCGGGTTTTCCCAATTTTCAGTCCGGGTTTTCGGGTTATTCCAAATTTTCGTCCGGGTTTGCGGGTTTTGGTACCCCCCAATGCCCCCTCTGTAAGGAGCAGAACATTTTTCTTGAAGAAGCTTCTGGAGCCACGGAGTGAAGCCAAAAGGGTTATCAAATCATTTTTGCAGATGTTTAGGAGCTATGTAAACAGTTTCTGTTTCTTGCATTAGGCTACATAATTTTACGGCGAATTTTGAAATCCCTTCCGCCCCCTTTGTTCTATTCTATATGATAGCTCCCTGAGAATCGTCTGAAGTTCCGAAATCATTGAACTCCGAAAGCTGTCATAGCTGAATGACAAAAAATTAGTTGCTATGTTGTCTGTCAGTCAATTCAAGCGACGTTGCAAACAATGCTATTTTTGCAATGCAACAATAAGATATTCATGTCATACTTTCAATACTGCGCATGCATTGTTGTCTACTGTGACCGCAGTAATACCATTTGACAGCCATAATTATATTTGCGAAAAGGGGTCAACAGATGAACGAGCAAGGACGCAGAAACATAGGTAAGTTACATGGGAAGTAAGTAAGCAAGCAAACAATCATGGACCGAATCCAGTCCAGAGCCAATGAGCAAGGACATTATGATGCCTCGCAGGAAATGCACCTATTGACCAGACATCAGTTCGTCATCAGCTGCAGTTGATGTAACAAAATCACTAATCATCAACGAGAACCGACCAACGCACATTTTGAATCAAGATTTGGTGTCTTCATCGTAGATCGACGGGTGAACCGTATGGTTGTAGATTTATAGAAGAGATTTGCTCTACAACCTTGGTCTCCTTCTCCTCTCATTGATACTAGTTTTCTCCTGTCTTTCCATCCCAAATGAACAATCCGGAGAAAGGAAAGCGACTGGGTCGACTAATGGGTCTAGCATTTTGATGGAGGCAGGAGGA
The DNA here is from genome assembly GCA_964020215.1 of Aurelia sp. 3 sensu Dawson et al. (2005). Classification (NCBI taxonomy): domain Eukaryota; kingdom Metazoa; phylum Cnidaria; class Scyphozoa; order Semaeostomeae; family Ulmaridae; genus Aurelia; species Aurelia sp. 3 sensu Dawson et al. (2005). The sequence continues at coordinate 2,284,045 of OZ026583.1, read as the reverse complement.
ACATCACAACAAAGAGAATGACGATAGAGAAGAGAACAAAGGTTGTATATCAGTTACTTTTATTGATTCTAGAGTCATACGTTGCCACCGTGGCAGATTTAGAGCAAAAACAGTGTAAAAAAAATGGCTCTTGATACCTCTTTCAGCTACTCCTCCAGCGGTATCTTCGACACAGCTTTCCACTGCCTCTAAAGGATTTTTTAAATCGCTATCAAGTGGTTGACTCTCTTGCAACGACGTTTCTTGACGATTAGGGCTCCTGCCTCGTTGTCTGCTCTTGCATTTCATAATAATTATTGCTATGACAGTGATACTGATGCATGTAAGTGCAGCTGTAACCCCTATCACTGCTAATAATTGACTTTCTTTCGTCTTGAGTTCTGAAACAACATAAGCATATGGGCTCAAAATCTTAGATAGGTGTCAAATGGCGGATGTAAGTTGTGTGAAATATTTCCTTTAACTGAATGAGTCTTTGCTATAATTCTGCCATTCATCTTTTCAGATTTCTTCAATAGTTTTCGAAATTACAGCGTATTCTACATTCAAAACCATATGGAGAAATGACGTCATCAGCTTTATAAATCATGAACCAGAATGATGTACGACGTTTGCTTGATGCCATATATTTGAAATCTAGAGACTATAGTTTTCTTGAAAATTATTTCATAATTCGTGAAGTTTGTTTATTCACACCAGTATCAACTCTATTTGAAATGAGGATTAAATTTAAATGCAGCTCTAAACTACTCCGGTACATATTTGATTTGGTATTGAAGAACTTTATTTTTGAAGCATCAGTTAATTTTGTCTTTTGTGTGCCATTGCGGCAGGAACAACATTCCACATTAACACAAACAGTGCAACTAACACACTCTAAGTTGAAGCCTATTCCATGCAGTTAAACGAGGCTGCTACTTGGAAGCCTTGTCTTATATATCAATTTGGTTTTTAACACAATTACACAAAAAGAAGATTTAAAGATCGGTAGCTTGATGGTAGCAATCTTTGAAAAAGCTTTGCCTTTTCTACGACCTGTCACTACGTTAGACCAGGGGCGCGGCGCTACGGGGTAGACTGGGGTGGATATTTTTCACCCCACTTATCTTGAGGATCGATTTTCTACTTCGTCCATTTCGTCGAAAACTGTCCTGGGGCCAAGCCCCCTGACTCCCATTTCCGTTCCCTGTGTTCTCCTGTCCAACCCACTTTTTGGTGACTGGCGCCGACCCTGCGTTAGACTTACGATATGATTCCTTGCATTCGCTAAATATGTTTGATCTGATTGTTTTATTTCTCCAATATCTCTCTCAAATTCTTAACTTTGAGCAATAACCATCCAATTCAATGAGCGATGCTGAGACTTATGTAATGAATCTAGTACTACATTCCAGATTGATTGAATTTATGTCAACGTTGGAATTCTTTGCTTAAGAACTATTACTAACCACGACCCCTTGAGATCCTGCAGTTGACTTTTTGTTTGCTTTATATTCGACGGACAAAGGATTATGGTTAGGAATGGATGCTTAACAAGTATCTATAACAAGTATCCTCATTAGATACATCTTGGTTGCAAATAAAAAAATCTTTGTTGTCACATGAAAATTCCCGACCAATTCTACGTCACAGCTAACCTCACGATTACGCCAAAGATAACGTCATTTTATGATAACGTCGACGAAGTTTTTACCCTGGGTACCAGAGCCAAAAAAACCATTGGCCTAAATCCATTTCCGCTTTGTAGAAATCAAGGAATCATATCTATCAGGGGCGGACGGGCCAGTCGGGCTACTGGGCTGGGGCCCGAAGGGCCCCCTCAGCAAAGGTCCCCATGCGCCCCTTCTGTGCTGGAAGAAAAATATTTCAAATGGTTAATTTTGGATGAACTTTCTGACAGTGACAAAACAACCAGTTTCAATCAACGAAAAATTGGTTGAAGGGCCCTGTAATAATTCTTTCAACAGTTATCTTTGTTTGTCAAACAGTTGAATATGTCAAAAGATTGCAAGTGGGCCCTAGTTCGTAAGATAAGGGTACTGCAAAATTCCAATTGGCATAGTCTCGTTTTCGACTGATAGGTGAACTGATGAATCTGCAAATGTAGAACTTGACAAAACTGGAGCAGCTTTTGCCAAAGGGGCCCAATAAAGACCTGATCAAGGAAGGCATCTTTTATGCAGGGGCTCCTTCTCACTTTACCTCATGCCCTTGCCAGTCTGTTCATTTCAAACAACTTTTGCCTATATCTACACTCGGTTACAGTGACCTAGGAGACCATGTTAGGGGTATTTAAAATATGAATAAGGTTTTAGAAAAAAGATAGAAGCAGTGGCGTACCCAAGGTGGGAATGGGGGTCCGGACCCCCCACTTTTCAATAAAGATGGTCCTCGAGATTAGCACAAAAATGCAATAAAATTTGTGTTGGGGCTCGTCAAAGTTTCATAGAAAGGTTTTGGGTTTTTAACGAATGCTTGAACTCGGCTGGAAGAGGCATTCTCAGCCTAAGTAGAATCGTAGAATACATATCCTCGAAAATTTTCCTGGGGGCTTGGCCCCCAGACCCACTTAATCATTTCAATATCCCAAGTTATCTCAGCCTTTCCACCATGCCACTAGCTATAGGCATCCTAATTTGCTGTTTCTGTTGAAATTTGCCAAAGCTTCTTGCATAAAAGATGCCACCGGCCGACTGAACAATTATAAAGGAGCGAAAAGAGACACCTATCAAGCTCGAAGGACCAGCTCCAAATCATTTTGCAGTAAAGCAACTTTGCAATGCGTGTTTTGATATACTAGTCTGGACGTTATTGAATAATTATTCTTCTTGACTTTCCTAGAGTAACTTTCTATGATGGGTATGAACTCTCATTGCAAATCTGACAAAGCGACCTGCTGTGATAATTGTCGCCATGTTTACGATGCAAAGCATAGCTAAAAAGGGCGTTTCCTTCATTTTCCGATCGTCTAAAGGGTTGCTGAGAATTTTCCTGGGGCTACGCCCCAGACCCCCTCCACCTTCCAGTGCTGCGTACGCCCTGGATAGAAGTATTCAACATTTAAGGATTCTGAAATGTGATCTAATTATACTTTTAAGGCATGAAATGAAAATTATACGAGAACAATGATACAAAAACATGTACAGTAATTGACTTGACAAAAAGACCTTTTGTAGACGATTTTGATGCTCTGCTTTCAAGAATTTTCCCAGTGAGGTCTTTCGTCAAACGGATTCCCTTTCGGAAGTAGTTGGATCTTGAAGTTTGAGGAAGGACAAATGAAAGCATTTCTCGGCAATGAATCAGACCTTCACAAAGAAGAGCGAAGCGGGCGTGGCCCTGAAGGTCACGGTGGCCCTGAGATTTCTGGTTTCGCATTCAACTTATGCTATAAGAAATTGCATTCTTGCAACAGGCCTGCTGGAAACGGTCGGCCGAGGCGCTTCAGCCCGTAATACTTTGCTGAAATTCGTTCATTTTTAAGTAAAAGAGGCTGTGAAAGCCAAGCTCATAGAGATGAATATTTAAAGTTATTTCTATTCCAGGAGGTTGCCAGAATCTATCAAACTATTCCTTTGTATATTGTGCAGTTCAAAAATAATGTATCTACTCGTGAAATTGCAGTCATTTTCTTAAATTTCCCGGAAGGACCCCCATCAGTCGTGATGCTCTGCTTCTTTAATGGTAAATTCTCCAAAATGGGGCGTTTTCCAACAATCTAAAGGGTGTGTCATTGAGAACTTTTCTCGGGGGTAAGCCCCCGGACCCCCAGCTTTGTTCGCTGCGCTCGCACTTAGTTTCAAAGCAGAATGCAACTCGTATAGAGAACCATTCAAATTGTTAGAAGTTAGTCCAGTATCATTTGAGGCCAATTCAGGGGGTGTGTTCACAAGAGATTTCCCAAGGGAGTGCCCTGCAAACTTTTCGCTCGCGTAGTTGCGGGCCCCCTCGTTGCCGAATCGCCCGGACCCCAATTCTACTGTCAGTCCGCCCCTGATATCTATGGTTAGTCAATGCAACGCAAAGCATGGTGGAAACCATTCCAATGTATCATCTTTAGTTTCACCATCTATCTTTGAAGAGCCATCGTCACCTACGATCCTTTGCAGCCAAGCTGTATTTTCAGACTATGTGAAAATCAGAATTGGCCTCCGCCGAAAAATATGAACATCTACACTGTAGCAGTCAAACAATGGGCAATAATGCACCGTGTTTGTAGCTCGGAAGTTAAAGTTGTTACTTCGATATTTCCATAGTTTTCCCCGTTGTTTTCCCTTTGGCCCAAACCTAAGTGCTAGAAATCACATTCAAATGGCTCCTGCGTGTGTTCATCCTCATTTCAAACCACCTCTATCTATACTGTAAGAGGGAGTTTGAAACGAGGATGAATCCTGTGTAGGAACTAACAGTTATGACGCGCAGGGGCCATCTAAATTTGATTCCTAGCACTGGTTAGGCTTCAGCCGAAGAGAAAGCAACAAAGTAAAATAGCTACATCGAGGTGACAAACTTTAATCTTTTAGTTACAAACACGGTGCATTATTGCCTATGGTTAAACTAACATACAGGGCAAGGGAAGTCAGCCTTTTCTACCGGGTGAATTTTAATCAAAGAGTAGGCGTTTGAAAAAATGTTGCCCACTGAAAATGAAAGCAATAATATTGAAAACCATCTTGTTTTATTCGTGACATCCCCAATAAGATTCAGCATTTTAACCGGCAATATCGGCTACTCCTTCCCGCCGAAATGGAATATTTTCTGCAGAAAGCCCATTTCGAAAAACTGCAAAAAAGAATGAATACAACACGCAAGATATCCATTTGTTCTTCTTCCTAGCAATAATGACACATGGATATGTTCGTGCATTTCGTTCTCTTGTGAGAATGGAGTCCCTCTGAATAAGTTATTCAGACTATGGAGAAGACTTTTTCAATCCCCTGAGAGGAAAGCACGTGCGAAAGCGTAATTCATCGCTGTGAAACAAAAGCAGATATTGTAAGACAATAGCATCAGTTGCTTCGCTTCATACCTCAATTCAAAGCGACAAATCTTCTCAACCAGTAAGTCAAAACAAACATAGCCGCAAAGTTGCCCTTAAACCAGTATGGCAAACTCTCTCTTGGTGCGGGTGAAGGGAGGTTTTTAAGAGAGGTTATGTGCTCATAACGAAAGAGGAAGGGTAAATCTAAAGTTTGGTCTGGCAGATTTTGTTTATTCGATTCAGAAGCTGAGGAGTAACTGTTAACATTTGAGCGCTAAATATGAAAGAATTTTAATGCCTTCTGCTCGGCTCCTAATTCACGTAAACAAAATCCGCCAGACATAACTTTAGATTTACCCTTCTTATTTCGTATTAAGCACATGGCTTCTCTTAAAAGCCTCCCTTCTCCCACACCAAGTGAGAGTTTCCGTACTGGTTTCAGGGCAGCTTTCGCCGCTTTGTTTGTTTTGAATTACTGATTGAGAGAATTTCCTTTGTCTGCGTTTCCTATTCGCTTTGAATTGAAGTGTGAACCAAAGCAACTGATCCTATTGTATTACAAAATCTGCCCTTGTTCGTTTTTAATGTATTTCAAAGTGACGCATTTCAGAAAATCCCTTGTAAAATCTGCATGGAGTGAGCGATTTCAGCCAGAAAAACTTAAAAAAATAATTGAGCATGTCAGCTACTCAATGAGATATTGCAAAATATCATTGCTTATATAATAAGAGAGCGGTAGCCTTTCAAACACCGGACCTTTTTTGATTCACCCAGTATCACTTCAGCAACTGCTGTATGGATCAATATATAGACTTGCCCCAAGTCTATTTCGTCATCTGTAATAAGTCTGGCTGAAACAGTGAACTGTGAACAGTCTGACTGAATTTCGCTTTTCCCTTTCCTAATTTTCCCTTTCCCAATTTGTTTTGATTGACGAAATAGACTTGGGGCCAATCTAATCAATATATTACGCTCTGGCCAAGTTATATTTCCAGACAGTCTAAATTTGCAATGTGCTTGCAAAAGGACCCTTTGTGACAATAACTCTGTAAAATAGTGGGTATTCTTACTTGTGGGTATTTCTCCGTCAGAACTGCCTTCGAGGATAGTGGCTTTAGTAGAAGAAATCTTTCGCAGAAGAAATTCTCTTCCTGATTTCCCTGTCACACTTTCATTCCCAGGAAGAGTGAAATTATCATTTGTTTTCATCTGCTGTGTTGAAGAGCTATGCAAAGTGACATTCGTTGAATCTTCATGATAACTGCGTCGTGTCGGAACTTTTTCTGTAGGGCTTTTGTGCTTTATCGCTGCTTTTGTTTTTGTTGTTGCAGTTGTTCTTTTCGTCCTCCTTTCAAGATTCTTCGCTTCAAGATGTAATGAACTTGCAGATGTTGTTACAACGGAGGTTGAATTTTGAGAAGTATCAGTCATCGGAAATCCCCGTCTTGTTCTGGTAGTGCCAACCGGGGTCGTTGCTACAATATCTCTTGACTTGATGATTTTCGAAACATTTTTTTTCTTTTTGAGATGGATGTGCCTGTATTTTGTAAGATTGTCATGAATTGCATCGCAATTCTCAACCAAATCTGACCAACGACCAGCAGCACAAAGATGTTGTGAATTAGGTGCACAGGAGCATCTTATACCCATTCCACTCTTCTTACATTCAGCTCTTGCCAAATGTTCCTGTGACGCTCCGCAGCATGGTCCACATCTTGTGCACCCAGGTGTTCCAAAAGGTTCTCCATCGTAGTATCTGGAATTAAAATTCATACTTTGTAGATGGACATACTACATCTGTCGCAACCGACACAGCCCGCTACCGACAATAACACCGCTTCAGTTCAAAAGAAGTGAAAGCTGAAGGACTTGAGCTGTAAGGCTAGACTAGGTGCACCAGTTTCTCAATATTGCTAACGTAGTTGTATTGTATCAATATTGTATACGTAGCAGTTGTGTTGTTGTTGTTTCTGATCTGCTCTACGAAGCATACAAAAATTGTGTTCACAGTAACGCCACCTATCAGAAACATTGACAATCTACGTTATTAAAATCCAAAATTTTCAGATATAATCATGTCCAAAAGACCTCCAGAAGTGTCAGAAAATTGTTTTGAATATGCTGTCTGCCTCATGATACCATGGTTGTCGGGATGCAATGTCTGTATAAACAAAGATTTCGATTAAAGAACGCAATGCATCTCGGTTAAAATTACCTTGCCGCCATAAATAGCGTAATCGTCTCTAGCAACTTTTTCAAAGGAGTTCCTTTACTGAATGCTGGTAGTGGGGATCCAGGAACTTGGATCGAAAATAGACCCGTAGCCTCTTGTTACCATTTAGAAATTCATTGTCATAGTTACCCCTCATTCCACTCTTTTGGCAAATTTTCTACACTTAACCAAGGGCCTTAGAAGGTTTTGTATGTGGCTTAAGTGGCACTTTAATTGATTTTCCTCATTACTTTGGGTGACAAATAAACATGCCTAAAACATTGATTACCTATATAATCGTTGTCCAACTGGATTTTGTATTCTCTGCCTCTGTCTTCTCGTCAACAAAAACAGTTTGCAAGGCAACTTGAAGCAAAGCAACTACAGCTACCGTTAAAGTCTGACTCCGGCATGCGCAGCGAAAGGGAGAGGAGGGAGAGAAGAGAGAGGACTCCTCCGTCTCTAGTTATTTTTATCGCAGGAACAGAATTTGGCTGCACAGAAGAAGACTTTCACATATCAGAACTTGACTTTAACGGCGGATGCAGCTGCTTTGCTTCTAGGTGGTCTTCACACTGCTTTTCGAGAAGAAAAGTGAGGGAGAAGCAGAGAGAACACAATCCACTTCCACAATAATTGCATGGATAGGGTCTACTAGAGAAAATGGATCAGTTTGGGGTAAATATGAAGGGTGAAAGATCTTGATAAATTTGCAAAAAACACTTTTCAAGGTTTTCCCTTCGCTAGAGCCCCTGGAACTACCTTCCTTGACACAGTGAATTTTCATTTATCAATTCTCGCTCTACTGTTTTTCAGCAATCAATGCTACCCATTTAACTCCCAGCCTTCTCTTTTTACCCCGCAGACCCTAATCAACACTTTAACCAATTTTATTTTGTCTTCCAAAGAAATCGGTACGATCAATGCTAAAGTGCCACATAAGGTAGGCCATATTTACATCGTCCTTAGGCTCTTGATTTATGGCTCTAATATGACTTACCCTGGTGGACAAGCACACACCCGGTACTTGACTTTTACTCCAGTATCCAAATGAGTCATGTTTATTGTTCCATGTTCACATTTTTGACAACTATCTCTAACTCTGTCCCCAGATTCGTTATAACCGCAATTTCGTTCTTGTCCCTCTCCTCGTAAGCAGGTTACTATGCAAGGCACGCACTTCCCACGGTCTTTTGAGAAGCGAAACGCTCGTTTGCAAACATGTTTGGTAGGTTTCACTTGACATAGCGATATCTGAAATAGAACATAAGGGACTGCTCATATGAGGTGGTCAACGAACATAAGGGGCGGTGCCGCTGGAAAATCTGAGAAGCTACCCTGTCCTGGAGTTAAGTTCCTCAAAATGATACCCTGTCCCGGCGTGAAATTTTCTTAAACAATACCCTGTCCTTTTGTGCCCTGAAGGGGAAATTTGTAAGAAATCTATCGAAAACTCTTGGAAATTGTGGAAATATTTCCATCCAAGCAATTTGAATCGCATTCGCAGAGTGCAATAACCTAAAACGACAAATAACCGGAGTCAAAAATGACAAATATGGAACCTGTCATGGAGCCGATTTTACATAACAAGTGTTCCCTTTCCCAGAGTCGGAACCCTGAAAATAATAACCTGTTCAACGGCACTTCCCCGTGCAGAAAAATACATGAGAGTAAAATATCAAATACAGAAATGCTCAAATATTTCAAAAAAAAATGTGAAAAAAGTCATCTCTGCACAATATTCAATTCATCACTGCGCATTTTCGATTCATCACTGCATAAATTGTTATCACTGCACCTTAAATTAACCCTTCCTTGCCCCCCCTCCCCCCGCCCTATTCGTTTTAGGCAATCCTTTTTAGCAGCGCATGACTTGACATAGCCTGATAACCAGGCTAGATTTGACATGATTTCGCGACTTTTTTTTGAGTGAGATGATTTCGCAGTGCTATTGTTGGACAACGTCGTTGTTGAGTTTTCACCTTATGGTCTACTTCAGAGGATGGTATCTGTAAGTAATCTGGTTACAATCAGTTCAGAAAAAAAGGGAGGTTCATAGTTTTGTGTCATGCTCTCCCGTCTTGTCTTACCATTTTGACGTCAGTGCGCTTTACCCTTATTTCACGTACCGTGCACGTTCTGCTTGCATCGACGTATGGGATGGCAGAAGTAGAGACGACCTGATAGAGTCCGTGACCCTTCGTCATGACGCTCAAGTGATTGAGCTCTACAAGGGATCGAGCCCTGTCCGTCTTAAAGTTCTGGCTGGAAACAGATAGGAATTACACCACTTCACCACAACACTTTCAAACTACTGTATACTGTACATCGGTTTGTTTTCGAAGCAGCGCTTGCAAAACATTACCCTTGGTACCAGCCTCTAAAAATATGCAAATAGGCCTATCACCAAGAATGACTCATACGCAGTCTCAAAGCATTTGTTACGACCGTTCGGCAGACGGTTCACGCTCCAGGTTGTATTACCTGTAACACAAAGACCAACATCAAGCTCAGCAGCTCTGTAACTACTGCCATACAGATGTAACTGGCCCTCTCTTCCTTTTTCTTGAATCTTTATTGGAGGAAAGGTTATTTCTTACTTCGATCTTCGGCGGGAAGGCTACATTTCTTTTCGTTGTTTTTTTAGTTTCTATTGAGAGAAAGATTCTTCTTTTCGTTATTTCTTGAAGCCAACCATTGTTTGTTTGCAAATTCACTGTACCTTCAAAAAGAAAGAGGACCCACCGTATTGGTTAAGTTCCAAGAAGGAGCATAGAGAACAAAAGATGATTGATATGTCCTCGGATTGTATTGCTCGCATTCAATGAGATTGACAGCACTGATCTGGACCGCCTTCTCAAGGCTGGTCTCATGACTGCTATTTTTAGTGAAATAGGTTTCTCTGGGAACTAACACGGTTTGAAGAACTCTTTTTCTGTTCCAGGTTATGAAGCCCGGCATCAAAGGCTACTCCAGAACTCGACTCAGCACAGGCATGGTACAGGTGAAGAGTATCCCGTGTGCCCACCCAAGCTGGAGAAAGGCAGCAAAGGGCATCGGAAAGCTAACTACGCGTTCTCTGCGTCAGTGTGGATAGAAGATATTGGAAGGAATGGAAAGTCCTTTTAAAGGAAGAAACTTTCGAGGGAGTAACTTTCGCGTTTTGCGAAGATATAGTCAGTGGCGTGCTGAGTCTCATTCAGCAAGGGGGGCAAAATGCGGAGATGGCGCCCCCTCACTAGCTATTGCTCAAAACGAGGGGCATTTCACTTCCAAAAAATCTCGTACACCTTTGGCAGAAATCCTTTTGTTTTCAACAAAAATCCAGGAAAAATCCGTACAAATCCTTTTGTTATGAAAAAATCTCGTGAGTGCAGTGCCCCTCGGCTCAAAACATGCTCAAAATATTCTCACTTTGATGCATGCTGCATAGCTCTCCTACTGCATGTTTTTCGTGGATTCAGTCGCCTTCAATGCTCTTTACTGCAGTAGAGATAACATTAAGTTAAAAGTCACGTTATAAGATACTGATAAATTTGGAGCGAAATGGCAAGGGAAATGCAGAATGGAGGGGTCTGGGGGCGAAGCCCCCAGGAAAATTTTTGAGGACGAACCTTCTACTTTTTCTCAAAACGTCTCCAAGCCATTACCAAGTTTTCTAGTGCTAAAATATATTTTTGTAACAATTTTATAATACAGTTTAGCATCACCAAGAAGTTTTTGAGTTAAATTCTGACACATGGTCAGAACTTGTGAGCTTTTTGTCGTGGAAGCTGTTTCTGGCATTGTTTACAAATGATAAGAAAACTTCGACATTTGATGAAGTTGTTCTCAAATCCACGATTCGAAGACATTTCAAACTTACGTGAAAATTCCTTCACCAATTACAAATGATAAGAAAACTTCGACATTGAAATGTCTTCGAATCGTGGATTTGAGAACAACTTCATTTTAATGCCAAATTTTCATTTCCATGGTGGTGGAGCTTATTTCCGCGATACACATTCCCGAAATAAGTGCAATTTACGAAGTTGAAAAGAGCTATGATTTTGCTTTCAAGCATGGGGTTGACATTTATCGCTTGTCCTCCAGTCAAGGAAATGGTTTCCATTTCTTTTTCTTTTTTCCAAGACTGGAAAACAGTTTATCCCCCGTTTCATTCCCATTTCGAAGTTTTTGAGGATAGTAGGAAATCACTCACAATCCGACAAAAGTCGCTTATCTGCCTCTATTCTTGTTCTAAGTCCCAAGTTTGATACTTCCAGGCATCTCCACGTTTCTTTTTGAGTGTTTCTGAAAAACGCTTTAAGTTTGAAAGAGAATCCTTGGAGAAAATTTAGAAACTATTTGACTAGCACTTCAAAAAGGGCGCCTTCGGCGTCCATGTTTTGAGATCGTCGTTTTGGCGCCCCTCATATTTTAGTCGCAGGGGGGGGGCAGTTGCCCCCCCGGCCAGCACGCCACTGGATATAGTTATATGTTTCGCAAGAACAAGAGTTCACAGAGTTCACATTTTAGATTATTTTTTGGATATGATTTCGAAAGAATTCTAATTTCGTGGAATAAAGTTTCGCAAAATATCGGTGAAAACACGAAAACGCGAAAGTTTCTTCCTGCGATTCCTCCAAAGTGGATGCGAGAGAGCGTCACACGAAACCATACTGGTACGGGGCACCAGAATAGTGGGTGTCTTGAAAGTGAAAGCGGATCGGATCAGTTAGTTCGCTGTTAAATTTTCACTTCTATAGTTCCAAGAACTGCGTCCGTTAGCAAACAATGATGTCTTCCAGCTTTAGCTTGGATGGATGGCATTATCTCTTGTTTACATGGAAAAAACTGACGTGTTGTGAACGATTGTTTCGTGAAGCGATAGGATTATGACTGAACATATATGATTAAATTAAAAAGTCAATGCACGATTTTTTACAAGAGAATTTGATCTCCGACCAGCACTGAAAGTTTCTCAAAATCATCAGATTTTGAGCACTCAGGGTTTTCTTTACAAGATTCTTAAAGGTTCCATGGCAATCTCTAGCACAGATTTATTGGCCGTAACACCGTACAACGACGAAAAACAACAGCGAAGGAGTCGATTCAATTAATATTGCAAATAGTTCATCATGCAACAGCCCTGAATTCGTCCTGCATGGCAGAAGGATGAAAAATTGGCAATAAATATATTCATTAAATCTACCCATTTGCTGTTGTTTTTCGTCGTTTTGCGGCGTTTCTACCAACAAATTTATTCCTTAAATCCTCATTCGTCAGTGCAAGCATATGGGATCCGACGAGTGACGTTGATATCGCGGCCTCTTCTTTTTCGATCAATCTTTTGAACACTAGGAAGTTAAGCGCTCGCTTCGCTCGCGCTTCAACATTCCTAGCTCCTGCGGAGAGCTTTCAAAGAATATCTGATGATCCACCTTGAATGTACAATAAGTAGTTGTGGTTGTGGATAGAATGCTAAAACTTCTTGTTATGCACCCATCAAAGTGCTAAAGTGGAACGCTGCAGTTTGTCGTTGAGCAGGTAGATTGTTACAGCCCCTTCTGTTTGTAAAATTAATTTCATGTTCTTAAGTTCATTCAGAAAGCAACAATATTTTCTTGCTACATTTCACATCCAAAAATGGCTGTGATTCATCTCAACTGCCTATCAGCATATGAACATCAGCAAAGCCAGGCCTGCGCTAGCCTGCATGCAGTCTTTCTGTGGTGTAAGTAGAAAGAAGAAGAAAATAGAAAGACTGCGCATTTGGCCAAGTGAACCTTGTTTGCATTGTGACAGAGAAATATCCATTATAGCATGAGGTAATTACTTCCTGGCCAGAAATTTTTCTGAACCACAACAAAATCACCTTACATAGCATCTTTCTTTTGTTCTTGTTTGGGTTTGAACAGTGTGATACAACAGATTACTTTTAATTGATTTCATTTTGCTGCACCAGGCATAAAACAAACCACTTTGTGATGCACAGTGTCCAGTTGTTAAAATTTTACAAAAGAAAGACCATAGGCAGGTGCGCAGTATCATAATTCTTTTGCCTTGAGAGAATTCTTATGAATATGCTTAATTTCCTGTTAATTCCTGTTAAAAATTCTAGCATGTCTTTTTCTCATTCGACTGAAGAATTCCTTCAGAAGGTGAAGGATTCTTGAAAAATATTAAGAATTCAAAGAATTTTTGACAATCAACTTGATCAATGTGCTTGTGGCGGGTACTATGAGCTTACACCTCACATCATATTTGTTCATTCTTGTCCTGAATATATTTGTTTCATAATATTGTAACAATAAAAGAAATGCAGTGAGTTCTTGACTGTGTAGATCATGTTTCAGTTTATCAGTAGAACTTCTTCACAGCATATATTTTTGTCAGGCTGATCCTGAAATAATTGTTACATAAATTTTAACAATGGATCAAAGGAAAATACAGTACATTGTTTTTGACTCATGACTGCAGTCAATATGCAGAGCAGTTGTGCACTCCCATCAGATTGCCAAGATCTGCACCCAATTATGATCATATGACCAAGAAACATCCCTTCTCAGTGATAATAGCTTATGTTTATCATCTCCACCTTTGATATTTTTTTATATCAAAATCTTGCTAAATTCAATTAGCAATAAGCCCCACATAATGCATTTGTCACCAAAATAATTTATTTTGCATTAAATGCTCCCATGTAAATCTTTTTAAAAATAGAACCCAATGTTCCTTAAAGTTTCTTCTATCAAAGAGTCTCAAGATTGGGTGCCCTTGGCAAGATGGTTTGCTCTGCTGGCCAGCTTTGAAAACTTGCATTCATAAGGTGTACAACTTTTGCAGCTTGCAGCTACAACAAAAGGTGCTTTGCATCTGATAAGGATCTATTTTTACCCTCACAGCCTTTAAACTTTACTTGCACTTGCATCTTTCACTTTCTTTCACTCACCACTACACTGGGGCCAAATCATGCATGCATTGCAATCTGGTCTCCAGGAACCTAAAAGAAATGAAGAAAGTAAAATCCTAAATACACAGGGTATAAAGCATGTAAACCTTTGCAGCATGTTTTTTGTTAGATTGATCTTGAAATATTTGTTCCAAAAATTTCAACAATGAATGAAAGGAAGCACTGTATGGAACAATACTTTTGACACCAATTTTCCTTATCATCGAGAAGCACAATACATTGTCACATTATGGCATAAACTGCAAATGGTGCATTCACAGTAGACTGCCAAGATCCCATATAGAAATTGATAATGAAAATGGACCTATGATCTCAGCCACCACACATTCCATCTCAATGATAACTGTTTGTTTATCAGCTGTACCCTATTTGTAGAATCAAGATGTTTGCAATCTTGCAATACCCCCACATAATACTTTTGCCATCAAAATACTATTTTTCATCAAACAATCTCATCTTAATCTGTTGAAAATGAAACCAACTGTTTCTAATAAGTGGTTGTTAAACCAAAGAGGATAGAAATTAGATACTCTTAAAATTTGGCAAGTTGTAATACTGCTTTGGTTACTCCAGGCCAGCTTGGAAAGCTTCCATTAATGAGGTGTACAACTTTTTGCAGCTTGCCATTTGCAGCTACAGGAATATGTTCTTGCATCTGATAACAGAGGATCTATGTTTACTCTTACAGCCTAAAAAGTTTATTTGCAGCTTACACCTTCAATTTGTTCATCAACCATTGCACGTGCATTTTTTTGGTAAAAAATTTTAGAACAATTTTATGATACCATACCAAATACAGCTTTGTTTGAAATTTTCATGAGCAACCTGTGTTGTAAACACTTCTTGAAATTTTAGGGATAACTCTACTTTGAGGCAGGGGTGGCGCCAGAAATCTTCCGACGGAGGGCAGGAGCTTCCGACAGGGGGGCTGAAATGGCTAAAAAATGCAGTTTTTGTACATCATTTTGCCAAAAATTTCCTCCTGCAGAAACCTAAAATTTCCTCCGACAGGGGGTTAAATGGCTTCCGACAGGGGGGCTGTAGCTCCCTCTAGCCCTCCCCTGGCGCAACAACTACTTTGAGGCCCCACCATGTCATAAAAACAATCAAAACTGAGGCTCCAAGCAATAAGATAGCATGCTGCATGGGGCCTAAGCTGAATGAGGATTCAAATCATTCAGAATTGAGAGGCGTCTAGCTATGAAAATGTTGGCTAACATTACCTTTAATCTGCAATGTTTACGAATTTCTTCTGATCTGATAATGCTCCCATCTGAGTAAGGCCTGCTAAAAAGGCCGAAGTAGCAGTGATCATCTGGGCAGCACTTGGCAGCCATTTGCCCGTCATCTTGCTCGTCATTTGCTGGACACGAAATGGAAAGTTGTGACCTTTGGTGACCTTTCAGGAATCCCCAAAAGGATCCACATCGCATGCGCATTTACGATTTACTTCACTGACGTAATATGCAAATTAGAATGGCTATTGAGAACAAGTGCAAGAAACAATAGCGCGGCAGCGCATGACATCGTGAGCCGTGGTGAGCCCCAAAGCTATTGTTTTTTGAGCCAATCAAAAAGTGAATAAACAAGTACAAACATCGAATGGTTCCTTTATCATTACATCGAATGCCCCCTTTGTCTTCCTATTGTGTTGATTGTTAAATACACAATGGTTGACAAAAGATGAAAGCTAATTGGATAATCGTTTACCTGCCTTATATATATAGATTACTCGAGTACCCTCTGAGTTATCAGTAATTAGTAAAACAATTCAAAGTGAAGTGCTTTACACCAAGGAATCCTTTTATTAAAATGAATAGTTTGTTACATTATAATTACCCAGTGCTGGCGTTTCTTGATTCTTTGGCGACCCGAGAGCTGAGTATCTTATCAGTGTCCCCGGGGGGGGGGGATACTTCACTATAAATTAATACGGGGGTGTGCGCCGCAAGGATTTCTGTTACGACCCAATCTCAGAAATTTAGTCCGATATTGATACCCAATCCCAGAATATATGACAGATATTGATACCCAATCGAAGAAGGAACAAAAACAATTCGACGTCAAAGGGATAAGGGATTGAGGGCTGGAAACGATTATTTTGGTTCCAAGCACTTCAGTGGTTCCAAGTGGCCATTGGAACGAGGTTCTGATCTGAGGAAGTTTTTCAGCACAAAAATACTTGAAATCACTTCACCTGAACTGACCACGTGTTGCTCGAAAATTTATAAGGGAGTGGTCATTTTTAATCCTGGGTACCAGGGCGGAGGATAATTTCGCACAATTATAAAAGATTTCATACCCCATCTTCAACATAGAAAAAGTTCTTCGTACCCCATCATCTTTCAGCAATGTGCTTTAGTACCCCATCCAGATTTCCTTGTGCACAAACCATAGATATATGGACAGATAGCAAGTTGTCCCAGGCGATTTTCATACTGGTCAAATGATTCATCATTTCCAGATATCTGTTGACTTTTCTTTCAACATTTGATCGGTGACTTCATCCAAAATTTTGTTCAAGAAAAATAGTTCTGTACCCCGTAAGAATTGCTTTTAAAATTTTACTACCCCCACAAAATAATGGAGAAAAGTTTCATACCCCTGTGAAAAATCCTCCGCCCCGGTACCCAGGATTAAAAATTATTGTATAGCTACCTTCATTCATTGTTCGTACATTTTATATATATTTCATATTTCATATTTCATATTTGAATTTTTTAAGGAGGGTAGCCCTTCGGCAGAAGCCGTTTTTCAAGGGGCCCTCCGGTAAAAAACTTAATTACAGCATACAGTTAAACTTAAATATGACTAGAATAAAAAAAAACCATAACCTAAAAGCCTATTTACAATTATACAATATATACAATAGAAATGAAAAATCAACCCTTTATCAGTTTCTTAAAACTATTCAGGGAGGATGCTGTCTATAGCCTCGTTTATATGTTTTGTTCCGTTCTGTTGAATTAGCCTCGTTTTCGTGTATGTAGGATTATTAGAGCTGATGAGAAACATGGAGGTTTATTGATACATTCTACTCTGTTTTAACTGGCGACGAGGATGGGATACCTTCGTTTAAGATGAACCCACTTGCCAAGAGTAATGGAACTCCACACTTTGACCCTGCTCAACACGATGGAAACACGCTACAAGCCTTTACAGAATTCATAGAGTCCTGGGAAATGTGGTACGATGTTGCTTCTATCGGCGAGCTCAAAGAGGATGCTACAGACGCACAAAAGAAAGAACACAAAGCCAAGGTATTTAGAATGTGTGCTTTCACAGGTGAGCGATTAAAAACTGATCTTAAAGCTGAATACAACCAAGACATGGCCAAAATAAAATCTGCTGATTTTGATGATATGGTGAAAAAGCTTCATGATAGATACCAGCCAGCTCAAAACCAGGTACTCCTTCATTACCAATTCCACCAGCTCAAACAAGAACCAGGTGAGAAAATTGATGCTTTTATCAACAAAATCTGCCAACATGCTGATAAATGTGCATTCAAATGTACAAACACTTCCTGTACTGAGAAGGATCAAATTCATAAGACTTTGATAAGAGATCAAATAATAATTGGTACTAATATTGCTAGTGTTAGGGAAAATGCACTTGAAAAGGAGCATGATTTGGCCTCATTGATTTCAACAGCAAGAAAAATTGAAGCCACTGAAGAAGCAACCAAATTGATAGAATCTGAATCTCCTAGTAGCTCCTTTCCCATTAACTGTGTTGAAAATGAAGACCCCCAGCATACACCAGTAAACAAAATTGGTAAAAGAGGGGGCAAATACTCCCAAAAAGCCCACAGAAGGGAGAATTTCCAGGATAATTTCAAACCTGCCCAGGGTGCTAACAAAATTATGTGTTGCGCTGGCTGTGGCAAAAGCAACTGCGACAGAGGCCCAAACTGCGCAGCTAAAAATGCTTTTTGCAATGCGTGCGGAAAAAAGGGCCATTTTTCTGCTGTCTGTCTTAAAATGGTAAAAGGGGTTTCCACCATTACATCCATCAAGCAGGACTCCCCCAAACAAATCCACACCATCTCAAGCAGTCACAAGCAAGCAGAAATCAGCATAGGAAAAGCAAAAATCCAGGCACTTATTGACACTGGTGCAGAGGTCAATATCCTGCTTGAGAGTAATGTGCCCAAAAACATCAGGAGAATTTTCCGCACTCCAGTCACTCTGCAACCATATGGCAGTGCTATCATAACCCCAAAAGGTCAAATCACCCTAGACACCACATGGAATAAGACAACCCAGAAAGCAACATGGATTGTCATTGGTGACAAGGATCTCCATGGTAACCCTTGCAACCTGATCTCTTGCAAACTAGCTGAATCTTTAGGGCTCATCTCTTTCAATAGCCCTCCAAGTCAAGTCAGTGCAATTTCCGGCCACAACAGTCAGAACCAACTTTGTAACAATGACTTTGAAGACCTCAAGAACAAATCCCAGCAATCAGTTGCAAGCATTCTATCAAAGTATGAGGATGTCTTCACGGGTCTTGGGAAACTAAAAGCAAGCCCTGTACACTTTCATCTGAAACCAAATGCTAAGCCTATAATTCAGCCACCACGACAAATCCCATACCACCTTCAACCCAATTTTGAGAAAATCATTCATGAGATGGAAAGGGATGATGTCATAAAACAGCACTATGGGCCAGTAACGTGGCTTGCCAATCCAGTTTTAGTCCCCAAACCAGATGGAAACATAAGAATCACAGTGGATTTGAGGGGCCTCAACCAAGCCCTTGAAGACCCCCACTTGCCGATACCTCGCGTAGAAGACATCTTGCCCATGTTCAATGGAAAATCGATTTTCAGCAAGCTTGATCTTAAAACAGCATTTCATCAACTTGAACTTGATGCAGCATCCCGCCCACTAACAGTTTTTCGTGCCGGTGATCGCCTCATGAGATATAAACGCCTCACTATGGGTACTTTACCAGCATCCGGAGAACTCAACCAAAGGCTTCGCCCCATCCTTGCAAACATACCAAATGCTGCAGTGATTCAAGATGACATTGTGATAGCAGCAACTGACATCACAAGCCACAACACCTCCTTGGAACGTGTCCTTGCTGCCCTAGCAAACGCAGGACTAACAGTCAGTCCTAAGAAATGCATGCTTGCCTCCCCTGAAATTCCGTTTTGGGGATTCCGCGTCACGAAAGACGGCATCAGACCAGATCCACAGAAAGTCCAAGCAGTACGCCATGCAGAAAGACCGCAGAACAAAGATGAAGTTAAATCATTCCTTTGCATGATTCGTTCAAACGGGCAGTTCATTCCAGACCTCGCAGCAGCTACAGCCAACCTCAGGGAGTTAACAAGGGATATCAACACTTTTGTATGGTCAGACGCCCATGAGACTGAATTCCAAAATCTCAAGAAGGCCTTCAATGAAGACGTCCTACTCCGACACTATGACACAAATGCTCCAACATTTATCTTTGTTGATGCCCATTACACAGGCCTCTCTGCAATCCTCACTCAAGGAGCCTCCATTGATGCCACCAAAGCAGTCGCTATAGCATCGCGCACCACCACGGATGCCGAGAAAAATTACTCACAACTCGATCTGGAAGCAACGGCAATCGACTTCGGCCTTCGCCAGTTTCGACACATTCTTGTTGGAGGCCCACCAGCTACAATTGTCACTGACCAGCAGCCTCTGGTATCATTGTGGACCTCAAAAAGAAAACCACCATCCCGAATCGAACGCATCCTTCTTCGCCACCAAGACATCAACCATCGCGTTGTTTGGCGTAAAGGAAAGGACAACCCAGCAGATTACACCAGCAGACATGCCATCCCCATAGACAAACTGCCTGCATGTATTAGAGATGAAGCAAAAGAGCACCAGAAACTCCTCTTCCTTCTTCATCAGCCAATCAGATCCTCTATCTCGGAGCAGCGTCTGCATCAAGCTCAACTCAATGACAGACAACTGGAACGCCTGCGCCACTTCATAGCACTTGGCCAAGCACCACAAAATGATCCAACACTAAAGGGCTTCTCTAGAACCTTTAGTGAACTTTCTATTGGTGCAGATGACATCATTTACAGAGGTGATAAAATTCTACTACCACAATCCCTCCATGACGAAATCATATCTTTGGCCCATGCTGGATCACATGCAGGACAAGATGCAGTAAAACGACGCATCCGTGCCCATTTCTGGTTCCCTGGCCTAGACATTGCTGTCAAAAATCGCCTTGAAACATGCCACGAATGCCAAATACACACAAGAAGCCCAATCAAAGTGCCCCTTTCAAGCACACCCATACCAGATCATCCTTGGGATTCTGTCTCCCTTGACTTATTCGGACCTTTACCAGACAAATCCCACATCCTAGTCAGCCGCTGTAATCTCTCCAGATTTCCAGATGCGAAAGTAGTTCGTTCCACAAGTGCTCAACACGTGCTCCCAGCCCTAGGAGCTACCTACAACAACTTTGGAAACCCCCTAGAACACAAAGCTGACAACGGCCCACCCTTCAACAGCCAGGAGTTTAAGGATTTCTCCACCGCAAGAGGAATATCGGTAAAGCATTCTTACCCTTACCATCCTCAGGGAAATGAGGCTGAATGTTTTATGAAGCCACTGGGTAAAGCAGTTAAAGTTGCCCTTGATACAAACAAACCTGTACAAGAAGCAGTGGATGACCTTTTAATCGACTATCGCTCTACACCACACCCAGCAACTGGACTCGCCCCCGGCGACATGCTCTTTCGAGGAGGCTACCACTCTAGGTTTCCGAAAAGGCCCCCGGTCACAGAGCAACATATCAAAGAAGCCAAAAAACGCGACAAAGAACGCAAAACCGAAGCAAATGCCAAACAAAATGCGTCCAGATGGAGACAATATCCCAACATCATTCAAGGAAACGAAGTCCTGGCCATGCGCTTCACAGGGAAGACAAAATTCAAATCCTTCTATGAAAAAACTCCGTATATTGTGACAGACGTCAAGGGAACACAATACACACTTCTTTCATGCGACACAAAACGTCCAAGGCAGCCAATAATTCGCCATGCATCACAAATAAAGCTATACCAACAGCCTGCACAAACCATGCCACCTCATTACAGACCTGCTCAAACTGAACCACAGCAGTCTAATAAAGCATATGATCTGCCAAACAACACGAGACGTAGAAATAATCAACGAAACGCCACCCAAAATGAGCCCCTAGCACATCCAGCCAGCAACAGCCAAGTACCTAATGAAGTCGACATGCCACCACCCCCACCAGGCCCAGTCGAAGGCCCTGTCAACGATCAAGACGAAGATCAAGCAATCGAACCTGAGATTACATTCTGCCATCCACAACAACAAATTTTAGGAGAAGGGAGAAGTAAGACTGGCAGATCAAGAAAGAACTGTAAAAACAAATAGCAGCCAAAACGCTTTACGCTCAAACAATGCACAAGAGAAAAATAGACAAGGAGGGTGATATTGTATAGCTACCTTCATTCATTGTTCGTACATTTTATAGCCTCGTTTATATGTTTTGTTCCGTTCTGTTGAATTAGCCTCGTTTTCGTGTATGTAGGATTATTAGAGCTGATGAGAAACATGGAGGTTTATTGATACATTCTACTCTGTTTTAAAAATGACCGCTCCCTAAAGAACTTGAGTATAACAGTAAACCCCAATCCCAGAAAATTCCGAGTGAAAGTACACCCCAATCACAGAAATTTTCCAGTAAAAGGATACCCCAATCCCAGAATTTTCAGGCCAAAAACTACCCAAAACTGGCGCACATCCCCGTCTTACCCATAGTGAAGTACCCCCCCCCCCCGGGGTCAGTGTCTTCGTACAAAAATTACTTGTAAACGTAGGAAGGTGAGCTTGAGTGGGGAGGGGTAAAGATTTCACAGCACAAAATAACAACATTTTCCTATAATTTCTGCGTGGAAATTTAGAGGCAACAAACAATTAGCCTGTGCACAGGCTACAAACAATTTTCTTGGGAAATTCAGGAGGACCGGGAATTTCTATTTCCAAGTTGGGAACGTTTGGGGACATATGTGCCAGCAAGATATCATCCCGGGGGGTACATGACTTGCGGATGGACGGGGGTCTGCCTCAGGCGCGGATTTAGTGGGGGCCGGGGGGGCCATGGCCCCCCCAAAGTGTAAGAGTTCTCGTAAAAACCATTGTCTTTTATAGATGAAAGAATAAGTTTAAACCCTTTACTTCCTAAATTAACCCACAAATAACCATAGCACAGCTGCACGATAGTTCGGCTAACAACAAACCCGTCTAACTAACTCACGAAGTAATTTATTGTTGACCCAAAGCGGTTCGAAAACTATACGAATCTGAATTCTAAACGAAATTTCATTGCGTGAGTTCGAGACTGAAAATGATTTGTTTCATTCACTTTGTCACAATATCGGTGATTCAGGATCTTCCAGTAAACTTTGCTGTTGAAGTTTATTTTATGATAAATTTCGTTCTGATAAAGACTCGTGTCTTCTGTTGTGATAGTTATAAAATGTTGACAAGTCACTTTGATATCACTGGAGAGAGAAAACATTTTTGAATACAAGCAAAGATTCTAGAAGGTGACTTGTTAAGCGAAGAGAACTTTGATTGCTTACTCCAATGAGGTAACTTACCATGGGAAATTTCACGGAATTTTCACGTAAGTTTGAAATGTCTTCGAATCGTGGATTTGAGAACAACTTCATTTTAATGCCAAATTTTCATTTCCATGGTGGTGGAGCTTATTTCCGCGATACACATTCCCGAACCGGTGCTTATGATAAACATTTTTTTGATGGTCTCTTCCTTTCCCAACTGATGGCCCGTTAGGTTTTGCACAAAATTGCCAGTTTGTATGTTAGGAGGAATGAAGATAAAGTGATAAGCTTAACGATCTAAAATGAAGTAAAAGGGGCGTTTCCCACGTTTTCCGAGAGCCTGAAGGGCGTGGCTGCGAAAAATTTTCCTGGGGGCTGCGCCCCCAGACCCCCATACTTCATTCTTAGTGGCCCTCCCCAAACTTCAAGCCTGGATCCGCCCCTGGTCTGCCGCCCGGTTTTCAGAAAGGTACCCTCTTCTAATTACCGAAACTTGCGGACATACCCACTTTTATGATGAAATTTGGGCGGAAAACCACCCATTTTTTGCTATTTTTCGCCGATTTCTGGATAACCCACCCTTGTTTAAGGAAAATCTGCCGAAAAAGGGACCCTTGTTTAGAGAATTTGGGGCCCAAAAACCCACCCATATGGGCGGCATATACCCGTACCCTCAACATGTTATGTACCCCCCCCCGGGGATATCATGAACAACTTAAGTTCTTTATGATATCTTGGCGCTACCTCATATTCGCCTGAAAATTTTTAGAGATGGAACGCCACTCTTTGGAGCCGGAAGGTGCCATTGATATCAACACACTCTTGGAAATTTGAGCCAGAGAGAGCAGTTGCTTTGAAGTTAAAGGGGCCTGGTCAACCAACATCCCTTGCGCTCTTCAGCTGTTGTTGATCTGTAATAAAATGAAGTGGCAACCCCATTGTAGACGACGAATGATTGGCAAAACGTTTGGCTTGTCCGCCTTGCTCGCGCACGATCCGAGGTTCAAATCCCGTCCAGGATGAATGGCTTTTAATTTTTTTTGTCTTCAAGTGACTGCTAAGAGACAATCTTAGATATATGAAAATGAGAAACCGTTGGTGTCACATTATCCGAGAATATCACCGTTTCAAGGAAATACACAGCGAACTAATTTGAAAGAGTAAGAAACTACAATCCCCTTACATGAGGTTAAAAATAGTTTATAAAAACAGTAGCAACTTGCTGGTTAGTCCTTCCAGCCTTCAAGGATGTCAACTGGATACTGTATTGAGCAGCCATGCGCCATCTTTTCTGCCTGGCAGAAACTCTAAATCACAGGGAAACAAGGAAGAAAAGCAGCGCATTGCATTGATGTTGACCAGGGCCCTTTAAGCCCCCAGCTCTTGGGTCTTTGTATGCTTATGGGTTCCTGTAAACCGTGGAACGACATAACGACTGATAACGACATAACGACTAATAACGAGCTATCAAATTACAGTATCGAGTTGTCTGTCCAAATGGATGTATCAACCGGACCGCCATGAGTACGGAATGGACTGATCAGTGGATCTAGGGGACAGCGGAGCTCGCGAATTTTCTGTTTCTTTGGAAAGCAAAGTAAGAAACAAGCAAGCTCATCAATTTTTTTCCTCGATATCTCTTGTTTCGTGTAAATGTGTAAGTAGAAGATGGATGAATGGTTCCCTGTTTCCAAATCCTTTTTCCTGAAGCTTTTTTAATTTGTAGTTTTCTTCTCCTGGGCCACTTTAAACAGTTTTAATCTGACACCCTTTGGATCATGTACTCTATAGACTTGCCCCAAGTCTATTTCATCAATCAAAATGGAATTGGGAAAAGGAAAAATCGGGAAAGGGACCTTTCAGATAGACTTATTACAGAAGACATACCTTTTCAGATCGACCAATGACAGATGACAAAACAACAGTTATCATTCAGATTGCGCTCATTTTCAGTTAACCACACAAAAAAGTATCCCTATGATTGATTAAAGAAATTATCCACAAGCCCCGGACCTCAGCCCTCATAGAAGAATGAGGGTACATGTATTTTGCCTATAAGAAACTAAAAATTTGGGCCAATACAAATAGTGTCTTTAAATTATCAGAGTTTGAGTAAAATTGATGAGCTTCCTTGTTTCTTACTTTGCTTTCCAAAGAAACAGAAAATTCGCGAGCTCCGCTGTCTCCTAGATCCACTGATCAGTCCATTCCGTACTCATGGTGGTCCGGTTGATACACCCATTTGGACAGACAACTCGATACTGTAATTTGATAGCTCGTTATTAGTCGTTATGTCGTTATTAGTCGTTATGTCGTTCCACGGTTTACAGGAACCCTATGCTTATAGCCAAAAGCATTGAGACTAAATCACCCTTACCTGTGATGTGTTAAGGTCACAACCGCCACTGAATGCAACTGTGTGAAACTGTGGTTACTTAAAATTTTGCGGTGAAGCAGGGATTCTGTGTCTTGGGTCTGACATTGATATACTAACACTGGTAAGATGGGGGTACGGCGCAGAGGCTATGACCTTGCCTAAAGACGGCAGAACAATCGAAAGGGTCAGGATCGACATGAAGGTCACTGAGAAGAGGAATATTTCCAATAGAATCCTTCAACAGAAGAAAACTTATTGCATTCTCCATATTCTCTTCAAAAGTGACGTCATACCGCACAAAAAAAATTTGTGTGAAAGCAGAATGAACCTCTTTCTGGACTCAGACCCTGAAGCAACCATCAATGGTACGAAGGAAGTGTGTCACCGTCTCTTCCTCATCCCCACCCACGGCTTGCACCGCAGACTAGAAAATGCTGCATTTTCATTCCCATTGCTGAGCCCTTGTCTGTCCAGTGTCAAGGAAGCTTTGAAAAGCAACCTGCTTTGGTAACCTGCTTTGGTTGAATAGCATTATCAAAGCAGACGATACAGTAGCTACAAACACCGATATAAGGACATGCCCTGTTAACAGAACTTACAAGACAGTAGCAATTTCTATCTTCTCAAAGCGACTTATTTAAAAGGGCATATGCCTTGTGTCCCTGCCTGTGTCAGGAAGGAGAACAGTTTAACCAGGTTACACACTCTTTCATGAGGAAACGTTAAAAGGAGAAATGAAAATTTGTTCGTAGCAGTCAATGTTAACGGGCAATCGAAATAGCAATAAAGCGTGTAAACTGCGGTCTTTTGTGATCTTAGCTATAAAGATTTGCCATGCTAAATTTGTGGCCCCCCAAGTGGGGCCTCTCATCACGCCATCACGTCATGTTTTCGCCGTTTCATGCCATCACGCCGAAATAATTTCCATATCACGTTCACGAGCACAATTTCTCAGTATAGATATGTTTTTCAAAGATCTGATATGCAAAATAACTATTCATTTTCGTTAATGAAGTTTGAGCAAAAGTATTGCAGTAAAACTCATTTACAAACATGGTGTCCCAAAAAATTGGTACCCCGTTATATGGTTACTGTGATGTGATGGAGATGCAACTTCAATGGTTGATCTTCTAACGCGGTTTATTGATTCACTCTCCTTCCATCTCAGTTTCTGTAAGGTAATGTTCTACACTTCTATCATACACTAGTTGTGTTGTGTTCTTTTCAAATTTTTTCATAACGTCATCACGACATTTCAGTCCTCCTTCACATCATCACGCGCTCAAAAATCAGTTTTCACGTGCACACGCAAGCAACGTGAATCACGCCATAACGTGCGGAAAAGGCAGCTTTCACGCCATCACGAGCAATAAATCGGTTAATCACGCATCACGCCAAATCGCTTGGGGTCTTGGGGGGCCACTAAATTTGACAGGAAAGTCTTTTTTATGATTCCTTTTCGCAAGAATATGTTCTGTTTCACTTGCCTTCAACCATTTTACCTCAGAACCTTAATTTGGAACTTTTATTAAAGAAGGAATAAAATGTAGTGTTAGACCGCGGCTCGAAAAGGTCTAACAAGAGTGTGAGTTCTTCTACAACAATCAGTCTCAACAGAAAAATATAGAAAACATCAAACTTACGACCTCAACTATTCGGCAACGGCTTTAGGGCGGCAACAGGAACGACTCGAATCTTCATTCGATTTTATGATCAACAAACGGCAATTAAGGCTGCTACCTAAACTTAACTAGCGGCGACTACTACAACTTATGTTCTTCGACAAATTCGGCGGCTTGAGGTCTGCGACAGGTCTTACGTCTTGCGTCTATGTCTGGTCGTCTCTCTCAAAAAGTCACTGGACGCTACCTTATAGCCAAACTCAAGGCACACCTAAAGTTCCTAATATGGTCTAATCATGTAGAAAATAACCAATAAAAGCTTGAATATACGAACAATAATAGCTAGGAACCAATCAAATCATATCTAAACAGTATCGAGTTTTGGCATTAGGCCGAACCAATAGGGTAACGTTAAAATACTGCACGAAAGTACTTTTGGCACCAAGTGCACACGTGAAATGTTCGTGCTCTCTTCACTTTGGACACTCAGCATGGGCCAAAGGCCCCCATATCGTAACATTTCTCCCCCCTTAGAATCAAACCCCCTGGTTTGATGTAACGGTGTGATTAGTGATTAGTAAAGGTTCATGTTCATCTTCTGGTCTAGTTATTTGTGGTTCATTCGGTAGCGAAACATTGTGCGCGTTATCGTCAGAAACCGCAACTTTTTCTGGTCCATGTCCGTCGACCTCGAAACTAGTTTGTGGCAAGTCACTGTCCGCTAAATCAGGGGACACATCGGCCTTTGGCGGTGGCTGTATCGGGCGATCGTTCGGATCGAAATATGGTTTCATACGATTGGCGTGAACCGGCACTGACACTGGACGATTGTCAAGCGTGCGCAATCGGAAATGTACTGGCGATAATTTGGCAACAATACGATAAGGACCGTGAAAGTTGTGCAGAAGCTTCTTCGAAAGACCTTTCTTAGTTTTTGGTGTATATACCCAAACTTTACCTCCAATCTCATACTGCACGGGTCGGCTGGTTTTATCGTAATGCTCCTTCATTTGTAACTGCGCGAGTTGTGTGTTGGAAGAAACGATCCTTTGCGCGTTTTCAAGGTTTTCAATGATTCGTGCACGATGTTCTGCAACGGAAGGCGACAGCTGCGAATCTGGCATCAGCAAAGCGGCATCGAGTGGCAATCGAGGCTCGCGCCCATATAGCAAGAAAAACGGCGACTCACCGGTGGAAGCATGAGGCGACACACGGTATGCAAACAATATCATGGGAATGTGACGGTCCCAGTCCTTTTGATGACTGCTCACATACATCGATAAACCTTCTGCAAGTGTACCGTTAAACCTTTCAACCAGACCATCTGTTTGGGGATGGTACGCCGTGGTATTAGATTTGCGCGTGTTCATGAGTTTGCACACTTCTTTCACTATCGATGCCAAAAAATTTGGACCTCTATCTGACAGCAACGTACGCGGGGCACTGTGCCTAGCAAGGATCTCATCAATTAACAACTGAGCGACACGTGGGGCTTCCGTAGATGGCAAAGCAAATGCTTCAGGCCAACGAGTATAATAATCCGAGAAAACGATTATGTATCTATTTCCGTCATCAGTGACAGGAAACGGTCCAAGAATATCCATGGCAACACGATCGAATGCACCTTCCACTGGAATAGGCAAAAGGGGGGCCTTGCGTTTACCCCGAGGAGCTTTCTTCATTGCGCAATCAACACACGAGCGACACCAATGTTCCACATCTTTATACATACCAGACCAATAATACCTGGCGCGAATTTTCTCATAAGTCTTATCTGCGCCGAGATGACCAGCGGTAGGATCATCGTGACAAGCAACAAGAATTTCGTGGCGAAGTGAGGCAGGAATAACAACTTGACTACACAGAGATTTAGCTCGACGTTTACCTGGAGTCCAGAGATGACAAAGGATTCCATTTTCATCCAAATAGAATGAGGCGATAGAAAGCAATAAAGCACGGGCTTTTGGATCGTGTTCTGGCAACTGAGAGGTTTCTAGATATTCGATAATGGCATGGAGATCACTATCCTTACGTTGTAGATCATACAATGTCTGTGCTGGGGGGCAAGGATGATCGATACTGGCTACAGGCAGAGAGATTTCAGACTGACTTTCACCCGAATCAGATTTAGACTCAGAATAGCTACGACGAGAAAGTGAATCAGCATTTCCATTAGCTGTGCCTGGACGATGAATTATCTCAAAATCATACTGCTGTAAACGAAGTGCCCAACGAGCAAGGCGACCGGTAGGATCTTTAACACGCATTAACCAAGTAAGACTACCGTGATCAGTATGAACATAGAACTTCCTTCCCGACAAATATGGCTCGTACCGTTTAATTCCATCAACAACTGCTAAAGCTTCGCGCTCAGTCGTACTGTAACGAGTTTCAGCTGAGCTTAGTTCTCGACCACCAAATGCAATCACACATTCTTTACCATCAATAACCTGTCCCAAAACGTAGCCTATAGCTGACTGGCTAGCGTCTGTAAATAAGTGAAAAGGCTGACTAAAGTCAGGGTACGCCAAAATGGGTGGCGAACACAAACGATTTTTCAATGTTTGAAAAGCTATTTCACATTCAGGGCTCCAAACAAACGACACATCTTTTCGTGTTAAACGATTCAACGGTGAGGCAATTTTCGAGAAACCTTCAACAAATCTGCGATAATAATTGCAAAGTCCCAAGAAACTACGAACTTCCTTAACTGATTTAGGGACTGGAAAAGATTTCACTGCTTCAATCTTGTTAGGATCTGGCAAAATTCCTGCAGATGACACAACAAATCCAAGGAAGTTGACCGAGGAGTTTGCAAAATAGCATTTCGAAGGTTTGAGTTTTAAATTTGCTTCGCGCAGTCGATCAAAAACTTGGCCTAAACGATTCAAATGGTCCTCAAAGTTAGATGAAAATATGATAATGTCATCGATGTAGATCAAACAGATCTTCCAGTCAAGACCATGCAAAACTCGGGTCATTAGACGTTGAAAATTCGGAGGTGCATTGGTGAGCCCGAAACTTAGGACATTAAAATTATACAATCCAGCATGCGAAATGAACGCAGTTTTGTCTTTAGAATCTGGATGCATGGCTACTTGATGATAACCAGACTGCAAATCGAGCGTTGAAAAATATTTAGAGCCTGAAAGTGCATCAAGAGCATCATCTATGCGTGGCAAAGGATAACTATCTTTGCGAGTGACAGCGTTGAGCTTACGATAGTCAATACAAAACCTGGTTGTACCGTCTTTCTTCTTCACAAGTACAACGGGAGAGCTCCAAGGGCTCGTAGAAACACTGATGATATTTTGGTCAAGCATGTTCGAAATGTGCTTATCAATTTCAGCTCGTTGCGCCTGAGAAACTCTATACGGAGCTTGCTTAATTGGTTGTGCATCACCAGTGTCAATTTGATGTTGGATCAAAGTCGTATGACCTAGGTCAAGACTTGACGAAGCAAAGATGTCAGAATAACTTTCTAAAAGATGGCTTAGTCGAGTGTTTTCAGCAGATGAGAGTGCTGGACTTGGCAATGATTTAAAACCAGAAAGAAAGTTGGCTTTTGGAATTTCTGACTGTCCCTGCGAGGGCGCATCTATAGGAGAAACGTCAGCTTCAGATTCTGGCTCCAATGATACAATTTCATCCTCTGAACAAACTTCTTCAAATTTTGCAATACTAGAACCCTTATACAAAATTATGGGCGTGTCCGAGGGGTTCAAAAGTCTAAACGATACTTCACCATCCTTATTAGGACAAGACAATGTAGATGCACCAATTAAGTGATAGCGATCAGAAAGTTTTTGCACTGCTTCAATTAAGCCAACTACAGGCGAAAATGGAGAAGTCTCAAGGCGGGCTGGAATGATAACTTCACTCTGAGCGTCAATAACGAGCGTTTTTGCTACTCTAACTTCAGAAACGAGAGGAAAGGACTTTCCTACAGCAAAAAGAACTTTATTGTCTCCGAAAAATGTCACAAATTCTTCACGTACATCGATTACAGCATGATTTTCATGGAGAAAATCTCGTCCAAGAACAACGTTATAAGCAAGTCCAACTACAACTGAAGCGTTACACAAATATACACGGTTTCCGATAGATACTGAAAAAGAAACAGCGCCAGTCACAGGAACACTACTTCCATCGGCGGTTCTGACGCTATCGAGTTCTTCTTGTTTCAGCATGCCATGCGTGGCGCGTAAAATGTCATTATAAAAACGATCGCTAACAACAGTCACAGCTGCTCCCGTGTCAACTAAAAGTTTAAAGGGTTGTTTTTCGACAGTTCCCCAGACTAATACGTTTGCTGTAGTCGAAGGAGAATCAGTAAGGTTTGACGAAATCGATGGAATCTCCTGGTTGGGGGTGCGAGGTAAATTGGCAGAGACATTCGATTGTTTATTATGAGAACTTTGATCAGTTTCTCTAAAAGTCTGCGTTGATTTCGCCAAAACAGTTGGCTTCGAATTATTCACATTATTTACAAACTGGGTATCATCATTCGATTGGACAGTCTTGGTATCTGTAGAAATCGGTTTCGAAAGTTTACGTTTTTCAGCCCACTGATTAAGTTCAATGTCGTTATCAAATCTGCAAAAATTGGGGTGTACCGGGCTACTTATTGTCTCCTGGACCTTCACTGACCCCACTGGGAAGGCCCTGCCCCGTTTAAATTTTGTTGGGGGTAACCTCCCTGACTATAATTTCCCTGATTGTAGGCTCCCTGGTTATGAGGAAATGACTGTGGCTGCTGTGGTTGTTGTTGCTGCTGCGGGAAAAATGCGGCTGGTTGTTGTTGCTGCTGTTGTGGCACCTGTGAGCGACAATAACGAGCCACGTGACCAACTCTCTGGCAGTTGTTACAAATGGGTTGCCCATCTGTAGTACGTAAATTACGCCCACGGGCACCCGAGTAGCCCTTCCTTTGCTGCTGCGAGAATTTCCCCTTTTCAGGTTTCTGTCCCTCCCTGGCAAATTTAGCATCAATAGCAGCAAGCATTTCTTTTTTGAACCCAGAGAGTTCTTTCTGAATTGCAGAGGCATGGGGCGACAAACTTTCATACTCAAATGTGTTCGGGTTGACCGAAAAATCAGCAGAAATGCCAGATGCAATTGCTTGAATTGGCTGAACAGAAACCTTTTGACTTTTTGATTGGGATGCCATCGAAACCAATAAATTGACTTGCCCCTCTAACTCCTTGATTCGATTTTCCTGTGAAATATTACGAGCGACGGTCAGCGAGTCACGAACACTTGAATTTCTCGTGACAGCATCACGCAATCGGGCAAGATTTTCTGCTTTGGCAAATGTATCGGGCTGGTTAAGAATCACGTGATTTTTTATTTCGTCTGTCAGCCCATTAATAAAGATATTCATCATGTCTTTGTCTCCGATACCAAGGCGTTGGCACATTTTGATAACATCGGCGGTATACACAGAGAGTGGCTCGTTTCGACCTTGCTTTCGTGAATACAACTCTTGACGAAATATAAACTCTAGGTTTTGTGCTCCGAAACGGGCTTTTAGAGCATCTGCGAGAGACTGAAAATTAGCGACTGTTTCTGCAGTCTGTGTGTGGAACCATGCAAGAGCGGGCCCATCCAAAAGTAAAGTCATTGCTCCAAGTTTTTTCGCATTTGACCAGTTATAAAACTTGGCAAATCGTTCAAATTTCATGAGCCATTCGTTGATGTCTTCACTAGGGAGACCGCTAAATGGTCGGGGTTTAAAAAGACTGGCCTGTCCGGTACCCTCAAGGGCTGCTTGAACTGCTGTCATTTGTGTTTGCAACTCGTTTACCGTCGCGTTCATGTCTGGATTAACTATAACTTCTTCTATAACTTCTTCCTCCGCCATATTGGCAATAGTTCAAACGACAAGAGTAAAAAGAAAACAACACAAAAATGCCCGAGGAAAAACAGTAAAATGCAAAGTTACTCCAAAGTGATATCAAATATCTGAACTGCAACTGTTCGTGTCATAGAAATGGTTCGTGTTACTGGAAACAAAGTATCAATATTGCATAAAAGTGCCGATCAGTTTTCACAGCACGCGAAAAAGTCATGCAATGTAATAAAGCCAATAAATGCAAAAATTCACCAAAAACCGACCAGCGGTAAGGTAACAAGCAAATATCAAAGTTCTTCTGAAACTTGTGGTCGTTCCAAGTCTCCAATGAAAACAATTTTCAAAGCAAACGAAAGACTGTAAAGTTATAGATAGCGTGTTTCTATAAAATCTTCTGAAAATAGCAAAAAAAACTTATCTTCTGGAATCTCTTTCTTCAAAATACGTAATGTGCTCCTCGCACGGGGTACCAGTGTTAGACCGCGGCTCGAAAAGGTCTAACAAGAGTGTGAGTTCTTCTACAACAATCAGTCTCAACAGAAAAATATAGAAAACATCAAACTTACGACCTCAACTATTCGGCAACGGCTTTAGGGCGGCAACAGGAACGACTCGAATCTTCATTCGATTTTATGATCAACAAACGGCAATTAAGGCTGCTACCTAAACTTAACTAGCGGCGACTACTACAACTTATGTTCTTCGACAAATTCGGCGGCTTGAGGTCTGCGACAGGTCTTACGTCTTGCGTCTATGTCTGGTCGTCTCTCTCAAAAAGTCACTGGACGCTACCTTATAGCCAAACTCAAGGCACACCTAAAGTTCCTAATATGGTCTAATCATGTAGAAAATAACCAATAAAAGCTTGAATATACGAACAATAATAGCTAGGAACCAATCAAATCATATCTAAACAGTATCGAGTTTTGGCATTAGGCCGAACCAATAGGGTAACGTTAAAATACTGCACGAAAGTACTTTTGGCACCAAGTGCACACGTGAAATGTTCGTGCTCTCTTCACTTTGGACACTCAGCATGGGCCAAAGGCCCCCATATCGTAACAGTAGCAAAAATTCTTCCTTCTGCTTGTACGGTAATGGCCAGTGTGTACTGTGTAATGCGTAGCGTGTAATGTGTAGTGTGGAATTTGTGGTGTGTAGTGTGTAGTGCCTAATGTGTGGTGTTGGTGTGCAGCGTATGGCAGTGTGTACTGTTTAGTGTGCCGCGTGTGTTGTCTACTCTCGAGTACCGAATAAACGGGGGGGGGTGAGAATAACCGCGGGGTTGGAAATGGCTCGATATGACAATAATCGGGAGGTTGGAATAATCGGAGGGGGGGGGTGGTTGGAGAAATTGAAAATAGTCGTTTTCTCAGGTAAACACATATCGCTTCTACATTTATGTGAACAGTGATGTTTCTGATACATCTACCTACCAACTCTGGTTCTGTTGAATGCACTTCTTGAGACTTTTCCTGCGTTCGTTCCGAAATTATGTTTACTATCATTTCATTTTTCCAAAAAATAATAA
This sequence comes from Aurelia sp. 3 sensu Dawson et al. (2005), assembly GCA_964020215.1. Taxonomy (NCBI): domain Eukaryota; kingdom Metazoa; phylum Cnidaria; class Scyphozoa; order Semaeostomeae; family Ulmaridae; genus Aurelia; species Aurelia sp. 3 sensu Dawson et al. (2005). The sequence goes on along the minus strand of OZ026583.1, from coordinate 2,249,908 downwards.
AACGGGGGGTTGGAATAAGAGCGGGAGGGGCTGCAAATTCTTCAAAATTGAATAAGGGATAAGTGGGGGGGGGAGATTATTCGGTACTCGAGAGTAGTTGTAGTGTGTAATATGTAGTGTGTGGCGTTGGGAGCTTCTCAAATCGAACGCAGTTACTTTTATGTTTTCTTTACTTTTATTATTTCTACTTGTTGCCTTTGTGACATAAATAGAGCAATTTCTAAATAAAATTTGATGATTCCAAGAGGGATGTGAGAATTCTGTCTAAACTAATCTGCTCCACCTTGCTCCGCTTTCGTTTACGACTTTCAGCAGCTTCAGCTTTCCATTGTCTCGTGCAGTTTCACTTTCACTTTAGGATGGCGATTCAGGCTGGAGTCAGTATGGCCTCAAGTTTTGTTCTGGAAAGTGGAGGAGCTATTCGAGAAGACTGGCAACTGTTCAAAATGGTATCGACAGCACAACTGGCAAAAATTGCTATCCTTCTTTTTCTGCAGGTAACAACATTTTCAGAGGGATCCTAGTTCTGTCCTATAGTATGGGCCCACATTAGAGTATGGGTTGGCATGCTAAACATAAACAAGCAAAACAAAGGGAACCTAGACCTATGCCTAGACCAGTTACTGTATTGTTCACTTTGGGTGGCTTATCCAGGGACGCACATTAGGGGGGTGTGGGGGGTGAGACACCCCCCCCCCAATATTTTCAGAGTCGGTTCAAAATTTTTGTCATAAACGAAAAGTCGGTCCATGACGACGCTTGAATCTATCTTGGATAGTTCGAGTCCAAGTTTGTCCGACTTCTAAATGTTTTAGGTAGAGGTCGGTCCATGACGACGGTTGGAATTTTTACAAGCAATGCTCGACAGTGATCGGGAGAGTCGTTCTAAGCCAAAGTAGAAGATGGCATTTAAAAAAATTTTCCCAGACATATTATTGCAGAAGTGGCCAGTCTACGATTGGGCAAAGCAATCATTGGATTGTGAGACTTCTAAGACAAAGCAAAGGTAGTTTTTGCCCAAACATTGGTCTAAGTGTACAGTAGAAAGCTGTTGGAAATGTTCAAAGTTTCCAGTCTGACACTGGGGTGTCGATAATGGCAGGGCCACTGAGGGGAGCAGTGTGCAGTTTGCCCCCAGGGTCTAGGGGGCCTCATATTTGAAGATTTCTTAACATTCTGTTTGTAGGAAATTTTCTGAAATGCATTTTAGGCCATTTTAAGCTAATCTAAGGAGCGGGATCACAAAAATTTTCTGCTCGCTTCGCTCGCATTGGGCCTCATTTCGCAGTTTTGCTCCTGGGCCTCCAAAACTTCTCGGCGGGTGTCGGTGGTGGTAATTGTAAGGCGTCTGGCCTGACAGGAGAAACCTTCACCGTGAAAGGAAAACAGGCAAAGTCGAATCAAAAAGAATAACAAACTTGAATCAAATCAAAAAAGCTTTGAGAAAATAAGTGTGAGTGACTGCTCTTTTGCTCTTATAGCGATTTTTGCTTTGTTTGCGATTGATTTTCCTTGCGAAAAAATTCTGCTTTTCTAAATGTTGTTTACTTGAAATCTATCCTGAAGATGCCAATTTATGAAGAAACCTGTCACAAAATGTCAAAAATTCTTTTTGGAAGCGTTTAGAAGCGACAAACATGGGATCAGGAGAGGTGTTCTGAGCCAAAGTAGAGGGCGTGTCCTCAAAAAATTTTCTGGGGGCCTTGCCCCCAGACCCCCTCCTTTTCGCACCCTCAGTTAATCTGTACTGCTTGTATCAAAGTTTCTCAAGAGTACGAACAGCCTGTATACATCCAGTCGGTCCAAAAAAATTTAGTCGGTCCAAAACGTGCTGACACCCCCCCCCCAAAGAAAATTTGAATGTGCGCCCCTGGGCTTATCCAGAAATTGGCGAAAAATAGCAAAAAATGGGTGGTTTTCCGCCAAAATTCATCATAAAAGTGGGTATGACCCGCAAGTTTCGGTAATTAGAAGAGGGTACCTTTCTGAAAACCGGGCGGCAGACCCCCGTCCATCTGCAGACCCCGGGGATCAAAATCCTTTGGGTAATTTGAGGAATAGATCAAGTTGTAAATGAAAAGTTAGAGTACTTTGGAGCCAACTCATATCAGATTTCATAACACTACCATTGACGGATTCGTTTCACGGAAGTACTTTTATTGTCACAACGGCATTGTAATATCGATCGAGCCTTGAAATAGTGAGTCTTCCACAAAGATTCATGTAACCACAAATATGAAAGCAGCTGATCAACTGAAAGAACAGGGTATAATGTACCCTGGGTACCAGAGCCTCCCAGGGTAACCAGAACAGATTTATCGTCGTATCTTTCCTCATAACATAGACGTAGAAACCGGGGGCACTAGGGGCAGGTGCCCCCTCAAAAATTTTTTGCAACAAACAAAGAAATGCCCTTTCATTTCTAGGAAATCCCTCCTTTTTCTTAAGTGAAAAATGCCCTCGAAGTGTCGAGCCCCCCCCCCCAAGTTTCAGATGCTTCCTACGTCCCTGCCTCATAAAAAGTCATGGTGAGAGGAATACGTTCCGTTAGTCCTTTATTGACATTTGACATTAACTAGGTAAGACATTTCAAGCTCAACAAAAAACCACTGAAAGCAATTTGAAGTCATGCTTCTTCTTTTTCGATGAAGAAAAGAAAGAAACATATGGAAGCCCACAAGGGCCACTGCAACATTCAGAGCGTACCCCGGGGGGGGGGGGGTAACTTCAATAGGCGGGTGACGGGGGTGTGCCATTTGACATCTGAAATCGCACTCTAGAATTTATAAATCTTTGCGAAAACGATGCCCCAAAATTTACAGGCCATTGAAAATGTATACCCTAAAATTGTGACAGCTATCCAAAATTTTAACCAAGTAAGTGAAATTTGATCAAAATCAATACCCTAAAGAGTTATTTTTCTAAAATGACACCCCAAAATTTATGACTACCTGTGATTTTACCAAAAATGATACCCAAAATTTATTTTCTGCTCGAAAAAAGGCACCCCAAAAAATGGCACATCCCGTACCTGCATATATGGTAGTTACCCCCCTCCCGGGAGCGTACCACGCCTGCAACATCTCAAAAAGTAACTGCTGAATTTAAGAAAAGCCTGCTACATTGAAGAAAAGCCTGCTGCATTTAAGAAAAGCCTGCTGCATTTAAAACAGGCCTGCTACATTTAAGAAAAGCCCGCTGCATTTAAAACAGGCCTGCTGCATTTAGGAAAAGCCTACTGCATTTAAAACAGACCTGCTGCATTTTACAAGTTTGTTGCATTTAAAACAGACCTGCTGCATTCACAACTAGCCTGCTGCATTTAAAAGTAAAAACGCCTGCTGCATTGAAGAAAAGCCGGCTCCTGCATTTGAAACTCGAGGGGCTCTCCCATTGTGGCCTAACAGGGGTTAGACAGTTCAGTTGGTTTGACGGTCTTACCGAATGGCTACCAAATGGCCCTGTCAAATACATACACGTATTTTTATACGAAACTGCTCACAAGAAACCAGGGCCCGCCGAGAGGGGGCAGGGGGCAGTTTGCCCCCGGGCCTCAGGGTCTAAGGGGCCTGATAATTGAAAATTTTTAACATTTTGACTGTAGAAAGCGCTCTGAAGTGCATTTTGAGCCAATCTGAAGACCATGATTGAATAAATTTTCTGCTCGCTTCGCTTCCAGGGGGCCTCATTTCACAGTGTTGCCCCTGGGCCTCCAAAAGCTCTCGGCGGCCCTGCAAGGAACTCAACTCTCAGATCACCAACAATTAAGAAACTCCAATACTGGGATAAAGATCTTTGACATATTTCTATTCTATCTTCACTTGTTTCCTGTATCATATTACTCAGAAGGTACGAGTGATGTCATTGGAGTTGAGAGGCTTTAATAAACATTGTTTTGACAATTAGACTGAATGGAAGCACCCCCCCCCCCCTCCAAAACAAGGGGTCCAATCAGAAAACTTTGAAAAATACCCTCAAATGATAGTAACTTTTTACAGAAACCCTCAAATGGTAGTTAGTGGATCTAAAATTGGATCATTTGGTACTGGTAGACCTACAGGGTGTCCCAGAAAATTTGTGCCCCGTTTGCCGGAAGATTACGACAAAGCGGCTAAAGGTTCTCACCATACTTTTACATGATGTTTCTCTTGAGATGTCCAATTAAAGGTTGCCACTGTCCCCGTGAAAATCTGTTGAAAAATGATGGAGCTATGACGTTCAGAAGAGCAAACTTCTCTGATGACTGAAACCAGCGGTCGGCCATTTTGTATTACTATTTTGCAACGATAAGCAGCTTCATGGATGAGCTGAAATGATAGCCTCCAATTTCATAGCTCTCGAGAAAGTTTCAATAATCATCAGAGAGTTCAGCTATTTCTTACCCCATGTTCCTTGATTGAATGTCAAAACGAAGACAAGGATCCCAAGATAATAAACAATCAAAAGGTAATGACAAACATATGGTCACGTTTTGTTTACAGGTGTGGTGAGTGAACCAATTGTTTAGTTTATTGATAAGTTCAAACTGAGAAAATACAGCTCCAAAATTCTTTTGCCCTTCTTGTTTCTTTTAGTTCATTGTCTTCGGTAACAAATAAACAGTTGCTTGTAACAAATAAAGGAAGAAATCTTTGTAGGGAAGGCGACAAATTAAATTTGAAGTATACTGTTGTCGAGACTTTTGATTTTTCACTACTTTGGGAATTCTTATCCTCATTTTTGCATTCTATCAAAGATCGTGGAGTACAAAATAAGTTTAGCTCCCTGATGATTATTGAATTTTCATGAGAGCTATGACATTGGAGGCTGCTATTTCAGTTCATCCATGAAGCTGTTTATCGTTGCCAAATAGTAAGATAAAATGGCCGACCGCTGGTTTCAGTCAACAGACAAATTTGGTTTTCTGAAAGTGATAGCTCCATCATTTTTCAACGGATTTTCACGGGAATGGTGGCAAACCTTAATTGAACATCTGAAGAGCAACATCATGGAAAAGGTTAGTGAGGATCTTTTGCTGTTTTGTCGCAATCTTTAGGCAAAAGGGGCACAATTTTTCTGGGACACCCTGTAGTATTGAAAATTTTCTGCAGCTTTTCATGATTTTCTAATGCAAAACTAATGGAAAAGAGCAAGAAAACTGCAAAATTCATTTATGATCTTATAATACCCCCAATTAGCAGTACGCATTTTTTTGTGTAAGAAACAAAGAATTTGGGCCAATACTGAAAGTTTCTTAAAATTATCAGATTTTGACTACTCGAAGTTTCTTACCAGTTTCTTAAAGGCTTCATAACAATCTTTATGTGTACTACTTGTGCCCTCCTGAAAACTTAAAAACAATGTTTATTGAAGCCCCTCAACTCCAATAAAAATCACTGCAGGAAGACAGAATAGAAATGTGTCGAAGATCTTTATCAAAACAAATAGTTTCTTAAGCTATATTTTCCCAGTATTGGAGTTTCTTAATTTTTGGTGATCTGAGAGCTGAGCTTCTTGCGAGCAGTTTCGCATAAAAAAATATGTGTATGTATTTGACGAATAGGTAGCCATTCGGTAAGACCGTCAAACCAACTGAACCCCTTGTTAGGCCATAATGGGAGAGCCGCTCGAGTTTCAAATGCAGGAGCAGGCTTTTCTTTAATGCAGCAGGCGTTTTTACTTTTAAATGCAGCAGGCTAGTTTTGAATGCAGCAGGTCTGTTTTGAATGCAGCATGTCTGTTTTAAATGCAGCAAACTTGTAAAATGCAGCAGGCCTGTTTTAAATGCAGCAGGCTTTTCTTCAATGTAGCAGGCTTTTCTTAAATGCAGCAGGCCTGTTTTAAATGCAGCAGGCCTGCTTTAAATGCAGCAGGCCTGTTTTAAATGCAGCAGGCTTATTTTGAATGCAGCAGTTGTTTTTTGAGATGTTGCAGGCGTGGTACGCTCTGAATGTTGCAGTGGCCCTTATGGGCTTCCGTAGAAACATGACTGGGAGGGCTGAAGCAAGTACGCCGAGGTTTTCAGAAGAAAGATAAGCAGGCCATAAAGAAGCCCGGGGAGCACAGAGCAATATTAGAAAATACGATCAGGGAACAAATGAATCCTGTGGAAGATCTCATACGGAAAGCCAGGCAATGTTGAAGGAAGCAAGGGAGCATGCAAGTGATAAAGTGAATAGATTTCAATAAGGAGCAAGCGAGGGAGCAATAATGCAACAATGATCCTTGTGAGAGACTCGAAGTGCAACAAACTTGAAATTTTTGATGAAAATTTTCATGGACAACACCATTAGAGGGAGGGTAGTTTGGGGATCAACAATGCAAGTGTGAATTCGGTGCCAGAGCTTAAAGACCTACCGGCACCCATAGTACTTTGCAGGCTTGCTGCAATTTCAGACTGTCCCAAAATCTGATTTGGCAGAAAATTGGATCCAGACTTGAGAAGCTGCAGCAAATAAGCCTACCTTGTGGAATCTGTTGTTATTCGTTAGTTCTATTTTCGTGACATGATACACAGCGTAATTGCTGTCTTGTGTGTACAACATTGGAATGATGATAATAACAGATTTTCTTCAGTTGCAGTGATTTCCATTAAAGGGCGTATGTCGCAATAGCAGTTGGTAAATACAACAAAGAAGTTTGGAGAGGAACCCCATTCTTTCGTGACACTTTATTTATGCTACGTGAATTGTTACTGCCGTAAAAATTTAGCCTCGATCCTGTGCTTTGTACTGAAAAAGAGATAATTGTACCGGGTGAGCCAGAAAAAAGTTCCCACTTTTGAAAATTCATAGCACCAAGACTAATTAACGGATTTGAATCATTCAAATTCTAGTTAAAAGTCGAAAGATCAAAGTATTTTTGTGATTTTTCTCGCTGTCCTACCAGCACTAGAAGAATTGGTAAATTCAACTTTGTAAAAATTTTATGGTTGCAAAATGACGGAAAAAGGGCCTAAAACATTGATCAAATCGTAAGGACTCTATTCAAATCGAACAATAGGCCATGGGCGTTCCACCTCCCTCAAGAGTTATAAGACATCGATTTTCAAACAAGTACAAAAGATTTTCAATCCCAAGGCAATTAATGCCTAGAGGATTTCTCTCACCCATGAGAAGTTGCATTTCCTTCATTATTCTGTGCGAGAAGTCATTTATCAATTGATCGATGTTTTAGGCCATTTTTCAGTCATTTTGCAACCATGAAATTTTTGTAAAGTTGAATTAATCTATATTTGTAGTGTTGGTAGGACAGCGAGAAAGATCACAAAAATACTTTGATCTTTCGGCTTTTAACTAAAATTTGAATGATTCAAATCCGTGAAGTAGTCTTGGTGCTATGAATTTTCAAAAGTGGGAACTTTTTTCTGGCTCACCCGGTATTGTATTAGCCATTCAGGCTCACGACACATGCTCTTTAAAGGGAGTGTGCAATGGTAAATAGGCTTCTCTATAAATAGAACAAAGAAAATGCGCAGACACAGCTTTTCTTTCTTTAGCTATCGATTATTAACAACACATGTGGGCCATCCATTTCAATGGGCTATATTTAGATTTTTTTGCTCTGTGCAAATGCAGGCTTATATCCTTGCACAAACCCTAGAAACAATGCTGTGTTTGCGAATTTTCTTTGTTCTATTTGGTTCTATTTATAGGGAAGCATATTTACCATTGCACACTCCTTTTAATGTTGACCAATCAATAATCGTGTTGTCTGGTTCCCTCGTAAAAGTACATCAACAACACAATAATTTGAAGCCACAGAATTATACTTACGTCATTTTGACAAGACAGCTATTACTCTGTGCACTATGTCACGAAAAATTGAAGGCAAACAAACTCTCTTCATAAAAGGTAGTTACCTTTGGCTAAAATGATAAAGAAGTCGACTAAACATCAAAATTTTCTTGTCAGGTCACCTGCTGCAGAGTGGATCTGTATATTTCACTTAGACCAAATTGGCTTTTCAGACAGGACAGGATGACAATACAGTAAACCCCGCAAACAAGAACATACTTTTATAATAAACAGACTGAGTAGGTTCTTATAAATGAGGTACTTATGACATTTTTCAAGGTTTGGTTCTTATAGCAAGGAGACTTAATACTAGATAACTAGAAGTAACTATAAGTTATCAACTGCTCGCACTCTTTCATATTTGTGAACTCAGATAAAGCCACACTAAATTCGTAAATGAATGTTCTGCTGTCCCCTTGAAGTGGAATTGTTCGTTCCATTATTCCGTATTCCATGTTTTATGAAGGTAAAGGAGGGTATTGAACGCAGGTTCAACAGATTATTGCTTATTGTGTTGACTTAATCCTGTTGAAAATGTGATTGCATGTAAACACTGAATGACGTCGATATCATTGTTGTGCAGCATTTGTGAATGTTTCGTATCGATACCACACGCCGCTCAGGGTCAGGGCTCATACCAAGCCAAGCTTCGTTTTGTTGGGTGATGTTGAATCATTGAACAAATCCGCCTTGCAGTTATTTACGCCGTGTTAGGTATCTTAGTCTTTTTATGGCCAAACGAAGTAGCGAAATGTGTCGATGGAAGATCTGAAAGTAGTGTGAAGGTGCACAAACTTATTGCCTGTGTCTCATGAAACGTAAGGGAAGTTCAATTTAGTCGCCCCTTCTCTGGGATAGGCCCGACCGCCATCACAGTATCTTGGCAGGCCTTGACAGACAAAAGAATATCATGACTATTGATCATTGTTCACGAAGACAAACACGTGCACAATCAAACTGTAGTGACAAAGGAAATGTGGCCAGCGAATCTTTCAATTTAAACTAACCAGCGGTAATAGATAATCAGAAGTAACAAAGCAATACAATAAACATATGCGTGGACATCACAGAAGGTTGGCTGGATCACAATAGTAATCTCGCTCCTTCGTCGCTCGCAAATACAGACAGTGTGTGTTAAATAAACTTGAGGGTAGAATGTCATACAGCTTTATAAAATAATTTGCATATCCCTGAAAACTGATAGAGGTGTTCAATTATGAATGGTTGGGAGTTTCTTTACACTGATATGATGAAGTTTCTTAATTAAGTGTACCATCTCATACGAACATTGAGTAAATCAGTCTGCTTTTGGTTCTTATCTCTGGGTATCTTTTTCCACAAAATCAGTTTGCAGGTTCTTATTTTGCTATGTTCTTGTTTGCGGGGTTTTACTGTATGGCTTCTCCGACATTGGACTGAAAATGTTGTTTTTATTTTTGCAGCTACCAACTTGTGAAGCATCGGCGTCAGATCATGAATTTTGTAGTTCCGTGCATTTCTACTCAAAAGAAGAAAGAAAATGCGTACCTTGTCAACAAAAATGCTCACATGGTCAAGGTCTGACGCAAAACTGTGGGCTTTATAAGCGAGAACCAGCTTGCAAAGATTGCCCTGCAAACCATTACAGTAAGCTTGAGTATGTCACCAAGAATCACGAGGGGCATTACGTGTGCAAACCTTGCAAACAATGCGGAGATAGAAGACGAAAGGATGGAAGACAATTCAACAGGACCTGTACAAGATTTGAAGATGCTGTATGCATGGACTGTCCTCTTGGGTATGTACAGTGCTTGATCAAGGGGAAAGCCACTTCTCAAAATACCTAGTATACAGTAAAAACCCGCGTATAAGAACCGGGAGAATTTTGCAAGTCAGCCTGATTAGGTTCTTATGTATTGAGTATTTAGTAGGAAATAAGGCTGTTCAGGTTCTTAAATTGGTTCTTATTTCATTCATGGCTTCCAGGTATTTCTTTTGTTCATATTGAAACTTCAAGCCCATTACTTACTGTCAGTTGAGAGACACCTGAGTTCACAAGGCCTTATTCAAAATATCAGTTAATGGAAGAATCAGAAACATTACAGAATACAATGAAAAGCTTTCAAAGCATCTTTAGAGCTCTTTGTAACTTGCACATGTGGCAGAATCAGTACGTATAGGCTCAATGACAAAGCAACTAGAGTTTGATTTAGTTTGATGATCTCCACAAATAAGAACCTATTTCAAATTTCAGGCTGAATGGGTTCTTATACATTGGGGGTCTAATTTCAGAATTTTCAGCCTGTAGGTTCTTAATCACTAGGTTCTTATACGCGGGTTTTTACTGTACGTGCTTTTGGTGATTTTGAAACATGTGATTGTTTTCTGTGATTTCAGTGATTATTTGTGATTTTTTGGTGATTTTCCGTGATTCTTGCTATTTTTATTTGTGATTTTTCATTTCAAGGAACCTTTACAAACAAGTATTACTGATTTGCTCCTCGTGGTTGATATTGTTCCAGTGGTTCTTGGATGCAACAAAATAAAGAAAACATGCTTTAAACTTTGAAACAGAGTACACTGCCTTTCCTTAGAGATTCCGGACACCTTATTTTGAACGAAACGATTATTCGATACTACCATCTCAATTTTTATTTGAAGCTACTACCTTTTTTTATATGTATATCTTCATCAAAAATTTACAATATACTAACGAACAATTTACATTACAAGACGATAGTGCAAGGAGCATGAAAAAACATTGCAACCCTGCACTCTTACACTTAACATCATATTACGTTGTTACTCTGCTCACTAATTGCATTTTTACACTTAACATAATTACTACTTAACATACCTTGACTGCTAGCGTAGCAAGGTACCTTTCTAGAGGAGTTAACAAGAGCAGCTGGAAACCTACTTCCTGCAATTTTTACTGACCCAGCTTACTTGCAAATTCTTGTCTTTAAACTTCATTGCAAAGAAGAAAGGTTAACTTAGGTATGAAAATTTATTTGGTCAAAATCAATCTTCCCGTTCCATAATTTTGAAGGATTGTAGTAGAAACATTTTTCGCAAGCTTCACTTACCTGTTTACTGCCAAAAAAGGTAAGCATACTGCTTCTCTACCAAGAAATCTAAACAAGGGGAAAAACTGTTGTACTTTATGCCTTATTCCTTGGGGGCCGTCAGTTTACCTGTCATTGTTAGCAAGTAGAAAGTTCTTTCACCTTTCACTAATGATACTTACCACAAAAGTAGCTAAATCATAAAATCTAAACTTGAAGGAAATGTTTTAGTTTTAACCAGCTTTAATGAAAACGTTTTCAGTGAAACCAGGTATTAATGAAACCGTAGTGAAATCAGGTTTTAATGAAACCGGCTTTAATGAAGCCAGTTCCAAATGAATCCAACTTTAGCGACCTAGATTTCGATAATTGGCTTGATTAATCATTTTCTGCAAGATAAAACTTCAACATACTCGATTTGACTTGTTTTATACACCAAAATATGGATTGTTAAAAGCCCCAGGTTTTCTCTGAAACGCCTGGTACAATTTGTATGGATCGAAATCTGTCATGAGTCTATCAATAGATCGAGAGATAGATGAAGGAAGTTAGATTTCTAGCAACATTTCAGAAAAGAATGAAAGAAAAAACATCATAAATGATGTCCCAAAAATGTGTTCTGTGTATGTAGCTGCTGTGGAGGAGCTGTAGCCTCAACTGTCTCGGTTTTTGCAAAGTTGCATAGGTCTGGCTTCAATTTAGAGTTTGAAACCTCGTTTGAGTCAATCTGACAAGTGGTTGTGATCTGCGGTAGAGGGAAAGCAAATAAGTGGTTGCTTTAAAAACAATGTTTTAGTGTTCTCCAGCAATGTCAAAATCAAGTACTGTTTGAAAGAAGGGATTCCAGCATCAAAGTCTAATTTCTCTATACTTTTTAAAGGTTCACAGTGTTTCTTATGGATAAACAACATTATCCATTCCATGAAAAATGCAGCAAAAATTCATTCAAACACAATGCTAAAGGAACATTGGTCGGAAAGTGCAGCTTTGATATAAAGTTTAACACTAGGACCACGACGAACATGTTGAGGGTCATTGCAGAGAAGACAAATCAGTACTAAATGCTAAAGCTCTTCTTTCAAGAGTTACTTTTAATTCTTACATTACAAGGGAACAAGAGAGGTGTTGTTTTTGAAGCAACCACTTTGTTCGTCCTCAGCCATAGATCAGCCGCTACTGGTCAAATTAACTCAAAAAATGTTTCAAACATTAAGTTGAGGTTGCTGTTATTAATGCAGCACTACGTAGCTGCGTAAAAACCAAGACCGTTAAAGATACAGCTCTTCAAATATTGTGGGACACCTTCTAAGGTTGTTGTTATTTTCAATTCTGAACCACAGATATTATGATGGAGCTCAACATGGTGAGGAAGGATGCTTCAAATGTGGACCATGTTGCAGCCAGAGCCCAGATTGGAGAAGTCAATGCAAACAAATGGGATTGGGTGGAATGTGTTCCTGTCCACAACGCACATGGGGTCAATGTCCTCAGAATAAGGTGCAAGTTTGTGAGGCAAAAATCAATGCCTTGACAGGAGGGATGCAGGCCACAACAGCATTTCATTCTCTGACGACTCAGCTAACAACAATAACAACAACCACAACAACAATGCCAATGACAGCATCAACAACATCAACAAAGATGCCACCTTCAACAGCAATGGAACGAAAAAGAGACCCTGATTTGTCAACTTTCACTAAACGTTCAGGAACAACATCATCACCAACAACTATATATGTTTCCAGAAAGATCAATACAACTTTGAGGCAGGATAAGGACAAAACTCTTTCGAAAACAAAAGCCCCAAATTCTACTGTATGGAAGAAAAATACGAAGCACAGTCACAGTACGTTTCCTAACCCAACGAAAGTACAACCGAATGCAAGACGTGTTTTCTCGTTGGTCACTTCAAAGGCAGCTTCCCAGCAAGGCGCAATTAATTCAAGTAAGTAAAACAAAAGAGGCTTAACTACTACGTCATTCACACTGGGGGATAAAACAGCTTAAACTGCAGTAGGTTATCAAGTCCTGCGTTCTAATTGGTCATTCAAACGAATTGAATCCATTTCATTGGTTAAAATTTAAAGTAAACTACATGCTGACAAACGCATGTTAATTGTATTGGTCACGATTAATTGGGCATCATCTCAAAATTTTGTTAGAAAAGGTGATCTTGCAATTTTCAATAAGCCATATGACACAGACTTTCATTTTATTTTACTGACAAACATTTCTATGATAACATCTTATATTTCAAAGACTAACAAGCAACGTATGTAAAGAATTGATCAGATGTAAGTGAATCGTGAACAGTCCTGCTCTCACTGAATCTACCAACTAAGAGCAGAAAACCACGAAAAGACCAAAAACAACAAAGATTGCAGATTTGTTTTCAGTTTGGAGATGGAGCCCCCCGGGCGGGGGGGGGGGTACATGACTTGCGGATAGACGAGGGTCTGCCACCCGATTTCAGAAGGGTACCCTCTTCTAATTACCGAAAGTTGCCGTCATACCCACTTTTATGATTAATTTTGGCGGAAGACCACCCATTTTTTGCTATTTTTCGCCTATTTCTGGATAACCCACCCTTGTTTATGGAAAATCTGCCGAAAAAGGGACCCTTGTTTAGAGAAATTAGGGCCCAAAAACCCACCCATATGGGCGGCACATACCTGTACCCTCAACATGTTATGTACCCCCCCCCCCGGGATGGAGCCCCTTTGAAGCAAGAGCACCAAAGATGTTCGTCTCAATTTTGAACATGTTTATGGTGTATAGCAACGTTATTTCGAGCAATTGTATCCCTTTCATCCCTCCAAGAGGATAAAACGTGCTGCAGTGTGTGTCTCATTTGAGAATAACGAATTCCTGATATATAGACGGGTTGAAGTCATTGCTGTAATGCAAAACTTTGGGGAAATTTGTTTGTAACTGTAGGCATGTTTTGAACGTTTCTTGAAGGTACTTTCTGGAGAAAATCCCTCATAATTTTAGAACGAGGTGGCTGATTTCTGTCAGGTAAATTTCGAAATGCATTCAAACATGTATACTTTCCAATATACCTATCCAGCGCAGTCCTTACAGCTGTTGTCCTATCTTCTTCCAGAATACCAGATGAAAGAGCGTTTCTATTTGGTTGCTACGTCCATTGTTGCTGCTTTTGTATTCATTCTCATCTTTGTTATACTGATTATCAAATGTAAAAGCAAGCATAATAAACACCAATCATGTGACCATCCTAGCGAAGTCTCAATGTTGTCCACTGAAAGCCGAAGTGTTGAAGTGACAGGAGAACAAGAAACTGGATACGTTGAGGGCATCATGAAAGAAACTCCAAGAAAAGGTAGTAGTTTTGTGCAAAATCTTGATCTTTATTTTGATATTTGAGCAGTCTCCTAGGCAGGATGAAAACTACTGAATCGACTTACAGAGTGTCCAACAAAATTCCTCGACGTTCTATCAAATATTGAAAAATAGCGATAATGCCAACGGGCTCTATGGTAAAATGGCCCTGTCCCCTTAGACTTAAATCAACTGTAGCCATTGACAAGATTCTTGCAAATCTGCTAAAAATTCACTAAAGATCAGGTTTGTGGTATTGTCATTTTTATCACTAAATGAAAGACCAAGCAATTTTCTTGGGACATTCTGAATTAGAACATTTAATTGCATAGAGACATTAGCACTGATATTGAGAGCTGTCTTATGTCTTATTTCACAGTTGACATATTCTGTAAGATTCGGTAATTTACCCGGCTTTCATCGGTTATTCCTTCCCGTGAAAATGGGAGATTTTCTGCAGAAAGCATCTTTTAAAACCTGCAAAAACGAGTAATAACGATGTTTATCTTCTATCAAAAAGAAAGGAAGTAAGTGATATAAGTCATTGCTATAAGGTGTGAATTGGGAAATTTGATCGTTACTTTAGGGCGCTTGTGAAGGTTATTTGAAGAAAATTTCTCGAGAAAATTCCCTGTAATTGAATGGAGTAGCTAGTCCCAGCTAGGAAGGATACTACAAACAATTTAACATGTTAAATCGTATATTTTGAATACTGTTGCTTTGATCTTTAGGGAGCAGTAGCCCTTCAAAGGCATTCCTTTTTGAATCACCTGTTTGGTCAATTCATATTTTCATGCGTGTTTTTCATCAATCTTTTTCATAGAGGTAAACAAAGCAGTTCCATTTGAGTCGTCAGATGAACACATTGACTATCAAGATGAACCGTGGAAACCAATGATAGGTAAGAGCATGTATGTTTTCATAAGAAAGCAATACAGCATATAATCGTTTCTAAGGAATCAATTTAGCTAAATAGAAATCTAAGTTGAATTTTTGCAGAAATTTTCGATCCTGAGCACGATCCAACAAATGGTACTGACTTTAACATAATTCTACTTCAAGGGAGCAGAGATGTAGAGAGCCACACGCACTGGGAGCACTTGCCCCTCGAGTTTGCTAAAGCAAAAAAGAATTCATTTTATTCCAGACGCCTTTCAACTTGTTTGTACGTTAATGGCATAATGCTCCCATAATGCTACACACGAAAGATACTTTTTGGACATTACATCTTCATATAAACACCTTCACTCAGAACCTCGTCCCCAGGGCCTTTTGACATATTGGGCCTAATATTACGAAAAGCCCTGGAGACGAGGTTGCGCCACTCAGGTATTTAGCTCTGGCCAACGAAGATGAAGGAAGGCAAGGGTGAGGTACGGAAATGCAACGAGGCCACGACAAGTAGGCGTTGTACCACCTTGGCCTTTTGTGTATGATATACATGCACTTTTTACAGTTTTGCAAACTTTTAACAACTGTTGAATGGAAATAGCGACAGATCTTTGCTACTTGCAGACTTAGAATTGGACTAAAAGCATATAAAAAAACTTTTATTAAATTTTTAGTTAACATTAGCCTGCGTGCGGTAGTTATTTTGTGTAAAATTGAAAGAACGAGGAAATTGTCCGGTTTTTTCGAATTTTATAAAAGAAAGCTTGCCTGCGGACTAGTGACATTGGTAAAACGTGTCTTTATTGCATTTTTCGTCCAATCGTCAATTACTGCTCCTGAAAATCAGGCTTTCTTGTTTACAGTGGCTAAGAGTGATTTTAAAACACAGTTCCAACCTATGATCAAAGAAGGCAAACAGTCTAGTTCAAGTGGTAAAAGATTTAATCGAAGCATTTCAAAAGAGGAGGACATACAGCGGCATGGAACGGCAGCTAATAAGAGACCGTTGCATCTTATGATCAAAGAAGACAAGCAGTTTGGTGTTACTGGTGAAAGAATTCTTCGAGGGATTTCAAAAGCAGAAGACATGCAACAGCATGGAATGATTGCTTCGAAAAAACACCCCCAAGTTCACATGAAGGATGCCAAGCAGTCTGTTTTCAACGGTGAAAGAATTCTTCCAGGCATTTCAAAAGAAGAAGATGACCAAAGGCATAAAATGACTGCTACTAATAAATATTCTCAGAATATGACCAAAGAAGCCAAGCTGTCTGGTTTCACTGGTGAAGGAATTTTTCGAGGCATTTCAAGAGAAGAAGACATGCAAAATCATGAAGTGATTTGCAGAAAATGCAAACATGATTGTGTGGTTCAGATTTGCGGTTTGACCAAGGACACAACATGTGGTAAGTTTCAATAAGCTAATAAACAAACCTGGCAATTCAAATTGAACTTAAAAGGTGCAATGCCCAGGCATAACGGAATAACCAGACCCAGGACCAGTAGGACCGGACCCTAACGGACCGGACCCCCTGAGGAACAAATATTCCTTTCCATCGTGAGTTTGTAATGGCAGCGCAGAAATCTTAATCCAAAAGAAGACAAGACCAATACGATCATCGTTGAAAATAACAATGACCTGTAGATACCTCATCAAATGTAAGAATGCACCATAAGATATATAAATTATCTAATCGACCGACAGACAAAAGCAGTTGAAGGAACGAAGACTCACGCATGACCTCGTCTAGCAAAGCCGTGTAATTTACTTTAGTTTCCTCAGAACAAGATTCATATAGATGTCCAGACCAAGGTTCTGGTAACACAAAGTTTAAAAATCTAATACAAACCAAATCTACCAAAACCAATTTACTGATTAAGTCTCCATGTTGGGTTTTATGAGAATAAATTTTAACACCTCAGGGAGCTCTGATGTATACAAAAAACAAGAACCCTGTTCTGAATATACCCTATCTGTTATCTGGAAACATGGAGATGTATGGGTATTCATTGGGGGTCTGGTCCGTTAGGGTCCGGTCCTACCGGTCCTGGGTCTGGTTTTTCCGTTATGCCCAATGCCCACAGCCTTGATTTTAGGCAATTTGGTTAAGTTTTCTGCACGTTCTTAGGTACTCAAACCGTCTCAAGTTTAACGTACAGTGTTTATGCATTCAAAGCGAGCACTATTCTCAGTTCACGGTCTAATGAACCAGCATTTAGCATGCAAGCTTCTTTTCATCAAAACTGAGATAAAAAGTTTTCATGAAGGAGGTTATCCCCAGTGCCCAGTAGGATACTTCCTACATATGGTTAATTAGCAAAGACTCTGAATTTCTTTGCGGCCAATCCGCATCATATTTCGAATTGAACTTAAAAGGTGCAATGCCCATAGACTGATTGCATAATTCGTAGTTATCGCTATTGATAGACTGATGGACGCTCACACTACGACTTATGGACTATGATACTAAAATTTGGGATGAAGTTTTCCCCTATCGATTTCATAACTAGATATGGCAACCATAGCAACACTGTAGGAACTCCGGGCAATGGTGGATGGGCCTAAGTTGCCGGCTCGAACCTACAATGTTAAAACAACTCAGAGTTCAAGTTTACAGTGATAATAGCTATGAACAAAAGCCACAAGTATCCATAAAAAATGTTTCCTCAAACCAAGAAACAACAAACCTTTCACTGTGAATCAGGGATTCCTCATTTTTAAGGCCAATTAGCTTCCATGAACTTCACCGCAGCATTGAGAATTTCCAACTGTCGAGGGTCGCTGGCCTCGCTTCTGAGAATACACAGCAGCCTCGTTCCAAAGGGCACACGTAAACGTGTGCATCTCCGTCCCAAAATTTATATCAAAGTCCATAAGGCCCAGATTGAGCAAAAATAAGAAATGTTGTTGCTGTTGTTATTATTGTTGTTGCCGTTGTAGCTATTTTTGCGATATCTGGGACTATGTCATGAGGCTACAATGCCCACAGCCTTGATTTTGTCTCAAAACAAGTCTTTCCACTGCAAGGCTAATGCGGGGGTGAAACAAAATTGTTTGCAAGCAACATATTGTGATCACAAAACCTTTTTTAATCAGTCTCTTGTTTTGTACCGGGTGTCTCAAAAAAGTACCCCCTTTTGACTGGAAATAGGAACAAAGCGATAAGATATCATTACTCTCCGAGTAGTTAGCTAAATTTATCAATCTTCAATTTAGATTCACATACCTTGCATTTAAGAATCGTCCACCAAACGCCAGAGATACAAGCTTGCAAAGAAAAAATTTACAGTGAACCCAAAACCAAAGGTTTTGTAAAAGGGCCTAGCCATGATTTGTATTATCGATCTTTTCCAAAGCACCTGTAAACTTTAACTTTCAGTTTTTCGCTTTTGAAAAGAATCCCGGGGGGGGGGGTAACTTAACTTGTCCATGGTACGGGGTTGTGCCATTTTTTAGGGTACCTTTTTCATGATAGATTCCGGATTTATGGGTATGGTTTTCAACAATTTTTTGCATTTTCCAGATTTATGGATATAGTTTTCTGTAAGAATTCATTTATTGGTGAGCTGTTTTAGCATTTCCGGATTTATGGGTATGATTTTCAGAAAATACTCCAGATTTATGGGTATACTTTTGAGAAATTTCTCCGGATTTATGGGTGGTACTTTTACGATTTGAATGGCACAACCCCGCATCTTGGAAACTCAAGTTACCCCTCTCCCCCCGGGAAAAGAACAAAAAAGACTCGTGGAAATCGCCCTGATTAAACAAATATAACAAAAGTGTGATAAGAATGATGAAGTCGTGCAACATCTCCCACATGAGCATACATGTGTTCCTTTTCTTCTTCTTTGACACTTGGAGTGGAATGCAATGCATGGATTGTTCCTCAAAGGAATAACTATTTGTAGAGCAATTGAAGCATTTCAAGGTATACTTCTTTTCAATGGAGAAAGCTAAAGGTCAAAGTCGAAATTCCTGTGCAACATGCTTGTGATAGCAATCATGGCTAGGCCCTTTTATAAAACCTCTGGTTGCGGGTGCACTGTAAATTTTGACTTTGCAAGCTTGTATCTCCAGTGTTTGGTGATCAATTTTTGAATGCAAGGTATGTGGATCTAAGTTGAAGATTGATAAATTTAGCTGTCCACTCGGAGAGTAATGATATGTTATCGTTTCGTTCCTATTTCCAGTCAAAAGAGGTACTATTTTTGAGACACCCGGTAGAATGTTGAATTTTCTGATGAATTTATCATCACAAAACGGCTTCAATGTGCGATTAAATAACAATCAAAAAACAGCAGCTAAATGATTCTTGATACGGGAAGGGTTTCAAGATAGGCATTGATCTTCGGATCTTGTCGTGCCAATTGAGTAACTTTGGTCAGCGTCGCCTCAACTCCTCATTGGATAATGTATACTTTTGGCAAAATTTTTATGTGATAGGGTATACTTTTGGACAGTGGCGGACTGGCTCAGAATTTATCACCGGCCATGGTGGACTCAAGGGGGCCCTAATGGGTGTGGCATGAGAAATGAGGGTGTGGTCAAAGACAAATGCCGTTGCGATTCCCCGATTTCTTGACGAAATTATGGCATAAATAAATCCGAGTTAAATGTTTACAAAAATATAAACTTGCATGTATGAGTCTGATTTTAGTATCTACTTTACAACAGCAACTTTGACATCTCTTGAGAACTATGAGCTAAGCGATCTATTATGCATTCATTTTCCAAGTTGTTCAGCAACGCTTTCTCGATGCTCATCAACATAGTGGCTTCCAGCCTATCTTGTTTCAACCTTTCGCAATTAACTTGAGTGACGGACAATGTGCATAACACTTTGTACGCCAAGTATAAGTTGTCACATGTCCTCTCGTGGAGTCGATATTTTGATAAATGCCTTAAGGCATATATATTGAACAATCCTTGCAAGCCACCTTTACTCTTTCTACGACGCTGCTTTCTTCTTCATGATCCGAACCTTCAATCTCGACTGCGTACTCAGCGTTGATGCTTCTTTTCAGCTGAGAGAATTTTTGAGCAAAAGAATTTAGCTCATCTCTTAGACTTTCTACGTTGATTGATGACGCCAACTTGCAGATGCTACCTAGTGCTCCCACAGGAATTCCATACAGGAGGATGTCTTCAAATCTCGTTGGTCTAAGCACGACAAATCTGCAACCAGACTTTTATGAGAGGCGAAGCGAGATTCTAACGCTTCCACTGCCCTATCCATAACGACATTGTGCGTGTCCACTTGGAATTGCGTTAGTGCGTCGAGACTTCTCCCTTCGTCAGCTGCTTCACCGGCCAATCTTTTCCTTTTAAGGATTCTTCTTTCTTTGAAAGCTACTTATCCACTCTCATGTCTTCAAATTTATCTTCCGTATGACGGCTGGAAAACTGCATGTCTTTCGCCATTTCCTCCAATTGCTCATTCACCTTTTCAGCATAAGATTTTGCTGCAGTATGGATTTCACCGCACTCTCAAGGCTGTCTTTTGAGGTTAGTACTTGCGATCTGCACAATATTCCAGGCTTTCACCATGTCTAACCCTTTCGTTTGCAGATACTCAGACAATGGCACTGTCTCTTCGAAGATTCTTAGGAAGATGGGAGCGGACAAAATGGTCTGAAACTGCAGGAAAGCGTTGATGGGTGCTTGGGCTTCTTCTCTAACTGCAAGCTCGAACGTTTGTGATGTGGAGATTGTAAAGAGGCAAATCAGCAGATCCAAAAGTGAATTAACTCTTGGATTCTCATACGTTCCAAATGTACCTCGCAGGGCATTGGACTTGCCCGACCATCTTGTCTCGCCGATTAGCTTTAGTCGTCTTATCTTCTCTGTTCCAGTCCTCTCCTCTAGCTGTTTCTTCCAGACATCTGCCCTCTTGTACGAGGCTTGACGAACGTTGCTGTCTTTTGCAGCAAGTTAAAAAAATGAAACAGATTTGATACAGCATTTTATTGCATCAACGATGACTAAGTCGAGCAAATGTGCATAACACCTTATATGAACATGCTGATATGTACATTTAATTGGTGATCACTCAATACTTAACGGAAATCAATTACGAGCTATGTTCAATTTCACTTCACTTCTTGGGGTTCATTTCATTGACATAATTTATTAGCACGGAGAGATTCAAATATATTTTTGCAAAAGGGGCCTCTTTTTAGCAAAAAGGGGGCCCTTTTTGCAAGAATTTTAGAGGGGCCCACCGGCCACGGGCCGGTGGGCCGGTGGGCCAGTCCGCCACTGACAACAAGACAAAAACAGTACAGAAGAGGGAGGATGGAACTTTGCGTAAAATGCATAAACCACTTACCGACGTCACCATAATTTGAAAAATACTAAGGATGAGAAGATACAGTCCCGTCATGGTTTCTTGGTAGCTACTTCAGCTGAATGAATGGAAGCTTGAGCTGAATGAATGAGCCAGTCCGCCACTGCTTTTGGAGTATTTTTTTATGCGACAGGGTACATGGTGTAAAGAGACTCGCCACACATCTCGGTCACTTCTCTAGTCACGTACTTCCCACAATAGTCTATGGATGTCTACAATATGGTATCAAGTGAAAGTTTGTCACTTTTGAGGTCTATGATTTAGAGATTTTATGACGTCATATCCTCAAATCTTGTAAGACTTTTTAACACGCTGTAATTTCAAAAATATTCAAAATTTCTGAAGATTCTAACGGTGGAATTATGGATAGGTAGCTAGAGTTTCTTTTAAGCCTTTCAGTTAGAAGAAATATGTCATAGAATTTTACGCCTACCTTTCTTCGCGGATTTAAAAATTTGGAACCTATTATCTGGGTACGTCCTTGATACCAACACAATCAAACTTTACTCGCAATCCCATTGACAGAGACAAAGAAGTGAATAAGAATACAAATTGACCATACATCTAATGTCAGACGGAATCTACCACATTATCCATTAGTTCTTAAATCGTAGTGTAGTTTGTTAGTTTGTTTGTTAGTTTAATGTAGCATGTCTTCTTATTGGCCACGGGGTAGTCATTATCTTTTCGCTCCCCATGGTATCGTCCATGTAGCGTAGTACAGTAATTAGAATTTGTATGGTAGAAAGTAATATTGTTATTGTAATAATATATATCAATAGAAAAAAATTGACTATGATATATAAGCCACATCAGCGATGCATTATTACCCGTGGCTGCTAGTGAAGAATTAAGGGACTCTAAAGTATTACGGATAAATATTGGAATTGATTGAAGGAATTCAGTTTGATTACATTGCAAATACTGCGACTTGCGAATCAGTTACATCGAATCATTGAAGAGCGAAATGCCAAATGTTGTTGTTCTATTAAGTTGCAGCTCAAAACCTCGGCAGTAAAAGGTTCATTCTTGATTTTTTCAGACAAAAAAGTAGAAGAGCTTCGAGGATGCCAAAGAACATACCTTATAAAAAAGTTGGACGTGGAAATACCAGGCATTAATAGTTGGAAAGAGCTTGCCCAAATAGTTGGAGTTGATAATACAACGATCGATAATTGGAAGGGTCATTTCCAAGCTGGTGGGTTTAGTCCAACTGAATCATTGATTCATCACATGATTGCAGGAAACACTTTGGTGTCACAATTGCTGAATCATTTGGATACGATCAGGAGATTTGATATAAGGGATGCTTTACTAGAACATCTGGAAAACAAATGCGATCTTTGCAGAAGGACATCATGCGAAGAAAGTCTAGTCTAATTTGAGTATTTTTAGCCTGAGAAAGATGAACTTTTCTGAGAGTTAAAAGTATGCTTTATTGAAGGTAACTTTAGATGGAAAAGAAAAGAAAGGGTGACATTTTTGAGGAGCTCATGAGAAGTGATTGGACCTACTTGGACTGGATGTTTGCAATAGGACCTAACCACTGGGAAAGATCAAGATATAGGAACCACCTATATACGATTGCGCTAAAGATAGCGGAGAGGAATTTCTTACAGAGATACACTGCGTTCTTTAATCGAATTCCTATAGAATCGTTAAGTTTTTGTAGTTCGAGCGCAATGCATCTCTGTAAAAAATTTCTTGCCGCCATCTTCAGCGCAATCCTCTTTAAGACGAAAATCATCCGGATATCCAGCTGTGAGTTCTTTGGAACAATCCACTCGTTTTTCCAGCTCGTTTGAAGCTTGAAGTCAGCATAGCTCTATTTTGGCTCAAACTCGGTGAAACATTGTTTTCTTTATTATGTGCTCATAAAAATGCAACATAGGCAAATAAGAATACGATATACAAGTATACAACAAGGAGTGTGGAGTTGCATCACAACCCTGCTGCTGTAGTTGCATAAAAAAACCTATATGAATAAATAAATACGTTAGGCTTAACCCTAGAATCTCTGATTTCAAATCAGCTTCAGCACAGCCCTAAAGCTCCAGACCCATAAATATACCCTGGGAAATCTTTCTTTCCAGATAAGTTCAAAAGATAGTAACTCGACAAGCTTGGCTTTTTGAAGCTCGAACTCGAACAATCTGCAAGAAGATTCACAAGTCCAACCGACACCTGGTCAGTTTTGCATGACAAACAAGATCAATCAAGATATTCTTATTTCAAACCTCATTTAATAACGTTTTTTAATCAGTATGTAGTATTTCAAGACGTGACTTAGCTTGCAATCACACATGATACCGGCACGATTTAAAAAGTGAAAATGTGGCGATGGGCCTCTCATTCACACGAAAATGGCATAGACTTGAAAATGAAGTCCTAGCCGGCAGTTTCAGAAAATGGCATCGTGTGAACACTAGCAAAGATGAACACTGAAAATTATTCAACGCTTTCAGCACGAAGCTGATCGATTCTTAAGGTCTAGTGTAGATACATTTCTTTGGCATCAAATTCTTGGGGAGAATTAAAAGAGCTTGTTACCGCGAGATTTTCTAAAATTTTGAAATGGTGTAGGTATCATGTGAACGTAGTCTTAAAGCTGCACTTCAACGGTGCCAAATGCTGTGTAGATAGTCGGAGAAAATGTATAGAGTTTTGATTTTAAACTACATTGGAACAAAGAAAGAAAGGAGTTATCTATTGTTTCATAGCATTCTATTCTATTCTATTGTTTTTTCTTTATTTCAGTGTTCATATTTTAAATTCTCTACATACCGGGTGAGCCAGAAAAAAGTTCCCACATTTGATAATTCATAACGCCAAGACTACTACACGGATTTGAATCATTCAAATTCTAGTTAAAAGTCGAAAGATCAAAGTATTTTTGTGATTTTTCTCACTGTCCTACCAGCACTAGAAGTATTGGTAAATTCAACTTTATAAAACTTTCATGGTTGCAAAATGACGGAAAAGGGCATAAAACATTGACCAAATCGTAAGGACTCCATAGGCCATGGGCGTTTCACCTCCCTCAAGAGTTATAAGACATCGATTTTCCAACAAATATGAAAGATTTTTAATGCCAAGGAAATTAACGCCTAGAGGATATCTCTCAGCCATGAGAAGTTGCATTTCCTTCATTATTCTGTGCGAGAGGTCATTTATGAATTGATCGATGTTTTGGGCCATTTTTCAGTAATCAATCAACCATGAAATTTTTGTAAAGTTGAATTTACCTATATTTGTAGTGCTGGTAGGACAGCGAGAAAAATGACAAAATTACTTTGATCTGCCGGCTTTTAACTAGAATTTGAATGATTCAAATTCGTGAGGTAGCCTTGGCGTTATGAATTTTCAAAAGTGGGAACTTTTTTCTGGCTCACCCGGTACTATTTGTCATTTTTAAAACTAACCTAAACTAAGCGTTTTGGGGCATGCGCAAATTTACAAAGGAAGGATGAAGGGCGATGACCCTGAGATCGATACTGGGCAGACTCCAAAGCGCTTGGGCTGGCATCTAGCTCTTCTGGAGGAAATCCAAAAGACTTTGACTGATGTATCCCGAACAAGCATCGACGGCGGAGAGCAAGAAGTCATCTTTGACTCACGGAGTTTATAGGACAACTGAAACTTTGCTGTCCGTCATGCACATGATCTTTTTGTCATGGCGCAAGGGGCTATGTTGTGGCAGTAATGGAGCATGGAGTCGACAAACAGATTGATGACACCTAAGCCCTGCGGCTCTCTCCTTCTGCGCTCCCTGTTTCCCTTGGAATAATGACGTCAATTGCCGCAATGGGCTAAAGAAAAACAAAGGAAAGTCATTCTTTCCAATATTTATGAGGGTAAATGGGTTGATATCAATTGCACTATTAGGGGATTGGACCTTGCGTTTTTGATCGATTTATCACACTAGGAAATAGGACACCTTTCATTTCGAGTCTGTTTTATTTTGAACTATATTTTTATCAGTGCCAAGTTTTCGGCACGCTATTGCTTCCATACTATTTATTGAGGATAAACACTGCAACTAGACTAACTCTTGACTTTGAGGCTTGCTCCATGAGTCCCCCAAGGGGTTCTTTGATTTATTTTCTATCAGAAGTGTCACTTCTGGTGATAGCAATTGCTGACACTTTTTGGATTTAATGTGACGAGAGATTTTCACTGGTATCTTTAATGGCTTCTAAATGACACAGTTGAATTCAGCTTGATTAGAACTTTTGATTGATGTATGGTTTTTACATGTGGATGAAGTTTAAAAAAATATACGTAGATCTCAACAGTCCTATGACGTCATGATTATGTCATAATTGAAATTTCTTGCAATCTTGTAAATCAAATTTTTTCGTTGAATCTTGCAAAATCGATCATGCTGATTCCTGCTGATGGCGAATCTGCAGTTGCCGACTTGTGATTGCATAAGGAAGGGCCGGGCCCTTTGACACATATCATTTCTCCACTGTCTGAAACAGAGAGGTCAAACGCTCAAAATCTTGTCTACCCATGGTGCAATGATCTCTGTATCTCTCTGCCTATTCAATGCAATTGATGTCCATGTTTGCTCAGTGGAAACATAAGGTGTTCAAATGAGAAAGTTTTCCTTTATAACTATCAAAATTTGCTTTTAGTCGGGTCAAACTCTAAACATTTTTGGGATATGCTTTGGACCACAGGAAACGTAGAGATTCCACTACATATTTTGTCGAGATATACCAGCTGACCCAAAAAAAAATTAATGAGCTCGATCATAACTGGCTCTCTGAAATCGAAGCTATTGTCATCTGCTTTTTATCAAGGTTTAGTTGAAAGGCTTAGCTTTCTTTTAATATGCTGCATGTTCATTATAAGCAATGACTACCATCTGAAAACCAGATTCAAAGAAAATTTCGAATCTAGGTTGTTTCATTTTGAGAGAATAATCACCATCACTTCCAGTCAACACTTTGTGAAAACTCAACTTAGCGATGGATTTGAAGTCGTCTGGGGGGGGGGGGGTTTCTTTGCAACATAATTGACCTTCGTTCCTCATTCAAATGTCATGCTCCAAAGCAAATTTGGAATTCAGTTTTTTCACATCTTTCAAAATATCAACTAGAAAACAAGGGAATGGTCATAGAAATGAATAAATTTCCATATTTTTAAACTGTTTTTTGGACAGCAGGCATGTCTTAAACAGACCAAGCGACATTTCAAGAGATAGCGGAGCCTTTCAACTGCATGCTGATACCTTGTTTGTCTTCATAACATTCGCTTTCAAAAAAATGTGTATGATCTAGCTCGTGAAGTTGTTTGTGTCACTCAGCATTTTTCAACTAATTGAGACGCCTCTGGGCAAGAAATGAAGAAAAATGAATACAATAAACTTGTAGCATGTAGGAAAACACAATCAAGATTTTTAAGGTATCTTAAAACTTCATCATGGCAATTCTTCGTTTGAGCATAGAGATTGCCTGGGTTTGACTTCCGATGTGGCAGTTTAATTGCTCACATTTTTCATTTGCTCACAAGTCTTCCTGGAAATTGTTAATTTTTGCGCCTTTTAGTTTTCCCAGCAGCTGAGGTTTTGAAAGTATGAAAAGCCCACACCTATCCGAAAATCAGCCAACAGCCTCTGCTCTCTCCCCTCCGCGCACACAGGCTTCTCGAATAGAAGAGATATAGAAACAGAAACATTAATAGCACAATCATCAACAACTCTCTCAGATGATTAAAATACGCATGAAAATTCGCTACGTTTCAATTTTAAACATAAAAAATCTATCAAAGAAGTATGTAACCTTCACAAATCTACGAAGAATGCAAATCATATGTGCAACAAAAATAAATATTAGCACTGAAAACTTTTCGTTTTTAGAAATAATAAAGTTAGATCTTCTTTTTCATTGCCAGCTTCAAAGCTTCAAGACGATACG
This sequence comes from Aurelia sp. 3 sensu Dawson et al. (2005), assembly GCA_964020215.1. Taxonomy (NCBI): domain Eukaryota; kingdom Metazoa; phylum Cnidaria; class Scyphozoa; order Semaeostomeae; family Ulmaridae; genus Aurelia; species Aurelia sp. 3 sensu Dawson et al. (2005). The sequence goes on along the minus strand of OZ026583.1, from coordinate 2,222,579 downwards.
CATAACATTGCGCATTGTTATCTTTTCCATTAAAGCAATTGGTGTACGCCCTGCAGGAGCATCTCCCCATACCTCTCTTCTTGCAGGATTTGACCACATTGATTCTTTTCTCTAGCATTCCATCACAACAGTAACTGCATTTGTAACAATGGCCATCACTATGTTTATATTGCCTACAATTCAAAATGCAAAAATTGTTAGATTTATGGGAATGGTGAGCAAGGCTATCAGGAACTGGACTTTCAGGTGTGCACATGTTTTCCATGAACTCGAAATTATTTGAAAACTTGCTTGTTTCAAAAGTGCAATGTTCACTTCGTCTGCTTTGTTTGTGGTATTTTGTTACTCAGAGGGTTATACAGTTAGTAGAATTTAAAACAACTCAGAAGTAAGAATTCTACAGGGTGCAACAAAATAGGCTATCGGTAGAAAAATTTAACTGGAATAAAAGATCCAACGTAAATGAGATGGTAATTTTTCAAAGCTTGACTCGTGTGCTTTCATTTGATGTCTTGACTTCGCAAAATAGATATCTAAGGCAGTTTCAAGAAGGTAAACATGTGTCATAACGAGATAGCGTCTTTCTTGGACAGTGTTTCATTACCTTTCATTACACTATATTCAGGGCAGCAACTCTTTTATGCAAGCTGATTGGCTGAAAACGTTCGAATATGACGTAATGATAGGGCATTATTATCCGGTAATGCCTTCGAATAGAGGATTGCGCTAAAGATGGCGGCGAGGAATTTTTTACCAAGATGCACCGCGTTCGAGTAACAAATCTTTAACGATTCTATAGGAATTCGATTAAAGAACGCAGTGCATCTCGGTAAAAAATTCCTCGCCGCCATCTTTAGCGCAATCCTCTATTCGAATCACAGATCAGTGCTTCGAACACATCGAGCAACAGTTTCGAAAAGCGACAAGTGACTTCATACTGGGCAAGCGATTGTTTACTTTGTTGAAAACGAAAGGCCTCCATGAGCAGATAACCAAATGCAAAGATCGCTACTCTGAATTGCAGGCTCGTAAGAAGCATCTGGTTTCCCATTCTCACTTGCAAGTTAAACCAGGTTAAACTAATCCAAGCTATTAAATATAGTGAGGGGTTAAATGTTCAAATTTTTTCCGACTGGGAGGGGAAAGGGGTAAGAGGGTATACCCATGCATTTTTATTGCATTTTTCAATTACAATTTTTGTCAGACTTTAGAAAGTGGGGGTGTATTTACCCCCTCATACCAGGGAGCGCCGCCCTGGCGCCGCCACTGATTGCACTCTAATTGGTCAATCTAACACATCGAATGTATCTAATTGATTCGATTGTAACCTGGTTTAGAAAAAGATAGTCTAACTGTGCCATGGGGTATTAAACTTAGGAGAGCTTGAGCGCAACACTTCAAGGGCATATTTTTGCATCAAGCCAAAGAGGCACTCTCTGAAAAAAAGTACTTCTTTCTTTGCTGCAAAAGCTTTGGGAAGGGGGCGGTTGCTATGTCTATGCCCAAATCATTTGCGTTTCGTGGAACCAACGCAGGCTCAGAAACTAAATTGATCCCACCGTAAATCATTAAGAACGAAGCTCCCGTGGGGGAGGGGGATACATGACTTGCGGATAGACGGGGGTCTGCCGCCCGGTTTTCAAAAAGTTACCCTCTTCTAATTGCCGACACTTGCCGTAATACCCTCTTTTATGATGAATTTCGACCGAAAACTGCCCATTTTTCACATTTTTTTGCCAATTTCTGGAAAACCCACCCATGTTTAAGGAAAATTTGCCGAAAAAGTGACCCTTTCTTAGAGAAATTTGGACCCAAAAACCCACCCATAAGGGCGGCACATACCCGTACCCTCAACATGTTATGTCCCCCCCCCCTCGAGACGAAGCTTAAAGCTGTGAAAAGTAGACAATTATATTCAAGGAAAGCTGATATGCATTGAAAATTTATTGTAAATGGTAAATGTAAACGTAAATGAAATTATTGTAAATAGGCTTATTCCTCGAAACGTTTGGGTTTATTAGCTACTTAGACAACTTGAAACCAGCCATTCAATAACTTAACTGAATTGCATCCCAGGGTAAATATGTTTAAGATAAAGATTAAAGATGAACTAGAATTACTACATACCCTTTTGGACACCTTGCACATTTTGTATCTCTAGTCGAAGAACAAGATCTCTTGATTCTGGAAGCTGGGAAACATGGCCTGCAACGTGCACATGGATACGATGGTCTGTAAATCAAATTGAATCTCTTTATGCGACTATAGTATCCTGAAGAGCATGTCTCGCAGGCTGGAGCTACACGGTTGCCATAATCATCATAACCACAATTTCTAACGAGACCAGTACCTGGAGAGCAACGGTCAGTGCATAACGTACAGTCTTTTGTTGCTTTTGAGTAGTAGTAGAAGTATGAACACCATTTCATGGCAGAGAATTGAGCGCCAATAACCTGTAATGAAAATATGATTGGCCAAAGTGAGTAACGAGATTTACTTAACATCAGAGGCGCCGGGTGAACCGGTGAGGCAGCCAATGAAAAAAAGGCACTACAAACTCGGAGAACTGACACACAACGCTACCAGACACGTTATTATAGCATTTTTCTGGAAAATCCTTAGGGAATTCTTATTCTATCATACGTGCTGTATAATCGACAACTACTCTCTACTTGTTTTGAAAGAACCTCAAAACCATCTTTTGACAGAAGTGAGGGAGGTGAGGTTGGGGGCATTTGCAGAAGCTCCTGTTGTTTTACCCTCACCTGCGAAGTCTTGCCCTCTCAGAAGTGCTCAATTTGGCGTCTCTGCAGTTTTGCACCAAATAGCATTGCAGTTGGGAGAATAGAGCAAATCTTTGCCCAATTCACCAGCCACTACGGTTCCAACGAAACTTCGTCCCCCCCCCCGAGCCTTTTGTCATACTGGGACGCCAGTTTGAACGGTCTCGGTTTGGCAGGCTGCAGTCTCGTTTTGGTGAGTAACAACTCATTGTAATCAACAGGACGGAAAATTGTCTACGCATGCGCTAAAGCAGCGAAATAAAGTCCCGCACTTTGCACACTGCAGCTGCAGCTGCTGTTGTTATAGGAATTTGGCGGGAAGTAATCGCCCATCTGGGGATGTCTCCAAAAGTTCTCTTGGAGTCTTTTCAAACTCAGTTTACGCACATTCATAGAAAAGTTTCAATGTCAATGATACAGCAAGATTTTCTTCCAATTCAAAATGTGTCGACTTATCAACGGAGTTTCAAAATGAATTGATCCAGCGTTGCATCGGTGACATTGGCCTACCTATGTAAAACGGTAATGAGATATGCAGGAGAGTGATGGCTACCCATCATCAAAGGCAAGTATATATTTAACTAATCTATGCTACAAAGACTGAGCTATTTTTTGATGCATAGTTTTACTTTTGAATTTTGTCAAGGCTATGAAAATAATTTCTCTGAAAAGTGGCAATTTTAGGATGATGTTGTGAACAACTGCAACATTGAACCTCCTGAACCTCTCGCACAAACACGAATCTTGTGGAAAAACTAGTCTATGCTACAGAAAGATTTTTTCATAGTTGTAATCTACAAAGACTGAGCTATTTTATGATGCATAGTTTTACTTTTGAATTTTGTCAAGGCTATGAAAATAATTTCTCTGAAAAGTGGCAATTTTAGGATGATGTTGTGAACAACTGCAACATTGAACCCCCAGAACCTCTCACACAAACACAAACCTTGTGGAAAAACTAGTCTATGCTACAGAAAGATTTTTTCATAGTTGTAATCTACAAAGACTGAGCTATTTTATGATGCATAGTTTTACTTTTGAATTTTGTCAAGGCTATGAAAATAATTTCTCTGAAAAGTGGCAATTTTAGGATGATGTTGTGAACAACTGCAACATTGAACCCTCAGAACCTCTCGCACAAACACGAATCTTGTGGAAAAACTAGTCTATGCTACAGAGAGATTTTTTCATAGTTGTAATCTACAAGGACTGAGCTATTTTTTGATGCATAGTTTTACTTTTGAATTTTGTCAAGGCTATGAAAATAATTTCTCTGAAATGTGGCAATTTTAGGATGATGTTGTGAACAACTGCAACATTGAACCTCCTGAACCTCTCGCACAAACACAAATCTTGTGGAAAAACTAGTCTATGCTACAGAGAGATTTTTTCATAGTTGTAATCTACAAAGACTGAGCTATTTTTTGATGCATAGTTTTACTTTTGAATTTTTTGAGGCTATGAAAATATTTTCCCTCAAAAGTGACAGTTTTAGGACATTGTTGTGAACAAACTGTAGCATTAAACCCCCTGAACCCCGCATTCAACCACAAATCTTGTTCAATCTAGTTTATTCTATGCAGAGATATTTTCATATTTGCATTCCTGAGCTATTTTTTGATCCATCGTTTTAATATTGAATTTTTTCAAGGCTAATTGAATAAGGACATAGTTGTTAAAAACTGCAACACTAAACCTTATTTCGCTAAGTGGAAATCAGCTTGCCAGATCATAATCAGCTGCCTCGTTGATAAGTGTCAATATTAAACTGTTAATGACCAGTTGTATCAAGCAATCACTGTTTTCAAATGATCCAAAGTTCTCTAACAATCTGGTGGGTAAGCCCAAGGGGAACACTCAGTATATGCACATATATTGGGATGAGTTCAACAATATTTAACAACCCAAAATATCATCTTTAGCTGCATTGCAACCTAAAAGTATCAGCTTATTCTATTGCAAGAGATCTGTAAGTGAATAGGCCACATCCTGAAATAATGTACTGTTAGCAGAGGTCAGGATTGCCTCTAACAAACCCAGAAAGATCAACTTGACAAAATTTGTTGCCAAAATATCATGGAATATCAGCCAATTTATACCCAAAAATATCACTGTCAGCAATGCTTTGACTCAAAAATATCAGATATAATGTACGTCCCTGTATGTGGATGTTCTGCATGTCCCACGATAGGCTGGCGCGGTTTCAAAATTTTCTTTGGCCAAGACCCTGGACCTCCACCCAATCTAGCCAATTTCCAGTTTTTTGCAGTCTCTGAATTCTCACACAAAGCAAAAGGGTGGTACCCTTAGCAAAAATGTTTGCAGCATGCTTCAAGCTGGATACTAACTAGTTTTGAGTTTGATTTGAGTAAGTTTTAAAGCTTGATTCAAGTAAGGATTTTGCACTGCTTGCGCAAGCTTGCACCATACATCTTTTGAACTGCAAACAAGCTTGATTGTGGTATGTTTGAAAATGATTTAGCATGAGATTATTTGTCAAGCTTGATCAAGTTCTAATCATACATGCAAACCGGCAAAAATTGTGTCAACATACTCATTTCAAGCTCCTTCAAGCCAAAATCATGCTCCCCAAGCTTGCGCAAGCTTGTTGCAAGCTGAACTTTTTCGTAAGGGTACTGCCCACTATTCCTGGGTCATGATGTATTCTAAAACAAAAACAGTGTGAAGAACAGGTACAGTATATCGTACTTTGATAGAGCCTGTTTTGATTCAGAAACATGATACTCTCATTTCAATCAATGTTTAGCTTGAAGTAGAATCATCAAAAATTCCTAAACATGTTAGAGAAAACATTTGAATGAATGAGACTTTGGAACTGCTTTTTTGAAAAATGGTGCAAAACACAAAGAAGTGCTATTAACTTAACACAGCAGTTTCAAAATGACTTGATTACAGAATGAATTCAACAGTTCTGCTTAGTAATAAAATTAAGTTGCTGCCTGGTCTATCTCAGTCAGCATCAGCAACATTATAGCATTTGCAAAGGCAGGATGAAACAATAAGAAATTACAGTAATTGTGTAAGTATGGACAATAAATTTGTCAACTGTCCTGCAGTACTGTATGTACAGTTATGTGAAAATAACAGCTTGCCAGAAGGCATGATCTTGTATTGATTGTCTGTCCAATCCATCATTATTGAATCGATTTTGCCTTGTTTTGTTCTTGTCAAGCAAAGTCAGGAGGTGTTTCACCATAAGTGAGTGCAGGGAGAAGCTAACTTGAGAACTAGCTGTTGCCAACACACATCTCCTTAACAAAGGTAAAGAAAAGATGTTAACAAAGTTTGACACACCTGATATATAGCATACTCATTTTCTCCAAGAAACTGAGGTCAGGGGAGGGGGGTCGGGGGCTGGTAGGTATAGCTTATTAAATTTTAGGAAACTTGCTATCAAAATTTTCTGATGGTTTTCTTATATGTTTGGTAGCACTAAACCTGGTATATTCCACTGGGTGGGAAAAGTGGAACAAATCATCCTGAATTATCTAATCAAAATCCATAGTGTTCAGGCATGCATCACCAAAATTTCTGTTGTGCCAGTGTGTACCAAGACCAACCATTTCTTCCTTGTGTGGTTGAAGTTTGAGAGATTGAGAGAGAGAGGTGAGGAGAGATATTCTGAGCAAAAGTAGAGGGTGTTTCCTCAAAAAATCTTCCCATGGGATTGTCCTCAAACTCCCTCATTTCATTGGCCTTGTTTATTTGCCTTAGGCTGCATGCACATTGCACAATCTTTTGTGAGCGCTTAAATGCTCATGCAGACTTTAGCCATACCAATCCCTTAGAGTGTTTGTAAACACACTACTTGCATGCAGAAAGAAGCTTGCTCATGCGAACATGCTTGTTTGCTAGCAAGCATATTATTTACATGCGCATGCTTCTCATTTCGCAAGATTTTGCGCTTCTCATTTCAGAAGTAGAAAAACAACCTGCTATATGGGATCCAAGGGACATGTCAATCTGAATGGGAAAATCCCAACAAAAGAACATGTACGCAGCAAAAACATGCACACAAAACAAGCCTTTAATGAGAACGCAGCCTTATTTGCACAACTGTAATCTCAATTTGTGAAATTATTGGAGCTACTTTGGGCCAGTTTTATCTTGGCTTCCTAGGTAATGGTAATCCTGCACACCCTGACCACTCCCATCTTTATTGCCCACACATAAATCTACAATCTCTTACAAAAGTGTTGGACCCCTATGAAAATCCACGTTTTTCAGAAATATTGTCCCCCCTCCCCCCATTTCAATGTTGATTGCTTTGGTGAATTGTTCTCTTCCTGGATCTGCGTGAAAAAACCCTCTTTGCAATTCATTCAACATTGAAACGGGGGGAGGGGGGACAAAAATTCGATTTTTTCAACAGGGGTCCAACACTTTTGTAAGAGATTGTACCTTAGATAGAGTGCAAAAGTTTTAGGAGGAAAATATCTCATTCTCTGGTGTGTGTGTGGACATGCCAGACTCTTCTGCGGGCTGGACTGCAATGCTACACTTTCTCTTAATTTCTCTGTTGCATTCAGCCCTTGGACAAAATAAAAATGATGCCGAAAGCTTATCAAGATTACTGTGTTGAACAAATGATCAGGTACACATGATGATTGTATGATTGGGCCTAAGCATATTAGGCCTAGCATACTTCTTCTGTTGTAAGATGCTGTGGATTAAGCCAAATTAATCAGGTTTCATCGGAGCTTTTATGTTAACCAACAAGATGATAAGTAGCAACATCAGACAAGGATAATATCCAAAAAATGGAACGTACCAAACTCAACTGCCCTTCATCGTTGACAACAGCCGCCACACCAACCTTCTTTGCTTCCCTCAGCATGCTTTCTACTTGTCTCTTGGTTCCTTGTGTGCTGACGCGGTTTTTTCACGCATGCGTAGACAATTTTCCGTCCTGTAATCAGCTTCGCCATGGAGTATGGTAATGTATTGTGACGACATTTTACAAGAAAGTGTCAGCGAGGTTTAAGAAGTCTGGTTGCTGAGCCAAAATAACGGGCGGGAATGAAACAAGAAACAAACAAACAACAACAACAACAACAACAACAAGCAGTGGCGGACTGGCTCAGAATTTATCACCAGCCATGGTGGACTCAAGGGGGCCCTAATGGGTGTGGCATGAGAAATGAGGGTGTGGTCAAAGACAAATGCCGTTGCGATTCCCCGATTTCTTGACGAAATTATGGCATAAATAAATCCGAGTTAAATGTTTACAAAAATATAAACTTGCATGTATGAGTCTGATTTTAGTATCTACTTTACAACAGCAACTTTGACATCTCTTGAGAACTATGAGCTAAGCGATCTATTATGCATTCATTTTCCAAGTTGTTCAGCAACGCTTTCTCGATGCTCATCAACATAGTGGCTTCCAGCCTATCTTGTTTCAACCTTTCGCAATTAACTTGAGTGACGGACAATGTGCATAACACTTTGTACGCCAAGTATAAGTTGTCACATGTCCTCTCGTGGAGTCGATATTTTGATAAATGCCTTAAGGCATATATATTGAACAATCCTTGCAAGCCACCTTTACTCTTTCTACGACGCTGCTCTCTTCTTCATGATCCGAACCTTCAATCTCGACTGCGTACTCAGCGTTGATGCTTCTTTTCAGCTGAGAGTAATTTTGAGCAAAAGAATTTAGCTCATCTCTTAGACTTTCTACGTTGATTGATGACGCCAACTTGCAGATGCTACCTAGTGCTCCCACAGGAATTCCATACAGGAGGATGTCTTCAAATCTCGTTGGTCTAAGCACGACAAATCTGCAACCAGACTTTTATGAGAGGCGAAGCGAGATTCTAACGCTTCCACTGCCCTATCCATAACGACATTGTGCGTGTCCACTTGGAATTGCGTTAGTGCGTCGAGACTTCTCCCTTCGTCAGCTGCTTCACCGGCCAATCTTTTCCTTTTAAGGATTCTTCTTTCTTTGAAAGCTACTTATCCACTCTCATGTCTTCAAATTTATCTTCCGTATGACGGCTGAAAAACTGCATGTCTTTCGCCATTTCCTCCAATTGCTCATTCACCTTTTCAGCATAAGATTTTGCTGCAGTATGGATTTCACCGCACTCTCAAGGCTGTCTTTTGAGGTTAGTACTTGCGATCTGCACAATGTTCCAGGCTTTCACCATGTCTAACCCTTTCGTTTGCAGATACTCAGACAATGGCACTGTCTCTTCGAAGATTCTTAGGAAGATGGGAGCGGACAAAATGGTCTGAAACTGCAGGAAAGCGTTGATGGGTGCTTGGGCTTCTTCTCTAACTGCAAGCTCGAACGTTTGTGATGTGGAGATTGTAAAGATGCAAATCAGCAGATCCAAAAGTGAATTAACTCTTGGATTCTCATACGTTCCAAATGTACCTCGCAGGGCATTGGACTTGCCCGACCATCTTGTCTCGCCGATTAGCTTTAGTCGTCTTATCTTCTCTGTTCCAGTCCTCTCCTCTAGCTGTTTCTTCCAGACATCTGCCCTCTTGTACGAGGCTTGACGAACGTTGCTGTCTTTTGCAGCAAGTTAAAAAAATGAAACAGATTTGATACAGCATTTTATTGCATCAACGATGACTAAGTCGAGCAAATGTGCATAACACCTTATATGAACATGCTGATATGTACATTTAATTGGTGATCACTCAATACTTAACGGAAATCAATTACGAGCTATGTTCAATTTCACTTCACTTCTTGGGGTTCATTTCATTGACATAATTCATTAGCACGGAGAGATTCAAATATATTTTTGCAAAAGGGGCCTCTTTTTAGCAAAAAGGGGGCCCTTTTTGCAAGAATTTTAGAGGGGCCCACCGGCCACGGGCCGGTGGGCCGGTGGGCCAGTCCGCCACTGACAACAAGACAAAAACAGTACAGAAGACGGAGGATGGAACTTTGCGTAAAATGCATAAACCACTTACCGACGTCACCATAATTTGAAAAATACTAAGGATGAGAAGATACAGTCCCGTCATGGTTTCTTGGTAGCTACTTCAGCTGAATGAATGGAAGCTTCCATATTCTCTGCAGGCAATGAAGCATCATTTTATGCTTACCTAGTAGCTTCAGAGATGCTTCATAGCTTTATCATAGTTCTGGTTTTCATTAACCACACATTCGAAAGGGAAAGTTCCTTTAAAAAGCATGGAAGTCTGTAGGGTACCCCACTAACAAAAGGTGAATTAATTTAAAACTGCTTTTCTCAGAATATGAAACAGGGCAACGCAAGGTTTTTATACATTGTCAGAAACTGAAAGAGCTGAGTCGAAACTGCTTAGCTGTGCGTGTCCACGAATTGAACAAACATCACAGTATCCCTTTCTTGCTGATTAATCATTTTCACTTTTCTTCTTCCATATTTACTCATTAATCATTTATATAGTTTACCATGTCAGCTCTTGACTAAAAGCCTAATGTCCATAAGGAAGAACTTCAGCTCGGAATGACATCTGATAAGGGCGATATGATTTGCACAGTTCTATTCTTCCAAATATCCTACGAATCGCCAGAAAACCCAGAGAAGACTGCGAAAATATGTTGCAAAAATAGGACAGCAGGTGACGTGAATGAAGTGAACATCTATTATCACCATCCGAGAAGGATAGAATTTCAGGGAAAGCTGAAGAGCAGGAAAAGAATGATACGAGACTGATTTTCTCCACGAGGTCAAGAAAACCACGATAATTCGTTGAGGTTGAGGTCTCGTTTTAACTTTCTTTCAAGTTAAAATAAACTGTTGATCTCTTGACAAGAAGGATCAAAATTGTTCCATTTATGTAATTCAAAGAGAATCAATAGTAATTTTCTTTTGTACTGTATCACGACTAGAGCAGTCGACTGCAAGTTATGACACGATCATGAACAGAGTTTGCCCTGAACAAGTTTTAATGGATATCTCATTATGCAAGATACGAAACAAGGTTTTTGTGAAGATCTTTAGATCCCAAACATGATCTAGTATGATCTAGTGCAAAGTATGATCTAGAAACATTCCAAAAAGGAGATTTTCTTGCACAGTTTTTGGAATGACATTCCTATAAACACTAGTGAGCTTCCGACCTGCTATATCAGTTGATGAGCTGAAACACCATCATCGTCGTAAAGATGCTTTTGTAATAATTTACATTTTTAGATTGTGTATAAAAAAGCAGCATTAGTTTTTGGAAGTATTCCTATGTTTTTTAACACAGGTTGTAATTTAGTGCATATTTTTCTGTTTGCAACTCATACAGCACTATATATATATTTTCGGTATGGGACGTGCCATCGGGAAGGGTATCTATTTCCAGATATTGGTATAAAGAACGGAATCAATTTTTACAATTTTGGTATAAGGAACGGTACCGATTTTCAAGATTTTGGTATGAAATATAAAGTCGGATATACTCTTTAGAAAAATTGGTATAAGGAACTGGTATGTTTTTGAAGCCTTGGTGTCTCCGACCAAAACATGATCAATTGCACCTGCACCCGGGAAGGGCTTTCATGTTTGAAATGATATAACAATGCTTTTTGTTGCAAGAAATATCAAAGTCATACTTTTCAGATCACCAATAACTACTCGAGTACTGGGAAAATTCGGCGTAGGAAAATGTTTGCTTATTTTGTTTCATTCCTTGGAATCTGTAGTTACTTCCACTGGGTGTATGAAACGTAGGTGAAGGTAATCCCCTATCAGTCCAATCCAGTAACCCATCATGACTTCTAGGAAACTTTAAGTATGCAAAATCTGACAATTTTAAGAAGGGCAAATTTCTCAGAAAAAAGATACGTATATATTTGATTACATGGTGGTTCAGGTTGTCAGCCTTGAAATGATCAGTATTGATTGTGCAGTTTACTTTCATTTCGTCATCTGAAGCCCTCTGAGAGAGAAGCTCCGAGAAGCTGATACTGTATTGACTTTCAAAACAGGAACTGCCTGCATTTAAAGCTGACAAAGCATTTCCACTTATGTTTAAAGAAATCAAAATAAAATCCATCGAGAGACAACTGTTACATCATCAGTAACTGTTAACTCATCTCACATAACTTATTACCCAATTCAATTGTTCTCATCTATACAGTATAAAAATCCCATGAAAGAATTCGCTATTTTTTGTAACAAGCTTAAAACGACTCTTATATTGGTATAGGTGTATAGGTACTTCTATTGGCCACAAAGACACCCCCTTCTAAGTGCCTCGCTGAGAGGTCAGATGTTCACCGGGGCTATTTAGGTCGAAAATATGGTCAAAGCATCACCGGGGAGCTCCTATTATATACTGAGGACAGCATAATTACTGGCAGGGAACTGTATTTACATACACGTCAGAATAACTTCATAAATTTCTCCCAGGGATTTGTCAGTTTTGAAGCCGGGGTTTCACTTGTGAGGCATTTTGTACAGGGGAGATTCACACATTGTCCGGGGACTGATTTTGCTTCATTTTTTTTCGCCGGGTAAATCACCACGGTAGAATATACAGGGGCACTTAGCCGGGGATGTACAAATCAGGGAGCGCCGCTGCGATTAATGGCGACCTGCAATTGCAATTGCAAAGTGTTGGTGTTTGCTGGGAAGAGGAAGTGCTAAATCTTTGCAGCTACTGCTGGTTTTGCAGAGGGAAGCAGCACGATAGTTTGTTGTTCGAGGGTTAAAAGAATGTTAGCTTTGAATAAAGCAGTCGTTTGAGTTATTTTCACCGAAGGAACAGAAGAATTTAATGATTATTCCTGTGTGGCATGCTTTGTTTATCAACGAAATGCCAATTTGGCCTAAGTTTGCGACAGAAATTTGTGAGAGACACGGAGTCTTACAACAAGAAATCAACTGGTTAATAGCAAAACAATTCGTCTCAACAAGAATTGATACAATACTTTTGATGAAATCAATTTTCAGTGAAACAAAGGAGAGAGGAAGCCAAACACGGAACAAATAAAACATTAATTTACTGATTCAAAAAGTTGATTGCCCCCAAGTTCTGGCAACGATTGATTGCCCCCAAGTCCTGGCTCTGTAAAAAGAGGACCTGCTTGAGAGCACTGTTGTGCAGTGGTGTTATCCACAACTGGCATAGATTTCACATTACAGCCCCTAGCACCACTTTGAGCATAATGACAATTGACACGGGTTGCAATGCAGACTTGATTAGGTCTTCTGTACAGTAACTTCAATGATGTCATGTTCACATTGATATAAGCTAGTGAAATATTATGCCTTCTTCATATAGGGAGAAACTTCCAGTTGAACAATTGTTTGCTGATGAAACAAGCTGAGTGAAATTCCATTAGATATGACAATCTCTGTCATAGAAAGACTTGATATTTGTTTCAATTTGTACTGAAAAAGCTTTTTTGTAGGCAAGTGTTGTCATCATGCTACTGTATCTAACTTTTTGCATGAAATTTTTGAGTAGTCCAATGTGCCAAAGCACTCTAAATTGGAAGGATGATTTCAATCCTACTGAAAGTTTCTGAATTAGTTTTATTTTGGGCAAAAGTTATGGCATAGTCTCTGTGACTGCTGAGATGTGTTACATGACTTTTGAATGTGTTCTTCTTTATTCCTTTATGTAAATTTTCATTGTTATAATTAGGCCTGTGATTCATAAAATGAAGACAGAAAAATATTTTTTATTCATATTCTTACAAACATTATAGGAGTCAAATTCATTTGACAATCTTCTGTGAGACCACAATTGTATTCATATTTTGTGCTAGTAAAATTTAGAAACTTTGAAAATTGACAGAGGGTTGCAAAAGGACTTTTTGAGTACACAATTTGTCCATTAGATAATTGGTTCCAAGGGCTCTATGCAAGGTACTTTCTCTTTGGTTTCAATTTTTTGTTTTTCTGCTTTTTCAAAAGAGAGGTTAGTGTTGTTGCATTGCCAAGTACCACCAACACCACAGCCACGCTGCTTCTCATAGTGAGTGGTAAATTGGTAATAAAACTTCACATACGGAACATTGCTTTTTGAAGATGAGGATGTATAAGCAGATAACAAGAATTCATTCATCAGAATCCCCTCTAACAGATGGGTGCGGTAAAGATGGCATCAACAAATTTTGAACCAAGATCCTTTGAGGTCTTGAAGAAATCAGATGATCAAATCAATAAGAATTCAATGTGATACAAAGCATCATGGTAAAAGATTCCTGACCACCATCTTTAGTGCAATCATCTATTGGTGCATGGTATGGAATTGATACACTTGAAAGATTTGATACACTAAAAAGATTTTTGAACTGATGGTCATTTTTATATGAAACACCTTATATAGAATAAACATCAATAAAAAGCCTTCTCCAAAAATTGAGAAACTATTTGGAAGCAATTAGAAGTCAATTCAAGGTTAAGAAACTCTTTTTGCTTTTAGGTTATGAGATGCAGTTTTTAAACAAAAAGTGCATCACTAAGGTTAAATTAAAAACTAATAAGAAACAAATTGTGGTTTATTGAATGATAAACAAGCCAGATAAAACTTTTTGGTCTAAAATTATGCAATAAGTCATCTGCATGAAATTGTGTTGACTTTGACTTTTGGTGTCTCATAGCTCCCAAGTGTGTCTACATAGCTTCTTAATTTCAAAAACCTAAAATCTTTGATCTTCCATTAAATCTTCCATGTTGGACAGGGAATTATTTCATGCTAAATGCTCAAATGGTGTCCATGTGGACTTTATCTGTGCTGACAGCTCTTTTAAAACATAGCTAGAATTGTTTGCAATGAAATTGGTCACTTTGCTGTCATCACATTAACACACCTTCTGCAAGAAATATGCAATCCTCAATAGCAAATGGATCCTTCCCCTGCAACAAAATGAAGAGAATTATTTCACACTGTTTTTTACAACATTGACTACACATGACCGCAGGGAAGTGAGAACTTGATCTACCTTTGTACATACTGCAACCAAAATACAAAAACTAACATTTTACTGTATATTGCAAGATATTTAAGTTCTGGGTGGGTGCAATAGTATCAAGATTCTTCAAACTGAAATATACATGAAAAACATGAGGGGCTGTGAAAATTCATATGCAGCCATTATGTGGTACTCCATTTGAGTTTGTGATAAAAAGGATGAAAACATACAATTATTGTAAAATTGTTATTGCTATGTAAATCAGCCTTCTAAGTCTTTATCATTGTTTCAAATTGCTACATTGATTTGAATCACAGGGCAAAAAGTAGGTGTGACTTTTCTTCAGAAAATTGAAGGCCACCATTGCATTAGCGTAATAAATAATATTTTTACCATCATCAGACAGATTAGGGGTTTGCGGAGTGACAGTAAGCAAGAAACTCAATGGGTAACAATGAACTTTGCAGAAAAGGGAAAGGCACCTTAATGTTGTTGTGATCAGTGATTTGGCCTAACATTTCAATAGCAAACCACAAGACCACAAGTTGAGCCTTTCCAAACAAATCACCTTGAAAACAAAAAGTAGCAAATAAAGTCCAAAGATCAGCTTTGTAAACAGACAAGACCTTCACTGAATGGAATCAAACCAAACATTCAACAGGTAATGGTAAATTTTGCAGAAAATGGAATGCCATTTATCAAGGTCAGGCGAGATTGTCAACAAGAAGATCCAAAGTCAAAACAGCCCAAAATTAATCTGCTTTAAACAGAAAAGTGTAAAAAATAAAATGAAACTTTTAGCTGATACAAACAGATAAGGGTTTCACTGAATGAAATCAAATGAGAAATTCAACGGGTAACTGGCAACCTAGCAGAAAATTGAAAGCCGCCATCGCATTGTCTGTTGTGAGCAACGAGTTGGCCTAATATTTCAACAGGAAAACGCAAGTCCAGAAAGTGAACTACCGCAAACAAATCTGCTTGAAACAGAAAAGTATAAAAAAAATGGGCAAGGCTTACTTTTGTCAAACAGAAAACAGTGTCGCTGAATAAAATCAAAACAGAAATTCAACGGGTGATTGTGAATTTTGCAGAAATGGAAGGCCAACACAGTCAACCGCGATTTTGCTTATAGCATAGGCCTGACCTGAAGGTGCAAAATACTCGAAGCAAATTCAAAGCTCTGAAACTCCGATATGTAACAAAATGTAACGAAATCCTTTTGCAGACAGCTTACTGTATGATTTTAGCATAAGAATTTATCTGAATTAGCGTTTGGGTTTATTTTGGTACGAAGAAATTGAGATGCCGCCGAGGTGTAGCTGTGATAAACAGTTCTGACGTTTTTGGCCTGCCCAAACAAAACATCTTCAAATGAATAGTTTGGATAGTCGTATAACCTTGCAAGGACCCTCAAAACGTAAATTGACCTTCGAGTAATCGATCAAAATCAGCATAAATTACTCACGTATGTCATGATTGCCAATAAAATGAGTTATCCGAGTACAACTCTGCTGCTTCTTCCTGCTTTTTCCCGCGTGTTTCAAGTCAAATTCTGCCGCTTGCCTCGTTTGGATGTGCATCACACATCGGTCCATGCGCTCCACTGGCCGTTTCCCCTCCCGCGCCTTCGGCGCTCCCTGGTACAAATCAGCATGGAGGTTCTATAATAATAATAATAATACCTTTTTTAATGTTAGTTTTACGATAGTGCTAGCACTAATATACACTAACATAAAGCAATTTTAGAGATTGCATTATGGAACTTATTGACTGCAAATGCTGCACGCGCATTTATTTTCGAAAAACCAGTCTTTTATGAGAGTTTTGAACTGATTTGCATTTCTGGACGACTTTATTTCATTTGGAAGAGAATTCCAGATCTTGGGACCCAAAAAGCTAATGGATTTTATACCATAATTTGTAGTTTTAACTTTAGGAATGGATAGAACGTCATTTCTTCGAAGATTATAGCTAGTGGCTTTTGGGAGAAAATAGTTTTTCATAAAGGCTGGATTCAAGTTGTGCAAAGTTTTGTAAATTTCAAGTGCCAACAGTCTAATAGAATGGATATGAACTGTAGTAGATTCGGCGTTAACTAGAAGATCTTTGTAGGATGAAGTATAATCAGAGAGTGCTAATCGTAAGGCCCTCTCATTGACTTTTTCCAGTTTCTTTTGGCTGGTATTACTGCAAAATAACCAGATAAGGGGGCAGTAATTGAAATGACAGAGGATGAATGAATTAACAATTACTTGTCTTTCTTTGCTACCCATGAAACGTGCTAGCCTCTTGATTGCATTTAGCTGCAAGGCAGCTTTTTTGCAGATCTTATCAATATGTGAGTCAAATTTCAGTTGATCGTCAATTTGAATTCCAAGTAGCGTTACTTCATTACTTACGTTTATTTCAAAATCATTGCTTATTTGAAATGTTTTGACATGATGATCATTGTTGCCAATAATTAAGGATTGGAATTTAGATGGGTTGGCTGTCATATGATTTGAATTAAACCAATCGATGCATTTAGTGGTGTTGAGCTGTACTAATCTATGGAGCTCATCCACATTTTCAGCAGAGATAGAAATTGTGTTATCATCTGCAAAGTTACATAAGGAGCCCTGCTGAATAAATAGAAAGATATCATTGATAAAGAGGTTGAAGAGTAATGGTCCGAGTATTGAGCCCTGTGGCACCCCTTGGTTTAGTGGCCTCCATGAACTAAAGTATCCACTGACTTTCACCAATTGTTTTCTGTTTGTGAGATAACTTTGTAATAGTTTGAGCGAGTTTATACTAACACCATAGGCAGCTAATTTTGCAATTAATAGGTTTATGGGGAGGCTGTCAAAGGCCTTGGATAGGTCCATAAGCACGGCTGCTGTATGTTTTTTAGCTTCTAGACTTGTTTTCCACTCCTCTATCAGCCTTATTAAGGCATGCTGGGAAGAGAAATGTTTTCTATAGGCACATAAGAAATTAGAAAAGTTTATGTTGAGAAATGGAGATAGTTGGAGCTCAATTGCTTTTTCAAAGACTTTAGAGAGTGCTGTTAGAACACTAATTGGTCGATAATTCTCTTTGTTGAAAGGATCTTTCTTTTTGTACACAGGAGAAACTACTGCCAATTTCATTGAACTAGGAAATGTTCCTTGAAGTATGCCTTTGTTAAAGATATTAGCCAAAGGCCCTGCAATGATGTCAGCAGAGAGTTTTAAGAATTTAGCACTTATCATATCATGACCAAAAGCTTTATTGTGGTCAAGGCTAAGGATAATTTCTTTTAGTGTATCTTTAGTAATAGGTTGGAATTCAAAGAGCGTGTTGTGTTTCAAGTTGTTTTTTATGCTGATTATGCTCTTATGTTTTTCAAACATCTTGATGATTTGGTGCAAAGATAAATTAGAATCTTCTTTTGAGTTCATTTGTTCTGTGGTTTGGCCAACACTGATGAAGTGTTTATTCATGATTTCAGCTATGTTTTTGGGGTCAGTGATCAGTGAGTCGTTTTCTGATAGGCAGATATCTGTATCACCATGATTTTTACCGAATAAGTATGGTTTTAGTTTTTTCCAAAATGATTTTGAATCTAAAGTACCATTTTGACAGATTTCCCTGAAGTAATCTGATTTGAATCTTTGTCTCAAATTAGCGCAATGATTTCGTTGCTTTTTGTATTGTTCAAAGTTACTTTGTGTACTGTTCCTGTTGTATTTGTTCTTGAGTCTTGTTCTGAGTTTAATTGCCTTTCTGTGCACAGCTGTTAGGGGTTTGTTGTTAGCTCTGACAAGCCTTTTTTTCAGAGGTGCATGAGCATTTACAACAGAGCAAAAGATTTTTTCAAAGGTTTTAAAGGAGTTCTCAGCACTGTTTGGATTTTCACAAAGGTGGAAAGGTGCTTGTTTCAGATGCTGAAGAAAAGAGTCAGTACTGAAATTTTTGAAGTCTCTGTAGTGTACAAACTTAGCATGATGCTTTGGGAGTTGTGATTTCCAGGCAGTCAAAATCAATTTGTGGTAATCACTTATGCTGGTCTCGATAGCTTTACTGTGCTTGAATTGCATTTTATGATTAGAAAGGATAGCATCAATTGATGATGGATTGCAATTTGGTTTAAAGCATGTGGGTTCTTTTATGAGGTTCGAAAGGCCCAAAGTACTGCAAATAGTTTTCAGGTGTAGGTTATCTGGTGTTAGATTTAGGTCACCAATTATGACAAAATTTTCATAGTTTAGGCTAGCTTTATCAACCATTTTGATAAGCGAATTTTGAAAACATTCGTTGCTTGAATTGGGTGGGTTATAAGTAGCAACCAGAAACCACTTTTGCTTTATGAGATTTATCTCAAGACAAATATTTTCTATTTGGTTGTCTTCTAAGCTGTTAATTCTTTTACTTTTGATTGAATTTTTTATGTAGACTAGCAAACCACCACCATGAGCATTTCTATCTTCCCGGTAAGGTGCTTTGTAGCCTGGTGAGGCCCCCCCAGGGGTTATGGGGAACAAGGGAACTGGCCATTTTTATTCATGGGAACAAGGGAACATCCTGAATTTTTAACGGGGATCAAGGGAACATAAGGAATTGTATTAGGGAGCAGGGAACATATTAGAACTTCAAGTGAAAAATATCTCCTTACTTAAAAATACAGCGCCACATTCCCCATCATACCCATCATATCAGTTCTTCATTGTCCATGCATAAATCAAAGGAGCTACCTAGCAGCAACCTCCCCCCCCCAAAAAAAATTTATGTAATAGTTTCTGTAGATAAATCTGTCTCTCATTTGATGTTAGGAGATTATAACTGCAAATTTTATTTAAGGACTAGGAAGTAAAAGCGCTCGCTTCGCTCGCGCTTTAACATTCCTAGCTCCTGCGGAGTGCTTTTTATGGTTACCATACTCCATCAGTGACCACCATTTAAATTCAGCATGAAATCAGGGTTGGTAGATCTCCGGACCGCCCCGAAGCCAAAGCAGGGGTCGGAAAAAGGTCAGATAAAGCCAAGCAATGGACACTTGCATTCCATTGTTTTCACATACTATATTGTGTAGCTCCGATGAAAACCCTATATCTTTGATGTTGCCTTGCAAAGAAAAATGTCCTAGATTGTGATCGTCTGTACTCCAGTTTGTAGAGAATTGAATGATAATTGACCAAAAATCTCAAAAGAAGCCAAAATTAAGCCAAACATTCAAACTTAATTTTGAAGCCAAGAATAAGAGTAACGAGCCAAATTTCCAAAATTTGGCTGAAAAAGCCAAGTTAGGTACCAACCTTGTATGAAATCAGAGCAGTTATGGTCATTCATAAGAATTCAAATATAACTAAGTAAGAGTGGTATGCTATACGCCAGAAAATGAGAAAATCAGACATGCCCCTTTCTATAACATCCCTTTACTCCCAAATAAGCCTCACATAAGCCTCAACAAAATTGTTACGTTTTCAGCACATGAATCCAGTAGCAGATGCTTCAGAGTTCCCTCGCATCTCTTAGCTTCAGAATGATTAAAGAGACAATTTCGCCCTTCACCCCTAGCCACTGTTTGAAATTTATCAATTTACTTCGGAGTTCCTAAGGAGCCATTGTCACCTGAAGTTTTTTGTATACAGGCTGCATCTTCAGAAGGTCTGTAAATCAAAGTTGGCCTAGTAAAAGATGCGAGTCTCCACGGTAATAGTTGAACTGATGGTGAAAATTTGACTTTACATGACTTTTCCATCAGCTCATCTGCTGCAAAGTGAATACATATTTCCACTTACGTAGGCCAAGTTTTATTTTCAAATGGTCTGACATTGCAACATGCCTGCAAAGGACCCTGGGTGACAATGGCTCTTTAATTGCTGCCGACAATTGATACTCTAAATCTATTATTGATAGATGATACATCTGTCTCTGAGCCAGCAATGTCCCCAAGAACTGGAAAGGGGGAGGGGATCTGACGGTTGTTTCCCTTCATGCAGTTTAGGTCAAACCTGGAGCCTATTGATAAAGACATGTCATGAATAGATTCGTTTCAAATATCTAAACGAAGTTGGCTTCTAGGGTAATTCTTTGAATGGTCAAACTTTGAGAAGAAAACCTATCCCTTCCATGCTCCAACGTCGCTTGGAAATGTTGCTAACTTATCCGACCACTTTCTTCTAAAATTAGAAAGAAATGAAAGTGTAAATAAAAGCTGAACAATATGCTTTGAGCATATCCTTTTTATTTGCTTTTTGCAATAAGAGCTCTTCTTTTTCTCCACGGTGACTCGTCTTTTCATTGCAGTTTCGATCTTACCTAAGGATTTCTGACTTTTCAATAAAGTTTCCTAATCTTTTCGAATTTGACAAGTGGCATTTCACTCATTCGAAAAAGAGTGCGAGATTTTTTCAGAACAGAAGGATTTTTACAGATTTTGGTGGAACATTCTTGGAAACAAAAAGGACTTTTGCGGAAGATGTGCAAGAAGTTTGAAATGCCCCTCGGAATTTTGGGGCAATATCCCCAACTTTTCCCACAATTTCTGCGACTGACTTATTTCCTGCATAGTATGATACAGGAAATAAGTGAAAATAAGTCAAACTATGCCAAGGCTTTTCTTGAATGAAATGAATAGCTGCTAAGTTATATTTCCTTGCATTGGAGATTCTTAATTCTTTGATGACCTAAGAATGGAGTTTCTTATAAGCAGTTTTTTTATGAAAGAAACATTCGTGTACATCTCTACACTTATAAAATAGATGTGTGCATTGATATGTAAGGAATTGGAAATAAGGGTGCTCTGTGAGAAAATACTATGGTATGTTAGAATTCAGCTTTTCATATGAATAAACTGCGATTTTATTGAAATATGGAATATCTCGTTGGTGCCCATAGGTAACCTTTAGCCTCAAATGGAGGATTCAGTGGCATGGGATATGTCCTTTCAATCGGACCGTACGACCGCACGACCCCAGATCCTACGACCCCAGACCATACGATAATAAGATCATACGACCATTCGACCATACGACCCCGGTCCAAAGTTTGATATATATAGCTGACATAATTTTTTCACCACCGATGGTTTAGTGAACACGCAAGACATTAGTACGTGTCAAAGTTTTCTTGGTCAAGTAGAATTCTGTGTATTCATACTGAGCTAGCCAGTTGTTGTAAACAAAACCGGCCCCTCTGAATACAATTAGAATGGATGAGTTGAATATCCACAAATATGTACTTCTTTGCTTGATTCAAATCAGAGAAAGCAAATTTTCCATGTTTCAGTTGGAAGGCAATGAAAGTAACAGACTCAGAATAGAGGGCTTTAAGGCATTTCGACCATTAGGGTTACTCCAGTCTTTCTAGCCTTTCTATCTTTTTTTTAGAACAATAACAAAGAAGTAAGAAAGTTATAATTAAATGCAAACATTTCTTTATTCTCATCCAGATCCCCAGTCACTAATGAGCACCTCTGTTGACATTGAAAATACTGGAAGTATCAATACATCACAACAAAGTCCTGTTAACATAAAATTTTGGCCTGGGGTCGTATTGTCGTATGATCTGGGGTTGTCAGTCCCGGGTCGCAGAGTCCTCGGATCCGGTCAAAAGAACGTCTCAGTTTTTTGTGCGAATGATGAACGCATTACGTGATAGGGCAGATTTTCAGTATTGCGAGTTGGCAAGCTAACGGCTGCATGCATGATACAAGTAAAAAGACTTCAGAAATGATCTTATAGCAGAAAATCTGTCCATTGTTGGACCTTTTGTACTGAATTCTCTTTCAGAGTTCGTAAACAAGTAGTACAAAAGATGATACTGATAGAAGGACAATAGTGATGAAGTCATTTACTAACTCGTTGAAAAATAGACCTAGGAACTTTCATCATTATTTACGGACATCTACATAATTTTGAAATCATGGAAAAGCGATGAATCAGGGGAGTAGCAAAGGCAGTTACTGGACTCAAAGTAAGCTTTGCATAATTCATTACCAAACTTGCATTATTTTCATTCAACAGCAGAACCCAAGAAATAGCTATTTCGTCATCAAATAAGAAAATTGTTTTGTCAAATTCAGACTCTGCACACTTCAGTTATGTTAACTACTTAAGCTTGGCCCCAGCGATGACTGAGTTGCTGAACTGTTATTGAGGTTATTTCCAAGTCACCCCTTTTGTAATAACCAAGGACTCTCCCTCGCTGTGAAACTTTAATCATACTCTAAACTCTACTTTGGTAAAATAGCTTGCAGTTTGCAATCAAACATTCTTTATACGGGTAAACAGGATTTTTTGGATTTGGCCTTGAGCCAGTCATCCCGTCAAAATTTGGAAATGACGACTCTGTGTTCAGGCTCGCTAGGTTCACAGGTCTGATTTGTACTGTTGTACTGTATGCCATTTTGGCCGAAGCAGAGAAACTCAGGCTATGTGTATGGCCTTTAATAAAAGCGTCAAAAATCAGTTTCAAGAGTAATCACTTTGTAACTTGGGCCAAATCTTCACTAAGAATTGGGTAAAGGTTCTATGCGTTGTAATCAGTAGATTTATAACCAGAAGACCTAAAAAACTACAAGGGCAGACTCTTAATTTGTAGCACTGCGACAAAACCAAGAGGAGAGCCTCTGCAAAATAGGGCAATAACTTCGTTGTATCTGACGTGAGCATCGAAATACTTTACCACGGGCCAAATAGATACTGCAGCTAACATAATATCAACTATTTGCAAGCTTTTACTCCCTTGGTGTTTGGAAAAAGCAGCTGCAAAACTTCTTTTTAGCTCAGATTGAACGCTGCCATCACATTTCTATGGCTGCCATCAGCATCCACAAAGAAAGGTCGAAGGTTAAGGCCTATTGTTGAATTGAATTGCTAAAATTTGGGTACAAAACCCCTCCTCACATTACCCTAAGATACTGTACGAAGAAAAGTATTGGACCACAAGTAAGCCTTTATCGTCAGCTATTTTTCATAATTTTTCTTAAATTTTTGGAGGTAACCAGTAGGCGTAAGGAGCTGCGTGCGGGAAAGTGTCACAAACAGGAATGTGCGTAACAAAACTCTTCATCGCTTATATATATAGATGCAGGTGAATCAAAGAAACAAAATCTGCCAGACGAAACTTTAGATCTACCATTCTTCTTTCGTTATAAGCATAAGCATATAACTTGTCTTACAAACCACCCTTCGCTTGCATCAAGCGAGGGTTTACCTTACTGGTTTCAGGGCAACTTTGCGCCTATGTTTGTTCTGAATTACTTGTCCAGAAGATTAATTTTACCTGCATTAGCAAATATACAGGATGGAATTGACCAAATGACCCATACCCAAGTGCTCAACTTTTCTACACCATTATGGTTGTGAATGAATGTCAACCCGGGATGAGTTGAAAACATATCTACCGAAATCCATCCCCTGGCTCTGTCCCTGAATGTGACGGTGAAAGCAATAGTTGATCAAGTTTTCTTTTAATAGGCCCGTCGGAAGCAGGGGGGCTGGGAGGCTTCAGGCCCCCAATAATTTGCTGAAGTTTGTTGATTTTGTTTGTGAAAAAGGCTGTGACTGCCAAACTCGTGGGAATGAAGATTGGAATTCGTATATATTCGAGGAAGCTACCAAACTCTATCAAAAATGCAATATCTTTTGATGTCATACGATTGAAAAGTTTCAAAATTTTCCTGGAAAGACTCCGTTGTGATCTGTAGCTTCTTTCAATGGCAAATTATCCAAAAATGGGGTGTTTTCCAAAGATCTGAAGGGCATGGTCATGAAAAATTTTTCCTGGGGCATGCCCCAAGACCCTCATCTGTACTGGCATCGCTCGCGCCCCGTTCCAGCCCCTCCCCAATATGAATTTTGTTCCGACGGTCCTGTTAAACAGCAATAGTTGATTGAGTTTTCTTCTTTTAATTGCAGTTAAACTGGACTTGCTGCAAGTCTCAATGTTCCTTTCAGGCCCGTCAGGAAGCGGGGTGGCTGGGGGGCTTCAGCTCCCCAAATAAATTGCTACAGTTTGTTGATTTTGTAAGTGAAAAAGGCTGTAAAAGCCAAGGTCGTAAGAATGAATGAAGATTCAAACTCGTTTTTATTCGAGGAAGCTACCAGAATCTATCCAAAATGCAATATCTTTTGATATTCATGCAAGTCAAAAAATTCAAAATTTTCATGGAAGTCCCTCATCAATCGTGATCCTTTGCCTCCATCAATGGCACATTTTCCAAAAATGGTGCGTTTTCCAATGATCTAAAGGGCGTGGTCATGAAAAATTTTCCCGGGGGCAAGCCCCCGGACCCCCATTTTTCGTCGCTTCCCTCGCACCTCGTTTCAGCCCCCAAAATCAGTTTTGTTCCGAAGGGCCTGTCCTTTCAAACAACGCCAATGAAGCCATTGCTCTGAAGCAGTTTAAGTTGCTTTCTATGAAGGGAGTTTTGATTGCTCTTTACAAAAAGTTTTGTGATGGGCTAGATTGGCCTTGGGTTTGGGACACAGACTAGCTAGATAAGCCTTTTCGGAGATTACTGTCGTAGAGACTTGCTGCAGGTCCATAGGTACCTACCAAAATAAGGCTGACTTCAATCAGGGAGCATGAGCTAAATTTTTTAGGGAACAAGGGATCAAAGGACTACTTTTGGGGAACTGAGGAACAGTTCAACATTTCTTTTCAGGGAACATTTAAGAAACATTTTTGGGAACAAGGGAGATTTTTTGGAATTTTTTAGGGAACAAGGGAACACAGACCCCCCCTGGGGGGGCCTCCCTGGTATTTGGAACTGACTTGTAGGAAATGTGTAATCGATCTTTGTTTCACTTAAAACAACAATGTCAAGTGAATTTGAAGTTATCAAGTCTTTTAGTTCACAGAATTTGTTTCTGATACTGTTTATGTTTCGGTATTACTAAACAGCGGAATCACCCAGAGCCATCCACAGAGCCACCCAGAGCCATCCAAAACACACCTGAGCCAGCCAGAGTCACCCAGAGCCAACCAGAGCCAGCCAGAGCCAGCTAAAAGCTACCTTGCGCAACATTTATAACAGCATGGTTGGGGGGGGGGACTCTTCTAGCAGGTTTGGCAGTTATATGTGTGCCTTTGAGAATTCAGAGTTTGGACCTTTAACCAGGGCAACATTTTGAAAATATGGCCTCATAACCAGGGCAAATTTTACAACATGACCCATAAAACAGGGCAAAATTTTTTTGAGACATCTCGACAACAGAGTTAAATTCTTTTTTTACAAACATTTGTCATACGTAAGCAATGAATTGCTAACATTTACTCATAGCAATTGGACACCCCCCAGTAACGACCCGGCTGAAACGCTGCCCCACCAAGGTAAAAGGATGACCCACCAGAAAAATGTGTTCCCCACCAATTTTGCGTTTAAAATGGTCTCCCCACCTTGTTTCTGTAGCTTCCCTGTTGAAATTTTTGTTTCCCCGTCAAAAATTATACAAGTTCCATCACAGATCATAGCCAAAAGGTTTTATTCCCCATCACGATATTTTCAATCCCCGCTGAAAATGATAGTTTCACAATTTCACCGCTGTCCTTTTAATGTCCGGCGGGGTCGTTACTCGGGGATGTAATAGCTAATGGCAAATCTCCCTAAAGCAGATGGGCAAGTGATGGATGTGCCCCCTTAGGAGTTACCCCCTCTCAAGCATGGTACGGCATTGTCCGAATATAAAGTTCAATCAAGCTGTGAAAGATCAAGTGTAACTGACATCACTCATCAAATGATGATGCTACTTCCTGAAATGTGTTTCAAGTAAAATGTCGTACAGGCTGTGTAGGCCGTGGGCCTAAGCGCCAAGCAGCCTGCCTGGTGAAAGTTCAAAAAATAATATCTAAAGAAGCATCATAATTTAACAAGAAAGAATGATATCAATTAGTACCTCATCTTTTTCTAATAAGAATAACAATAACAATAATAATAATCATTGTAAACACCGATGTTACAGGGAACCATGGGCTAAATGTTTACAAGATATGTAACAATGCAACCAACATTAACAAAGAAAACTAAGCATAAAACTAACAATCTGCAACTGTGAGAGGAATTATGCGGGCACTAATATGTCCTATGAATTAGGATATGGAATTTCACCCACGAAGGTCTTTGCATATACACAGTATTCTCTGTAAAAACGTAATAGTTTCAGTGTTTGTTGTAATGTTCATGCTACCAAGCATTTTAGTTAATATTTCATTATCACCCCTATCCCATTCCCCACCAAAGCTATCACTCATATTTCCAAAATACTTATCCCTGGCTTCTACAAGACTCGGTTCAGAGCATCTGAGTATGAAATGCGCCTCATCACCTAATGGGGTATCTGCACAAAATGTACATGTGCGTTGCGACCTTGGTTTTTGCTGCATCCTGCCTAGTTCAATGGGCAGAAAATGTGCGGATATTCTAAACTTGGCAACTATAGACCTATGTTCATGCTTCAATTCACTATTTACATATAATTCTTCCCCATACCCCCTTTTAATGAATTGGTAAATTTGTGACAGCCTTCCGGATCCTTGTATATGCTCTCTGAACCTATTTATATACAGCGTCTTAAGGGATCTAGAAACTGACATGAGGATTCCCTTCCTTGATGCGGACCTTGCTTGTGCTACTGAATCTAAATTATGACCAGAGATTCTTAGTAAATGTTGTACTACAGTCAGCAAGGAGGATAGCCCTTTAGCATGCAGGCTTGAACACTCAAGTAAAGCATTGTCAATGATTGGGTTTGAAGTACGCAGATCTAGTAGGTGAAAATAAAATTTTAAGATTCGTTCATATATAGTCACATTTAACGGGTAGAGCCCCATCTCTCCTCTCACAGCAAAATTTGAAGATTTGGAGTGTACACCCAACAAAATTTTACATAACCTATTTTGGAGGTTTTCATGATGTAGTTTATCATCAAAAAGGTTCTCAGTAAATCGATTAAAAGATGCATTGCGACTGTAACTCAGTAAGAAAGCCCCCCAGACTTCACTATTATACAATAGAATTGGCTCAACTAGTGACTTGAAAAGTTTTTGGATAACACACGGTTTTATTCCACTATGCAGGCTAAAATCACTTAAAAAGGAGAAAAAGGCCCTGGCAGCTTTTTTGTGGAGAGCAATCCTTGCTAGTTTAAAGGACCCACTAGATACAAAAATTGTTCCCAAATACTTATAATTTTCACATGATGTGATATGATTGTTTCCAAACCTGACGCTTAGCTTAATATTCCTGCCGGCTTTGTTAAAAACCAAGATCTTTGTCTTTTTTACATTTATGTTTCGATGCAGGGGCTGTCCCATCTCCTTCAATCTTCACAGCTCACAGCTTTAACAGTCCGCCATGTTGTGCCATGCTGTTATAAATGTTACGCAAGGTAGCTTATGGCTGGCTCTGGCTGGCTCTGGATGGCTCTGGCTGGCTCTGGCTGGCTCAGGTGTGTTTTGGATGGCTCTGGATGGCTCTGGGTGATTCCGCTGTTTAGTAATACCGTTTATGTTTAGATGAGCAATTATAGGATTTTTTGGACATTTTGTGCGCATATCTTTCAAATCTTTGTAAGGATGTTCTTCATCTTCCAATGAGCCTATTACTGTTTTTTGAGAAGTTTTAGATGATTTCAGTCAATAACCTGCCTTTATGCAATCTCTGAAGTTACAAGCAAGTCTTGCAGCCCCCCTTTTATTTAAATGTAGCCTACTGTTGTTAAGGTAGTCTACACTAATGTTTCCATTATCCAGAAAGTTGACATTTGTTTCATCACAAATATTTTTGTACACTTAGGGTACAAAAGTATGGAAACGATGGCCTAAACATGGCGGCAAAGATGTCCTATGGCCTATCAGCCTCGTAACAAAAGGGAAATTTTCTCTCCAACCCAGACCTCAATTTAAACCCTTATGGCGGGAAAATATTCGCCATCTCGTCTTCTGTTTATCAGACCGACAAGGACAAATTTTAGAAAAACATTTTATGAATTTTGAGAAGAAAACTTCGAAGTAGTGTTGCTGTTTTGAGCTGCAAGAAATGGAGGAGATTTAAAATTGAAAAGTTGTCAAAATATTAGTTCGCTTCAATGAAGAGTTGGCTGAATGGCTTCATTTTATGCTGTTTATACTGGACATTTTGATTTTGAAACAAACTTTTGGGAATAATCTAGGAATTTTCAAAACTTTGGCTGTAAACTCAAGGCAAGTTGTGAGCTGGTAAGTGACATTATTTTTTCAGGCGATGCTTTTCTTTTCGAGCAAGACAAATCTTTATGAAAGTACCTTAAAAAGCTGAAATCTGAAAACGAAATGTTATTTTGTTTATTTCTGGTTTATTCGTGTTGACTGAGCCAATCGGAGGATTGATGTGAAGCCATTACAAGGCAATAACTGCAACGGTCACAAGAGAAATCGAAGTTACAAGCTTACCTGTTAGCAGCTTTCCTTGAGTTACAGCCAAAATTCTGAAAATTTCTCGATTATTCCCAAAAGTTTGATTCAAAATCAAAATGTCCAGTGTAAACAGCATAAAATGAAGCCATTCAGCCAACTCTTCATTGAAGCGAACTAATATTTTGACAACTTTTCAATTTTAAATCTCCTCCATTTCTTGCAGCTCAAAACAGCAACACTACTTCGAAGTTTTCGTCTCAAAATTCATGAAAAGTGTTTCTAAAATTTGCCTTTGTCTGTCTGATAAACAGAAGACGAGATGGCGAATGTTTTCCCGCCATGAGAGTTTAAATTGAGATCTGGGTTGGAGAGAAAATCTCCCTTTTGTTACGAGGCTCATAGGCCATAGGACATCTTTGCCGCCATTTTTTAGGCCATCGTTTCCATACTTTTGTACCCTAAGTGTATGTATTATTGAGTTGGTCAACACTAGTGTTCAAGTTCTTGTTCTTTAATTGATGAATGACTGAAGACAAAAAGATGGCACAATTTGGTAGCTTACCTTTTATATTGTTGACGATTGCTTTGATTTCCTGGTGGATGTTTTGTAGTGGTGTGGATTGCATCATGTCATTTATGCCACAATGAATAATTATTGCAGCTGGCTGTTTGGAAAGGCTTGGCTGAAGATAGTGTTTCATTTCCATTGATGTCATTCCACTGATGCTAATTTTGTTGACCCACGCATTAAATGTTTTAGCAAGTTTGTGAAGCTGGATGTCCTTAATCATTGAATCTCCAATTATGACAATGGTTTCTCTTTGCTGCTGGGTGCTTAGATTCAGTGTGGTTTGCTGTTGTGCAGTTGGCCTGTGTGTATTGTCATTTTTCTCAGCCTGCCTATTTAGTGGTGGCCTTGGTTGTTGAGTAGGAGTGTTATTGGAGGCTTTTGGTGGATGTGTTGCTGGGATATGGGGATGAGGTGGCTGTGTTGTTGGGATATGGGGATGAGGTGGCATTGATTCTTGAGCAGGGTGGGTTTGGAAGGTATTCAAAGGCATTATGTTAGGCAGATTGGCCAGTGGACCATATCTATTGGTTTCCCATGCCCACGCATTTCCACTTTTTGGCTTAACAGTGTTCAAGGTTTGTGGGTGATTTGGATAACGGGCATTCCTAGGATTTCTGTTGATTTTTTGCCATGGTGCATCAGGTTGCACTTGTTTAGGATAATTAGACTGTCTATCATTGATTAATGTTCTCAATGCAAAGATTTCATCCTTGAGTTCTCTGTTTTCTTTTAGAAGTCTTTTATTTTCATTTTGTAGGTTAGTTTGATGACTGTTGTTATCCTGTTGTATTTCACAGTTTTTTGAAGCTGAGTGAAGGGCTTTGAGGCTGCATATATCCTTTTTGATAGCATTTATTTCTTTCCAGATGGTTTCATTTGGGTGGATTTTCGTTGTGAGGTCTATGGTACTGTGTTGATCATTTTTCTCTGCATTGCTATTTCCAAAATAAAGTTGTTCTCTGGAAATGATCTTAGGGAGGATGGTGCTTTTGAAACTTTCAAGACCCTCACCTGTTATAACCACTGTGCAGGATGGAATATGGATGTTTATCTTAACCCAGTCATCATCATGTTTACTCATATTGATGGCAATTTCATCTAGCGTATCCTTTTCATTTATTAGGTCAGTCCATGATATGTCAAATGAGTCCTCGTCACCCA
The DNA here is from genome assembly GCA_964020215.1 of Aurelia sp. 3 sensu Dawson et al. (2005). Taxonomy (NCBI): domain Eukaryota; kingdom Metazoa; phylum Cnidaria; class Scyphozoa; order Semaeostomeae; family Ulmaridae; genus Aurelia; species Aurelia sp. 3 sensu Dawson et al. (2005). The sequence goes on along the minus strand of OZ026583.1, from coordinate 2,191,813 downwards.
TGTTTTCATAGATGATGTTGTAGAACATCCGCAATCCGCAGTGTCTTTTATGTGGCTTTATTATATGCTCGGGGGGGGTACATGACTTGTGGATGGATGGGGGTCTGCCGCCCGGTTTTCAGAAAGGTACCCTCTTCTAATTACCGAAACTTGCGGTCATACCCACTTAGATGATGAATTTTGGCGGAAAACCACCCACTTTTTGCTATTTTTTGCCAATTTCTGGATAACCCACCCTTGTTTATGGAAAATCTGCCGAAAAAGGGACCCTTGTTTAGAGAATTTGGGGCCCAAAAACCCACCCATATGGGCAGCACATACCCGTACCCTCAACATGTTATGTACCCCCCGGGATTATATGGCCCTTGCGCTTCCTTCAGGTCTGAAGCCATTGGGGAGACCGGGGGCGGCGTGCCGCTGCTCCACAAGGAGACAGTTCGTCGAAAATTTCGCTATGGTGTCGGATTTTTTGTGATAGACAGGTCTATGATTTTGGAAGATTTTTGTGGGAGGAATGATGCATGTTCCTTCCCATTTTCCTTCCCATTCTTTTTAGGTGACTTCCTTATTTTTTCAACTTTAATGACCGTGGCAAATATATCCAGCCACCCCAACCCCACTCTTTAAAAAACACCTCTCTTCTTGGCCAAATTACGAACAAGCCCCCTTGTCAAACCCCACTTATATTATAAAGCACAAGAAGTTACCAATAACCTTCAATTTCGTTATCTCAATAAGTCTGTGTTTCAATTTCCAATAGTTTTGCCAAAACTATTGAATTTGTGCATTCGACTCGGAAAATCGTCCGTTGATTCCTCTAAACATGGAGTAAAGGAAAGGAACTAAAATGATACAATTCATGTTTTCATTTGACTTTGTGAAAAAGCTTTTCTCTCTACTGAGCCTTCTTCTCCTTTCAGCTCGTTCTGTAGTCAAAGAAAGCAAACAAATGAATAAGAAAGTAAAGGAGGTAAAGAGATTTTTCAGTAGCACATACGATTGTCAACAATAAATACAAAATACATACCGTAAAACCTCTATTAAGCCCCCCTCTCTATTAAGCCCCCCTCTCTATTAAGCCCCCCTCTCTAATAAGCCCCTCCCCTCTGAGTCAAAATTTGAAATAAGCCCCCTCTCTTTTAAGCCCCCCTCCTTATACAAAATTCTGGAATTTACCAAATATTTTCCATTTATTCAGTTACAAAACCTTGCGTGTTAATTTTGGCATGTTTTGGAATAAAAACTGTGTCGAATTTACGTATTTCAGCAGTAAAATTATATGTTGATTCCGCAAAATATGGGATAAAAGAACTGAAAAGCTACCAAATATATCCTTGCCACTTGATTTTTTGAATAAGCCCCCTCTCTAATAAGCCCCCCTCTCCATTAAGCCCCCCCTCAGAAAGGTCCGAAATTAAGTAGAGCTTTTACGGTATACAACAAGTTTGAGAAATGAGCTATCGAAAGAAAGGAATATAGAGAAGCTGCCCCTGGTACTATAAAACAAAAAGTAGATGACTTACCAGTGAGAAATATCAGAAAAAAGGGGGTTTTACGAATCAATGGCCCTGGCCCTATGGCCCAATGGCACTATGGTCCTATATCGTCTCGTGCCTGTTTGTCATGAATACCTGAGTATGACTTTGACAGTGTTTTCGACTAGGATTTGTATAAATATTGCTTCAAACAAGCCCAAATTCAGTTATTGGGAATTCCGCTTCAAATGATTGAAGTTGAGAGGACGATGACAAAAGCCTTCAAAAACATCTTTCAAAAGCAACAGAACAAATCATATAAAGAACTTGTGCCAGTACTGGCAGTTTCTTAAAATCATCAAATTTTCAGTACATGTAGTCTCTTCCGAGTTTCGTAAGTCTTCCATACATATTCCCTTCCATAACTATCGTTATGTTTACTTCGTCTTCCTACATGAACATTTCAAATGTAAGTTTTATACAGGAAGCAAGTGAAGATAGAGGAAGAACATGCCAAAGATCTCCTTGACTAGAACTAGAATAAAGTTTCTTAAGCTGATTTTCCCAGTAATGGAGTTTCTAATTTTTTAGCGATCTGGAGAGAATTGAGTTTCTTTGTAGCTCTCATGGAGACCTTAGCCCCGTTGCTGTGAGTTACACAGAGTTGTAAAGATTTGCAAGTTCCTTCCTTTACTTATCATGCAACTTCAGCATCCCCCTTTGCCTTGTTTCCTAATAAAACAAGGAAATTTGCAGTGGGTGATTCCCTGCATGACGTCGCGAAAATTCTCACTAGATGCACGAGAATTTAGTTAATGAATTTGGGTATGTTTGCTTGCAATTTTCAAACGAATTCTAATGGAATACATCATCAAACTCATGATTTGCTTCTGACGAAGTACTCAAGACTATTGGGCCAAAGGGCCATAAGGCCAGGGCCATTGATTGGTAAAACCCGAAAAAAAGGAAATGGTCCACATGAAAAATGCTACTACGAAATTTAAAACAAAGACTTACAAAGTTTGAACTCCACTGCCTGACAGGATGTTTGATTTGATTTTGAAAAGATATCAGGGTATTTTCTAACGTACTGACTGGCGGGAAATTTGTCCCAGTTGGCTCTTTAACTTGTTCCAGGAGTGTAGGGAAAATTAGTACTTTTATCCCAGTGGCCTAAGTCAAAATGGGGCCCTTTTCATCCTTCCCATGTGAACAGAACTATTTTATCGATGTTGGTAGCTTAACTAAATATCCAAATATCACTGATAAAAATTGCAAAAAGAAACTTTTTATTGAGACTGAATGAAAACAATGAAACATTTTGTCGTTATCTCATACCGTAAAAAAATTGGGAGGCCCTTTGGTATTTTCTTCACTAGTGGGAAATCCTTAAAGGTACCCTAATTTACAACACATTACTTTAATCTCAAATTACGAATTTCCGAATGCTACCTTCTGTGGGCTCCATGTGCTGTGAACGTTCCCTATCTCTGCTTGGAAATTTTCCTATTTTCCTTGAGGAAGATCGTTGAGACTGAGCACAGGCCAGAGCTTTCTCAACTCAATCTCGTCCGTAGAGTGAGTTCGTTGCTCTACCTCTACTCTGGGATAAAAGAGGCCGTTCGGCAATCTGATTGGCTGTTCGTCATTTTGGGCCGTAATTCCGATTTGCGCTGGGTAAACGACCTCGGCATGTCAAAATTCAACGTAAAAGCACATTCGTTACCTATTCCGACCATCATTTGCAACTTATTTTCGAAATTCGAAGGATGGCGAGCCGTTTTATTTTTGAAGCTGCAGTGAAAGTCTTTCGAATTTGCAACTTAGGCCCATTTGCGCTCCAAACAAACCGAGCTTATTTTCACATTAAACACACTTGCCGACCCCAGGTTATTGCTTAAATACCTGCAAAAAGGTTCGAATAAGATCTTTCAAGTGTTTGTTTTCAATTTCTCCAATCATCTTCTGCAGAATTAGCGCCAGAGCAACGGCCATTTTCCATCCCTTGGCATTGCCTAGCCAACGGTGAAATCTATCAAGGCTTCCAAATTTGCCCATTTTTCTGGGCAAATTTCATCGAAGTGTTCGTGATCAGCGTATGACGTAAGACAACGCTCCCTCCCCATACCCAATCTCCAAGTAACTTAGATATGAAGACACACAAAAGATGTTAAACTGATAACGTATCTTCAAGAACGCGAAGCTAACAAGAAAACAAAGCTAGCATTTATATTCAATATTTACAGAATAATTTCAAATTAAGCCTTGAATGTTGATGAGGCATTCGATATTCCTTCTTTTCTAGAAAATAAGAAAATATTGTCCTAAATACATATTCACAGGATTGCAGGAATGGACAAAGGCACAATCAAAATGATATATTCAAGGAAGGAAGAGACTTCGGTTGGGCCAGTTCAGTGGTGAAAGGAAATTCTATAGATTGTCTTAAATCTGCTGGATGAGTAAAAAAACAGAGTTTGAAAAAACCGCCACCGAGTATCAAAACAATAATATTGAAAACTGTTTCCTTTCATAGCAATATGTTGAATTAAATTCAGTAATTTACCCGCCTGCAATCGTTCATTCCTTCCCAAAGATACGGGAGATTTTCTGAATGAAGCCCTTTTTACTTAAAGTCTGTTTCATCCAGCATTCCTTGCATGGGGTCTCTTCCTTGGCTTTTGTTGTCTTCATCTTCATGGCCCATAAAAACACACAGAGAGAAGACACAGGTAAAAACAGATATATGGTATGAACTGCCTTGGATGAAAGGATAGTTTATCGAACAACAAACAGTGTTGGGGTCTCTGTATTTTGATGACCTGAGAGTTGTGTGTTTATAATAGGTTCTTTTCAAAAACTCAAACTTGCACGTTATGATCAAAGTGATGTTGATGCTTGTATTGATATTTTCATGTGAGGCCTGCTACTGTATTTTAGCCAAAAAAGCAGCTAAATCTTACGCATTTTTCACAGATCAGACATCTCCGAGTTTTTTAGTAGAGCATGTGGCCTAAGGGACCAAGTAAAAAAGCGGAGCTGAGAAATGTCGAAGAAACGTGCTCGGACATCTCCGATAGCTCCGAATTTTTTACCTGACCGAGGAAATTGACTGTACTATAACATCCTGGTTATTCCTATCTTGTCGAACATTAGCGATGAGTTTTTCCCACTCTTACCAATGCTTTTACGTAGCAACCTCGTCAACTTAAACTCAGATATAACAGCCATAGCCAAGAATTAGACCCATTATCCAAAGGAATAAAGTCCATAAAAGAACTAAGGTCGAAGTAGACATTTGCTGAAGTAAAATACCAGTACCCCAGTACATAAAAAAATACAACCTTGAAAGGAAGATCTTCATGTCCTAGAAAATGTCTGAAAAAACATCGCCCATGTTTTCCGAGAGTTTGAAGGGTGTGGTCACGAAAGATTTTCCTGGGCCAAAGTCACTCAAATGTTTGCATCCACCCCTATGCCAGGTCAAGGTGCCAAAGAAAGCGAGTGGAAAGATCAGGAAGATTGCAAGGCTGCCAATCTCGTCAGACAATTAAAATATTTTACATATGAAGGGCCGCCATTTCGTTACGGGCCACCCTGACGAAAAAATTCAGGCCACCACTCTTTGATGCACTAAGATAGCCATAAATTCAGACAGGAGAAGAGTTCTCATACAGTAAAAGCTGAAAAATGAAAATTGTCCTTTTTCAGTAGCCTGATAACCAGATCCAAAGGGTGTGGTTATCAGGCTACCTTTTCATAGCATAGGTTTCAAATCTTTAAAAAGCTAGGTGTAAATTTCAATGACCTATTTCTTTGAACTGAATAGCTTCAAAGAAACTTGAAATATTTTACAGCAAATCTGCCGTTGGACTTTTCTGAAATCTTCAATATTTTCAGAATTACAGTGTTTTTCTTCTTTTTTAAGAATTCAAGAAAATTTCCGGAAATAGTTCAAACTATCGTAATTCCTAGACCTGTTGACGAAAGATCAAAGAATTTTCAAGAAAACCCTAGTTTATGAATGCCTACAATATGGTATCAAGCAAAACTCTTTCGCTCTTCTGGTTTGTGATTTAGAAATTTGATGGCGTCACATCATAAAGTGAGCTGAAATATAAAATAGGCTGTAATTTCGACAAATATTCAAGATTTCTAAAAAGTCCAACGGTAGAATCATAGAAAAGTGGCCAAAGTTTCTTTCAAGTCATTCAGTTTAAAGAAATAGGTCACTGAATTTTATACCCGCCTTTTTTCGTAGATTTAAAGATTGTAACCTATGCTTCTTTTCATATGCCTTGTTTAGTTTCGCAAAGTTTATAAACCATATTGCAAATACAGTTTCGCATACCCTGGGTTGTCTGGTATCCAAGGTAAGTTTGTCAGGATTGAAATTATGAAAAATAGGCTTAGTCAAAAATAACAGAAACAAAACAAATAAACAGAACAAATAATAGAAACTCACGCTTCATTTACAAACACATCAAGGTTTATCTTGTCTATATCTGCACCTGGAGGGTCCTTGTTAAAGTCTACTACACCAAGGTTGTCCATAGCTGCATGAAATTCATAAAGAAAGTTGTCATAAATTTGGTGTCAATGTGAATGCAATACCTGCAGTGTAAAGTGAGTAACAGAGAGCCAAAGAGTAGGGGGTATACCAAAAAATCTCCCTGCTTGAACAACGCAACCATTGTCTCGTTCCTGGCGATAAAAATGGCAGTTTTGTTTATATCCAACGGGCAGAAAGAGCTCAAAATATGATTTTCCGAAACAGTTCACTTCGAGCAAGCATAGGTTCCAAATCTTTAAATCTACGAAAAAAGGCGGGGGTAAAATTCAATGACCTATTTCATTAAACTGAATGATTTGAAAGAAACTTTAGCCACTTTTCTATGATTCTACCGTTGGAATTTTCAGAAATCCTGATTATTTGTCGAAATCACAACCTCTTTTCTATTTCAGCTCATTTTATGATGTGACGTCATCAAATTTCTAAATCACAAACCAGAAGACTGAGAGAGTTTTGCTTGATACCATATTGTAGGCATCCATAAACTATGGTTTTCTTGAAAATTATTTGATCTCTCGTCAAGAGGTTTAGAAATTACGACAGTTTTAAGGTTTTTTTCGAAAATTTTCTTGAATTCTTAAAAAAGAAGAGCAACACTGCAGTTCTGCAAATATTGAATATTTCAGAAAAGTCCAACGGCAGATCTTCTTTAAAATAGTTCAAGTTACTTTGAGGCCGTGCAGTTTAAAGAAATAGGTCATTGAATTTTACACCAAGCTTTTTAAAGATTTGAAACCTATGCTCATCGAGCAACCATTGAAATCAGAAATCTACGTTTTACATCGTAAGTGTGGAGAGAATTGAAACGCTCGTCAATTTCATAGATTGGTAATTCATACTCGGCAATTTGCAAAGTGCAGACCACAGGAACCTGTCTTTGGAAGTGTACTTTTTCTTCAAACAAGAAGCAACCTCTTGTTTTATACGACAAAACAGACAAAAAGTTGGGCCCTGTACTGTTAGAATTTGTTGAAAAATCTCGATTTCTGTGTATTTCGAGTGCAGGCTTAAAGGTCTAAATAATAAACCATTTTTTTTTTTTGGCTCTTTCGTTACCATCGCAGGTATTGTATTCTATTTTTCAGGGAATCATTGGTAGAGGATAAATGCATGCAGATAAAAAATAAAACAAATACTCAAATCTAAGTTGGGAATTCCATAACAGATCCCTGTTTGAATTTTCAATAAATAACATGTACTTTTACCAAAGAAAACAGCTCAAACTGGGTAATTTTTTGAGGGCACCCAGTATCAAGAAAAAAAGTGAATTAAGGTTTGGTCAGTGAACTTAGGTGTCGATTTTTAAATCGCAATACAGTAGTAATGGCCATAATGGTGATGGAGTAGAAAACAATGAGTACATGATATAGATGACGTAGTTCTTACAAGGTTCATTGCAACAACGTTTTACCAAGCGAAACTCTGTCTTAGAATAACTACGTAAATCTTCTAAAATATAAACTATACTGTAGTCTAGATTTGTCATTTATACAGTAGATCTTATGGTCCTCCTGGAGAACAACGGCTGACCAGATTGCTTAATTCATGCAAAGCAAAATCTGAGAAGACTCTTATATCAAGCAGCAAAATCATGCTGCTTGACCACAAAATAAGATTATAGCAAATAACAATAGCTGCAGTAATAGACCCAATAAACGAGGTGTTAAGATTTGACATGGTGTTCAAAAGTTATCTGTAATTTTCGTAGAAGTGTGCAGTAATGAAATAACCAATTAATTTAGCAAAAACAGCTGGCAGTGGAAGGTTAAAACATGAAAATGACTGAAAACTTGATCAAAATTTGGAAATTCTCACTAGTTTGAAAGGTGACAGAGGCACTCTATTCTCATAAATTGAATTGGACAAAAATTTGGCAGTTTAAAACTGCCATTGACATTTTAAATAATATTCTTGGTGCATTCCAAACAACAAGGAAACATGACAATGTGACAAAGTTGGATTAATTCAGCTTTGTCACACTCATCACATCATACCAAAAAATGACTTTCTAGTGCGAATTATGATCACAAATAATTTAAAGACACATTGTCAACCAACAATCTTCTCTCTTGTTTGTCAACATTGCTCCTGCGTAGTTACATGTTTTTCTGTGTCAGAAAATACAAATTGCGCAGCTAAATAGATTCTTGCAACAGAACAACGAGAGTTCAGCACATCAACTCCAAGAAAATGGGACCAGATTCATGGTTCACCAAGCCTGTAGAATAATCAGGTTTGATGATTGCTTTATCTTAGTTCACCAGGTAGAAAATACCTCCCAATTGTCCTATTTGTAGGGGATCAAAAACTTTGATAAAGAAAAGTCGTCTGTCTGGCCTAATTTTGCTTCCTCGCTAGAGGAACACTAAGCTAGGCTACCTAGACCTGATATATATCTTGTCACAAAACAGAACTCCAAATGATGATGGTGCATGAAACGTAAGCATTGAGTTTTCGCAAGGCTATTGAACGATAGCAAGGCTTATTCTTCTGTCACTGCTCGTTTCAAAACAAAGTGGTAACTGAATGCTTCTCACACAAGAGGTTACTGTTTGTAAACACTAATTTGACAACACTGGTTTTGTTGGTCGACAATGGGTGTTTAGGTCTAAGGCTTGTTTTTCAAAAACATATTCCCTGCATACCGGGTGACCGAAAAAAAAGTGACCCGACGCAATCTGTTCTTGAAAAATAAGTAAGAAACTGATCGGAATGTTTCAAACGTTGTTCTGTTGCTAAAAGACTAGCCTACATTATGAGTATTTTATGGTATTTTTTGCAATTTTTTCCGGCTCGGTAAATATTGCAAATTAAGGATTCTGAGGAAAAGGGCATGCCAGAATAGACTGACGACGTGATTCCTTGTATTCGTTCATTATTTTCCATTGAGACTTATGTCATGAGTATAATGCCAGAATAGACTGACGACGTGATTCCTTGTATTCGTTCATTATTAAAAATAAAAAAAAAATAGAAAATATAGCGATACTATTATAGCAGGCCTTTTCGTTTGACGCGTGCGATCGCACTCGCACACGCTGGCACACGCGCAGATTCATGTACGAGTGCGTTTTGTCGCACGCGCAAAACGATCTTTTAGTGCGGTGATCTGGCAAGAATAGAACATGAGCTGGCCATTTCGGTATTGTCGTTGATGTGGAGATCAACATGAATTTTGTTGCAACAAAGCCAAGTCATGAGAGGACGACGTTTCAAGGAACAATCCAGATGATAGCTTATTTTCGCAGCCGTGACCATGTAATGACCTTGCCGTTAAGTTACCACTCGAAATCATCATAAGCCGTGGTTACTAATGAATGAGAAAAAACCAGACCACTTCAATAAGCAAAGACTGCTACAACGCTATTAATTGCATGTGGAATTGTGACAACAAATGTCCGCGTTTTATCGCAAACTAATAAGTTTGTCCATGTCTAGGGCGGAAAGTTTCTTAAAGTTTTAAGTACGGAAGTTTCGAATTCTCATTTCTCTTATTATTGAGATCTCTTGAGCTTCTACATATACTTCATTGCCAGTTGTACGAAACCATGCCTTTTCTAGACATCAATCGAGAAAATATGAGAAACGAAGTGCAACTAGTATATGGCAGCTTTATCAAGACTACGTGTTCTTTAGCAATGATTGCCTCTGCAGGTTTCTAACGCGGTTAGAAGCAAAGATTATAGTGAGAATTTGATGTAAAAGGCTTATCGTAAAAAACTAGATTTGGGTGAAGAGGCAAGAAAGTAAGGGCCAAGCTACAAATTGATTAGCAAAGTAATTTTTGGAGGTTTCGCTACTGTCAGATGGAAACTCTTCGTCTCAAATTTTCGTTGTTACCGTAGAAAGCATAAATTTTCATTCATATGCTTATAGCAGGATAGCAAGCTGGGACTGATTATACCAAGATTTTATGACAGGGAAACCAATCTGTTTCATTTCAGACAAAGGGGCCTAAATTTACTTCATCGAAAACTCTCTTCGACAGAGTCAACGTCAAGGATGGAGGCTATCTCAAGAACGCCCCTTTAATCCAGTAATGACCCTGATGATGTAATACTTAACTCCCAATTGATCTTAGCACGTAATCGAACTAGATGTCGGAAATGTAGGTGACCTAACTTCTTGACCTTTCCAGAAATTAAAGCAAAACAGTCTCATCGAAAAATTCTTGGAAAACAACCAAGCATCTTCGAGGAGCAAAGAAAGTCTCAGAAACCAAGTCAGATTATATTTGAAATCACGGAACTTTTCGGAAAATACTGCGCCGTATGACCGGGAAATTTCATTCTCCTTGAAAGATGGAGCTGGTTACAAGATAGCCCAATTGAAATCGAATGAAATAAGGGCGAAAGGTGACGGTTTCATGGAATTCATACTTATGCAGAATTAAAAAATCTTTATACTGACGTACGTCATATTGACGTACGTGTTCAATTCATGGTTAAGACGGCCTAAATTATGATTCTATGTATACGTTGAAACATAGTTGAAATGAAACATCCGTGACAATTTTCACACTTTTCCACCGTGTGCGATCGCTCGCGCGAAATGATCTACGAGTGCAAAATTCCGCACGCGTACCATATTTCTCACGAAAAGGCCTGACTATTGAGACTTATGTCATGAGTATAATGCCAGAAATCCTCAAAAAGTCGTCAAAAACAGGGGATCGATTTACAGCCACTTCAGATCTTAAAAACAATGTGGAGCGTGTTTTATTTCAGGCTGGGAATAGGCAACTCAGTCGAAGGCCTTCAGAACGAGTTTATAGTCCCTAGATACCTAAGACATTCTTGTCTCAAGGGACAAGGCTACTTTTGCTTTTCTGTAAAGAATTCTTGAATTGCACGGAAAGTTGAATTCCTTTCAAATTCGATGAGTTTACAGGGAACGTTTCATTCCCAATTCTTAGGTACCTGGGGACTATAAACTTTCTCTGGAAACTTTTGACTGAGTTGCCTATTCCTTTTGATTGAGTTGCTTGCTTGATAACGGGCTATGCTCGAAACGTCGCTACTTTCAATTCGCATCAAAGTGCTTATATTGTATGTTATTTACTTGTTTGCCTATTCCCAGCCTGAAATAAAACACGCTCCACGTTGTTTTGAAGATCTGAAGTGGCTGTAAATCGATCCCCTGTTTTTGAAGACTTTTTGAGGATTTCTGGCATGCCCTTTTCCTCAAAATCCTTAATTTGCAATATTTACCGAGCCGGAAAAAATTGCAAAAAATACTCATAATGTAGGCTTGTCTTTTAGCAACAGAACAACGTTTGAAACATTCCGATCAGTTTCTTACTTATTTTTCAAGAACAGATTGCGTCGGGTCACTTTTTTTTTGGGTCACCCGGTACATTCAGTCTTTGTTTTTTCAAGAGACAATACAGTAGCAAATAATACAAATTGCTGGTGTTTTTGCAAGTCTTAGCATAGCTGGAAACAACTGCTTTGGGACAGCCTGCATATCATTTATAAATTCCAACATACATACCAGTTTTATATTGTTCATAGGAAATATAGCCTTTAGAAGATGGATCCATAATTCCAAACAATGAGACAACATTTGACTCATCAAATATGCAAGGATAGTCCATTTTCACTGCCTTTGCTTCTTGTAGATTTTTCAAGAAATCAATTATATACTGCCTTGGATAATCTGGATAAGTAAAGTTCAACATGTTAAAGTAGGAAATACTACAGTCTTTGATCAATTCTTACCTTGACCATCCCCTCTACGACACACCCCCCGGGTATTTGCGCATAAAATATTCCTGGCCCCCAGGCATCTGACTACTTTAGGGGTAGAAACTTTCGCGGGCAGATAGTTTCGTGATATTCGCGTTTTTCGGCATTTTTCGCGAAAGTTGCTGCCAAGGCATAATCTAAATTAGAAATTTGTGAAAGTCTTTGCTCGTAAAATTATAGAAAATTCTCGACTCGTGAAAGTTTTTTCTCTCCAATATTTTTCGCTTCTTCAAGTATTGCGTTGCTGTTCCTTAATCATCCCAATGTTTAGTCTCTTAGGCTATAAAACCTTGTGAATTGTCAAACGTGACTGTGGTTAGTACTGAAAAAGAATAGAAAATTTTGTTTTTCCCCTCAAAGGATCGCGAAAGTTTTTGTCGCGAAATTTTCTGGGAAAAAACGTCATTAGCGAAAGTTTATGCCCTTAATTTCGCGATTTTTTGATCTCACGAAACTTCCTGCCTGCGAAAGTTTCTGTCCCACAAAGCTCCAACACATGATCCTGTAACTTTCATTCAACTTTAAAAATAAAGGAATCGGCATTCACAATTACAACCTTTGTCCTCAGGGCATTTGACAATTTGACAATACTAAGACAGTTTTGCTGATAAAGTTGCTGGGATGTGAACTTTTTCAGTGCAGCCTACAGGTATTTGTGAAGGAAATTTACCCAATTCCCGGGCATTTGGGACAGGAATTCTCCTGACTCCCTGGTTGCCCAGAGGGATGGTCAGGGTGGGATTGAAAGAGACATCAGAGATAAAAATTACTGTATTTTGTACAAAATGGAATCAGTTTGTCTAGTGCAGACAAGTACCCAGATAAACTGGCTTCCCTGAATGCATTATGTACTGTATGTATGTGTATGTTAAAATTCACCATAAAATTAGATATTTACGTGTTAACTTTAACAAATGAAAGTTAAAAAAATCCCCGAATTAAAATGGCAGGGATAGCATTAAAAGGTTGTGCTGATCTTATTTTCATAATAGTCCTCAGAGTTGGTGCAAAAAGCTATAAACAATAATTAGCATAGTTGGATAAAGCATACTAGATTAGTACGGCCAAATCATGAATTTGAGAAAGGATGCATTGTTTTAGTAGAATAACTGCATAGCAATAACATTAGGTAGTGAGTGTCACCTTTTGAGAATTGAAAAGAAACTGCACTGACATGGAATGGAATGAAAATACAGTAGATGGTAAGGCATTTCTAGTTATTTTGATATTACAAGATGCATCCCCCCCCTCCCCCTACCCATCTCATGACAGCTACTTCTTGCAGTCTTGATGGCATCAAATCACATAACCAATGCCGCCTCTCCAGAGCATAACGGAATAACCAGACCCAGGACTTGGACCCTAACGAGCCAGATCCTTGGGAATGCTGATTCCTTTGCGTCGTGAGTTTGTAATGACGGTGCAGAGAAGTTTCATTCCAAAATGAAGAGAAGGTCATACAATCATCGCTAACTAAACTCTGGATACCAACTGCAAGAATGTACGATCAGGTACATTTGATCATCTAATCAACAGACAAATTCCAATTGAACGGAGGCGAAGACCCACAAAGCCCCACACATGATCCTGTAAGTCTAGCAAGGCCCTGTAACTTTCTCCACAGTTTCAGTTTCTCCACAACAAGATTCAAATTGACATTCCGAACAAGAGTCCGATGACACACAATGCCAAAACCTAATACAAACCAAAACTACTACAACCGTCTTTGCTTTCTTCATTTTAGGATGACACCTCAGGGAGCTTTCTAGGAACCAAGGAATAGTCTTGAATGTGCAGAAAAAGCAAGTACTTACTAGGCCATTATCAATGTACACCATCAGTTACCAGGAAACACAAAAATGAATGGGTATTGTGTTGGGGTCTGGTCTGTTTGGCCCGGTCCTACTGGTCCTGGGTCTGTTTTTTCCGTTATGCCCCTCTCTACCCATATCTCAAGACAATAATAAAATCAGACCACAGTCTTTGAAAGACAAAATATGTATTCAATTGTATTCCATAGAATAAGAGACAGCTTGAGAAGGCTTTGTTGACACTGCGTCTGACGTGTTCATCATTGTGTGATAAGATGGCAATAAGCCACATCTCCACATACATTTCCTCAGAAAGACAGAGGACAGAGGGAAGGAAATACATCATAAAGCTTTGATTCTTTGAGAACAGATTCCGCAATTCTGCAGTTATACACGGTTTTCTTCTCTCTGTGTATTTTGGAAAAAAATTTCATTGATCTTGTGCTTAAACAAGTTGATATTATTTGTAGATTTTAAATTGGACAATAGGGTATTTTATTTTTTAACCAATGTTACTTTGCAATTTCAAACTGGCCTTTCACAGAGTGAGTCTGTTGTTCATCAAAAGTTCTGTCTGGCTGGGATCCAGAATGGAAGGTTTCTGTCGAAAAGAAGTCAATTGAATAGTCTAGATGTGATAATTCATCACAGAAAGGAAAATTTGTAGTTGAGAAAAATAGATTAAAACAATAGATCCTTTGTTCATTGCACTGCACGGCTCAGGTTGAACTGCATACATTCCTGCACGCACAAGATATTGCACGCACAAGATATTGCACATGCAATAAAATTTTCCAGTCTGGGTTGGGAAAGGGATGGAGGTGTGGCTTATTATTTGTTGTTTCATGAAGGGAAAAAAAGAGATGGACGTTTTGCTTGCGTCCAGAATAAAGCAATTGTCTTGTACATATGGTCATTGGTACAATCATTGCTTGGATAAGATTAAACAAAACTCAACAGTTGTTCCATTCCATGGATGAAATCGTAATTTGGTTTCTCTATGTAAATATTTTCTTTTAATGGAGGGCCCCTTGAAAAACAACTTTGTTGAAGGGCAACCCTCCCTAAATTATATGAAATGAAAATGAAATGAAATGAAATGCCCATGTGAACTGACAGACGCAACCTTCTGGAGCCTAAACATTGACCTACAAGAGGTCAGTCATATATTGACTCCAGGCTTTGCATCATTCAGACGCTAACTTTCAGACTCCCCACTCCAAGATAGCATCGATAAGGGCCTATGAAAATCGATGTAAATAATTTTGTTTTTAGCATCATTGTTGGTGAAGGCTGTTGACCCCCCCCCCCCCCCCCACTCATTATAACGTCGAAATGACGCTAAGCAAAAGCATAAGGCTTAAATCAAATTCCTAGTTTGGCATGTCACTCATGTATGCCACTTTTCCCACTTTTCAAGAAAGGTTGTCCACTGACAGCATCAAATTATCGACCTATTTCCCTTCTCTCTGTTTTCAGCAAAATCACAGTGAAAGGAAACTATCGTCCGATTTCTCTTCTCCCAATTTTTGGGAAAATACTCGAAAAACTTATGTACGATTCCTTATATTCACATCTTGTTTCTCGTGAACTACTGAACCCAAATCAATCAGGTTTTCGACCAGGCGACTCAACAGTCAACCAATTGATTTCCATAACGCACACAATCTTTAAAGCGTTTGACTGTAATCCCCCTCTCGACGTTCGCTCAGTGTACCTTGATATTTCTAAAGCATTTGACAGGGTATGGCACGATGGTCTTATTTATAAGCTTAAACGATGTGGCGTTTCAGGACAATTTCTTCATCTCATACAAAGTTTTCTTAGGGATCGAAAACAACGAACTGTTTTGAATGGTCAGTGCTCTAATTGGGGAGATATTTTGGCGGGTGTGCCCCAGGGCTCTATACTAGGACCATTGTTTTTTCTTGTATATATCAACGACCTCGCTGTTGATTTGAAATGCAATGTCAAGCTTTTTGCCGATGATACATCCTTGTTTACGGTTGTTCAAGAACCTAATGCAGCTGCTGATGACATGAACCATGATCTTGAGTTGATTGGCATGTGGGCCCATGATTGGAGGATGTCATTTAATCCAGATCCGCAAAAACAAGCCGTCGAATTACTGCTTTCTAAGAAAAAAAATGAAGTAGATCATCCCGTTATACTCTTTAATAACATACCCGTGAAGAAAGTAGAGGAACATAAACACCTAGGTATTATCCTGGACTCGAAGCTTTCTTTTTCAGCTCACATTAAATCTGCTATCTCTAAAACGAGAAAGGGCATTGGCTTACTAAAATATCTCTCCAAATATTTGCCTAGACATACCCTTAACGAACTGTACAAGCTTTATGTGCGACCCCACCTAGACTATGGGGATGTTATTTATCATACCCCAGCTAAAGTATGTGAATTCAGCCAAAACATCATTTTGCCAAATTTAATGGAAAAGCTTGAGGCTGTCCAGTATTCTGCAGCTCTAGCTGTAACAGGAACATGGAGGGGTACATCGCGTGAAAAAATCTATGCAGAGCTTGGCTGGGAGTCACTCACTTCCCGTAGGTGGAGTAGACGCATGACTTTGTTCTACAAGATAATGAATAATCTCACTCCCTTGTATACAAAGGAGCCGATTCCACCACCTCATCAGTCGCAATACTCTCTCCGTAATCAGGATGTTGTTGGGCGAATAAGGGCAAGAACAGAAAAATTTCAGTCTAGTTTCTATCCTAACTGCATATCTGAATGGAATAAACTCGATCCTGAGATTAGGATTACACCGTCCATTGCTGCCTTTAAGTCAAAGCTTTTATCAATAATTCGTCCCCCTGCAAAACCTGTCTTTGGGATTCATGACCCATTAGGTTTATCGTATCTTTCCCAAATAAGAGTTGGTCTCAGTAAATTAAATTTCCACAAGTTTAAGCACAACTTTAAGGACACCATAAACCCAATGTGCCCTACAAATGACGGTATTGAGGATACGGAGCACTTTTTGCTGCATTGTCCTTCATTTAACATCCAACGACGAGATCTTCTCGCTGGCGTGTCAGAAGTATTACAGCCATTTGTTCAAATCAACACCCTCTCGAACAACGTTCTGGTACAACTTTTATTGTATGGTGATAAAGACCTTTCCAGTGACGTTAATAAACATGTTCTCGAACTGACTTTAAATTTCATTCACCAAACTGGTCGGTTTGACTAAGGAACTTCTAAACCTTTGTTTTACACTTTATACTCACCAAGTCTCCTTACCCATAGTTCTTTTGCTTGTAAGTTTGTTTCGCATTGGATGTTAGGCTCATTGGGCACTAATCCATTATCCAAATCCGTGATTGAATCTCCAGTTTAGCGATTTTGCGACCGACCCGTTTGCCCAAAGTTAGCCCGACATGCAAAGCGAAACGAACCTTAGAAATTATCAGTAAAGTTTATGTGTATTTTTCGTAGCCGTATATTTAATTTTAGTTTAGTTACATGTTCTCTATGTTAATGACTGCGGAGTTGTCATGGTCTCCTGCACTCCGTGGTATCGTCCTCGTAGTTTAGTAGAGTAGCTCGTACGTAGTGCCTTGAGTAGCTTCGTTCTGTAAAATTTTATATTGAATATAAAAAAAAAAAAAAAAAAAAATCACAGAGAAGTTATGTATGAACGTCTCTATAAATTCTTAGAAAAACATGAAATCTTGTATTCATTACAATTTGGTTTTCGTGCCAGCCATTCCATTAACCATGCCCTGGTTAGTTTAACAGAAGCTATCAAAAATTCACTAGACAATAGAAAATTTGGTTGTGGAATATTCATTGATTTGCAGAAGGCATTTGATACAGTATATAAATCACCATATTCTTTTGATGAAGCTTGAACATTATGGAATTAGAGGAACTACATTAAACTGGTTTGAATCCTACCTTTCAGATAGGAAACAATGTGTCTCAGTAAATGGATCTTACTCTTGTTATCTTAGTGTTACCTGTGGGGTTCCACAGGGTTCTGTTCTTGGTCCCCTTCTTTTCCTAATTTACATTAATGACTTACCTCTCTCATCCTCAAAACTAGCCTTTTACTTATTTGCAGATGATACTAATATCTATTGTGAAACTGAAAGTCCTGATCAGCTTCAAAGTTTGGTTAACAAAGAATTGAAAAAAGTGAAAATGTGGCTTGAGGTTAACAAATTGTCGCTCAATATTGATAAAACCAATTTCATAATTTTTAAGTCACCTCAACGTTCTTTACCTGAAACTGTCAGCATCAAAATTGGAAAGTTTCCTATTAAGAGAACTTGTTATGTAAAATTTCTTGGTGTTCTTTTGGATGAAAATCTTTCTTGGAAGTATCACCTGACTCAACTATCCAAAAAACTGGCTAGAACATGTGGTATGTTTTTCAAAGCAAGACACTTTTTGCCCATCAATATTTTAGTCTGTCTTTATAACTCTTTATTTTCACTGTTTTTACAATATGGAATTTTAGTCTGGGGTCTTACCTATGAGACTCACATCAATCCAGTATTTTTGCTGCAGAAAAGGGTCATAAGGGCCATTGCGTTTGAACACTTTACTTCTCCCTCTACTCCTCTCTTTTCAGATTTAAAGATTCTAAAGCTTCGTGATCTATTTCAATTGAAACTGCTTTCTTTTGCATATGATTGTGTAAATAAGATCTCTCCTTCTTGTTTTCATTCTTTTTTTGATTTAGTTCAATCCGTTCATCAACAATGTACACGGCAAGCCACTAAAAATGATATTTTTCTAACTCAGAAAAATACTTCTCAATATGGTCTCCGATCAGTTCGTTACTTTGGAGCTAAGTGCTGGAATGACATCCCCATGGATATAAAAAAATCACCCTCTACTATTAGTTTTCGTCGTAAACTCAAAGCGTTCCTCTTTGAAAATAATTATCAAAATTGATCTTACTTGGCACAAAAAGGTCACCATCTGCCCTAATATATAATCCCCATGTAAGTCATTAATTTTATGTGAAATACTATTAAAAACAGGGGGTGCTCTCTCCTCAATTAGTCTGACTACTGAGAGAGCTCCTCCTTTAAGTAATTCCCTCCGCCATACAATTTATCTTTTTTTTCTTTGTTTGTTCAATGTACATTGTATTATTATTATTACTAGTATTATTATTTTTCTGATGTATCAGTTTTCTGTATCTTATATTTGTGTAGTTTAGTTATTTGTCTGTTTAGTTAGTTCATAAATTGTATGCAGTGGAATTTAAAATATATGAAACTGAAACTGAAACTGTAGCCTATTGTATGTGTCATGGTGTCGTTGTCATGGCATACCAGAACCGTCATGACCTTCACAAAAATCAAAATAACAAAGCATGTTAAGTACCTGGCCTAGCAAATACTAACGCAGATGTTACATTCTGCAATAATTCAGGTATCCTGTGTTGATTCAAGTAGTGTTTCGCTGCATCTTCTCGGCCCGCCATCTTTGCAAAGCCAAAGATCTGTTGTGTGTTGTTGACTGCTGTTGCTGTTGTTGAAGGACTTGTTGCTATGCAACGAATCCGAAATGACCCAACCTCCCTCCCAGGGCCACCATTATCCCAGGCACCAGGCACCCAGGCAGTAGGCAGTCAAGCAGGCAAATCCCAGGCAGGCCAGGTCATCGACGTAGGAAGCTGGCCCTTCTTGGAAACAGGTTGGAAATCCCACCCATGACAAGACGGGACGGGATGGCTCGTCGAATTAGAACCAAAAAGAGGTTACATACAGGTTACATACTTGTATCAAAATATCCGTTACTGAAGAAATGTTTGCCAGAGATTTTATGTTGTACGCATTACTGTACTATGCATTCCACATTCCTAGAGTGCAAGGGCTTTTGCATGACAAGCGCCGACAAGCGTCTCGATATGCTCGACACCTCTCTTTTCGAATTTCTGATGGCAATTTGCTGCATGGGGCTTTAAAGGATACGGTTAACCAAACTGCGAAATCAGATGAGGTACAAAAGAGAAGAGCACTGAACCTCGAGTACAAAATGAGTAAAACTGAAAAGGAAATCGTCGCAACAATCGCCAAAAAATAACACATTGGGTAGTCCTAGCAGGATTGGTCCGACACCTTGTGGAACAAAATTTAGCCTTACACACATGGTACCAAAAAGGCAAAGCCGTGCTTGTGTATTGCAAGATAAAAACCCAAAAATCGAGCGCAAGGAAGTTCCAGGTTTGCAAACCAATAAACCTGGAAGTCCTAAGACCCTCCCAGAAGTGCCTTCTTTGCCGAGAAGAGTGTTGGATGGGAAATTCTGTGAATGGTTCCACTATGTTGCAGATAAATCCACCTTTTCAAGATAAGAGGTGCGAAAACGGAGACTTTGTTGTTTAAGATTTTGCATTTTTGAGGCTAAATTCTTATTCTGGGAACAAAATTTACTAATAGGCCAAAATTTTACATTCATATCGGTCTTCATTTTAAAATCATGGCGATTCAAAAAGTTTAAAGTTATCAGAGTTTTGACCGTGGAATCAAAGTTAAGACAAATTTTTGTCCAAAATTTGAATTCACGGTCAGAGCCCTTATGAACTCAAATTCTCTAAATCTCCATAATTTCGAAATGAAGACAGATGTGAATGTGAAAATTTTGCTGTTCACTAAACTTTGTACGCACAGAACAAAATTTGAGCCTCGAAAATGCCAAATTTCAAACAACAAACGACTCGCACTTCTTATCCTGAAAAGGTACATTCGATGCATCAAGAGATGCGTCGAGATTGATTACATGTCGTCGCTCGCTCCTTGCTTGAACCGACATGCCGTTATAAGGGACCTTTAGCAACTAGGATGGCGACTGCAACGGCTATGCAAATGTGCCTGTTGTTTCCGAACATCGGCTTGAAAAGACTCTATGAAGTTGTCCTTTAGAACAGCACAACTTGGAAAACCTATTTCTAACGTACTGTTCTTCTGATCTGGATCTTGGAAGTGAAACTCGCTCATTTTAAATGGTAATCATCAAGGAAAAATAAGGTTCTAAAATATGTAGATGAAGAAGAAGATTTGGAAAGCTATACTCGGTTGTCATACAAGACGACCGACGTTCTGGTTGGCGTTGCCGTCCTGGTTGCTTAAGGTCCCTATAAGTTCATGAAGGGAGGCACTGATCATGGTGCGACAACAACGTCAATTTAATTAAAAAAGCCGAGCGCATACCTTAGTCCCTTCAAATTTCACCTGCCTTTAATTTTTGCCCCGGAGGGGGGCGAAAATTAAAGGGGGCGAATTGCGGAAACATTTGGGGAGGCAAAATTAGAGGGAGCGAAAATTAAAGGGAGATTAAAAAGTCTATTTTCTATGAAAGAACCTCACTTTTGTTATACGAAATGCAAGAAACATGTTACTCTTTGATAACAATAACATTGTCCTCCCCAGTGTCTGAGGGGTGATTTTGTTGTTCTTGTTGCACTGTATTCTCTTCCTGTGGGCCATATTCATCAAATCATCATCAGCCATTCTTTCGATCCTCGGCTTTAGATTGGACAGAGGATATTGTCATCTTCTCTGGCTGAATATAGTACTCTTCGACAAACTCTTTCATTCGACTAAAGACAGACGTGCCTTCTAAAGGCCTTATCTCTCTTGACAATCAGAGCTACTGACTATGATCAGAGCAATCGGTATTTCGATCGAGTCCATCTTTAGGGATTGTCAATCTTCTGCCTATACTTATCAATCTACTTCGTACACGGCTTTCTAAAGCACTTCCATAATACAAGAAAAAGTGAAAAAAGCAACTTATTTCTCTTGGTATATGACCCAGAACATCTTGAGGCTGTATTTTTACCCCATAACGGATCAGGCCAATACTTTGAAGTTTGTGGTGGGGGCGAAAATTAAAGGGAGCGAAACTTTTGCACACGGGGGGGCGAAAATTAAAGGGGCCAAGATTAAAAGGAGCCAAAATTGAAAGCAGGCGAAATTTGAAGGGACTAAGGTAGTTCAATGACCGAGCGATAGCTGAGGGTCCTTGTGCATGTGCAGCGAGTCTGAGATACATCATCAAAAATAGTGACACAAAATTACATTTCAGCTTGATTGATAAGGATACTAACATTATCGACATACTTTAAGCTATAAATATAAAACATCTAAAACCTTTATTTGATAAGCGTTATAACATGATTTGGAACTCAGCTTCTTTGGTGCATATCCCAGGTGAGTCAAAATAGAATCGGTGTTTGATAAATTTGATAGAGAAAAGGCGAATTTAGCTTCCTAAAGAAATCAGCGATTTTGTCCAAGAAGGATTATGTAAAAATTTGACCAAGCTTTCCCCTGTCTTAGCTCAGAAACAGTGACAGCGCGCCAAGCAACCACTGAGAGAACGAGAGAACGTTTTCCTCTCTTCTCTCCTTCTCCCCATCGCTCCACACTCTCCCATTTGAATGAGCTTGTATAATATAACAACACATTTCAATATGGCGCTTAACCCTAATCCTACCGGGCTTTTTTTGATCTAACATAGCCGGGGGGGGGGGGGGGTGTTTTCCACCCCCCCTGTTGAAAAGTGCCTTCCCGAACAGCTATCGCTGCAAGACTTGGCAGAGGCATTAAACAATGCTTTGTTAACAATTATGGTGATTTGGGTGTTTCCAACGCCCATTGTGACGTCACAATGACGTCATAACAAAGACGCACTCCAGAAAAATTACACTCTTCTCATTTTTTTAGATACAAATCCATCAGAAGCAAGCACAAAGCGTTGTATTAATGCAAATGGTCTCAAAATACATTGAATATGATTCTCCATTAATTTCGATCACACAAACATGCCAATAATTGCACACAGCATCAAAAAATGGTCAGAATTTTTCAAAAATCAAAACCAATGCTAACTTTTCGGCAAACCAAGAACTTCAGAAACGCAGAAAAGCATGTTTAAAGCTTGTTAAAGATACAAAAATGTCAGAAAGCGATCAAGTTTTGAATGGAGAATGCAAAAAAATGTTTTTGAAAATTTCTGATGACATCATCAATGATGACGTCATCAATGACGTCACACAAAATAGAGGATACTGACGTCATCAAATTATAAAAATAACTACAAATTTCGGATTTAATTAATAAATTCTATTAGCTCACAAAGAATTAACCCATTTTCGTTAGTTTTACTGATAGAAATGACTAAGTAAACCTAACTTCCATCGACCACTCTCCAAATATGGTATTGTCACGTGACATTTGGCTACCATTTTGAAATTTTTTTTCCAAAAATATGTGGCAAACATATAAAAACTAAAAATCAGTGAGTTTGGGGATAATTTTTCATAAAACAAAGAAGTAGCGATTAAAAAACCATGAGGGGGGTGGAAAACACCCCCCCCCCCCGGTAGGATTAGGGTTAAGTGAAGTCGATATGGGAAAGCAGCCTTCTGAAGATCTAAAATCAAGACGACAGAACATATTATCGATAAACAGATGATGCACAAAAGTTGGCCTAATGCTTCTGATGCTTCACAACAATATATAATCCCCTATAACACATTCTGTGTTTCCTATTATCTATGGTTAGATCATAAAGCTCTGTTGCCACAATTTCCCCAAAGCGAAATTCATCTAAAATATTGGATAGATTTAATACCTTGACTCACCCTGGATGCTGCCACTTTTGAAACGAGTAGCATAACGACAACTACATGCTGTCGCTATCAAATATCAAGCAATCAATCAATCAATCAATCAATCAATCAATCAATCAATCATAAAACATACCTGATCATATTTGTAATTCAAAATCTACAAATACAACTGACATTCGATACCTTGACTGCATGCCTGCCACTTCGAAAATTATTGCTTCCCCATTTCGAACGAGTTGACCAAATCGGCTTGGACCTTTCACACCAACTCCAAGTCATGTGATCAGTCTATTGTTAAAACATCTTTTGAATTCTTTACCATATTTCGTGCCAAGAAAAGTTGTGACATAAATGCATAAAGTAGTATACTGAAACTTCCAGAGAGTGTGGTCACATGATTTGAAATGGGTAGAACATGCCTCAGCCGATATAGTCTATTTTCCTTTCCCATTACAATCTGCTCCAATCTCAAATAAAACAGTTCAGACTATCTACGGTAGAGCATTCGATTTTTCAAATAAATTTAAATTTCCATTGAGAGCTAGAGATGATCGATGTCCACTATTGTCCCCTTAGCTATAAACTTTCTGAGATCTAAAGTAAACTCAATACATGTCGTAGTTTGACTCCTTGACTGAATTGACACCGCTACAGTTACAGTACAAGGCTCGAATCTTTGAAAAACTTCAAAATTAAACGTGTAAATTTCACTGCCTTATTCTTTCAACTGAATAAATTTGAAGGGAACTTGAGGTGGCTTACCATAATTCCAGACACAGCTCTTTTGATATTATCATTATTCTCAGAGTTACAATGATTTTAAAATTTCTACTGTTTTTTGAAGTTGTGACGTCATCAACGATGAAGTCGTGGTCATTTTGACTTTCCTCAGTCTGTTTACAATTTATAATGCTCTTAATCTTAGACAAAGCTTCTGATACCTCCTCTCGTACATCCTTTCTTAAATCTTAAAAACGCTGCAATTCCAAAAGTAATGATAATATAAAAAATTCTCTATCCAGAATTATGGCGAACGACCAGAAGTATCCTTCGATCTTTTTAGTTGAAAGAACTAGACAACAACATTTTACACATTTAATTTTAAAATCATTCAGGCCCTATCATTACAACTACTAAGTGTCAAAAACGAAACAAACTCAATGAAATGAGATAGCGTAATAAGTTAAGGGTCACTGTGCAGTAAGGCTAGATCTTTGACTCCATTACATTAGCTACTACATGACTGCACGCATATAAAGGTGCTCTACAAAGCTACATATATTTACGAGTATCGTTCACAACTGACTGTGCCTCATGCCTCACTGTGTTCAAGGTAATCTGAAGCGAAACTTTTTATTGATGCAGATAAATAGCACTGTTGAACGATGAAGAATTCCATTAAAATATTTTTGATGCTTTGTTTCATCTTCGAGATATCCACTAATTCGTACGATTGGCTGATGGCGTCATTTTGTTTGCAAAAAGTACGAGAAAGTATTCAAGGTTGACCACGTTTCCAAAGGGAAATAAAGTCAACGACCTTTCCTTCAAATGAAATGCCTTTCTAAAGGTCACATCAGTCGCTTAACATTTATTCTGCTCAGCTGAATTGTCTCCTAAAACTGTAACCTTCCAAAGATCAGATACAGCTTCTTGCCTTATAGAATCCTAATAATTTGCAAACAAAATGACGTCATCAAGCGACACTTAAAATCATTGGATAACTTAGAAACGAAATGAGATATGAAAAAATTTCAACAGGATTTCTTATCAATCGACAGGGCCCTTCGTTTGCATCAATAAAAATTTTCGCTTCAGATCACCTTTAAAACAGAACAGAAAGTAACTTGACTCCATTATATTAGCTACTACATGACTGAACGCATATAAAGGTGCTCTACAAAGTTACAAATATTTACGAGTATCGTTCACAACCTAAACGGCAAAAAAGATATCAAATGTGCAAAATTATGAGCACGCAGGCGGCTGTAGATTATCAGTGCACAAGTTCATAAATATCGTTCTGGAAGTCTGTGGCTCTATAGTTTGCGTTTGATTGCCAACCTAAACGTAAGTGGTGTAGGTGGACATGTACCAGTAGGAAGTAAATGAATTGTGTTTAAAGGCACAACAAAATGCACTTTGTGACTTATTGCATCTCTGATTTTCATGAATTTTCGCGGTTCTGATTTGATAGCTCATCAAATCATTGGTTAGCTCTCAAATTAGCAAGCTCTCGATAAGTGCACGACATGCGACAGCATTCTCAAACTATAAATTTATTCTTCAGTCCTTCAGTCTGTGACGTGCATCTTTGATATTTCATTTTCATATTAATCATATTTACCATGGGATACAATTCAGCTTAGCAATAAGTTAAACAACTACTTTCTGGCTGTCCTCAGTTACTCTTCAGTCTGTGACGTGTATATTTTCTATTTCATATCATGTTAATTACCTTGGGATACAATTTAGTAATAGTGCCAATTGTTCCAGCAGTTATCACTCATACTTGGCTTAGCTGCCAAAAAAAGGATACTGAAAATTTGGGGTTAGTTTCAGGCTGCTTTACTTCTGAATTCTTTCACTTTTGCCTTGGATATGAAGGTGAAAGTGAAGTTACAGTTTTTAACGCCAGACCCTGGTATTGCAGAAGTAACAAAGCGCTGATCATGCCAACGAGCCTTTGCTATATGATGCCCGTGTTGTGTTGTTAGGAAATAAAACCATCGAACTATGAACTATCAGCAAAGTCAGATAATACAGCACTGATTAATCTCAGAGATGGCTCAGTGGTAGCACGCCTTCACGCTCGACGATAAAACGGAAGGTTGATGGTTCGACTCCTTGCCCCGCCGAACCTGCTACGTAGAGTGAGGGGGCTCGCCAAGTTTCTGTAATTCCAGGCTAAAGGAATCACGAGGTATGGTCACATCGAGAGGGAGAACCAAGCCACTGCTTCGATAAGCTTTTCGTAGTCCTTAACTACCTTCAAATCACGAGGGGGGTTCTTCCATAGTGAAGGTACCTGCAAGGGTATACTTTTTTTACTTCTAGTCTAGCCAAGGGTATACTTTTCGGCAATTTTAGTCGATGAAAGGGTATACTTTTTGGCAATTTTAGTCGATGTTTGTCTGGGAAAGGGTATACTTTTTGGCAATTTTAATCGATGTTTGTCTGGGAAAGGGTATGTTTTTTGGGCATCATTTTCACGAAAAATTGGTCTAGCCAACGGTTCCATTTTGAAACTGTGGGCGGCACACCCCTACCCGAAATTGAGCCAAGACCTTCAAATGCCGTGCTTCCAATGCCAGGTAGAATCATGGAAAAAATAATGGATTGTGCCATAGCACCTTCAAATTCCAGAGAACAGAGCATACTACCAGGACTAGTCATCGTATCTTTCAAAAGAACATATCCACTGTTCTTAACAATAACCATCGCGGCTAGAGTGCAGTTTAGCGGGCAGAATTCGAATGTTGCGTTGTTGTATGTCATACGGTAAGGGTTAGGGTTGGTATCAGACGAGGGTTTTTGGGTAAGTTATGCTTAGTTAGGGTAAGTGAGGGTTAGTTCGAGGAAGTTAGGGTAAGTTAGGGTTAGGGCTTTGTTTAGGTTTGGGGTTAGGTAAGGGTAGGGTTCAGTTCAACATTCGCTGATGGAATATGACATTTAGCGCCTCCCGCTAAATTGCACTTGTCCCACCATCGCCTTTCAAAATAATATAATTTCACTTTCAGATGGGATTTTCCATTTAGAAATAGTAAATCAAAAATCAGCTACAAATTACGATGTATCATACCGGCAACTCCGAATCTAATAATAATAATTCAGTCTGCTCCAAATCCTCTTTACTACTGCTATACGGCTTCTTTGCAGTCTTACCATTATGCTCTAACTTCAGTGTTGTAAATTCCCTTGAGCTGAAATGAAAAATAAATCTAACATTACAATGAATTCAGATTTTTCTTGACAGGGTTTTTCTTACCAAACAGATTCCAAACAGGGACTAAAATCTTATGAAAATTCTGAAGAAACATCGAACATCTGCTATCCTTCGAGAGTCGAAAGAAAAGTCGGACGTAACTTCGAACGTCAATTTGAATGTCGTTTTGCTTCAGAAAGTCGTACTTTGAACTAATAAGCCAATCAAACGCTAAGAATAGGTACGTGGATTGACCACATTAAGAAGTAGCGATCTGATTGGTCCCCTGGATTGGTCAGCCAGTAAACGCGGTATACTTGGCAGAAATTAGTTCCCGTTTTGAAGCTGTATTGTCGTGAGTCTCAGTTTGAAGCCATGAACATCGCATCATCCAATTCAATACGAAAATTGAGACTCATGTTATCAGTCTAAGAGTCGTGTACACACTTTCCATAAAGGATTTTCAAACTGCTGCGTGAACTATGTAACAGAATCGTTCACATTACACCATGGGTGGTTAGAGGCCACATTTGTGCTTGATTGCCGCAAATCTACACCGCAGCTTTATGCTTCTGCGGAGGAAAAACTCAAATCTTACCACTGAGGAGGTAGCGAAACAGATAGTGAGAAACAAATCAAAGCAAACTCGTTCTCTTCTTCCTTTTCAATCCTTCGAGACTTCCTCAACAAGATGATAAAACTTTCCTCCACAGAAGCAAAGAAGCTGATGCATAACTCCGGGCGTCTACCTACCCATGCTTTCATCAAGCAGGAAACAAGATTAGAACGAGAGTCTGTCTAGCAAATGGTAACAAATCAATATCGACTGTGCTAGGACATCGATTAAATTCATTTTCTTTGAATAGCTTGTTGCAAATCTCAATCTGGTAAAGAAAACTAATAGGTTTTGTAAATAATTCTATTGTCAAAAATTTGAAACCGATGCATTTCGCAGAATCATCTTCTAATGAACTGTTAACTTTAAGCAAAGATTTACTGTCAAGTTTCTGTCATGTCACGGTAACCGTTTAGTGATTAAGGAAGAGCTCCCACGAAATTTAGCAAGGACCAGTGCAGCATAGACATGAAAATTTGTAAAAGGGGTCAGGGAATGGTTATTACATCTTTCTTAGAACTGAGTTGAACTGAATGGTTTGAAAGGGATTTCAGGTATTTTACAACACTGCTTCTACTTCTTCTAGGCTCCATACCCATGGGTGTTGGAGGACATAGTAGATCGCCAGCAATCTCTGTTCTCAGCTAATTATATTGCCTGCTAATAGGTCGGTCCTATCAACTTTTTGTTAATAGCAAACCAGTCTGGGTTTTATGTGCTGCTTTCTCGTTTAGCATGTGGAACATTCCTCATACTTGACATATGGTTAGCAATCCAGACCCTCACCACATATGCATCCAGGGAAAGTCAGTCAAAGGAATTTTGGAAGAACAACAAAATAATAGTCCAGCTTCATTGGAACGGAAATTATCAGCTCATTTTATGACTAACAGCTGCAAAAGAATATAAAGTATGCTGAGGCAACGCAAATCAAGACCAGATTTGCCTTTAGTGAATTAAATAAGATCAATGTAACTATATTTGACACGAAAAACATCATGGCCAAAATCTAGTCTGAAAAATATCACTTTCGGAAATACTCTGACCAAGAAACAGACTCTCTTCCTCCTATGTGTATGTACTGATTGTCTCCCCTTGGATTCACAATTTAACACGACTGGCTTGTAATTTCGGTTCCTGTTTACAGGCTAGCACGTTTTATGATATCATCACTAAACAACTGAGGAAAGATTCGTAAACACACCATTGTGAATTAATTAACGTACGGAAACTTTAATCATTGAAAAAAGAAAGTTCGCATTTCGAAAATGAAATATTCATTTCAAGGGAGCACTAATACCATCCACGTAAATAGTCACTCGTGTTGAATTGTTTAAAATTACATTTTGATTTAGAAAGGATTTAGTAACTAGATTCTCATCTGTCTGATATTGAATTGTTTATTACCTTTTAAGTTGAGAATTTTGAGATTCTTTATCTTTATGTTGTAACAGTGATTCAGACGCCTGCAAGAATTAAAGAAAAGCTACCGCTACTTTGTGTCCAAAAGCATTCCCCAAGTTTATCTAACAAAGACTAAAGGCTGACTCAAAAACACTTCATAAGCTAAATCATAACTAACTGTCTGAAATGGAAAATTATTGGCAAATTCTTTGTGTCACCGTTCAGATAAAAGGCTTGACTATTTTTCGGGCGCTGCATGGTCACTATGAACAATGACTAGACTATGAAAACCAGATTCAAAGAAAATTTTGAATCCTTACTTCCTCAATTTGAAGTGAAATCATCGTCATCCTTTTCCAATCAACACCTCGTGTGAACGTTGCATAGAGATATATTCTATCCCATTCATGGCCCGAACAGCCATACGGCCCAGAGAACTTAGTCAGTCCGCCAAACGTCGGTTCTAGAGAAAGCCACACTAATTCCAGTTAGGTCCATATGGCCCGTCTAGGTGCACCATGTATGCATTTCTGCTAAGTAAAGATTGTGGTAAAGATTCTCGAGCCTTGACTAAAAGTTTGGCTTGCTTTGTGATAAACGTATAACGTAAGCTGGAAAGCGCGTTACAGGCCTTTCAATTTCAGTAGAAAATATTCTAACACAATCGCAAAGCATCTAATATATTTACCAATCCAACTGTTTATGCCAGGCTTCCATTGTTTGCGTCAGGTTAAGGGATGTATGTATCGCGCGGCATAGGGGTCAATAATGGGCCGTCGTAATGGTAGGTCGTCGTAACCCTTCGACCCCGCTTTCTGGAATGCATCGTTGAGCAGTATTACGACCATACATTCTAGAAAGCATCGTCGAAAATTACCACCATGAATTGGAGAATGCATCGTCGCACTGGCGTTCACGCTACACTTTGGGGAAAGCGGCGTCGTATCCTCGTTTTTATTTTACGCTACACTTAGGGGAAAGCGGCGTCGTATCCTCGTTTTCATTTTACGCTACATTTTGGGGAAAGCGGCGTCGTATCCTCGTTTTCATTTTACGCTACACTTAGGGGAAAGCGGCGTCGTATCCTCGTTTTCATTTTACGCTACACTTTGGGGAAAGCGGCGTCGTAAACTCATTCTCATTTTACGCTACACTTAGGGAAAAGCGGCGTCGTATCCTCGTTTTCATTTTACGCTACACTTCGGGGAAAGCGGCGTCGTAAACTCGCTTTCATTTTACGCTACACTTAGGGGAAAGCGGCGTGGTTCCTTCCAGATGACTGTATTTCAAATTTAACATAACAAAAAATGCGATGTAAATGAATAAAGGGAATATACAGCTGTGGTTAATAAGCGTTAAGTGTCAGATCATATTTCAGCGATGATGTAATTCAATGAACAATAATAAAACGTAAACAAAACATTGTCCCACTGACATTGTCCAGTTCAGTGACCTTATATTCGGCACAATTGGAGTTGGGTCGATTTCCAGGTGTTTCATAACGAAGATTCATCGGAGAAATCAATTATTATTTTGTGGGAAGGTTCTCTTTGTCGAGGGTGCACTAACAAACTAGTAACTTGTAAATTACAAATATGCGGCCGGGTAGCTGAATCATAGTATTGTTGGATATAAAATGATTTTGAATCAGGAAAAATCGTCCCCAAAAGTGTAGACTTGCCCGAAGTCTTTCAGTTAGACATATTACAGATGACGAAATAAACTCGGGGCAAATCTGCCAAAAGTGCTGTGGACTTGTTCAAGTCTCACTTTCTTCTTTATCAGTCGATTGAGATAAAATGTGCTGCGGATGTGCTGTGGGGGAATGGAGAAGGAAACGAAGAAGGAGAAGGAGAGAGGAAACTTTTCTCTCTCCTTTTCCTCCGCAACTCCTTCTCTATTCCCCCACAGCACCATTTACTTTCCGCGTTTTTGTCTCAGTCGACTGATAAAAGAAAGTGAGAGTTGGACAAGTCCAAAAGTGTTGTTTTACTGCAGAGGGAGGCTCTTTCAACAACATTGCTTCTGCGGAGGATTTGAAATGATGGAAGAAACATTTGAAAGAAGCATAGAATTTGACCTTTGGTGCTTTGGTTGCAAACCATGGAAATGAATTATATTGTTATTCAAATTTGTTTTCATTGACTTGTGTTGAAAGGAATGAATGAGTAAGAGGAAGTTGATTTTGCATCTCGAAGCAAGTTTACCAAGTGTTTGTGACTTTGAAGTGCCTAGAAATTCAAAGGTGGACTTCTTGAGCTTTTACCATGTTCTACAGAGAGAACGTTAAAGTTCCTTTGACGTAACAAACTCTTTTGGCGGAGGTTTGCTTCTTATATTGAACCCATGTGGAATTTAGCTTTGATCCTGCGGAACTGAAACTTGGAAGAGGGATGTTTTGGTTTCATATGCTATCCACTGGAGTCGAGCACAGCTTCGTATCTCTGTAAGTTTTGGATCTTTCTTGGTGTTTACTAGGTCCAATAAAAGCTTCTGCCTTCCACGTCCGCAATTTCCAAGTATTTGTTCGTAACTTGAAATGAAATTTCAAACTCCAGCCCCTTTCCAACTTCCCTGCAGTTTTTCCTTTCTCAGTCGCAGTCGCTGTGTCGCTCGATTGTTGGTTATTCTTTTCTTCGAGTCAGCCAACAAAAACCTTATCAATTGTTAGGCCGGCCAATGATAACCTATTCATTCTTCCTTTCAACCAATCACGTAAAGTCTTAGCATGTGACTGCCATTGTTTTAACAATTGACTAATTAGCAAGGTATGTGCTCAAATCTCAAATTCACTCAGCTGCATACAGATTAGTAGGCGACCTTCGGCCGCAATAATTTACTTTTGGTTTGGAGACTATACATACTTTTACTTTTGGTATTTAGAGTGAGTTTGTTAACCAGTGTGAAAAGTTTCCTAACTGTACACAAGGATAACCTGGAGTTTTCACTGTTTATTTAATCACAAGCTGATTTGTTTTGATAAGTTTCGAAGAATGGCAATGATTTTGCAAACCGTAGTTTCCACTTTTTATAAACAAGGCCAAACAAGTTTCAAGATGAAAAGATCAACGAGAATATGGCTTGATCTGGTGCTGCAACGTTGGTTATAGCATTATCTTCCTTCAGTTATTTTGATAAAAGTCACTCGGAGAAAGACCTGACCGCATCCAAAGCAAGTAAGCAAAATGATTCCTTGACCAAAGTTACTCGTTGAATTTTTCATGTCGAAACATGGGTTACTACAGGTTATGGAAAAGTGGAGACTATACATACTCATTGCAATGTTTCCTTTGAAGTTATCAAAGCAGCTTGTCTGGTGATGCAATAACATTGAATAATCCACGTTATCCTCCAAGTACAGCATAGACTGGAAAAAAGATGGCCTTGACAGTGCTTTCCCTCAGAGGATGAGACTTGTAGCAAGTCCATGCTTTCCCTAAAGTGTAGCGTAAAATGAAAACGAGGATACGACGCCGCTTTCCCAAAAGTGTAGCGTAAAATGAAAACGAGGATACGACGCCGCTTTCCCCAAAGTGTAGCGTAAAATGAAAACGAGGATACGACGCCGCTTTCCCCAAAGTGTAGCGTAAATGAAAACGAGGATACGACGCGGCTTTCCCCTAAGTGTAGCGTGAACGCCAGTACGACGATGCATTCTACAGTTCATGGTGGTAATTTTCGACGATGCTTTCTAGAATGCATGGTCGTAATACTGCTCAACGATGCATCCTAGAAAGCGGGGTCGTAGGGTTACGACGACCTACCATTACGACGGCCCATTATTGGCCCCTACGCCACGCGATATGTATGGCCTTCCGGGAACAACAGTTTATGTCAGGTTTCCATGGTTGGCTTCAAGTTAAATCATCAAGGGCCGTATGGCCTTCCGGGAACTTCAGGTATGACGCCCTAAGTTTTTTGCCTTTCAGGTCCATAGCAACAGGGTAACTGCTCTAGGAATAATGCTTCCTCTTTATAATTCACATTCATTAACCCATGCATATGGCAGATGTATGGAAATACTCCCATCTGTATAGCGACAAAACTGAAGTTGTTTGCAGATAGCACAAAAACCTCTCCCTTACAGGAGGAAACAATCGGATATAGTATTTTTATATCGAGTCTGGTATTTCTATAATAATGAAATATGCTCAGTTGGGACAGGACCACCTAGACAGGACGATCAAGAAAGGACCATGTCTAGCCAAACAATCGAGACACGACCGTTTCAACATAAGTATCTAGACACCACCATCTTGACAGGACAGCCTAGAGCGGACCATCTAGACAGGACCAGTTTCACATGACTGTCTAAACAGGACAATCTAAACAGGACAATCTAGACAGGACCATCTAGACGGGACCATCTAGACATGACCATCTAGACATCCAAACAATGACCAACTAGAAACAAAAATCTAGACATGACCTTCTAAACATAAGTATCTAGACAAGACCAGCTCGACAGGACTGTCTAAACAGGACCATGTAGACAGGACCATCTAGACAGGACCATCTAGATATGATCATCTAGACAGGACCATCTAGACGGGACCATCTACATATGACCATCTATACATCCAGACAATGACAAACTAGACACGAAAATCTAGACATGACCTTCTAAACATAAGAATCTAGACAGGACCACCTAGACATGATCATCTAGACAGGATCATCTAGACAGGACCATCTAGACAGGAACATCTACATATGACCATCTATACATCCAGACAATGACAAACTAGACCTGACAATATAGGCATGACCGTCTCAACATAAGTATCTAGACAGGACCATCTAGACAGTACCACCATGACAGGACTGTAATACATGATCATCTGAACAGGATGATGTAGACAGGACCATCTAGACAAGGCCATCTAGACAGAACCATCTCCGCAGGACCGTCTAGAGGGAGCCATCTGGACAGGACAATGTAGACCAAACTGTCTACAATCTTGGTCAAAATACCTGGGACAAATCACAAAATTGCACTACTTCAGTCTTTGACTACGTGCCCCCCGCTCCCCCCGTTTCAATGTTGCTTGAATCAAACGCTATTCGACCATCTCAACATTGAATTAGGGGGTAAGGGGGATCAGAAGGTTCTAAACGTATGTTTTCACTTCGATATTTTAGGAAAGATGACGAAAACACATAAATTTGCCAGTGTCCCGATTTATTTTAACCAGGATTGTAGACAGGTACATCTAGACTTGACTATCTTGACATCCAGACATGACCAACTAGACACAACAATCTTGACATGACTGGCTCTACATAAGTATCTAGACAGGACCATCTAGGCAGGACCATCTGGACAGGACAGTCTAGACAAGAACATCGAGACAGGACCATCTAGACAGGACAGTCTAGACAATCTAGGTATGACCATCTTGATATCCAGACATGGCCAACTAGATACAACAATCAAGACATGACTGGCTCTACATAAGTATCCAGACAGGACAATCTAGACAGGACCATACAGACAACCATCTGGGCAGGACGATGTGGACAGGACCATCTGGACAGGACAGTCTAGACAGGACCAGCTAGACAGGACCATTTAGACGAGAACACCTAGACAGGAGAGTCTAGACAGGACCAACTAGACACGACAATTTAGACATACGCATCTCAACATAAGCATCTAGGCAGGACCTTCAAGACAGGACCATCTGGAGGGGATGACATATACAAGCATCTAGAAAAGTCCGTTAAAACAGGACAGTCTAAACAGGACTGAACAACCATTTAAAGTTGGGTACGATACACTCCTGTTGGATTACTTAGCCAAACTGCCAAAATCCATGTGATCAAAAAATCAAACTTCTAAAAAGCTACTATCTAAAAAGACAAATAATTTTACTGAGCATCAATCAACGGTATTTCATGTTTTTGGAAACTGAACTGGATTCTTCAAAATTCAAGTAAGCAAATGCATGACCAACGCCTCCTTCTTAATAATCTCCACTCAATGAGCCCCAAATGTATAGACTTGCACCTCAAAAAGTTGTTTGTCAAAATCAGTCGGATTGTTCTTTTGTTATACGCGATTTTATCAAAATGCTTCATCTCAAAATTCTTCCAACGGGCCTAAGACCATTGATGAAATTCCCCAAAGCTATCACCATCAAACTATATTTGTCTGTCTTGCTCTTTACATGCTTAATAAGCATATTACAAGGCTACTGCATAATCTTATCCACTTGATACTGTTATTTGGCTGTTTTTTCTGTTCCTTATCATCATGAGGCTGCATTGCTAGCGAATTTGATGAATAACTTAGGCCTGTTTTGAGGGATTTTGAGATGAAGCATGTTAGCTACACAGGTAATATTAGTTGCTGCGTATCTGTAGAATGGTTTGAGAGGAACAGGCTTTCCAGCGTCTGTCCATGTTTACTCATCCGGTATCGAAATGGATTTGGGGATTTTCACGGGACAGCACCTTCAAAATCAACAACTGAAAAAGAAAGCAACTAGCCATGCTGGGTCTGTCAACGAAATACGCAAGACAACAAACAGAAAACCACACACTGACAAAACGATCATTTCAGTTTAAAGAAACAAGGAGATGCAACTACTTGAAAAAGGAACTTTGTTGAAGATGACTGTAGTAGTTCAAAATATGAGTATGCCTCGCATTTAGAAATCATGGTTAAAAATAGTAAAGTATAACAGTGTTCCTGCAAGTACACATCCTTACTGTTTGTAATAATAGCAGCTAAGCCAATCACCTACAGCACGATATTTTGTGACTTCACAGGTGATACTTTGTTGGCACTTTCAGCATTATTTTCATTTCAATTACCCGTTTATCAAATTTTATGTTGATATTTAGATTTCTTGCAGGCGTTATCAACTCCCCTATTAATTACTTTAAATTAACTATAATATTTTGGATTTTTAAAGCAAAATATGTGCTTTAAGAGGCATTTTACATGAGAAACTTCAGTGACTAGAAATACGATGTGCCTCTGGTACCTATGAAATCAATTTGGCCTTCAACAAAATTACACAAAACGAAGGGTTAAAGTAAACAGGTGCCTTTTCGTCCCTTGTTTCCCTGCTCTCTTTGATTTGCTGATATCACTTGGTCAATAGAGACTCATAATATTACTCTTAAACAGTGGGCACACTTTTTCAAAATGGCCGAAACTAGCGGTAGTTCTCGTACACTCAACAAAATCGCTTCAAATTTTGGTTTAAAGGGCTTGAATCTTCAAAGGAAACGTTTAGTACAAGGAATGATGCTTTCCCGACCTATAAATCGCAAAATGCATACCTTTCAAGCAGTAAGCTTCCTCTGCAGAAACAAAATAGATCCATTGCAGCTGAGAGAACTTAGGCCTCATCAGCCGCGTTTTGTATGCAATAACAACTGCCTCAACAACGCCTCCTAGTTGGTAAAACTAAATTGGAGCAGTTTGTTTGATGAATACAGAATCACTTTATGCGGGCCTTAATTGAGCCAAATTTCAAGAGAAATATCACGAGTCCTATTGGCTAAGTGATATCAGCAAATCAAAGAACGCAGGAAAACATGGGACAAAAAAGCACAAGTCTAGGTTTAAAGATCAGTAGGATTTCAGTGATCCATAAACAGCACACTTCGTTTCGGGTTTACCAAGCAGATGACAAGGGAGGCTCTTTGCCCAAGCTACATTTTACAGGCTAGAAACTTGATGTAGAGCGGTTGAACGACAAAAAAATTACAAATATATATTCTGACACCCTGAAGCCTTTCGGACTATGTGCAGACTCAGACCTGAGGGCATCCGGCATATGAAAAGAAGGCTGTTGAGCCTGAATATAAGGGGAGTCAGGGCCGAGGAGAGGGGGGTTAGGGGGGTCAGAAACCTGGGGCCCATAGCCATAAGGGGCCCATAAATAACAACTGAGTTTTTTCGAAATAAGGCTCAAATGAGGGTCTCTAGACCACGGCCAGTGCTAATAGGGGGCCCATCCAGCAATAATTTCTAAATTGTCATAATGCTTCAAAAATAAAAAAGAGACTGATAAAAATAGTTTCAACGTTTTCTTATAAGCGGTAAAAGTTAAATACATCTTGTAAACCATTGAATTTTACCAGATGAGCTAGAAATACCTTTCAGAACTCATTGACAAAAGGGCTCATGCTGCATTCTGATCCGGGGACCACAAATTCTCTCCGCGGCCCTGAGGGGAATGCCAAGACAAAATTACAAAGGTACCAGGTGATGCATTGTTGATACTGACTTTCATCAATTCTCATAATATATCAGGTGTTTCAAATAAAGCATGCGGATTTGGTAGGCTCAAGCAGTGTGAATTCAGCTTTAATAAATTTACGCATATCGAATAAATTAACAAAATCCTTGATAAGATTTGAAAAACTTTTATCTTACCGTATTCTGATTGCTAGAAGTTATCCACTGTTCAGATCTTTTAATTTTCTGCAATAGACCTTTTTCTTTCTTAAAACAGAGGTTTTGATCGAGCGTTCAAATCTGGTAAATTTGTGAAGGAAAACAAAAGCAGTACCCCAGTTCTAGGTATAACGATGGTACCAGTGGCAAGAGATTGCTGCAGATTTCAGAACTCTTTTCAGAGACTCAATCAACTTTTCTGAGACTTGATGAGTTAGGAATGATTCAGTTTGTACACAGGGATGTTTCATTTGCCTTCTGGGTTTGTTTCTCGTTGTTTTCCGTCATTGTTGGCTGATTTTGTAGGGTAACAGTTACTGATGAAAAATGGGAGCGTGCAAGGGATTCATTTTGCGATTTGAAAACTGAAGTTTGCTGTTTTCAACCGTTGTTATTCAATTGAAAGAAAAGTCAGCTAATGAGGGGCTATCAATGAATGAAGATAATGGGAAACAAAGCACAAAGACCAGCGCTACTTGCCTTTGTGTAAATTGAACCATTGCAAAGTCACTTTGCCAAATCTGTCGATGATAAAGTCTCTGAGAAGCGTTATGAAATCCGAACTATTTGCTGCCTGCTGCCACAACTAGCAATGCAAATACCGAGAACGGGGATCATGCTTTTGTTTTTCTCCACAAATTTACCAGATTTGGACGCTCGATACAAACCTCTTTCTTAAGAAGTAAAAAGGTCTATTCTGTTCTAACATTTCGATGTGCTTCAAGAATTTGCTTAGGCCAGAAGGCCAAAGCTCTGGTTTGGAACAAGAC
This sequence comes from Aurelia sp. 3 sensu Dawson et al. (2005), assembly GCA_964020215.1. NCBI lineage: Eukaryota > Metazoa > Cnidaria > Scyphozoa > Semaeostomeae > Ulmaridae > Aurelia > Aurelia sp. 3 sensu Dawson et al. (2005). Next base: position 2,153,457 of record OZ026583.1, on the reverse strand, counting down.
AGACATTAGAGCTTTCGAGGTTAATGGTTCTGCTCTCAAAGAAATCAGTACCAAGAAATGAGGTATCAAGTCGATTATTAAGGAAAATCTTGAGATTAGCCATTGATCAAGCTAAATGCACATCGCTGGATCAAACCAAGTCTGTATACTTTTCTTGGGACATACCGTAGTCTCGAAGGAACAGGTCTTTTAGTAAGCATAAACGTGAAAAGAAGTCTTATAACGCCATGCTCTCTTATGCGAATCGAGTCAGAAAGATATAGTTCTACCAAGGAGTCTGGATCGAGCAATATTTTCATGCATTTTCAAGAAATCTGACGAATTTTCAAATGCGGCTAACAGTGCTAACTGCTGCAAAAATGGTGAAGATGTTTGGCCTAAATTCGCAGAATTTTTAACTAATTTACAGCTGTTACGAATGTCAGCATGTGAAAAGAAGAGCATAGGTTTCAAATCTTTGAAAAGCTGGGTGTGAAATTATATGACCTATTTCTTTGAACTGAACGGCTTCAAAGAAACTTGAACCATTTTACAGTAAATCTGCCGTTGGACCTTTCTGAAATCTTCGATATTTGCAGAATTACAGTGTTTTTCTTCTTTTTTAAGAATTCAAGAAAATTTTCGAGTAAAACTTAAAACTATCGTAATTTCTAAATCTGTTGATGAAAGATCAAATAATTTTCAAGAAAACCATAGTTTATGGATGCCTACAATGTGGTATCAAGCAAAACTCTTTCACTCTTCTGGTTTGTGATTTAGAAATTTGATGACGTCACGTCATAAAATGAGCTGAAATATGAAATAGGCTGTAATTTCGGCAAATATTCAAGATTTCTGAAAAGTCCAACGGTAGAATCATAGAAAAGTGGCTAAAGTTTCTTTCAAGTCATCCAGTCTAAAGAAATAGGTCATTGAATTTTACACCCGCCTTTTTTCGTAGATTTAAAGATTTGAAACCTATGCTGAAAAGAAGTCAATAATTCGCGGTAGCAGTTGGTAAATTTATTTTCTACCATTAATCATACTAAATCCTGGACTTGTCTTTTAATGATGCACAGTCGAGCTATGGCACAGTCGAGCCTATCGAACAAGAGTGTAACAAATATCATTTAATCCAGGGCCTTTTGTAGAACAACTAAAATTCTAATGTGAGTTTCAACAAACCTCAACAGAGCTTTCGTTCCTCGAACGACTTCCTGAATCACGGGCTGATAGGAACGCAGCACCAGGGTCCTGGGTCTCTCCCTTGTATTGCTTTTTCTTCCAACTGACAAAAAAATAAAAAAACTTGCGAATCAAGTTGAAGAACAGAACAAGCTGGCAGAGGATATGCTGGCCCAGGATATGAGGATATCATTAGTTTCATGCGCTCAGACTTGCAACCAAAATCATTAAAGGGAATCGACCGAGTTTAAAGCTGGCCCAGGCCAAGTTAAAAATATAAGCTACTACATTTTGCAATTTCGGCACGTGCGGCTTCATTTCGTAGCTAAAAAAACAATAGGTCAATAGGCATTTTCTTCAGCCTATTCATGGCGGCTATGAGAAATAGCTGTCTCTATTCCCTTTAAACGTTTTCTATCGACACCAGTCAAAGAAAACGATCTTAAATTTGATGAATAACAGTCTGCAGTTTTTGCTGTTGCTGATAACCATCTCTACCCCACTGATTCATATCGTCATAACTGACTAAATTGTATCAACTTCGCTTTTACTTGGCGAGAAAATAAAAATGTCCAGCAGTTGATAAATGCTGCTCCCTGAAGATCAAAGAAATAACACTGAAAAATGTCTTGTTTTATTCCCGATATGTCCAATAAGATTCAGTAATTTACTCGGTCTTAATTGGCCATTCCTTCCCGTCGATATGGGGGATTTTCTGCAGAAAACCCCTTTCGAAAAAACCTGCTAAAACGACTGAAAAAACAAGCAAAATTTCCTTTCGTTTTCCTTCCTAGCAATAATGACACATGCATTAATGTATTTTGTCCCCTTGTAAGAGTGGAATCCCCTTTAATAAGTTATTCATACTAGGGGGAAACTTTTCATCCCCTGAAGAGGACACCAAGTGCTAAATCATGCTGAAATCATTGCTATAAGGTAAACATGTAAGGGAAACGTCCTCAATGGTACGTTTTCAATGGATTCTCGAAGCGACGTATTCTAAAGAAAATCCACTGCAAAATCTGAATGGAGTGACCGATTTCAGCTAGGAAAACTTCTACAAATAACTGAAATGTTAGCTATTCAATCGGATATTGCAAAATATCATTGCTAATGTATTCAGGGAGCAGTAGATGTTCAGAAACGGAATCAAGTCTTGAACCTCTCGAGACTTTGGCCACTTTCTTAACTGTGTCCTTTATTATATGGAGAAGGTTCATATTAAAGGGGTAGGGTCACGTAACCGTAAACAAAACTATTATCTCTAGAATCTACATCGTTCCCCACACGTGGCCATAGTGCTCTGCACAGATTTTGGTGGATGGGGTGAATCCACACTAAAGTTGCTCCTAAAAATCCACCAATATCTCCACAATCGTACTAGGCCATCGCCTGTGATCTTCTAACTGCCACAGAAATCGATTTCCGTTGCACATATCGCAAGACTAAAAACTTTTAGTGCAGAAACGTTGCTTATCACATTGCCAATAAAGAACAATCAACCTTCCCCCCCATTGATATGTTTGCACAATAGCACGAAATTAGGGGGCAAAGTTGTCAACCACGTGATGACGTCGTCAATGTAAGAATTAATGAGTAAAATGGCTTAATCATTTAAAATTGAAGAAAAATGTACTTCTTGCTGTTCTTTATGTTAAAATAACAATGCTCCATGAAAATTGGAGCATCAAGATAGTATTTAGGGGGTTGGGGGCACAGTCTTATTTCTTGTAGCTGCGAAGGAGCATTTCAGCTATATGGAAGGTAATTGTGGAGAATTCTGAACTTTGATGCTAAGTATATCACTTACACTTACCTTAGTGTGCGAGATATACTGTAAACTCTTGAATTAAGCCCCATTACAGAACTGGGGAGGGGGCAAATAAAAGGGTGCTAATGAAAGGGGGCAAATAAAAGGCAAAGAAAGCAACAGACGAAAACTCAAAGGATGCATCAAAAAACACAATTTCTTCTTAATCAAACTGGTTGACGCAAGAAAAGGTCAGCGGCTGGGATTACTAATATTTCAGCTTTAGGGTGGGTAAAAATTCGAGGGTAGTATGAAAAGTAAGTCCAAGAGGCACGTAGGATTCAGTATTCATTATCAACATCACTTTTATTCCCATCTGGTGCCTCAATATCTAGATCATCATTGTCACCTTCAGCTCTGTCTCCATCCGCCACAACAGAACTTAAGTAGAAATTGCAGAGCAGTGCAATTATTTTGCAACATTAACACTTGCCAACGCCAAGGCAAATCGTTTTTACTGGCACTCTGCACATTTCCAGTACTCCATCTGAGAAAGATAGCAAATACATCCAGTCTTTGGACCCAATAGACCATTTTCACAATGACGTCAATTCTATTGAAATACTTCCATGAACATCACTTGCCTCGATATCATGTGGATCTAAGTCTCAAGAGCGTGCATTGCTCTCAGCAACGCATGACATTGTTTTGTTGGCGTAGTTGCAACATAATGATATGATGTAGATTTCTTGCCGTTCAGGGAATCACATCTCTTACCTCCAATTGAATTTAATTGTGAAACTGGTCTATTCCCTCTTCGTCAATGATCCAGCTATGTTCAGCAAAGTTTCATCAAAGGGCCTACGGATCTCCTCCAAAATGCGGCTATGAATCAGCTAATGTGTTTCCTAAGGGCATCTTTATTGCAAGTCATATCGACTTTGTGCCAAGTTGGACATTTCACAGTGCTTACACTTGAAGACCCAATACTCTTGAAAGTTCCCATGATTTCTGGGTTTTCGTATAAAACCTTTAAGGGCTTCACCAACTGATCATGAAATGTTCCCCAAACCCCAAAATTTTACGTGCAGGTTCAAACGGAAAGCGGGTAAAGAAATTAAATGGTAATGTATATAATGAATTCTTGCACCGAGCTTGGAAGACAATCTTGATTTGAATTATTACTGACGTTGTTTCTCCAAAAAGCGGAAGTTTTTACCAAATTGTTGTTCTTAAGGCAGGTCTACATTCAAGTACAAGTACCAAACGAATAAAGATATTTGAAGGTGGTTGTCCCAAAACGCGGTAGTTTTCTGTCAAAAGCTTTGTTCGACATCTGAAAGCAGGTTGATGTTGTATCTATGAAAGCAGAAATATCTCAGAGCTGGTAGTCTTGGTTACGATACTGGTCGCCCCTCCATAAACGTGCGGGCCACGGAAAGAGCAGGAATTGCTGAACAATGAGAGGAGAAGCTGAACAGTCATGCAGCTGCTTCTACTAAAAATTGGATGTTAGCCAATTCTTAGATATTTGGTGGAGAACGGCATGAACCAATGAAGGGCAAACTTTAGGATTTTAGTCATGTATGCGATTACATTGTGATGGAATAGAAGATCAGATACTTCAAATTTCACCTTGTCCTATAGCTGTGATAGATTTGGATGGCAACAAATTCTTTTGAGCAATAGCAACTCAGTTACAAAAGAAACCGTTATTTTTTCGTTCCTCTGGACAAGAATAAAGTAAAAAATCAAGGTGCATGCCCATCCCTGGACTCAGCTCTGTTACTATTTGAGAAGCGGTTCAAGAAGAAGAGTATCAGTTGAGGTGACACTGACCAACCTCGTTCCAGAGCCTTTAGTCACATTGGGACGGTCCCAATATGACAGAAGAACCTGGGAAAGAGGTTGCATACTGAGTAATTCATCAGACGGGGAAAATGAGGTTATGTTATGTGCCTCTACGACTTACTTTCACCTCTACGTCCGTGTTCTTCGGTTGGAAAAACAAAAGACGTAAACATTCGAAGTATTCCTCCTTAAAATAGGCCCACCTCAAATGAGCACCCATTCTAAAACTGAAATATTAGTAATCCCAGCCGCTAAACTTTTCTTGCGTCAACCAATTCGATTAAAAATAAATCGTGTTTGTTGATGCATCTTTTGAATTTTCGTCTGTTGCTTTCTCGCAATAACCATCCTTTTATTTGGCCCCCCCAGTTCTGTAATGGGGTTTAATTCAAGAGTTTACAGTATATCTCGCACACTAAGGTAAGTGTAAGTGATATACACTAAGGTAAGGTAAGTGTAAGTTCAGAATTCTCCACAATTACCTTCCACTTACCTGAAATGCTCCTTCGCAGCTACAAGAGAACCCCCTAAATACAATCTGGATGCTCCAATTTTCATGCAACATCATTATTTAACAAAAAGAACAGCAAGGAGTACGTTTTTCTTCAATTTTAAATGATTAAGCCATTTTATTCAATAATTCTTACATTGATGACGTCATCATGCGAGTGCCAACTTTGCCCCCTAATTTTGCACTATTGTGCAAACATATCAATGGGGGGTTGATTGTTCTTTATTAGCAATGTGATAAACAACGTTTCTGCACAAAAAGTTCTTAGTCTCGCGATATGCGCAACGAAAATGTACGATAGCAGCGGACAGGCGATGGCCTATACAACATATGAGTGTTATGTTTGTTCCCTACGAAGTACAAGGGTCCATCTTCAAAATGACACATTCATTTTGAGGAAAGTAGTGGAAAAGTAGTGGAAAATCACTGTGATATGGTCTATCAAAAATCCTGCAAAATCGTCGTTTCGAAAAAAGTTTGTTTACGATACGTGACCCTTTTCCTTTTAAGTGAAAACAGAATCAGAATTCAGTTTTCGCAATTCGCTTCACAGGAGTTCTTAGTGAGTTGCTGCTTCCAAATGAAATCAACAGTCTCGGATTCCATTGCGACGTCTTCAAGGGATACCACGATGCCAGGATACGAATGCACGCAATTTCAAGAAAGTAATACGTGGAATCTTTCTCATTTGTCACCGCTGTATATTTGAAACGCTACCAAGACAGGCAAGAAAGAAACCAGAGCATTGCAAAATATATCAAACATCATAACTCTGTGTTATCTATCTACTATAACTAAGCGGTGAGCGGTGAGATCAAACGAAAAACGCTAATCCATACGTCACTGAGATCTCCTTCTTCCCGTCCGGGTAGCCCCTGCATTTACGCATCAAAAAATCCGCGAAAATACCTAAGTTCCACAAGTCTGCTTCTTTTCGCCCAAAAACGCCAGGCAGCGAGGCCAGGAGCGAAAAAGCCTTCTTGCGGTTTCACTTGGATATCTGCAGAGCTAGCCCTGTGGACAAAATCCCTCGCCCTGTGGAAACCGCATCGGCCGCTACGAGTCTTAACAGTGAACTTTTTGCAAAAAACTTCGTTCTTCGAGTCCTTGAGAACATAGATTGTTTTGAACAAGACAGCGTTATTGTAGCAAGATCAACTATCAACAAGCTTGTGAAAACAGAACGGATTTCCGTCCATTGGTCGAAAAACTAGACTGACCCAAGCATGCTTGCCAACTCTTTCAGCGAAGGAAACTATCCTCATAACTGTTTACTTTCACCGTTTTTAAAGATTTAAGTTTACTTGAAATCTATAGATAACAACGAAGAATTTACCTGTATTATTACTCTGAGTGCTGCTGAAATCCCAGTTCAAAAATATAAACCAAACAGCTTTTACTGGGCCTTTACTATGTTGCTATAGTTAGAAATTACACGACGGAGTGAATTTAGCTTCTCCCGATTTCGTGACTGAAAGTCGATACCCTAAATCATAATCTTGTATGTAACCATAGCTATTTGCCTTACTTTTGTTCAGTGTTGCTTATAAGTAATCCGAGTTTCATGTGGAACACACCAACAACCCGCGAAATTCAAACCAGGTCTTTCAAAGCAAACTGTCCACTTTCCCATTAATAAATATTGTACAAGCTTCCTATATGAATCGAGTTTCTCATACAAGTTTCCCATTTGAGTCAAGTTTCTTATATTTATATGAATATGTGAGGGTACCAATTCTCAACATAATTAGGGTGAGGTGTCCTAGGGGCGACAAACATATCGATTTTCTCCCCAACAACGTAGCCTGCGTGCAGACTCCCTTTTCAGACAGGTTCTCCTCCTGTAGAGGTTCTCCTCTACTGAAGGAGAACCTCTCTGAAAAGAAATCAGTAGAGTCTGCACGCAGGCTACAACAACGTCGTTTGGACGATTTCGTTTAGACTCCCCCCCCCCCCCCACAAAACATCCATGACCTAAATATCGATATTAGCATACCTTTAGAAAATCAAGTTCAACGTAGCTAATTAGACTAGCCATAGTAGAAGGGGAAATAAGAGAACCTTCATTGGGAAGAAGTTTAAGAATGCAATGATTTTTTTGCATGGGTAAATACTGAAGTCACCAGTATGTACCATTCTGGAAAAAATTCTGGGCACGTCAGTCTGCAAGGCGCTTTACAATTAAAAATCGTTTTGGTCACTATGACTTTTGGTCTCAATCACATCAGTTGGATGGATATTTCAATGCCTTTATCATAGGCTGCTCGGCACTTGATCAGTGGTAGCCGCCGAGCCCTCCGCAGGAGCTAGGAATTGCAAACCCGCGCGCAGTGCGGGTTTGAATTCCTAGTAAATTGATAAAATACGAAGCTAATAAAAGAGCTATTCTTGCAAAGGCCAAAAGCAAATTGAATATACAAAAGTTTCTAATGCAGAGAGTTATAAAGAGCACTGCTCTATAACACTGTTTAATTTGTGTTCTCTGTTTATAGTAAAAGTTTTCGCGCTGGGGACCCGCGGCAGAGGAACGAAGAATGATTCAGAAGGCTACCGAAACCTTACCTTAACCTATCTACCACGTAAGAAAAATTGATGTTTGACAATGGACTAAATTCCGATAAGCTACAAGGGCTAGATTTTTCTCTGTGCCCAGTTGTCTTAATCATCCTAGAAATTTACCTGAGAAGATATTTTGATAAAGGATTTATAGCTGATTATGTGAATTAGAAGTAAGCAATTAAAAATGCATGAATCGTATTCAGTTCCATTTGCCTCATCGGATCATTTTGAAATCATGTAGTGGAGATCTGTCCTGTAGACGAAAACAAACTTGATGATGCATCAAAAGAACTTCAAACGTTTAAATAATCGTTATGCGGAGTAGTCTAAAATTGATTGGTAGCCGAGAGACTAAAGTAATTTTTGTCACTTTCTTTCTGAGCACTGGAAATGTATAAAAATTAGATTTAAAATCCATTACTTTGAAATTCGTAAAAAACGGCCCCGGAAACCGTGATGAAAGCTCTCTCCTCACTCGCACACGTTATCTTTCCTAGAGGAAAGTATCGAAGACTTACAGAAGCAGTAAGGCATAGCCGCATTGTCTAATAATCTGTAAATATTACTTTTCAACCCTCGAGGGAAATTCTAACTGAGGAGATTCCTGATAATTTTATCAAGAGATTTAGATCAATTTAGATCTTCTTGAAGTACTTCGCAGGAGAGGATTTTCAAAAATTTCAGCTAGCAATCAAACTTTTATTCATTGTAATTCATCAAGTAAAAATTTTCAAATGCATGAACTTCAATTTGACGCACCCAGCAGATTTGGCTGCATAAAATCTGTCTCACTATCAACTGTTTGGGTTTCGTCACGTTGTCAGTTTGACATAATTCAACTTGATGGCCTATGTATGCTATGAGTTAATCGTAGCTATGTTATCAGTTACTCGTAGCTTACGATGTCCTCATGTCTGCATTTCCTATTGTTTTTAGTTGTCTCCGTATTCAAGTTGATAGGGTCTGTAAGGGTAAAATGCATAAGACTTGGGGTAAAATGGGTAAGGCAGCAACATTGTAAAATTGTCACACAACTCTTGATTCACGGATCTCCTTTCGTTTCATCTACTAGATTTGCCGAGCATAGGTTCCAGACCTTTTGACGGTTGGTGTAAAATTCTGTGACTTATTTCGCTTGAAAGAAACTTTGCAACTTTTCTACTGTTCGGTTTTCACAGATCTTACATTTTCTTGGATCATAGGGCTTTTTTTCTTTTTCAAGAATTCAAGAAAACTTCAAAACACATTAAAACGATAGCAATTTTGAAAATGTTCGAATTTCAAAAATAGTTAACATTTAAAAAAAACGCCAACGGTAGAATCATAGCAAAATGACTGGAATTTCTTTTCAGCCATTCACTTAAAAAGAATTGGTCAAAGGACAGAGCAGAATGGAATAAGGAAATGTTTGAATAGATAAACTTTTTGAAATGATAAATCAACAGTTTAAAGCCCTAGGAAGAAAATATCAAGTGTTGCCTAAATTTCGGGATCTGTTGCAGGGAGCTAGGGAGGCTAAAAGTTCCGAGGTTTTCGCGCATTCGTGCGCAGTTTCTGCTCTGTCCGGTCAAAGAATTCCACACCAACCTTTTGAAAATTTGGAAACTGTGTTGAACACCCTCTTTGATGTTATGAATATTGTTTTATCAGTTGAAGGTAAGCCGTCTTCTGACGATGTTACTACCCATGTTACGCGAAGCCTATCAATTTTAGCCCTGCAGGCCCAGCTAACTGCAAATTTAACTACACACACACATCTTTGAATTATTTGGTATATTTATCAGAATATCTGTGTTCTTAACTAAGCGACAATTATTCTTCGAGTTTCAGTTTCTATTTTATCAAAATACTTAAGTTTAATTTACAAGAATATCAAGCATATGAAAATTTAAGCTAAATACCGAGTGACCGAGAAAAGGTATCATCGTTCACCGACATGTGTAAAGTATACACTCAATTGATCATGGATCATTCTGTTATGTTCTGTTATTATGCTGTTTTAGACTTATTGTCCATTTGCTTGCAAGCCGTTTAATTTATTTTGAGAAGCTTCTATCGGCTTATCGACTGAGTCAATAAAAAAGGCCCGGCGTTTGAAAGATACTGCTCACAGCATATCACAGCAATGACATTGAAAACTGCCTTGTTTTATTCCAGATATGTCCAATTAGGTTCTGTAAATTATTCGTCCTTTATCGGCCATTTCTTCCAGTCGATATGGGAGACTTTCTGCCTAAAACCCCTTTCGAGAAGCTGAAAACGAATGAAAACGACGAGCAGAATTTCCCTTTGTTTGCCTTCCCAGCAATGATGACACTTGCACGTATTCATGTATTTTGTCCTCTTGATAGAATGGAATCCCCTTGAATAAGTTATTCGCACTAGTGCGAAGAGTGTTTCATTCCCCCACGTGCTAAAGTTTGTTCAAGGTAAACATATAAGGAAAGCTTGCTCGTGATTTTTAGCACGTTTTTAAGGTTTCTCCAAGGGACTTTTTTGGAAGATCCCTTGTTAAATACGAACAGAGTCATCAATTACAGCCAGGAAAAATTCTAAACATTATATAACATGTTAGCAATTCGATCAGATATTTCAAATATCATAGCTTATATATTCAGGGACAGCATAGCCTTTAAAACGCCGGGTTTTTTTGACTCACCTGGTAGGACTAGAAATTTCGAACAGATGTTGCCAATCTCTTGGCTTTTAAGCTATGACAGCGAGCAAGGCCACCCTTTAGCTGCAAACCGAATTCCAAATATGTGTATCCTACATGTAAACAAGGGCGTCACTAGCCCTGAAAAATTAGGGTGGCGTCAGTACGAAACTAAGTTCTGAAAGTATACCTAGCCATAAGGTGTTGTGGCGCCGTGGTGTAATCCTCTGACATTGCAGCCAGAACAGTCAGGCGGAGTGGGTTCGAGTCCCGGTAGGACCCCACCACTTGAGCGTCATGACAAGGGGTCGCGGACTCGATAAGGTCTGCTCTATTTCTGCGATCCCAGCGCTTGGCGCTGAAAAACGCAACTTCACCTTCACCTTCACCATTTGCACGTTTCTATGTCCAACTGGATTTCAACAGAAAGAAGTCCATAGTTAAAGATTGTAAATTTCAACAAACGCCGCCCCTTTTCTTGGTCTATCGGTATACTCAAAAGTGAACTTATCCAATAAGTCGCAGGTCTGAATTGCAGTCTGTTAGCTATAGCTGAGACTCATATAATAAGTCTGACTCTATAGTTTATACTCATTGCTACGATTTATGAGTATTTAAATAGCATCTATGACAATTAAAAATTTATCAGCGTTTAAATTTGTTGATGTCCTAGCTCATTGTCTTAATCTGAGTCCATTTACGTCTCGTAGTTCTTAAGTCTCTCATATAGTCATCTGTTCTCTCTGTATGAACGGTCAAAATATCTAAGGTGTGCAGGAAGTACATTTGATCTGTGCAAAAAACAAAAAAGTCGTTTCAGTCAAGTCGTTGCAAAAGTCATGTAAAAAAGTAAACGTAAAATTTCAACGTTGTAATCCTAATCATCTCTCTTTGGAGGTACAGACCATATGACTCGTTGATCAAACAGTAGATCAAAGAACCCTGGGGGTACTCATGGAGAAAGCCTTCGAGCCTATATTAAATCTAGGTACAGTGTTTATAATCAATCAATAGTATGTAAGCAATAGCGTGCCGATATATTGGCACTGATAATAACATAGTGCGAAATAAAACACAAACTCAAAATGAAAGATGTCCTACTTCCTAGTCTGACAAATGGATCAAACAAGCGAGGTCCAATTCCCTGATATTGCAATTGACATCAACCCTTTGATCGTGTAATTGTTTATCAACCTAATTAGTTGCTCGAGAGTTCAAACAGCCCTCACAAATATTGGAAAGAATGTGTTTCCTTTGTTTTTCTATTGCCTATTGCGGCAATTGACATCATTATTCTAAGGGAAGCAGGCAGCGCCGAAGGAGAGAGCCGCAGGGAGCGTTTTCGGCTGCTCAGGTGTCATCAATTTGTTTGTCAATTCCGTGCTACATTACTGCCAAAACAACCCCTTGCTCCATGACAAAAAGACAACTTGCACGACGGGCAGGAAAGTCTCAGCTCTCCAATAGACTACATGAGTCAAAAATGGTACGCTTCTCCATATTACACTTTAAGAGAAGTCGCTGCATTTCAAATCAAACATACTCAACTAAATTTTGAACGCGGAACATGACATTAGCCTCAAAAATGAAAAATCTCAAACAACCAAAGATTTCCGCTCTAGCACCTCTTTATCTTGAAAAGGTGAATTTAAAAGTTTTGAAAAACGCAAACAAATCAATACAAATGAAAAAATTAAAAATTCAGATTAAGATTACTTACTTTCTAAGAAGTAGCGATGACAAAACAACCGAGACAGATGACATTGCCATGGCAAAACTAGCCATCCAAGGGCGCAGTGAGAAGCCCACGGGTTTCAGGACACCAGCAGCAATGGGTACACCAATCATGTTATACATGAATGCAAATACGAAATTGATGCGAATTCTTCGCACCGTTTTTCGTGACAGTTCCATTGCAGCAACTACATCCATCAGGTCATTCTAGAAAAAGACAACAATTCATTTAGACTATGCACGTCATAAGAGAGAATAAAACTGTAGAATCATCCGTCAGCTGTACTGGTCATGAACAAAGAACGCCTGAAAAAGGAGTGTTTGAAACGAGATTAGAGCCTAATTTTGCTACAGGGGAAACGCTATAATCTTGGATCATCCTCGATTATCAGGCAGTTAAAATCGATACACATCCAGAGGTGGGACTGCAATGAATATAGATTGATCTTCAAAAACTAGTCTCAAATGGTTCCCCTGTTCTTGCGCCTGTTTCCTCCCCTCAGGGGTTCCAAATTTGCCTCTTTAAACAGATGGCTGAAATTCAATTTTTATTACTCTGCACAGCTAATTCAATACCAGATCTTTGCAATTAAATGACCTGATCTTGAAGTTCTGTTTAAAATCCAGCACTTCAATATAAGGTAAACAAGAAACGTATTCTAAAACGCTGTTTAATAAAACATGGGACAAATTTAGATTTACATCAATCAAAAAAAATGTCAACTCACGATATTACAATAATATATAATAAGACGAATATTTTTAAAGGATAAACATTTCAACAATTAAAACATTGCTGTTATCAATGCGTGTCCTATGCCCTGAAACTTAAATGAAATTGAACGAATCTGTTGAAAAAATCTTACAAGAATAAAATATATAAAACTTAACGTCACATCGAGACAGAATAATGTTTGTTACGCCATTAATATCATGCCACACAAAATGCATTTTAAGTTTTTCAACAAATTTCTTATATGTCTCTGTCTGACGTATGTTTAACCCTATTTTGGTTGGGGGGCAAATTTGCCCCCCCCCCCCTAGTAGATTTTTTTGAATAACTCTGCGAGGAAGAATTTTATAGCCATAAAACTTCTTGACTTTTTGCAACTACTCATTGTGCAACTTCTCAAAAACTTTCAATGAAATATTTTGGAAAATGAGGGGGCGGGGGATAATTTTCTGGGACTGACCCAGGAAAAACCGCAAATTCTCAAATCTCAATTATCGCGAAAAAAGGAGCAGAAGTGGAATATTTTGCAAATTTCTTTTGTAATGATGTGTTATTTGATGCATTCTATCACAAATATCATGTTTGGATGGAAAATATGCTCCAAATTTAATTTTATCTCGATTTTCCTGATTTTGGCCAATTTTGCCGCTTTTCTTGACCACACAAGGGAAAATGCTGACGTAAGCAAACATGGTGGCGATTTTTAGGTTAATTTTTATATTTACAGAAAGTACATGCCTGAGGCTTTTAGCACACCAAATTTGGTCGCTCTACCTATACCTATTACCAGTCAAGAATTAGGTAGGGGGAGCTTTTTTGCCCCCCCCCCACCAAAATAGTACTATCAAATAGCCCAACCACTATAGGGTTAAAGGTAGCTGATTGTACACTCTAGCACCCATGCTGTAAATCTGCTGTGGAAATATTTTGAAATCTTGATTATTTCTAGAAAGGGGGCATTTTCATTATGACTGAAAGAACCGATGGAAAATTTTGAAAAAATTAAAATCATCCTAAGTCCTATATCAATAAAAGAAACATAATAAAATCTTGAAGGAAAGCATAGTTTAAGAAGGTCTGCAATATGCCAGCAAGCAGAAATCTAAAGCTCTTCCGGTTTTGGATGTAAAAATTTGGTGACGTCACAGCCTCAAATATAATGAGTGCCCTCATGCTGAAACGAATTAAGACACTGGGTGCGGCAACACTTGAATTTGACCCCGTTATGATATGAATTGTTTCACTTTCTTGAAATTTATCTTTGACGTCAGAAAGTACTATACAAAGACACTCTGCCACTGCCACAGGGCTGTCGAGCGAGGGTAGGGAGGGCAATTTGCACCTAAGCCTAAGGTCTAAAGAGTCTTAAAATTGAAGATTTTAACATTTTGATTGCAGGTAATGCTCTGAAATGCATTTCCAGCCAATGTGCAGGGAGTGATCAAAACAATTTTTTGCTCGTTTCGCTCGCAGGGGGCCTTGTTTCTCAGTTTTGTCCCTGGGCCTCCAAAACCTCTCGGCAGCCCGGCCACACTGGGCTGATTTCGTCCTTTGCAAAGCTGCCTGTGCTGTGGCTAATTTTTTAGGGCAAAATTCATTGTCACGTGATTACCTTGCTAGATCATGATTGGTTAATTCTGCTTAAGCAACATTGTCATTTAGGTCAGCACCTTGTTTATCCCGTTGCTCTGGATACTAACATTTTTTAAAGACTCTTGCCCAAGGATTGAAACATTACAACAGCGTTGTATGTGAAGTAGAAGAGCGGTCATAAACAGCAGAGTTATTAGCCTTGTTTCGAAAAGAAACAACGGGATAAAGTGTGACCGTAGCCATTAAATGATTTTCACGGCAGACTTACAACAAAATGAACGGATTTCCCTTCAAGCCATTCAATTAAAAGAAAATATAACATAATTGTACACCCACTTTTTCAAAGATCTGAGCCCTACATTTGAAGCTCTTTTTGGTCCACCTAGCGGAACGATTGCAATAATTCAAGTACAAACTTACTTTTATTAGTACAATACCAGCAGCCTCCACAGCGACATCAGTTCCAGTCCCAATGGCAATACCGACATCTGCTTGTGCTAATGCTGGTGAATCATTTACACCATCACCTACCATGGCAACTTTGTGACGTCTCGTTTGCAATGCTTTTACTGCTGCTACTTTGTGAGATGGAAGAACTTCTGCTATTACTTCTGTTATACCAACCTAGGAAGAGGCAACACATGCGTTTGATAGGTCCAATCAGCTAAAAAATGGCGGAAAAATGGTTATATTCCTGCGAAGCGCCCCGGCCCTAGAATTCTTCTTTCTAATGTTCTATCAATGTTTTCTAGTGCCCAGATTTCAAACCACCATTACACTACTGCACAACATTGTCCTTTTTTCATCTGTTCTGAATAAACCTGATTGGATTCCACATTAAAAAAATTTAGGGATTTCGTATCATTTGGTACAAAGCTACCTTGGATTCTACTTGTTTCCTAAAATATTAGAATTGTAAGTTCCATTCAAAGTAGGGACCAGATGATCTTGTGTCTTTTCCTGCTTTGGATGGCACAGTAGAATGTAACAAACTCCCTTGTGTTTAAATTTTTTGATATTTATAGAAAAAAATCCATTCTTCCTTCTATCCTACTTTCCTCCTTACAATTTCAATATTCACTGTCCTTTTTCATCCTTGCTATCTCCTTTCAATTTTTCATTCTTCATATCTGCATTCCTTTCTTCCTTTTTCCATTATTTCTCTCAACAATCCTTCGTCCCTTTCTTATTCCTCCCTTCAGCTTCATATTTGTCTTCCCCTTCTCTTCCTTCAAGACAAAAGAGATTTCAGCGAAGCTGCTTCGCAGTTTCATGCATATTTTCCACCTCTGCGGCTAAAGGTATCTACACTCATTCCAGTCTTTCCTTGCATGGAAGCGATTTACTGAAAGCACTTCTGACTTTGTCCCAATCAAGCCCCTACAATGTAGCACCATTCAGACAGCACCGTCCAGATAGCACAATCCAGACAACAATGACCAGACAGCACCATCCAGACCGCACCGTTCAGATAGCATAGACCGGACAGCAACGTACAGACAGCACAATCCAGTCAACACCTTCCAGACAGCACAGTCCAAACAGCACCATCCAGATAGTTCCGTCCAGACAGTACCATCCAGACAGCACCGTGCAGAAAGCACCTTCCAAACAGAATCGTCCAGACAGCACCGTCCAGAAAACATTGTCAACAAAGTAAGGTCCACAAAGCACCATCCACGAAGTACCATCCACAAAGCACCATCCACGAAGCACCATCCACAAAGCACCATCAACAAAGCACCATCAACGAAGCACCATCAACAAAGCACCATCAACAAAGCACCATCAAGACAACAACGTCCAGACAGCACCTTCCTCAAAGCACTGTCCACAAAGCTCCGTCTACAAAGCACTGTCCATAAAGCTCCGTCTACAATGCTTCTTTGGACTGTCTAGACCATCTAGACAGCAACGTCTAGACTGTCTAGACCATCTAGACAGCACCATCTAGACAGCACCGTCTAGACTGCACCATCTAGGCTGCACAATCTAGGCTGCACCGTCTAGGCTGCACCATCTAGGCTGCACCGTCTAGGCTGCACCACCTAGGCTGCACCATCTAGGCTGCACCGTCTAGGCTGCACCATCTAGGCAGCACCATCTAGACGGCACCATCTAGACTGCATCGTCTAGACTGCACTGTCTAGACTGCACTGTCTAGACCGCACCATCTAGACTGCACCGTCTACACTGCACCGTCTACACTGCACCATCTACACTGCACCGTCTACACTGCACCGTCTACACTGCACTGTCTAGACTGCACTGTCTACACTGCACTGTCTACACTGCACTGTCTAGACTGCACTGTCTAGACTGCACTGTCTAGACTGCACTGTCTAGACTGCACTGTCTAGACTGCACTGTCTAGACTGCACTGTCTAGGCTGCACTGTCTAGGCTGCACTGTCTAGGCTGCACTGTCTAGACTGCACTGTCTAGACTGCACTGTCTAGACTGCACTGTCTAGACTGCACTGTCTAGACTGCACTGTCTAGACTGCACTGTCTAGACTGCACTGTCTAGACTGCACTGTCTAGACTGCACTGTCTAGCCTGCACTGTCTATCATCCATTGAAAGTTGGGTACTGAGGCCTTCTCCTGGGTGCCTTCTGCAACCTTTCCAGGTTCATCCCTTTGAATTTCTTCTCTCATAACATTTGCTTTACTCTTAAGGTGGGATGGTATCCTTGAAGCACAATGTTTTAGTTTTGAGTGAAACGCTCTAGGTTGTGTGCAATGCAATGATTTTATCCATTGACTTTGAACTTCCAAAATAAGAGAATAAGAGTCAAGCTGGAAGAAAACACCGCTTCAGAAGTTATTCAAAATTTTTTATCTGAATTTTTATGGCCAAATTCGGATTCATCACCCAAGCTTTACTCCCAGTCTAAGTTATCATAATGTTAATTTTATGGTGATGAAAAGTTAGAAAATCTATAAGGGATTTGAGTGTGAAAATGATATTGGGTGTAAAGTTTCACCCCCAACAATTCTTCATGGTCAAATCCCACATAAACATTGTCCGAATCAGGGCTTTAAATTTTCATATGAACATCAGAAAGAAATTTTGACAAATTTCCAAAAGAAGGCTGCTTTAATGAAGTGGCGCATTATGAGACAATTCAACGTTTTAAAGATTGAGTTGCCTGATCTTGAGGTAGCTCTTCTTTCCACTATAGCAGGCAGAAATTTGCTGTTTTGTGAAACCACTCCCTTTAGAACACCGTTAATTTCAATAGTACCATTTGTCAACAGGGCGAAATAATCTTCTGATTGGCTGAGATCACCAGATGTACTGCCCTGTTCATTTTGTGCAAATTAGCCTCGTGCCTTAAGAAGTCTACGGAAAAAGCTATGACCTCAGTTCCATATGAACAAGTACAAAACAAACAAGATTTAACAGCAGGGTGTATTCCATATCACAAGTTTTTGGAAGCAAAATTGAGGGATAACAGAAAATTCACCTGGGAATCCCTAATGCCCAATATCATGGATGACAACCTAGCAGCATCACACATCTGAACCGTTCATAGGATTCCCTGAGGCAACACAAGGATCTTTGCCAAATGAGATTTCTGGGAAATGTTCTTGTCAGTGTCAAGTGCCCAGGAAACTGAGCTTCTGCACTTTTGGTGATTCAGGTTTGTCAGGAGGTTTACCTCAAAACCTATGTTTCCTCAAGAAACGCCACATATTAAGTAGTAAATAATTGTAGCAATGAATATAATTATCTGGTACGTTCGTCTTTTGTGAATTCTAAAAGCATGGAATGTATATAACAGAATAACTCTTTCTATTTTTAGTGATATGTCAGCTCTTGTGATTTATTATCAAGAGATAATGATGTCAACAAGTCAGTTGATGACTTGGTGCAAGAAATTTACTCTAAAAAAGCAAAATACATTTATTCATTGTAAGAAACTAAGAATCACCGAGAGTCTCCTAAAATTATCAAATTTTCAGTAATCACAGTTTCTTATGAGTTTCTTAGAGGTTCCATAACAAGTTCACTATTTGTGCGTTGGTGTTCAAGCTCCTTACTGCAGGAATTTAGTTAAAAAACAGAATCTCCGTGGATCTGTATGTGAAGGTTTAACGATTTTATTGATAAACCGCTTTTAGCTCTTTCTTGAGCATTTCAGATATTCTGCTTTTCAGGGAAATAATGATAGAAAATCAATTCGCGCAGATACAGAAATGAAACAAATGCTCAATCTAAGCTGAGCATTGTATAAGAGATTTCTTTTAAAATCTTTATCAAATAAACACACTTTTACTAAAATAACAGCTCAAATAGTGAAAGTTTTTTTTTCGGACACCCGGTATATGAATGGCAACGTTTCCATTAATCCTGGCTTCGAAAATCATGTTTTTAAATTTCCGTTGATTTCAGAGAATAGGGTTAGTCTCCAAAACAACTCATGGAATGTTTCATATTCTTCAAATGCCTGTGTCTTTACCTAGCTTGTTGATATAAAACTTTACATAAAGTCTGATTAAAAAATTTGAGCTAGATTTCTTTGGCTAGCAAAATTGACAAAGATTTGAAAAACCTAGTTTATCACCGATAAACCCAATAAAGGTTTGTTTACATCCATTCCAAGTCAGGTGATAAATCTCTTGATAAACAACTTTGACCTTTGTTACATATTTCCATGCTATCAAACTTGTGCCACAAAATTCAAAAGTAGGATAACACTGAAGCTTTCCAAAAAGTATGGTCAAATGAATAGAAACGGGTAAATGAACCTTAGCCAATTTTCTCTGTTACTTCCCGAGCATTCGAAGAAGAAGGCTGCTGTGTCAGAACACTTTTTCAAGCATATTGAGCCAGTGTCCATGTGCTTCCTCGCTATCAGACCAAACTTCATGATTCCTTTAGCTTGGAAGCTTAACTATTCTATCAACAAAACAGTTTCTGACAGACCTTCATACAAATACGTCAAGACCCCAACACTCAGTCGCCTCAACGAGAAAGATACTGTGTATAACCTAGGAAAAACCGAGGCTTGGGCCCGCTAAAGAAACTTTATCACAAAGAAAACTATAGGAAAAACTGTAGGAAGGCGTTCATCCAGGACTATAAAGTTTTTCTGGAAACTTCTGACTGAGTTTCCTTTTCCCAGCCTGAAATAGAAGACTCGCCTCATTGTTTTAAAGACCTAGAATGGCTGAACACTTTTCGAGGATTTCAGGCATGCCCTTTTCCTCAAAATCCTTAATTCTCGAAATTTACAGTGCCGAAAAACTTGCACAAATACTCGTCATGTTGGCAGGTCTTTTGGCGATAGAACAACATTTGAAGCATTTCCATCGGCCTCTTTATTATTTTTCTACAACAGATTGTGTCGGGTCACTTTTCTGAGTTACCTGGTATAATTCGTCAGAAGCTCCGTCATAAGGGAAGATCAAATTACCTGGCAGGCAATAGCATTAGCTGTCTTTCGGTTATCCCCAGTCAGCAAAATAACCTTCATTCCCATATCCTGAAGAGTTCTTACGGCCATAGGTGCTTCCTCTTTGATTGTATCAGCAACTGCTAACATGCCAACCAAGACTCCATTGATTGACGCAAGGACAGCGGTGTGACCTTTCTCTTCATGTTGTATCATAACTGCGTCCACATCTGTTTCTATCCGTAACCCACTTTGCATTATCCATTCTCTGTTGCCTATCAACACCTGGAAGATTAAAAATTGATACAATTCATCGTTACAGATCACCATCACAAGAAACTTGTTTTCAGGCAAATATGAAACGGATGGAGGAGAAGAGAAAATAGAAAACAACTGTCTCTAGGAACATTGGTAGACAAATCGAATAAGATTTAAAAATAAACCACATGCTTCTTTAAAAACACAACCAACTTTTCTCAACATTCTTCAGAAAATAATGGCATCAGTATTACCCCGCCATCAAGAAAGTCACTTTGTAAAATCAGGCTGCTTCATTTCATATACATGGACAAAAATAAAACAGACTGAATAATTTCTTATCACTGCAGCAAGAAACTCACTAAATGCGCAAGTATATATGTTTGAAAAGAAACCACGAAATTTACTGTTATGTGGGTTATATTAAACCAAGTGTTGGACAATGACTATTCTACTTCAGTTGAGCTTCACTTTGATTATGCTTCCCAATGTAAAAATACACACAAAATAAGTTTTGTATCACGACGTGTTTGAAGTGTACAATTTTCCCAGTCAAAATTAATTACTAAGAAACCTATCTTAAAACTTCAGGCTGGTTCATTTCTAAGATCTGGGTAGATGTGGTGCCATCTGGCAGGTTGAAGTTTCTTATAAGTCAGTTTCTTATTGGTGGGGTAATACTGCACCGTCTGAAGGCACAATCTATCGTCTTTCCAATTATATCCAGGTTACGGGTATTAATTGAACTTTTCATTACTTCACAAGCGTTTTTGTACGTACAGCCTATTTGGGAGCCAAGAAAGTGTTACGTCATTAACACAGACTAAAAGCCAATGTTGTGAGAGCTAATTTTGTCTGTGTTAATAAAAGGGAGAAACTTTGTATGTTTCTACGTAATAGCATCGCCTCAAACGCTTCTAGGCCTGAAATCAAAATGTTCCCACATAGTTTCTTTTATGCATTTTTGCGATAAAGCAGGTCTTTCAACAGGTAATACTTACGAAGTCTGAAACAAAATGGTAAATAATTCACTTAAAGGCGCAGGGTCACGTAACCGTAAACAAACCTGTTATCTCTATGATCTATATCATTACCCACACGTGGCCATTGTGTTCCGCTCAGATTTTGGTGGATGGGGTGAATCCACAATAAAGTTCTAAAAATCCACCAATATCTCTGCAATCCTACAACGTATGGGTGTTTGGTTTATTTCTCTAGAAAATTCAAGAGTCCATCTTCAAAATAACACCTATATTTTGAGAAAAGTAGTGGAAAATCTCTGTGATATGGACTATCAAAAATCCTGAAAAATCATCGTTTCGAAAGAAGTTTGTTTACATTACGTGATCCTGCCCCTTGAAGTATCCAAACTGCATATCATTAGAAAGACGATACATCTAGTTCTTAGCTGATTTCCATTACATCTGTTCAAAGCATTATCATTTTTTGTAAATTCTCTGAAAGATTAGTAGGGTTGCGTTTTTCAAACACCTCGTAGAGAGGTGATTTTACCACTTTATAGCATATAGACATTTGCATTCCACAAAAACAGACGCTTGCATGCATTTTGCACTGCTAACATGTAACCAGTTATCATACCAGCATGGAGATTCCACACAATACTGGGTCTTGTTCAAAACAGTCAAAAGTTCCTACTCCGACCCTCAGCCAGTAAAGAAAAAATTTTGCAATAACTTCCAATTCATTCCCTACAATACTGGCTAAAAATAATTAGCTAAAATTATAAGGACGTCTATTTGCGAGGACTTCTAATGACTCACATGGACAATTACGAACACAAATTCCTTATGAATAATACGCTGACAACGTTTGACTTGATATTGAGCTGTGCTCGAAACGTCATGCTTAACTAATTTTGCATCGCTGTGCAAATGTTTCACTTTGGTTGTTTATCTTTGTACCATTGCACTAACACGACAAGAAGAAGTTTTAGATTAGTTACCACGTCGTTCCTTCGCAGCGTTGTGCTTAACTTTCTTTTCAAGATATAGGACCTGCTACGTAAATAGGATTCTAGAAAAATAGTTGCTATAATTTCAAAATGCACGAACTACGCGCAAAATTACCTCATACGTTCCCTCTGGAGCACCTTCAAGTGGCTTCAACCCATTCGTGTCTCCGATCGTGAATGAATGAATTCCTGACACGGTGCAACGCAAACCATGGCCTGGAACAGCTTCAAAGTCTGTGCACTGCCCAAGCATATCTGACTCTAATATGTCCTTTGAGTTTTGTGCGATTGCTACACCTAATGGATGCTCGCTGCTCGATTCTGCAGTTCCAACTATTGCAAGGAAAGTTCGTAGTGAGCAAACATTTGAGGGGACGAATAGCTTTGTTTGCGTTACAACTGGTTTGCCATGTGTTATTGTCCCAGTTTTGTCAAAAACAACTGATCGAATCTAGAAAAGAAAAGAAAACATGAAGTATCGGCATATCAAAATAAGACATTAGCGAGGACCATTAAGTTTTGCTGGGAGGGTGGAAGGCATTTACAAATAATCTATGGAATTTCGTAAGCCCTCTCTGATTTGCCTAAAAAGTTTGGTGGTCCTTCCAACATCGCAGAAAAAATTTCCCCCCCCCCCAGTGCATGTATGTGTGGTAACAGTGTCACTCTGCTGTCATGACTTCAATCGCACGAAGATGTACATTTTGATGTCATAGCTGCAAGCACATGCGACAAACACATTGTTTCGAATGTGATAAGAACTAGTAAGTTAACTTGCTTCCTGAAGAACGAACTTTTTAGAAATTAAACATGATCTATTTAAAAAAATCTTCATAGTCCCTCCCTAACATGTGCGTTATTTTTCTCCTCTCTCTTGAGTAGGTAAAATTTTGGTAGCCCCTCCAACATGTCTTCCATCCCTCCCCACACAGCCCTGGTTATCTGGCATTTTTGAAATCATGTTATGCTTTGCAAAAAGCTAGAAAGACATTTACTGCAACACAAGAAAGGTTCATTTTCTCGTTTGGACTCTGGAAGTATAGAAATAGAGGATTGCGCTAAAGATGACGGCCAGGAATTTTTTACCGAGATGCATTGCGTTCGAATTACAAATCTTTAACGATTCTATAGGAATTCGATTAAAGAACGCAGTGCATCTCGGTAAAAAATTTCTCGCCGCCATCTTTAGCGCAATTGTCTATTGTAGTATTTTAGAATACAGTAAGCATATAAGAGTCTACAGTTCCCGTCTGAGAGTTCTCTACATTGAAGCTTTCAAGATATTGAAACATCTAAACCCGTCTTTCATGAGTGATATTTTCAAAATGAAATCTTCTAGGTATTCATAGCAAAATCCATAGAACTTACAGTATATATTATAGACCCATTCAAGTCACCTTTGGTTCAAATAGCCTTCGGTCATTAGGACCGCAAATCTGGAATGCATTGCCATACAAAATAAAATCCACCGGCGACTTAAATTCTACTGAACGTTTGATAAAACAACGGGATGGGCCTAACTGCAAATGCAATGATTGCCAACATTCATTCGAATTTTAGAAAAACTATTTTTTATGAAAATAGTACAAAATATTTTTTTTCATATTCAATATAAAAGTTTACAATAATGAATTTACCTACGACACTACGTACGAACTACTATACGACACTACAAATACGGTACCAGGAGGAGCAATATATCATGACTACCCCCTGGCATTTAACATAAATCTAAGACATTACTAACACTTTTACTTTTCATTATTATCGATTTAGATTAGCATACTTATATTTTGCATATAGTAAGCTAGATTAATGAGATCGATGTAAAATAAGATGACAAACAAAAAAAACAAAAGTTCTGCAAGTCAGCCTCGGTTCTTGCACATTGAATATAATAGATTTTTCTTATGCAACAACTGAAATTTTGATAATCTAAGCTCTTAGGTTCTTAGTCCACCAGGTTTTAGGTGTGGGTGTCAACTGTCTGAAAGTGGTTGAGAATACTTCTATCACAAAATGCCATAAGGAATAATAACAGAAAAACATTCTATATTTAGGTACCAATTATAGAAAAACAAACGAAAGGGAAGAAGACTGAAATGAGGCCTAAAGACAAACTTCAAACAAAGATGATTTTTGTGGATGAAATTTAGATTGGAAGCTGTTTGGCGTGCGGCTTCAGTTGAAAACTTTTAGCAATTTACCCAATCTTGAATGTCTCCAAATCTCAAGAGTCGAGATACAGTAAAATCCCGCAAACAAGAACATACTTTTCTACACAAAAGACTGACTAGGTTCTTATAAATGAGGTACTTACAACATTTTCAAGGTGTGGTTCTAATCGCAAGGACACTTGTTACTATGATGAATACATCGCTATGTGTAAAGTAAACTTGAGGGTAGAACGACTGTATTTAGATATTAGAGGGTATGGTATTTTGTTGTGGACCAAACAATTTACATCATACAGCTTCATAAAAAAATTTGCATATCCCTGAAAACTGTTAGAGGTGTTCAGTTATCAATAGGTGGGAGTTCGTTGACAATGACATGATGACATTTCTTATTCAAGTGTACCATCTCTTAAGAACATTGGAGTAAATCAGTCTGTTTTTGGTTCTTATCTTAAGGTGTCTTTTTTCACAAAATCAGTCTGCAGGTTCTTATTTTGCTATGTTCTTGTTTGCGGGGTTTTACTGTACATACCTTGTGCGCAGTCTCTAGTGGTTCTCCTCCTTTAATAAGAATGCCATTCTGTGCCCCAACACCCGTGCCTACCATTACGGCCGTAGGAGTTGCAAGACCAAGAGCACATGGACAGGCAATCGCAAGGACTGATATTGCACATCGGAAAGCAAACTGGAACGTGATCTCTGACTCTGTGTACAGGGTACGCTGTGAAAGAAAATTAGCAATTTAAGAATAGCCCTGAATAATGGACTCACATGTAATGAGTTGTCCTTGTTAGACTATTCCAACCCTGAACTTACATCTAATGTGGGACGGAATATAGTTTAGTTTAGTATAGTATCCATTAGACATTAAATCATTCATTGTATTGTTGTATTTTAGTTTAACATTGCATGTGCTTTTATATTGGCCATGGGGTAGTCATTGTATTTCGCTCCCATGGTATCGTCCCTGTAGTATTGTATAGTAATTAGAAACGTATAGTTTAATGTAAGATTTATTGTAAAATTTTGTATGAATAAAAAAAAAATGGACTCATCGGAATGAACCTAAACGAAACCTAAAATTTTCCAAAAAAGAGTTTTCTTTACTCTGGTGCTAAACTGTGGAATGATATACCTCTTGATATAAGGAATAGCCCCACAATTCTCACATTTAAAAAGAAACTGAAGGACTACTTGCTTCACTAGCATTTAACCCAAAGCACGATCCCTAGGAAAAGCAGCACTTACCACGGTTACATTCCATATTATTCTTTGTAGATACAATATAGTACGTTATTCTTTTTTATATTTTTCTTTTTACTATTGTTATTTTTACTATTGTTATTGTTATTTGAAACTATTATCTTGTTGTTGTATAAGCTGATAGGGATTTGTGGGTAAATATGATTAAATGAAAAAATAAATGAAAATGAAAATGAACCCACAAAATTGGCTTGTTTGTATCGCTAAGTGTTCTTTGCACAAATGGAACTGGCGAGGGTGCTGCGAAATACGTTTTTCGTTATTCATTGTGTTCCTCTTTATTATGTTTATTGCAGTTTTGAACTTATGCTCGGGTTAAACGTCGCACTTCTCATGTGCCGAACCTAATTGCTGAATTAAGTACATGAGAAGCACAACGTTTAACTTGATCTGGTTCGACAGATTCAATTTGGCACGGCAAGCTGCATTTGGCGCGACTTGTTTCGTCGAACTTCACGGCAGAAGCGCGACTTTAAGTTAAACGTCGAGCTTTTCATGTGCCAAACCAAAAGCATAAATTATCTTCAATTGACTGTTGCCCCAAAACGAGGCCAAGCATGCACACAAGAGACAAAAAGAGCGCCAAACTCAGATCTCAACCGATTTTGATCAAGCACGGCACAACTGGGCTCGACGTTTAACTCAATGTCGTGCTTTTGCCGTGCCAACGTCGAACTTAAAGGGGCAGGGTCACGTAATGTAAATAAACTTTTTTCAAAATGACGATTTGGCAGTATTTTTGATAAGCCATATCACAGAGATCTTCATCTGTCTTTCTCAAAATGAAGGTGTTATTTTGAAGATGGACTCTTGAGCTTCGAAGAGAAACAAACGAAACACTCATATGTTGCACGATTGCGGAGATATTTGTGGATTTTTGGAAGTAACTTTCTTGTGGATTCACCCCATCCACCAGCATCTGTGCAGAACACAATGGCCACGTGTGGACAACAATATAGATTATAGAGATAACGGGTTTTTTTACGGTTACGTGACCCTGTCCCTTTAATTATATTAGGTTCGGCACATGAGAAGTGCGACGTTTAACCCGGGCCTTACTCTCTAGCCTTTCAGAGTATCTAATCATTTCGTTGTTTCTCTTGCAGGATTATTCTGTTTCAAGAGTTAACAGTATTCTTTCCACTGATTACAGGACAGATGTTGCATTTATGGTTTAACAGGATGAGTCCGCTTATTAAGGCTTTTCCTACATTCTATACAGCCAGTCATTTGTATAAAAGATTAGGAATGGTAAAACTGCAAACATAATAGTAAGACATGGCAAAATAAGTGGATCCTTTTCTATGAAACTCTTCGCCTGTTTGATCGAGGTTTTACATTACCAACAATAATATACAGTTCCAAGTTACGTTGCCATTTCGTTTAAGTTCGCTTCGAAATACCAATGGCCAACCTCTTCCAAAACGTTCGTGGGTTCACTTGAAAATAGATGCCCTCGTTTGTTAGCATTGATACTTACATAGCAGCAAAATTAATCTTGAAAACTCAAATTTACGTCCTACTCCAAAATAGAGTCAATCTAAAGAGTGTGGTGACGGATACCAGGAGCCCTCCGCTCCGCCTATTTTACTCTCTTTGAGCTTGCTTACGTCAGCTTTCTATGAAGATTACAAATATTGAAGTTGCATTTGAATTTCTTGCCGACAAGGGGTGTTATTCAGCTGGATTTTAAATAAATCTATGCAAAATTCATTTCTACCTTCCCTGAGGCAATATTCTCCATAGAGTTTCCACATGTTGCAAACAAATAATAGAAATCAATTGAGTGTAGATTAATGTAAAATGCAGCTAAGTAAGACAATGTTTGGGTCACATTCCTTGTCGGCAGAACCACTATAATTTCAATGATTTTCTATAGAATTCATTGTGACGTCATAGCAAAATGGTGCAGAAATTCAAAAAGCAACATCAAAATTCAGAATCTAAACAGAACATTGACCTAACAGCCTCCAAGAGAATGAGATAAGCAGAGAGGTAGGGTTCAGCCTCATTGCACCAAGGAACATTGACTAAAATGTGCTCTTAAACTTTTGGCTACAACTGCATTGAACTTCTCCTTGCCAATTTTCGCCTCATCTCCAAGAGGTAACATATTTACATGGGTGACCAGAGGATAATGACGTCATGAGCTGCGTCACACTCAACGAAAACAAGGCCATCCTATTGTATTCTTGCCTCTTACCAGCTGCTTCCCTCCTCAACGTGCCTTAATGAAATATGGCGATGAAACTGTAATGATATTTGGGCTAAACTCGCAGAATGTTTCACTAATTGATAGCTATTACGAACGTTAAAATGAAGAAGAAGTTGATGATTTACGGGTGCAGTTGATAAGTTCTTTTTTACAAATTTCAATCTGATAACCATCTTTTGCAAGTTTGGAGGACGATTCAACGCCAGGTACCTCATAGAAGTTCGTCTTCCACCAAAATCAAACTGGTTTCAAGTAACTACAATGTCACTCAAAAGAATTGATTTAGTAGTCCTTGATGAAAACGTAAGAAAAAACATTCAAGATAAGTGACACATTCAAAATTTGATGATTTTTTCAAAGAGGTTGACTTTTTCCTGTCTTCAGGTACGCTGCGCTAGAATTGCTCCTCACAATGAGAAAAGGCTAAAGGATACATACGTCATAATCATGCTTTATTGAGTCGTATGCTGCAAATCCGATAATGATCCAGATGATCAATGTTAGAACTGAAATTGATATGACAAATGGAACAAAGTACCCAGATATTCTATCTGCCAATTGCTGAATTGGTGCCTGCAAAAAAAGTTAAGCCTGGTTTCCATATGATCGTAACAGTCTGCGATGCGTCACCGATGCAAGCTCAGGGACACATCAGGGAAAGTTGTGTTAAAATGGGAACATTTTCTGGGTGATGTCTCTGACATCGCCGATCAGATGGGGACAGTACGGGGACACATCGAAAGAGCTCAGCTGAGTTTAAAGCCTTATTTCCATATGATCGCAAAAGTGATCGTTTCCATATGTCGCCGACTGATCGGGGACATATCGCCGATGTATCGCAGTGGGTCGCCAACTGTTACGATCATATGAACCCAGGCTTTACAGTTCACTTCATGAAAACAGAACACAAAAACAGAAAAGTATGACAAAATCAGGAAAGGACCATTCTCACTGACCGAGCAGAAATTATGTAAAGTGACATCATCGAGCAATCTGAGATATGTCGGTGTTTGGATAGATCAGCCTTTTTGAAATTCAAATCAAGAGTTTAAGGCCCAAGGAACAAAACATTAAGTGTTGCCAAATTTTGGGATTTGTTGCAGGAAGCTAGGGGGCTCAAAGTATGAGCTTTTGCACATGCGTGTGCAGTTTCTGCTCTCTTCATTCTGACTGCAAATGATCCCTTCGTGAGGTACTAAATCTATTTCCCTTAACCAATAATTAACCTGAAAAATTTTTTTAATGAACAAACAAGAGCTCATTTGAAAGGGATTGTGCAAAATAAAAGCTTGCCAAACACCCGAAAATGCACCATTCACATTGGAGTTCTAAATACAACTTGAATAATTCATAGCTAAAGAAACAAGGTCTGTGTGTTTTCTGTGTTTTGTGTTCTGTGCTTTGTTTATAGACAAACCAATTTTTCTCAGCTTGTTTAGAGATATTTAGTTTGAGTTAATCTAGGCCCATTGGAAATTTGTATAACAAATGCAAGTGCAACTGCAAAATCAAATGCAAGCTCAAATGCAACAGTGATGAGAACAAGCTAGAATTTACCTTAGAAGTCTGTGCTTCCTCGACCAATTTAACAATTTGAGCCAAAGTTGTTTCAGAACCAACATGAGTTGCTTCCATCAATAAAGTACCTGTTTGATTGATGCTTCCTCCTATCAAGGGGTCACCAACCTATACGAAAATTATGTTTAAAAGTTTACTACTTTAGTTGCTTTGAATACCTGGGCAAAAACGATTGCGATACAAAAAGAACAGAGAAAGAAAATATCAGAAGGGAAACAGAGAGAGAGCTTTCAAAACGTCTCTTCTTCTCTCTCTCCTTTCAATCTCGAAATTTTAGTCTCAAAGTTCGTGCTCATCCAGATAACTTTATCACATAAATACGCCGGAAAGAGGTGTCTGCCGGGCAGAGGTGTCTGCCGGGCAGAGGTGCCTGACCTCTGCCCGGTCCTCCATGCTAGAAGATGTATTGAAAGTTTGGTACTGCACCCCTTCCTGGATTGAAATTGTACCGCAAACTCTCGTTTTCTTCCCTAATTATTTCCTAACATAATTTGCTTTAGTCTTGAGGTGTCATAAGATCCTTGTAGTACAATTTTTTACTTTTAAGTCGAACCTACTCAGTTGTGTACAATGCAATAATTTCAGTCATTTACAGTGCCACTGAACTACTTTGGACAAAATCAAACTTTTCAAATTTCAATGTTGTTGTTTAAATTTCTGTTTCAATTTGCTATGACGTCACAATGAAATCTATTGAAGTACTCGGAAATTGTAGTTGTTCTGCTGTCAAGGGATATGACCAAAAATTGTTTGATTTTACATCCATCGATGCAAAATTCATTTCTATGATTTGTTTGCAAAATATCACAACCTTGTGAATAACATTGCTTCAGGGGAAATGGTAGTCGAGAGCCCTTGGTAGTGGAAAGCCCTTGGAAAAACATGAAAAACATCTGTATTATAATGTAAGGGCCTTCGATATTTGATGCTGTAACTAAAAAATATTGACAATGTCAGAAATGCTCTTTCTGGAATTATTGCAAATGTTCTCTGCAAATCAATTTCAATTGAAAATTGTTGCAAATGTTCTAAACTTCTCTTCAATCCATTTAGTGAAAAATTAAGCAATAACATTTTACACATTTGATTTTAAAGTTTTTGCAAAGATTCGCCCCATATGCTGAACCTGGGGCATTTCCATACTGTATATCTGCCATGTGCATGGGTGAATGAATGCGAATTAAAGAGAAGGATGGAGGATTTTTACGATCGTGGTTACCCCATAGACCTAATCAATCAGCTAAGGTTTGTTTTATCCATTTCAAGTCATGTGAACATACTCTTGGGAAGTCTCAGTATTATTATACTTTTTGCATTCATGGCACAACTTTGCATGGCACAAACTATGTCAAAGAAGTCAAAAGAAGTTTTATCAGGAGATTAATCACATGACTTGAAATGGGTGCAAACAAACCTTAGCCGATTTCGTCTATTGCTAGGGCCCCATTGCAACAACTTAGCCCATCAAACTTTAAGTTCCCAGAATGGAAGGGCTAAATGGCCTATGATGATTTGATTTAACGCAAACCAAGGAAACCTGGCATAATCTGTTGGATGGATAAACGAATCTTTGATGCCTTGAGACTGCATTAGAATATTTTTCACTAAGATTAAAGGACTAATCTTGCCTGAAATGCACTCTTCACCTTGCCCATTCTACGCATACCAGACACACAATCAAACTCTATGTCATGGCTCAAGAGTCTTTATCACAGTGTCTTGGCAGAACTACATATATGAAGAAAATTGACAGGAAATATGGACCCAATGCACAGTGATCCAGATCCGAGAAATTATGGAACAAATAGAAAACTTTTTCGAAAGCTTTCAATATGTAAGATTTTCCATGAAATGGGAATGTCAAGGGTCAACATAAACAAAATTTTCGAAATCGGTTTGCTGGTTCATTCACAATGACGTTTTAACTTTGAAATGACATGTTGCTTATCTTTGCACTTCCAGAAAAATTCGTTGTTTTAGCTTAGCTTTAAACCTTCATGGCTCCGCCCAGAATTGTCCGATTTCTGCAAACTTTGTTTCATTTGAAAGACAATCATCTGGTTGCACTTTACATGTAATTTACATTCACGAAAAGAGCACTAAAGCATGGGTAACTGGACACACACACTACATTTAGTAGTTTTTTGGGAATTTCGTGAAGAAACAGCAATACAATAATAAAAACAAGAAATTCAAGTGATACCAAGTGTTGGCCATAAGAATGTAAAAATACTACAATGTCTTAGGAACATTAGTGCCAAAGGATTCGTTCCTGATCATTTCAGTTTTTTCACAGTATTACCAAAAATTCACACATGCAAAGATAAACTTTTAAGATTTAATACGTTGTCCTTTATCTGCCCATATTTTTCCACATCTATAAAGAAAATAGTTGCTCAATCACGGCAGTTTCATTTATCTAAGTAATGCAAAGCAAAGGTCTATTGTTGCCACAACTAAAAACGCAATGAAATTGTGTCAAAAGCCAGCACCAATCATGCAATGTGTGTCCAGTTAACCATGATTTTGTGTGCTTTTCCTTGAAAGTAAATTAATGTGAGGTACGCCAAGATCTTTGAAATGAAACATGCAAAAACTGGACAATCCTATGCAGAGACATGACGGTTTAAAGTCAAGCTATAACAAATTTTCCTGGGAATGGTAAGATCAAGAACAACATTTCATTTCAACAAACTTTACAAAAACATGGTGACTGAACCAGTGGTCTGATTTAAAACCTTTTGTTTTGTGTTGACTGCTGACATCTCCTTTTCATGGAAAATATGAAATATTGCAAGTGCAATGGACTTTCACGGCTCTCTCTACAAATACAAGTTTGAAGAAATGATAAAGTTCTCCGGGCCATATGGCCCTTCCGGGGCATGAAAGGGTTTCGGTCTACGATAATTCTCGAGATATCTGTCAAGGGTAATGCATTGGATTGGAAACTTTATGGTTACTGCAACTATGGGGCTAAACTTTGCTCCACGATTGATACATGCCGTCTGGCTTTAGCTCGGAAGTTTAAAGAGCACATATCCTTGTCAGATTATAACAATTTTCCTAAAGATTGAACACTAG
The DNA here is from genome assembly GCA_964020215.1 of Aurelia sp. 3 sensu Dawson et al. (2005). NCBI lineage: Eukaryota > Metazoa > Cnidaria > Scyphozoa > Semaeostomeae > Ulmaridae > Aurelia > Aurelia sp. 3 sensu Dawson et al. (2005). The sequence continues at coordinate 2,120,961 of OZ026583.1, read as the reverse complement.
ACAGTGAAATACGAATCGTATGGAAAGATTAAAGCAACAGCGATAAAATGGCTTGATGTAAGCATGAAACAAGTTTACAAAAATTGATAGAGATGACAGATAGAAAGGTGTAAAAGAAAGTGGCTATGTTTTGAGATACTTTCCTACAGAATGATAATGAAATGCAGATACACCAAAGTAAATTGAAGTATTACATACCCTCTTCGAAACAGGCATCGACTCTCCAGTGATCAAGGATTCATCGGCCATGGAGTTTCCTTCCAATACAACGCCATCTACCGGTATTTTTGAACCAGGCAACACCTAGATGGATATAAGCAAAATACAAATTCATTTTAAGCAACTTAAAGTAGTGACATCATAACTTTAAAACCCACATTCGAATTCCCTCAAATTTAAATCAATCGAACGTCAATACCCTAAGAAACAATAATCTGAAATCAAAAATCCAAATTTCGTATGGTAAAACAACTGGGCATGCATGAAAACACAAAAAACACGTCAAAAATGGGTAGCTTTGGCCCATACTGACGTCACGACCACGCTCAATCGAACATCACTATTCTATAAATGAGACTTCATATTCAAGAGCAATTGTTACTAATTGGGTCCATACTTTTATCTCTTAATTTTCAAATTCTAACGGGCACCTGAAAATTGGACAATTTTGCGCACGTTTTATGACGTCATAACGTTCGAATCGAAGGTTGTAAAAATTTGCGCAATTTAGCATGACACAGAAATCCATCAAAATGCCAGCAAAGTACAGGAATCAAATCTTCAAATATTGCACAATTAGTTGATGCACCTCTCGTTTTATTTTAATTGCCTCCACAAACTGAAGTATTTGGTTATGAGTGGTCATTGGCAATCTTTTGATCAGAGGGGGAAGGCACTTAGTATATTTTACACCCATTCCCGGGTATCGTTTTCGCCTCTTTTTCTAACGCCGGGTATCAAAGAGGGCAACTTTCTATAGCCGGTTGTCAGAGGGGGTATTTTGTTAATGTTAGTTGTCATTTCGTCATTTTCAGGTGTAATTTTTACATTTTGGGGTATGCTTCTCGCCGATTTTTTCCAAAGCCTCCCATCATTTGGAGGCAAAATTTCTAAAGCCATGCCGAAAATCATTTCTTGGAAAGTACACCCCCGTACAAATGAAGTCAAAAGCCCCCCCCCCCCCATCGGTTCTTTTTGTAACAGGATCATAACAGGAGTGAATGGTGAGGGGCCGAGTGGCTTATTCAGTCTTCGTCAAGTGACTGAAGTTAAGCTCGGTCGAGTAAGGTCAGACTCCGGACGCGTGACCTCGGAGGCCTGACCTCACAATTCATCTCGTCGTCCTTCGGAAGGGACGTTAAACTAGAGGTCACATGTCTGGATGCGGCATGTACAGTGGGCCTAAATTAGCTTTCAGTAGCTAGAAATCCTGACAAGCCCACTCAAAACAAGTGGAAAAAACAGGAGCATTGTCATGTACTACGTCATATCCGTTAACCTCGCTTCCATGTAAGACATAGCATTCCGTTACACATGCGTAGTAGTTAGCTGTCAATCACTTAATATCTGTATGACAATTTCCGTTTTGTAGTTAAGTATAAATAGATTGATTCCTTCTTCCCTGTAAGCTTTTCTCGTGAATATTCATGAGACATGAAACGCAACTTCTTCTCTTGACTCAAAGCTTGTCACATTTCATGCGTATGAAATCAACGTATCAACGTACGAAATCAACGTATCTACGTATCAATGTATGATTGACTACTTCCAGAATTACAGCGTCTTCTTTTCAAACAATTGGCTGCGGTGTCATCATAGTGCTCAACTGCAAACCATAAAGCTAGAGATTTCTGCTAGCCACCATATTGTAGACCTTCATAAACTATGGTTTCCTTACGACTGTACTGTCTTTACTCCATTAATTCAAGATATTTGTCGCATCACATTGCAAACAGAATTTCACATTTTCATTTTCTGATCGGAACAATCACTGAAAGATTTTGAGTAAAACTGAATTCACTTGAATTCTGTTCTCCAATTATGTGTTTGACTGAATTTCTTATAATCTGCAAAGTAAAGCTGAATCTGCTTTACATTGGAGCAGGGGAAACTAAGACTGCGTTCACACAATGCCGGCACATTTTGAAAACGGTGAAAAATTCGACGGATAGGCCTCCTGTTCACACGAAAACGGCACATTTTTTGCCGGCAGATTTTGAAAACGGTAGATTTTGAAAACGGAACCGTAACCGGCATAAATTTGAAATAGCATCGTTTAAACACTCAACAAAGATGAAAACAGAACATTTTTCGACACTTTTGGATCGAGACAAGTCTATTCTTAGGGTGTAGGTACTATTCTTTGGCATCAAATCCTGCAACGAGTTTTTATCGTCAAATGTCCTACCGTTTTCAAATTGTGCCGGCATCGTGTGAACGCTAGCTCAAATTTTGCAGCCGTCACATTTTTCACCGTTTTCAAAATGTGCCGGCATCGTGTGAACGCAGTCTACCTTTCGGTTTACACGCAAACATTCCTTTAATCAACAAACTCGATGACAAATATTCTTACCATTACTTAACATTTATCAGCTGGGGTACTGAGAACAAATTTACACCAGAATTCTGCAAAAATGTTCATGCCTTTCTTAAAAAATAGTTGAAAAAGGACTGTCTCTTGAAAGTTTCAAATTCTTTTTTATATCATCCTAGAAATATTAAAAATATACAAAAACAACAACAACCGTTAAACTAGAATACACAAAGGGAAATTATGTCGTTTGTAGCGAGAGAGGACACAAGGTCATCGAGTTTCCACTACGAACGACATATTACAAAAATTTAATACAACGGCAAATCTGGTATAACAAAAAAAACATACATTACAAAAATTTGGGTGTACCAGGTGCGTCAAAGATATACATCTCTGACTCACCTGGTAAAGCAGATTTCCACTGAGTCAATTCTTCCGATTGGGCATAAATTCTTAGGCAATGACAGGAAAAGAAAGAACGTATCACATGTACGTTACCTTGAGGATATCTTCTCTTTGCACAAGATTCACATCGATCGGTGTCTCACTGTTGGTTGTAAAAAATAAACATGATTACATCTCAGTTCATTTCATTTCAGTATTTTCAATCTATCTTATAGTGTATATCCAGGATTATAATCTATCAATATTTTTTTATATACATATTCCATTAAAAATTTACAATACATGATTACTTACTATACCTACACCTAACACTACCCTACTACGAAGACGATACCCCAAGGAGCAAAATATTGTGTCTACCCAGGGGTCATAAACATAAAAAGAGATTAGTAAAAAGACAAACAGAGCTACAAGTTAAGGATTCTTGCAACCAAATAATTGCAAGTGAAGATTGGGAACGTTTAGAACCATTAAAGGCAGGGTAAAAAACGTCTATTATTTGGTCGCAAGCTTCCTTAAGACATTAACTACTGAAATACAGACACATATAGAAGGGATTTGGGAGCTCTTTTCAGGGATTCCAGTAAACTTCAACCAAAGCGTTCTGACTTCTGTCTCAGAAATGTACTTAATAGTTAAATTTAAGATCATTTTGTTGGCTTCCAAGGGCAAATGTTTGTTTCCGTACAGAAGAATTTGCAACATATTGATATCTGCACTCTCAGAATGTCCACAAGCTTCGAGTACATCGTTGACACCAGCGAGAAGACTGAATCTTTGCTCTCTGAAAGAATTGTAGAGCAGCAAAAAGTGTTCCGTATCTTCTATGCCATCATTAACTGGGCACATTGGATTGATTGTATCTTTAAAATTATGTTTGAATTTGTGGAAATTGAGTTTGCTTAGCCCCATCCTTAACTGAGTTAAGAAAGGAATCCCATTTTGGATTATGAATACCATATACGGAATTAGCAGGAGGTCTAATTTGAGAAAATAATTTCTTCTTTAGGACGCTAACAGAGGAGGATTCTCTTATTTCGGGATCGAGTTTATTCCATTCAGACAAAGAGTGAGGGTAGAAACTAGATTTAAATTTTTCAGTTCTTGCCTTTATTTGCGCTACTACTGGAGGATTCCGAAAGGGGTAGTTATTTTCTTGCAGGGGTGGAATAGGGACCCTTGTGTAATCAGGGGTCAAATTATTGATGAACTTATAAAGGAGAATAAGGCGTCTACTCCATCTCCTTGAGCTCAACGACTCCCATCCAAGTTCATTATACAGCCTTTCTCGAGATGTTCCACTCCAAGTTCCTGTCACCGCCAGGGCAGCAGAATATTGAACAGATTCAAGTTTTTCCATCATGTAATTTTCAGAACCATCCATCCCCTGTGGTATATGATAAATTACATCACCGTAATCTAGGTGGGGTCGTACATACAATTTATATAACTCATTCAGTGTATTTCTAGGGAGATATTTGGACATGAACTTCAGCATTCCAATCGCTTTCCTTGACTTGTTTATAGCTGCTTGTATATGAGCTGAGAAAGAAAGCTTAGAATCTAGTATTATGCCTAAATGTTTATGTTGATCAACTGTCGATACGGGTGACGCATTAAAGAGGATCATGGGATGATTAATTTTCGATTTTTTCTTTCAATAGATCAATTCAACAGTTTCTTTCGGGGGTCCGGATTGAAGGACATTCTCCAGTCGGTGTGCCCATAATGCAATATGATCCAGGTCATGGTTCATGTCGCTAGCAGCTAAGTTAGGATCTTGTACGGCCGTAAAGAGTGGAGTGTCATCTGCAAACAGTTTCACGCTACATTTCAAATTATTTGTCAGATCATTCATGTAAATCAAAAAAAAGCAAAGGGCCCAAATTATCAAACCAAATTATCAATTATCAATATTTATAGCACTTTCTACATGCTAACCTGCCAAGAAACCTAAACTAATTCAAATATTCTTAGGTACACCTTTCTTTGATTTTCTTGAAAGCTTCAAAGGGCGTTGTCAGTTTGGTCACTCTGTGTAGCTCATTCCAAAGTTTACCACAATAATAAGAGAAGGATTTCTGCTCCGTAGTTGTTCTTAGTACGGACCAGGACCTATTGACATTTGTTTCTGCAGATATTGTAGTTCCATTCGTATGATCATAAAGTTTTGAAGTGCACAGGAAAGGAAGTTTGCAGAAAGTTTTGGGCACGCACAGGAAAGATTTGTAAAAGGAACTGGAACTAGTATCAGGATTTACGCATTATAAGGTCAGAAGAACAGGCATGGAAACTTTCAAGGCATGCAAAACATGCGTTCCTAGTAATACATATATGCATTGTAGTCAATGGACGACAAAAATGATAAAATCTATCAGAAGTGAGTTAGTGTAATGACTCGCTTAAGTCCACAAACCAATATAAATCCCAGAAACTCAGGAATCCAAGAATCCAGGAACCCAGGAAGCTGGTTCATAGCCACATAGTGAAAAAAATCTGTTGTTTCCAGCAGGCACATAGTGAAAAAATATGTTGTTTCCAGCAGGCACGTTAAAGGGTTGATTTCTTATTGCGCAATTACGTTGAAGTATTCCTTTTATACCATTCACATTGACATAGTTAACCAGATTCATCAAAACGAGGTTAAATTTGAGCAAATCAACAGCATTTTATTTGTTTTATGGATTAACCAATTAGAATGCGATATTCGATAACCTGGTTTAGTTTGAGCTAGGTTAACCTACGAATGGGATATTTGTTATCTTGGCTTGAGTTCCTGGGCACAAAAAGGATTTGTACAGGTCTGTAAGTCCGAAATATTGCAATAAACCAAGGAACAAAAGATCTGCTACTATTCACCGTTGAACAAACTTTCTTCATACAGATTAAATTTCGTGAAAATCGGATCACTTCCTCCTACTAAAGTGATCCAACTCGGCCAAAGCTTTCTCTAACATTTTTCGAACCAGCAAGGGTTCAAAGACGTCACTTTCCCGTTATTGACTCTACACAATCTTTTCATCTTCATTTTAAAAGAAGCATAATACAATAACACATTGTATATGACAGCATAGGGCTCAAATCTTTCAAATCTTGAAAAAGATAGGTGTAAAATTCAGACATAACTTTTTAGTCCCCTGTTTCACTGAGTTCTTTGATTTGCTGATATCACTTGGTCAACAGGGACTCATAATATTACACTTAAAAAGTGGGCCCACGTAGAGTGATTCCATAGTCACTAACCAAATCGCTAGAATACAGCTTTCAAGCAATCAGGAGGTGCTATTCAGACAGTTGTTGTTGTTGCATACAAAAAAGCCGTTGATGAGGTCTAGGGTTCTCGCAGCTTCGATGGATCTATTCATATCTACAGAGGAAGATTACTGCCTGAAAGGTATGCATTTTGCGATTTGCAAGTCAAGACAGCATTAGTCTTTTTACTAAAAGTTTCCTTTCCACTGTTCAACCTCTTTAGGCCAGATTTTGAAACGATTTTGTTGGGTGTAAGAGAGCTCCGGCTACATTAGGCCATTTCAAAAAGTGGTCCCACTTTTTCATTGTCCAATATTAAGAGTCCTTTTTGACCAAGTGATATCAGCAAATCAAAGAACGCATGGAAACAGGGGGCGACAAGGCATAAGTCCAAGTAAAATACTGATACATTTTTTTCATTTGAGTTGAATTGCGTGCAAGGAACTTTCAGTACTTTGCTGGAAATCTGCGGTGGAAATTTAGAAAAATTAAAAATAATGCCAAATCCGAAATCGATTGAGGAAAAATGATATATCTGGCAGAAAACCATAATTCATGAAGGTCTACAATATGCTGGCAAAGTGGCACGCAAAAATATGTTGCTCTTCTAATTTCGGATTTGGAAATTTGATGACGTCATACCCTCAAATTTAAAAAAAGCGGGCATATGAAACTGATTAAGATATCAAAAGATTTCCATGGCAGACTAACACGAAAGTATGCTGAGTTCCTTTCAAGATATTTGATAAATAAAGGCAATACAATTTTACACCCACCTTCTAAAAGATTTGAGCCCAACGTTGTTTGTATGTATCTTTTTGCCACAAAAATATTTACAAGTTATATAATACATATAAGATAGATTCAATACAATATATAAGATTCAAGGCTAAGAACGTACAAGGAAAACATCCCAAATTACAGTGGCAGGGATAGCATTAAAGGGTCAAGCTGACCTTGTTTCCAGAATGGTGCATATGACCTCAACAAGAGCCCTTTTTTCCACACCCCTTGACTCTACAAACTGCACCATTGATACTGTCAACGATGTCTATAAAGCTACTTGTAATGATAATTCACGCATACCTTAGGATCGTGCTATCGATAGGATCAATCTTGACAAGCAATGCCTCTGGTGGTTGAAGGGACAACAGCTTTGAAAGTGCCTCTGATGTTTTACTTTTCGCTATATTTTCTAGCCACCTTCCAAGTGCAATGAAAACCAGCAACATTGGTGGAGTTTCAAAGAATGTCATTGGACTGATTGGTGGTCCTTGAATAACAGCCATAAGTAGCACAACAAACTAAAAATGAAGAGAGTTACATTTTTGCTACAGTTGAAGTGATGTGATGGCAGAAGATGGAATGACAACTGACTGGACGATCATAATCAGCCTGCATGCAGACTTTACAGATACAGAGATAGGTAAAATCTGTGTAATGACGCCGGATTCACTGTTTTCTTTTTTTAAACAATACGCTTGTATGCCCTCGACTTTCATCGTCCCATAGCCAATGAGAATATGTTTTGCGTTTCTCAAAAGAATTGTTCAGAAGAACGCATTGTTCCCGTTGGCGCTTCTGTATTGTTGGCGCCTATGATTGTTCCCGTTGGCGCCTTTGATTGTTCCTGCATCCTCAAAGCATTGTTCATTTACCCGCAGACACGTACCGGACTGGCTCTGCTGGCTCTTCAAAACAGTAAGGCCCCGTTTTCACGGTGCCGGACAAGTTTTTATCCGTACAAGTTTTTGTACGGATAGGGCTTGCGTTTACACGATACCTCCCTATCCGTACAAATATTTGTTCGTTTATCCGGACAAAAACTTGTACTGCTTACGAAAGCGTACAAGTTGTGAACTTGTACGGATAAAAACTTGTCCGGCACCGTGTAAACGCAAATTCCCGAACTTCTTTTTGTTCGGATTCACTAGGAGGGTAGAATTTTCTCAAAATGAGACAAAGCAAATATGGCATAGTTTGTATTTTTGTGCTCTGGCGTGTTCTTGCGCCAAAATTGACGTGGTTGTGAAGTTGGTGATTAACCTAAAGAAAGTTCAATCCCCAGCACTGGCTGTTTTGTCTGTAAGTTACCACTGCAGCAGACGCTGGAGCTCAAGAAAGCTTGAACAAGCTTGAAAAGATCTTATTTTGCGGAAGGACCAGGAAGGACCAGTGCATGACGGAGGAGTCGCGTAATGGACATTGTCGTACCGGAAGAATGGAGAGAAAACTTAAGAATGTCGAGAGACAACAAACGACATATGATTTGCTCTTTAGTGCGCATGTCATGAGCACAGAAACACGTTCAGATCAGGCACCGTGTAAACGGAAAGGCAAAGCGAACAAGTGTTTGTCCGGCACCGTATAAACGGGGCCTAAATCGTGCGTCATTACGCAGACTTTACTTGTATGTAAAGTCTGAACACAGGCTAAATCAGACTACAGATACATAGTTCCAAAGCAAACGCAAGGACATACTGCAGGGCAGTGCACTTTATAGGTTAAAGAAATGTAATGTGCTTAACAGGTTGACAACTATGTTTGTTTTCAACTGGTTTTGAGTGGGCTTGTCAGGAGTTTTAGCTACTGAAAGCTAATTTAGGGCATGCCACATCCAGGCATGGGACCCCTAGTTTAACGTCCCTTCCGAAGGACGACGAGGTGAGTTGTGAGGTTAGGCCTCCGAGGTCACCCATGCGGAGTTTGATCTCACTCGACCGAGCTTAAAGGGAATAGACATAGGTATATCTCGTAAACGCTATAAATAGGCCAGAGAAACGCCAAAAATCCATTGTTTCTTTAGCTACACAATGAAACCGGATGCGTCTAAGCTGTCGAGTACAATAGATTATATTTTTGACCTGGCCCGGGCCAGCTTTTACCCATATAGATTCCCTTTAATTAACTTCAGTCACCTGACGAAGACTGTATAAGCCACTCGGCCACTCATCCCGCAAAATGTGTGTAGTAGATATGTAAGTAGTAGAAAAATGCCGTGTCGGCCTCCACCATAAAGAACTGCTTGAAATATATTCACTTACATACAGTATTGTGGATCGTTTCCTTCTTGTTTGTCTTTGGCAAAAAATTTGTTACAAATTCCATTCCATGTTTTAATGTCATCTTGCATTGATTCTGCTCAAGCGCGATGTTGAGTACTGGCCTCGAATCAGAAATACAATACTTTTTTTCGCACTGAGCGGATTTCCCATTCCAACGCAGAGTCAATTAATGCAGGATGGCGGCAAAACATGAAGTGGAACTTGTCAAAATTATTAGGCCAAAGACAACCAAAAAGTAAGATCCACAATATTGTAAGTTTAAAGGGAGTATATTGACCAGCATGCTTTGCGCTTGCCAAGTTTTGGAAGCAGTGAGCTTTGAGAATAAATGACAGTCAAAAAATACAACTGCTTGAATCTTCGCAATCCTCCGTCATCTTTTGGAAAATATTGATGGATATAGTATTGATGTTGAGAAAAAAGCCTAGAAAACATTGCCGCTGCCATATTTCAACGTTTGGATGATGTCAGAAACTGGAAATCGCGTTAGACGTGGACGGCCTCTCCGTGGTGAGGCTCGAAAAATTATCTACCTCCATGCGAGCGTTTTTGACCTGTGGAATGTTACAAAAATTAAGTTTGGAATGGAAAATGATTCGAATTCAAAATTTGCAAGCTTTTTATTGGAAAAAGTTCAAGAATTTCAGCAAATGTAAGTAATTTTCTAAATCTAGAATCCTGCCTAAACATTTTAGGCCCACAGTCATTACCACTGCATTGCCCCTAGCCTGGAGTGTTACCGATGTGATATGCCCTCACTTGCGGACAATGTTTTTGGTTTGCAACAACTTGCAATGGCTTGCAGCTCCTTCTTTGGTAATATGTATACTCATTGACATTGAACTCAACAAACACACATGCACAGAAGAGGCCTACTACTGTTGTTAATGTTTGTTTCATCTATTCTCTGTCTTCGATAGTCACCCCCATAACTTACGTAGAGTATCTGGCAGCTTTTTATTTCATATTTCTTCTTGCATATAAATGCGGTTTCAGAAGATGTGCCTGCCTGACATGTCTGCACTGTTTAAGTCAAATTAAATTAAGAACCAAACAAGGTATGGTCCAAATTGCTCACATCATAATTCTCATTCTGACTTAGGACGAAAAGCCCAGAGGCTAGTGGTTTGTTGAAGAAAGAGCAGAAATCAAGAGGTTTGTATGTTTAAAAGTTTTTAAACTTAGACCATAAAAGTAAGTGGCAACTGATTTTAGAGCTTTCAACGTTTTTAATTATTTCAGTAGACTTGAGACTGCTGACCAGCTGCTCAGTGTGTGATTTTACTTTCGCAGGCACAAAGTTGGTGTTTTCAACCCCACTACCTATGAAGTCCAGAGCTAAAAAGCATCATATGTTAGGAGAAAGCTCAGGAAACCTCAGTTCCATTGAAGATAGGTGAGTGTGCAAATACCAGAAGCAACAATATGTAATCACTGTACTTTATCCTCATTTCAACTCATGCTGCATTCAACATGCCTGATACTGTGATTGTGTTCCCTTGGATTCGAAAATTTTCCTGAAAGCAATTCTGCTAGGCCAAGAAATGGGAGCTTAATCTAGGACCTCTACATGCAATCAGAAATTTCAGGAGCTTGATGAAATGAGTGCCTAGCTTGATAAAACTTGATAAACTTTTATGAGTTTATGTATCAATTTCACAACAAAGAATCAATTATATTTGGTCTGTTCTTGTTACTTCTTGCCATTTTCTCAAGTTGCTCAGTGTATGCAGGCACCTGGAATTTCAAGCCTGCTCTAGTTGTGTTTGTAATTTTGGCAACAGATGCAACTTATATTTTCTGTTGCTGAAGTGATAGTCCCAACGGAAAGAGCCTATCACACATATAGCGTAAGGTCTAATCTAAATCAAATGCAGTAAGAGCATTTGCATGTGTTTGCAGAAAATTTTCTGATAATGTAACACATGCGTATTTGTATATTTAGTTATATAGACATCACTGGTAAAACAGATCTTGAAGAAAGTGTGGACATTGCAGAAGATAAAACCATTGTTAATGCTGAAGAGGCTCATGAAGCAACAAATGGGAGCTCCTCAAGGTTCTTCCGATGGAACAGAATTTTTGGCCTATCCAGTGGTAATCCTTATACCAAAGGCATTTTGAATTTGGAGCATGAAGATGATTTGGACAGCGATAATGATGAGAGTGATGAAATTGATGATGCTGATGATGCAAGTTGTAGCTCAGATAGTGCAAATTCAGACAGCACAACTGAACAGGAAACTTCAGACGTTGACAACAATGGTCAAATGAGTGAATTCCTCAAAAGTATATTGTAAGTGAATTCAGTTACTGTTATGTTGTTGCAGAAGAGACTAGTGACCAATATATAGTGTCTTATTTAAAAATAGAACAAAAGATGGGCGCCTGCGGATTTCTTGATAATTTCTTGAGATCATCAAATAAAATGGAATATAAAAGATTTTATTTAGATATTACCCTGGCCCCCCCCCCCCCGTGACTAAAGTTGCCTTATATCTCCGTCATTTGTCTTTAAAATGTATATATATATATATATATATATTAAAATAGATATCATGCCCAGGTTAAAATGAAGCAAATTACAGTATGTAGATGGCTTTGTCTGTAGATGGCTGTGGCACAGTGTGCAAACAACAGGGTTCTGTCACTGTATGTAAATTTGCTGCCCAACTTTAGCTGATTGCTTGGCCAAAAATTGCCTGCATACCTCTATACCTCTATATAATTCTATATTATTTTTGGTGTGAACATGGGAGATTTTACATATGCAACTTTTCCTTTCTCTAGACTACTCAATAGGTACCCCCCCCCCCCCCAGTTCGTTAAATCCCAAAAGCTTCTTTCAGCCCATAGTCTTCATCCTCTAGATTATTGAGCTCATGAAGATGTGAGCAAAATGTTTTGTCAGCATAGCTAAATTGATCATAGGCTGCTAGAATAATGTATTTGTTATGACATTTTACGCCTCACACTAATCACTAATTGTAATACCCTGCTTGAGAAGTATTCAGTGTTTTCCTACCCCTCCTCTGAGTGCCAGAAATATTTCAGGGTTATTATGCCTGATGACAACATGCACTAAACATGCTGTATCTCTTTTATGCAGGGAAGATGGCATTTCAGAAGAAACTTTGAACAAAATGCAAGATGAAAATGACCCAGAAAGGACAATTTCAGTTCTACATGAGAGCACAGATGGTTGTGAGTTAGTGTTTGACATTCTTGCATCTGAGACAGCCCAAGAAGAACTGTCTGTGGAAAAGCCAGTTGTGACAGAACTAAACAGTGAGGTGAATAACGAAGATTTTAAAGAAGTTCTTGATGCAAGCTATCTTGACTTACTCAACACTGGGAATGAGAATGACTTATTACTGCTTGCCTCCAAGCAACGGGTTATTGTTTCTGTTGATAAACTGAAGGAATTGAAAGGTAAAAGGTGTACCACTCTTTACAGTGGTAATGTATGTGGCCTGGATGTAGAGTACACTGCTAGCTATGATAAAGGCTCGGTTTTAGTGCTACGATGGTCATGCAAAAATGAGCATAATGGAATGTGGAAATCATCTGAAGTTTTAAAGGAACTGAATAATAATGCCATTTACACAAATGATGTGCTCATTCCCTCAGCAGTTGTCTTATCTGGCAATAACTACTCCAAGATCTCTCTTTTATTCAAAGCATTGAACGTTCAAGTCCCATCACACACAGCCTTTGCAAATACTCAGAAGCATTACATTGCCCCTACAATTTTTGATTTTTGGAAGCAAATGACGGATAAAACTAGAGAGGTAATAGGTAATAGAGAATTGTGCTTGTTAGGAGATGGTCGCAATGATTCCCCTGGCCACTCTGCAAAATACTGCTGCTACGTGGTTATGGAAAATCTGACAAAAGCAGTGATTGACATGAAGATTGTAGATAAACGGGAAACGAAAGGAATTTCAACAAATATGGAGGTCCAGGCTGCCAAGGAGATGCTACTCTCTTTGAAAGACAAATACAAATTGATGGAATTTGTGACAGATGCCTCAAGCTCAGTTGCAAAAATGGTGCTGGAACTGAGAGGTATTGGTTTACATGATATTTTTGAAAAGTGTGTATCTGATTATTGAAAAGATCACCTTTATATTGCAGGTCTTTTGCATATTAACAGAGAAGAGTTCTTTAAATCATAATAAGAATTATCTTACTAAAAAAGCATTCATTGGCAGGACAACTTTGTTGATGTGTGCAGGCTGTATTACTGTCGCATATGGAAGCCATCTTTTTTAGGACTTACTGACAGTTTTTTGGCCTCCACACCTTGGCAACTATCCTAGCAGACTGGCAGACTCAGTGCCATTTTGCATTATTGCTTTTTCAAAATTGCACAAGTATTTTATGAATCATTATGCAGCCACGACTGTTCATGGAGTACCATTAGCCAATATGCTAAAAATCAGTGTTGAAAGTTCAAGTTTGTTGAAATAAATCTATTGTAAAATTCCAACAAAATTAGAATCATATTTCATTGGCCACGATCAAGGCAAATTTGAATTTTCAAGATCAAGATTTCCATAAAGCACAAATATATAAAAACAAGGTACAGTCTGGCTAATTCTGTTGCCTTTTTGGGACACCCAGTGTACAGTGTCATGTTTTGTGAATAAATTTCTATGACAGGGGATCACAAAGAGCTGCAGGATGTTTACCACGCCTTTGATACTTGGCATAAAAGCAAAAACATTGCAAAAGCACTACACAAGAAGGCAAAGATGAAGGGAAATGAGAAGCTGAAGCCCTGGATTGAGGACATTGTCAACCATTTTTGGTATTCATCTGAGAAATGTGATGGAAACCTTGATAAACTAAAGGTATTTTTAAAGATTTGTCCAAGTCTCCTGTATCAGTCTTTTGACAGAGTATCACTCTTTTGACCACTGTACAAGTTACTGTATTTTTACAAATCAATGTTGATAATGTTGAGAAGCTGTTTTTCCAACAGGTGAATAAGTTTTTTCTTTACAAATTCTGAATTAATGATGTTTCATCAAAAGTGAATTGCTCATAATTCAGCATTTCTTTCTTGGTTGTGGCATTGTAAAAGGGAATCGATTGTTCATGTTGAAAGGAAGTTGCAAGAAGACACATAGTTATTCAGTGTCTTCTTTTCACAGGAAATGTGGCTGGGAGTACTGCATCATGTTTGTGGCGAGCATTCATGGGCAGATGGGTGTTGCCAACATGGGGAACTCCCAGAACCAAAAGAACCCCTTGGTAAAAGTTCCAAAGCTATGGATGGGCTAAGAGATGTCATCTTGGATAAAAGGCAGATCAAGTCACTGGCTTATTACACCAACTTCAGGTAAGCAAGCTTGCATATTGATTCATTTGAATTCTTATGAAGTCTCCTATAGTTCTTAATTATTAGGGATCTTCAGTTTTTCATGCCACTCAATAAGAATTCCTATGAATTTTTAAGAGTTACAAAGTATTATTGTGAGCAGAACCTGTACTGTAACAGTCAATTTAACATTATATATAGGTATAATGAAGAGGGTGCTATGTAATCTTTTGAGCATGCGAGTGGAAATGTACTCTGTCAACAGACTGATACAGGAGACTTGGACAAATCTTAATCATCAAGTCTTTTCCTTCCTAGACATACCAGTGAATTGGAGAACTTCAACAGCCTTCTTCTGAAGTATGTTCCAAAGAGGAATGCATTTGAGTAAGTGGCGCCATAGAAAGCTATAGAAAAAGTTTTTATTTCATGTGATACTTTTAGGGAAGAACCCTTCATGGGAATGCAGTAAGTTTTTATGTTTTGGCTAAAATGGGTGAAAATTTCCTACAACAGAATTTCTTGGTAGCAAAAGTTATTTGTGTTTTCCTTTCTCACGAAGTTTCTTTCCTTCAAGTGGCATCCTTGTTGCTTTGTCTGTAGCTCTGTTTCATTATGAAAAGCACTTCTATAGAGTGGCTCAGAAAAAATCACATTGACCAACATACCAGTTAAGTTTTCTGTAATAAATTTTGGTGCCAGGCTTTTATTAGTGAGGAACACAAAGACACTTCTGTCTCATTTTGATCTTAAATGTGACACTGTACTGTATGTCTTTTTATGCTCAGGTATCCATACTTCATTGCAAGAAGTTTGTTGGCTGGTATAGACCATAACTTCCACAATAACAGAGAATATGCCAAAACAAAGAACGGGACAGTTGTTTACATGAGGAAGTTCAACAAGCGGACCAAAAACTGGCATGCACAACCAGTTAAGAAGATGAAGGAATATCCTTACTTGCTGCCCCTTATGGCAAAAATTTTGCTTCAGAGGGTTGCAGACGAAGAGTCTTCATCAAGATCAAATGAGAGACTTACTACTGACCCAAAAAGGATTGCCCCTACCATAGCTGGTTCTCGACTCCCTCCAGCAACAGAATCTCTTGTACAAGAAAGAAAAAGTCGATTTGCTGATTAAAGGAGCTCACTGCTTAATTATACATATGTCATTCCAATTAAGCATAACAGATGTATACCAGGTGACCAAATAAGCATAACAGATGTATATCAGGTGACCTTTCAAATGTCCATCTAATTTTAACCATAGGCACCCATACATCTCAGAACCTGAGAAATAAATTTCAGCAAGATATCTCATTTGGTTCAGGTTCTATCATCAATTGAACATCTAGCGAATTGATGCAAAAATGTGTCTTCTCAAATGATGACAAATTCAAATTCAGATATATGAAAAACCATAGCCCACCTCTTTCTGCATTTAGTTATACCACACTACAAATTTTTTGGGAAATTCAAAGTTTTTGGTAATTGTAGGGTATTGCTTCAAAGTTTGAACTAAATACGATTTTGACCCCAAAATGTGTCTGGTGAGGGGACTTTGGTGTTGGCTTTTTTTGAGGTGGGATATGGCGTTTCGTATAATCTGAATTTAAATCAAGAGAAAACACATTTTTTTCATCAATTCACTAAATGTTCAATTGATCATAGAACCTGAACAAAGTGTTGAGATATCTTGCTGAAATTTTTTTCTCAGGTTGTGAGATGCATGGGTGCGCCTGTGATTAAAACTGGAAGAACTTTTGAAAAGGTCACCTGACATGCATCTGTTGTGCTTATTTGGAATGACCCCCTTTTAATATTACAGATTGTACATCAAGAACTCTTGTATCCCATATATTCATCTGTTGGTGATGGATATGCTTGTCTAATCATTCGGACAACACATGCTGGGTTTGGTCTCCTATTTCCTCGCCCTAATTTACCATATTTCCACAAGGAAAATTGCCTGTAAGCTGCCTTACGCATCTGATTTGTGGAAAAATTAAATTCTTCAGCTCGTGTATCGCAATGATACTTAATTGCCAGTTCTAGAACATCTCTGTTCACGATGCACTGTTCAAACATTTGGTAGGATGTGACACACAGTCTCCTGCCACAACAAATATTTTCTTCTTCATCCTTCATTTTCCTGCAAATTCCACACTTGCACCAATCAGGCACATCGTCATCGGTTTGCTGCTGGTACTCATTCTTTATGAACTGAACCATATTTTTGAGGTAATTCATGCTTCCTTGACCATTGGCACTTAGTTCCAAAACAAGTGCCTCAAGAACATCACGCTCTTGTGTCTGAAGGAATGCCTGCAAGGATGAAAATGCCAATTGAATGGACATCAATAAAGAATGAACTGAAAGTTTCTTCTTTGGTGATTTTCCTACAGTTTTTGTGTATATAACTATCATTTCATTTTGCCAGCCTCTATCTACTTCAACAATTAATGCTTAGTAGTGTATTTTATTTATGACATTTTAGTGTTGCAGAGGCAAATGTTGTTTGAAAGTTTGTGAATCTGTTGCTGATATGAAAATTTGTGTTATACTGTAAAACAAAATTGGATCTCCAGGGGTAAATTGGGCAGCTCAGCGGAAACTGGATAGCACCACTGCTCATAAAATAGTAGACCCTGGCATGATAAAGCTGCAAACACATGTCAAGTTGGGTAGTTGGAGAGTTGTAGGCAATTTAGCCAAATTTTACCCTTTCTCGTTTTATACCAAACATATCCATTATACCCCAGAAGACTCTACCCGGTTTATCTCACAGCAAGCTCTTTTTGCCCAGTACACTCAAATAAATCGATTTTGAAAAAAGTAATGGGACAGATTCTGGCAGTACATACTGCACAATTTTGTTTTTGAAATGCACGTCAAATGGGGCTCTTCTCTCTATTTACTTATCTTGACACTTGCATCAGTTTGTGTAATTCTTTGTGAACACCAATGTTATAAAAATCACCTTAATTTTCTCCTTTTCTTGTTCTTGTTCTCTCCGCAACCGCTCAAAGCCATCTGGCTCTGTCCGTGATACAGGAAAGGCCATTCCTTCTCCTTCCAAAGCCTTGAAAGCAGATATATTACACATAAATTCTTAAGTGATATTGTACTTTGTTACCTCATTAATGACTGACTAGCTGCATCACTTATTTATTTTTGCTAAAATTTCTTTGCAACTAACTGGTAATCTTCCACATCTATCAAAAAATGGCCTTCCTCAAATTCCAGGGGTTGTCGAATAAATGAAATTGAGATGAAGTAAAGCAGACTTCAAACAATCCTCAGTCTCCACTCAGGCCCCCAATAAGAAACAACAGGCTCAAATTCATAACCATAGTATACAAGCATTTTTCCTTAGAATGGTCAACTCAACTTTTTAAAAGTTGGGGCAAAACCTTATAGTAAGAACAGGCAAAACAGAGACCAGTTTTTCAAAACAGACTGTTTCGTTTCTTATTAAAAGGGCATTTATCAAGGAAAGAAGCTGTAAGGTTTTGTAGAATACGGTTAAGAAACCTTTAATGATTTCAAGTTAAATATCTTTCACATACATACACGAGGAACTGAGATTTAAGATTATCAAAAATGGAAGTTAAAAAAATTTGTATGCTGATGCATGCTTCTGCATGAATTTGAAAATGTCATTTGAAAATGACATTGATCACAAATTGTTCAGCCATGATGAAGTATGTTATGTACTTAGGATCCTCCAATAAGAAACCTTCCCAAAATCAGGCTGAGAAGTTTCTTATATGAGGGCATCGTTTCTCAAAAAAATCAGCCTGACGTTTCTTATAAAGTGGTTCCTATTTTGTGGGTTCTTACTGTTCCTGAATTTGAAAAGTAAAGAACCTTTTGTATTTTGCATGAAGTCTTCCATTATGTTAAGATCTTACAAAGAAGTTTGGAACCCCTTTTAACAAATCCAAATCTGTTTGAAAAAACTTGTTATCACGCTTTAGCTGTAAATTGCAAGCTGAGAGGTAACCCTATCCTTTAATCTGCATTTGCCAGAAGATTTTACTTTAAGCAGGCATAGGCTCTCACCTTTCCATTTTTACAGGCTTTGACAACTTTGCCTCCCAGTTTCTTTCCACAAGTGCACTGTGCACAGCATTTCAGGTTGGCATCCTTGCATGGGCATCCAGCTTTTTTGCCAGTTTTTCTGCTACACATGGTATTGCAGATGCAGGTCTGAAAAGAAGTAGACAGATTGGTAGGCATCGAGTTAAATGACAGGGTGTATGAGGAGAAAGTGGCTGGCAATGCTGTGCTTCAAGCAGATCAAATCTCGCACAAGAAAAGCAAAATTGATAATAGTTAATATACTTCCAATAGTTGTTATAATATGATAATAGTTATTATACATACAGTATATGTTTCCGTATCCAGCTCAGAAGGCAATAATCAAAGCAAAGAAGGTTAATAATGAGAGTTTAGGCCTACCTGTCGAATTAAAGTATTGCTCGCTGTCATCGAAGGACTCTCGGACTCTTCATCAACTTCCAAAGCTGTTGCTTCGGAAGTGGAATTCTCGTCTTCAATGCTGGATCCATAAAAATTTCTTCCGTGGTTCTCGCTACCGTCCGCCATTTTTCAGAGTGAAGACTGGTGAAGACCTTAGGCACTGCAGCATCGCGCAGGTTAAAAGCGCCTTGATACAGGGTATCGAGGAGTGCAAATCAAAACCGATAAAAATCAAAACATAAACAAACGAGCGCAGAGCATGCTGGTCAATATACTCCCTTTAAGTGAATGTATTTGAAACAATTCTTTACGATATCTTATTGGAAGCCAATATAGCAGTCTCCTGACGCACATGGTATATATGAACGTAAATTCTAACTACAGACTTTTTGGTCACAAAATTGTAAATTCATTCCATTGGCATGTAGCCATCTTTCACCATAACGCCGGTAATCAAGGTGAGACTTTTCATCTAGCTCCAAAATCCATAAAATGAGCCTTTGCCTTACTTTGACAAAGCCCGATAATTCAGAAATACACCATAACTTTTTTAAAATCTCGATCAAATCTCAGTCAGGCATCAGTAACTGTTTTTACAATGTTCTTACAATAAATTGGAACACACCTAAAACCTAAATTACAATAAACAACAATATGTAAAACACCAAACAAGAGAAATATGTAAAACACCAAACAAGAGACTTGCCTAATACAAACTGTACGACACGTCCTCTAATAAAATAACAATGAAAAGATTAGAATAGTCTCGAAAATACCTCCGTCTACCTTAAAGACCCACTGTCACCTAGGGTCCTTTGCGGTCTCGCTACAATTTTCAGATAGTCTGGAAATCAAATTTGGCCGAAGCGGAAGTATAGATCAACACAGCAATCAACAAACAATCAAATGAAGTCAAAATTTTCTATTAGCGTAACTATTGCACTGTGAAAATTATGTCAAATTCGATTTTCAGACAGTCTCTGCAATTGCAGCGTGCCTGCAAAGATCCCTGGATGAGAATGGCTCTTTAAATAACTCAATATATTTGAATTATCATTAGGTATGCTACCTTGCATATCCCTGGCGACTTTGTATATTAAAGGAATTGAGTCCATTTTACTAGCTGAGCTTTAACGCTGTCCTGAATTTTTGATGACAAACCGCTGACTGCCCTCTGATATCGCACAATAGTGGAAAGGTAGCAAGCATTGGAGACCAATGATTCCTTAATCATTGTATTGTCCTCAGGAATTTCTTTGCTTTAACTTCAATAGTAATTAAATGATACTTTTGTCTTAAGATTGAAAAGAAGCTGATGTTGTTCACGAATGCGCTATTTATGCGGACTCGATGCCTTTAAAACAAGTCTCCCTTGACTGAGGGAAGACAGACAATCATTGAAAACGAACTGAAAATGAGAAGTTATTGAGAAACTAAAATGAGGCATAAAATGCAGTATGACAGGAAAACAATGTAGGCAACTCAACACTCACTGAATAAATGTACGCAACAGTAGTAGCCATGACAATAAGTACGTCCATGTTTGTCGCACCATGTTTTAACGCTTTGTATGCCATTATGTAAAAATATCTGCCTCCAAAAATCTGAAAAGAAAGGACACGAAATAAATACAAAGCTGAAATGTTTAAGCTCAATGGGCAACAATCTGCATGCAAGATGTGAGAAAGTGATGCCCGAGTAAAATATAATTGAAGCCACAGAAGCTGCAGTTTTCTGCTGAAAATAGTTAGATTTTGATTTCGTATATATTCCATCAACAAACCCCATACTTGCTGGAAACCTTTGGCAATCTATACGAGCTTGCAGCCATTCAGCTTAGAGAGTTTTAGAATTACACTTTTGAAAAAAAATTTTGGTAAACGTCATATATAAAAAGAATAACATGTTATAGTCAAGGCAAGAGTAGTGTGACCGATTGAAATAGATTATGCGAATATCAATCGCATATAATAATCAAATATTAATTTCCAAGAATCAAATAATGATAATAGTTTCATTCAACTGACCGCCCCTACACTGTGTTAAGTTGGACAATAGTTCAGCGGATGTGTGTGCTTGAGGAAGACAAAACAAGGCATTCAATGTATTTAGCAGTACAAGGACCTTACACCACATGTCATATCATTATTCGAATTATTATTCGATTAATAATCCATTGATGATTTGCACAAATCAAGTATTTTAGGATTATGCTGGTCACACTACTCTTGCTTTGACTATAACAGTAACAATCTTTGGAGAAAGTCAAGGCACAACATTCTCACATTTGAGAGATGGTGCGCTCTGCGAGTTTCCGACCTACGCAAAGGCACTAGTCTATTTCGTCCTTTTTAGTAATTTTTGTTCCTATATGATTCATAAGCTGCGCATTCTTGTTCTCGAAGGCTTTAGAACAGGGCCATTGACAGTGTCCGAGTTACATGCTCAGCTTCTGGCATCGATGACCAATTCCTGCTGCTTATATTTGCTTTTACCGTTCCCACCTTCCTGAATTATTAATTCGCCTTTTCCCTTGGTAACCCCTTTTTTCGCATGCACTATGACACAGCCAACCACCTACTTTTCAGTGTAACGTAATTGATTCATAAGACTAAATTCCCGGTTTCAAATTAGGCGTCGAGTTGCTCTTGCCTGTAATATCAATCGCTTTGTCAATGGCAAGCAAATAGATGCTATTGTTAAAAAAATTGTTGTCTGAAAGCATGAACGGGAGTATTTGATCGGTAATTCCAAACCTACCAAATTCTGATTACAGAAAAAAATTATGATTAATAATTATGATAATAAAGATAATGAAATACAAATTCCAACTCTACTAAGTCTTTCGTTTTCATAATTTATACCAATAACATATCTTAACTTTTTATTAAATTGTTAATATACATACCTGGACAGGTGTACATAGTATAAACAATAGAAAATTCTCCAGAGATAGTCCCCTGACGATGTATGGGCCTTTCTGTTCTCCGACAATAGTGTACGCAATGATGATCATCAGCACTGGTATGCCAAATATCAATGAAATCAAAAATGATTGACGCCACCTGGAAAATATTCGAGAAAATATTACATATTAGGGAGCTGTCATGAAGTATGGAACAGCGGGGACGGAAGGGATTAAACAAGGCCATCAAAACAACAAAACCAAAACAAACGAAGTCTTTCAAGTGATAGGCCATGACATGAAGCTACTTATTCATAATTTTTACAATTTCTTTTAAACAGCATCACTTTTGCTGCTCTCTTAACAACTGATATTATTCCCTATTTCAGTTTCCAATACGGTCTATTTGTAGCTCTTCCCAGCCTTCTTAAAACGTTATATCGGATGTCCCACAAATTAGGCATTGAGAACATGATGCACAGGAAGAAACCGATCTGTGCAGTGAAAAAAGCTTCCTAGAAGAAGTTTCTACTTCAGCCCTAGCGTCATCAAATTCTTTGCAGATATTTAGGGGTTATGTAAACAACTTTTGGTTCTTGCATTGGGCTTCCTTTTTTCTACGAAAACTCGAAATCCTTTCCACCACATTGTGTTCCATACCTTATGACAGCTCTCTTATTTTTCACGTATGAAATGAAAGGATCCAAGATGGTAGAATAAATGAAACTAAAACAGTCACATGGAAAAAGAACCTGAGCATAATTTCTAAAAACAAGCAGAAACATTATGACAACTTGAAACACAGTAAGAATACTAAAGTCCCAATGACAAATACTGTTCTACTCGGAGCACACTTGAGCAATTTTCTGAGTATTCCACCAATCCACCCAAAACTAAAGATAAATGATACCGTATTTACACTGACACAGTTAAAGTAGCTTTACCTAAAGCAGGTTAAATTTCACCCAATCAAATGCATTCGGCTTGCTAGACTGACCAATAAGAACGCACCATTCGATACGCTGGTTTAGTTCAAGAGAGCATTACTGGGGTGAAACTTCTTCGAGGTTGTCTATCTTTAAAAAAGGTTCTTAAGAGCTCCTCCTGGCGACTTTCTTTGCTTCAGTGAGGAAAAGCAATTCGTTATATGCAAAAAAGTCAGGCGCTAGACCTTTAAAACATCCGAAAACTTCAACGATCGAAGTTTGTTGTGATCTGAAACATCCAGTGTCTAAAAATTGTTGCAGCATAGAAAAATCATAATAAAGCATTTAAAGTATTATACCGGAAATATATTGCATTGAAAAGGAATTTGCCTGCTGTGAGTATCATTTAATGAAAGCACATTGCGTTTTTTGGCAAGCTAAGTCCATCTTAAAAATCATTCTCATCCTCTATTTGTGGTAATTTCTCCCCAGAACCCCTTGCTTACAATTAAGCACGATCTATAAACTTATGACCTTTCAGCAGAGGCCGGCAAAGTGTGGGACAGGAGAACGCCATTCCCGAGGAACTTTTTCAAGATTTTTAGGCAGCAGGAAAATCTTAAAATACAATATATTCTTTTTCTGCTATTAAACACAGCAGAAATTGAGCCTGTCATAACTGTTAGCTGGAAAACAAATTTGAACTGCTGTTTTGTAAGTAGTAGATATCGACCACGTCAACTTTATCAATGAACTGTTCAGTGATCTTTGCACCTAGGTTTTAAGGAAGAAAAAGTGGAGAAGAGATTTGTATGTGTATTTCTCTTGGTTGCTCATCTGCATGACAAGAGTCATGTGCATTTTTGGTTGCTTACCTACAACCGCCATGCCTATTTTGAGCTACTTACCTAGCATCCATTCTTAATTTTACATGCGATACAAGTATTTGTTTTGTAATGTGTTCTATCCTTAAGTTGTTGGTTCATGAACGAGTTCAATTTCACCAAGTAGCATGGGCGGTAGGAGACTGCTGTGTTGGCCCAAAAATGCTTAAATCGCCTCATAAAGAAAAATATTCATTCCAACTTACGATGCTGTGGTTGTCTCTTTCTTCTTCATTGTCTTTGCTCAAAATCAATGCAACATGGCGGCACCTTAGGCCACAGTCGTGGTCTGCATGTTAGTGGAAACATTTGGGCAAAGACAATGAAGAAGAAAGAAACAATATGAGGCGATTTATGAGTCTCCTACCGCCCATGCAAGTAGCATGTGAACTGTATTCTATCTGCAACTTTCACGAGCTACACTGTGCAATCCACAGAATCATTGTAAATCAAAAGTTTTCGCAGAAAATTTGGACGAAATTTCCAATGAAGAAAACATTTTGTTGGCATCTACATTTTAGGGAAAAAACCAAGTAAACTGTAAATAAATAATTCCACAGTCTGTTGTTAAAAAATTTCGCGTTCGAAATTATGTGAGAAAACGTCGGAAAACGTTTTGTCCGAAATTACCTGGTTCGGAAGTTTTTTGCGGTTAAAGTACCAACAAGGGATACAGAACTTGATAATAACTCGCGGTTGAATTACGATAAAGCTGACAGTTATGTCATAAGTCTTTCGATTCAAGGTTGACATTAAAGAGACACTAACGCAAAATTTTGGAATCCGAAAATTGCCGCGAGAATATTTGAGAAACATGATGAAAGCTCGCATTACCTAAAAATATTGTCTCCTCGTCTTTACTCCCCATGGAAGGAAAGTTATGAGACTACGAGAACTGGAAAGATTATTTCCAATACCCTACTTTTTATCTGGTCTGCTGTGCAGAAACAATGGATTCTACGTCACTTGCCAGTTTTCGGTCAGCGAATCTTGCATCGGGCTATTCGACCGTTATGGCTTTTGTTTATCGACTATCACGTACAATCATCATTTGACACAAATATTTGTACACAAAAGGTACATAATCTCTACACAACCCGATTAATGTGCCTTCGGCGGATCATTTATTGATGCCATTTTTTGCGTTAGTCCCTCTTTAAAGGGACTACAAAGACCAGCATGCTTTGCGCCAAGTCAGTGACTAGCTCTGAACAGTTTCCAGAATAACTCATTGTACGAAATTCACAAAAACAAAAACAAACGATGGCAAAGGTTGCTGGTCTTTGGACTCCCTTTAATTTTGACATGGAACAAAGCAACGATTAGATCCAGATTTCTTGTCAAAACCCATGCAACCATGATGTAGCAAGAAATTACTCACTGTTGAATAACGATGTTAGCATGCAAGGAGCTTTCTTTACTGTGATCTTTACTTGGTATCGAAGCGCAAAATCCAAGATCTTCAATCCTTTCTATGATATCTCGTGGTCCAATTTTATCCGAATCGTACGTAAATTTTCCTCTATGAGTCGGCAAAGCCACTGAAGCTGCTATGACACCTCGTACTTTCAGTAAACTTGATTCAATGAGAGCGACACAACTGGCGCAAGTCATGTTTGCAATCTATGAGGAATAAACATAATTCATAAGAACAATAATTACTCCGCAGGCCTGCAAAGCAATATAACAGAAAACCAACACTATTTAGCTTTGATGTCAAGGAGCACAGGGCCATAGGAAGTATCTTAAACTTGGGGGCACGATTCCAAGGGCAAATTTTCATCACCCTACAGAGGAAGTTCCTGAAACGAAAAAGGGCATGTTCTTTATTCTAGAATCTTGGGGGTACATGCCCCAACTGGTCCTCCTCCTGTTCCTGTGTTATTTCATTGTGAGATAAATGACAATAAAGACTATCAAAATTTGAATATGTAATAGAACTTGAAATGGCCCTTTCGTACAGTTATATCATAAATTGGCAAGAATTGACGCCAAAGTTTCTTATGTTAACTACACTCATTGTGGATACATGCAAATACCACAAACTTACCTCGACTACAGTAGGAGAACTTTGTGACACCATACAGTAAAATACGGAATATATCTTCATGCTCTTAATTCGTTCACTTTCACTCGTTGAATTGAATTGATTATTTTGTTTTTGCTTTTGTGATGTTGTTGTTGTAGCCACACATGAGTAGGACCGAAAGTACAAAAAATAATGAGTCTAATCATGTGCAGAAAGGAAAGCAATTGTCTTGTTGCAATTGCAAATTGCAATTGTCTTGATATCAAAAATATGACTATATAATGAGTTTTCAAATATTCTCTATTAAGACTTATGACGATGAGTCTCTTCTTTCCCTGCGCTCTTTGACTTGCTGATGGCGCTTTGGTCAACGAGATTCAAAGAATTACTCTGAAAAACCTGGCCCTATTTAGGCCCAAACTCTGCGATTCCTAGAGTACCAATCAGATAGCAAGATTTGTGAATTGTTACGGTGCAAATGTGACAGAATAGCGATTCCTGGGACTCATTGAAATCAGTCTACTGTTTCACTATTAGTCCCTGTTGAGCATAGTTTACCGCAGAGATACAAGGGACTTATCACCATAAGCCTACTTTCTGCATTCATTTCTGTAGCTTTCTTGAGCCTACGGCGTGGTTTAAAACAAAATCACTAGTGTGGGATAACTTACCGCCAATTCAACTACACTGAAACCCTGAGCATTATCTTCTATCACAGATGTTTGGAAACCCAAGTCAGTTATGTGTTTCACAATCTCCACAACGCTTGTGAGTGTTTTATCATAATTGACTTCAGCTTTTTGCGCAAGCAAAGCAACCACAGCTGACTTTATGCCTAAAATGAAGCAGATACACTGAATTAATAACAGTGCAATAAAGAACATGATACAAATTACATTCGTCATGACTATTTATATCACCTGACTGAGGGATTTTTCAGCCTAGATAAAGTGGCTAAGGTCAAATTACTGGATGAGTAAAGCAGCAACACCTGCTTGAAAGCCACTGCTTCCTGGAAATTAAAGCAATGACAATATATTGGAAAAATATACTGTACCATTCCCTAGCTGGCATTTTCAAGTAAATATTTAAAATTTACCTAACAGAAATCAGACGCACCGATCTGAAATGATGAAGAACTGTTTCAATAAAATCCCCTCAAGAAGACCTCAATAACAACTCTCTCTCTCTTTGACGCAATGGTCATTACTGACTAGCCGTGGCACTCTTCACGAATCGTTGCCATTGACTCCGGTTCTCCGCCAGTCTGAGCAACTCAGCCATACTAATGTCCGCGATGTCCTTTACGTTGTCTGACATTCTTGTTTTTGGTCTTCCATGTCCTATTTTGCCAGGGATTGTACCAACGAGCAGCTCTTTCGTTAGGCCGTCTGTTCTGGCCACATGCCCCAAAAATCGCAATTTCCTATCATTGACGTTGTCCAGCAGTCTTCGCCACGGTCCGATCTTCTCCTGAAACCATTTGTTTGTATGTTTGTCCACCCAGCTGGCACGAAGAAGTCTACGGTAGCACCATAAATCAAAAGAAGCAATTTTCCTTCTGTCGACTTTCTTCAAGACCCAACATTCCGCTCCGTATTTTGCTATTGGGAATACCAATGCTTGTAGAAGTCGTTCCTTGGTACGTTGTGAAATGCATCTTTCTTTCCAGACATTGGTTAGCGAACTCATTGCAGTTTTTGCCATTGCAATATGTCATCTTACTTCTTTGGTGTCATCTACTTTGTTTGTGAAAACTGTGCCTAGGTAGTTGAATTCTTCTTCATTTTCAACATTTTGATTGTCCAAAATTAGGTTTTCGTCATTTGGTGCCTTTGTTACTTTCATTAACATAAATAACAACATAGAATAAAAATAGGTCTTCCCCGATATTTTTGTCCAACAGCAATGGCTTCCACAGGCTTTAGCATGTTTTATTTGTCCAGGTCCAGGAGAATTAAAGTTTCTTCCCTAGGAGCATAACAAAATAACTATGGACCATTCCTCCTTCATATCTTAATTAGCTCATCACTTTATTTTCCTCATTATCGTGAATCCAATAATTTAGTGTATGGACTCAATTGGACTCAATATGTTTAATACACTTCAATCAAACTGATTACAGTGGAGCCTCCATTATTGGACACCTAGCCTGCGTACAGACTTTTATGTAATGGACACTTCTGAGCAATGGACAATGTCACCAAAATACAGTTTCATAAAAGATAACACCTCCATACAGTGAACAACTATCTACAAAAGGCTATAAAATTGGTCCCACAGGTGTCCGCTATATGAAGGTTCCACCATAAAAGTGGCCTTTGAGTGAATTAATAAAAAATCTCTTCAATCTGCAAATTTACCTGTCTTTTTCTTCAGACTTCTTTCAATGGTAGCAACACATGATGCACATGTCATTCCACTCACTTTTAAAAATGCTTTACAAACATTTTCTTCATTGATTGAATGGTTACTATTTTGTCGTTGTATATGAACTTTATCACCAATTGATATTTCTGATGGCTTCCTCTGCAATTTAACTGTAATTTTTTCTGGACTATCCACACTTGAAAATGATCTGATGGATGACTGACGGCTAAGCGCTGAAATTAGATTATAAAAGTTGAGGAGGAGCTATACATGGAGAAAAGTTTGTTTCCTCTCACTTAAAGTTTTCAAATTCAAGTACCGAAGTGTTCTAAAAGTTTCCTTGGAGCTTCAGCCAATAACATGGACAATAGAATCAAACCCAAACTTTGTGCATCCAAAAGCGCACTTGCAAAAGGGACATTCCTTGGTGATTATCTGATTCAAAAGGGGGGATCAATAAATTTCTAGAGACAGGCATGTCTTTGGGTGAAGGATCAGCTGAAATACTTGTTAAAATCCCTATCTTCACAATCCAAACGATATGGAGCGTCCTTTTGTGTCAGAATAAAGAACAAATCTTGATCTCCAAGATGAGACATTCATTTTGAATTTATGTGAAGGAGCCACAAAACTACACATCATTAACATCATCAAAAATCATTGAATTATGTAAACATATACATTTTCCACATTTCAGTGTTTTGATAACCAGATGAGCATACAGGGTGTCTCAAAAAATTGTTTGATGTTTGCTTAAATACTAAAAATAATGATACACTGAATGGGCACACTGTCACCTCACCCTTTTCCTGAGCTTTTAAATTGATTTTAGAGACCAGAATCTTGCAAATCGGTTGAAAATTCACTGAGTTGCGAGCTTTCAAAGATAAAAAATATAAGATAGCTGAGACCAGAGACCTCCGATCTGGCAAAAGTGTTATCCAATCTCTGTGATCTGTTTCTCCCTGTGAAGGGACCAGAACTTTGGTATAGCCTTTAGTATCTGTATTGTTTTTTTTTGTTATGATCATTTAGGGTAGCCATGCCTATCATGCTCCCAATGGTATCGTTAATGTAAATATATTTGTTGAATTGTAAATTTTTAGATTGTGTAAAAAAAAGAAAAAAGATTACTTGTAATGCAAGAAGCCTCCAAAACAGAGGTAAAAGAAGCTTATCCAAAGTCATACCTCTCGTTGATATCAGGGAAAACTAAATAGGACTTCCAAATCCTTGTCAAAATTTGCTTAACAGTTCAAATGTCCAAAAACAGTGGTTCAAAACATAAAGAGAGACTGAATCTGTTTCCTCAAAGCATCCATATGCTTGAATGTCAGGTTATTGAAAACCTGTTCAAATCCCATTTGGTTCGCCCTGAAACAATCGAGAAATACATAATGATGGCCTATGGGAGTTTTAACAAAAGTGCCATTTCGAAGCATCTGGTTTGAGTTTTGGAAAAATTTTGAACTTCAAAGGCTTGTACTGTAACTCCTTGAATTTTTAGCCAATTTGCAAGATTCTTTGTCCAAAATTATTTCATAATCTTAGGGACAGGGTTATATTCCCATGAGTCTGTTCATGTTAACGTTATTTCTTAATATTTAATGAAACGTTGAACAATCATTTTGACACACCCTGTACAGCATGGCTTCTTACCTATAAAGTATGTTATAACTGTAGCAACTGATGTAATGCAACTTACCCTCTTCAAGCACAGTTGCATCAAACCCAATGTCATCAATTGCATCTCGTACTTCCTCTCTCTTTATTTCAGATGGAATGTGTTTCACAGTTGCTTTTTTGCCTTTCAAAGAAACTGAAACATCTCTGACACCAGACATTTTGTTCAATGCTGTCTTTATAGAATTTGTACAAGAGTCACAAGTCATTCCTTCAATATGCAAAATTGTGGTTGCAATCTGTTCATCACTTTCAAAGTTACTTTTACTCATAACACTGACATCAATGCCACAATCCTTCATCAACTGTGTTATTTTTTCTGGATTTATTAGGTTTTGTTTGTAAGAAACTGCTGCAAGTTCATTGTTCTGATAAATGTCACAACTTATAATTCCAGATTTTGACTTCATTTCACTTGAAGTTTTGATGGACTGCTCGTTAGATATGTTTTTAATATTCAGCAATAAAACTTTGATTTCTTCATCCATTCTTTTGTCTTTCTCAAGATTAAGCTTCAGTTCTGCATCAAACCCCATTTCATTTATTTGCTCAACAATTTGTTCTTGTGTAATTCTCACAGGATCAAATTTAACAACAGCCAGTTCATTTTCTAATGTTACCTTAATGTCAATAATGCCAGTTTTATCTTTCATGTTCAGTGTAATGTTTTTGACACATGACTGACATGTCATTCCATGGACAGACACTTCAACGGTTTGCAAGTCAATGAATATTGGATTCTCCATTTCACCTTGTTCTATCTGGGATTCTGTGAAGTAAAAACAGCTGTTAACAAAGCATACAAACATTTTGAAATTAGCCTAAGATGACAGACTGTATCAAAAACCCACAAATGCAACATTAGACACTGTAATCCATGGAGAGAAAAGTGTGAACTACTGTTGAAGAATAACAACTAAGTTAACCTGTCAACGGTAAATATAAATTGTTGTAAATATATATAGATATAAATAGTGGTAAATATAAATAGTTGATAACTTGACATAATACTGTATGTTTTTACATTTGCATGCGTTTCTATTATCTATTTACCAGATATGTTTCTATAGGTATTTACCAGATAGTATATAGATACACTGTTCAGCCTCTGGAGTCACAAACAACAAGAATAAACTGGATGTTAATCTTCAATTCAAAGTGAGCTTGCAACTTTTGAAATGCAACAAGACTTTGGATGCTCTGAATATATAAGGTTTGAACCACTTGGTCTACAATAAATCAGTTGGTAGCCTGATTACGTACTTATCAGTAAATTTGTTGAGCAAGATTTCACTTGGTCCTGTTACAAGTCATACTCTGATGAATTTATACAGCACAGTGAAGTGGGGGGGGGGGGGGGGAGTGCACACAGACACATTAGGTAAAAATACTACGCACCCAGTTTCTAGGGAATGCCAGGAGTTTTGTGTTTTGTGAACCATGCACCTGAGACCAAAGATGGAAGATCATTGGTCTAACAATTTACCCCAAAATAATGCATTGCTCTATAGTAATCTTAATTCAAAACAGGAAGTTTAATTCATCATGATACAGTATCAAGTTTTTATTGCTGTTTGGAAAGTTTTCAATAGTGCAGGCATTCTTTGCATTCCAAAGGAGATTATCACAATATTATGTTACCTTAGGAGTGAAGTCATTTGTACAAGACCATCTTTGATGCTCCTGGGCAATGCCCTTTCAGAAAGTAGATGCACATTTTGTACCAAGAAAACATTCAAAGCTGGCCCTTTGACAAGATAGCATTAAACACAAGTTTTAGAAATATTTTGAAAGGCAAAGGTCTGAGGGAGGAGGAAGAATGGTAAAATCCATTGTAAGACAATTGGTAGAGAACTTTTAGGGATTTTTGAAATGTTTCAAAAGCCTAACGGCAATGATATCAACAATTGTTAGTAATGTATATTTTGATGTTGTCGCTATTTTGGCGACTTTCTACCATAAATTGCATGTTTAATTTACAAAATCAACATTTTTCATTTTCGTCTGACACTGGTTACAGCGAATCATTTCACAAGATTACCTAATTTCTTCAATTTCAAACTTTATTCCATGTAAAACTTAGTTTGCCAATGGTGTATGAGGTGTAGGAACTTGATTTCAGTTGGTACCATGTCATTGATTTCATCGTTCTTATCGCTGTACAATTTAGTAAAAAATTGCTAAGAATCATTGTAATTGCAAGAAATTTTTATGTTTCTATCAAATTAAAGTGTTGATTCATGTACTTACTACAACTGCGAGTGAAAATGTAACTATCTTTATCAACGTTTTCAACAAAAATGCACAGTTTTTCTCCTTTTTCAGGGTGAAAAGTTGTGCATCGTTGTTTTACTTGTTAAATTTTGGAAGCAGCAGTTAGTCTTTTATGCAGTTTCTAGGCAGCCTTAGTGGCCCTAAGCAACTGCATCAATATATATTGTTGAAAACATAAATTTTAGAAGGGAGAGCAAAATTTTCAAACATTGCACACTTTTCCCCTATTTCACCATGAGTCACAAAGGCCTCAGGACGCTAAACATTCTCGTTGTTTGCATTTTAACATTTCTTGTTAAATGCCTAATCTACCAGCCTAACAAATACATACTGTAGACTGCACACTGGCTATTCAAGTCTGCCAATTTTTGTTTTTCAACTGGCAGGACACCTTCCTTTGATCTTAAGTACAAGGGACAAGCCATTGTCTTTGAAGCAAACAGAATCAAATCAAATAAAAAGCAGACAACTCTGAATTCCTCTTAAAAGTTGTGTAAATTTTTGGCATACGCAAATGGTTTCAATGACTTCAGACCCTGGTGTTTACTATACATGGGCAGTGGATCACTTTTGATTGAAAACAAACAGTGTTGCTGATCAACATCCCACTTACAGTCAGCAGCTCGCAGTGATAAAATACACTTCTGCTCTGCTATCCACATCAATTCTGAACCTGATACAAAGCAAAACTCATTTTGTATCAGACCACATTTTATCTGATCATTTCTGCTTGCTTTGTGTAATTCAAGTGATTTGCATCAATTTTGACCCTGATTACTACCATTTGTATATATATATTGCCTTCGTTGTACTGGTTTTCAATCCAGGATACAAGTTGAAAGTGGGCATACTCATTGTGATCCACTACCATGTAGATGGGAAGGTGATCCATAACATTTTGAGTCAGGTAAACAGGAGGGTGATCCTTAATACTTTGAACAGTATCACATTTGATCCCCTACAATGTCAACAGGGTCTAAAACTCTGGTGGAAACCAATTTTTGTCATGTGACACCATGATGGATGTGATTCATCTGAGGGATCATCGACTTTCAAGTTTTATATTCTTTGACAGCACTTGGCCATTATGGGAGGAGGGGAACTCTTGGGCTGTTGCAAAAATGAAAAATCATATGGAAATCTCCATACAGAGAGATTTCTTTGAAAAAGTGGATAAAAAACTCCACAAATAAATGTAGAATTTACAATTGAAGAGTTTTACTATACCTCCCGATATGTCATACATTTGGTTGACATCCAACAAGTTTCACAAAGCATCTATTTGCTGCTCCTAAAATCTTACTTAGGCCAAAAATTTTAGGTATATCAAAGAAACGTTTGGTAGAAGGCTGTTAATGCAGGGGAGGCTGGTGGTTTCAATCTTAATGGCCAAATGCCCTATCAGTACAAAAATTCTAAGTTGATGGTCCCTCAGTTCCTTGAATGTCTGCTGCGGCATCTCTTTTGAGACAGACTTTGAGTTAATTGTAGATGGCCTTAGAGTTGTTATAAAATTCCAAGCTCCATGTAGAATCTTTATGAAGTTGTGGATGGTTTATGTTGTAAATTTTATGAGCTTACGCATGATGAAAACCCACAGATGAGTGCTAACACTTGGCACTTGGCAGCAACATTTTGTGGCATAAAACAATCCTCTTTTTGGGCTCGTTTCTGCCAAGATAATTCTCATCTCTCCTTTTGTGGTGTGTAATCTCGACCAAGGGCCCAATGACAGGCAGCCTTAAAGCAAGACCAAAGCTGACCGGAGAAGCGAAGTTGTTTGCTTATCCTTCTTTCCACTCTGTACGGTTGGTTTTGAGACAGTGGGTGCTTCCTTGGGTCTTATGAACACTCTAGAAGAGTTGAATAAGCGTTAAATCATGATTTTACGGAAAGTCTATCGTGAACTCCGAATGGAATCCTCTACAAACATTTGTTTCACTACTTTCTTGGGGTCGACTCAGATCGGGAATCTATTTAGGCCCAAAGTTGCTTTTACTTAGCCTATCTTCCAATACTTACAACAGCCTCTGTAGGGAGTTTCGTCAGATCGTAACTTGATCTTCAAGTAAACGTGACAAGGTTTGTTCCTTACGTATGTTGAAAGCCTTGCATTCTTGCAGGTTTAGTAGTTATTTTGAATATATTCTCCGTTCTTCCACTTCAGTTCAACTTTCTTCCACTTCTGCGACACTTTTTCGTGAGATCACAGGAGCCTGGGTCGAGAGACGCTTACCAGTACCAGTGTTTATCGTGTTTGCCTCGAGGCCGCAGCGAAGTGCGCAAAAATTGAGACAATTGAAAGCTGTGCAAATTTTGTGAACTCACCTGCAATACCTTGTCCTGAGTTCTTGCCTTGTTTAAAAGATTAAATATTCAGAAACATGTATCAATATTTGTCATTTGTTTTATGACAAACTGTCTGAGTTGAACGTTCATGATGACGATGCAACATTCCCTCTGTGAACAAAGATGTTTCTTGGCAGCGCAGCGGGCTTCGGGGCTTCTTTCATGGTAATGCAATCTAAAACAGTTTCAGCATTGTACCAGAATTTCAGTGTTTTTCAGTGTTTTGAATTTACTCTCATCGTGACTTTGTTCTCGTAAAGGTGCTCACTTGCTGGCAATTGTCCTGTTGCGCAACAGAACAGAGACGCAAAAACACTACACACTTACAAACCTGGTTTGAAGGAAGTTTCGAGCAAAAATTGAGGAATGTTATTTGAAAAGATGAGAATATATTGTTATCCTATGTAAAGGTTGATTTCCTCAGAAATTTCCTTACTAACGTTTATTTACAGAAGAACTATCGTAAAGTTGTAATAAGTTCCATTTTCGCACTAGTAGACATTGGAGCAAAGAGAGACATTCCAGGCCAAACAAAGGAGTGTTTATACAAAATTTTTCCTGAAGATGGTTGCAATTCATATAAAACTATTACCATTTTGTCAAAGTTTCCATTTTAACACTGGTAGACATCAAATCAAGAGAAGTGTCCTAAGCTAAAGTATAAGGTGTGTCCCCAAAAATTTCCCAAGGGCAAAGACCCTTCATTTCAGTGTCTTCAGTATATTTACCCTTGCTATGCCACTGTACGACTGACTGACATTATTGATGAAATCATTCAAAATCATTCGAGTTAAAGCTGTAACTGATTGTGCGAGCAATTTTTTAATTTCTTTCCAGAATGTAGGCAGTATGTTCTACAGGCCCACAGCAGCCATTGGCGCCGGTCGGGCCCGGGCCCCCCCCAATAATTTCCAAAAGTTGCATTTTTTCATTCTTCATATATAACGTAGAAAACTAATTGAACCAACTATGAAATTACTCTCCAAAATGTGTTTCCTTGCGCCCTCCCTCTTTCAGTACTGTCAAGGTCCCCTAGGTAAGATAGGGAGATAAGTATAAAGCACTCCAAGTGGGAATCTAGAAATGGGAGCTTTTTTGCACTTTCCTTTCCTAATTAAACATTTCAAGCACAGAGGGATGTTGCCAAAAGAAAACTGGCCATGGCTCGAAAATTTTGTCCTGGGGCTCCACCCCCGGACCCCCAGGAGCTTCCTGCCTTAACCGCGAATTGGTGCCCCTCCAATCTGAAAAACGCTCCTACGGGCCTGGTTCTACCAGTGGCGGAAATTCGCCTTTTTGAGTGGAGGGGCAAGGGCCCAAATTTTCCGAGTCGGGAGAAATGCTTTTGTTTGACGTATTTTGCTGGAAGGCCTGACGTAAATAGGGTCCTTGAACTCGTTTCTTCATTACAGTTTCCATCCCACCTTCGAAATTTCCGACTTCTACGCAAAATTTCCGAGTCTTGTTGAATTGGGGGGGGGGCAGTTGCCCCCCAACCCCCCTCCATAATTTCCGCCACTGTGTTCTACCATGTAACAATCCTGATAGCGATATGTCATGGAAAGCATGGATAATCAATACCTTTCTTGATATAGAAAGGCTGTCTTTTATATTTTCAAAAAAACTTTAGATGAGGAAGGTCGGACCTGCAACAGAACCCACAACATTTTGTTAGGAAATAGGTTCTTAACAGGACAGCTTCACCACTTTTTTGCTTATGAAAAGATACCATATCCCATCCCAAGGGCGGTGCCACGGGTTGGACTGGGGTGGACAGGTCGGTATTCATTCCTAAGCAAAAATTACATAAAAATCGTTAGGTATACCTTATGTTGACCTAAGTCCACCCCTGGCAACGCCTGTGACAATAATGAGTTGATGTTATGCGGGGAAATGAAAGTGCAGTGATTAACGCCGAAGGCTGGGATCGCAAAAAGGGAAGCCCTAATTGAATCGCACTACTTCATGAGGCCTTGTGCCCGAGGGGAAGGGGTAACCTCCATCACATACGCATACGGTGAGGATTCGCAGTCTGTAAACGAAAATAGAAATCCTGAAGCGACGCAAGTTGAGGCCAGGTTAGCCTCTACAGAACCAGAAAAAAAATGGCAATGCTTCCTGCCCGAAAAGATAATGGCCATAATTTCAGTCCGTTTGGACCCACAAATATCACTAATCATACAATACTAGGCTTGCCGCGCGGCGCCTGCGGCGCCGCGCTGGCCCGCCGTCGTACCGAGTGATTCTTAGGAGTGGAATTTATTGCCAGTTGTCATTGATAGCTGTTAATAACATTATTCAACCGGCTCCAGAAAAATTGCTTTCTTTTGATACCCCCGTTCCAGGGAAAGTAACTTAGGTAAGCGAAAACCATACTCCGAAAAATGTCACATCTTTGTCGGTCCTCCAGGAAAACAATTGCCCCCCATCACAACGCGTCCTGCGGCCCTGGACTGTACAGTAACAGGAATTTCTACCAAGTCCTTACATTGTCTTTTGAGTTGACAATTGTATAGTATTTATTTTTGGTGTACTTCTCACTTGGTGCAAGGTTTGGTTTGTATTTGTTGCAATAAGATCAAATTACGTACGGTCCGTTTCCTAATGTCCGGCTCTACGTCGTCAGACGCATTTTGTAGATCCATCGTTCTGTAATGTTGTAAGAGCGATCGCCCCCCCCTCCCCCAATAACAGCTGCGTTCTTTTGCGTTATACGGCCCTGCACTACACGGTAATAGCAATTGTCTACACAATATTATGAGTGTGAAGTGTGCCATGTACTAAAACTTTCGTTTCCTGTTTGTGAGGTGGCTCCGTCCATCTCTGCTTGTCCTATTATGATCTCCTTTCTTTTTGCCGTTTTAATCCAATGAAATTCACTTCCTTGGCTCGTCTCGCAAAGCAGGATGGGAGGAGATATAAACGCAAGATGGGGCTCACCGGAAACACTCTTCCCCCCCCCTCCCAACCCTCACCAAAAAGTGCATATGCATTCGTCACGTCATCGTCCGTCTGTGTTGCGGGAAACCCTAGAATTTGGCAAGTTAGTCGTTAGCATTCTTTGCATTCATGAATATCTAGTGTCAAAGGATGCTTTATTTTCCCAATAAGACGTAAGACAAAGCGGATTAGGCTCAAAATGACTGCCAGATAACAAAGTATGGACTGCGACGTCACATGATCATGTGTTGATTACATATTGCTGTGAAGGAAACAGCATGACGCAATGTTTAGGTGTTGTGGAGGGGCTTTGGCATCAGGCACTGCTTGCATCGTGCATAATGGTAGGTCCTGGTGTGATGGTTTGGAAGACTTTCACATAAGAAACTGAGACAAAGATATGTTAGATTTAAGAAACTTTCCCTCTTAAGTCTGAGTTTAAATTGATGTCGGTGATAATCATTTATAATGACATACACATTTGGCTAACAAATACCTTTAGATAAACCCTATTCTGTTTAAACATATTTTGCAGGATTTTCCAGAAAACAAATAAACATTGAAGAAGCATTCTGAGTAGAAAGGCGAAAGAATCATAGTCATAAGAAACATTTTAGGGTTGGGTGTGAAGATAAACATTAACGTTGTTTTAAGGGACACGTAAGAAACTCCGAGCACTCAAATTTTGATAATTCTAAGAAACTTTCAATACTGACCCAAATTCTTAGTTTCTTATAAAAACATTTTGCGTAACATATCAAGGACATAGATAGCTGTCAAAGTTTTTTTTGTGCAACAACCCAGCTCATGTTGAAGAACGGGGATATCCCTCCTTGGAAAAAGAGGAAACCCTGCCCTTAAAACAGTGCTAAACAGTGCCCTTAAGAATGATAAATCTCATATTTCTCGCTCTCTGGAAAGCCATCCCCTCTCTGAATTATTCATATTTGTAGGGAGGAAACATAGCAGCGCCATCAAAAGACAAATTTTAGTCAAATCTGCTGCGAAAAGCATTCTGAGGGATGGGAAATTTGGAAATTTGCACCCGAACCCCTCCAGCCCCCATGAAACCCCCGGAACTGAATCCCTCTCCAAATGGGTCCCAACCCATCCCAAGCAAATAGGGATCATGTTGGGATTTTTAGAAAATCTAATAACCCCTCAAATGGGTTTCGAAGGACACCCATTTTCTGACGCCATGAGTCGTAAGACAACAATGGAAGGACAAAGGATTTCAAGCTCAGCACAAAGGGAAACAAAGGCCTCGCACAGCTAAAAGTAGGGTGTGGAAATGCTCCCATAACCCCTTCACGGGAACGGTAACTGCCAAAACATGCCGTGATAAAGAGGTAAGGAAGGTTAGCCGATGTTTTGATGTTAGTATTGACATTGGTGAGGTTGCAGTTCTTGCTATCGAAATGTCTAAAGAGGAAGAAACTTGGAGGCGAGGGACAATGGGAATGACGCCACATCCGACTGCAACGAATAATATAGTAGATTCAGACTCAGAAATATCGGAATTACTTCCCCATACAAGCATGTTCCTCTTTTGGGTCTTTCTGCACGACAACGGCTCAAACAAACGAAAGGGAGAACAAAAAATTTTTTA
Source organism: Aurelia sp. 3 sensu Dawson et al. (2005) (assembly GCA_964020215.1). NCBI lineage: Eukaryota > Metazoa > Cnidaria > Scyphozoa > Semaeostomeae > Ulmaridae > Aurelia > Aurelia sp. 3 sensu Dawson et al. (2005). Next base: position 2,081,927 of record OZ026583.1, on the reverse strand, counting down.
TGTTACATGGCCTGTGGAGAAGAAAAATTGTTGCACAAAATCTGCTTGCCTCGTATGAAATTATTGTAAAAAAATAAAACTTTTCCTTAAAAATGCATCTGCCTCGTATTCATGAATAAAAGATGTTAAGAACTATATTATCATCGATGAATTAGCCAAAGACCATAAGAAAGGTAGTTGATCCCTACAATCTTTGTCGATGACTGATGAATCCTTCTTGCAAGAAACTAACAAGGACTTTGCGTCATTTATACACATCTTTGCATACATTTCTCAACTTATGATTCACAATTTTGTCCTCAAGGTGAGCCATTTTACATTTAAAAGCTCATTCTATCTAATGTCATAGAAATTACTGCCCCTTTCAAGTCCTTAATATTTGCTTCATAAAAAATGTAGACCCAGTTGTTGTGCACAAGCGCTAAAAGAGTAGTTGCCGGTTATGTTTCGCGCCAGCCATGTTGCAAAATAAACTTTGCAGAATCCCTAACGCAAAATTGCTTTGTAAAGCACTTCTAATATTGTTCGTGTCTGATATCATTGGGGCATGGTTACCACAGACGCTGGTCCAAGTGCAGGACAGAAAGTATGATATTGATATTAAAATTTCACAAGCAGCATTTCATGGCTGAGCAATTAACTTGATTGAAAGGTCATAATGTAAATGCTCTATCAAGCCCCCCTCCCCACTCATATCAAATTCCAGAATTTATCAAATGTGTTCCATTTATGTATTTAAACAAGGCTGCATGTCAATTTTGATATGGTTTGAGGGAAAACTGTGTCGGACTTCTGTATCTTACTCCATGATTCTATAAGATATGGGGTAAAAGACTGATGGGTCTTTTTACGTACCGTACCTTTTCATATTGGGACATAGGGATGATGAAGTTGATCTCAAAGTAAACTCAATACGCAGCACTGCGTGATTATTATAGTTAGTTTATTTAGATGACGTCACAAACGATTACGAGGCTGTGTTCTGTTGCTACCCCGTTCCTTCGCAACAAAAATCAATGGCGGACATGCGGTACTTTTTCGATGTTAGAGTGTGTTGTAGAAAATTAGTATAAACCATGTCTGTGACAACTCTACCAAGTCTGAATGTCGGAGGAAAGGTTACTCAGGAAGTAATTAAGCATATTCCAACTCCGCCTTCAAAGTCAAGCCTTCGACCAAGCAGGCAGAAACGATCCCAACAAGAAGATAGGCTCAATTCTTTTGAGCATGAAAGATCCTCAACGTCAGCTAGCGTCAGGAAAGACAAACCTACCAAAGGAGATGGGATTATCGATACTGCAAGGTATCTGCTTGCTGCTTTTTTTAATGCTTTTAAACCAGAAAAAGGAGTGGGTTAATTGGTGCCCAGGTTGGAAAGTTTGTCAACAGTCCGGTTAAAGGTCTCGATTCGTTAACGCTAACGTTAGCGACTAACCGATCGGTTAGCGACTAACCGATGGATTTTTGACTAACCGTTTGAGTAGTGAATCTTCTAAATGGATTCCTTAGTCACCAACCGATCGGTTAGTCGCTAATGAATGTATTAGTTGTGCTAATACAACTGGTTCTTAGTCCATTCCACGATGTTTTGCGAGGATCATCCCGAAATCCGTGTCTTTTTTGTGGGTGGAGCCTTTTCGAGCTCGGAAAGTTTCTTCCCTTTCCATTTACAGTATTTTCTGACAACCATTACTTAGAAAATTAAGATTCAATGGTATAGCTTGCTGATCCTAATTCTTTTTTTATCAGCTTCTCGTTGGCAGAGTTCTGAACTTTTTAATTACCATGCTCATGATATATTTCTACCAAGCAGCTCTGGTACTTGCCATAGTCAATGACTATGTACTTGCTAAGCAAGTTAGTAGTCTTATGAATCGTAACTTACGTACCTTGATAATCCATTTTGCAGCTGATGCTGTTTCTCTTCTCTGGCCAGTGCTTTTCTCCTTACCCAACCTTTTCGTGTAGCATGGCTTGGACCCGGTCATGAAACACGTGCAGCAACAGCGATTTTCATTTGAACTTAGCTCTCCTCCGCTCCGGTAGAATTTTTTTTCCTCCGGTGAAATAGCCTTTTTTTACATGCTGAATCCGGAGGAAGTATTTTCGAGCTGCGGTTTTGTACTGTTTTCGCTGCACACACAACCTATCAAATTTCACTAACCGATCGGTTAGTGACTAGGGAATCCATTAGTAAATTTACTACTTGATCGGTTAGTCAATAATCCAAGCGTTAGTCATTAACCGATCGGTTAGTCACTAACGAATCAAGACCTTTTACCGGACTGGTCAACTGAGCACCAAATGCCAATAGACTTATACAATTTTGCGCACCAAAATTGAAATTAATGAGCGCACCAAAATTAAAATAGAAATAGCAAGGGATGGCCCAATTCTGACTTTTTATGATAATCCCTCCTGGAATTCAAACACGCTGCACACACCACTGAAGTTTTGAAGTGCACCCCGAAGTTCTTCAGTACAAACTTTCCAACCTGGATTGGTGCTGGCAGTTGGCGGCGCCAGAGGGGCTGGGACAGAGAGGGACTTGTTGTCACCCCCAAATCCTCCAAATCCAAAAGGTTGCCAAAAATTGTCAAAGAAAAATGGCATAAGATTAGTTGGGTATACCTTTAGATTGCTAAATTATGTCGAAATCCCCCCCCCCCCCCATTTCTCTCGGATTTTTCAGAGCTGGCACTGCCGCCACTACTGTGCTGGTTCAGGGTGGCTACTCTGCACCAATTATTTTTCTTGGAGCACAAAAATTTTGTGCGCCAGAGTGCGCCAAAGAGTAATTGATATCTAATTGTTTGACACAATGAGATGTTGAATTGCCCATTGTTTTAAGGCCTTTCTGCACCAAAATGTGCGCTAAAAAGCAGGTGAGTTCTTCCATTGTGCCAAAGATCTTCTGGAAAAAGGGCACTCAGATTCATCCTGGGTGCTGGTGGGATTCATCTGATGTGTAATAAATCATTCATCCATGCAGCTACTGCTAGAAGAAAGCTACTGTACTTAAACATTTCAAAATCAAAATTTACTTTTTGTGAACCTTCCTGATTATTCTTCTTCTATGTACAATTATCATTCTGATTATATACTGTATACTCTAATGCAATGCTGCATCTCACCAGGCTTGGTGGCTGGAGAGGAATACCTCAACTCCATGTTAGGCTTAATACTTTGCTCATCCACCATTTTTTCTGTAGGTACACCACAGGTTGTGGGGGAAAATTAGTCTAAAATTGATAAATACAGCTCTTCTTTTATTGTTTTGTTTCATGTCAGATCAACCACAATATTTGGTTGGAAGTGTGAAGCCAAATTATACGAAGGATTAATCTGCTAGCACACAAGTAAACAAATAGTTAAAGAATGTAGAATGCATTTAATTTTTCTTCCTTTTTTGTTTGCTCTTGAATGCTTCTAAAGATCCATTGAATCCATCCCCAGTTGATGATTAGTTCCAATTTCCGTTACTGTTGGTATAACAAATACTTAGAATTATCTTACAGCAGGAAACAAGAAAGCAAGCTTGCAAATGGTGTCCATAATATGTAACTGGGAAAAAAGGGACAGTGGATGTCTATAAGGTTGTTGCAAATCTTGTACATCATGTTTGCATCATGATTGCTTGTGCTTGCCTTCATACTTCTGTCATACTTTCCCATCCCAGGGTATTCATCATTGTGGCTGCTTGCTCTGCAATTGGTACCCTAAGAAAATCTGGCACACTCTTCTAGAACTCTATTTGTTTGATCGCACCAGTCATGTTTCCTTTGACTTTTTGATGTGCTATAGTGCATACTGTATGAGATCTATGTACTTCCGTAACTGCTACCTACAATACGCCTGACCACGTCTTTTGTTTTTCAGGTATAGAAATTCACATAAACATAATGTTTGCCTGAACATGCTTCAGGATGGCTTTCATCGAGCATTCTGTGAGCTATTTGCCCTCCTAGAAAAACACAAAGAAGTATTGAAAATAGATAGTCATGATGCAAGTGGAGTGAAACTAAAGCATTTGGAAGAAGACCATGTAAAATTGGATGCACTGACAAAGAACTTGATTGCAATTGAAACATCAAGGAGGAGAGGTATGTCTCAGTTCTTCTGTACAGTATGAATGTTTAGGAATTGGTGGCAGGGAGGGTACAGTAGGTTGGAGCAGTTGTCCCTGCTCTCAAAAATGTGGCTAAAGTTGTAATGAAAAATGTAATTAAAATGTCTAGGCATATCTTTACGCCCCCAGAGTCTTGGTAATCTTTATACACCACAGTCTGAAACTTTTTACTTTACCCCCTCCCCGCCACCCCCACTATGCTTTGTTTAGCCTGGCCACTAATAAGAAATACATTTGGAGCATTGTAGTAGACCTTACAGTTTCCACTGCAGAAAGAGGAGGGTAAGAGAAAGATACTGTAAAGAGAGATACTTTAAATGTCTCTAGGACCATAACATGTTTCAAAACTTGAGAGGCTAAGAGGTATTTTTAGCCCAAGGAAAGAACCATGAAATTGATGCAATGAAAAATAGACTGTGCAATCCCCATAATAACTCTAGTCCAATAAGTAGTATAGAGTTTAATGCACAGTAGATACTTTATAAAATTATCCAATATTTTGGTGGTCAGGAATACACATATGTAGCACGCAGTTCTTCAATGATGTACTATTTAGGACTGATAAATTTCATAGGGCTGCATATGAAGTTTCTAAAAATTCACAAGAGAGTTCTTGAGAATCCTAATGAAAAAATTTTGCTGGAGTCCATCAATTTACAAAAGGGCTACATTCGATTTTATCAAACTCTGAAGAACTTACACAGATTTGTAAATTCACAAAGAATCCTATTTCCAAATTTACATTTTTTCTATCTATATAGGTCGAACTGACCAGGTATTTCAGTCACAGCTAACTTTAGCTGAATACTTCAGTGCAAAAGAGGATACTTGGTTGCGAGATTACTTCTATAATAAATGCCTTGAAACAAGTCAGCAAATTGGAGGAGATGGACGAAGAAGAGAAGCTGAGGCCCATTACAATCTTGGCATCGCTGCTGAAAAGAAGTTAGACTTTGATGGGGCATTAGCCTTCATGGAAATATCTTGCAATTTGAGTAAAGGAAGAGACTGGGAAGATGCTGATGGTGTGAAAGTTCATCACAAAGGATGTGAAAGCTTACAAAGAATGTACACTGCTATTGCAGAACAGGTATAGTGTGGCCATTAAAAGGCCTTTATTTCCAGTCTAGACTTCCTACAGGGTTGATTTAAATGATTCTAAATTGCTTCCTTAACCATGACTGCAGAAAGGATAGGGTGATCTGTGCCAGATTAGATTTTCATACTTATCAAAACATATCAGCAGAATGCCAGCTTGTGTGATCATCTTCTTGTAAAATTTGCACCACATTTTTTAATTGTGATTGTGTGAGCAGGCTTCTTTGCTTCAAGTTATGTTAACTGGCAAGAATTGCTCCACTTTAATGTGCCATCAGGGAGTTTTCATTTGACTTCTAGCTCTCAAATGAAAGGACTGTGATGAGCAATTAAGGGGGTTAATTTTTGCCACTTCACATTTAGCTTTAATCAACTTGTGAAGCTGGTTTACCTTATCACTTTCTGTGATCATATAGACATGTGAAGCAAATTTTACATGAATATGATTGTGTAAACCAGCCATCAAGCAAGATATTTGCTTTGTTATTGCTTTGATATTCAGGAAATGGTAATTTTCAAACATCATGCATTTTTTACTCACTTCTTATGCAAAAATTGAGAGCTCTGTCTTCTAACAGATCCATCAATGAAACATGAAATGACAGTAGGTGGTTTTTGGCTCCTGATAAGACTAGTTCATACTGTTTTGTATCGTTTACATATTCTATGCTTTCAGATCGAGGAGGCAGATCCTGATCAAGCAATTGAATACCTACAGAAGGCCTTTGACATAGCAAAAAATGGTAGGTTTATCAGCTATAGTTTTTAAGGAATTACTCATATCTCAGGAAATGAGCCACCTTCAAATAGACAAAATTTGTCAAGTGTTAGGTGGGACCTTAAGCTGGAAATTATATCATCTGTTGTGAAGAGTGGATGTTTTTATCCTCTACCTTCCAGAAGAAACAAAATAGCAATAAAAACTTCTATGTTTAAGTTGGTGTATGAATGCAGAAAATATGTCAGCTTTTTCACTTTTTCATTGTGAGTTCCTGTTGAGCAAGATTTATCACAGGGATGCAAGGGACTCATCGTCATAACTCTAGATACGATATTCGTGATGCTCTTACAGTACGTGAATGCAGTTGATTTTTACGTAAATGCGCATGGGGTGTGCAGTTTAGTAACCTAGTTACAGTATACCCGATGTGGTATGAATATCTTTAATACTCTAACAAGTATGATATTTTCTTGTCAAAGCTGGAAATCAAATGCAAGAAGGAAAAGCTGGTTTTCGACTTGGAAAGGCGCACGAAGATTACGGTGATTCGGATACTGCAATCAAAGTAAGTGAGGCAAAATGTGTTGTGATATGATATTACTGCACTGAAAGTAGCGTCAGGGAATTCTTGCCATGCCAAATCCTTTTGCGTGTGAAAGGATTTCGATTCATTCGATTGTATAACGAAGTCTTCGGGGAACATAAGAGCTCTTAGCTACATTGTCTGTGATCATAAGAGCTCTACGTAGCTGGTAAAGAGATCAAAGAAATAAATGCAAAATTATCGAATGCAATGTCGGAACTTTCTGCCTGGTTCAATGAAAATGAATTGATCCTCAACCTGAAAAAAGGAAAAACTGAAGCCCTGTTATTTGGAACAGCACAGAGAATACGGAAATGTACGGAGCCTTTACGCATATTACACGAAAATGGTCAAATCAACATCACTTCAACATATAAGTATCTTGGTGTGCAGCTAGACTCTTCACTGAATCTTAACGGTGATTTTGATGCTAAATACAAGAAGGCCTCAGGTCGTTTACGACTCTTAGCAAAGATCAGAAATCATCTGGATATAGAGTCAGCAAAAGCCATCTACCGCTCAATGGTATTACCAGTGCTCACCTATTGCGGCATATTGAATCTGAAATTGACTAGGACACAAGAAAATAAGCTAAACTCGTTGCACAATCGCGCGATGCAAATAATCACAAAAAAGCGAACATGTAAAGTTATATCACCAGTAAATGCCATCAAAAGGAGGGCCTGCGTGTTAGTACACAATGTCCTACAGAACAATGTCTGTCATGCTTTAAGTCAATATTTTACATATCAAGAACACTGCAAGAACACAAGGAACAATAGATATAGTGTATGCCTTCCACGGATAAGAACTGAATACGCGAGGAAAGGCTTCTTCTACATGGGTGCAAAGACTTTTAATGAACTACCACTTACTGCAAGGATGTCTGACAATGTACTTGCTTTTAGGGAGATTATGGACAACATATATGTATAAGATTTTATCATGTTGATAATATAAAACTGTTTTTATTTCTTAGACCTGAAATTGTAATATATTTATGTTTTCTTTTTATGTACCTTTCTTTGTACAGGACAAACAATGATAACAGCAATTTTTGTAATTGTTGAAGTTTTTATCCTGTTAAAAAATTCGTTATATTATTATTATTATTATTATTATTAAAATCGAAAACTTTCAGAGGATCAAATTTTGGGGAAAAATTTGTCCGAAAGTTTAATTGTCCGAAATCTGGTTATCTCCGAAAGTTGCAAATTTATTGAATTTAGAAAAGCATAAAGAAACGTAACATAAAATGTCAATTAATCAAAATTTGGCCAGTACTACTTAGGTTTTTTGCATTTTTTTATCTAAAATTTTGGTTCCCTGAAGCGTTTCTTGAAAGTTTCATGTATGGCAACACCTTTTGATTTGGTTTACAGCTTGTTTTACCATTGTTCAACCTAACGAAAATTGCATTCAAATATTCTTGTAGATGTGATGATCACCATGTACCTACTCTAAGTTGATATTCATGATAGAATCACAATTAGTTTTAACATATATTTTGGCATCATGCTTGTTTTTGATGTTTTGTTTGTCCGAAAGTTTATTTGTCCGAAATTCACGAAAAAGCGTACGAAAGGTTTTTGTCCGAATTTTTTGCCGAAATTTTTCCGTCCGAAAATCTTCGACTTTACTGAGATTGCATTTGAATGCAGAATGGAATCCAGATTTTGAATAATGAAATTGAAATTGAAATGAAAAATTTCTGTCACGTATGCACTTCGTTCTTGTTTTCCTCTCGTCTAATTTATTCTTATTACATCTTCTTTTTCAATGAGTGGAAGAATTGTCAAGGGTTGCCAAATAATTGGATAACTGTCCCAGAATAATTAGAACTGTCTTTAACTCGTATTTCCTAACGTTTCTTTATATATAAATTGTATTCTATTTATTCCATTATCTTTTGATGACTGTATATTATTCTTTTGACAAATTGATACGTACATATAGACATATGAAGTTGGAGGGCTTTACTAAGATGTGTAAGGAGATCTCTGCTAAGATCATCAAACTTTTTGTATTTGGTGAAGAAAATTTTCATTATCCATGTCCTTTCTGCCTGCATTTTGATATCTCCTGATTTGTCTGCATATCTTTTATCTATCCCAGTACTTTGCTGATTACCTAGAGATATGCAATGTGCTTCGCGATGACACTGGAAAGGCACAGGCCTGTCATGCTCTTGCAGATGCCTATCATTCGTGAGTAGACTTTGATATAATTGTCGTTCGATTCTGATATCCAGTCTTTCTGCGGCATATGTTTTACATTGACGGCATTTTTCACATTGTGTGCACATAATACCAACAGAGCAGAAATTTGGTGAAATGATGTCATTGTGCATTCTAATGCTTGATCACAAAAGATTTTTGAAACAACATATCAAGAGTTTGGGACCTATCAAGTGTTGACTTATTTCGGAATCTTTCTTGCTGGGCGCGGAGGTTGCTGAAAGTTGCTTCTTTTCGTGCATGCATGCGCAATTTTTGCTCTGTTGTTAGTGCCTAGACTTTAGCTAGAAGTTTGTAGGCTACTAAAAAAATTATTAGGCTATCAAAAACAATTAGTATGCTACTAAAAAAGTTAGTATACTACTAAAAACAATTAGGACTCATAACATTGCAGCTCAAATATGGCACTTTGTCAGGTTCCTCGACAGAAACCAGTTGAACATTAGACTGACGAAAAGAAGGTGTCTACAAGTCAAAATAAACCAGTTTTCCAACTATATCAAGAGTTTGCAAACAGTTAAAGAGATGATATAGTAACTGCTACACAGAACTAGAATCGCTGATGAAGTTTGTCACTATTTCCTGGTTCGAAGTAATGACAACCATCAGGGCCATTCGCAAGGGAGCAACAACCTATGATGAATAAGTATTGCTGTTAGGGACCTCTTAAAGAGTGAATTTTAATCATCGAAATTGTTCTAAATGTGAAGACTGTTATGTTTAATCGTCATTTCTATCCCCTTTTGAACCATTTTAAGAAATCGATTCTGAAAATTGACAGTACGCAACCCCTTCCTTTACGTTTTGTGAGTTTACTTGTGAGACCTGTAACACACCATAGTTTATGAAGTTTTGTTGCATTTTTTTTGCAGGCAAGGTGATTTCAACAATGCTATAGAATACCTCACCATGTATTTGGACATCGCAAAACGATTGGAACAGAGGGAAGCACAAGGTTCTGCTTGCAGTGGACTTGGTGCTATCTATAATTCAATGGTGAGATAAGAAATATTACAACTTAAACTCGATTTTAGAACTGCGCAATTTGGCTGATAAGAACAATTAGCTCTTCCAATTGGGTAAAGACACCTGCCTAGCCAAAATCTTTTTTCTCTTCATGAAAACAGTGAAAAATTCTATTATTTAAGCAAATTTTCGTTGGACTGCGAGATGGAAACAAGTACCTGAGACTGAAGCAATGTTTTGCCTATTTGGTGAAGGGTTTCAGTCAGTTTGTCGGTGTTAGTCAAAATGCACTATTGAATGATAAATATGATCCTGAAAGAGGCTAGCTGGACGTGAGTAGATGCGCGTTTTCAAACAAATTAACTTTCTTTCTGATACTCCATTTGTACTTCCAAGCTCTACTAGATTAAACTAAACCAGGTTATCGAATGTTGTGTTGTACCCCATTCACATTGACAGAGTTAAACCAGGTTTTTCACACCAGGTTAACTTTCAACCAATCAAATGCATTCGACTTGTTGAACTGACCAATTTATTAGAAGGCCTCATTTGATAACCTGGTTTAGCTTAAGCTGTCTTAACTTGCAGTGTGAATTGTTTATTGCTGAATCCAACATTCCGAGTGTATTTGATAGATAGACCTTTTACTTCTTAAAAAATGGTTTAGATAGAGCGTCTAAATCTGGTACAGTAAGGCCTCGCATTTAAGAAACCACTTTTCACACCTTAGCCTCAAATGTTTCTTATAACTTGATACTGCTCATATTTTAGGCTCAAGTTTCTTAAGTCCCTAATTTCTTTTCTAGAGAGTCATAGACAAATAAGTTACACAAAAATGGGGTTATCGATAGGGATATCTGCCATATTTAGCCATATGTGTTTGTTATCAACAATAGAGGATTGCGCTAAAGATGGCGGCGAGGAATTTTTTACCGAGATGCATCGCGTTCGAATTACAAATCTTTAGCGATTCTGTAGGAATTCGATTAAAGAACGCACTGCATCTCGGTAAAAAATTCCTCGCCGCCATCTTTAGCGCAATCGTCTATCGCCATCTTTAGCGCAATCATCAATTAAAATTAGGTAAAGATCCGTTAAATCGACGATGTCCTGCTAACGATTTCTTAAGAATCCTTTGTGAAGTGTAATGCTCTCAGACCATCTGACCAGTACTTTGTCACTCAAAATACTAGAAACTATATTTTGGGTGTGAGCCTCAAGGGAGCTAGCAATCTTTCAGTAGCCTAAAAGTTTCTTTTAGGTGGTTTCTTAAATACGGAGCCTTACTGTAAATTTGTGAGGGGAAAAAAGCATGACCCCCGTTCTCGGTATAAACACTGGTAGCTGTGACAAGAAATTGGTTGGGATTTCAGAATACTTTTCAGAGATTTTATCATCGATAAATTTGTGCGAAGTGAGTTGGCAATGGTTCAGTTGTCACACAGGCAAATGATATTGTTCTTTCTACTTTATTTCTCGTTATTTTCGTTCATTGTTAGCTGAATTTTCTTTCAAGTGAATAACAACGATTGAAAACAGCAAACTCCGGTTTGCAAGTCTTGTTCAGTGATATTGCGAACTCCCCCTTTTGTAAATCACAATGGTAAAGATGTTAACTCTGATTAGCTCGCTGAACAATGAGGTGAGCGAAGCATTTTTTGGGGCTTGCGCGAATCCACAAAAGTAACATGAAGGATGGCCCTGCAATCGCTGCTGCGCAGAATCCAAAGCACTTGGAGGGGGTCTACCTCTTCTGAACAAAATCTGCAAGACTTTCACTGATAGTATCCTGAACAAAGTCGCAACATGAAACTCTTGCATGCCCGCACCTTTGAGCTGTAACTGTTGCGCCACAAAATCTGCTATGAACGAAAACAATGAGAAACAAGGCCAGAAGGCAGACAAAACTTCCCTTGTATGAATTAAATCATTCCTAATGTGCTTTGAGTAAGGTTATCGTTAACTTTATGAAAAGTGTTCTGAAGTCCGCAGCATCTTCTTGCCACTACTAGCATCGTTATACCGAAAACGTGGGTCATGCTTTTGTTTCCTTCACAAAATTGACCAGATCTTGACGCTCGATCCCAATCTCCTCTTTAAGAAGTAAAAAGGTCTCTTGAGATCTTACCTGGTTTAGATTAAGCTTATTAAATTGTCTCAGTGTAGATGGCTTATTAGTCTTGCACTTTTAGACTTAGCAGTAAATTTCTACCAACTTGCAAACGAGAATGCTTTTTTTTTTGTATCAATTTCATCACTTTTACATCAAATCTCAAAACAAAGGAACATACTTGCGAATAGCCCAAACTTTGAAATTTGCACCATTGTTCTGTAGTATAGATTGTGGATTTCATCTTCCTAGGGTCATTATGCTCATGCAACCGAATATTTAAATGAAGCTTTTGGACATTGTAAAGATGTCAACAAATTAGAAGTAGTCGAGGAGACAAGAGCAGAGTGTGGCGTTGTATCAGCTAATCAGCTCTTTGAGCAGCTAGCAAAGTACGTCAGATTAAACGAAACACCAGCAGTGAAGAAAATTATGTCGTGGAGGGATGCAAGATCGGAAATAAAAGTAGAGATGGCCCAACTTGTTGATGAGGCAGTGAAGAAACAGGAGAGTGACTCAACGAGGGACCAAACTGATGCTGGCTCTGAATCACTTTAAGCAGTTGTTTCTGTTTTAATTATTGTATATATTGATTTGATAATGTTGATAACAAAAGTTATTGGACTCTTTTGGTTTCAGCTATGGTAACGTGCCATTTACCAGAACCTGTTTCGGAAACTGTAGCAAAATGATAAAAGTAACGCGAGCCTTCAAGAAAAATCCACTCAAACAAGGATGGTCTCTTTGTTAATAGACAAGCACATATTTGTTGTACAGTGATTCACGTGAAAGAAGCATAATATTCAGAAGTTATTGGACTCTTTTGGTTTCAGCTATGGTAACGTGCCATTTACCAGAACCTGTTTCGAAAACTGTGGCAAAATACCAAAAGTGACATAAGCCTTCAAGTAAAATCCATTGAAACAAGGATAGTCTCTTTGTTAATAGACAAACACTTGTTTGTTGTACAGTGATTCACGTGAAAGAAGCATAATATTCAGGCTTCCTGAACCACAGAAGAAAGTTACTGGACTCTTTGGTTTTCACTATGGAAACCTGCCATTTACCAGAACGTCCAAGCAGCACAGATGAAAATTTTTCTTCAGGGTTGAAAAGGATTTTTTACAATTTATTTGAAAGCCTTCTCATCAAATCATCAAGTATTATCTCTTAAGAATTATGGCATACATGTGAATGTTGTACAGTTTCTCTAGTTCCCGTGTATGTAGCTCAGAAATCAAAGTTCATTACCTCAATATTACTGCTTTTCTTTGTTGTTCTCTCTTTGGGCCAAGCCTTACCAGTGCCAGGAATCAAATTCAAATGGCTCCTACGCGTCTGAACGATCAGTTCCTACAAAGCGCCTGAAGAGAAAACAACAAAGAAAAGCAATATTATCAAGGGAATGAACTTTAATTTCTGAGCTACAAACACTGTGCATTATCGCCCATGTTTAGACGTCAAACATTTAATCGTAATAAGAATAGTAATGAAAATTTTGCTCCAAAAATCTGGGTTACTGGTTTCCGCTCGTTGATTGAATTTAAAATAGAGTACATTTACCACCAGAATTGTGAAAACCATACATAGGCCAATGGGCTCATCAAGGGAGCTTGGGCAATGGTATTTGTGTACCGGGTGTCCCACAAAAATCTTTCCCTGTTTGAGCTGTTATTTTAGTAAAAGAGTGTTTTATTTGATAAACATTTTAAAAGAAATCTGTTATACAATGCTAGACTTAGATTTGAGTATTTGTTTCACATCTGTATCTGCGCGCATTGATTTTCTATAATCATTTTCCAGAAAAACAGAATACCTGAAATGCTCAAGAAAGAGCTAAAAACGGTGTATCAATAAATTCGTAAAGCCTTCACCTCAAAATCCAGGGAAATTCTGTGTTTTAACAAAATTCCAACAGTACGGAGCTTGAACTCCATAAAGGGACCCAAGAAAAATCATATTTGTTTGTTTTGATATGCGAAGAAAAAGTATAGTACACAAAACAAGGTCCTGTGGTCCGCACTCTAGCGCACTGCCGACTTTGAATACCATTTTAAGAAATTGACAAGCGGTTGTATGCCTTCACACCTGTGATGTAAAATATGGAAGCAATGAAACATATCTCCATTGCTAGAATTCCCACCTTTTCAAGGTCTTCTCCAGCGTACGATTTTGGAAAAATCCATACTTTGGAGGTCTTTGGATGAGCAAAAATATTGGGTAAAATAATACAGACTCACGTTAGCATTTAAGCGAGGGATTGCCGTTTACATCGCTCAAAACGAGGCAATGGTTGTTGTTGTGGAACTGTTCAAACGGGGAAGGTTTTTTTGGGACACCTGGTTGGTATTCTTAGACAGCGTTCACGCGATGCCGGCAAATTTTGAAAACGGTGCAAAATGTGACAGATAGGCCTCCCGTTCACACGAAAACGGTACATTTTTTGCCCATTTTTTGCCTGCTGATTTTGAAAACGGAACTCTAACCGGCACATTTTGGAAACGGCAATGTGTGAACATTAGAAAATAATGAAAACAGAACACTTTTCAAGGCTTTTTGGAGCGAGACTGATCGATTCTTGGCTTGTAAGTACATTTCTTTGGAATCAAAGTTTTGCAACGAGTTTCTTACGGTCATACTTCCTACCGCTTTCAAATTGTTCCGGAATCGTATGAACGCTAGCTCAAATTTTGCTACCGTCACATTTTGCACCGTTTTCGAAAATGTACCAGCATCGTGTTAACGTACCGGGTGACCCCAAAAAACTTCACGAGCCAGATCGCCTATATTTCCTTGACAGCAAACGTTATGAAGACAAACAATGAGTCAGCATGTACCTGAAAAGCTCCGCTACCTTTTGAGATGTTGCTTGGTCAGTTTAAGATGTGCGTACTGTCTGAAAAAACAGTTTCAAAAATATGGAAATTCATTCATTTCTTGGACCATTCCCTTGCTTTCCTATCCATTTTTTGGAAAGTGTGACAAAACCTGAATTCAAATTTTGCTTTACAGCATGAAATTTGAATGAAGAATTCAGGTCACTCATTTTGCACACAAAAAATTTCCTTAGACGACTTCTAATGCATCGCTATGTCGAGGTTTTCACAGAAAATGATGACGATTATTTCACTCAAATTGAGGAATCCTGGATTCAAAATTTTCATTGAATCTGGTTTTTCGGATGGTAATCATTGCTCAAATGGCCATGCAGCATCTCAAAAGGTAGCTAAGAATTTCAACTAAACAGTGATGGAAAGCATTTGGCAATAGCTTTTGATTTCAGGGAGCTAGTTATGATCTTGCTCGTGAAGTTTTTCTTGGGTCACCCGGTAGTCTACGGGAGCCTTGCAATTTGATGGTAAATGACTATGTGGTGTCATATTCCACCTTCTCCTCTCTTACGATAAAAGATGACTTTAGAAATATGTAAAATGCATTAATGGAATTTCCAGTTTGTTGGCTAGTTCCTGAAGACTGGACGTATATCTTTATACACTTTAATACGAAATTACCAACAATTTAGTCCGGCATTCTAGTCCGAATTATTTCTCCCAAAATTATTACATGAAATTTTTGGTCACAGTTCTCTCGTTGTTGATGAAGTTGGCGAGTTCTTTGTAGGTAGAAATACCACAGAAGAACATAAATGAATTACTTACACATATATCTCTTTATCCTTTTTCGATTATGCTTTTTTCATGTTTTAGGTTGTACAATAACAGTAATCATCATACGAATATAAGATACAAATACAAAAATACAAAGATTACATCTGTAAGAAAATGCCAGGGGAGTCAGCAAAAATTTTTTGATGTTTGAAAAACCAGCAAAACTACAATCCCAGACAGAACTCGTTGAGACAATGAGTTTATGTCAAAAGATGCCTCTCCTGCCATTAAACTATTGCCTGTCACTACTCCCCCTTTGCAATGTTGGTAGCTTGAAGAGCACATACCTGTGAACTCATTTATGACATTTCCATCGACTTCCAGCACTGCAATGGGGGCGGGGGGATTTCAACTCAAAATTTCCTCCAAATGGCAGGGTGTCTCCATGGGCAATATTGCAACGTGTTTGTATAGCTAAAGAATAAAGTTTATTACCTCGATATTACTATTTTACTTTGTTTCTTTCTCTTCGGCTGAAACCTGACCAGTGCAAGGAGTCAAATTCAGATGGCCTCTGCGCGTTCCTGAGGATAAACGCCGTGTAGGAGCCAAGAATTCAGATGCGCAGGAGACATTTGAATTTGATTTCTAGCACTAGTTAGGCTTGGGCCAGAGTAAAACAACGAAGAAAACTATGGTAATATCGAGGTAACAATTTTAATTTCCAAGCTACAAACACGGTGCATTATTGCCCATGAGTTTTTCGCGCGATTGTAGGTTACTATCATAATTTCTTTCGATCAACCACGGGGGGGTTCTTCCATAGTAAAGGTACCTGGGGATGTGCCGCCCGCGAGGGTATACTTTTTCGGACTTCTAGTCTAGCCAAGGGTGTACTTTTTGGCAATTTTAGTCGAGCTAAGTCTAGGTAAGGGTATGCTTTATGGGAATTTTGGTCAAAGAGATGTCAAAATTCGGAAATTTTTGTAAAAAAAACCAAACTCTTTAAAATTTTGGTCCAGAAAATGCGAGAATTTGGCAAGTTTTGCCTAGAAAATGCCAATTCAGAGCACTTCTGAAGGAAAAATTAGTCTAGCCAAGGGTATCATTTTCACAAAAAGTGGTCTAGCCAACGGTTACATTTTGAAACTGTGGGCGGCACACCCCTACCCGAAACTTAGCCGAGAACCCCCCACCCGTGCGATCAACAGAGGCGTCTAGTCTTAGAAAAAGATTGCATGAATTGATGTCATGGCTTTAAAGGAGGCTCGGGTACTTTGCTATTATTGTCTATTGGAATGCTGTGATATCATCATTATTGTCAGAATACAGCTTTTGTGTTTCAACTTGTTGTGAGCTTGTGACGTCATCAAATTGTTAAATTATTCATAAACAATGGTTTCCTTTAAGACTGTTTCACGTTTCGTGTATCAACTTAGGATTTGCTCGTTAAGTTTTTGACTTTTCCAAGAAGAAGAAAAACACTAACGTCCGGAGAATAATCACTTCTAGGCATTTTTTCCAAAATTGTCGAATTATGGTCAAGTGAAGACCACATCTCTTGCAAAGTTTCGCAGTCTAAAAAGTAGCCTTGACATGTATACCACAATTTAAAAAAAACCATCTAGCCATATCTACCGTTTTTAAGGTTTTGGGGGGGGCAAGTCCCCGCTTGAAATCTAGTACAGAGCACCCCCTCAGTCTTGATCCTCAAATATCAAGTAATTTTCAAATTATTTTACTTTTTTCTGACTCCCCAACAGTTTGCATACAAGGCGTAATGATTCCCATGGGAAGTTCACTCTAACGCTAATATCATCAAAACTTTTATATCACAGGAGCTAATTATCATCAATCAAAATATGATATTTAGCAAACTTTAAAAGATAAATACAGTTACTAACACAGGTCTATTAAAACTTCGAAATTAAGCATAATTGCGTCGTCGCTAGAGGTAGAAAATGTGCAGCAATTATTCCTAAAAATTATGGTGGTAGTATAAAAAGATACGGTTGCATGTCGCTCCTATGGATGGGCAGGTCCCCTTTAACGTGGACATTCCTTCGATTAAATCTTTGAAACATCGGTAAAATTTGGTAGTTCCTCACAACATTGCATTGACATTTCACACGTGGCCATTTTGTTGTGCATGGGGTGAATCCACAGCAAAGGTACTTCTAACAATCCACCAATATCTCTACTCAACTTACGAGTGTTTGGTTTGTTTCTCTACGAAATTTAAGGGTCCACATTCAAAATAATACCTTTGTTTTGAGAAACGTAATGGAAAATCTCTGTCATATGAGCTATCAAAAATAGCTTCGAAGTTTGTTTACAATACATGACCAAGCCCCTTTTAACGATGCTCGTTTACAGCACAGGCCTTGCGGTCATTGAAATCATGAGGATTTGTGTTTGAGCTGCGTAAAAGGCCGTAAATTTTCTAAACAAGTATTCTAAGGCGGGAAAACCAAGTGTGCAAGGCCTGTACTATATTGTGCTTCATATTCTAACCTTCACCACTAAACTACTACGCTACAGTTGCTAGTATCTTGCTGTATGTACATGAAAGCTATCCAAAGATCACGCGGAACGCCAAAAGGCCTTGCTTTGCGAGTTGAGGCATCCTATCAAAGTTGTGGTTGTTGTTGTTTCACAAAATATAGCCAGGCCAAATTTGTATGTCTAGGCAAACCCCTGAGGCAAACCTTTAGCATTCAGCAACCTTGGCATCAACGGCCTTTGCAGCTGAGACCAAATGACCAAGCATCAGTGTTCATAAACGTGGGAGACATGGAACAATTTGCAAAAATAGGCCATAATCGGGCAGAAAATCGGTCCTAATTCGGGAAAAACTTTCCCAAGCAATGGAAATTTATCGGGCAGCCCCCCAAATTTCACCACCCACTACGCCCATGGCAGTGTTTGAAAAACAGTTGAGATCTGGTTGCCAAGCAAAATATTCTCTTTTGCCAGTCGCAAACATTGCATGTATTAAGCAACAATTTTTGGACGTTTTTGAAGAAACATTCTGGTTTGCAGAACAAAGTATGTCTTTCAAGCAACGGTTTGTTAGGCAAGGAAATCTCAAATGTTTGCTCGTTTAGACGGAGCTTCAGGCTCGGTAACCACTGTACGCTAAACACTATGATTCAACACATTACTGTTACGATAAGACAGATAACGCAATGCGTAGCCTCATTCCATAGGGGCCCTCAACTTATGCCCCATTCACACTGCAAGTTAAACCAGTTTAAACTAAACCAGGCTTTCGAATAAGGCCTTCCGATTGGTCAGTCCAAAAATTCCAGTCATTTGATAGGTTGAAATCTAAACTGGTTTAGATACAGCTGGTTTAACTGTGTCAGTGTTGTTCCTGCGGGGCACACATCTGTTCCCCGATCAATCAGAATGGAAGATGACGAATGACGTGATCGGATTGGCTGAAACTTCCCACCAAAGGCAAACGAAAGAGCGTTTGACTGAACGGCCGCAATGATCAAAATCTCGAAGTACCGAACGAATTTAGGAGATCTTTTGCGTCCCCAAACAAGCAAAACATCGTTTGTAGGTAGGAGTTTTCTGCTGAAATAGCTCCAAGAAATATTCATTTAAGTACTGATAGCTTGTTTTACAGTGTAGCACTCCAAGAAGAGTGCTTTTTTCGGCACTTTAGGGTGGGTGGTTTTGAGCAAAAACTGCAGGTGACTTAGGCCATGTCCGTTTCTGGAAGCGTAAGGAGATGAGTCGTTGTTTGCGCGTCCATCAGTCTATCAATAGCGATAACTACGAATATGCAATCAGTCTACGCAATGATTTTGTTACCTGCATCACATTTTGCGTCCAATGGCACTACCTTTTACCTCCTTACGGCCTTTACTCAGCTATCTGTAGGAGAGTCTAGATCAAGCAACGCATTTCTGCATTTTGACAGAAATTTTCAAAGTTTTCAGTGTAGACAGAGTACCCATTCCAATTACTCAATCCTTCAACATTATAGGAAGATCTTTTATTATCTAAGAAGTCACTTGCAGAACAACTGCAAAATCAATTGCTGAGATCTTTTGACAACATAGAGCTCCTCGCAGAACATACATCAATCGTAGAGACCTTCTTTCGTCCAAAACGCATCAAAAGCCTTTTGAACTCGAGTACGTTTACAAAATGTCTTTGTAATCTTTGGATAACTGTGAAATACCACATTCGAGTTCATCTAGGCCAATACGTACATCATTTACAAAGGTACGTAAATAAAAGCATGCAAATTATACTCGAACTTAACTGATTTTCCTAACGCTCGCTCTGCAGTCCCAACTATCCTCAAGTGATAATATCTTGTCTTTTCAAGTGGTTTGTTGTTGTAAATGATCACTTTAGAAAAACCATACTTCTGCAAACGGAATTCTTTCTCTTCGTTTCCTATAAAAGAAGTTTTATCAGTTGGTATCATAACAACAACTAAGTTCCGATGTTACAAAATTAAAACATAGCATTTAAATATTCTGGCACTTTCAATATTCTAAATCCAAAATCAAAGAAGTAAACATTTCTTGTCGAGCACCTATCCCTTTGGAAAAACCTTGCTACTAAGATGTTTATAATTTTGAAGCTATTTTGAAGAGCATATCGAAGCATATTTTTCGTATTTAGGTTTAAGTTTAAGCCTGGTTTCCATATGATCGTAACAGTCGGCGACGCTTCGGCGACGTGTCCCCGATCAGTCGCCGACATATGGAAACGATCACTGTTATGATCATATGGAAACCACGCTTTAAACTGATCTCAACTTTTTCAAAGCGTCCCCGTACCATCCCCGTCTGATCGGCGACGTCGGCGACATCGTTCAGAAAATGTTCCCATTTAACGCAACCGTCCCCGATGTGTCCCCGAGCCTGTCTCGGCGACGCGTCGCCGACTGTTACGATCATATGGAAACCAGGCTTTACCATTGATTTTCAAATACACAAATTTTTCAGAAAAGTACCATTGTACGTTTGTCTATAGCCTACGCTTAAAGCCTGGTTTCCATATCATGCTGCTACAGGAAATGTAAAATTGTCTAATTTAGGCTCAACTTTGAAAATCAAGATCTCCTCTTTCTGCTGAGTTAGAATGTTTGCAACACATGTGCCCCAGGTTATACCATGTAATGCATGTATGTATGATTAAGAATGAGAAGGGTAGCATTTAAAGGCCAATGCGACCATGTTTCCATAATTGCCCCTTATAGCTTCATCATTTGGGATTCAGACTTTTCTTTTGGCATTTATTAGACAAAGAGTGCCTAATACATCATAGTGTCATGGAAACGAATGGCTAGTTTCCGCAAAGAAAGATTTCACAATTAAATCTATCTGCCTTCTGCATGACAAAGCTCATAGAACACTATTTTACGGTTCTCGTCAATGTAAAGGGTGTCCCAAAGAAGTGGTGCCCCATCTATGTGGTGGCTGGGGAGGTGACGTGGCTTTGATTGTTCGGTTTGCCCATATTTGCATAGGTCCGGCTTTGACTTAGAGTCTGAGAGGTTGTTTGACTCATCTGAAAACTGGTTGCTGATCTATGGCTGAGAAAAGGCCAAATAAGTGCTTGAAAAACAACACTTTTGTTGCTCTCCAGCAGTGTCAAAATCAAAGAATGTTTAAAAGAATGGATTGCAGCGTCATAGTAAAATTTGCATCTTTAAAGGGTTGACAGTGCTGTCTAACAGATAGACAACACCACTAACCCTTTTGAAATGCAAAGAAAATTCAATAGGGTGCCACAACAATTTCTTTGAAAATTCACTTAATTTTGACACTGATAGAGAAGAACTGAAGTGTGGTTTTTGAAGCAACCCGTTGTTTTGCGTTTCCTTTACTTTAAATCTGCAACTGCTTGTCAGATGGACTCAAAGAAGGTCCAGACTCTAAGTTGAGTCCTGGCCTATTGCGTAAAAAACGAGGCAAGGAAAGCCACAGCTCCTCCACAGCAGCCACACAAACGGGGCACAATTTTTTGGACACCCTACCCGGGGGGGGGGGGTAACTTCAATAGGCGGGTGACGGGGGTGTGCCATTTGACGTCTGAAATCGCACCCTAAAATTTATAAATTTTCGCGAAAATGATACCCCAAAATTTACAGGCCGTTGAATATGTATACCCTAAAATTGTGAAAGCCATCCAAAATTTTAACCAAGTAAGTAAAATTTGCTCAAAATCAATACCCTAAAGAGTTATTTTTCTAAAATGACACCCCAAAATTTATGACTACTTGTGATCTTACCAAAAATGATACCCCAAAATTTATTTTCTGCTCGAAAAAAGGCACCCCAAAAAATGGCCCATCCCGTACCTTCATATATGGTAGTTACCCCCCCCCCCCCGGGACACCCTATGGAAGTCGGAAAACGTAGATCACCTCGTCAACCGAAGCAAAAGCATGTGAGTCTTCACAAACAAAACTTCATCTTACCTTTCTCGTATTTAAAAAGAACTCTTTGAACATCAAACAAATTGCTGACATCGACATCATAAATTAATCTGAAACCAAATCTCTTGATTGGTCCTCTCCTTGAAACAGCAAACCATTTCACAGAAACTGGTAATGTGTCGCAATTAACTCCAGCTGGGCATCGCAGTTTACAACTCCTATGAAATAGAATTGAACACAATGTAAATCTTTAGAGAAGATTCTGGGATGGAAATCTGATTTCTCCATCTCATACCGGTTGAGCCAGAAAAATGCACCCAACCTTTGAAAAGAGCGATATGAAAACTATAAAACGAATTTGACAAGTTAGAACTTCGTCATCTTACTGAGGGGTTAACTTAATTTTGAGAACTTATACATAATTTACAATGCATCATCATAATCTCATATGACGAATCCCTGAAAACTAGCTTCCATTGGTTGTAAGTGATATTTGCTCAGTTTGATCCCGTTTAAATGGCCTGTTTAAATGATCCCGCCTTGCTGGGATACATCGCATAGGCGGGATGTCTCGCGTAGCATGGATACTCCAGCTGCCTATAGAAACAAACAGTCATACAATTTCCACTTTGCGTTTACATGGGATTTTCATCCCGTCCCGTCTGGCCGCCACCGGGATGATTTTCTCCATGTAAACAGAAACAGGCGGGATATCCCGCCTTGCCGGGATGAAATTGACGTCGATAAGCATGCTATAACGATCAGTCTTTTGTTGGACTTTTGTAATGGTTATCGGTGAAACCTAATAACCGTTGATCCGTCCTGCCTGTCTCTCATGAAAACGCAAACAGAAAAAACTTCCCGGCAAGGCGAGATATCCCTGCTAGGCGAGATATCCCGGAGGTAAGGAGGGATGATGTAAACGTGCCATAAAATGGAAAATTCTTTCTCAGGTTAGGCATTGGTTTCTAATGACACAAAAACTGTTGAATTGTAATCATCTACATGATAGAGAACAAACAGACCATTTTGGCTATTCTTGGCATATCAAGAAATGAGTTACATTTCCCAACTTATCCGGTATAAAGCCTGAAAGTGCAGCTGCTACAGGTGACAGAATGTTCATCATAAGATCGCATAAAGTAGACATGATTCTTTCACACAACGTTTGATGTGTTTGTTAGTGAGATACTTTTGTGAAGCAAGTCTAGCTCTCATTTACATACTCATTTCCACGTGCATTTGAACGGCCGGTGCCAAATTACCACAAAACAGCCAAGAGTTTTGAAACTTTTAGAAAATACAAAACATAACACAAGCCTTTAAGCAAAATCCATTGAGACAGGATAGTTTCCTTGTTAATATGACTCACTGGAAAGAAGCAAAATATTCATATTCTCCAGGCTTCCTTGGACATAGTTTGCGGAATTGTAGGAGAGAACTCATTTTAAAGAAACTTGATTAGCGATATCCTGTGAATTTTCATTCAAAATAATAGCTACAGAGACGACGAGATTTCGAATTACTTAGACGTTTCTCTGCTTTTTCCCTTTCGAAACCTGATTGGTCCATCAAGATGAGTCTGGACGGAGGTTAGAAACGAGGAAGAGATTTGGTTCCTATGTTTTCAGGTTCCTATGTTTTCAAAGATATGAAGATTCTTATTACCTTGATGTTCTCTTAATGTAATTCGATGGACATGATGTTTGTATACATTTGTGAGTTCCTGGTAGATTGAAACATTTTTGACCAGCAGGGCAAGTATCCTTTCGTCTGCACTCATTTATATCTAGAAAAGCAAGTCGATAATTTATGCAAAGACATGGAAGGTAGGTGCATTAGTGAGGACAGTAGCTGATATATTTAGCTTGGGAATATTTTGTTCGATTTGTCTATCAGGAAAACCAGGAATCTTTTTCGTCACTTTTAATGAAGAAGACGAGACTTCTGGCCTAGACTGAATGATCCAAATGTTTTTAGCAAATAACCCTTGCACTTAGTAATCGTCAGTCAAATCTGGCTTTATTCAACAACCAGAGACTTGCAATTAGTCTAATTTTGTAAAATTCTTATTACTGATACCCCATCCATACCGACACAATTAAGCCAGCTTTATCTAAGAGGTTGAATTCTAACCAATCAAATGCATTGGATTTGTTAGACTGACCAATCAGAATGCAACATTCGGTACCTGGCATAATTTAAACTGGTTTGATTTGTAAGTGTGAAAGGGGTGTAAGAGTGTTTTAGGCCGACCTCCACTGCAGTAGTTGTGGTTCTTGACCATCACATTTGTTTTGGGTTCATGCTTTGAAAGGTGGCGAGTCCTGATCGCAAATAGGTAGGGTATACTGACGTAGAATAGGTATGTTTGGGGCAAAATGGGCATGCCGAAGAATTTAGATAAATGTTGCTAAGTCTTTGCTCAAACTTGTCCTCTAGCTACAACTGCTTGAACTAGCGTCCTTGACATAGAGAATGTGGATTTGTCAGTTTGGGCGTACTGTTTTCTAGCAATCAACACTACCCATTTTACCCAAGCCTACGCACTTTACCCAAGTCAACTCTACATCGTGAATTCCGAGAGTAGAGGCTAGCTGAAAATTACCCTATCAGAATCAAGAACTTTCTGAGCACATCATCAATGAAGTCGTTTGCTAGAGGCTGTATCGACCGCACTATTCCCACAGTGAACAGAACAACTGAACTGGAATAAGTCTATTTGCATGTAATATGACAGAAATATGGCACAGACTGCAACCTTCTAGGTCACAGCAATGCCATTTATCCCCCTTCGACAAATTGAAGTATTTTGAAAGTTTTTGAAGATCATACTCTTACACATGGTACTCACCAAGACATGTTCTCTTGTTCCCTGCCAAATAAAATCCATCAGAGCATTCACATCTGTAAGATCCTGGCAGATTTGTACATTTGTGATTGCAAAGCCTTCCTCTGTATATTTTACATTCATCTCGATCTAAAGAGAGAAGAAACAACTTGGATCTTGCTATGTCTAAAAATGCATTAGAGTGAGAGATTATGCTGATGTCCTTTGTAATCATATATTAAGTCAGCATATGTTCAAAATCTTTAAATCGGCGTAAAAAGGCAGGTGTAAAATTCAATGACCAATATCTTTAAACTGAATGGCTTGAAAGAAACTACAGCCACTTTTCTATGATTCCACCGTTGGAATTTTCAGAAATCATGAATGTTTGTCGAAATG
Organism: Aurelia sp. 3 sensu Dawson et al. (2005); assembly: GCA_964020215.1. NCBI lineage: Eukaryota > Metazoa > Cnidaria > Scyphozoa > Semaeostomeae > Ulmaridae > Aurelia > Aurelia sp. 3 sensu Dawson et al. (2005). Next base: position 2,056,834 of record OZ026583.1, on the reverse strand, counting down.
ACAGCCTATTTATATTTCAGCTCATTTCATGATGTGACGTCATCAAATTTCTAAATCAAAAACCAGAAGAATGAAAGAGGCTTGCTTGATACCATATTGCAGACATCCATAAACTATTGGTTTTCTTCATAGTTATTTGATCTTTCGTCAATATGTTTAGAAATTACGATAATTTTTAACTGTTTTTCGAAACTTTCCTTGAATAGACCTTTTAGCTATTCTATAAAAGAATCTCAATCGAACGATATTTTGCTACATTTTGTAGAATTTTCGAATGTGCACAATAGTGATAGAAGCTCTAACGCCACTCGATCGAATCTCGTGTATAAAAATGTATAAAAATAACGCTCGATCCAGGCTCTTTTGTTGAATAGCTAAAAGGTCTATTCTTACCAGACAAGAAGAACACTAATTCTCAAGACATTGAGGATTTCAGAACAGTCCAGCGGCTGATTTACTGTAAAATAGTTCAAGTTTCTTTGAGGCCGTTCAGTTCAAAGGTCTGGGTCATAGAATTTTACATCCAGCTTTTTAAAGATTTGAAACCTATGCTATATCAAGTCTCCGACAAATGCCCAGAAAGCAACCAAGTGGGATTACAAAATCGAATTTTAAATATCATTTTCATAACATGACATGTAGAGGGAGGATAAAATTATTTCCTTGATATTGTCCACCTTTTGATTGGTGTAAACATTCGACATAAATTTTCCCTGTAACTTTTCAACAAGCCCCTAAAAGACCTCTTTTTTAAATGATCGCATAAATAGTCAACGATCTTAAATGGCTAACGAGTAATTACCTTCGCATCTTCCATTTTTCTTCAGAAATCCTCTTCTACAAATACATCTGTACGATCCATGAATGTTTCTGCACATTTCAGAATCCTTCTTACATGTATGGGTGCCAAGGGTACACTCATTAACGTCTAAATTGAAAGTCAAAATCAGAATGTTCTGTCCACTTTCAAAATGTACCAGTAGAATGAAATGCTTTAAAGTAAGGCCACGCATTTTAGAAGCCACAGAAAAGACACTTTTATGCTACTGAAAAGTGATTAACCCCCTACCTTTAAGAAACTCTTCAGGCTGACACCCGAAATAAAGTTTCTTGTATTTTGAGTGACAATATGTACTGGTCTGATGGTCTGGGAGCTTTACAGTTCATACATGATTCACAAGATATTGCTAGCAAGATATTGTGGATTTAACAGATTTTTACCTAAATTTTAATTGATGTCCTTCTTGGCAATCATTGATAACATACACATATGGCTAGATATCGCTAATATATCCGAAGACAACTCCATTTTAGCGTAACTTATTTGTCTGAGACCGTCCAAAAAAGAAAATAGAAACTTAAGATACTTGAGCCTAAAGTATGAGAAGCATCACAGATATAAGAAACATCTGAGGTTATGGTGTGAAAAAGTGGTTATCACCTCTCTAAATTCATAGTGTCACAATTACCAAAACCGACTTACTCAAATTAAAGTCGATCTCAAATTTCCTATGGTTTTGCTGTTTGAAACCTTTCTTGTGCGAAGGCGCACTAAGACACAGAAATACAAGGGAGATTTATTCGAATGGGAGCGGTTGGGCCTATCCACGCTCAGTTGTTCTCAACAGTTGAAGACGGAAACAGAACAGAAAACAAGACAAAAAACAAGACATAAGGACCAAACATGGTAAGTAAATAATCAATCAAAACATCCTTGTCCTAACACCCTTGATTTTATGCAAGAAAAGTAACTTATCTCTTTCTGACTATCTAGGACTTCAAATTTCGTTTTAGCAATTTATCATATTTTGAAGTACTATCTCCGCCTGTACCCCAAAATTGTGTCCACTGTGCCTCCTGCAGTATGAATTTCCAAACAGGTGATAAATCTTTATTACTCACGAGTAAAGGACTGTACAAGATTTGTCGATAAAAGCACGGACGTGCAATGCATCGTGGGTGAAATAATAAACGATGCTGACAATAAGTGATAAGAATATGAAGACAAAGAATGTGAGGCGAGTTCAAGCGGAACGAAGAATAGAATGACTTATACCTAAGCATGCCATTGACGTGTTGCTGAATGTATAACCTCTTGGACAATTTTTCCTTACAGCGGAACAGTGATATGAACCATATGTATTCACACATCTAAATCCACGCCTGCAAGGATTCCTTTCTTTACATTCATTGAAGTCTATGGAAGAAGTTACAGGAGATTACGTAAAAAATGAATCTGCAAAGTGAAACGAACTTGCACCAAAAAATGTGAGTAGCTTTATACTACCCTTGACAGGAATAGCAGCTCACTTACGGTTCATTCAAGAGTCATTTAGCCTGCTTGCAGACCGATTGTTCAAAGGAGAAACTCGTAGGACAATGGGTCTACTCATAGGCTAAGAGTCATGCATTCGATTAACAGAGAGCTTTAGCTGCTGAAGATAGAAAATGCACTCCCAGACAAATAAAAATCTAGTTTCACTTCCTGAAGTTAAAACTTCATAGAATGACAAGCGGTTTTGAATACAGTAAAAACCAGCATAAAGGAAACTTCCGATTAAGGATGATTTTTAGCCAACATATATATTTGTATAGATACTCAAAGAAAAACACTCTGCGTTTAATTGAATATTGTAGAGCATTAAAGTTGCTTTTTAACTAGAAGACTGTGATTTTATTCCTGTCCCTCTAAATGAACTTGCCTAAATGAGAGGCACAACACAGACTTCTGGACTCCATTTTATATGGCAGCAACACCGCTCTAAGTAAATAACGGGAAAGAGTTTCACTTACCGATGCATCGAACTCCAACAAACTGATATCCTGTTGGACACTTCTTTCCAACTTTTTTTGTGCATAGATGACTTCCCAAAATGTTTTCACATACTGTTCCAACAGGACAATTTGCAGTACCTGAACTACATTCATCAATATCTACAATGAAAGAGTTCAATGAACATCATTTCATTGTTGCCTTATGGTACAGAACGACGTTCAAGATAAATCAAGTAACAGTTGTTTCTGAGATTAGTTCCAAATATCACCAGAATTTGGTTATGCCCGAAATCTTTTGCGTCCAAACAATCTCGTTTGTAAGTTAATAACTAACTGCATAGAACCAATACAACGTTTTGCTATAAGCCACTACTGAAAGGAGTTATTACCACAAGGAGCTATCCTTTATGTCAGATTTGGTGCTTAGAGTTAACCTTTGAAAATATGCCGGGACTAGGACAGGCAGTGATTTACAACGTTCCCACTATGTCCCAGGCCATAAGAAATCAATTTTTATATGTGAAATTGCAAATTTTAGCGAAGATACAGATAAGTCTTTGAAGACACAATTCTGGAAGGTTTTAATGTAACTGAATGTAATGTAATGTAATATAATGTAATGCGTGTAATGTAATGTCATATAATGTAATGTAATATAATATGATGAATGTAATGTAATGTGATGTAATGTAATACAATGTAATGTAATGTAATGTAATGTAATGTAATGTAATGTAATGTAATGTAATGTAATGTAATGTAATAAAATACAATGTAATGTAATGTACTGCAATGGCTATGCATTGCCAAAGAAGAACGAAAAGGGATTCTAAATGAAGGGACTACAAAGCACGGAATTCTGCAACCAATCTTATTTAATAATGAAATAAGATAAAAAAGAGCTTTGCTAAGAGAATAGCATACACTAAAACGGATGTTTTCAGCTCAAAACAGCCACTCCTGCAGCTTGTTTCGCCATCAATCAAGCCCTTGAAAGAGCAAAAACCAATGATTACCTCTGCAAATGCCATTTTCAAATAGATAACCTTTGCGGCATTTTCTGGTTGGCGTCACTCTTAGGCATCTGTAAGTACCAAGCAAATTTGTGCATCTCCATCCTGCTATACATTTGTGTGCTCCTGTCTTGCATTCATTGATGTCTGTCAAAAGAAAAAATTCATAGATTGTGACGTATCCTTGCGACAAAATGTCTCTTTCATATCTAAGAAAGGCAGATTTTCAACGGCATTGAGCAAGGGCGCCTATCTTGCTTGTGTGCATTGTGCAATGACATAGTACGCAGAGCAACTGCTGTCCTATCAAGATGACATGAGTTCCGGTGATGGTGTGATACAATATTAATAGTCATTAGAGGAGACAACAGGGAGCCAGACAGCGCAAGTTTTGATTGGTCAACACTGACAGACCTTATTGTTTTCGATGGCGCATCTGACTGGCGAAGGTTAATGCAAAATGAAACCGAGCATATGAAAACCATAGTGTTACGGTGGTCTTGTTGATATTTGGAGTCCTACTTGATCTTTATTACATGGGCCACGAGATTCAGACCAGGGCTGGCCCATTTAGCTTAACTCAAAGCCTACCCGAAGGCATCTATTGCCTTTGATGAACACAACAGTACAAAGCGATAAGTAAATGCAAACACAGAAAGGTGGGTTAGCCAGACCACAAATAAAAAGCAAGCCAAAAAGTGGCCAGGACAGCTAACTCACTTGTGCTGCAAACCGAAAGTGAGTTCCCTAGAGAGGCCGCCACTTTCTAATAGAAAAAAGGTGGACGGATCTAAAAGTCTTCCCTGAGTGTTTATGTACCTAATCAAGAAGCTGAATTACAATTGCAGGATTCTCTCCAGAAAAAGTAATATGACAAAAGCTTGCCTAAAGATGGACACTTTAAATTGGCTGCCTTTACTATGCCGGAAAATAACCCCTATGTGACTTGTTTTTTATTCAATCTCTGCAAGTTCTTCCCTTGATTAACAAAAGTAAAAACAAAACAAAAAGTCATAAACAAAAACAAAAAAAACTGGAAATGTTAATCTGAAACCCAGGTAGCCAGCTCGCTTGTTTTGCATCCAAGAAATGGTCTTTGAAAGCAAACATTAGCATATATCGAAAGAACAGGGATATAGCTGGACTTGTACACAGGCATAGTAATTGCTTAGTAAAGAAGCCGATTTTGGGAGGTGATTCAATTCTCCTATTTTTTGGAGTGCAATCAAAAGACTTAGTGCTGAGCTTCTGAACCAAACAACTAAAATGCCTGAGACAGATGTTTAGATATATTCTTCTTTTTCGATACTACCGCGTGAGCCAGAAAAGAGTCCCCACTTTCGAAAATTCATAACACCAAGACTACTGCACGGATTTGAATCGTTCAAATTCTAGTTAAAAGCCGAAAGATCAAAGTATTTTTATGGTTTTTCTCGCTGTCCTACCAGCACTACAAATATAGGTAAATTCAACTTTACAAAAATTTCATGGTTGATTGATTACTGAAAAATGGCCCCAAACATCAATCAATGCATAAATGACTTCTCGCACAGAATAGTGAAGGAAATACAACTTCTCATGGGTGAGAGATATCCTCTAGGCATTAATTTCCTTGGGATTGAAAATCTTTCGTATTTGTTTGAAAATCGATGTCTTATAACTCTTGAGGGACATGAAACGCCCATGGCCTATTGTTCGATTTGAATAGAATTCTTACGATTTGATCAATGTTTTAGGCCCTTTTTCCGTGATTTTGCAACCATGAAATTTTTATAAAGTTGAATTTACCAATACTTCTTTTGCTGGTAGGACAGCGAGAAAAATCACAAAAATACTTTGATCTTTCGACTTTTAACTAGAATTTGAATGATTCAAATCCGTGTAGTAGTCTTGGTGTTATGAATTTTCAAAAGTGGGAACTTTTTTCTGGCTCACCCGGTATGCTCATGTTTGCTCTTAACAAACATTTCTGTAATGTACAACGAGCTGAGCTAGCTACCTGAGTTTCAGAGCAACTTTCGTGGCTGGCTTTGTTTTTGTTTATGACTTGGCCAACCGGGCGTAGAATTCCCTTTGTTTGCAATCACTGATAGCTGTGTAATTGGGTGTCAATCAACAGTAGCAGATCCTATTGCAACAATGCAAGTCCTTGTTCACTTGATTATAAATAACGGCAGCCGGTTGTTCTTTTGGCTAAAAATCGCTTCAAGACTGTCTTCGAATACCCTTGCATGCTTACCTTTGCATGTTCTGCTGTCATTCATAAGAAAATAGCCTCTTCTGCACGAACAGACGGGTCCGGATTTTGTCACTTGGCATCCATGAGTGCATTTAGCTTCAGCACAATTTGCTGGTCCGGTCTTTGTAACAGATACTGTGCAAGACAAAGAGTAATATTGAACATGGCGTATATACAAAATAAGATTATCTTGAATTTCAACCAATTTATTTACTCTCAACAATGATAAAACACAAACGTTAGTATGTTGTTATCCACAACCACAGGTTCTGGGTTTGGGTGACCAGCCACCGTTTACGAAAAGGTACATGGGTAGACCAACTTCCAGCGAAGGATCACCAGTGCCTAGACTAGTTTTGTGAAAATATCTAAAATTTGCTAAAATTTTCTTCTGTACACCAAAACTACAAATGGTAGTTTTAGACTGCGTTCACACGATGCCGGCACATTTTGAAAACGGTGAAAAATTCGACGGATAGGCCTCTTGTTCACACGAAAACGGCACATTTTTTGCCGGCAGATTTCGAAAACGGTAGATTTTGAAAACGGAACTCTAACCGGTATAAATTTGAAAAAGCATCGTAAACAGATCATTTTTCAACGCTTTTGGATCGAGACTGGTCGATTCTTAGTGTGTAGGTACTTTTCTTCAGCATCAAAGTCCAGGAACGAGTTTTTACTGTCAATTTTCCTACCGTTTTCAAATTGTGCCGGCATCGTGTGAACGCTAGCTCAACGCAGTCTTGTTCTCATTTACTCTACCACTTACAGCGAATTAGGCCCATTGTACTACCGGATGCAGATATTGGACTCCTAGTTTAACGTTCCGCTCGAGGAACGGCGATGTGAGTTGCTTGGTCAGGTACATGAAAGGTTACTCATCCAGACTATGACGTCACGTAGCAAAGCTCAAATAGCATAGGTTCCAAATCTTTGAGTACGTGTAAAAAGGAGGATGTAGAATTCAATGACCTATTTCTTTAAACTGAATGACTTGAATGAAACTTTAGCCAATTTTATATGCTTCTACCATTGCACTTTTCAGAAATCTTGAATATTTGTTGAAATTACAACCTATTTCACATTTCGGCTCATTTTATGATGTGACGTCATCAAATTTCTAAAATCACAAACCAGAAGAGTGAAAGAGTTTTGCTTGAAACCATATTGTAGATAACCATAAAGTATGGTCTTCTTGAAAGTCCTGTGATCTTTCGTCAACAGGTTTAGAAATTACGATAGTTTCAAGTTTTTTTCGAAAATTTTCTTGAATACTTACATGAGAAAAAAATACTGTAATTCTGAAAAAATTGATGTTTTCATAAAAGTCCAACGGCAGATTTACTGCAAGATAGTTAAAGTTTCTTTGAGGCCGTTCAGTTCAAAGAAATAGGTCATAGAACTTTGCACCCAGCTTTTTAAAGATTTGAAACCTATGCTAGCTCAACTTCATGAGTTACGTCACGGAAACTGTATGAGCCGCTCGACCACCACCCCAAAAATAAAAGCAGTTAAAGTTTAGCTATGAAGACCATTGAGGTGATCAGTTAGGTCCCCATATGTGCCTTCTCATTCTCTATTTGCTCTGATTTGCTTCATCAAAATTTCGATTACCTGATTGGTTAATTGACTGCTTGATTAATGGATTGATTCATTGATTGATTGATTGATGGATTAATTTATTGATTGGGACCAACTGCTGACAAAAATTTTACCTCTCTTTGCCATGACACAGCATCTTTGATAAATTCCACCACATGTGCCATTGAACGGCAAATCATCGTGTCCGCAGCTTTTGTTTTCCTTTGCAGCTGTTTTCCCCAATTTGCAACATTCACAACACTCCAAAAATGTTGAACCATGAAGCGTGTTCTTGCTCGATGATTGGGCACATGAAATATTATCCTTGTTAGTATCCCTAAAGAGATGATACATTAGGAAATACCCTTTGTAGTCCAGGATGGAATTACCAACACGTCAGTGGGGGACTTAAATGAGAAAGTGGGGACAACTGCCCCCTCTTCACGAAAAAATCAGCTTGATGCCTCTTTTTAGCAAGACGTGCGTCCCTCGTCGTGACCAATAGACATTCTTTTTTTAACTGTTTCGATCAGATTGTAGGGCAAACATACAAATCAAAATGTGTCCAAAAATTGTCACGTGCCTTTGGCGTTCTTTCTCTCCATTATACTTTAGGCGCCTTCTCTGCAGGCTGCCCCTCCTTCAACTCCGGGCGGTATCCAACCCTGCAGTCCATGATTCTATTTGGTGGATATCTGATCAAAGTAAACTGGGAAAGTCAAGATTGCTCTCTAGATATCAAGACAATAATATTGGCCAGTACATCATTCAATAGTGGACATGTTCAAATAAGTTTTATAATCAACTTGACTAAAGTCAGTTACTCCGTTCTGACATTATAAGGGACCTTCTCAAGAAATCTCCTTAAAGAATCCTTCAAAGCAGGCCTAAAGGCACTTTTCTGATAAGATTTTAGGATATGGCTGCTAAAGTGGGAAGGATGGTGGTGGCCTCCAATCGACGGCCAAATGCTGCTAAGAATTTGAAAGAAAAACAAATTTCGACAGTCCGCCATGAAAGAACGTATTGAAGCTTACCTTGCAAACATCTCTCCTTTTTGGCAGCATTGGTGTCTTTCCTTCTTCATGCAGCAGATTTTGTAAACGGACAAGCACATTTTTGATGGGTTTGATAAAGTCATAGGCTTCTTAGTGCATGATGAGAAACCAGCAACGATGCCAGCCCTTTTTCGTCCTTCGTTGCAGCATTTTGCTAATGATACAGCTGTTTGTGTCTTTCCTGGAAAGGACATAGGAAGCATTTTCATTTTGCATATTCGTATCATCACTATCATCATAATAACTTTTCTGTCAAGTTGATACGATACACGTAGCTTTCTACGGGAAACTGCCTACAAGAAATTCAACTCTCAGATCACCAAAAATAACAAATAATCATTTTGATTAAGAAGATCAGATCCATGACCTAGTACTATTTACTTTCACTTGTTCTCTGCATCATACCACTAGTATGGTGTTTAAGTAATGTCTAAACATCGCAAAGGTTTCAAAAAAACCTTGTTTGAAATGTTCACGAGGGCAAATGTAGTAAACATGATTTTCATAGAACCTATTAGAAACTCATAAGAAACTCTGAGTACTGAAAAGACTTTAAGACACTGTCAGTACTGCCTCAGTACTGCCTTAAGTTTTTGTAAAAAAAATACGTGCATTGGAACATTGTCTCAGGAATCAAGGCAATTGAGTATTTTCTCTCTATTGAGTTGTTTCTTAAATTAAGTATATCGAAGCAGCGGCTTTGTCCTTCCCCTCGATGTAACATTTAGCGTTTCGTCAACCTAAATTTACAGAGAATTGGCGAGTCTCGTCAGTCTAGGGAGTAGGTTTACCAGGGCAAGAACTCAAACCAGTAACCTGCAGAATGGTAGGCCAGCAAGCAGCCTCAGAGCCATCCCTTGGAAAATATGCCCCTATTCGTATCATAGATAGACTATGTTCATACTTAGTTCAAATTTCCTAAAGAAGGGCTGTATTTCACTATATTTGAGGCGATGACATCATCGTGTTTATATCTCGTAAACCAGAAATACGACAGAGATGTAGTGACCGTCATCAGACCGTAATAAACTATCGCATTCTTGAAGGAGATTGCATCAATTTCCTCCATTGAGTTAAGATTCAAGATGATCTTACTTCTTTCAAAACTGTCCCCTAAACAAAAGGAAAGCTCCACCATTTTGAAAATAGTCACGATATCAAATAAATGTTACCACAGCATGACTACAAAAAAGCACCTGAAGCTCTTCTCAAGCCACTCATTTCAAAGAAAGTGACGCTAGATATTAATAACACCTCTTTGAATTATTGGGTTGCCAGATTTGAATTCTAAGTATATGCCAAAAGTGCTACAAAACAAGCTAGATGGCTGAAAAATAAGCCCAAATCGAAAAATCTGCGAATGGCATTATTCTTTCCTTTACTGCACATGCCCAATAATTCCTACTGCACTTTACATCATTGGCTGTTCTCACCACACATGGTCAAGGTGTTCAAGCAAGCCACTGTTTGTATCTACCTGTGTCGTTGAATTAAATATGGCATCAAAAGGTGGCCAAAATTTGCTAAAATTGTGCATTATTTCAACTGAAAAGACTCAGAAGAAGAAACTTTTGAAAGAAAATGTGAAACTAAAAAGTCAAAAATAAGCTAAAGTTAAGAGATAGCCTGAAAAAGCCAAAAATTGTGAAATTTGGTTTAAAAACTCCAATATGGAAACCCTGGTGTCAAGGCGTCCCGTGGTAAGAATTATGCCAACCTCAAATGATGTATCCTCGTGTCTTTGCTGGCATTTATATAAAGAATTGATATCTAAGCCATATTCTCGCAATAAATCACTTTAGAAGTCTATCTTCTTTCCCCTTGTAACACATGGATCTAAACATTCGAGAACATAAGGATATTCGAAGCTTTTCCTTAGACTTTACTGACTTACAGTGGATTAGTGTGATTGATCCAAAGTCAAAACTGAAGGTCATTAATCACTCGCCATTGGGTAAAACGTCCTCACCATTGAGATAACTGCATGCCCCACCCAGAAAGCCATAAAATAATTATGTGGATTTGCACTAAAAGTGGAATATAAGCTTCAAGTAGATTTACCAAGATCATCTATAGTATCCATGGATTTCAAAAGCTGCTGCTTCTGTAATGACCCACTCGTGAGAAACATGCATAGACATAAAGCAGGGGATTACGCCGCAAATGATGGCAAGGAGCTCTTTACCAAGATGCATTGCGCTCCAATCATATACTTCTAACGGCTGTAGGGGAATTTGTGAGTAAAATGCAATTCATATTGATAAGGAGTTCTTCGCCGCCATCTTAGTCTGTTCCAATTAAGTAGAAGGCTGGTCTAAGACTTGAGTAGTGCCAGTTGGTTTATACAATTAGACAGAAGTGGCTCCTAGATCCTGTGCTGTGAAACACACCTGAACCAGTAATGAGACAAGAAAAGATCTGCCTCGGCTTGCCCAACTATCCACGCTGAACATTTTGGATCAAAAATTCGGCTTCAGTACAGAACCACAGCTGTATGGCAAACAGGCTAACCGACTTTGCAGCCTGGAGTCCTTTAATCGAAGTGCGATTCATGCATACACCAAATTTGTCGGTAGACAACAGATGACTTAGGGGTTCCAGTTCCTGTAAAACTAACACTTACGTCTTAGAAACTCGCTTTGGCTTAAATTGGGAATGCGCGCCCGTTTCTTTAGTGGAGGTAGTGGGCGTTTTTTCGAGGTGGGCGCTTATTCGAGGGAGGCGCTTATTTGATAACTTTCCCGATAGGGTGGTCGCTTATTCGAAGGGGACGCTTATTCGAGGAATTAAGGTATGTATGTATGTATGTATTAAAGGTCTAAAACTACCAATATATCGTCACTGACTGTTGATGGTGGTTCAGTCACTGATTCTGTCGGCATTGCTAACTCAATGAATGAATTTTTTTGTAACGTCGGCAGTGAATTATGTAAAGATATCCCCGATACAGAAAACGGTCTCTTGAAAGGTGCATATGCCATCAACCCTACAAATGCCACCTTTAGTTTTTCACCTGTGGTATCCAAACAAGTGAGCCTAGCAATAGATTTAAGACTTCCAATGGGTTTGGCCTTGATGAAATTTCAAGTTATTTCCTAAAAAACTGGAATGTCCATCCTGGCTGAACCATTGAGTCAGCTCTTTAATTTGTCATTGTCGGCTGAAATTTTCCCCGATCAATAGAAAATTGCTAGGATAGCTCCTATTTACAAGGATGGCAAGAGCGATAACAGATCAAACTATCGTACAATCTTTGCTTTGCCTGTAGTCTCTAGATTATTTGAAAAGTTTGTTTATGACCAGTATTATCATTTTCTAGTGTCAAATCGTCTTTTGTACTCACAACAGTCTAGTTTTTTGATTGTTACATTCAGTTTTGACATGCCTATTAAAGTGTACAAATGACTGGTATTTGAATATAGAAAATGGTACATATACCTCGGTCACATTCATAGACTTGAAGAAAGCTTTCAACACGGTAAACCATGAAATCCTAATTAACAAGCTACAACTCTATAGAGTTGAAGGCAAAGAGCTACGCTATGGTTTCAATCATACGTTTCTAACAGGAAGCAGTGCTGTAAAGTAAACGGGAAGCTTTCCAACCTGGGAGAAGTAACTTGTAAAGTTCCACAGGGATCATGTTTAGGTCCGCTACTGTTTATTATCTACATAAATGATCTCCCACTATCTATTAAGCACTCACTAGTTAATATGTATGCCGATGACACCAGTTTATCCTTCTCCTCAAATAGCATCTCCACAATAAATTAAAAGGTTAATGAGGACCTAGAATGTCTAAACACATGGCTTGCAGGAAATAAATTGTCACTTAACGTTGCTAAAACAAACAGCATTGTGATCGGAAGTCGGAAAAAGGTTAAAGATATTCAACAAACATCAGCTATGAAACCTTCACTTATCATTCGTGATAAGGACATTTCGATGATAGAGCACACTAAATACTTAGGGGTACATGTGGACCAATACCTAAGTTGGGATGTTCACATTGCAATAGTGATAAAAAAGATATCAAGGGCGTTAGGTATGATACGCCATGCGAAACAGTACCTCCCTTTAAGCATACTGCAGACTATGTACAAAAGTATGGTTGAGCCTTATTCCCGTTTCTGTTGCCCCGTTTGGGGTGTTTGTGGCACTACAGCACTCAACAAGCCTCAGAAGCTTCAAAATCGTGCAGCTAGAATCGTGACAAATAGCTCCTACAGAATGTCTGCACCACCCATCATAAGGCAGTTGGGTTGGGGTGGCAAACAGTCAAAGAGCTCATAGAAACAGAAACAGTGCAAATGCTCTATAGGTCCATAAACCATGAAGCGCCCGAGTATCTTACAGGACTCTTCCAAAGGTTATCTGAAACCTGTGCTAGACAGCTTCGTAACACTAGCACTGACCTTTATGTACCTCTTCTAAACACCGCATGTGGCCAAAAATGCTTCTCGTATAGAGGAGCTAAACTTTGGAATGATTTGAAAAGAAAAAGTAAGATGGCCAATACTTTTACCCAATTCAAATCGTCACTGAAAAATGAAAAATCCTGAGCAGTGTATCACCTTTCCTTTACTTTTACGTATTTTATAGTTCATATCTTTACTGTAATTTCGTAGCTTTTCTTTTGTAACAGGGCAGTGTGTAAATCAACGTTTTTATGACTTGAATACTTACCCTGTATAAATATTATAAATGAAATGAAATGAAAATGAAATGTATCCAGTCTTCAAATTTAGTGATCAACATGACATGACATTAGATTTCGCCTTTTTTATGGGCTACCTGAAGCATACTTTGAAAGCACTGTTGAATGATATTCATTGATCATAAAGATGAAATTTATCTCAGAAATTTCTTGATAAAATTCTCTTCTAAACTACGTAGGACTAGAAATTCATACCAGATCTCCACATTTACCTGTTCGCCTTAACAGTAGAGTTTTAGAAAATACGGCAGTCCAGAATATGGGTCTTCAAATTCACAGGACTTCACTGTCTAACTCGTGCCGGCATGAGTTCATGCCGGCACGAAAATGCACTCTATTTACATGAGAAACGACGTGAAACTCATGCCGGCATGGCCTCGTGGCGCCATGAGCAGGCCCACCGAGAGGGGGGCAGGGGGGCACTTTCCCCCAGGGCCTCCGGGTCTAAGGGGCCTCACAATTTGAGAATTTTGACATTTTGACAACAGGAAATGCTCTGAGATGCATTTTAAGCCAATCTGAAGGGGGCAATCGAAAAAAATTTTCTGCTCGCTTTGCTCGCAGGGGGGCCTCGATTCACACTTTTGCCCCTGGGCCTCGAAAAGCTATCGGCGGCGCTGGCCATGAGTCCTGACATGAAACTTTCAATACATGCCGGCATGAAAAGGCGACATAAAATTTTCATGCCGCCCCGAAATGAAAGTTTCATATCGCCCCGACATCATGTAAACACAACAGTAGCTCAGACCAGCACCCGATATGAAATCTCGTGCCGGCATGAGTTTCATGCCGGGACGAGTTTCATGTCGGGTCTCATGTAAACGGCCTCTAAGACAAAATCATCCCTAAAATTAATTTGATATATCCTTGCCTGCCCTTGACACAAATCGACAAAATTTTAGATCAATATTCGTACTTCAATTTTCTGCTACCTTTTTTGAAGCGTTTTCAATTTCGCTGGTCAGTTGGAACCTCAGGGGAGGGCTTCTCATTACGTTTGTGGTACAGGGATGTGCCATGTTTAGGGGCACCTTCCCTAGACAGTAGTCGAATCATGGATATCATATTCAAATACATTGTAGAACAATGGGTCATATCATGGTCATATTCTGAACAAAAATTGGAAAAAGTACCTAGAAATTACAATAAATTTTCATAATTTACGGAATTCAGGGCCCAGTGAGACTTGTTTTCAACTTGCGGAAATAAGACCCTAAAATTCTTTAAAATTTGCTGAATTATGGGTACCAAGTTTCTGACAAAATGGCACGTCCCCGTTAGATGATAGGTCAAGATGCCACCACCGAGCTTGTAATAAGCTTCAAGTGCTTTCCTTTAAGAAAGAGTTCGAAAACCGTTGCGGTCAGATGTCAGTAGGGTATAAGAGGGAGGACGGAAATATCCTAGGCTTCGAGATCTCATCGAGCAGAAAACGTACTAAAAAAAGACAAATTTTCGACGTTCTGACTGTGAGTTCAATCCTAATGTATGATCACTGAATCTCACGAGTTAAGAGAGACATGAAGATAACATTGACGTCTAACAGAGGTTAATCTCTTTCATTATTACTCGCTGCTTTCTGTTCAATGTGTCAGGTAATTTTTGATGAAAAAGTAGAATATGCCAATGAAAATGTCCTTTCATACGGATGCTGAGAAAGCTTATACATTCTGAATACGGTTTCATAGCGGCAAAACAATTTTTAGCTATTTGCCTTGCACGCTAGACCTGAACCATGAATTTTTTGTGAGAAAGCCTTTGCCAGTAACTCAACACTCAAGTCGACTCTCAGATCTAAGAATCACGTCACACGAGAAATTTTTTTCTTTTAATCAAGGAAATTCAAGAGATGATTTCACTTTGATTTTACACGTTTATTGTATTCCGTTACAGTACTTGAGTGATGTCTGGATACCGTTTCATTTCATTTTCATTTCATTTCATCAAAAATTCAAGCTATCAACTAACATACGATGCATCTACGGCAGCTAAGAATGTGAACAAGATTTAAGATACAAGCTTAATATTACTACTTTCTACCGATTTTATAACGAGATTGTAGCTTAGGACACCTGGAAAGAACTACCGGCATGGCTTCAGAAAGCTTCGTTATGAAACTAACCTTCAAAATTTAAGAATACTCCCAAGAAACTGATAAGACATTTTGGCTCATCAAATAATAATAATTTAATGAAACTTACAGAAGCAGATCAAATTCTAATAGTTTCTTATAAGGAACGTGTGCCCAAGGCATAAGCCGTTGAAAGCTATTTGAGATGACAGTTATGGTGGTTTGTGATGCGGCATGACTTTCGTTTCAGTTTTGGTTATAGGCTAATTTGATCGATCGAGGCGGCTCTATCAGGAATAATAGCGCTCTGTACAAATCACAGAACCCTGGAACTTTAGTAACAGACGATGGGTAAATTTATGTTCTTTGTTTTAGCGTAAATTTAGCTCAGAAAAGGTTCTTTACCAGGGTCTAAAGTTTTAGGACAGCACAGTGAAATCACGAAGGTTTGTGCCACTCAAAGGGGATATGAATTGCATGCTAAAAGCCAATAGCATTCTGTATTGTTTTCAATTTATTATTCACACCAAAGATTTTCAGAAAATGAATTTCAAAAATTTTTTAGCCTGAAGGCTGCAATTGCTACTGTAGGGTCTACAGGGTTAATATAATGAAGCAAAATACGAAAGGCGAAAAAATGTGGAAAAATTCGTTAAAAAAATCTTGATTCACAGAGTTTCTCTAGTTGAGCTGTTGCAACTGTCCTCAGCTATCTAACCGTTTGTGACCAAGCACTTTTCAGCCATCAACACTAGAAGTGAAGCCAAAGCAAAGTTCTTTCCAAAAGGGTACAACCAAAGAGCAAAACAACTACAAATATTACACGGCGCTCCCTGGTTACAAGTGGGTGCAATGAAACTCGTGTTTGGTCATTCAAAGTTGTTCTTTATAGCAACTGCTGACTATTTTTTTCCTTTCAACGCTTAAAAGTAATTCATTTTTTCTATTGCAAGATTCAATAGCTTTGTCTCTATTCACAGGTTAGTTGTGGTTTTCGTTCTTTTACAGGATTTAACAGTTCTCTGCCAACAGATCATAACGGTTTTTTCCGTTTATGGGTTTAGTACGATGAGTCCGTTACTCAAGGCTATTTCAAAATATTAACAACGTATTATTATAAAAATGTAAATAACTTACAAAAAATTCTCCGCCCAATTTTCTAAATTGCATTTTCTCTATGAGCGATAGGATACCCAGTGTGTAGCAGTTTGAATATATATCAATGGCGAGCCACCGTAACTTATTGTTTTTTGTGTCTTGAACTGAACTTGTTTTTACTTCGTACACAACCACCTTTCAAAGTTTCGTAATTTTGAAATTCTCAGTAGTGAGCCACCTTAAGGGAAGATCCACCATAACTCGTAAAGCTCTTTTAAGATCGATCCTCACTTTAGGTGGTTCACTACTGAAAATTTCAAAATTAAAAAACCAATAAGTTAAGGTGGCTCGCTACTGATATAGATTTAAACTGCTACACACTGGGTGTCCTATCACTCATGGCTTCCCTTTCAATATGTTTCTGTCCCATTTTTTCCCGTCAAAGGATGCAAACGCACCCGTCGCAATCTCTGATTACGCCACTGTCAGCGCGCACCACTTCAGCAAATTATAAGTTATTAAACTTCGTTCCATCCGGCTTCAGACCCTGTGAATATCTATATTTGTGAAACTTTCTTTGCTCGTAAAATAAGATTTTTCTTCTGTAACCTCAAAAATATGAACGCGTCATAAAAGGTTAATAACTTGATAACCATGAATTACTCGTCCATTTGCAACCAAACCATAAAGTCATAGACCAATCGCAGACCAAGGTAAATAAAATTTTAGATGTGACAACCGAAGGGCGCAAAAAGAAGAGTTATAGTGGAACTTCTACCGATGAAACACGAAAGAATGAAACATCAAAATGGCTTTGCTTCAAGGATAAGATTCAAACGTAAATCATAAACGGTTAACGAAAAACAAGGTAACGTACCATTGAGATGCTTCAGTATCGACCCAGGGAAAGCAACTTTTCCAGTCCGAATATTTCAATTCTTGCAAAACTTTCTTTCAAGGAGAACGTTTTCACCTGTTGACCCGCAAAAATCTGTACCCTGCTAAATCTTAGTGCGGGTAAATTGCTATCCACAATCTTTAACGGATTCCTGTGATTTTAGAGATTCATGAAGACTGCAGGGTCCGATAAAGCACAGAATCACACAACATGTTTGAGGTGCTGCTTGCTAGTCTTCTCGGTTGGGCACATGAACGTCTCTTACAGAGAACTGGAGTTGAGGCAAAATAACTTTCATATACAGTGGAAGCTGGCGTCACCATTTCTCATGCTTATTTTTATATGAAAATACTTTTCCGTTGTGCGGAGGTGTCCGCTGTATAGAGGTGTCCGTTAATAGAGGTTTCACTTTATCTGGCACAGGACTGCCAATAAAATGAGCTTCAAACAAAACGACTTCAAATCCAACAAAAATGATGCAAAATTTATAAAACTGATCAATGTTCAGAATAAGTTCTTACCAAGACAGAAATCCCCAGCCAAACTGATGAATAGCAAAATCGAGCAACTTTGTAAAACAAACATTTTCCCGTCTGTGCTGAGTACTCGTGGTAGACGATCGTAGTAATCTTTGATGTCTAAATCAAAGTCTGTAACTCGGTTTTAAATAGCACGGCACGACGAAGGACACAAGAACCGCAAGATAATGTCAGCCAATCAGACTGAAGCGAAGGATGGAAATTATGCATATCCTGGGCGTGCGTGATTGGTGTTCGATTCGACCGTGTTAAATTCGTGATTATCTCTAAAGATAATGTTTGCTTTCGTCTAAGGGGTTTATTAATCTCTTTGATGATATTAATCTGACCATTGATTCTCATGTTATCAAATGTCTATAAAATTTGATCAAAATACTCTGAACTTTAATATTAGACGTTTTTCTTTACACAACTTATGGGCCTGGACATTATAGACGTTTTTTCGTTACAAAACCTTGGTGACGGGAAACTGTAGGAATGCTGGTACCAACAGGGCCGCCGAGAGGGGGAAAAAAGGGGGTTTTATTATTGTTATATTATTGCAACCCGATTATTGTTATATCGAACCATTTCCAGCCCCCTACTATTTTCACCCCCCTTCCCCCCGTTTATTCGGTACTCGAGAGTACCGTACAATGCGTTGGTGAATGGATACTGCATAATCTAATTTTAGCAAAGTTTGACCCTGGGCCTACAAATCCTCTCGGCGGCCCTGGGCATCAAAATGTTATTAACCTTTGAAACCATTAGTTTTCAAGCTCTCGAATGAATGTCATTAATATTAGATCAAAATATTATGGACCCGAGCATTTTAAAGCTCCTTCGTTGGACAACTTTAGTGACTGTAACTATTACCTGGTAACAAAACTTATTAATCTCTTAATCTTTCCTACCCTGGGTACCAGAGCCAAAAAATAATAAAAAGAAAAAATAAGGAAGGAAAGAAAGTTCCTCCTTTCTTCCTTCTCTCTTTTCTTCTTACCAATTTCCTTACCATTAAATTTCGAGGCTCTGGTACCCAGGGTAAATCTTTCCATTAATCCCCATGCTACCAAATTTCAATAAAATTTGATCAAAATACTCTGCAGCTGAATATTTACGAGGTTTTTTCGTTATCGTTACACAACGTTGGTAACAGTGGGACTTAAAGATCCAGATCTGAAGAACAGTACGTTAGAAATAGGATTTCCAAGTTGTGCAATTGAAAAAGGACAACTTCATAGACTCTCAAGGGCAGCAAATTCGCACGGAAAACAAGGAGTCTTTTCAAGCTTAAGTTCGGAAATAACGGGCACATTTGAGTTGCCGTTGTAGTCGCCGTCCTAGTTGCTAAAGGTCCCTAACAGAAGGACCGCAACGTACCGAAAATCTATTTGTCTACTTTATGGTCAACGTAACCATTAATTTCAAGCTATCAAGTATCATTAAACTTAGATGAAAAACCCGAACCTCAAAATTTAGACGCTGTTCGTCACACAGCGTTGTTGATAGTAACTGAAAGCTTGCATTGCCCGAAAATCTATTATTCTATCGTAAATCCTCGAATAAGCACACCCTCGAATAAGCACCCCACTTGAATAAGCGCCCATCCTATCGGGAAAATTATCAAATAAGCGCCCCCTAAAATAAGCGCCCATCATCTCCACCTCAAGGAATGTATGCTTATTAAAAAATGTAGTCAAAACGAGTTTCTGAGAAGTAAGTATTAGTCTTACAGGAACAGGGAAGACAGTTAACCAAAAATAGGAGTAAAATCAAACAACAAAATTTGTTCTCGTTTTTATTCTTCCCAATCGAATAAGCGCACCGCTCGAATAAGCGCCCCTGAGGTTATAAAGTTAAATAAGCGCCTGGGCGCTTATTTGAGGACGTACGGCATTACATGGTCAATGTAACAATTAGATTCATGCTATCAAGTGTCATTAAAACCCAGATAAACCACCTGAACTTTAAAATTTAGACGTTTTTTGTTAAAGAGCTTTACTGACAGTAACTGAAAGATTGCATTGCCCGAAAATCTATCTGCCTATTTTATGGTGAATGTAAATATTAGTTCTTATGCTATGAAATGTCAGTAAAACTTAAATAAAAAGATACCTGAACTTAAAATCTACAAGTTTTTTGCGTTACACAGCTTTGGTGGCAGTAACTAAAGGATTCTTTTGTACCAACAAATCATAATGGCCTTTCATGATTTTAATAATTATTGTTTGGTAACAAAAATGATTATTATCTTTCATGATATCAATCTGACTATTAATTTTCATGCTATCAAATGTCAATAAAATTTGATCAAAATGTTCTGCACGTTAAAATTAGACACTTGTTTGTTGCATAATTGCGATGATAGTAACTACTACTTGGCACCAAAACTTTATTAATCTTTTTGATGACATTAATCTAATCGCTAATTCCCATCCTATCAGAAGAAGTCCAGTAACATTTGATAAAATGCTCCGAATATTATTATCTACTACAATGTGACAGAGCAGAAACTGCGCAAGCATGCGCGGAAACTAGTAACTTTGAGCCCCCTTAGCTCCCTGCAACAGATCCCAAAATTAGGGAACACTTGATATTTTCTTCCTAGGACATAAAACTCTTGATTTATCGTTTAAAAAAGCTTATCTGTCCAAACTCTTCCTTATCTCAGATTGGTTGATGACGTCATTTTACGCAGTTTCTGCTCTGTCCTACTATGTATTATTTTCAAGGGGCCTTCCATTGCAAAACTTATTACCGGGTGAGCCAGAAAAAAGTTCCCATTTTTGAATATTCATAGCACCAAGGGTATTTCACAGATTTGAATGATTCTACATTCTCAATTGCAAGCCGAAAGATCGAAGTATTCTTGCGTTTTTGCTCGCTGTCTTGCCAGTACTAGAAATATTGGTAATTGCAATTTTATAAAAATTTCATTGTTGCAAAATGACTGAAAAAGAGCCTGAAACACTGATCAAATTGAAAGGACTCTACTTACACAGAACAATAAGCAAAGGGCGTTTTCTTCTCTCTCTCAAAAGTTATAAAACATCAATTTTCAAACAAATAGCCAAGATTTTCAGTCGGCGACTGCATCGCAAAGTTGCATTTGTTTCACAACTTCATAGATTCAAAAGATTCTTTGCTTTTCGTTCGAATTTGCTTCCCATGAGAGACCCTGAAGTTGTCCTCTTCAATTTTACAGCTTGGAAACCGCATCTCTGGCGTTCTTTACTGCAGATCTAGGCCTGCAAAGTAAAACTAAGTCGTTTTAAATGTTTGTCTTCAAAGTAAAAATATCGTTTTCAGGCACCTCTGAGTTAAAGGGGGCCTCATTTTGGCCCTTTTGGGGATGATATAATAAAGGTAGCGTACGGAAACAATACTTGCATTCCGGAATTTCAGATGACGTTCTGGCTGGCTTTGTCGTCCTGGTTTCGTAAAGCGCGTCGTAAACTCTAATGAATTTCAAAAGTGGGAACTTTTTTCTGGCACACCCGGCTGAATTAAAGTATAACTAACCTAATGCAATTCAACTTTTCATATATCAATAAAAAGCCCTATAACTTAGAATAATCACTACCCTGGGTACCAGAGCCTCAAAAAGAAAATAAAATAAAAGAAGAAAGGAAAATGAGGAAAGGAAAGTGTCTCATTTTCCTTTCTTCTTTTATTTTATTTTTTTTGAGGCTCTGGTACCCAGGGTAAATAATCACTTACAATAAAAGAAAATCCAAATGGCCGAGAAATTATTTACAGCTAGATTTCCTTGTAAACGAGTTGTTTAAACACTGTTCAGGGAGGATGCGAACTTAAACTCAGGCTATTCAAAGACTTGCCTCCTCTGAGCGAAAAACTTTCTTGTCCGTTTTTGGATGTTCTCTTTGGTAAGCATACGTCACTTGCTGTGGGCTTGTTGTTTTCCTAAGGTGCCAAAACGTTAGTTGGGATGTTTGTGAAATTGTGGAGCCAGCTATGAACAGACTTAAGACCATAATAACTATTGCATTCATTAGCAATTAGTTTATCAATGGTCTTCCAGGCAAGCCTTTTAATAAGTGGCTGGCCGCCCAGAATATCAAAGTTATTGCCTGTCACAATACGGCAGCACGATTTTGTAACTTTTGCAGCTGGTTGATCGCAGTCACACCACAGCAACCCCAAACTGAACAACAGTAGCGGAAGTGTAGCTCCACAATACCTGTGGAAATGGACCTGAGAGTTTCTTCTGGCAAAAAGGATGTTAATATATTAAGGTACTTCTTGTACTTTCTTTTCTCTTTGTTCCACTGTGAAAATACAGTGCACCAAACAAATTATATGTTTGTTAGAGCCTGTTCATAGGAAGCAAGCCAGCACTGTGCAAGATCTCACTTCATCCCCAATTCCAATACAAACTGAAACAGCTCAGTTCATATAAGCAGGTAGGCTGGCCACCTTAGCGAGATTTCACTCTGGTACAGGTGAGATCTCGGAAGGCGGGATGAAATTTTCACATATCAACACTTACCAAGAAAATAGGCACGTGTCCCATTTTAGAACGTGTCAAATTTCTATCTCGGGATGCGGAGAAGCCGCTGGAATTTCTCTTCTCAATATGAGCACAAGGTGAAAGGTGTCGGCGGGCTGGCCGCCTCTATATGAACAGACCCTTAATGTGCGTCGGGTAAGGCGGTGTTTCGTGTGTATTTTCATGTGCCGTCTAGTTCGTACAATTTGGCAGCAACCTTGTGACATTTGCAAAAGTTTGTCATCGGCAAAATACAAAGGAGCCGTACTAAATGTGATTTAAACACGGTTTGATCAGATATTTAACTGTTGGCCTAAACTTAATGAAACTTCAGCATTCAACTAATCCAGATCGTCTCTTTTTGGAGAGATAAATAGTCTTCGTTCAGACACCGCAATTTTTCATCTGTTGTACAAAATGAACATTTGAGTTGAGTTATAAGCTTTGCAAAGCTGCATGCGGTACGTTTAATGTCTTTGACATGTGACGTCATTCCTTCTTTATCAGGTAGAATAATGAAAATGTTTTCATTTACCTCCATATACAAAAAGTACCGCCGTACTACATATGACATATCCTGACAGATGAACACTTTTAATGGGAATGTGCAGATATGAAAAGGCTTGTCTAAAAATAGTTCAAAGTAAAGACTCAGAGACAGCATTGCTTCTTTGGCCATCCTTTATTCTGGCGTATGTGCATCTTCGCGTTGAATTGGATATTTCTTAATTTTGCCTGGTGCAAAAGGAAGCTTTTCATATTGCGCAAACCCATTAAAATGTGTAATACAGACACCCTAGATTTTGACGTTGAAGATGCCTTTGCAGGCAAAGCTGGTTAGCATTGGAAGAGAAACAAACAAACAAGGCCAAATCGATGTTTCCTCTGAGTAGTTAGGCCTTCCGGGTGTAACCATACATTCAATATAAACGACGATACATATAATACATATATAATAGAAAAAATAAAAAACTTCCAATATAAGTTTTTCTCCATCATTACTTTTCCTCACCATCACATGGATCTGACTTCTAATATGCAGCAGACTTAGTGTCAAATCGTTCTTAGTGTCAAATCGTTCTTATTATCCGTATGTATTGTTTTTAGTAGTGTTGTTTAAGTTTAAGTAGTTTTCTTTCTTTTATCTATGTTCATTCCCTTGGGGTAGACACAGCCTCTTGCTCCCCGGGGGTTTTTGTCCCAGTAGTATTGTAAAGTAATTCTTGTAAGTAGTGCAGACCGTAATATGTATTGTAAAATTTTAATGACATATATAAAAAAACGACGATACAAAGGCAATCTCTTTCAATCGAAATTATCAAACATGGCGTTCTCCATATCCAAACAGCTTAAAGGCTACTCTCTATCTAACGTTTTGAGCGTGCGGGCACTGCGACCAAGGTTGATTCGTTCGGTAGCGATCGCAAGCGCCCGCGATGGGAGTTGAGCTTGTTCCTATTCCCAAAAGCGCCAATATATCGGCCGATTGCGATCACATTGATTGCTAAAGCTCATCAACTGCGCATGCTCCAATTTGGTTGCAGCACCCGCGCGCTCAAAACGCTGGAGGGTAGCCTCAAAGTGGTGGGGCTTTATCATGGATCGAACCCTACCCGCCTGAATTGTTCTAGAATTGCTCCAAGTCTATTCCGTGGTATATCAGCACTCAGGACTCTGCCCTTGTTCGTCATGGTAGCAAGCATTTTTGCTTGCCATCTCTTTACATGATAGAAAAGCTAAAGGGAGAAAATGTTTGAGAGCAGGAACACCGCAATGCGACGAAGAACAACAGCAAATATGTGCAAAATTAAGCAATATGTATTAGATACCAATATTTCGTCGTACCATGCAGGACTTCTACAGGGCTGTTATGTTGTAGTTACATTGACGATATAAATATGAACAACGATTTGAAAAAGAGAGGTTACATGTGATTGGCTATGATGGCTATGCAGAGGACAGGAAAGATAACTTTACAAGGGTTACATGATATCATGATGATGATGATTATGGTGTAGAAAATATAATAATGTTGACTAACAAAGCAACATGAGGTGGTGGTGGTGGTGGTGGTGGTGGTGGTGGTGGGGGTGGTGGTGATGGTGGTAATGGTGGTGGTGGTAGTGGTGGTGGGGGTGGTGGGGGTGGGGGTGGTGGTGGTGGGGGTGGGGGTGGTGGTGATGATGATGATGATGATGATGATGATGATGATGATGATGATGATGATGATGATGATGATGATGATGATGATGATGATGATGATGATGATGATGATGATGATGATAATGATGATGGTGATGGTGATGGTGATGGTGATGGTGATGGTGATGATGATGATGATGATGATGATGAGTAAGGATAGGCAAGGTAAGAGAGTGTGCTTGCAGGTACAATTAAAGGTATAAAACATGGCCCCCAAAGTTGTTCGTAGGTTACATTTTTTAGTCAATATGAGCGCACAAATGTGCAAGTCCAAACCGTGGCAAAAGGATACTACATTGTTGAGCATAGAATAGAAGAGAGGGGGCTAGGAGCTGCAGCCCCCAAGGTAGAAAAAATCTGCAAAAATCGGCCATAATCGGGCAGAAAATCAGCCTAAAGAAAGGCATAATTTCGTAAGCAATGACTTTTTATCCGGCAGACCCCTAAATTTTAACTCCCTCTACGCTTATGTTTTCAAGCATTGATTGAGTAAGAGGACCGTTACAAAATTAAGTCTGCGAAGGGCATGTCACTATACATCATAAAAGCAACTTTATATCTGTGGCAAGCATGGCTTATAAGTTGGCTTACCAAACTTACCATCAACGTTGCATATCCGCGAGCGAAGGAAATGTGTTGCACCGCACAGATAATCGATAAGTAAAAGATAAAAATGGTGGAACGTTCTCAGTCATTTGCTTAATGGTGTGAAAGGATGCATCCATATCCTGTTCTTGAATGTTGGTTTTTCAGTTGCGGGAAGCTTTTTGGTTTGATTGAAGTAGCGAAAGAAGATCAATGATTGATTCGTTGTTTGACATTTGAATGACTAGTTCAATATCATCGTTTCAGAGAGTAACCCAATAATATAGTAGGCCATTATACAACCATCTGGTAAAACCATCTACTCTCATCAGCTGACTGCAGAGATATCTCCAGTCAGATTACCTTACTCTAGGTAAGAGTCCTTAACAGAAAAGTAAGGATAGAGAAAGCTGAAACCATGCTTCGTTATTGTATTTAAAGGATGGTTTGATCCCAGGTAAATTTACCTTCTTATTCCACCTACCCACCCATCTTATTCCAGCTTTTCATCAAGCAACTTTGTCGTGACATCCATTGCTGAATGATGGCAACCTCGTTATTAGGGTATTCTTACATCATACTCTGTAGCATAGATCACAAAGCAACGAACGCACATTGGGGCCTCATTTTCCAGCTGCACAGGTGAGCCCTGAAATTGCGTAAAACTGGAAAACTGGTCTGTAGCATGACTTATGAGGTCCTTGTTGATTTCTTTCTACAATGCATGAAGATTTTAGGTTGCGGCTGCCGTGTTACCCCATAGTTAGGTTGATGGGTAGGCTCCAAATCATTGTGAAAGTATTTGTAATGAAGCGAAATCAAAACATTAAAGCAAGCGTTCTATTTTTTCCTTGAAATTCTTGGCCAAGGGTGCATCCAGCTGCCAATGACTGCCGGAAGGTTTGGAACGTCTCGAGGCTCATCATTTTCAGAATAACAAGAACGACGGGTTCATATAATGACGAATAATAAACTTACAGGATTCTTTGGGGGACAAGGCATCCCTCAAGAGGATAAGTCCATACCCTGGGTACCACACATTGGGGACGAGATTTGGGATGATGGGCTTCATTGTCCAGCTGCACAGGTGAGCCCTGAAATTGCGTAAAACTGGAAAACTGGACTGTAGCATGACTTATGAGGTCCTTGTTGATTTCTTTCTACAATGCATGAAGATTTTAGGTTGCGGTTACCGCGTTACCCGTTACCCTATGGTTAGGTTGATGGGTAGGCTCCAAATCATTGTGAAAGTATTTGTAATGAAGCGAAATCAAAACATTAAAGCAAGCGTTCTATTTTTTCCGTTCTATTCTTTCTGAAATGATCAAGTAATCATTATACCGACAACATTATTTTACCAAATCATAACACCAAATATGCGTTTCATCGCACACTCTTCAGTTTTGTTCATGCGGAGAACAGATAAATGACACGACAAGGCTGTTTATACCGAACGCAACAAAAGACATTTGAGTATCATGTGAACATTACAGCTGAGCCACTGATTGGCTTATTGCAAACAAAGGCCATCCAATCAACAAGTGCCAAAACGTTTCGTGGCAACTTCAAAACAGTTGCAGAGTGAAAACAAACTCCTTCTGTCCGCAAAGCGAGGGGTCCTGAAGTTTAACAAACTAGTCTAGTCTAGTCTAGTGGATATGGACAAGACTAGTTGAAAGGGGTTTAGAATACGTTCACACGATGCTGACACATTTTGAAAACGGTGAAAATGTGACGGTAGCAAAATTTAAGCCAGCGTTGACACAATACCGACAAAGTTTCGTAAACGGTAAAAGACTCGTTGCAATCTCTTCAACAATTCGATGTGAAAGAAATGTGTTTGTACCTTCTGAATTGATGAGCCTTGTTTTGAACGGGTTGAAAACTGTTCCGTTTTCTTCATTTTCAAGCATTCACACGACTCTGTTTTCAAAACGAGTGATTTTAGAGGTCTGTCTTCAAAATCTACCGATTTCAAAATTTACAAGCAAAAAAATATGTGCCGTTTTCTTGTAAGCGGGAGGCCTAACCGTCACATTTTTCACCGTCTTCAAACGGCGACGGAACAGTGTCATCGCAATCTTATTCGTCTTCGAGATGTGTACTGTGTATCTCGTGTCTATTCTCGTTATCATCACCACATCATGCTAATTTTTAGCCAATCCCAGAGATGATCAGTGCAAGCTGTTTTGGCACAGAAACGATTTGAAGCTGCCTCGAGGTGGTCTTAACAACTAACAACGTCTTTAATAAAAACATTTCAGAACTTCAGAAACTATTGTGAGCAACCTTCTCAGTAATCTATATCACTATGACACCATCTCTTGTCTTTTCTCATCATAGTGGTATCAGACACATTTTTCGCGTCTTCTTTTCTGAATCAATTATAATCTACAGCCATTTTTCACTGACATGAACATGAGACTCAGTTTGTTCAAAAGTAAACCGACAACCTAGAAGAAATCCACAACATCCGAACCATAACATTAAGTTAGCCGATGTCTGACCTGGTCATTTCGTAAATCTTTTCCAGTAACGATATTATAAATCACAAGAGAGGATTAAAAAGTGCAAGCCACATGAAAAGAGTAACGTTTTCTTGTAATGATGATTCAACTAGGGACATAGGTGAGAGGGAAATTCTATACCAGCTAAAGAGATCTGGAATTAGTTTGTTTAGGTCTGGTAGCATGGAGGTCCGGATCGGATAATTTGATTCTGGTATTAGTTTCACAATGTTTGACCAAAATCAGCTTGGCATCCTAGGCAAACCTCTCATAACCCTCAATTTGCGATTAATGACTTTCCTTTTCCTTATGTGTGTATACCGCATATCCTGGTATTGGTGTGTTACAATACATTTACCGATGTTAACATTTCCTTTGGTTTATGCTAACTGAACATTTGATTTCAGATATGATAAAAGATCATATAGCCCCGGGGGGGGGGGGGTACTCCCATACTTGACCTGACGGGATGTGTCGCTCAACAGGGTGTCCTTTAACAGTAAAAATTATGCGACTGGGTGTCCTTTTCTGATAAAAATTATGCGACAGGTAATATGATTGATAAGTAATTATGCGACAGGTTATCGCGTGGAAGGACATGTTTTTAGAGCTCTCTTGAAACAATGGATAATGTGTGTATACTTTTGGCAAAATTTTTATGCGACAGGGTATACCTTTGGCAAAATTTTTTATGCGACAGGGTACAGGGTGTGAAGAGATTTGCCACACCCCCGTCACTTCCCTAATCAAGTACCCTGCATATAATCTACCGCCTGAGCCAGACAAAGCTTCTCACTTTTGAAAATTCATAGCACCAAGCGTACTTCACAAATTTGAGTGATTCAAATTCTTGTTAAAAGCCAGAAGATCGAAGTATTTCTATGATCCTCATTCTATGATTCTAGATATAGGTAAACTAAATTTAACAAAAATTTCACAGTTGGAAAATGACTGAAAAAGGGCCTAAAACATTGGTCAAATCGTAAGGACTCTCCTCCCACAGAACTATACACAATGGGCGTTTCGCCTCTGTCAAGAGTTATAAGCCATAGATTTTCGAACAAATATTAAAGATTTTCTCTCCTATGGCAATGAATGCGCAAAGGATATCTTTCATTCATGAGAAATTACATTTTCTTTATCATTCTGTGCGAGGAGTCCTTTATGATTTGACCAATGTTTTAGGCCCCCTTCCAGCCATTTTGCAACCATGAATGTAAGGCAGCGAGAAAAATCACAAAACTTCGATCTTTCGGCTTTTAACTGGAATTTGAATCATTCAAATCTGTAAAGTACTCTCGACGCTATGAATTTCAAAAGTGGGAACTTTTTTCTAGCTCACCAAATTTGTATAGAAATATCTCACATTAGGTTAGAAGTCTTCCAAAATATGGACACTTGCTTTAACTTTTTTGCTTTCGCTTCCACCTCATGTTTTATATCCAAAATGTATCGTAAGCCGAAGGTAGCTCCTATAATCTAACTGTTCGCCGAGGGGGGCGAGCTGAGACACATTTGTGTATCACCAATCATAGAACTGCATTTGCAATCGAGAAAAAGTTTGGAGCCAAATATGGGCGAACAGCATTCAAACAACGAGCTCTGACTGGTTGATCACCTCGACATGACAACGATTTCGATACCGCTAGACCCCCACAGCTTGTTCTGGTATCAGAATGTCTGCATCAAGCAAACATTCTTTTAAGATACAAACTAAACTCATAAATTTTTCCAAGGAATTCTTCATCCGATGTAAGCAAAGAAACCTGAGTGAGCTACTTATTTCAGGCGCGATTTCAGGTGATATGATCCTCAGCCTGTGCTCATACGAAGAACAATCCGTTCGATTTCAATGGCTAAAACATTCATCTTAACTCACAGGGCTACCTGAAAAATTCATTCCACCTCGTAGGGCAGGCCCACGGAAGTGTGCTCCTTGAGTGAGATCTCACTTTCGAGTTAAGTCATACTCAACAGGGAGCCCCTCTCATTTTCATCTATGGAAATAATGATTTAAGTGAGACCTAACTCAGCAAAGGAGCCAGCAGACTATGGTGAGCTGGTCTACATCACATGAACAGGTCTTAGCAAGTCAATCCAGTATCGTTCCAAAGGCTGCTACGTCCTGTCATCAATCTACCTTTTGCACAATTAGTCAGCAGATGTATGGCTTTCTTAGTCAGCAAGTTCAAGACTCTGCCATATATACGATTTTATATCAGCAGTTGCTTCTTACATGTTGAAGTGAATGAGTGGAGTAAAGGCATCGAGTCCGCATGCATGCTCTCGTGACTAATATCAACTTCTTTTCAATCATGAAACAAAAGTTGTCATTTTATCTCTACTCTATTGAAATTAAACCAAAGAAATTCCTAAGGATAATGCAAGGATTAAGAAGCATTTTTGTTGCCACCACTAACCACTTTAGCACTATTGTGCGATAACAAAGGGCCGTCAGCAGTTTGTCAGCAAAATTTAGGGCAACAGTAACGCTCGAATATCTATATGGACTCAGTTCCTTTAAGTGGAAGCATTGCGGTGAAGGTAATTCATAGATACAACGAAAGAAACGCCTTACCAACGCTACTGTTCTTCTGAATATACAATACGGACGCACGTGAGGAAACCATCAGATACAATTGGCTCATAGTGGACTTGCATGTGCAGCTCTTGAAAAAGCAATCTTTCTGAAGTACAGAATCTAGTTCTGATGACCTTCGACAATCTAAGCCAATTTCATAGCTTGGTCAGCTTGGACAGCATTATTGTGACTTCTAAATTGCCCATGAAAAAACAAAATAATGAGAAAATCTGCCTATCAGTTACCAAGACATATGAAGCCAAATATTTTTTTGTCTGTCATGCATTCCGACAACAACGTGTCTTTTGGGCCAACGATTGAGATCTGAATTGCTGAGCAGCAACAACATTCGGCCTCCCAAAGAAACTCAAACGAAATTCCCCCGCAGTCACTTCTCCTTTCCCTGGTATAGTCGCTGCGAAGGCATTCCTTTGGGTTAAATTTAGGAAGCGGAATGTAGTATGAATTGGGCTTAAAGACACGTTGTTGTCGGAACGCATAACAAACCGATAACATTGGTCTTGATTTGGCTCGGTAACTGGTAAGTAGATCATCTCATTACAGTGTTATTTCATGGGCAGTTCGGACATGGGCAGTTCGGAAATCACAACAGTTGTGACCGAACAGCCCATGATCATAGTGTGCCACAAATAAAAGAGATGGCATGCACGTGACTTCCATTATATCAAAGTTTCAAAGTTATTGTGGACAGTGCAGCTTACATGTCACTGTTGCAAACAGAGAAAGACTGCTTTCACACGATGCATGCACATTTTGAAAACGGTGAAAAATGTGACGATAGCAAAATTTCAGCTAGCGTTCACACAATACATGTACAATTTGAAAACGATTGAAATTTTGAAGTAACAAAACTCGTTACTTCCCAACAGCAATCCCCAAAGAATTTAATGCAAAGAAATGTACCTTAATCTTAAGAATCGTTCAAGCTCATCATCAATTATCATCATCAACAATTTATTTCCAATAGGCAAAAGAATTTTTTTAAATGGCAACATTACTGCAAATTAAGGCCTGCTAGCTTAAAATTTAAGAGGAAATGTACTATAACCGTTTACCAACAAAGATTGATACAAAACATATTTGGTACCCAACCTGTGGTATATACATTGGCATGTTAGGCACTCAACCTGTGGTATATATATTGGCATGTTAGGTACTCAACCGTTGGTATACCGGGTGAGTCAAAAAAACGCCCGGCGTTTGAAAGGCTACTGCTCCCTGACTATATAAGAAACGATATTTTGCAATATTTGATTAAATAGCTAACATGTTCAATTATTTTTAGAAATTTTCCTGGATAAAATCGGTCACTCCGTTCAAATTCTGTAAGCAATTTTCTAAAATGAATCCCTTTAAGAAACCTTGAAAAACGTGCTAAAATTACAAGCAAAATTCCCCAATGTGTTTACCTCACAGCAATGACATTCAGCACGCTTTAGCATGTGCTTTTGTTTTTGTGGGTTGAAAAGTCTTCCCCCTTTTGTGAATAACTTATTCCGGGGGATTCCATTCTCCCATGAGGACAAAATATCTGAGCACATCCAGGAGTCATTATTGCTAAGGAGGAGAACAAAAGGAAATTTTGCTTGCTGTTTTCGCTCGTTTTTGCATGTTTTCGAAAGGGGCTTTCTGCAGAAAATCTCCTATTTCGATGGGAAGGAATGACCGATTCAAGCCGGGAAAATTACTGAACCTGATTTGACATATCGGGGATAAAACAAGACGGTTTTGAACATCATTGGTTTGATATTCAGGGATCAGGATTTTTTCAAACGCCGGGCGTTTTTATTGACTCACCCGGTATATATTGGCATGTTAGGTACCCAACCTGTGGTATATATATATTGGCATGTTAGGCACTCAACCTGTGGTATATATATTGGCATGTTAGGTACTCAAACTGTGGTATATATATTGGCATGTTAGGCACTCAACCGGTGGTATACATATTGGCATGTTAGGTACCCAACCTGTGGTATATATATTGGCATGTTAGGCACTCAACCTGTGGTATATATATTGGCATGTTAGGTACTCAAACTGTGGTATATATATTGGCATGTTAGGCACTCAACCTGTGGTATATATATTGGCATGTTAGGCACTCAACCTGTGGTATATATATTGGCATGTTAGGTACTCAAACTGTGGTATATATATTGGCATGTTAGGCACTCAACCTGTGGTATATATATTGGCATGTTAGGTACTCAAACTGTGGTATATATATTGGCATGTTAGGCACTCAACCTGTGGTATATATATTGGCATGTTAGGTACTCAACCGGTGGTATATATATTGGCATGTTAGGCACTCAACCGGTGGTATGTATATTGGCATGTTAGGTACTCAAACTGTGGTATATATATTGGCATGTTAGGCACTCAACCTGTGGTATATATATTGGCATGTTAGGTACTCAAACTGTGGTATATATATTGGCATGTTAGGCACTCAACCTGTGGTATATATATTGGCATGCTAGGTACTCAACCTGTGGTATATATATTGGCATGTTAGGTACTCAACCTGTGGTATATATATTGGCATGTTAGGTACCCAACCTGTGGTATGTATATTGGCATGTTAGGTACCCAACCTGTGGTATATAACCTCTTTTTGAAAGCTGCAAAAAATGTTCCGTTTTCACTATTGTCGACTGTTCACACATTGCCGTTTTCAACTTGTGCCGGTCGGAGTTCCGTTTTCAAAATCTGCCGGCCAAAATTGTGCCGTTTTTGTGTGAACGGGAGGCCTATCCGTCACATTTTTCACCGTTTTAAAAATGTGCAGGCATAATGTGAACGCAGGTTAAGATTCCTCTTCGCTTGAGGCGTCATGGATGATTCACGTAAGAATGTTTTTGCTTTGGAAAATCTTTGAAAGCACAGTGCTCTACAAAAAACACAGATGTTATTGCTAGCGTAAAGAATTGACGTCAGTTTGAGTTGTTATTTTGAGATGTCGTCCAACGGCACACTGATATCTTCGCAGATCGGAAACACCTCAAAATTTCGTAATTTGTCACAAAAAACACGCAGAAGAAAAATCCGTAGATTTCTATTTCCCATTGAAACTACAGTTGGAAGATCTTGGTTCATTCAGCAAGTCCTGTACGCTATGAAGGCTGCTTTTGGAGAATAACGAAAGCATTGATCCCTCTATTTCCTGATTTGCTCTTGAATATCGCATTACTTTGACGCTTTGACATGAATTGTATCGAAATCTGCAGAAGTACATTCAGCGTCTTTATAAAACGATTCAAAGATCATTCAAGAGATCATTTCATAAAGCCGGAAATGTGTGACATCATGATACCTTCTGGAGATCTCAAAGAAAAGAAGTTGAATTTTAAATAGGCTAGCCTTGCTTGAAAATTATCTATTCTACCATTCAAGCTCAATTTTACAAAATTGCCTTCAGCATTCTTTTGAAACGACTTAGAACACGTTTAAGAAACAATCTCATACAGCTGGAAAATTATGACATCATGATAGCTTCTGGGAACCTCAAAGAAAAGAAGTTGAATTCAAAGTGAGCTAGCCTGGCTTGAAAACTTGCCTTCAGCATTTCTTTGCAAAGACTTAGAACATGTTTAAGAAAGAATCTCATACAGCTGGAAAGTTATGACATTATGATGGCTTCAGGAGATCTCGACAATGGGAACATTGCATTTCAAATGTGTTGGCCTTGCTTGTAAAACGAGGGGGAGGGGGAGGATACTCCCATACTTGACTTGACGGGATGTGCCGCTCAACAGGGTATTCTTTTACGTTAAAATCTATGCGACAGGGTGTCCTTTTCTGATAAAAATTACGCAACAGGATATTAGAATTGGGAAGAAAATTATGCGACAGGGTATCATGTGGAAGGACATTTCTCAGAGTTCTCTTGAAACAATGGATTTTGGCAAAATTTTTGTGCGACAGGGTATACTTTAGGGCCATGTTTTATGCGACAGGGTATAGGGTATAGAGAGCTTTGCCAAACACACCGTTCACTTCCCTTGTCAAGTACCCCACCCCCCCCCCCGGCTCGTAAATCACATACATGTATAGACTAGACCAGGGAGCGCCGGACTAGACTGACTAGAATTCGTCGTAAATTGCGCTCGTTTTTTATATTTTTTTAATATTAACCTCTTTGCTCAATCTCAATTCAATAAATAACCAGTAAAAAAATTCAGTTCCATAGATAAGTAGGTAAAAGGTTTACTTAATTGCGAGCGATTACTGGGACGAATTGTAGTAAGTCTATGTACAGACCGTTACCTATGCTACCAAAGAGTCTGGATCGTGCAATGTTGAACTTTCGAATGTACACAACAGTGAAAGAAGCTCTAACGCCACTCAATCGAACCTTCCGTATAAAATTGCATCAAGATATCGCTCGATCAAGGCTCTTTCGTAAAATAGCCAAAAAGGTCTATTGTTTTATAAGAATTGTTTAAGAAACCATTTAATTTGAAAAAGCAATCCTTATCATAATCTTCCTTTAAATTCACTTGTTCCTGTATCATATTACTCGTTAAGGTACTTGACCAATGTCCAAAGTTGGAACGGCTTCAAAGAACATCGTCTTGGAACGTTAACAAGGGCACAGGTAGTGAACATTAAGATTGTTATGGAAATTCGTAAGAAAACACCGAAAACTGAAAATCTGACCATTTTAAGAAACTTTCAATACGGGCCCAAATTCTTAGTTTCTTATGAAATAATACGTGTATCCTACAATCCTGAAAGTTCAATTTTACATATCAAGTATCTTCAGCATCTTCTTGAAACGATTTAAAACATGTTTAAGAGACAGTTTAGTACAAATGGAACTTGATGATGTAGAATGGAATTTCAAATTTGCTAGCCTTGCTTGAAGAAGACATATTTTGCTCGTTTAGTTCGATTCTAGAAGAACATTTAGCATGTTCTTAAAACGCCTTGAAACATGTTCAAAAGATAATTTGATACATCCTGAAAGCTATGATCTCAAGACAACTTTTTCAGATCTCAAAGATGGAAAAATTGAGCTTTTTAAATGCGTTAGCCTTGCTTGAAATAATAATCTAATTTACCCTTTAGCTTCGATTGTTCAAGAATAGCACCAAGGCAAGGTCGCTATTCTACCCGATGTGAACCTGTGGACTTTTTATCTGTAAGATATGACTCATTCTACGTTGCTTGCTCCTTCTGCAATTAAGGTTGTTGATGGTCTGTTCGTATAAGGTGAGCCAGCTCAAATGCAACAATAGCCTGTATGCAACCTCAATGATGTTGCTGCGAGAAGGCTAGCAATCTAACTGAGAACAGATTTTCCACGGGGAGGGGGGGGGGTTCTCGGCTAAATTTCGGGCAAGGGTGTGCCGCCCACGGTTTCAAAATGGCACCGTTGGCTAGACCAATTTTTCTGAAAATGATACCCTTGGCTAGACTAATTTCTACACCAAAAGTGCCATGAGTGGCATTTTCTGGACAAAATTGCCAAAGTTCTGCATTCTAAGGACCAAAATTTGAGAAAAATCGGGTTTCTTTACAGGAATTACCGAAGTTTGACATTTCTTTGGCCAAAATTGCCAAAAAGCATACCCTTGCCCAGACTAAAATCGACTAAAATTGCCAAAAATGATACCCTTGCCCAGACTAATTGGATGAAATTGGCAAAAAGTACACCCTTGGCTAGACTAGAAGGTTTGAAAAAGTATACCCTTGCGGGCGGCACATCCCCAGGTACCTTTACTATGGAAGAACCCCCCCCCCCCCCGTGAAATTTTCAAAGCTCGATGCTGTCAAATCGAAGGCCTTTTTCACATGTAAATTCTAAGAAATCCTGCAACACAATTATGTAAGAGTAACACTCTGGCAGAAAGATTTTTAGCTGTGTTTACATGATGAATTTGAGGGATTGGCACAGCGCAGTGGACCTTCAGTTTCATCTTCATTTTAACTTTTTCATCCATGGTAATCCACTCAGTACTACATATACTGTTTTTACATGGAGCCATGCTAAACAAATCTAATAATAATTAAAATGTATAATATAACCCTATTTACAATAATCTTTGACAAAAAGAGATATAAAATGAGATGAGTTGTAGCTTGGCTTTATATTTTCTTCGAAAAGTGCAGAGCGAAGAGGACGCTTCAATACTATCTAGGTCACTCCAGAGCTTGGCCCCTCTGCAAGTAAACGACTTCTGATCAGTTGATGTTCTCAGTAATGGTAATCTTAGGTCAGTTTTAGAGTTCCTCAGCAGACGGTTAGTAGCTTCAGATACCTTTTGGAACATTTTTGCAAGTAATCTGGGGCAAGGGCATCCAGAGATTTATAGACCATTTCGCTCGACTCAAAATCGATCAGTTCTCAAGTGGACCAGATATTTCATTCGAATTTCATGACGCCATCAAAAATAACAACGTCCATTATTAAATTGACGTTTGTCAATTTAACTCAGTCACAGTTCTAGGAGCCACGGGAAAAGGGGCAACTCAACATTCAGTATGACATGACATGATATAAGTTAGTATTCTACCTATGTGCCATAATTCTGATCAGGATTAGTATCGCAAAGCAAACATGGATGCAATTTGACATACCAAACTTTCTTGCCAGTCAGAACTATATTATTCACGAATATTCTTCATTAGTTTCAGTTGCAGCGTAATGTATATCCGTTAAACAAAGGCGAATTTAGCAAAAAAAATATCCATTGCTTTTCACTGACACGCCAGCACAATGCGATTAACGATTGCATATAAAGAGATTTTACAACCGACAAGTCAATCCGCAATTCATTGTAAACAAAGCAGCATGAAGCTTCCGGATAGCTAACTCACCCATTGAGCATTAGGTTTGCTCTTGCAAGCTATGCTTACCCTGGCGACTAACCGTATCATAGCATTCAGGCCACAAATGATTTGTGGCCTGAAAACTCTGCGTAATTGCTGCGCTAACCACTATTTGGGCGCTGGAAACATTTTTACATCTCGTGTGGAAGTTTGGAAGGAGATAAATTGAAAGTAAACTGGCGGAGTTAAAGGTACCTTAGGGGACTGGGTCAGCCTAAACACAATCCTTGTTGGGGAGACGACGTACTGACCCTTTTGTTTCGCAACATTGTGTTTCAGCTTTGTTGATAGCGAATCGACGCTGGGGCTCACATGCGCATCGGTACTAAAATTTGCATATTACGTCATTGCAGTAAATCGTTAGTGAGCATGCGATCTGGAGCCCCTTTTGGGGATTCCTTGAGGCTCACAACTTAGCCTGTTCGTATCCGCAACAAATCCATTGCAGCTAAATAGATTGATGAAAATAGTCAGGACCTCAGTGGTGCGTGTCATTCTTTTGTCCTATGTTTAGACTAGATCGCCAGATTTCCGTTCAAATGGTTGAATGATAGAAAGTCTGGGAAATCTGCTGATTACAAGTAAATTAACGAAGTCATTAATATCCAAAACGAAAGTTTTAATCAAATGACAGCCAGCAGATCATAAACAATTTTGAAAGTTTTGGAAACAGCTCAATTCAATTGAAAATCAACTATTTTTAGGCTGAAGTGCACAACCTTCATATTAAGTCTAGATCCAAAGATAAACTGTCATTTACAGTGACGTCTTGGCTAGGAAGGTTTTATGTCATATCATTAAGTAACTGTATTACTATGAATATTACTATAAATATAATCGAATTTACTTTATCAAGAGACAGTGGTCATCGAAAACAGACATCGATAGTTGTTCCGTCTATGAATGTTTCATAAGGTCTAAGGCGCAACATTTTTTGTTTCAGTATACCCGTCTGAATCCTCCCTGTCCTCACTTCCGAAGCAAAGCAAACTACCCTTTGCAAGGACCTAATACCAAGGACGTTTGTGTTTCTTCTCTACAATGAGCGAAGAACAAAAAGGGACGAAAAGAACAACTCTGTAATGCAAAGAGCTGAAAATGTGCATACAACTGGTTTAAGGCGCAAAGAAGAGTGGGTATTCAATATTTGTTTGAATATGCCCGTCTGGCTGCTTCCTGTCCACAATTCCGAAGCAAAGCAAACTAACCCCTATGAGGACCCAATTGTCAGAACTTTGAGATTCGGTATGATGAGAGAAGTGACTATGTAGAACCTAACGGAAAATTCTGTACCGCTGTAAACTTTGCATGCAACGGGTTAAAGGCGTAAGGAAGAGAGCGTGTCTTCTAAACTGCATGCAGCAGATTAGCGATAAGTTTGTTGAAGGACATTGAGAAATGAAAGGCTGGAATGGGAATGTCATACGTACACGTACATGTTAGTTGGCATAGTGGACAAGAATTTGAAAGGAAAGAGCATCACATTCATTTGGGAATGGCAGAGCCTTGCTTCAACTGGAAACAAGTTTTTTGCAATGAATTATTTGCTGGCTGTGCCAGCCCTTTGCAAAACCAAGGGATGTTGCAGCGCGAGCAAACCGAGCGCTTTTACTAAACTCCAAACTGCTTATAAATGAAATAAAAACAATCAATCAATAAATGAAAACATTCAAAACTTTACTTACTCTTCTCCTTTGATAAAGTCGAATTCTAACAAAACATCATATTTCATGTTCCTCAAAACATAGTCACAAAGTAGTTGACGCAAGGAGAAAAGGCCTGCAAAGAAATATTGGTAAGCATTATCAAAACCTCCAAAGAATGTGCAAAAACTACCCGAGAAGTGAGCAACTGAGAAGATCCTTTGCTCAACCTTTGCATTTAGAAGAACGACAATGCTTTGTTCCCATACCAAAAAAATGAAACAGTAGACGCATTGTCTTTAGAAATATAAGTCGCAACTCGCTTTGGATCTAAAGAACACTCATTGTCTCAAACAATTATCATTATTTCGGTCTCTAGGGAACTGATAATTTGCTTGATTTGGATCCGAAGAACAAGGGCAGATTTTTAGCAATAACAAACAAGAGCAGATTTTGTAATACAATAGCATCAGTCGCTTTGGTTCACACCTCAACTCAAAGCGATTAACGAATGCAGACAAAAGAAATTCCCTCAAGCAGAAATTGAAAACAAACGAAGCCGCAAAGTTGCCCTGAAACCAGTAAGGCAAACTCTCGTTTGGTGCGGGCGATGGGAGGTTTTTAAGAGAAGGTATGTGCTTATAACGAAAGAAGATGGATAAATCTAAAGTTCTGTCTCGCGGATTTTGTTTATTTGATTCAGGAGCTGAGGAGTGACTTCGTACGTCTGAGCAAGAAATATGCAAAAATTGTAATGCCCTCTGCTCTGTTTCTGAATCAAACAAACAAAATCCGCGAGACAGAACTTCAGATTTACCCTTCTTCTTTTGTTATAAGCACATCCTTCTCTTAAAAAGGTATTCAACCTTCTCTCCTTCGCCCGCACCAAACGAGAGTTTGCCGTACTGGTTTCAGGGCAACTTTGCGGCTTCGTTTGTTTTCAATTTCTGTTTGAGAGAATTTCTTTTGTCTGCATTGGTTAATCGCTTTGAATTGAGGTGTGAACCAAAGCGACTGATGCTATTGTATTACAAAATCTGCCCTTGTTGCAATAACATCAATTCGATTGACAAGCAGTTTCAACGCGATTTAGCGATCGCAGACAAAGATTTATCAAGTAACAAATCAAACAACAAAGCCGTAAATGATTCCCTAGAAGTTGTATAGCTAGCATGACTCAAATCTTTAAAAGGGTGGATGTAAAATTCTATTAAATTTTCTTTTAATTAAAATGCTCCAAAGACACTTTGGGTAATTTGCTTTAAATCTGCCGTGACAATTTTCTTGATCTCTTGATTAGTTTCAAAATGGCGGCATTTACTAATTTCGAGGCTGTGTCGTCATCAAATTTCTAAATCCTCAACCAGGAGAGCTACAAATTTCTGCATGCCACCATGTTGTAGGCCTTCATAAACTTTGGCGTTCTAATATCAATTTTCCTCAAGTAGTTTCAGATTTACGACGCTTTTACTTTTTTTAAAATGTTTCAAGAATTTCTAAAAATGATAAAAAATACCACCATTTTGCATCTAATCAAGATCTCGAAAGTTTCCACGGCAGATTTACGGCAAATTACACAAAGTTCCATTCATGTCATTTGATTCATAGAAAAATGCGATACGATTTTATACCCACCATTTTAATGGTTTGAAGGAAGTGAGCCTTATGCCAGTATAGCTTACTGTCTCGTTGTGCAATCGAAAAAGAATTGTTCGAAAAAGAAGCATCACTAAATTGCTGTACAGCAGTACATATGATCTTGTTTAATTGAGCGATCGAAATCTAGGTCCTCTGTCATGAATAGCTATGAATTAGAAGAAGGGCACTATGTCACTTAATCCTTCGTTTTTAATCCAGCAAGGAAATAAGCCTAGGCTAAACACATCATATTGAATGCAATAGTCTTATATTTTGCAGTAATTTCGCGCATGCGTGAGCAACCTAATGTTTCGAAAACACATCTTAAAATAGTTTTGCAATTAAAAGTCGTGCCTACTTGTCGTGTTCAAGAGAAATATGTTAAGAGACCCTTATAATCTTGTTCGTTATAAAAATCTCGAACACTGACGAAAGAATGATTAATCTCTCGCAATATGTTCCGTAGACTGGGCAAGCTTGGCACACTCGCCTTGTTTTTGTTTCCAGGCAATGAGGTGCCACGTCTAACCATTGCAAAACTTTATGGATGGCATTACTTTAAAGTCACAAAATCTACATTCTATATCACTTTGTTTCGGGTTTTGTTGGACGAAATGTGATCATCTTTCTCCAGAATCTTTAGCTCCTCAAGTTTTGCTTTAATAGGCATAAACCAATTTCGCACATTCAAAATGAAACGAAAACTTGTCAGTTATCGAAAATTCGAAGCCTTAATTATCACTAGAAAATCTACTACTGCACCACAAAATGTCTCTGCCAAAATGATCAAATTAAAAAGTCAAATAGAGACAGTAAGGTTAAAAAGGCGATTGAATTTAGAATTTTGTTTCTTAAGAGCCGAAATGCCAGTGTGACAAGCCGCTGGCTATATTCCAGTGAATCCTTATTTCCAAAAACGAGCTCAAACTGAGACATTTGGCAACAATATTGCACGCAGACCTTTAGATTGTTTTCACAAATATAGTTACAGATCAACTTAGGTCCCTCTCTCTATCAAACCCCTCTTCAAAACCCTACCATTCTGAGTAAAATTTGAATAAACTCCCTCTCTTAAAGTCCCATCTATATAAACGCCAGAGGGAGGCTACCAAAGATGTACCATTTATTTTACCAAAGTAAGTTTGCATTTTCTACCGGGTGTCCCAAAAAAAAGTATCCGGATTTGGTCGACCATAGAGATAAGCATACAGCGTGAATCAATCCGAAATGATTTTCAAAACATACCTCGATAGCCAACTTGAACATAGATACCTCGTTTGTTGATATCGGTGCACTGAGGGTGAAGATATTAATCTTCAAAGGAGAAATTTGCCTCCACCTCCAAACCAGAGCTTTGGCGCTTTGGCCTAAGCAAATTCTTGAAGCTCTGTGAATGAAATCAACAAAATTTGAAGACGGCAAAACAGATGTGTTTTCCAAAATACAGTTCATGTGAGACCTATCGTCAAGGGAGCCCCGAAATCAGCTTCATTCATCTCAATATCGACAATTTATTTAACACTTACTATTCACCGGGCTCCCAAAGACAAAATTGCTGTGCTCCAGGGCTCCATTGTTAAGGATTGGATTGAAATGAAATGAATATATGAAAATATATGAAATGAAATGAAATGAATGAATGAAATGAAATCACCGGTGAAGTACTCCCTTGAGCATCAACACACTTTTGACATCGTCGAATCACTCCTTGAAAAGAATTTGTTATCAGACCTCTCGAGATCAGGTTGATCATCGCGTACCTTCGAAGCTGATTTCCCGGGTGGGTCATCAACAAGAGAGGAGATATCTATTGGCCCCCAAAAGATCTCCAGACCTTCCTGTCGTGGCCCCCAAGAGATCTAATAAACAATTCTTTTCAAGGAATGATTCGACGATTTCAAAAGTGTATTGATGCTCAAGGGAGTACTTTCACCGGTGAATAGTATGTGTAAAATAAATCGTCGATATTGAGATGAATGAAGCTGATTTCGGAGCTCCCTTGACAATCGGTCTCACATAAACTGTATTTTGTAAAACCCATCTGTTGTGCCGTCCTCAGATTTTGTTGATTTTATTCATAGAGCTTCAAGAATTCCCTTAGGCCAAAGCGCCAAAGCTCTGGTTTGGAGGTGGAGGCAAATTTGTCCTTTGAAGATTGATATCTTCACTCTCAGTGCACCGAATTCAACAAACGAGGTATCTATGTTCAAGTTGGCTATTGAGGTATGTTTGAAAATCATTTCGGTTTTGATTCACGCTATATTCTTATCGCTAGGGTCGACCAAATCCGGGTACTTTTTTTTGGGACACCCGGTATAGGGTTGGGGCAAAAACTGTCTCGAGTTGTATATTTGACTGGTAACATTGTCTGCTGAGTCGGCAAAATGTGGGCTACGAGAGTGCTACGATTTATGTTAATCGTAGATAAGACACTCTCTCTGATGAGCTCCCTCTCTTTAAGCCCCCCTCTGGAGTCTGCAACATTGAATCAGCCCCCCCCAGTTTAAACAGAGCTTTTACGATATATCACATTTGGCGTAAACAGTGCAAGCAGATCTTTATACATAAATTTTTTCTGTCAATGACGTATACCAGGTGTTTATGCTTTGCCGCCAAAAAATCCTTGATTGATCCTTGCTGAGGAGCTCAGAAAGATCTTTGCTCAGGGCCTGAGGCCGCTTTCGACAATGATGATATACAACTAAGAAAATCTGCGATTAGGTTTATTTCATGTTTCGACACATAAAGACCCCAAACATGTGCCAAGGTAACTAAATATCTTTCTCTATTCATACATCGTACATTCTAATATGCATTTCTAATTACTGTACCATAAGGGAGCAAAGTACAACGACAACACAACGGCTAATAAATAAAGACATGTACCGTAAATCCCCGAATAAGCGCCCGTGCGCTTATTTAATTTTTGAGCTTCAAAAAGGAGCGCTTATTCGAGCAGGGCGCTTTTATGATTTTCTGGAAGTTAAAGCAATCCAAGCAAGGGTAAAAAAGTAAGAGAGGGATTTAGGAAGACACGCTTTTTATGCTCTCCAAATAAATACATTGAAGAGAGTTTAAAAAAAGTTTCCTTGCTATGAAAAATGAAAACAATGAAGATTGACAAGAATGAAAGCCAGAAAAAACTTTGTAGTTTATTTCTACTCTTTTTTGGTCAACTGCCTTCCCCGTTCCTGGAAGACCAAAACTTACGCCTCAGAAACTTGTTTAGGCTAAAATTTCAAATAAACGCCCGTTTCTTAAGGTGGAGGTGGTGGACAACTTTTTTGAGGGCGGGCGCTTATTCTTCGAGACACACTCGTCCAATTGCCCCAGCATATTCTACACAAGTGATTTCGTCGGTCAAAGAGAAAGCAAACCTGTCCCCAGAAGGGAAGTGAATTCTCCTGGTACAAAACATCTTACAAGTGAAAAATCGGCTGCGAAATTGCGCAAGCACTTTTAACTAACACACAGTTTCCCCAACGTTTCCCACATGCTGTCCTTGGTACAAAATTGGAGTTCCTCGGTGTAAATGTTATTTTCCAGAAGATCGTTATCTTTGGTTTATGAGACTAGTACCGCTCTTTCCCACCCCATTAATTGCAACTTGCTATCGCCTTTAAAGGTGGCCTGAAGCGAATATTCTTATTGGTGCAAATGAAGGGCCCTTTTTACTGATAAGAAATCTTGTTAACATATTTTTGATATCTCATTCCTTTTTCAGGTTATCAAATGATTTTAAGTGCTAGGTGATGACGTCTTTTTGTTTCCAGATTATTAGGATTCTGTATGGAAAAAAGCTGTATCCGACCTTAGAAAGGTTACAATTGTAGGAGGCATTTCAGCTGGGCACAATGAAGCGATAAACATTGATTCATGAACTGATATGACATTTAGGAAGCATTTCATTTGAAGGAAAGCCCTTTGACTTTATTTCCCTTTGGAAACGTAGTCAACCTTGTAGTATACTTTCTCGTACTTTTCGCAAACAAAATGATGTCATCAGCCAATCATACAAAGTAGTGCATAACTCGAAAATTAAACAAGGTATCAAAAACTTTTTGATGACC
Organism: Aurelia sp. 3 sensu Dawson et al. (2005); assembly: GCA_964020215.1. Classification (NCBI taxonomy): domain Eukaryota; kingdom Metazoa; phylum Cnidaria; class Scyphozoa; order Semaeostomeae; family Ulmaridae; genus Aurelia; species Aurelia sp. 3 sensu Dawson et al. (2005). Next base: position 2,012,266 of record OZ026583.1, on the reverse strand, counting down.
TTCTTCGTCATTGTTATTATTATTATTATTATTATTATTATTATTATTATTATTATTATTATTATTATTATTATTATTATTATTATTATTATTATTATTATTAGCAATTTACTTATCGTTGGATAATAGGATACGATAGCTAAAACAAAAAGTAGCTAATTAATTCCAACGTTACAAGATGTATTTACAATATGGCATAAAGAAAGTAATAGATAAAATATTTACAAGTCATCAAAACATACAATTAAAACCGGATATCTAAAAACAATCATTATAAATAACCCAGGTTTGGAATAAAGATTCGGCATAATTTACAGGAACAGTTTTCTCCGTACCAATTTTTTATCTCCCTTTTAAATCTCTCAACAAAGCCATTCATTTGCATCAATAAAAATTTTCGCTTCAGACCATCTTTAATCATATCCCCAAAGCACATTCAAAGTGATTGTTTCATAACGTCACAGTTGCATAACATAAATCTTAAATCGCCTCTTTCAACTAAACTGCAAACCTAAAACGTTGTTGCTCCTCAACGCTAACCAAATCTCGTTGAAGAACTGAATATCTGGTGGATTTAGGTCAAAACTGTCTGCTATCTTTTCATTAACGAATAGAAAAAGTATGTTTTGATATGTACACCTTGTCAATTTGTTCATGAAGTTAATTTCAATCAATTAGAGTTTAAATTAACTGTTTCTCAAGGAGTACTTATTAACGGTCATGTAATTACATTTTTCCAGCCTCATGATTTAACATGAAATGCGAATTATTAACATCTGTCTCAAATAATATGTCACGTGAAAATGTCCGCGAATAAATCGATTTAAGCCTTTACATGGGTAATTTTGCATTTTCGCAAATCTCACGTGACACCTAATATGAGACAAGACTTTAGTCTATTTTGATTTACATACTGTAGTAATTTCTTTATAAAATTGTCTCGAATTTCAATTAAATATTCCTTACAGTGTCCCTGTATTAACGGTCTTCAAAGAAGGCTTTTCCAGCCTCAATATCAAAACCGAAAATACAGATTACATTTTCATTTCCTTTCCATTAGCTAGGTTCATGAACTTCTTTTACTGCAATAAGATTCTCCTAAAATATATCATTGAAATGAATTAAAATTAGCAGCTTTTCTTCGCACATAAGTTATTGGTTTTTATATTCACGTTAATTCACATGGATCTTTTTACTTTGATAAATATATCCAGAGTTTGGCTACCTCAAGCAAAATTTATCCTTTGATTTTCCCATTAAAGACCCATTGCTAACCATGACTCTTCATGGCGCCCAAGTCAACTTTCGCATTATCTGAAAGTCCTTTTTGTCCTAAATTCTCTTTGTCTTGGTTTTCATTCGGTGCACAAAGGGTCATGGTTAGCAATGTGTCTTTAAATGGTATCCAAATGTTTTCGTTGAAATTTCAAACACTTTTGCTGTGATAATCTCACGAGTCTAATGGTCAAAGTGAGCATAGGGCTCGAATCTTTGCAAAACTTTAAAATTAAATGTGTGAAGTATTGTTACTTTATTCTTTCAAGTAAATAGATTGAAGGGAACTTGAGGACGTTTGCCATGATTCCACAAAGCGCATTTTTTATATTATCATTATCTTCAGAGTTACAGTATTTTTAACGTTTCTGCTGGTTTTGAAGTTGTGACGTCATCAAAATACTAAATCGTAAACCATAAAGCTAAAGACTTTTGCTTGCTACCATCTTGTAGATTGTCAAGAACTGAGTCTTTGTTGTATTGGTCATTTTGAGTTTCCTCAATCAGTTTACAATTTATTTTGCTTTTAATCTTTATCAAAGCTTCTGATACCTCATCTCATACATCCTATCATAAATCATAAAACGCTGTAATTCCAGGAATAATGATGATATCGCAAATGCTCTATCTGGAATTATGGCAAACGATGTGATGGATCATTCGATCTATTCAGTTGAAAGAATTAGGAACAAAATTTTACACACTCAATTTTTAATTTTGCAAAGATTCGAACCCTATGTTGTCAAAGTGTAAAACAGAAAACTTCATCAAACAAATAGTTGCAGAAATCATAGAATTTTTAACCAACCACTGTTACATCTCACAAAAACACTGGGTGCCGACAAATAAAATGTACGTCATTTTTATTGTTTGTTGCTGCGGAGGAGCTGTGTGTTCCATTATTTGCATAGGATGGGCTTCGATTCAGAGTTTAAGACCTTGTTTCAGGCAATGAGACAAGTGGTAGCAGATTTAGGGAAGTGGAAAAATGATCGCTTCAAGAACAGCACTTTATTTGTTCTCCAAAACTGCCAAGGTCAAGTAATTGCTGCGAGAAAGGCGCTATCGCTGTGTTGGAATTTACTGGTATTGTGCATCGATTACACAAATTGCATCAGCATCAACACAGAACAATAGGACGTACAGCTTCTTCGGAATAGCCACACAAACAGGGCACAATTTCTTTTATGGGGGGGGGGGGCAACCTTGTGCAGATTTGGAAATCTGTTGTGATAACCAGTGAGTTTGTGATATTACTTCTCTTGAAATTAGAACAAATCTTACTGGACATCAGCGCTAAAGTAATGGAAGATCTTCTACGAGATACAACGAGTCCAAAATATCTGGAGTTACAGTAAAGTTCCGCCTTTGAGAACTCGGCCCTGATTTTGCTGAATGATATACCTCTCTACAAGAAACTGTCCATGCTGATTCATGTTCAGTTTCTTTTAAAATAGTACATAGTAATATTATAAGGTTGAAATAGTTACATAGATGAGCGAGGGGTGGGTGGGTGGTAGCGATTACTAGGACTCATCGTAATAAGTCTAATAGTTACGTATGTCTTCAATATGTCTCAGTTCTCCAGGATTGAGAATGGTGTAATTTCTTCATAAAAATCAGAAGAACGGTAGCTGAACCGTGGGGCAAATAAACAACATGATGGGACAGTTCTCTGGAAACCATAAACATCTGTGTGTGAGTTAACAGAGCATCTTAATACCCCAAAAATTGTTACAACTTCAAGAAATTTTCCGTACTAGCTCAGATCCTCAATTTCTTAAATAACTGCGCATATTTCACAGATGTTTTGAATATATGATTCTCCAGCCTGCGTGCAGACTATAACCCCCTTTTCGTCAGGGTGGGGGGGGGTATAGTCTGCACGCAGACTAATGATTTTCATGCCCTGGTATACGCACCCTGTTTTCAAGACGTATGATTCAACATAAGAAACCAATCAGGCTGTTTTTGTGAAATGAGTTTCTTAAAGGTGGGACTTTACTGTACTTTAACCTACAATCATTCATTATGCACTGTCTAATTTGAATGCAATAGCAACCATTTTGTAGTAAAAACTAAACTTAGACATTCTGCTTCAAAACTTTAGATAGTTAAATCAGATTGGTACAGAAGTCACAATCTTACGATCCACTTAATTGATGAATCATCTTGGGACGCCCGGTAACAAGGAAAGTGGATCAAGGCATAAGTGACATCACTGACGAGATTCCACAGTCCACGAGGCACTCGAGCTGGTGTTAGAAGTAGGCGGATTTGTGGAAGATGCTATAGGCTTCAAAATAAAATTTCGTGATGGATTGTAATTAAGCCTGTTGCGCCTGAACCTATGTGGTACATTTGTAACTAAAAAAAGCTTGAAAACATGATATATTTTCAGCTTGACCAATCAGGGAAGAAAATGAGCTATAACTCCAAGCTTTATAATAACGCAAACGAATTCTGGCGTCAGACGAGAAGGCCCGTGGTAAATGCAACTTTGGCTAGAACCTTGAATAACATATTGTGGTTTACTGTACTTCAGGCAGCACATAACTAGATCAAAGAACGTGAATGAATGACTGAGATTTAGCCTGCGTGCAGACTTTACTATTGTTGAGGAATTTAAGGGCGAAAGGAAAAGGTAAAGTCTGCGCATTCACTCCAACTTTTCCGTTCCAGAGATAAATCTTATCCCCCGTCTTCATTGTATAAGGACCAATCACGTTCGATCTTTGATTTCTAAAAAGTATTGTTCTCACTAACCTTGCATCTAATTGGTTAGAACTATGACGATAGCACGCAAATCCAAATAGCCTATTGTCCTAGTTCTAACCAATCAGATGCAAGGTTATCGAGAACAATACTTTTGCGAAATCAAAGACCGAACGTGATTTGTCCTTATACAATAAGGACGGGGGATAGGATTTATCTCTGGAACGAAAAAGTTGGAGTGAATGCGCAGACTTTACCTTTTCCTTTTCGCCCTTAAACTCCTCCACAATAGTAAAGTCTGCACGCAGGCTACTGAGATTAGGCTTGATAAATTTAAAGGAGTCCCAAAAATGTTTCCCTACTTGTGGGACTGCTGCGGAGGAGCTATACGCTCCGTTGTTCTGTTCTTGAACCACCTGCGTAGGCTACAAGGCAACTTAGAGTTTGAGACTTGGTTTTAGCCACTACACAAAATCGGGTAAGGTTTGTTTCCACACAATAGACGATTACGGAAAAGATGGCGGACCTCATTTCACGCAATGCATGATAGGAATATGCCCCCTAGCAACGCATAGCTACCAAAACTTACAACTGCGGCATAAAATCTTGACCACAGCTACGATAGATTCGTCGCAACTTCATCGTGAAGTCGACACTCTTCTAAGCCGTCGCTCGCAATAATGTACAGTACAGTTTCCCTACAATTTCAAGATGTAGTGGCCTGCTGTTTTCATCGTTTCATCAAGATATCAAGAAGATTTTTGGCCTTGTTTACATTACTGATTAGAGATGAGTGAAGAGGTGAATAAAACAGAGATGAATGAAAAGTTGTAAAAACATTCGAAAAAAGAATGAAACATTGCACTTCTCTTGAGATGTGCATAACAATAACAAGAGTATTGCAATGGCTTCATTTCACTCGACCGAACACAACATTCGAACTCTTTAACTTTCGTTCAGAAGTTAGACTACATTACATAAGCCCCTCTAACTTACGCTCGTTGTTGTTGTTGTCATCGCTTCAGTTGAGGGACTTATGTCCTTACGCTTCAGAATAGGGACTAATTAGGCCAAGTCCGCCGCGTTCACGGCGCGACCAATCAGATCGCTACTTTCATAATATGGTCAACCCACGTGCCTATTTGTAGCGTTTGATTGGCTCATTAGTTCAAAGCTCGATTTCTCGAAGCGAAGCGACGCTCGAAATGACGTTCGAAGAGACGTTCGACTTTTCTTTCGACGTTCGTAGGATGGAAGATGTTCTAAGTTTCTTCTGATTTTTCGTAAGATTTTAGTCCCTGTTTAGAATCTGTTTGGTCGTGAGTCCTTTGTATGAGTGAAATTTAAACATCAGATTATAAATGTTGAACGAATACAAGGAATCACGTCGTCAGTCTATTCAGAAGTCTCATTCTTTTGGGATTTCTCTCCGCCAAGTCTGACGACTCTCTAGTCTACTGTTTGCAGAATTTGCATCCTTTTTGGATAGCTAAGGTTTTATCTGCGAAGTCTACCGTCTTTAGAAGACTTCGTGTACTTCAGGTGCCCAAAAGAATATGCGTAGATTTGACAATAAAGTTGCGACGGCCTAAGTCTATCGTAGCTTTGGTCAAGATTTTATGCCGCAGTTGTAAGTTTTGGTAGCTATGCGTTGCTAGGGGGCATATTCCTATCATGCATTGCGTGAAATGAGGTCCGCCATCTTTTCCGTAATCGTCTGTTCAAGTCATGTGATCAAATCTATTGATAAAACTAGTTTTTCCAGTAGGAAGTTCCATTTCGAGATCATTGCGTAGGACAATAATGCGCAGGAGAAGGGCAACTTAGGCCCAAACATTCCGAAAGGCACATGTGACGGAGCTCTGCAGTTCAAGACCAGAAAATATGGCTGAGAAAGGCTGCCAGTGCCAAGGAAGAGAATTTACGGCATTTCAAGGTAGGCAATGAATGCTCTCATCTGCGACACGGAACCATGGAGCACGGAACAGCGGAACTAATAGAGTAGGCAATGAATGTAATCCGATGCAAGTCAAACAAATTTCGTCCTACCACTCATTGCTGAATGACATATATATATATATAATCTCATCCCCTCGTCTGGATGAGATTCATCGATGATGTATTCTTTATCTGGACACATGGGGAAGAAAAGTTGAAGTCTTTCATCAATCATCTCAACAGTAGCCACGAAACCATTAAGTTTACTAGCGAACAATCACGGGATAGGATTAGCTTTTTAGATGTTCAGGTTAGCGTGGGGGAGGGGGGAGTCCTTTCGACAGACTTGTTTTGCAAGCCTACTGATACACATCAGTACTTGCACAAGAAGTCTTGTCACCCCTGGCACACCAAAAAGGCGATCCCCTATGGTCAGGCACTTAGGTTTCGTAGGATATGTTCGGAAGATCGCCAATTTCAGGAGAGGGTAGGCGAGTTAGCTGGATGGCTTAAGGACAGGGGCTACGAAGAGTCTTTAGTTAATGAACAACTAGATAGGGTACGTAGGTTGGATAGGGCAACTCTTCTAGCAAATGCGGGAAATAGGACCAATGACCAAGGGAGGGGGGAAGGGTTCCTCTTGTTGCGACATATCATCCAGCGCTCAATAATTTGGGGAAGGTTGCCAGGAAACTCCATCCTATGCTCACAAATTCGGAAGAGCATAGGGAGGTGTTTCCTGAGCCACCGCTTATAGCATTTAGGAGATGTAAGAACCTTAAGGATATACTTGTTAGGGCTAGGCTCAATAGTGAGGGAAATGGGGGGATTGATAAGAAGGGATATTCTCATTGTGGTAAATCTCGTTGTCAAGTGTGTAACGTTATGAGTAATAGTGAGCATTTTCATTCTAATATAGATAGCCGGGAATATAGGATAAACTATTCGTTTAATTGTGACTCGTCAAATGTTGTGTATTTGTTGGAATGTACTGTTTGCGGTGTTCAATATGTTGGTAGCACCTGCACGCCTTTTAGGCTTAGGTTTAATAATTACAAGGCGTGCAGTCGTAAGTTTAATTTGGGGGCCTCAGTACCCCAGGTGAAATTCTTCAGGCATTTTACTGAAGAAGGCCACCACGGGTTTGAAGGATATTAGTGTTAAGATAATTGATAGGCTAACGGGGGGAAATAGGATGCGGGAAAGCTTCTGGCAATATCGGCTTGATTGCTTTGCCCCTAAGGGTTTAAACACTAGGCAGGTTGATACATAGATTTCATGGTTGTTGTGTTGTTTTGATTTTAGCACTGAGCTTTTCGTAAGGGACACACGCTGTTTTTTTAGGGTTTTCTGTTCTGCCAATCCGCTCTCGGATCTTTCTATTGTTTGTTTTGTTGTTACATGCGATCTTTTTCAGCTTCGGCGAGACAGACACAGCCACCGACTTCAGCAGTTCTTAACTCTGCGCTTTCTTTGATCTTTCTTCCGCCACCTTTGTATTACCGGCTGCTTTAACACATTTTATTACGCATTGTATTAGGTAGGACCCGCTTCGGCTATTGTTTTGTATTGTTTTTGAAATTCATAATCTATATGTATGCTCCATCTTATTTTGAAAAGTTATACTGATGAAGGCTTACGCCGAAACGTTTACACGAAGTTGTATTTTTTGAGTTTATATTAATTTCTTAATACAGTCTAATGAAGGAACTTAGGAGAATATATATATATTACCAGCTGCTTTTACACATTTTAATTACGCATTGTAATAGGTAGGACCCGCTTAGGCTATTGTTTTGTATTGTTTTTGTAATTCATTATCTATATGTATGCTCCATCTGATTTTGAAAAGTTATACTGATGAAGGCTTTGGCCGAAACGTTTACCAGAAGTGTTTTTCTTTGAATATCTTTTTTATGTTTAAAGCATCTTTGAGAATGAGCTTTTGAGAATATATAGATATATATATATACATATATAAGGTTTATATATGGCTGTGGCGCGTTTTAATCTTCTCGATTTTCCTGGGAATTTTAAAAATTGTTTCCGTTTGCACCGAAAAAAGGTGAAATCCTGGTTGCTCGCTAGCTGTTGAATATTCATATATATATATGTAAACCCTAACCCTAACCCTACCCCTAACCCTTGTATATATATATATATATATATATACAAGAATGAAGGTTTACAAGAATGAACGTTTACAAGAATGTGTTTTTTCTGAGTTTATATATATACCGGGTGTCCCAAAAAAAAGTATCCGGATTTGGTCGACCCTAGCGATAAGAACATAGCGTGAATCAAACCGAAATGATTTTCAAAACATACCTCGATAGCCAACTTGAACATAGATACCTCGTTTGTTGAATTCAGTGCACTGAGAGTGAAGATATCAATCTTCAAAGGACAAATTTGCCTCCACCTCCAAACCAGAGCTTTGGCGCTTTGGCCTAAGGGAATTCTTGAAGCTCTGTAAATAAAATCAACAAAATCTGAGGACGGCACAACAGATGGGTTTTACAAAATACAGTTTATGTGAGACCTATTGTCAAGGGAGCTCCGAAATCAGCTTCATTCATCTCAATATCGACGATTTATTTTACAAATACTATTCACCGGTGATTGAGCATCAATACACTTTTGAAATCGTCGAATCATTCCTTGAAAAGAATTGCTTATTAGCTCTCTCGGGGGCCACGACAGGAAGGTCTGGAGATCTTTTGGGGGCCAAAAGATATCTCCTCTCTTGATGATGACCCACCCGGGAAATCAGCTTCGAAGATACGCGATGATCAACCTGATCTCGAGAGGTCTGATAACAAATTCTTTTCAAGGAATGATTCGATGATGTCAAAAGTGTGTTGATGCTCAAGGGAGTACTTCACCGGTAAATAGTAAGTGTTAAATAAATTGTCGATATTGAGATGAATGAAGCTGATTTCGGGGCTCCCTTGACGATAGGTCTCACATGACCTGTATTATGGAAAACACATCTGTTGTGCCGTCTTCAAATTTTGTTGATTTCATTCACAGAGCTTCAAGAATTTGCTTAGGCCAAAGCGCCAAAGCTCTGGTTTGGAGGTGGAGGCAAATTTGTCCTTTGAAGATTGATATCTTCACTCTCAGTTCACCGAATTCAACAAACGAGGTATCTATGTTCAAGTTGGCTATCAAGGTATGTTTTGAAAATCATTTCGGATTGATACACGCTATATTCTTATCGCTAGGGTCGACCAAATCCGGATACTTTTTTTTTGGCACACCCGGTATATAAACTCAGAAAAAACACATTCTTGTAAACGTTTCGGCAAAAGCCTTCATCAGTATCAATATATATATCGCGAACAGCAACTCAGAAATCTGACGCCAGATCAAACAAGACAAGCCAAACAACAGCTACAGCAACAACAACAACAGCACTCAAAACACCCAAGGAAACAAAGAGATCTAACGTCATTCGTCAAAGAACAATACAACAAGATCACAAGAAACAACTTGAGAAACACAGCAACAGCAACAAAATTAAAGCAAGGCCTTTGGAGATTGATCCACTGCGAAGGGTCGTAACCCGAGATAGCCTGAAACTACGGAGGAGGTTGTCATTTGAGCAATGCAGTCATGATGCTAAAGAACAAACGGCCCACAGGGTACTGGGTCCAAAAACGTTTTCATATAAACCTTAAATGGACATTAATTAGAATTAATTGAATTTTTGTCGATAAAAGTCGATACATTAATAAAATTCTTCAGTTGCTCTGACGATGCCCTTGTGGCCGAAAGTAGTAAGCAGGTCACTGAATAAAAATAAAGAGCGCCAAAGATCAACTCGATGCCTGTTCTCTACAGATGTTGTCCCTCTTCTTCTTCGTTCATTATGTATATATGTATAGATATATATCTCTTTACATCTTTCCGAAAGTTGTATTCTTGGTGTATATAGTAGTTTGTAGGTATTGTCTTAGATGATTCGTTATTGTAAACTTTCTATTAAATATATACAGTACTTATACATATTCATACGTATAAAAGTTCTTTCGACTGTATTTAAATCAAAGAAGCCACAGTGAGACAGTTCCAATTACGAAAAGAATCCCACATTATTGTTAACCGTGATGAGGTGAAGGAATTACTGCCAAAGCCAGTCATAGTTCAAAGTTAAAAAGTTTAATCGTTGTTAATGTGGGAAATCATACCCAAACAGACCCCATCATGAGAAAACAGACCACAAAACAGACCCCACTAACCTCATCATTCTATTGGCGTCAGGGAAATCTTGCCTTTTCACTCGTCTATTCGAAACCAACGAACTCTAGACTACAAACAGTCTTCATGACATCTTATTTGACACTTGCATTTAGTCTGGTTCCATAGCTTTTAACACAAACTTTTTGAGGACGCTTTTTGCTCACTATTGATCCTCTAAAAAATTTCAAACAATCGATATCATTTGCCAGTCCACAAACTGTTACAAAATTGTTGAGCAGTTGTATGAAAATATGGCTTCAAGAATACCTGGCGAACATCCCGGAGGTACTTGACCTAAATTTGTACGGGGTCTGTCCACGAAAAAATGGTTTTTACTGGGCTCCAGAATTTTTGCCTTCAAATGATACCCGATTCTCAAATGATACCCGATTCTATAAAAAATCGGTGAAAAGTTTACTCCAAAACACAAAACTTAGACTAAAAAGTTACTTGAACTAACAAAATTTCCCCTTTTGACATGTCTTGACAACCGGTTCGAGGAAAACTGCCTTCTTTTGATACCCCGTTCTAGAAAAAATAAGGCGAAAACGATACCCTGAAAAATGGCAGATCCCCGTCGGACAAATATACTAACTACCTCCCTTCCCGGGAAGAATACATTCAAGCTCAAAACAAAAATGTCTTAAAGTAAATCAACGGGGTTAAAAGCAAGCTTAGCTAAGGGGACTGGGTAATCTAAATATAACCTATTGTATTTGATGTTTTCAATCTATGAAAACAATACGAAGATTAGTGGTGCCTGCCGTTCTTTTGTGCTATGTTTAGATTATGTCGCTGTATCTCCGTTCATTTACTTTAAGAACATCGAGGCTTGAAAAAATTTTATAGTATTTTTATAAAAAAGAGTGAACAGTATTTCTTATCATTCACCGGTGCTATTCATTTGCACCAAACCCCGGGGGGTACTTCACTATAAATTCATACGGGGGTGTGCGCAGCAAGGATTTCTGTTACGACCCAATCCCAGAAATTTGGTCCGATATTGATACCCAATCCCAAAATATATGTCAGATATTGATACCCAATCGAAGAAGGAACAAAAACAATTCGACGTCAAAGGGATAAGGGATTGAGGGCTGGGAACGATTATTTTGGTCCCAGGTGGCCATTGGAACGAGGTTCTGATCTGAGGACGTTTTTCAACACAAAAATACTTAAAATCAGTTCAACTGAAACTGACCACGTGTTGCTCGAAAATTTATCCAGTTGTACTTTCATTCAACTCCCATTATAGAATTTTGAGTATAACAGTAAACCCCAATCCCAGAAAATTCCGAGTGAAAGTATACCCCAATCACAGAAATTTTCCAGTAAAAGGATACCCCAATCCCAGAATTTTCAGGCCAAAAACTACCCAAAACTGGCGCACATCCCCGTCTCACCCATAGTGAAGTACACCCCCCCCCCGGGCACCAAACCCATCTTAAACATCAGGAGACTCACCCCTAAATGCAAAACCATACTGTATCTCACTCACAACTACAGTCACACTCGTGTACGAGAACATGGTGGATTCAGGACCAATAGGCTGAAATTTCAACTACGTTAGACTTCCATTTTATGAGAACCAATCAGGTGCATTCATTTTATTAGAACTCAGGCTAAATTGCAAAACTGAATGTTCTAAACGCGCGTGTTTACTGCACATTTCTTATCATTCAACAGTGATGTTCATCTTCATCAATGAACATGTTAACATCCGAAACCTGACTGTATCTCATTCACAACTACAGCTTTTTTAATTCAACTGAGGGCCTGTTTATATGAGGAAAAATACCTCACTTGCCAGATCCGGGGCTGAGAGGTAAAATTCCACCTTCCAATAGAATCCTTTGTTTTTTTTATTTCGCGTTTACATGGCGAGTGCAACGCCATCGGCGAGTGTGCTAAATTGCGTGGGTTGCGTGGGTCGCGTGGGTTGGAAAAGCTGCGTGGGTCGTGGGTCGTGGGTCGTTGGACGTGGGCAACTTCGCGTGGGTCGTGGGTAAATTTACGTGGGTCGTGGGTCCTTTTTACCGATAATTTTCGTGAGTAATCTTGCGTGGGTCAAATTTCTTGCGTGGGTACGTGAGTGGCACATTTTGCGTGGGTTGCCCTTTTTGCGTGAGTCTTATAGCAGCATAACAGCTTTCATCATCCATTCAAAGCTCGCTACTTTGTGCATGGCTTCTAGTCGTTGATGCTTCTGCGCTTTTTTATGAATCTAAAAACCTTATACTAATTCTAATTACTTTGCTTGTGTCCATGAATGAGAAAGAAAGCTGAAGGTACAAAGCTATAAGCTATAAAGTAAGAAGACATTCATTTGAAATCCACGAGTTCTTCTTTCTTGTGGAAGGCAGTGTCCTCAAAGTTACATGAGCTGTGTAAAGCATTTAGGGTAAGGAGGGATAATTAGGGCCTATAGTGCAATTTGGGTCTATTTGCTTTTATTAAAATGATCGTAGGTTAAAAATTCGATTCATGGCTTAGTTGGCGATGAAATATATACGTTGAGGAGTTGTTCAAGTTGTTTCGAAGAATCATGTGGGCTGGGATTCACTCTCCGAACATGGTTTTGCGTAAAAGAGCCAATGATATACGAATTGTTGGTTCCAATCTCTCCTGAATGAGATTTTGTATTACTGATAGCTGTTGTGATTGATTAATGTTTTATTGATAATTCTTCTATGCAGTTCCGCATCGTATTGATTCTTTGAGCTACAGTAGTTGTCATTATATTTTTAAAAGTAAAGTTTGGCCTTTTTACAGTTATCAAGTTTAGTTTTTTTGTTATGTTGCTTGTTCGTTTGCCAGGAGAGATCAGAATAGGGTCTGAGTTGCATGATGTTTTCCACTAAAATGGTCTTGGCACTTGAAAAGCACTTGCATAGAAATACATTGGGAGCGTATCACAACTGAGCAAATCACATTGTGCAAGAACTACTAGGCTTGTAAAGATCACAAATTTCGCACCATCAGTCTCATTTTGGCCTTCTTGATATCGTTCTCACTCTTTCTATGATAAGAAATCTAGAAACCATTTTATCTGAAGATCTAGAAGATTCAGCCTAATCATTCGTCTCAAAAGCATGATGGTGAGCCTTTATGTTAAAAAATTGTGTCCTCAGATTAAAATATTTCATCATAAATCTCTTCAGTAGAAGAAGCAGTCAGTGACATCTAACTGTCCTTAGGACAAGCCTTACCAAAAGTGGATTTCTGGTGGTTTGAGAATGCTTTGTCATGAAAAAGTAAGAACGTTCTTCTTGGAACATCGTCTCAATTTTGGATCACTTAAGAAAAAATTTCGAGCTTTTTAAATCTGTGCCATAAATTCAGCTTTATAATTATTGTACCTCTGCCTGCAAATATTGTGCAAATACTTTAGCTCATAGTTTATGGTATCGACTATATAGATTATTCAATGGTTGCCTTATCACCGTTTTATTCATGCTTTGTTCGCTGAACTTTGCTTGAAGCGGACAGAAATTTGTTTTTGTTGTCGTTTAACCCTGCCATGTCATCGCAATGTCTCACTGCTTTAAATTCTGCACTGTTAAAGATTTCAGTGCCCCTCCATACCCATGATAACACTTTATTTTAAGAAACTGCTTGAGGACATGGCGCTGCAATGAGTTCAGAAGCCTCAATATCTAGAAGTAATGCACAAAGTAGCGAGCTTTGAATGGATAATGAAAGCTGTTTATGCTGCTATAAGACACACGCAAAAAGGGCAACCCACGCAAAATGTGCCACTCACGTACCCACGCAAGAAATTTGACCCACGCAAGATTACTCACGCAAAATTATCGGTAAAAAGGACCCACGACCCACGTAAATTTACCCACGACCCACGCAAAGTTACCCACGTCCCACGACCCACGACCCACGACCCACGCAGTTTTTCCAACCCACGCGACCCACGCAACCCACGCAATTTAGCACACTCGCCATCGGCATAGAGAAGTCCCACCTCCCTATAGGTGGAATCTCACCAGGGTGAGGTGAAATTTCTCCATATATAAACGAAACACCACCGGCATGGTGAGATGAAATTAAATTATTCGTTGATTCTTATTGGTCAATTCATGCTGATTTCCCGGAGGACAGCCTTTACTCCACCTCACCTCTCAGCCCCGGGACTGACAGGTGACGTGAAAAATCTCATATAAAAAGTAACTGAAAATTTAGCTCGCCTGTCAGCCCCGGGTCTGGCAAGTGACGTGTTCGTGTTTTTTCCTCATATAAACAGTGCCTACAAGACACTGCGTCACTGACAAGGAAACCAAAAGCTTGTGAAAGGAGGAGCAATGAAACGGTTTTTCATAACAAAGAGAGACCTCTTACCGTCTTCTTGCTTTGCTTTACGTAATATTCTAGACACTGTACTAGACTAGATGGCATCAATTCTGCTTGGACTACGCGATTCTTATAAAACCCGGAAACCACATAATGATTTTGACATCATTTGGAAATTGACATGACTTTTAGGCTGATACAAAACTGTGGTGTTAATTGTGAGGAGGGGACTTGGAGATTACGCCATGAAGATAGATGAATCTTACGCATATAATAAATGTATTCCTTTGCCACGATAATGAAAAATTTCTGTGAAAAATAACTAGAAATTTACATCGACAGAAACAACTTCAAGAGTTAGATCATCCAGGACTACTATAGTTTCGCACCGCTAGATAGGATTTTTGTAGGGTTTTAGTAGGGCAGTTAGGACCAGTTCAGGCACAGGTGCGATTTTGTTATTGCGCCCGTCATTCCTAGTGTCCTGGGATCAAAATTTATAAGCTCTTAGGAACCAGCATACCTTGTACGTGCCGTCTCTTGGTTGGCCTTCGTCGTCGCCGTTTCAGATGTGTTTTAGAAGACTTTTTAGCAATGAATTGCGTACTAAGAATGCTGGAAGCCCAGACATGCTGAAAACGAACAAAGGTCGTGGATTTGAGGCATAACAACCCCTTGGAATCGGGAGATGTTTTGACCGGCATCCAAACTTTATATTCGAACCTATGGAGAATACACTTCTTCAAAAAATTCGGGAAATTTTAAACAATTTTTTATCCTGGTTGCATTTTATGAAGGTAGGTAAAATCTAAAATAATATCTTCGTGAACTTCTCCTATCTTGCTCACTTAGGACCCGTTCACACTGCTCCGTTTTGATTTGAAAACGGAGTAAAACTTACCCGTTTCGGCCTTGCGTTTACATTGCTCCGCTGTGAAAATGGAGCTTTTGGAAAACGCTAATGAAAACGTATAAAGTTGGAAACGGTGCGTCTTGAAAACGATCCGTTTTCAGTGTGAACGCCAAAAACGGAGACATTTGAAAACGCTTCACATTCCTTTGTTAATAGGCTGTTTAATACAATGGCATTCAAACTCACGATTGGCGCCTTTTTGACAGCTACTAACAAAAGCCTTTGTTTTGATAAGGGATTAACAAGACCGTTTTGCTGGAGCAATGTGAACACCTATCGTTTTCATGGCGTATTCATTTGAAAACGGAGCAATGTGAACGGGCAGCGTTTTCATCAACAAAAACGGATAGAAACGAAAACGGAGCAGTGTGATTATTCGCCATCTAATTGGTCCGTCCGTGAAAACGAAGTTTTGGTGGTTTCTGGCCATGGGCCACGAGCAAAAGTCGGCTAAAACATTCCATTCCTAGCCTGGTAATTGTTAAAACAATGTCAGTCACATATGCTATAAGTCTTCATGTGATTGGTTGAAAGGAAGAACGCAAAGGTTATCATTGGCCAGCCTAAAAACTGGCAAGGTTTTTATTGGCTGACTCGAAGAAAATGATAACATTCTATCTGGCAGCACAGTGACTGAAAGTTAGGAGGAAAAGATTGCAGTGAACTTGCAAAGGGTTAGAGTTGGAAAGTTCATTCAAAGTTAAAAATGAACACTCTTCGTGCAGGCTCCTTTCGTGAAAACTTTCACAGGAATTACTGCCGAGTAAACGACAAGACAGACCCAGCATTGACTGTGATATGGACCTGTATCACCATGAGCGACAGGACACAAAAAGATAGGGTCAGGCCTAAGCTACTCTCACTGCGAGAGTAGCTTAGGCCCGACCGTATCTTTTTGTGTCCTGTCGCTCATGGTATCACAGCAAATATCACGCTGAAAATATCACAGTGAATCATGCGATTTCTAGAACATCTTTTGATAAATTCGGCTATTTTCTTACTTTTCCTCGTTCAGTTCTTTACGATGCATGCTGTTGGCCACCTTCACGTGTGACTCAAAACAATTCTGAGAGAAAGAAAATATCTACCGGGTGACCCAAAAATAACGACCCGGCGGAATCTGTTAGAGAACAATGAGTAAGAGGCCGATTGAAACGCTTCAAATGTTGTTCTGTCGCTAAGAAACTACCCTTACATTAGGATCATTTTTTGCAATCTTTTTCGGCACAGTAACTTTAGGATTAGATTAGACTAAATGTTTTCTTGTGTTGAAAGTTTACCCCTGTTTTCCTTTTGTTTAATTGTATTGACTCATTTGACACATTCCTTGCACAAACTTTTTGTTGCTTTGTTGTTCTGTGTAAGATCTATTCATTGGTGAACTAAACAGCCAAAAAGTGTTTTATCCTTTCTGTTTCCATTTGAATGAATTGAGCAAAATCAGGCATCCCATGTCTATTTACGAGTGTAAGAACTGTATCGAATCGCATTATCTGTAGCGCAAAGCCTATCGATGCGAAGTGTTTGGGGAGATAACTGGCGCTTGCACAGAAAATATGGAGTGAGACAAATTTGCAAGAACTTGCTCAATACTGGACGTTTTAAACGAAATTTGGAGACATCTAAATGGAAAAAGAAGTCAAATAGCTCATTGGGTCGTTGGTAAGTGAACTATTTAGCTCAAGAATACAAACTAAGCCCTTTTGGGGTCAACGAATGAGTTTTAATCGGTAAGAAGTTTAGGCCCAGATCACATTTCTTGTAGAAATCGCTGAAAATCACTTGCGATTTCGAGATGTAATTGAAGGGACAGTGCTTGGGTTATTGCTTAGGGCAATATCCATAATGGCTGAGATTTTTATCCTTACATCTAATTTGCAGCGATTTCTATCGATGTTTGAATGAATGTCAACATTCTTCAACCTGAAAATGACTGTAATTTCGGCTCCAAATGAGATATTTTTCCAAGCACGCTACAAACTGTAGAGGGGCATCCCTTCTACTGATTTATAAAAAAAATTCCAAATAATTATTGTAACTTAGTAGCTATTTCAACTTTCTTGAGGCTACTCAAGAATTCACTTCGAACGGCCAATTTGGTATCACGTGGTTAGAAAGTGGCTATTTGATTGGCTGACTACCGTGAAATTGGATGATTTCCGCGTGCTTTCAGCAACCAGTAAGGATTTGAGCTGTATGTTCTGTTTTTGGTGACTTTTTGAGGATTTATGGCATGCCCTTTTTCACCGAGCTGAAAAAAATTGCAAAAAATACTCATTGTGTGGGCTAGTCTTTTAGCGACAGAACAACGTTTGAAGCATTCCTATCGGCTTCTTACTTATTTTTCTATAAAAGAATGCGTCGGGTCACTTTTTTGGTCACCCGGTATAATCATAACAAAATAATTTTAAATCATAAATCAATATACTGTAAATTATAATCTGAATTACGCACTACAATTATAACTGAATCTATTGGCAAAAAATATGAAATCTTATAGCCTGGAAGTTTTCGTCATTTTGACAAAAAGATTTGAGGTATAGATCCATCGCTGCAACTGAAACCGCCGTTTAGATGAAGAAGCAAAGGAACCTATGATTATATTCCATACTCATTTCGTCCCATATTCAATTGAAATCTTTGCTGGAGGCCAATACGGCACAGTCTCACTTGCCGTATTCGTTTCGTACCAGAATAGTGTAAATAAACGGGTTCTCGAATAAGTTCGGACGTTTCACCGGTACACCGGAATAGTGTAAAAATCGGACGTTTAAATGGGCTAATAACTAGACCCGGAACGAACTTTTAACAAGCTAATAGCTAACGTACTAATGAAGCTTGATCTGCAGTGTCAGCGGGCACACATTGCGTTTGGTTCCGTTCAAGTGTTGGCCTGAATTTTACCACTAGTTGACACGGTAAAACATAACGGTAACACCATCTTCCAAGCAAAAATTCACAGTGACAGGAGAAGAAAGTGTGAAAGATCGAATTTAGACGTTATGAATTCAAGCAAAATGTGATGCCATGACCTTGTACCAGGCAAATATCGTGTTTAAAGGGTTTATTACGAGAAAGGCTTCACACATTACATACTGGGCAGTGGGTGCATGAAAGAGTTAACAACCCATGAAAGCAACAGAAGACATTTGAGCATAACGTGACCATCACACCTGAGCCACTGATTGGCTTATCTGAAACAAAGGCCATCCAATCAACAAGTGCCAAAACTTTTGGCAGCAAATTCAATGAGCGTTTCGTCACACACTCTTCAATTTGGTTCATGCGAAGAACAGATAAATGACATAACCGGGCTGTTTTATAACGAGCACAACAAAAGACATTTGAGTATCACGTGACCATCACACCTGAACCACTGATTGGCTTAACTCAAACATATTTTTATAAGAAACTGAGAATTTGGGCCAGCACTGAAAGTTTCTTAAAGTCGCCAGATTTTGAGTACTCAGAGTTTCCTACGAGTTTCCTAAAGGTCTCATAGTGATCATTATGTTTACTACCGTTTCCCTCATGAACACTTCAAAACAAGATTCTTGAAGCCTTTTCAATGTTTAGACATAACTCAAGTACCTTCCGAGCACTATGATACAGCGTTTGACTGAACGGCCGCAACGATCAAAATCTCGAAGTACCGAAATAATTTAGGAGATCTTTTGCGTCCCAAAACAAGCAAAATATCACAAGTAGGTAGGAGTTTTTTGCTTAAATAGCTCGAAGAAACATCCATTGAAATACTGATACCTTGTTTACAGTTTAGCCTGGACTTGATTCAAGTCACTCTCTTGATCAATAAACAAAGGGGAGGGAAGTAGAAGAAAAGGGAACGGAAAAGGGAAGGAGAGCGAGACTTGTGGATTACGTGTTCTGAAAACGAGACCGGTCCAGATCTTGACCGGCGGCTTTCTTTCATGTTAGCGGAATAGCCAATCAAACTTGAGCAGGTGAATGATGAGCCTCGTTTTCGGAACGCGTAGTCCACAAGTCTCGCTCTCCTCCCCCTTTCCCTTCCCTCTTCTTATTTTTCTTTCCTCCCGTTTGTTTGTTGATCAAGAGCGAGACTTGGAGCAAATTCACAGTTTAGCCTCGAGAAAGACCGCTTTTTCGCGCTGGAGGGTGGGTGGTTTAAGAAAAAATGGCAGGTGATATAGGCCATGTCCTTTTCTTGAAGCGTAAGGACAAGATTCGGAGTTATAGCGACCAGGCCAAGGAAACGCCTGCTGGCGCTGTCTGCGATGTGATATGCGACCTCGTTTCCATTGACGTAGCAACGGAGCAATTATAATTAGGCTTGCCTAGCAACGGAATCTTTGCTGTGGAGAACGACCAAGAAGAAGACACAGATGGATTTGAAATATATTCATTTAAGGTTTCACAGGATTTCAACTTTCCTCACTATTTCATAAACCGTTCGACTCCCATTCGATTGATCGAAATAACTCGAAATTGCGAAAGTTTTGAATCGGTTGCCGTCTCTGAAAGTCGTTGAAGCGCGAGAATGGGCCTAAAGCAGAACCGGTGCAAGTACCCCGAAAGAAAACTAAAGTATCTCGCGAGTCTCATACTATCTCAGAAAAATTTTTCGCTTGATTTATTGCCAATAGTCATCCAAAAGCATCTTCGATTGCTCAAAGTTGGGCGGGGTAGGGCAGAGTGAAATTTTTACGAGTGCGTGCTTGGAGCGTGACAAAGAGGTTGAAGTGGCCTAAGCTACCGCTGAAGAAACTTAGCCGCTGCAGCTAATTCATGCTTTCTAACGGCTAAACGATTCTCGCTATCCAAAGATAAAACATTTAAAAGTCACATGAATGTCTAAACTAGCCTAAAATGCTTACCACTGTTGTAGAAATTCAATCCAAAAACGCGATGCACTTATCCGTCCAAACTTCAGTTTCCATCTTGGTTTCACTGCGAAGTGTGCGATCAGCTGCGAAGGAGGCGCATATCACATCGCAGAATGCAACTCAATGCGCGATTCCTCTCCCGTGTTTAGCTCCCTGATAGCGACATATCAGTTCAGGCAACGAGCGAACAGCGACATGTCATCAGTCAAAGGCTGTTCTTGCTTTGGTCGATCATCCGGGATACGCATGGCTTCAAAACATTATCAACGGATCAGTGGCAGCGCCAGCTCTGAAAAATCTGAGAGAAATGGGGGGGGGGGATTTGAGGTAATTTTTCAATCTAAAGGTATACCCAACTAACATTATGCCATTTTTCATTGACAATTTTAGCCGACTTTTGGGAACGGGGAGACAAGTCCCTTCAGTCCCCCGGTCCCCCCCCCCCATGGCGCCGCAAAAGCAACAGATAGAGTCCAAGTAACTATCAAAGTAAACCCATCAATTCAAAGTCGTGTCCTAGCTTATTCCAATCATCCGAGACTCTTAGTTTCAATCAACACGCCTACTTTCTGACTGGGTCCATAGGTTATCGCTTGAGAAACCGTATCGATTTCCTATCTTTCCGCAAGCGGTCAATCCTATCACCTGCGGAGGAACTGAAGCCGAGTAGTAAAACCACGCAATCATGAAATCAGAGATTGCGTAAAAACAACAGTCTACTGTTGGTAAATACTGCGTAAAGTGTGGGATTCGCATCTCGTGTTTTTAGACCAATCTGATACAAGTAAGCAATGATCGGTTTACAGTGCCAAAAAACAAATTTTTTGTCCAAATATAGTTACCACTGCATCCTCATATTGATGACCGCACACTCATTCAAAAGATCTCATGAAAATTAATTTTCTCCTGGCCTTATCTATATGTCCAACGAAGTGAGATATCCCATTCATTTCATCAAGCAACTAAGGGATGACCCTTCCAATTACACGAACCGACTGAGTCACAAAAGAGTTAGAAAACCAGTAGAAAATTCTGAAATTCTAGTCGCAGTAAAATCGTCTTTTCATAAGTTTTAAATAAAAAAGCAAATTAATTTCAACTTTAACGACATTGACTGTCACTGATATGGTTTTGAGTCGATATTATTTATATTGAAGTTTAGTGTGCTACCTGTTCTCAAGGATGCTACGGAATTGTATTATTATTATCATCATTGTTGTAAGTGGGGTCCCGGGGGATCCTTATCACAATGTAATGTAAATTTTACCCAGCAATAAGACTTTGTCTTATCCTATGAATAATTGGCTGTCCTTTGAATGTAAACACTGATGAAGACTTTATGATCGAAGCTTTTGTTTTAACAGTTTTTTTCTAATTATAGTTTTCTTGTTATCTTTGATTGAGGTACATTTTTATCTTTGCTTTCATCATTATGACCTATGAATATCGGTTGCTGATTTATGGCAGAGAAGGTGCAAAATAAGCGGTTGCTTCAAAAACATCCCTTCTATTGTTCTCCAGCTATGTCAAAATAAAATAGTATTTAAAGAACGGACTCTGGCTTCGTTTTAAAATTTTCACCACAATTTCTAAACGATAGAAAGTTCTCTCTTGTGAATAGAAAACACTGCCAACCCTTTAAAATGATCAGCAAAAATTTTAATACGACGCCAGAACCATTTCTTTGGAAACTGACTTGATTTTGGCACTGTTGGAGAACAATAGAAGTGCTGTTTTAGTAGCAACCATTTACTATGCCTTTTTTTACCACAAAGTAGCAACCACGTGCCAGATTGACTCATACAAGGTCTCAAATTCTAAGTTGAAGCCTGACCTATGTAACTGTGAAAAAACCGAGATAACTGAATCTACGGCTCCTCCACAGCAGCAACACAAGCGGTGCACAACTTATTTTGGGACACCCTTACAACAGCTATAGATAAAAGCTGATTCAAGCCTACCATGTAAGAGAGTAAATCTTTAAAAAAACAAATAAAATAAAAAAATATTTAGCCACAATGATATAATTTACAAGTCGTTGCATAGATTTACAGATTTTTGCAATGTTTGCAACATTTATAATGTTTCTAATCTTTTTCGGGTTTTTCCATGAGCGATAGGACACCCAGTGTGTAGCAGTTTAAATTTATATCGGTAGCGAGCCACCTTAACTTATTGCTTTTTTTTTGTTTCTTGAACTTGTTTCTACTTCGTACATTTTGAAATTTTCAGTAGTGAGCCACCTTAAGTGAGGATCCACCTTAAATCGTAAAGCTCCGAGTTAAGGTGGATCTTCACTTAAGGTGGCTCACTACTGAAAATTACAAAATTACGAAACATTGAAAGGTGGTTGTGTACGAATTAAAAACAAGTTCAAGACACAAAAAAGTAATAAGTTAAGGTGGCTCGCTACTGATATAAATATAAACTGCTACACACTGGGTGTCCTATCGCTCATGGCTTTACACAGCAGGAAATCTATATCAGCTCAAGACCTTGAGCCACGAAAGGTTATCATGGTCTACAATTGCATTCCTCTCCTGTCCTGATTTTGATTCTCCGTTTAAAGCTGGAGAGGGTTTCTAACTGCTTTATATCATTGGGAAGTGCCTGCAATAATCTATACTCATGAAACGATACCGTCCCAAAGCAACTGCACGTAGTGTGTGCTTGTGGCAATAGTAGATTATGGCAGCTTCTTAACCCATAATGTCTATGCTTTTCACCAAAGCTCTAAAAGTTAATTCTAAAGATGTAAAAGTCATACCCATCAGAATTCCCTCGATTTAGATTTTACTAAAGAACCTTCACTGACTAAAATTACCCTCTACATTACAGCACAATCTCCACAGCAGTGACGTTATCCCTTCACACCACCACAGTACTTCAATAACCCCTCTTCCAAGTATTACATGATAACGACACTTCTGGACAATGCTGAAACTATCCCTTCTCCACAATACTGCATCACCTCCACAGTGCTAAGGTTATCCATCCACATCACTGAAATTATGCTTCACAGTACCAAATAACCTCCACAGTACCGCACACCCCCCCCTTGAAGGTGTTGTGGCGCTGTGGTGTAATCCTCTTACTTCGCAGCCAGAACAACCAGGCGGTGCGGGCTCATTAAAAGATAGGGCCCCACCACTTGAGCATCATGACAAGGGGTCACAGACTCGATTAGCTCTTAGCTACTTCTGCGATTCCAGCGCTTGGCGCTAAAAACTGCAACTTCACCTTCACCTTCACCCCCTCCGAGTGCCACATACGGTCAAAAGCCAGGGTCACAGTATACGCAACCCTTCATTATTTCTGGAAGCAACCTTTCTTCGGATAAATTCAACCCGTAGAAAAGCAAACATGCTCTTATTGCTTCTTCATAAATGGCATGAAACAACGTAAACCATTTCTCACGCGTACGATTTATAAAGAAATGAGATTACCTTTAAAAACTCTGTCATTTCCAACTGTTGGTCCTGGAAAGAAAAGAGACAAATTCAGTATCAAAATCTATTTTAACCCCTTCACAACTGCTGGAAAATAGCTCCTATCTTAATGAAGGGAGAATCATGCACGTATCATATTAGCATGTCCCGCAGATCTCTGCAACAAGTATAATGATTAACAAATGCTATAGTCTGTGTGAATCACTCGAAACCGAAGCAAAGGAACAAGGCTCATTTCTTGATTATCAGCTTAAAATGCTGCTGACAAGAAAAAGAACATGAAATAATGCGGCTTGGCATCAATATATTTCGATGGCATAAATCAGTCAAAGACAATAATGATAGACACATGCCGCATATTTGGGGAGAGGGATGAAGCTATAGCTTCAGTTCTAATGCATTGATTTTCTCTATTGCCTTCAAACAAAAGTTCTGCCTAATATGGGGGGATGGACTGAACCCTCTTGTCACCTAATGTCCACCAATATTCGAACATGAATTTCTAAAACACCAGATGACCCATCAACATGATAGTCTTTGAAAGAGTTTCAAAATCCTACGTGTGACCGATTTTGAAACTTCAACTTGCAAAATTGAAATGTACAAAGATGAATTTCCAAAGGGGCAATATAATCAAATTTTGGCAATTTTAAAACTAGTCGTACTTCTTTGGATCACCTGGTAAATCTGCAAGTGAACTTTAATCTAAATAAGCAATGAGATACCCTGTCAACGATCCCGGGGGAAACTTCTATTGGTATGTGACGGGGGGGGGGGGTCAGACAGTTTATTCTTGCAAAACCCAAAAATATACTAAATTTGGGACATTTTAGACCCGAAAAATATCCTCATAGCTTCATGGTACAAGAAAGCAAAAGGATTTATAGCATTGTCGGCAACTGCCCTGCAATATTTTGGTGAAAAACAGCCTAGCACTCACCTTGTCAAATTTTCTCATCAGTAACCCCAAAAATATACCGATTATGCTCCAAATAGCGTACCAAAAGGTATACTAGACAACGTTTTACAAAACTAAAAAATTTCTGACCCCCGTCACTTACTAATAGGGAGTCCCCTTGGGTCAGCAATTCATTTACGTAACCTCCACATTTCTTCACTTTGCACCTGCTTACTTAGAAATGCTACCGGGTAAGTCAGAAAAACGCATGGTCTCTTCGAGAACTCGTGCGAAAAAAGGCATAACACCGATTTCAAAAAATCATCAATATTCACCTTACTGAAGGTTTAACATAATTCGACAAATCATTCATAATTTACAATGCATTGTCTTAATCTCGAATGAAAAATTCTTAAAAATTAGCTTTCGTGAGGATTGCCTATAACTGGACACGGGAGTCTTAAATTGATCCATCTTCCAACGATTGAGGTAGTAAAATAGCATAGGTACTAAACCTAGGGTTAGGGTTAAAAAGATGGCGTAAAAAGGTGGATGTAAATCTCTATGACCTATCTCTTCCCACTGAACGGCTTAACAAAACTTTGGTTTCACCTACATTTCTACCGTTGGACTTTTGAAAACTTTTGAAAATTTTTCGAAATTACAGCGTTTCTCATATTTCAGCTCACTGGAGGATGTGACGTCATCAAATTTCTAAATCATAAACCACAAGTGACAGACGTTTGCTTGATACCATGTTGCAGACATCCATAAACCATGGTTTTTCTTGGAAATTATTTCATACTGCGTGAAACAGTTTAGAAGTTACAATGGTTGTAAGTCCTATTTGACAAATTTTCTTGGATTCTCGAAAAGGAAGGACACAGTAATTCTGAAAATTTTTTTAAAGATTTCAGAAAAGTCCAACGGTAGAATTATAGCTTAAGAGCTATAGTTTCTTTGATGCCATTCAGTTCAAAGGACAAGGTGGCAAAAATTTAGACCAACCTTTTCAAAGGTTGGGAACCTATGCTTAGTAAAACAATGCTCTTCTTAGTTAAGGGATTGACTTCTGATGATACTTCAGATGATGATGGCTGCGCATCAAAACGTCAAATTTAAAATAGAAAACAGGCTTTTTTGCTCCCTTTGGTTGTATCGAAAAAGATAACTTTTGGCTAATTCCTAATTTCACAAGGAAAGAATGCAGCTAAAAATATCTATGAGAAAAGATCTTGAAAACTGAATTGAGGCTACAGCAAGATGGCAGATCTCAAATCCTAAACATTGATTGCACTGCCTTTCCATATGATCGCTGAAACAGTGGATACATTTTAATGACTCACCCGGCACTAATAGTAAAATAATTGATAAAGTACTGTGGAACAACCTTAGTTGCAAAGCCCCAGGGGGATACTCCCTAACTTTCAATAGGATCCGATGGGATCCAAGCCACATTCTCTTTGCTGACCCCTAAATATCAATATTAATGTTTTGGGGACCCCCAATATCGAGTCTAATGTTTTGGAGATCCCAAATATTGTTATTCATTTCTGGCCGAGAATCCACAACATATGCAGACCGACATTTATTGAGTAGGTCATTGCAATGAATTGCACCAAATTGCACGATTCAGCAAGGCAAATTTTGAAAAACAAAATATTCGGGTTTCTGAAAAGACAAAGCGATTTGTCTTTCTGCAGAATAGACTTCACACCTCTGAGTGCACTCAATCAAGTCAAAATAAACAAAGAAAGCAAAGTGGGCGGCTGCACTGCGTCGAAAGTGTGAAATCTTTTCCTGAGCCTGACAAATCGCTTTCTCATTAACAGAACAATATCATTTGCTTTACAAAATTTACCTTTGCTGCATGATTCAACCTTTCTTTAAGATTTCTGGACCCAAAATATTGAATTTTTATCTCTATTGTTGTCCAATACCCCAAATATTGATTTAACGTAAGATTTCGGAGCCAAAACATTGGCACAGATGCCACCATATTGAAAGTTAATGTGTACCCCGAGGACAAAGCCAAGCAAACACGCTCTTTATTTACATACATTTAAATGTACTTCACGTGGCCATGGAAAGTATGAAAAAAAACATAGGAGTGGATTGTAATGATCAATTCACATTATATTATGTAACTTTACCATTATATACAAATCCTACATTACTACATTTCTGTTTACATAACGAACCTCGGGCAATGCATTAAACTCGGATAAAACATTATATGTCCCATAAAATAGCCAAATCTTTGTTTGACTCTAGTGAAACTGCAAACAGCGATAAACCGTCTGCTATCATTCTTTCAAGTCTATTTTCTAAATAATATTACGAGATTATCCGTACTCAACTAATCTACTGAATGCAAATATCGGTGATAAATAATAGAGATCTAAACAAAATGTAAATAACGGTATTGCATCTTTAGATTAAATGAATGAGTCAAAACGGCTACACCTCTTACTCTCCTACCACAATGGGTTTTTCTGGAACATTCCTTTCCATTGATAATCATCTGCTAACTAAGGAATCAAAAAGTTAGAAGTTGAATTGATATCAATTGAAATAAAAAAAAAACGTACATTGCATTAAAATCCAGCATTTCCGATGCTGAAAGCCCCTGACAAAAAATTAAACCACGCCACTTTGCACGAAACAAAATGCAGTTAAGTTCTCTATTTTCAAATTCAAATGTTGCTGCAATGAAATATGGAGGGATTTTGCAACACAACGGCATCAGTTACTTTTGATTGAGACTGGGATCCAAAGCAATCAGCGATTGCAGTGCAGACAAAGGAAATTCTTTCAACTAGTATCTCAAAGTAAACCCTTCAAATGTTGCCTGAAACCAATAGGGCAAAATTGTCAGACTTTCGTTACTTGAGTAATTATATTTTAACGAAAAAAGGAAGGATAAGTCTAAAGATCTGCTTCGCGGATTTTATTGCATCGGAAGCTGAGTAAAAATTGATTTATTTAGGCCCAAAATAGACGAGATTTGCAACAGCTTCCTCTCAGCTTCTGAATCAAATAAATAAATCCCGCGGGGCCTATCTTTAGATTTATGCTTTCTCTTTCGGTAAAAAG
This sequence comes from Aurelia sp. 3 sensu Dawson et al. (2005), assembly GCA_964020215.1. Taxonomy (NCBI): domain Eukaryota; kingdom Metazoa; phylum Cnidaria; class Scyphozoa; order Semaeostomeae; family Ulmaridae; genus Aurelia; species Aurelia sp. 3 sensu Dawson et al. (2005). Next base: position 1,984,573 of record OZ026583.1, on the reverse strand, counting down.
TTATCACTTCTCCTAAAAAGCATCTTCAGCGTGCACAAGGCGACAGCTCGCCCTACTGGTTCAGGGTAACTGAACTGGTTGACAGAATTTCCTTCGTCTGCAGTCGCTAATCACTCCTAATTACCCCGTCAGTAAGCCACAACAGATATCACACCCCCAGTAACGACCCCGCTGAAACGCGGTCCCGCCAAAGTAAAAGGATGACCCGTCAGAAAAATGTGTTTCCCCTCTAAGTTTGAGTTGAAATCATTCTCCTCGCCTTGTTTCCGTTGCTTCCCTGTTGAAACTTTTGCTTCCCCGTCAAAAACTATGCAAGTTCCATCATAGAGAATGGCAAAAATGTTTATTTCCCTGTCACGATATTTTCAATTCCTACTGAAAATCCTTAGTTTCATAATTTCCCCGCTGTACTTTTGATGTCCGGTGGGGTCGTTACGGGAGGGGGGCCGGTGTGATATCATCATGTTACAACATCTGCCCTCATTGTGCAATGAAGACTGCTGCGAACAACCTGTTTGATGGGAATGCCAAAAACTTAAAGGGGGTGAAGGGGTGGGGGGTAAGAATGGGCTCTAAAATTTACACGGATTGCTAACGTTTCACAGTTAGGAGGAATCTTCCAAGAAGCAGAATTTTGGCAAATCTGGAAAATCTAGAGGGATCAAATATACTTCAAAATTCGATAGAAATTAAATCGCTTGAATAGAAATGGTTTATCAAAGACAATGATAACGAAAGTACTCAACAGCCTACCTTTATTCTGTAGTTGAGGAAATCCATCTTATTACTTAGCTCTTTGATATCCTATAAAAGATTGGGAAAAATACATTTGGCTTTCTATCAAAAATCAAATTGTTACCTCCCCAGTACCTCCAGTAAAAGTGTCTTATGATGCTTGTGTATTCTCGCTTAAAGAAAAACAAAACAGTAACATTGGAAGACATTTCATGCTCAATGGAACCTATTCGGAAGAGATTATCAACAAGAGCATGCCAAAACAAATTGCTGCACAGCAACATTTAGCTATACCCCTGGTATCTACTAAAACAATTTTTGGAATTCTAACAGGATTCCATATCATCGTTTCGTTAAATTTCACTTACCAAAAATCTGCGAATTACGATTTGCACGAAATGCCTCATTACCGTAACGCTCCCGCTCTTCCCTTTAAAAAGACGACTATGCCAAAGGTATCATTATGGAATTCCTTTACCATAATTCCAGAGATAGGAAATGAGTTGAATCTTCACAAAACTTAAATTAGCCGCGTCAAATGTCATTTCCCTATTCTTTCAAATGAATTACTTGAAGGGAACTTCAGGTAATTTCCAATAATCTTAGAGACGAAGGGTACGGTCCGATACATTTAGCTTTTGATTCTATGGCGCTACAAGTACTTTCAGAGAAATATTATCGATCGTTTTGCTACTAATATGTCACCACATGCTTCACCGTTATTTGAATCTTAGAGACGGTATGTTTGATCTTGTGGACATTCAAAACTGAGCTGTTCTTGTATTAGTCTTATTGATCTTCCTCACTCGGTTTAGAATTTATGGAGCGCTTGATGTTTGCCAAAGCTGCAGATACTTCCTCTCGCACATCATTTCATAAAACGTGTAAAAATATTCATGATATCTTAAGGGTCTCTCTAGAATTACGGCAAATTATACAGGGATTTTCAGAAAACACGCAACCCACGATCATTTGGGATTCTTCAGGAAATAATAAGATTTGAATCGATTTGAGGCACACCATCTGAAAGTTCAATCTATCTTCTTTCTGAGATCTTGTTTAGGTGAATTAATTGAATTGCTAATTTTTTAATTGACGTTTTCATAAGTATGGCTTTTTTAGATCCCGGAAAGTGATAGGGCATTTACATAGACGATAATCCACCTTTGTGGGAGTACATTCTATCATTATGTACAAATGCATCTCGTGAGGATGAAATTGTCTTTGTCCCTCCTAAAGGCATCACCTCATATGCTTCTAGGCCCGAAACATTTTGACAACATTTTTTTTCATAATTCTTACCGGAAACAAAGGGCTGATTTTGCTTTTCCAGCATGCTGCATCTTAAATTGACCATACTTAGGAAAACATCAATTTAATGATGAATAATTCCATTAATGTATCCAAGCTGCATATCATTAGAAAGAAGAAAGATTGTACTTTCAGATGGTATACATTAACATCTACTCAAATTTTTGTCACTTTTTTGAGATTTTGAATTATAGTTAGGCTGCGTTTATTCTGAAACACCTTGATAAAGTACCATTCAATCAATTCAATGAAAGGAATGGGGAAGCAACATGTCACATAATTTTAAATCTTTGCAAGGATTCAACACCTTTGCTCTCAGGAATTTCAATCAAGATAATTAATTGATTCATTCATTCATTTATCGGTGATTTTACCACGACACACAGAAGGTCATGATAGAATATTGCCGACGCCATCTTTAGTGCAATTATCTGTTGATATCTAATCAAACTTCGTTTCAAAGTCTTGGTATTTAGATTTTGTGTTGCAAAAAAAAAAGAATCCCAATCACTTCACTTAAAAATTGTCGAAATTTTGCCAAAAATCACCGATTGACCACCATTGGGAAGATCGCTGTCTCAAAGTTATTTCCTATTTTGAAACATTCGGTTGGTATTTCTGATATTAGATTTTATCGCACTTGTGTACGATTTCCAGGACACCCAGTCTTTATTTACCAATTTGTACGATCCATGTATTTGTACCAATTTTCAACCACATAAAATGATCTTTCAGACTATTCATCTTTGTTCTTGAGATGATTTCAAATCTATTAGCTGAGATCACATCAGATCCTTTCTCCCTGTTACATCATTCTACAGATGGGCTAACTGCTCCATACTATGGTAACGTTTCACATTTTTGTGACGAAACGCTTTGTTTCGCTTCTAAAAGCTCATTTTATAGAAATCATTGGATCTCAAATAATGAAGAAATAAAGGTGTTGACCTATACCTTCACTTTGGCCCCGTTCACACTGCTCCGTTTTTGTTAGTATCCGTTTTTGTTGCATCGAAGCTAACCGTTCACACTGCTCCGGTTCTGTACAAAAACGGAGAGAAAAACCTCCGTTTTTGTGGGTTTACACTGATCTACCCGATAACAAAAGCGCAGCGAAAAACATCCGTTTTTGTGCGTTCACATTGCTCCGTTTTTGTGAAACCCATTGTTAGATATTGGAGCGTTTTCAAAAGCCCCCGTTTTTGTGCGTTCACATTGATCTAGAGCGTTTTCAAAAGCCCCCGTTTCTGTGGATATCCACTTTTGATAGAGTTTTCAAAAACCCTCGTTTTTGCGGCGTTTTTGTGCGGATCAGTGTGAACACTTTCACAAAACAAGGCCTTTGTTTACGGAAGATCAAAGTAAAAGCTTTCTTTAATTTCTTTTAAACGGACGCTGATTTGAAACAGGCTTTCAACTCAGTGTGACAGACTATTGCTGTGACGTTATCGTGTTTTCTGACAATTTAAGTACATTCTAACAAAGTTCACCAATTGGCAGTTTAACGGGTGGAAAATCTTGTGCGATTGTAACCAATGTTTTCAAGACCTAAAACGATTAGAAATAACTCTTCTCGACGTCTCTGCAATTTTGTTCACTATCGCTTCTCGGATGCAGGAAGCAGAACAATGCGAAGGAAATGGGAGAAAAAATTACCAAGGAGAATAAACCACTTAATGAATTAATAATGAATGACTTAATTGATTAAATAATAAATGAATGAATGAACGAATGAATGAATGAATGATGATTTGATAGTGTAAAATGAATGGCGAGATAGAAACACTGATAAATGACACAATAAATCAAAAGATAAAATCAGATCAATCAATGTCACAGATGAAAGGAAATGTTTCATAGAATGAATGACTAAACCAATTGATTTTGCGAATGAAGGAAACAAAAATTAAATGAACGGATGAGTAAGTGAATGAATGAATGAATGAATGAATGAATGAATGAATAACTCGAAGAATAAATCAACAATTGAATTGCAAATGAACGAAGAAGGTAAAAGAAGAATTATTACAGGAAAGAAGAGAAAATACCTTTAGCTAAAACAGTCCTTGATGGTTTGGAAAAGATTATATGCAAATAACGGTACATAACAAAATGGAAACCTACAAATCATTTATCAGATTTCCGAGAAGAAAAAATATTTACCTTGTCTATGATTCCATTTCTTATCTCTGGCAACTTTGGTACAGTTTGCTCTAGTTTGAGAAGCTGAAGAGAGACATTCAAAATAGTTATGGTAGTTATGGTAGGGCTAGGATTAACACAAATAGCAGCTACGATGCACCTTCCCAAGCTGTGATGAACCCACTCATGCCCCGAAGGGTCCCGGTTGGATGTCTGGTATCTGTAGAATGGGCAAGCTGAACAGTGCATTTTAAGCAAGATTTGTCCTTTAATTTCAGTGAAAAATATTCTGAATACAGTCTCAAAGTATCTGATAACACATACCCAACAATTCTTGGCAGATTACAATGGTTTGCTTCAAGCTAGTTATCATGGGCCGTACGGCCCTTCCGGGAACTTAAGGTATGAAAGCCTACGTTGTTTTCGTTTTCAGGTCCATAGCAGCGGGGTAAACATCATATATAGAATCCTACCTCTGCCTCTATAATTCACATTCATTACCCAATGCACATGGCAGAAATATGAAAATACACCCATTATCATGATGAGAAAACTGGAGTTATTTCCACGTAGCATAAAAGAGCATCCCCTTTACAGAGGGAAGAAATCGCGTTTAGCTGGCATTTCTATATCTTATATCCTCAGTTTGGACTTTCAATAGATGTTTTCTGCAAAAGGTCTTACTTTTATAATTTCTGGTGTTTTCCTATTATTATTTGCGAGTTCACTCCTAAAGTTCATAGTCTGGAGGAATTGTTCATCAAACGTCAAGCTGCAACAAGCAGCCTCAGACACTCAATGCTTTTCTTAGTATCCCAGCTGTTCCAAGGAGGGCTGACTTCTGGATGCAGTGAATATCACCTGGTAATCCCAAACTCTTCAAATGTTCTTTCAACTTTTTGGGAATGGAGCCAAGGGCCCCAACCACTATTGGAATCACTTTTGCTTTAACATTCCATAATCTCATTATTTCCAGCTTTAGTTCACTGTATTTGCTGATCTTCTCCCATTCTTTGTCTGCAATATTTTGGTCAGCAGGAATGGCTACATCAATGACAATGCATTCTTTTTCTTCCCAATCGACGATGACAATGTCCGGTCTTCTGTGCTCTATGACTCGATCAGTTTGGATGGAGAAATCCCACAAGAGTTTGTATCTCTTGTTTTCTACAACAGGACTTGGCTGATGTTGATACCATTTGCCTGTATGCTCCAGCTCATATTTCTTGCATAAGAGCCAATGGATGAAGCACGCAACTTTGTCATGTCTACGCTTATACTCCTTTTGGGCAAGTTTTATACTCCTATTATTATTATTATTATTATTATTATTATTATTATTATTATTGTTATTATTAGTAGTAACTTGTTTAAATTTGGCAACATACATAGCTAAAATACAAAGCTAATCCAAGCCAACAACCTCCTCCCCAGGGCTTTCACACATACCCCCGAGCCGCCTCCTTGCTGCAAGAACGGCGAACAGACATTTAAATTTCAATTGCAAGGAATCTAGGAACAAGGAATCTAGCCTAGCTTTTTCAATAAGACTTAGTAAAGTTGTAGATCAATAACCTGGCTGAAGATACAGCAAAAGGAAAACAAATTTTTTCGAGTAGTTTTCCCCATAAATACTATTTTCCGAAACAAAAAAGTTTGAAAAATGACTTGCAAAGAGAGCATTGGCAAAAACAATGATATTCATATATCTGTCGATTGCAAAAATTAAGCTGAGTATTACCGCTTTTTTACGTTTTTTAGTTTTTACCGTTTTCGATTAACTGAGTGGCGTTTGTGAAATTGACAGTTTCTAAGAAGAATGGTTTTGCAAAACGGCAAATCGCTGCTAACTGGAGCAGAAAGCGGAGTCACTTTTAGATCAGGGCACCAAATCTTTAAAGTGGGGGAATGAATCCTTTCAGTTCGACTAAAAAGTTTGGAGTTTCAGCTTAGATGTCTGAAATTGTTGATCTGCACACAACTAGGAAGGCTTCGTATGAAAGAAAAAAGGTCCCACAAGGAAGTCATTACACCCGATGACAAAGACAAATGTTATGGGGAAGGAATTAAGAGGGAAAAGGAAAAGGACAAAATTAAGGAATCCAAAAAGAGGGTCACTACCCAGTCGGAAACAGTGGATGGCTAAGGATAAACAGTCATACCTAGACAGTCATACCTAGATGGTCATGCCTAGATGGTCATGCCTAGATGGTCATGCCTAGACGGTCATGCCTAGACGGTCATGCCTAGACGGTCATGCCTAGACGGTCATGCCTAGACGGTCATGCCTAGACGGTCATGCCTAGACGGTCATGCCTAGACGGTCATGCCTAGACGGTCATGCCTAAACGGTCATGCCTAGATGGTCATGCCTAGACGGTCATGCCTAGACGGTCATGCCTAGACGGTCATGCCTAGACGGTCATGCCTGACGGTCATGCCTAGACGGTCATGCCTAGACGGTCATGCCTAGACGGTCATGCCTAGACGGTCATGCCTAGACGGTCATGCCTAGACGGTCATGCCTAGACGGTCATGCCTAGACGGTCATGCCTAGACGGTCATGCCTAGACGGTCATGCCAAGATGGTCATGCCTAGACGGTCATGCCTAGACGGTCATGCCTAGACAGTCATGCCTACACAGTCATGCCAAGACAGCCATGCCTAGACAGCCATGCCTAGACAGCCATGCCTAGACAGCCATGCCTGGACAGCCATGCCTAGACAGCCATGCCTGGACAGCCATGCCTAGACAGCCATGCCTAGACAGCCATGCCTGGACAGCCATGCCTGGACAGCCATGCCTGGACAGCCATGCCTAGACAGCCATGCCTAGACAGCCATGCCTAGACAGCCATGCCTAGACAGCCATGCCTGGACAGCCACGCCAAGACAGTCATGCCTAGACAGTCATGCCTACACAGTCATGCCTACACAGTCATGCCAAGACAGTCATGCCAAGACAGTCATGCCTACACAGTCATGCCAAGACAGTCATGCTTACACAGTCATGCCAAGACAGTCATGCCTACACAGTCATGCCTAGACAGTCATGCCTAGACAGCCATGCCTACACAGTCATGCCTACACAGTCATGCCTAGACCGTCATGCCTACACAGTCATGCCTACACAGTCATGCCAAGACAGCCATGCCTAGACAGCCATGCCTAGACAGCCATGCCTGGACAGCCATGCCTGGACAGCCATGCCTAGACAGCCATGCCTAGACAGACATGCCTAGACAGCCATGCCTAGACAGCCATGCCTGGACAGCCATGCCTAGACAGCCATGCCTGGACAGCCATGCCTAGACAGCCATGCCTAGACAGCCATGCCTGGACAGCCATGCCTGGACAGTCATGCCTAGACAGTCATGCCTAGACGGCCATGCCTAGACAGTCATGCCTAGATAGTCATGCCTAGACAGTCATGCCTAGACAGTCATGCCTAGACAGCCATGCCTAGACAGTCATGCCTAGACAGTCATGCCTAGACAGTCATGCCTAGACAGTCATGCCTAGACAGTCATGTCTAGACAGTCATGCCTAGACAGTCATGTCTAGACAATCATGTCTACACAGTCATGCCTAGACAGTCATGTCTAGATTGTCACGGCTAGTGAGCCATCTTTTGAAGGTAATATCTAGATGGCCATGTCTAGACAGCAGTTAATGGATATTGTCTGCAAGGTTTTTGGTGCAGTTTAGAGCCGTAAAATGGTCACTTGAAAGTAACAGCAAGGATATCAATGGTTATTGAAATTTTCATTGCATCAAAAACAGAAAATACAACCGTCCCACAAACGCTTAGACATACCCTTTGATCAACATTCTGCAGCCTCCTTCGTAGTAACTGTTCATAAGTTGGGACACTGACTGTTCTGGGTCTTGGTTTGACTGAATAAAAAAACATCAAGTATTTCAGAAAGTGTTACCGAGAGAAAAATTACACATTGTTTTTATAACTTTTGATGTACTGTGCCATCTAGGGAACTAATTCTCAGGCTATAACTTATGAAGAGCTGTAACAGTTCGAAATTTAGACCACAACAAACGGAAGCCAGCAAAACCAGGCAGCAAGCTAAAAGGATAAGTTTTTAATGAAGACAAACAAGGTAACTAATGAAACTTATCAATGCAGGCCCCACATAAATTATGTCCATAATACATGGACATACCATGCAATACATGGACATACCATCAACGTGAAAAAGCTAAGTAAGTTAATAAAAATCACACATAACATACCAGCACTGTACTGCTTGCAAACTTCTAGACAATAAGCTCTGAAAAACAAAACAATAGCCATATGCAAACGCTACGAAAAGAGCTCAATTCATTAAGTCTATCACAGCATTATTCATGTCTATTCAACTTCAAGTTTCAGTGCTGAAACAGTATAAAAAGAAAGTTGTTGCTCAAAGGTTACCTTCGAAAATTTCTCCCAAATAGATTGCATTTATGTTGCTTGCTAAAGATCAGTTCTATCAAAATCGCGCTTTCAGAAACCTCTTAGAAAACTTTCAATCTTGGAAGTTACTTCTATTGGATGCTAACAAGTGTATTTTGCTGAAAATACTGCCTTTGAAAATTGCAACGACTAAAAGATATAGTGCAATGAACGGACAAAAAGGAAAGACAAGATGCAGTAACTAACTTTTTCGGTGAATTTTCAGTTAACTGGCCATTGATAGGTATGAGATTTCCCCTTGCGTTTCTTAGCTGAAATATGATAGAGGAGTGGATGCACATAATTATATGACAAGAAAAGCAGACGTTTTCCGGTAGTTACAACACAAGGAATAACAAATTTTGAAGAAAAGACTTGGCTAGCATGTGGGTCTATAAGTTCTTTCTACAGTGAGTGACCTAAGCTATACATCTAACATTAGTCTGGTAGTGATATCAGTAAATGGACAATGAAAGAACAATCTAGTCTAAATATAAAGCAACAAAAGGACACACTATGTATATTCCTATTTCTCAGTGACTGAGCACATCAAATTCAATAGGGCATGCTTGGATTACCTTAGTCTATCACTTAGCCACTTTAAACTCTTTAGCTGTTGATGTAACCTTTATTTAAAATCATTTTTAATGTCCTCACAGTCATTGATACACCCTTACAGTCATTGATAAAGTATGTAGAAAAGAAGTAATTGATACCACAGCTAAAATTTGGATCAAGATTAAGGTTACGGTAAACGTTTGTGACACGAAATTTGGTTTTCGCCCCCTAAAAGCCGATATATTGACGGAATCTAGGTAAACTATACATCATTCTATGCACAAGAAAGTGGGGATTTTAACCATATCAAAATTATTGGCAAATACTGTAAAATGATATTTTCCAGTCAAAGTTATTGCTTAAAAGAGTGTACCACCTTCAAAAGCTATTTTGTACCCTTGCCTTCGAGGTAACAGAATCTGACTTACATCAGCTTGAAGTTCAGATCCTAAGCTTTTAAAGTGTGTCTGGGATTTTTCAAATTCCTTCTCCCTTTGAAACTACATGCTGTCAAAAATTAGCAAATGATTTTTCTGCCCTCCCACAGTTGCATTTGGCTATAAAAGACGGACCAGGACACAAACAAAAAATTTGGGACACGCTTTCCAAGCTCCAAGTCTGTCCTGGCCATGTGCAAATTTTCGAGCCATTCGATAGGCTCAAAGGGTACAAAATAGCTTTTTCGTACCTGTACCTCGTGGATTTGTGAGCCCTGAGAAAAAATGGATATTCCATAAAGCACACAACGGGGACCATAGAAACCACACTAATCCGGATCAAGCCATTTAGGCTTAAAAATCAATTAGAGTCCTCAAATAATTACCCGATAAACACAAGCATACAAGGGCATAGCGGAATAACCAGACCCAGGACCCGTAGGACCGGACCCTAACGGACGAGACCCTTACAGAATAACCATTCATTTCTATGTTTCCAGATAGCTGATGGGTGCATTGATAATGGGCTACTTACTTTTTTGCACAGTGGAGCCTATTCCCTGGTTCCTAGAAAGTTCCTGAGGTGTAAAAATGCTTCGTCCTAAAAGGAGAAAGCTGAATCATTTCGTTGTAGCACTTTTGGTTTGTATTAAATTTTGACATTCTTTGCTATCTAAATCTTGTTCTGAATGTCAATGTGAATCTTGTCCTGGGGAAACTGAAGTAAAGGTACAGAGCCTTGCTCGACTAGGTCATGCATGGGTCTCGGTTCCTTTCAACTGTAATTTTGTCTGTTGATCAGATGATAAATGTACCTGATCGTGCATTCTTGAGTTTAATGTGGTATCCAGAGCTTAATTATTTCTTTTCAGCAATGATTTTATTAGTCTTGTCTTCATTTGGAAGGAAACTTCTGCGCCGCCATTACAAACTCACGACGGAAAGGAATAGGCATTCCTAGGGGTCTGGTCCGTTAGGGTCCGGTCCTATGGGTCCTGGGTCTGGTTATTCCGTTATGCCGCATACAAGGACGCGCAATGCTATTTCACACAAACCACAAGGACTTAGGGATTATCGGCTTAGCAAGTCAAGCATTTAGGTATGGATTTTGAAGACCACAAACAGAAAACTTTGATAAAGAAACTATGGAAGACTTCATTTACATGAAATTTCTTCCATTTTCAAAACTTTTGTTGGCTTCAAGCAAGGTATCATTATAAGCCTTGAAAGTTCGGCTAACAGAATACGAAAAAATCGAAAAATGGATATTTTCACCCGCAAAACGTTTACCGTAACCTTAAATGAAACAATATCTGCCGTGTTTGCTACTTTGCAGTAATAAAATGCAAACATGTCTTAACGATGCTCAAATGGAGTTTTGTAGATGCAAGAGGTCTCATATAAGTTTCATATTGACTGTGGGGCTTAGAGTATAAGCACCACGAACAGGCAAAAACTGTCACTGCACAGCACATACAAGGACCTGTAATGTAACCACAGTGTTTGATTGCAGGCACATTTTCCCAATTATTTTTGCTTGCAGGCACAAAAAAATTTTAATGAGGCATGCCTTACTGATATTTAAGTTAACTATCAAAGAAGGCAAATATTCACTGTTAGGCCTGACCATATCTCTTTCCATTTTTGGATGTGACCCACTATGAACATCTTTGCCAACTTCAGGACAAAATTTCCAAATAAAACCACAGCATACTACAGTATATACTGTACCTTTACAACTTGATTTTCCAATGAGATGCTAAATGCTTCCAGTAATGTCTACAAAACAAAGGATATTTTGTCAGATTACATAAAATGAATGTAAAGTCTCTCGTACTGTATATACTGCATCATTGCCAGTCAAACTAAGATTAAACAGAGTTTGTCCGAATAAATTTTAAAACCTTTCCTTTATCCAAAAGAAAACAAATAAGCATGCACAGATACCATAAAAGAAGTAAAACTACAGTACAGTCTTGCCCATTTCATCACAGCGTTTTTTAGCAGTCTTCATCACTGCGCTTTTTGTAGCACCACCAATGCAAACCTAGGTACATTAATCTTTTATCTCATCCTTCTCTATTAATCTTTAATCTTGTTACAACATCATAAATGTATTGTAAATATATATATGTCACTAAAGACTGTACTGAAACCTTTCAACTTTGAATTTTGATCCGGCAAAAGTGTTATCTAATCTCTGTGATCTGTTTCTCCCTATGAAGGGACCAGAACTTTGGTATAACCTTTAGTATCACCATTGTTTTTTGTTAAAGATCATTTAGGGTAGCCATGCATATCATGCTCCCATGGTATCATTGCTGTAAATATGTTTCGTCAAATTGTAAATTTCTAGATTGTGTATATAAAAAAGTCTTGCCCATGTTAATAAGATTTTCATGCTTAATGATTCTCAAGAGCTCTCAAGAATTCTTACAGATATTTTTGCTTTCTTATAAGAATTCTTATCTATAAAACTCACAGCATTTAACATGACCCACAATTTTTTTTCATAATATAAAGAATTCTTGTCATGTTAATGTGCACAAGGCCTGTACTGCTACACATGATTTCAACTTTCCAAGATGCAAAGTGACACAATATGTAATGTTCCTATTGGAGCTCATTACTTAAGACTGTGAATTCACATTTAAATTTTCTGAAACCAATCTACTGTACCACTCAAAATATAATCTTTAGAAAACATGCGTGTGATATGAATGATATTTAACATATACTGCATACTGTAAATGGTATTTCCAATGGTTTCTTCCAAATATGATAAACAAAGAAGTCTATTGAGCATTCACTATACAGTATACTGTGAACAAATTGATATTTCATAGTGAATTGTTACAGAGTCTGTGTCTATAGGTTGCCCATGATACAAAATAAATGGCAGAGAGAACCAAGTTACTTTACAACAAACTCACCATTTTTATTGCTTTGGATGTCATATCTTTGTTTAATGTTATTTCTTTCATCTCAAAAGCTAATCAATGCAAGAAAAAGAACCACTTTAATCCTTCAAAACAGTTCAAACATCTTCAATGAAATTGTTGAAAGGGTAAAAATTGTTGGGTCATGTCATAACAAGAATTAAAAATAGCAGTTACAGTATGCATCTATTAGGGCTGTCCAAATGAAAGATTCTAATTATTTGAATATTTGGTGCTAATTTTACTGACAATTCGGTTATTTGGCAAATAGGGGTGCAGCTGGGGCATTTCTAGGATGTGATAACTTAGTATGAAATAGTCCTAAACAATCAAATTGTACTGTATGTTATTTACAAAAATAGTAAGCACAGTTTGCCGGTAAAAATGGCAATGACCCACAGAGAAATACTGTACAACACGTTTACAAAACGTCATCTATTTTACACAATGATGTGCTTTCCATTATGCCCTTTCTTTTGCCTCCACTATCAAGACAAAGCAATTCAATCTATTTGATCAGTCACACTATTCACAATATTTGCCCTATGTCATGTCATTCTTATTATTCTATTTGGATTACTCACTATGTCAACCCACTGAGTTTCTTTCACTGATCATTTTGCATCCCAACCAGTTGTTTAGTCATATTATCCTAACAATCGATCAATTCATCTGGTCATTCAATCCAAATAATCGCACTATTTACACTATTCGGTAGGCAGCGAATAAATTGCTTCGCTTCACTGCTATTCGAATAGTGATCAGATAAACGAATAGCGATTATTCAACTTTCGTTGGACAGGCCTAGCATCACTCAACAAGAAGATGAAATGATTTGATGGTATTGGTATAAACAGTACAAAATCTTTTAATTGGAAAGTGAAGAACTTCCAGTTAAATTTATTGTTCCATTTGTGAAAGCCTCTGACTTTGCAGCTATGGCACACCGGGTTCAATCCAGCCTCAAGACAAGGGGTGGAAGACTCAATTAGGTCTTCTTTACTCCTGCAATTCCAGGATGCGATGCTCTGCTAAAAACTGCAACTTCACCGTCTCAAGGATGGAATGACTTTACCTTCACTTCATTCAATGAGTGCAGCATGTTCTTTTGGATGCTGCATAAATGGCATAAATGATGTGGTCACGTAGTTTAAAAAAGATTGGCTAGATTCTAGAATACACTCCTCTCATTCATAAACTAAGTTTATGGTGATATATACCCTGATATGCAGTCAGCAATGTGTGATTCATCTTCACTGTGCATATCAGCATAACAGCATGTATGAGCTCTAACTTTACGCCATATCCTTCAATAGTTAAGTGACCTAAAAGTAATTTTTCTATAATTCTAACAATGACAGGAATACAAATATTTTCTTGGTTGTGCATAAAAAATGTACCGTAAGAGCTTAACACAGTGACAAAATGACTTAAAGTGGCATAGCATATAAAAGGTCCTACTCCAAAGGTTAAGTTTTTGAAAACAACCAATCTGTTGCTTTTGCTATACTTGAGATTGCACTCAGAAGATCTCCTGCATGTGCACAGCCAGAGACCATTTCATTTCATTTCATTTTTTCATTTCATTTCATTAACCATGGGGAGGGTAGCCCTTCGACATACTGTAGATGTCGGTTTTCAAGGGGCCCTCCCATAAAATAAAATTAAAATTCAATTACAAAAAGAAAGATTAAAACTCTTATGTACAATCCTATTTACAATCTAAATCCTATTTACACCTAATTTACAAAAGAAAAGTTCTAAATTGTTTGTTTAAAACAACTTAGAGAGGTTGCCTGCTTAGACTCAGCTGACAGATTTGCTCCCCTATAAGAAAAGGATTTTTGGCCATTTGCAGTCTTCATGAGAGGTAACCTAAGATCTGTCTCAGTGTTACGCAGACTGTAAGAGGAGCACTGTGAGCTTTTTGTGAAAAGGTTACACAAGGATTGTGGAGCCAGCCCATTTAGGGATTTGAAGACCATTGTTCGAGACTCATTTTGAATGAGTTCTTGAATGGTCTTGCAACCCAGACTTTCGATAAGTGGAATGCTTGGGGCATCAAAGCTGCTGTTTGTTACAATTCTAGCAGCACGGTTCTGGAGTTTTTGCAGCTGATTAATTTCAGTTGAACCGGCGCAGCCACAAACAGAGCAGCAATATCGAAAGTGGGGCTCCACAATACCTGTGTAGATACTTTTCAGAGTTTCTTTTGGCAAGAAAGGCTTAGCATGCTTTAAAAAGCCTACTGCCCTGGAAACTTTGGTAGAGACAGCCTTGATTTGCTCTTTCCAGTCCAGGGAGCTGTCAATTTCTACACCAAGGTATTTTGTTTTTTGAACAACTTGAAGCCCATTCTCACGAATTTTCAAATCTAAGTCAATTGAATTGCTGAATGAGCAGAACTCTCGTTGTTTCTAGCATATCCCACATCCCTCCACTGCTGTATCTTTTCAAATCGCGGCCCTGCTCCCCTTGTGATCCTGTCGTATCCTGCTAGCAAGGAATAGTATATCCAGCATCCTGCCCATCAAAAGGCCGATCCAGCCATACTGCCCAGACTGATAAGTCTGCAAAGTGGACATGGAAGATGCGTGCCAGGCCATCGTTTTTAAACAATAAAACAATTTTTCTTTCTGGAATTGCGTGAGGAAAGATCCTCCATACGCACAACATAATTAGCAGTCTGGCATCCTCCTGCGGCCTGCATGCCACCAGATCCTTTCCTTGAAGATTCTTACTGGTCTGGGTAAAATATCATTTTAGAAGGGCCACTCCTTCATCTTTCATTTCAGGTTTTGTTCACTTTACCAAATTTCCCCTAAAACAGGTAGTAGTTGTTGGTAGAAAGGGAGATTCATACGATGATAGACCTATTTCACAAATGAATTCAATTATTCAAGGTAAACAATTTGTAGGGTATCGGCGGTTCCAGACGGTTAAGGTTCTTAGGCATAATGTGCTAAGACCTGTCTTCCGAATTGAAAAACAAAATTAGCATGTTTAACTTCAATCATTTTGTGATTCATTTCTTGACAGTTTGCAATTTTTTGCATCTTCCTGTGATTTATGTAGCTCTTCTTTTCCGCTGGGTTGTTTAGGCCTAAATTCTCGCGTGGCGGTATATTCCGGACGCAAAAGTTGATCATCGATTTGGCGTGCAAGACGCTACCTTTCGTTGGCGATTCTTTTACATTTTATTCGGTTAGCTCTTGAAAGTTAATTTGTGTAGTTTTCATCGGCATCACTCTGCTTTGCTTGCATATCTGACAAGTTGAATATCATTGACCCGTTTATCGCAACAAGCGACGTTGACACGATATTTTCGAATGCACGCAGGAGCACTGTTTGTTTATGGGGGATTTACAGTGACCTGGAGTTTATTTCAAAAACTCAAGATATGTGAAAAGATCGATTAAGAGATTGGGAACATGAAAATAAAATGCAAGTTTGCTTTGCAATTAAAGGCTTTTGTGAAACGGGTTTAATGAACTGATTGTCCGGGAAATACCGCCGTCCGGAATTTACCGCCGATACCCTACAGCATCAATAAATCTACATCATTTTTCATTACAAAACTATTTCATGATGGGTTGCTAAGAAAGAGCATCAATAAATGCACACTTACTTTCGAGATTTAGATCCAAATGATATCGAGGCAAGTGATTTTCATGGAAATGTTTCAAAAGAATTGATGTCATTGTGAAAGTGGTCTGTAGGGTATCGGCGGTAAATTCCGGACGGTTAAGGTTCGGAAGTCAATGGAGCCGAAAGTTTTATTCCAAATTGAAAAACAGAATTATCAGTTTCAACTTGCATTATTCTGTGTTTCTCTTCTTAACAGTTAACAATTTTTCGCATAGTCCTGTGATTTCTGTAGCTCTTCTTTTCCGTTGGGTTGTTTAGGCCTAAATTCTCGCGTGGCGGTATATTCCGGACGCAAAGTTAATCGTCGATTTGGCGTGAAAAACGCTACGTTTCGTTGGCGATTCTTTTATATTTTATTCTGCTATCTCTTTCGTGTAGTTTTCATCGGCATCACTCTGCTTGTCTTGCATATCTGACAAGTTGAACATCATTGACCAGTTGATTGCAAAAAGGAACGTTGAGACCATCTTTTCAAATGCACGCAGGGGCTCTGTTCGTTTATGAGGGATTTACAGTTAGCAGGAGTTTATTTCAGAAACTCAAGATATGCGAAAAGATCAAGTAACAGATGGAGGACCAGGGTGCATTTCATGCACTTAGGCCCGAAGATCTTCGGCGTATATCCGACTTTTTGTCAGTGTAGCGGCGTCATTTCTTCAATAAAATCGGTTCTTGGTATGACGGCGTTTGAAAATTAGCCTATCTTGGCGTGAATGTGAAGTTGTCCTCAATCTTTTAGCAGTTTCTTTTGATGAAAAATGTGTTTTTTAAGAAACTAAGAATTTGGGTCAGTACTGGAGTTTCTTAAAATCGTCAGATTTTGAGATGCTTTAGCAATTTTTCTCTCCCTGAAAATACCTGGCGTACAAAAGCTTATAGGGCTTGGCGTACCTTCGGCGTGGGTTTTACATGGAATGCACCCTGGATGGAGAACATGAAAATAAAATGCAAGTTTCCATCGCAATTGAAGGATTTTGTAAAATGGGTTTCTTGGCCTGATTGTCCGGCAAATACCGCCGTCCGGAATTTACCGCCGATACCCTAGGCCTAGGGCCCAGCTAGCCAACGATGTGCGGAGTGCGGGGGGAGACTCGTCGTTTCCCCAATCATTTTGATTGTTAGCTGTCAGATTAGAAATCGAACGACAATACTTACGGTCAGTTTCACTCTCATCTCTGTCATCCTTCGACTCATCTTCGACGTCTTTCGGTTCATCTTTAGCATATTTAACCCAAACTTTTATTTCACCTCCGGCGGCCATTGCAGATATTTTTCTGAAATTGATCAGCTGCAGCATCGGTCTTATTCCACAAGTGCATTGAACTTCATTTATTGAGTTGAGCTGAATGGCCCTTAAAATATGTGGTTGTTGTTCCGTCAATTCAGTCAAATAATCAAACTATGATGAGTGTATATAATCTATAGAAGCAGCAACAACATTAAAAAGCAACAACAACAACAAATGAGACAAAAAGGGCGGCACAAAAAGTCTACAGGTGCAAGTGAATTTCCAGAAAAACGTCGATCCATGAAGTCCAGGTCGTAAGTTATGGCGAGCTCCAGTGATGAATTTCAAAGTCAACATGATAATAGTGGAGGTGCTCCTGCAGATGGCCAGCCAAAGCAATTACAGGTAATAGTAATTGCTATATAAGGGGCCGTCCAAAAATCCATTTCGTCACGGATAGCGGAATTTGGCCGCTAACTTCAGATACCCCCTCCCCCCCTCCGCTTAACGGACATACAGAATTTAGTGTTTACCTCTCTCGCTAACTGTTTCATTGCGATCGTTAGAAACCTTCAACTGTTGACAAGAAGAACCTCTTCTTAGGCCGTTTCTGTCTCTACTTTACGTTATCCAGCGATGAAACTTTGTAAAATATGATTGAAAACATTTTTAGGTTCCATTCCGTCACGCTTAACGGATTAGTAATGAACCCCCTCCCCCCGTAACGGCCAAATTCCGCTATCCGTGACGAAATGGATTTTTGGACGGCCCCAACTATGACAACGCTTGTTTGTTGCTACTTTTTAATCTCCTTTAAAATGTTGTGTGAGCGAGCTCTTCCAACCAAGCCTCTGGGCTTCATTTCCTGAAGAAATGTGCCAGAATACCCGATGTCTTACAGTACCCAAAATCTGAGCATTCTCTAATGCTTCATCAAGACATCATTGTATTTCAGTTTCTCGTCCAAGGGGTGTTTTAGGATAGCCTCAGGGGTAAGTTGAGGGCCCAGTTAAGGGCCCTCAACTTACTCTCATCTTTATTGAATTGAATTTATGTTTTAGTTGGAGCGTCCATCAGTCCATCAATAGCGATAACTACGAATATGCAATCAGTCTAGTTTTAGGACACAACGGATGTTTTAATTGATTATTTATTTACCTTGCTTTGATCCCTGTGTCTTGTTTTGTTGTCTTGTTTTCTGTTCTGTTTCGTCCAACCTCGTTCCCAGGGCCTCCATTGTCTTCCTTTAGGAGTAGGAAGCTGGCCCTTGGAACCAGGTTGTGTTTCATCCTGAGCGTGGATAGGCCCAACCGCTCTCTAGTTGTTCGAATAGTGCTCCCTTGTATTTCTGTGTCTTAGTGCACCTTCGCACAAGATAGGTTTTAAAACCGAAAAACCAGACAAAACAGAACAGAAAACAAGACAATAAAACAAGACACAGGGATCAAAACAAGGTAAATAAATAATCAATTAAAACATCCATGTCCTAACACCCTTGATATTAGGAAGACAAAAAGCTGCGCCCCTTTAATCATTTCAAGTCAGGCATTTTGGAGAACTGTCAGGTATTTTGGCACAAGTTATTTCTAATGTTTGTGTATTGGTCTCTATTTGAAACATCTCAAGAAGTGGCAGCCAGAAATCGCAGTCATTGGATGTCCTTTGTTATCAGCAACACAGAATACAAAAACTGCTGAAAGGCAGCCTTCTTCAACAAAAATATGGTGACAGTGTTTGAAGATTTGCAAGAATGAAATTGGTGAACTTTTCTTGCATCCCTAGGCCTCAGGGCTTCATTTTGTGAAGAATGTGCCATGATACACAACATTCCATAACACCCAAAACCAGATTTCATTTTGTTGCAAACCATAATTTCTAAGCCAGAAATATTTTTACCCACGTTTCCTCTCTAAACTGCGGTAGTAGTCAAAACAACAGCTTTCCCCAATTTTCACCCTGAATCGGCATGAGTTTAAATGTTTTTGAGGCCTCAGCAAGGAAATTTTACTAGCAGGGAAGCCAGGAATCTCTCTACAGTTACCCGCTCTTGACTAAACAAGGGAATGAAAGGATAAAATATTGGGACTTTTTGACTTCATAGGCATATTTGTTGATCTTCAACTTAAATTCACATACCTTGCATTTTAAAACCATCCTCCAAACACCGGAGGTATGAAGTCACAAAGTTGAATTTTGGAGTGCACTTGAAACCAGAGGTTTCATAAAAGGGCCTAGCCATGATATGATATCACAGGCATATTGCGAAAGAATTTCAACTTCAACCTTAAGCTTTCTCTTTAGAAAAGAATTCTTCCTGTGCTTCAATCTTTCTACAAATAATTATTCCTTTCAGGAATCAATCTGTGCATGCATTCCATCCCAAGTGTCAAAAAAGAGGAAAAAGAGCACATGCATGCTCATTTTGGAGATGTGGCATGACTGTTTCATTCTTACCACATTTTTATTATATCTGTTGCATCACGGTGATGTTCACAAGTCTTTTATTTCTGGTTTCAGATGCACTGTAAATTTTGACTCTGCAAGCGTATCTCCGGTGTTCAGTGGACGATTATTAAATGCAAGGTGTGTGAATCTAAGTTGAAGATTGATAGAATTAGCTGTCCATTTGGAGAGTAATAATATCCTATCAATTCATTCCTATTTCCAGTCAAATTCTAGTACTTTTTTGAGACACCTGTTACAAGTGACAATTCAATTATCCATGAAAGTGTTTTCTGATGATAATTGAAATCATTCAATTTCTCATTACACAGCATTCAACAAAACAAGTTACAGTAGGAAGGCTTTGTTACAATTGCATTTGATGTTCCATGATTGCTTGAGCACGATCATTTACAAATGATTTTGTTTCACTCCCTAGCCTTGCACTGAAGGACTTGTTTTAAGGCATACAGTAATCAATGCTGGTAAACAACTCCACTTCTCCACATCTAGACATTGCAACTTTTTAATTCAATTTATTATATGAAGCAGCTTCACCACAAACAGCTTACATCTACAAAGGATACTACAAACAATGAAGGATTAGAAGACAAGCACTTTGGTCTTGGAATTCAAATATATATATATATGTCTATATCTATGTTTCATTCGAACATAGATAGCCGGGAATATAGGATAAATTATTCGTTTAATTGTAACTCGTCAAATGTTGTGTATTTGTTGGAATGTACTGTTTGTGATGTACAATATGTTGGTAGCACCTGCACGCCTTTTAGGCTTAGGTTTAATGATTATAAGGCGTGCAGTCGTAAGTTTAATTTGGGGGCCTCAGTTCCCCAGGTGGAATTCTTCAGGCATTTTACTGAAGAAGGCCACCATGTGTTTCTGAAGGATATCAGTGTTAAGGTTATCGATAGGCTAACAGGGGGAAATAGGATGCGGGAAATCTTCTGGCAATATCGGCTGGATTGCTTTGCCCCTAAGGGTTTGAACACTAGGCAGGTTGATACATAGATTTTATTTTTATTTACATTTTGGTTGTTATGTTGTTTTGAATTTTGCGCTCAGCTCTTCATTAGGGACATACGCTGTTTTCTAGGGATCTCTTTCTGCCCATCCGCTCTTGGATCTTTATTTTGTTGGTTTTGTTCTAACAGATATTTCTTCTGGCTCCTGCGAGACACTCACAGCCACCGACTCTAGCGTTTCTTTACTCTGCACTTTCTCTGATCTTTCTCCTGCCGCTTTTGTCGTTACCCGCTACTTAACACATTTTAAATACGCATTGTAATTAATAGGATCCTGCTTAGGCTATTGTCTTGTATTGTTTTTTAATTTCTGAATCTATATGTGCGCTCCGTCTAATTTTGAAAAGTCATACTGATGAAGGCTTCGGCCGAAACGTTTAATGAATGTGTTTTTCTTGAGAATCTATATTTACTTTATTACATATTGTGAATGAGCTTATGAATACATATATATATATTCTCCTCAGCTCCTTCATTAGACTGTATTAAGAAATT
The DNA here is from genome assembly GCA_964020215.1 of Aurelia sp. 3 sensu Dawson et al. (2005). Lineage (NCBI taxonomy): Eukaryota > Metazoa > Cnidaria > Scyphozoa > Semaeostomeae > Ulmaridae > Aurelia > Aurelia sp. 3 sensu Dawson et al. (2005). The sequence continues at coordinate 1,963,138 of OZ026583.1, read as the reverse complement.
AATATAAACTAAAAAATACAACTTCGTGTAAACGTTTCGGCGTAAGCCTTCATCAGTGACTGTTCATAATCAAACCGAGCAATACATATCAATCCTAAAACATTCTAACAATACAAACAATAGCCCAAAAGGAGATCCTACCTATTACAATGTGTGAGACCAAAGGTGCTAAAATTACGGTAACCGGTGTGGCAGCGGAAAAGATAAAAGAAAGCGCAGAATAAAGAACCGCTAGAGTCGGCGTCTGTGTCTGTCTCGCCGAAGCTGAAAAAAATCGTCTGTTATATATATATACACCGGGTGAGTCAATAAAAACGCCCGGCGTTTGAAAAAATCCTGCTCCCTGAATATCAAAGCAATGATGTTGAAACCTGTCTTGTTTTATCCTCGATGTGTCAAATTAGGTTCAGTAATTTATCCACCTTTAATCGGTCATTCCTTCCCGTCGAAATAGGAGATTTTCTGCAGAAAGCCCCTTTCGAAAACCTGCAAAAACGAGCGAAAACAGCAAGCAAAATTTCCCTTTGTTCTCCTTCCTACCAATAATGACTCCTGGATGTGCTCATGTATTTTGTCCTCTTGGGAGAATGGACTCCCCCTGAATAAGTTATTCACACTAGGGGGAAGACTTTTTAACCATCCAAAACGAAAGCACGTGCTAAAGCGTGCTGAAAGTCATCATTTTGAGGTAAACACTTTGGGGACTTTTGCTTGCAATTTTAGCACGTTTTTTAAGGTTTCTCAAAGGGACTCATTTTGGAAAATTGCCAACAGAATCTGAACGGAGCGACCGATTTTAGTCAGGAAAATTTCTAAACACAAGTGAACATGTTAGCTATTTAATCAGATATTGCAAAATATCGTTGCTTATATACTCAGGGAGCAGTAGCCTTTCAAACGCCGGGCGTTTTTTCTGACTCACCCGGTATATATATACATACTCATAAGCTCAATCTCAATGTGTAATAGAAATAGATATATAAACTCAGAAAAAACACATTCTTGTAAACGTTTCGGCCAAAACCTTCATCAGTATAACTTTTCAAAATAAGATGGAGCATACATATAGATTATGAATTTCAAAAACAATACAAAACAATAGCCGAAGCGGGTCCTACCTAATACAATGCGTAATAAAATGTGTTAAAGCAGCCGGTAATACAAAGGTGGCGGAAGAAAGATCAAAGAAAGCGCAGAGTTAAGAACTGCTGAAGTCGGTGGTTGTGTCTGTGTCTGTCTCGCCGAAGCTGAAAAAGATCGCATGTAACAACAAAACAAACAATAGAAAGATCCGAGAGCGGATTGGCAGAACAGATTATATATCATTTAATTGATTCTATCCTTTAATGGTTTTTAAAATGGAGCTGTTCTTGATTTATTGAGATTACTTAATAAGGGTACCTGGTGAACATAATATATGTTCAGAGTAGCCCTGAAATGGACATAACTCATGCTCTTCACTCATATTTTTGCAGCTATCAGAGCAAGAAATGGCAGTCCTAAGGGAATGCAGAATGCACAGTCTTTACCTAAGAGGTAAGCAATACTGCCAAGAATTTTATGATGAAAATTGTTTCATTCAAGCCACGTTCGTAATTCAGAGATAAAGGAGTCAGTTTTTTAGTGCTAATAGTTGTGACTGCAGAATTAGAGCACAATGAGAGCACATGGCCAAGTGGTTAAGGCGTCTGACTCGTAAGCCAAAGGTCAGAACGGCCGTAGGTTCAAATCCCGCGCTGGACAGTTTGGTCGCTGTCCGTAACTCTAGCCCGAGTCGACCAGAGCCATGTGCGGGAAATCTGGTAGCTGTGGCGGGTAGCTGCAGCGGACTGATGGTAAAACATCCGTGGCCCCTGCTGGAAATAAGTCTCTCAGACTTTCGCAGGCAAGCCACGTTAAATATAAATACCTACCTACCTACCTACCTGATTGAGTGGCCCCCTGTTGGAATGCTCAAGCCCTGCTCAAGTGGTGTTGATGAAGCTCAAACCCTGTCCTCATCACAGTTCTATTGTACAGGTCTTATACACGTTAACATGGTTATTGTTGCAAAGAATTTTTTTACTCTATATACATTTAGAAAAATTGACAGCCTTGATTGTGGCTCAAGAGTTCTGTATCATACTGTCAAGAATTCCTGTAATATTTATGTTTGGTTGGCCCGTGCAGTAGCTGAAAAGTCAGAGAATTACGGCATGGCCTTGCAACTCTTTTACTCAAAACAAAGTTTGTATTTTTAGGATTTCCACTTGGAATGCTGTCAGCAATAGCCACAAGATACCTTGGCCACAGTAAGTTTCATTTGTAAGCATTCAGAAACTTTGGAAATGGTTCACATATATTGAATTTTGAAAAGTTGTTAAAGCTTTTATGTCGCTATATAAGAATAATGGCAGACATTTAATCAATTCTGTGATTTCTGTGTAGAGGACGGTCATGAAGATTAGCGCGGTTTCCCTTTGAAGTCATTGAGGTGTAATTTCGCACACAAGAAGACCAAAGGCCATCAGGTGTCCTGAAAAGCAAATAATTTATAGCCTGCATGCAGACTCTACTAATTTCCTGAAGAGAAGTGAGGTCCCTCCTCCAGTAGAGACTGCGCATCAGCGACACAAAGCCTGTCCAAAGTCATGTGTGGTTCTAAGGCTTCAGGAACCAAACCTCATTGGTTGAAAGAGATCTCTATTGTTCTCTTTTAGTTTAAGGTTACGGTAAACGTTTTATGGGTGAAAATATCCATTTTTCGATGTCTTCATATTCTGTTAGCCGAACTTTCAAGGCAGACAGTGATACATTGCTTGAAGCTAACAAAAGTTTCTAAAATGGAAGAAATTTCATGTAAACGAAAGTTTCCATAATTTTTCAATCAAAGTTTTCGTTTGTGGTGTTCATAATCCCTACCTAATCGCTTGACCTGTTAAGCCCATAAACCCAAAGTCCTCGTGGTTTGTTTGCAATAGCATTGGGCGTTCTTGTGTCGTTGTGTTTATAGGTTAATTATTTGAAGACTCTAATTGATTTTTAAGCCTAAATGGCTTGATCCGGATTAGTGTGGTTTATGTGGTCCCGATGCGTACTTTACGACTGCAGAACAGTAAAAACCATTTTTCTCAGGACTCACAAATCCACGAGGTACAGGTACGAAAAAGCTACTTTGTACCCTTTGAGCCAATCGAATCGCTCGAAAATTTGCAGATGGCCAGGACAGACTTGGAGCTTCGAAAGTGTGTCCCAAATTCTTTGTATGTGTCCAGGTCCGTCTTTTATAGCCAAATGCAACTATGGGAGGGCAGAGAAATCAATTGCTAATTTTTGATAGCATGTAGTTTCAAAATGAGAAGGAATTTGAAAAATTCCAGACACACTTTTAAAGATTAGGATTTGCACTTCCTGCTGATGTAAGTTAGATTCTGTTACCTCAAACGCAAGGGTACAAAATGGCTTTTGAAGGTGGTACACTCTTTTAAGCAATAAAGTTGCCTGGAAAATATAATTTGACAATATTTGCCAATAGTTTTGATATGGTTAGAATCCCCAAATTCTTGTGTATCGAATGATGTATAGTTTACCTACATTCCATTAATATTTCGGCTTTTAGGGGGCGAAAACCAAATTTCGTGTCACAAACGTTTACCGTAACCTTAACTGATTAATAACATAGAATTAGTCTGTGTGGATAAACATCTTTGGGGAATTCTTGTAATCACTCTCATTGAATTAGAGTCAATGGGACCGCCACAAGTAGGGTTAAAAATAAGATAGTCAAAACACCCCACACAACAGGATATTTTTGGCTAGGTTTGTTTATACACATGCCACGTAAATCAAAATATGCCTATGCTGACATCAGCAGACTGATTTGTTTTGTTGATTCGCAGACTCTTCTTGAAGAGAAACCTCTCTGAAAAGAAACCAGTGGAATATGTATGCAGGCTAGTCATTCGTGGATTTTAAGTTGCAAAAGAATTTTACTGCACTTCTGACAGCATGTAATATTTTCATTTTGGCATTTACATTTTTGTAAGTACATAAATGCAAAATTCTTTCATGGATCCCTTATCATCATTCAAACCTAAAAAAACCTTATATTCCTTTTAGATTTCTTTCCAGTTATAAAGCGCTGGGCAGGATTCTCATACACAGGTAAGCACAAATGTTTCAGAACATAGAAAACTTTTAAATCTCGTTGGGAAAATGCATTAAATGCAAGTATTTGTCACTGTTTCTTTAAGGAAAAGTTCCAACAGGATGCAATAGAATGAAACGTTATAAAGAAATTTTATAACTTTTGCAACTTTATAAAGAAATCTCTGTCAACAACTTGCTGCAGAGCACTAATGGACTTTACTTAAGTACAATAAAACAGTAGTTTCTTCAAAACTTTCATTCAAAAGGGTTTGCTGCAAAAACAGTATTGGCATGCTGTAGGTTGCCATGTTACTGTATGTCATATAAGCCACACTGTCACCTTCACCTTTGATATGGAATTGGAAGAGACAGGGACCGCGCAGCCATTGGGCTAGGGGGGTTGTAGCCCCCCCCACTTTTTTTCAGAGATAGGTCTAAAAACTTTTACAAATATGGAATTTTCAAGTTCACTCATTTAAATGTATCGATGACAGCGAAGAAAATAACTCGCAAACAAATAAACATTGCTTCGACGACATTCTGAAGGGGATCATGAATTCTAAGCCCGAAGGACGTCGTCTCATCGGTGAAATGGTGATTACCGTAAAAGCTCTATTAAGCCCCCTGGGGGCTTATTTAATTTCGGACCTTCCAGAGGGGGCTTAATAGAGAGGGGGGCTTATTCACAAAATCTATCGAAAAGGATACATTTGTTAGCTTTTCAGTTCATTTATTCCATATCTTGCGGATTCAACATACAGTTTTACGGCTCAAAGACACAAATTCGACACAGTTTTTATCCCAAATCATACTAAAAATTAACATGTAAGGTTGTGTGGCTAAATAAACGGAAAATATTGGTAAATTCTAGAATTTTGTATAAGGGGGGGGCTTAATAGAGAGGGGGGCTTAATAGAGCTTTTACGGTATTTGCAAGCTCTTGCAAGTTAACCCAGTAACGAGTGCATCTGCTGAGAGATCTTTCTCAATGGCTAGAAGCCTAAAGACGAGGCTTCATTCGAACATGAAGCAAGCTAGGTTCAACAATCTCGCAATACTGAACTTCCATAAGAAACGAGCGGACACGATGCCCCTCTTGGAAATAGCTAACGACTTCGTTAAAAATGAAAACAGGCATCGCAACTTTGGCAAGGTTACTGAAAAAGATCTTCAGTAGTAATTTTTATCGTGAAGAGAAACCCTTTATTGTTAATTTTGTTGGTTCTTTATCTTGTTCGCTAAGGGTAATTTTCGTCATGTTTAACTTGTTTGACTTGGTTCGTACTAATACCTTTATATAACATTTCTATGACGCCTAATAGTTGTCACGATATGTGTCTCATTTGATAGTTCCTTGTCTCTGTTCTGAAAGGAACTGTAACTTAATATGGACATGAATAATCACATCTTTCTTTGAAAAGGGCGTTTTCCAACGTTCTAAAGGGCGTGGTCTCAAAAAAATTTCCGGGGGCAGGCCCCCGAACCCCCACCTTAGCTCGCTTCGCTCGTCATTCAGCCCCCCCCCACTTTTAAACCGCTGCGCGGTCCCTGGGAAGAGAGCACTGCTTCTCTTGGTTCATGGTAAATGGAACTACTGTAATAATCTTTCAAAAGAAATCAAAAGTAAGCACTAGCCTTTCAGTCATGGCATTGATATAGCATTCAAACATGCTTGAGTGATTATATTTTTTAAAAGCGAAAATTTACTCCCATTTTAAGTGCATCAAAGAGTACTTCCTGAACAACTTCAGCAAACATTTTTGAAAAGCTTTACTTTTGGGTCTGAAATTGCACCAATACAAGTACAGGTACCTACAGCTGCTAGAAGGGTCAACCAGAAATTTTGCTACTTAGATAAGGACCAAATGGTCATTCAGTTTGCGTGCCAAGCAATATGACAGTCCATAGATAGCCCAAAGGAAACCCCAAACTCACGTCTTTCGTCTTTCGTCTTTCGCTATGCTTTCTTTATGCACACATTTGATTATAAGATACAACAGCCGAATCTAAATACTATGAGATCTAGGTATGTTACTATGTCTAACCAGATTCAGTAACCGTTGTTTCATCTGGCTCTGGCATGTTTTGAATATGCAGAAGTAGGAATTCGAAAGGAACATGTATCAGAAATGTATAACGAAGGCATCAAGTTACAAGTAGGAGTTTGCAGGATCTGTTATTCAAAAAGACCAGAATCGAATTTTTAATGCATGACAAGGGCCTTCAACCTTAAATATGGTGCATTTATTTTTCAATGCAATTGTCAGTGCTGTGCACGAGCATGTTTCTTTGAGCTTGCTTTTCCTATCATAATAAAAGTAAACTCTTTATTCACTTCAAAGGAGCGTTTACTGTTGGCCTGATAATTGGCGTGAGCTCGTATAAAGATCAATGTTTCAAGAAGATAATGAGTCTGGATGATTCTCGTCTAGCTGACCAGGTCCGAAAGTTCCAAAGAAAGTATGCCTTAATCTTTTTTTTTTATCTCCCTAATTGCGTAATTCAGTCTACGTTTGCAAACGATGCCAGTACAAGTTTGAAATGGAAAGAAATTTGAAAGCGAAGCTCTAACCGACATAATTTGAAAACATCGTTGTGCAGCCCAAAAATGCGAAGGTAAAATATTTTTCAACGGTGCTTCTTCCGGCTAAGATAGTTTCTGTAACGTTGACTTCTAGCCTTGTTATTTGGGAGATCGCAAGGAGTTTGCTACCGTCAAATTTCTAACTGCAATTGTTCCTTGTTGCAGAAATTGCAAGATCGCGTATTATTGTATTGAGAGAATAAGATGCCATCCATTGATGCCACGCAATACAAAGCCTGCTGGCGCTTTGATCATAAGATACAGTACTCGGCCTTACCATAATTATGCTGTATCCAAAAGCGCATTCCAACATAATGTTTATACATGTATATATATATAGGTATTTTTTCCTTTGCAATCACCTCTAAGGGGACCATTATAGAAATAAGGTCAACTCGATCGTTTAATGCTATCCTTGCCGCTTTAATTAGGGGTGTTTTTAACTTGTATTTAAACTTGCTCTATAAAATATATTGTAAATATTTTATTTATTAATTCATTTATTAATTCATTTATTTGCTCTTTTCTTTTCTTTTAACCATTGTAATTTTCTTTTATTTGTGGCAAAGTTATACTTACTTACTCACTCACTTACTTTCTTTCTATACTCACTTTCTTACTTACTCTCGAGTATTGAATATACGGGGAATTAAGAATAATCTGGGGAATCTAGGGTTGTTGGAAATGGTTCCATATAACATTAATCGCGGGGGTTCGAACAATCAGTGGGGAGGTTGGAAACATGGAGAATAGTCGTTTTTGCAGGTAAACACGTATCTTTTTTTATATGTATGCAGAAATTATCTTCACTATCATTTGAATTTTTCATAATCAATAAAAGGGGGGCTCGGAATTAAAGTTGGGGGGTTGGAAAATTTTTCAAAAATTGATAAAGGGGATGATTATTCGGTACTCGAGAGTAAGGCCCCGTCCAAACGTATCTGGATCTTTTTGAAAACGCATCTTTTTTTGTCTGTTTTGGGTTCCCGTCCACACGGAGACGGCGTTTTCAGTCACCGAAAACGAAGCTTTTCGAACACGCTCTCCAGAATTCATTTTTTTTGAAGATGCCGTTTTCACGTTCTCGTGTGGACGGATGAAAACGGAGCTTTTCGAAAACGCTGATGTGACAGTGTCGATTTACGACGTATCAGAGCATTCGCTCGGTTCTTTGGGGACCACGCGAGGGCATTTTGCTTCTCTGTTTTCTTTCATCGAAGTTCGAATGCCGAATATCGTTATCGATTATGGAATTTCGTTATCGAATATCGAATTGTGAATACCACAGCGTTTTCGTGTGGACGGGGATATTTTCGAAAACGCTCCTCGTGTGGATGCGGATCTTTTTTAAACGGATGAAAAAAGATGCGTTTTCAAAAATGTCTGGATACTTGTGGACGGGGCCGGATACCGTCATCTATGCATTACCAACTTTCGATCCCTTCAAATAGCGAGCTAGCCGATAGTACATATCGTATGCGTTATCGCTAATATCTTGGCGGTGGATAAATTTAGACTTGTAGTGGGATTTGCGCAAGGTTACATATCTATTTGAATAAGTTGACTACCACGATTACTGTGATTATTTGGTAATCAGCAACCTGTACATCTCAAATCAGCGACCTTTTAATCCTAGATTGTATCGATTTACTTAATTCGGATACGTTACTTCTCGTTGCAGGGCGGCAGGACTACCTGAGACAGCTGGTATGTTATGTTTTTGTTAACTTTCTGCTTGATTTGGATTTGATATAAAAAGTCATAACTTCAAAATGAGTTTTCTTAAGTCCCAAAATGTGCTGACTCCACAATACCTATGTGACTTGTTCGCCTGAAATTCGCAGTGCTCATCTTACAGGCTTTGCAGTACAGGAAGCTGTGGAATAACTTAACTTCTCAGCTGATTCATAGCAGGCATACGGGATTTCTTTCTTTTAATGGTAACTTTCAAGTCTTATTGCACTTAAGTTTCAAATATTGTGAATATGGCTTTATGGTTTGATTTGGTTAATAACTCGTTATTTTACTTTTTACAAATTGTTGGTACTTTTATCGGAGGACCCCTTGAAAACCAGCTTATACTGAAGATCAACCCTTCTTGGAGTAAATAAATATGAAATATGAAAATATGGTTCCAATATTGAGCAAACATGGGAATACTTTATCCTTGAGACTAGGCTGCAATAGACCCTTTTAGCTATTCTAAAAAGAATCTGGATTGAACTATATTTCATTGCATTTGTAGAATTTTCGAATGTATACAATAGTGATAGAAGCGCTAACGCCAATCAACCGAACCTTGTGTATAAAACTGTATAAAAATATCGCGCAATCCAGGCTCTTTTCTAGAAAAGCTAAAAGTTCTATCAATTATCATTTTTACCTCAATGTGATTACTCCTTGGGTTTCTTTGGTAATCAGGCAATACCGAAACATCTTGACAGCTCTAATGAGTTTTAAAATATTTCTAGAAATAGAGCTAGAGAGTTCAACATCATTTCAAGGCGACACCTTTGGTGCTAGGCCGCAAATGGCTCCTCAGTATGGTGGTGAACAAAGCAGATCTGCTACCCAAAGCAGCTTGTATGAAGAAGATGAAGATCGAGGACCCAAATCAACCAGCTATGAAGAACTTCGCAAAAAGCACAGAGAAAAACAATCACAAGGACCTCGAAGGGTACCACACCTGCCAAAGGAAGAGGTGAGTTTTAAAAGGGCTTGGTCTCGTGACCTTGTCCACGTGTCCATAGGCATTTGTCCGTTGTGAAACAAGTCAGCATTCTTTCGAGACTGACAGTGCGGATCTAAATTTTCTTACAAACCTTCTTCGCTTGCACAAGATGTGGAATCCCACGGTGAAGGAAAGCAAAGAGGTTTTTAAAACAGTGTGTTTGCAAAGCAGTCACAAAAGTAGAATGGTGTCGATAGTCTCATGTTGCATTTTAGTACAATGTAAGGAACTTTTTTATCATTTTCAGTCACACGCTGTTTTGCAAGCCTTTCTTTTTATTCGCCATGGAATTAGAACATAGCTCGTGCAAGCGAAACAGATTTGTAAGGATAGATAGACTTGCACTGCCTGTCTCAAAGGAATGCTGAGTTGTTTCGCACATGCTCCCAAACGCTTAGCTGCTTTTTTTTGCATTTATCAATCCATAATCGACTGACCAGTGTTTCTGGTGTTTGTTGTAGAGTAGGATACCAAACTTTAGCATTTTATTGCGGAAGAACTGGCCAAGCTTTTGACTTCAAATTTGGCATGTGTGTCCGTGAGCATATAATGTGAATGGTAAAAAAATTTGATCAAAATCTTTAGACTGTGTTCACACGATGCCGGCACATTTTGAAAACGATGAAAAATGTGACGGTAGCAAAATTTGAGCTAGCGTTCACACGATGCCGGAACAATTTGAAAGCGATGGAAACTTGACGGTAAGAAACTCTTTGTAAGACTTTGATGTCAAAGAAATGTACCTACACCCTAAGAATCGATCATTCTCGTTCCAAAAGCGTCAAAAAATATTCTGTTTGCATCATTTTCGAGTGTTCACACAATGCCGCTGTCAAAATGTGCCGGTTAGAGTTCCGTTTTTAATACCTACCGTTTTCGAAATCTGCCGGCAAAAATGTGACGTTTTCGTGTGAACGGGAGGCATATCCGTCACATCTTTCGTCATTTTCAAAATGTGCCGGCATTGTGTAAACGCAGTCTTAGATTAGCGGGATGGAAAACGAAGTTCATCTGAAGCCAGTGAAACATTTTGAAGTGAGCCTTCTCCAAAGCCGTGAAAACAAACTGTTTTGTTTCATGTCTTTCAATTGCCATGAATGTGAGTAATATAATAATTTTTACAGAATTTCGATAGACCGATTTGTTCCAGGCTATTCTTATCATTATTCTTTACTCAGGCTGAGCAAGAACACAGTCCCAGTGAAGGACGGATGTATGACCCTGATACTTCATATGATAGGCGTGAAACCTATTCTACTGGATCAGCATGGGACTCGAATTATCCACAAAGAACTTTCGAAGACAAACCTAATGAAAATCGAAGTAGAGGTCAGTATCCTACCGGTAGACTGAAGATTTTCGTCTGAGTTTTGCTCCATTGAATTGTTATTTACTGTTACAGTCATTCCGCTAAAACTTGAAGCGGAATTTCGTTGAAGCGGAATGGGTAATGTGGGGGTATCTTTGGGCTAAATGTAGCGAAAACAAGGACTCGTGTAGTAAGTCTATCCTACCGGTTGAGTAAGCTAAAAAAACAGTTTTTTGATATTGTAGAAATTTATTTGATAGCCATTGAGATATTTTCTTGAACCTTATAATGAAAATCTAACTAAGAATCAGGCACAAGTTTAGGTAGATTTGTTGAATTTCAATATTCGAAAAGCGATCGGAATTGCAGATAGGTTATACTGTAGTGCTCTCGCTGGACCAAGAAAAAGGTTGATCGGTATTTTACCTGCTGGAGGGCCTAAAAAACGGTTCTATGACATTGGAGGTGTAAACCAAATATGTTGCTCTCAGCTGTAGGCTCCCTTTGTAAAGAAATGTTTTTTGAAGACAAAACATCCGTCTGTAAGGTTTCTTTTTATGTAAAACACTGACTAGTATTTTCTTGAGTTTAGCGAAAGCTTATTGCCTGTCAAAAATTTCAATTGTTTTTCAACCACTAAACGTTGCAGTAGCTATGTCAATTTATTTTGAAGCAGGAATTGTTGAAATCGGTACGCGCTCTAAAACTTACAATTTGTATGAAGAAATGCAATTTTTCTTCCAACTAAGAATCTGAACAACCAACTGTGTCGTTCAACTTTGTTATTCTTTGTTATTTTAAGAACCTGAACGTCGTGACGGAAAAAATAGTGAGTAATTAGACTTGTTACTATGAGCCCCAATGATAACTCATCAAAACTGGACCAATACTATACCAAGACCGTAACTCTTCTAGTCGTAACTATACACCCTCCTAAAGCGTCTTCGGTTTTCGTTTTAATAACTGGCGATCGAGACAATTTATACGACGGTTGTTTCTAGTTGGCAGAGATTTCTGCAGAATCTGATATTTTGATGAATTTAAGAACTGGACATGGATATGAGAGTAAGATTGATACGCTCTTCTGATCATTGTTGTTACGCTTACTTTCAGCACTGGAATACTGTTTCGTTACTTTTTGTCGTTTTTGACGGTAGTGAATGTTGCTTCCGATCTATTTACATCACGGGTGGTTAGACACCGCAGTTTTGCTTCAATGCCACTGCTTTGTTCTTTGCAGAACTGCGGTGTCTAACAATAGGCTGTTTTAGCAGCAAGACGCGGACGTCTTTGAAAACGCAGCTAATTTTCTATGTTTTAGAGCATTCTAATTTTCCAGGCTTTTCCCTCCCAGAAAGCTGCTCACAGACAGGCAAAGTCCCTAAGAACTGTTTGCATTCTCGCATTTCCATCATTTGTGAATGTGCCCATGTTGCATTTTGCTTCCCTTCTCGACGTCCAATTTTTGCAGTGCAGAGCCTTCAAAAGTATACTTTTCAGGTCGTCAGTTTCAAAATAGAACGTACAATAAGTCTCCCGAGACTCACAAAAGTTTTGAAGTTGATTTCCCTTTGTAATTTACATCCTCGAATAAAAGAATTATGCTGACATGGCGTCTTCTTGACTCGCGTCTTTTTGCTAAAACAGCCCAGTGTTTACTTGACGCCAACGACGCTGACCGTGAGCATGTGTCTCCTCCTAGGTATTACGAGAAAGAACAAGTATGGAGACGATATGGAGTGAAGAGTTTATTCTTAAATGATTGACAACAAATGTACCTCTGAATAATTTTGCTTAAAAATGTCAAATGTGTAATTCCATTTGGTTATCAGTGTAAATCACTCTGCATGTTTGTTTTTTGTATTCAATTTGTTTTGAGTGGGCTTGTCAGGATTTCTAGCTACTGAAAGCTAATTTAAGCCAACTGTGCATGCCGCATCCAGGCATGGGACTCCTAGTTTAACGTCCCTTCCGAAGGACGACGAGGTGAGCTGTAAGGTCAGGTCACCCATCAGGAGTTTGACCTCACTTGACCGAGCTTAACTTCTTATTGCTTGTAAACAAATAAGTAAACACCGCAAATTCCCAATTTTTATGCATTGTTTTCTGCAGTTTGTATGGAGGCTTTACCCATGCCATCAAAATATGACCGTTTAATATCCACTTGTATCTGTTGTATTTTGAAACATGCGCAGATCACACGCTGATTGAAAACTGCATGTCTTCGCACCGAACAAAACTCAACAGCAATCAGCAATACAGCGCTGCCAGTCATGAATGAATATACTGAATCATTAGCGTCTCCTTTGTGGTGTGTGCTCCTTCGCAATATCAGAACATACATTAATTTCCAAAATTTTCGAACGTTTAATTTTCGGACATTTGATTTTCGGACAAAAATTGTCGGACGAAATTATTATCGATTTCGGACAATTTCAGACAAAATTTCGGACACTTTCAAACAGGTGAATAAAATTTCGGACATATACGATTTGATAATGAGTAGGCAAATCATACACCAGATGTAGCAAAATTTCTTCACTCTATGTCTCAAAACGGAAACCAGCATAGTAATCAAGTGTAAAATACAAGCATTATAAGGATAATCATGAATTAAAGTTGGGGCAAAAAGACTTGTCCCACATGTAACAACAATAACATCAACAATATTGAGAGTAACAAAATAACCATAATAGAGGTCAAATATACGTCTTTCATTAGGAACTTAGAATTTGAGCCAGTGCTGAGAGTTTCCTAAATGATCAGAATTTCAGCACTCCAGGATTTCAAATCAGTTTCATAAGATCCGTCACAATCTTCAAGTTCACTAAAAATTATTATGTTTTTCTTTCATTGAGACATTGCCTGTCCTTCATTGAGATTTCCAAGGTTCCTCCATTAGAACAATAGTAATCTTATAACAGAATTTCATTTCTTATCCAAAGAAATTTTGTGTCATTGTGATTTGCCAGACAATTAAATTTTCGGACCACTAAAAACTTCAGACACTTAACTTTTTGGACAATTAAATTTTCGGACCACTAAAAAATTCGGACAGTTATTTTTTCGGACTACTCATTTGTCCGAAAATTAAAACGTCCGAAAATTTTGGAAATTAATGTAACAATATCGGAACAATTGTAAAACATATGAACGTTGGATTTGTTCCTCTATAAAATACAAGGACTTTTCTTCAACATAAGGCTTTTATGTGAAAAGGGGGAAAATCTCGAGTACCGTTGCTTTTCAAAGACTGGAGTATCATAACAAGAACAGATTTTTTAACACAAAAGCAACAATTCTTTAATTGACACCTCAATTCAAAATGAGTAGTGACTGCACTGCAGACAGAGGGAATTCTCTCAACCAGTAAATCAAACAAAACACGGCCGCAAAAGTTGCCCCAAAACCAGTAGGTCAAACCCTCACCTTGTGCAAGCGATAGGTGGTTATGATAGGTGGTTAAGTTATGTGTTTATAACAAAGGAAGGAGGATACGAGTCCTGTCTCATGGATTTCGTTTATTAGATTCAGACGCCGGGCACAAGGCACTATAATTTTCGGGTATTTAGGGCTTAAATGAAACAACTACCACACAGCTCCAGAATCAAACATACAAAATTCACGAGACAGAATTTTTGATCTACTCTTCTCTTAAAAATTACTTTTCGCTTGCACAAGGTGAGACTTTGCCCGACTGGTTTGGGACAACTTTTGCGGCCGTGTTTTGTTTGATTTACTGGTTGAGAGAATTCCCTCTGTCTGCATTCGCTGATCGCTTTAAATTAAAGTTCCAATCAAAGCAACTGTTGCCATTGTATTACAAAATCTGTCCTTGTTGAAATTCATCGTTTCGGAAGAAATTTGGAGGCGATGCCCTTTTAATCCCGCTTTTCATTAGATCATAATTCATCGCTGATGACTGGCGATCCCATCGCTGATAATCGCTGATATTCTATTTTCATATGAAATTGAGCTCTGGAACGATTTTGCAGCATCGGCAATCATCGCCAATAAGCACTCGAAAACAATATTTTTTTCATTTTGAAAGTTGCTCGTTGATAGTCGCCGATGATCGCCGATACTCCCGAGAACTTGGTTTACATAAATCGTAATTCATCGGCGATGGTGCCTTAAAAATCCATATGAGAGGTACACTTTATTTTCATAATTCATTTATGCTCTTTTGCATTTACCTTACTGCACATTATAATTCTTTTTAAGTTAGGCTTTTCTGTTTTTGCACAGGTCGATTTGTAAAAACAGTTACTTCTTACTGAAATCTGTAAAACTGTATAAATATTTTAAAATGAAAATGATGGTCGCCGATGGGATCACCGATGATCGGCGATGAATCACGATTTAATGAAAACCAGGCTTCAAATTGAGTAAGATGAACATCAAATGAAACGCCCTCGAAAAACCAAAACGAGAAACAACAAGCAGCCAAGGCAACGGAAAGTAAATGGAAACATTCATCTAAAACCAAAACAAGGAACAACGCGCAAGAAATGTTGGAGAAACTCTACTCATGGGAGAGAGACTCTACTCAACCTCGCCTGTCAGCCCCGGGGCTGACTGGTGAGATGAAAAATCTCATATAAACAGAGGCTGAAATTTACCTCGCCTCTCAGCCCCGAGTCTGGCAGGTGAGGTGTTTTTCCTCATATTAACAGGGCCTAACTGAATTTAGGGACCAAGCTTAGCTATCTTTGTTAACATGCATGTGTTGTAAAGGTGATCGTAATATGTTATCGGCTTCGAAAAAGTCGCTAGGTTTAGACTGCGTTCACACAGTACCGGCACAATCTAAGAACGAAATAAAAGTGTTACAGATGGGGTCCCGGTTCACATGAAAACATTACATTTTTGTCTGTATGTTCTGAAAATGGCAGAGTTGATTAGCAGAGCTCCATTAGGCACAATCTGAAGCAGCATCGTGCGAAAACTCGAAAATGATAAAAGAAAACCAATTTAAACGCATTTAAAACGAGGCTGATAGATTCCTTAGGCCTACATGCATTTCTTATCCGTCAAAATCCAGACTCCTTGTCGCATGGCTTGCAAAGTAATTGGTGCAGACAAATTTTTCTTTCGTTTTCAAATTGTGCCGGAATCATGTGAACACATGCTAAAATCTAAAATTTTTGGTACCATCAAAGTTTCTACCATTTTCAAATCGTACCTGTATCGTGTGAGCGTAGCCCAACTCTTCAGAGCCAACAGCAAGTAAATCAATGGAAAGGAAATAAGAAATTATAAGTAAGTTCGAAAAACATATTGGAGAAACTGTACGTGATAACTAGTGCAAACAAAGACTAAAGGCAGGTTGCTGTCTGAGGTGTTGACTTAATTTGAGTTTTGTTTATCGATTTTCAGCTTATTATTCCGCTTTGACTGAAGAATTTGCCAAACATCTGTTTACCATCAAATTTGGAGCAACTCCCATGACTGATCCCTCTTAATGAATAAACTAAGGGACCGCCTGAATTGATTGGCTAGATTGTGCAACAATAAAATCAATTATACCAGAAATATCGGATTTTTTGGCCGATATTCAGCTGTTCCTAGCTGAACGTCCGAATTCGCTCGCTGAATAACTGAGACTGCGTTGACACGATTCTGGAACACTTTGAAACGGTGAAAATGCGACGGATAGGCCTCCCGTTCCCCCGAGAACGTCGCATTCTTTGCCGGCAGATTTTGGAAACTGTCGACTTGGAAAACGGAACTCTAACTGGCACATTTTGAAAAAGGCATCGTGTGAACACTCGAAGTGTCGGCGGATTGGCAAGATTTTGGTGTCTGAAACTGAGCTAAGATTTAACGGACAGGGCAATTTCAGCATGGAGCTCGTTTATTGTATTTTTGTGTATATGGAATATTTAATTCCCGGGAGGGGGGTGCTATACATATTTTGGGTACGGGGACGTGCCATCGGGAGGGGTATCGATTTTCATGATCTTGGCATAAAGAACGGTATCGATTTTCGCAATTTATGCAATTGGTATAGGGTCCGGTATGCATTTTCGGAAAATTGGTATAAAGTCGGGTATATATTTTTGAAAAATTGGTAAAAAGTCGGGTATACAATTTGGAAAAATTGATATGAGGAACAGGTATGTTTTTGAGACCTCGATGGCACGTCCCCGTCCAAAATCTGGTCAAGCACCCCCCCCCCCCCGAGATTTAATTAAACATTCAATTCTTGGGACATCCTGTAAAAATGGAAAACTGTTAAAATTCTTGTATGCTACGTGACTCCCGGAAAGCAGAGCTTACCTAGCGTGCGCTGCTAACAAAATCATGGGAAACCATCAAATCTTGCGCAAAACACTTTTTGAATTGACAGCCAAAGAGTTGTACGATTCTTTTTTGGAAGGCAACTGCAGACACGGTAAGTACAAACTGGCAAAACAAGCATTACTGGCATTGGGTACAAAGTTACTCCTTTAATTGGAATATAAGAACATATTAAAACCTTGAAAACTTGGTATGAGATCAGACATTTCAAATGTGTCGGTTTCTCGTTTTATGACAAATTGTTAGGTCTAGAATTTAAACGATTCACAGCTACACTTGTCAGTATCTTACAAAGTGGAGGCAAACGTCATACTGAACTTCATCGAAGGCGGCGATGTACCAAGTTTCAAGTTCATAATTACAAATATTCAGTAAGGATGCTCTGACAAAACACTTGTTAACTACTATAAAAGCTCTTTCAAACCCCAGGGGCTTATGTAATCTCGAAGAGTCCAGAAGGGGGCTTCAAAAGGAAGAGGGTTTATTGGAGAGTGGGGCTTATCTAAAAATAAATTGACAAACAAGGCTATAAATGATAACTTTTCGGGTTTTTCACCTCTATCTCATATTTTTTGGAATACACAACTGATGACCAATAAAATCCGCTCGATTAAGCCTGCCACATAAAAGTGGATAAATACAGAGCATGATCCATGCTCGTTTGTAGAATAGGTAAAAGGCTTATTTTCTATAGTGATAAAAAAATTGCAAAATAGGATAGGGATGTAGACGTGCTATTTTGCTGCCAAAGAACCTTTCGCTTGCTTATTTCTGTTGATTATGCGTGAAAGGTTTCTCGGTTCACTTCTAGGGTCAGTTTGTACAAAATTTGCGAGTTTAATACACCAATTCAAGGCATGTTTTACACTACACCATCTGATAACGTTGAAATTGTTCTGACAAACAGCAAAGAACATGAGCGATTGGCAATTCCAGGTAATTAAACACTGCACACCAAACGCTCTTTGCTTTATTTTTCATGAGATCATGCCGAGATGAAGAGCCTTGATGAGAGATATTTTAATAACTAACTTAAAAGACTATGCTACAGATATGAAGAGTTGATGAAATTAAAACTAAAAACCAAGTTTATTTACTCTTTCCTTTAGATTTCTGAGAAGTCTCGCCCTTCTCATCTTTGTCTTCACTTTGCAGAGTCTTTGATTCAACCAGATCCTAAAAATATATTAAAAATATCACCAAGCGCCGAAAACACATCAATCAATCATTTTTTGAAAAGCTTGTGAAGGACAAAAAATAGAGCAAAGGCTAAAAACCCCAGGGGAACTTCCTATTAGTAAGTGACGGGGGGTCAGACATTTTTTGGGTTTGTAAAACGTTGTCTAGTATACCTTTGGATACGCGATTTGGTATAATCGGTATATTTTTGGGATTGCTGATGAGAAAATTTGACAAGGTGAATGCTAGCCTGAGTTTTTACCATAATATTGCAGGGCAATAGACCTTTTAGCTATTCTACAAAAGAGCCTGGATCGAGCGTTATTTTTATACAATTTTATACGCAAGGTTCGATCGAGTGGCGTTAGAGGTTCTATCACTATTATGCACATTCGAAAATTCTTCAAAGTGCATCATAACATCGTTCGATTCAGATTCTTTCCTAGAATAGCTAAAAGGTCTATTGTAAATAATGCTATAAACCTTTAATTTTCATGTACCATGAAGCTATGAGTATATTTTTGGGGTTTACAAATGTCCTAACTTTGGTACAGTTTTGGGTCGAGTATATTTCTGGAGACTAAAATGTCCTAAACTTAGTATATTTTTTATTTTTGGGTTTTTCAAAAATATACTGTGTCTGACCCCCCTCCCCCGTCACGTACCAATAGATTTCCTCTTCCCCTGGGCTAAAAACCTTTAAAATATTCACATCTTTATTAGAGTTGAGATGAATCAAAAAATGAAGGCAAATCATTGTGATATGGCCAGATACAAATGTTACTATTGCAAAACGCTGCTTACAAATGCAATGCGGAAAGGTTAATTCAGATTTGACAACCCCCGTCCACATTTCCATGGCTCAATTTTATCAAACCAGTGCTCATTTGCTCATTTAGCAACTACATTACTAAGCTGTTAGAAGGTATCTTGTTTGGTTTGCTAGCAAAAGCAGGTCGAGAGATATTTGAGTTGAAAAATGGAAAGCTTTTTATGAGACACCCTACCGCTCCCTCCTTATCATATATAATTTTCCAGAAGGTGTGTTTCGAGTGCGATTTAATAGTTTCAGACTGCAAGGAGCTTTAGTTAAAATTGTCAAACAATCAAATTTATGGGGAGAAAATTGACTCCTTAGAGCGGTAGAATATTTTTTATATCTATTGAAAAGTTCTAGTCTCCTAGAGTTTGTTGAAGAGTAGACTCTAATCCAAGAAAAACAAATGCCCTTGACAAAACTAAACAGAGCCTACCTTTATCTGTTGGAAACTGGTTGGACTCATATCCATTATGGCACCACTCACCTGAAAATAGCAAAGTTAATACTCAGTCATATAATGCATTAAAAAGTTAACAAAAGTGACTGGCTCAGGTATCTCTAGCATCAGAGATGGCCCCAGGGAAGAAATGCTGGGGGGGACAAAAACTGTCTGAATGCCGACAGCGAGCGAAGCGAGCAAAATTTTTACGGACCACACCTTTCAGATTGGCTTGAAATGCGACTACACACTCTAACAACATAACAAGCAAGTTACGGAAGTGCCGACAGTGCACAGAAATTTTCAAAAATTCAAGTGCCGACGGGGGAGCTCAGTGAATTTTTTGGGGGGCTCCTGCCCCCCAAGCACCCCCGGTCACGCCATCCCTGTCTAGCATAATCGTTTGTACCGGGTGTACTCCCGTTTGAAAATATCATCAAACTTTGATTACGAGGCCATTCTTCAAATTTTCTTCGGTCAAGTAGATCAAGGACCAACTAATTTTAGTAGGCACAGCTGATCTTGTACTTGATTTAATTATTAGCAAATGTAGTTCACCACGAGATCTCAAATATCAGCATACGCAACGAGAAACTGCCAAGATATTGATATCCCAAAACGAAACCTAGAATTTTCAAAAAAGAGTTTTCTTTACTCTGGTGCTAAACTGTGCAATGATATACCTGTCGATATAAGGAATAGCCCCACAGTTCTCACATTTAAAAAGAAACTGAAGGACTACTTGCAACACTAGCATTTAACCCAAAACACGATCCCTAGGAAGAGCAAAACTTACCTAATGGTTACATTTAAAATCATTCTTTGTAGAGATAATATAGTACGTTGTTCTTTTTTGTTCTTACTATTATTATTTTTCAAACTATTATCTTCTTGTATTGGCTGATAGGGATTTGTGGATATAGATGATTAAATGAAATGAAAAATAAATGAATAGTCCTTTCTAGTACTGCCTGGTTTTGAATCATGCTGCAAAAGAGCACTGATGATTGCCAGATCAATGTCTTTGTGCATGTTAAACTTCGAATTTGGCCATAAATGATGTGAATAATTGATTACTATCACGTGAGACTTCAAGAATAATTTGGAATTTGACTCATGGGCTAGATTGGCAATTTTGCCTAAAAAGTATAGCTTGAAAAAAGGTTTGTCATTGTGCGACACTTTTTACCTCGCAGTGTCAAAAACAAAAAATTGATCAAATCGAAACAAGTCAAAAAGAAACTGTATTAGCAAGGACAGATTTTGTAATACAATAGCAACAGTAGCTTTAATTGACACCTCAATTCCAAGCGATTAGCGACTGCAGACAAAGGACATTTTTACACGTAAATCTAAGCAAACACGGCCGCAAATGTTACCCCATACCAGCAGGGCAAACTCTCGTCTTGTGCAGGCGAAAGGTCATTTTTAAGAGCAGTTATGTGCTTATGATGAAAGAAGAAGGGTAAATCTAAAGTTCTGTCCCTTGGACTTTGTATATTTGATCAGGAGCTGTGTGGTAGCTTACCCGATAATTATAGTGCCTTCTGTTCAGCTTCTAAATCAAATAAACGAAATCCGCCAAACAGAACTTTAGATTACCCTTCTTCTTTCATTGTGAGCACATAACTGCTCTTAAAATCCTCCTTTTCTATGGTGAAAGCGAGGGTTTACTCTTCTGGTTTCGGGGCAACATTTGCTGTTGTGTTTGTTTTGATTTGCCGTTTGGGAGGATTTCCTTTGTCTGCAGTCGATAATCGCTTTGAAATGAGGAGTCAATTAAAACCACTGTTTGCTATTGTATTACAAAATCCGTCCTTGTTACTTTTATCAACAATTTGATGACAAAATTTTGGTGATTTTTAAAAGGAGTACTTTTTGGGACACCCAGTATGATTATTCATTATCATGAATTCATTTTCAGTTGGCTTGCTATGACATTTTGCTAAAACAACATCTAGTTTATGACAACAGTAAAGCTATATGCAAAATATCAAGTACATAAAGAAACTGCAAAAATCTTTAAAAGCATACAGTATCAAAATTGTCTTCATTGATAAGATAAAATTACCAGGAGTTCGGGCATTCTTGAAAGTAAAAAATATGCAAGCATTGAGTAGTAAGAGGCTGAAATCGAGTTGCTTTTTGGTGTCCTCGCGACAAAAACATGAAATAAACTTTTATAACCATTTGATCCCATTTTATTTACGGAATATTATCGCCTACAACATTCAAATATCAGACTTTCTTGAAATCAGCAAAATCGCAAAGGTCAGTCGAGAAGTTTACCTGCCAGCAGAGATTCAGGAAGCAGTTTTGATACGTGCATGGAAATTTTCGTATTTCTATAGGAAAATGTTAAGAAGTAAGACATATTGAAAGAAGATCTTACATGTTTTATCAAAGACTTGTTTTTTGGCAAATTCGTGACAGGAGAGCCAGCCAATGAGTATGTCCTAGAATATGAACAAGTAAAAGGAATTAAACCATGACTTTCTTCCTCTGATATTGCAAATGATAATATTTCCTATGTTTGAGATCTGCAGAATTCGACAGTGCTATTAAACTGTTCAAGCCATTAAACTGATGATGTACTTACAACTCTCCGATTTTTGGATTCCTCACAACTGACATGACGTTGCTGAAATGAAAAATAGCAATATTAGATTAAAATTCATAACAGGCTAATTGAAGAAATATACAATAAACAAGAAAATATGAGTGACGACACTTTACTTTCAAAAGAACATTCAAACAAATGATATTTCGGTAAAGAATCTGAAATTGGTTTTGAATAACGGACTCATCGCACTAAACACTGTGATTTTTAGAGAGAAAACTGTTACCTCAACAACAACAACTGCAAAAAACAACAACCAAAATAGACCTGTAAGTAGTAGCTTGTGGACGAGATGATACGAAATGATACGAAAAGGAAGCGGAGAGCCTGTAGGAACAGGCTACATTTTTCAACTCTATATACCTGATTTGAGGTATAAAAGGCTTTTCTTATTTGTACCAAATGTCAATACAGCATGTGATGAAGATGGTGTTATTTATCAATCTTACCTGTTACTATTCAAATAAATCATTGTGGGAGTTAAGAATGTCAATTTCAAGGAAAAATGACAACGAAACCCATATATATATATATATATATACCTCAAAACGGGTATATGGAATTAAAAAATGCAGCCCATTCCTACAAGCCCTCTCATCTCTTTCCCTCCTCCGCAGCTCCACGATAAGGCCTGTCCACAAGCTATGTAAGTGGGGAGAAAATTGCTAAGTCCTGCAAGAGAAATAGCAAGATAACCCGAAACCCTGAAAGAAAAGGAATAAGTTGGTAACTGCAACACAGAGCACCGTTGAATAACTAAAATGCATTTGCTCGCACACTCAAAACATTTGAAAGTGTAAGAAACAGAAGATGGTAAACCTTGAGATATTTATCATTCAGCTAATTCTGATACAACGTTGAAAAAAACTGCCCGATCTTAAGTTAAAATTTTGCAAGCCATAGTCATATTTGCTATTGAAATTAAAATTCTTTCTCTGAAACTGACAATTACATTGAATTTAAATTTTAATGCCAAATAAATCATGAACCAGAATGCAATGTGGAATTGTCGATTCCCATACAACCCCCTTGCCGGTATTTCTTTAATTTTGGGGTTTTAAACATCATTTGGGATTTTAAACGTCGGTCTAGGTCAGGCTTTGACTATAGATTAACATTTTAGTTTTCAACATTGGTCATGTACATATTATTCCACAGCCTGCTGAATATGCACGCTTCTTTTGAATCATGTAGAAAGGTCTTGAAATCTATTTTACCTGTTGGTTGGAGCAACCTTTGGGGTGATAATAGGCATATTTGGAATACCACGAGCCGGTGTCACCAAATCATTTGCATCCATTGCCATTGCAGCCTTTGCTCGGCTAGAAGAAACAGAAAGAATGATATCATCGAATGGAAAAAACTTTTTTTCAAAATAAAAGGACCTCAATCTGGAAACAGACTGAAAGGCTTCTTGTAGTATCGCCGAGAAACGTTCAGCGGTTTCAACTTACATCTTTGAAGAAAATCTAGAAGAAACACCATTGAGCACTATTTTTTCGTTACCAAGCACTCTCTTAAAATTTACTGAGCCATAGAATACATGCCAAGTGTAGATATCTCTAAAAATGTTTGGCACTGTATCTTAATAAAGATTATCAAAATGGGAAATTTTACTTGAATCAAAAATTGAGAGTTAACATTTTCAAATGGACTTTTATTGATTCTTATTTTGCAGTTCTTTTGTCACCCTGCAAACTTCTTCATGAACCTATCTATTTGAAAATAACCTCATTACAGTGTTCAGTCATGATGAAACATGAATATGTTTGGAATTCTCCTGAAAGAAATCTTTCTAAAATCAGGCTGAAAAATTTCTTACTTGAGGGCACTATTTCTCAGAAGAATTACCGTGAGGTTATTCAAAAGTGGTCTTTATTTTGTGGGGCTGGAAATGGAACAAAGGTGTCATGGTGTAATAAGTTGGTATAATAACGCTGTTAGTAAGTGATTACATGATTTCCTTGCAGGTTTAACAGTTTTCTCTCCAGTTACAGGTTTATCTTATATTTTGATTATTGTCCTTTTACAGGAGTTGATAGTGTTTCCCTACAGGTTACAAGTTTATTGTATGTCCATTGGTTTATTATGACGAGTCCGCTATTTAAGGCTATTTCACAAGTTTGTACCGCAAATCATTTGGAAATGGAACAAGTGTCAGAACCTTGGAAGGAAATTCTATATAAAGGTGTTATTTCTAGTGTGACGAAAATGATAGTAAATATTGAAAATAAATCTTTAAAAGTGGCATGGACAAATTTTGTGAAACATGAGATTCAGGTCTCCAGAGCGACAAAGTGATTTGTTTTTCTGAAGAAGCGATTTCGTACTTCTGCATGCATTCAGTCAAGAGAAACAGAGAGAGCAAATGGTACGCTGCTCACAGGGTGTGAAAATATATTATTGAGGCTTTCAAATAGCTTTCTCTTATAATGAAAAATGGTATCCTTTGTGTATAATACTTGCCCTTACTTTTGAGAGCAGATATGGATTCAACAGCTTCCGAAGCAAATACTTCTGTTGACTTTTGCCCTTCATGTACCATTAAGCATTATTTTGTGGAGCCCATTTATTCTGTTATTGATAGGAATTTCAGAACAAGTAATTAAAATCAACATAAGTTCAAAATCTTTAAATATATCGGTCTGTGAACTGAATGGCTTCAAAGAAATCTTAACTACTTTACTATAAGTCTAAAGTTGGACTTTACTGAAATATTCAGTATTTTCAGAATTAGCGCGTTTTTCTTCCAATTCAGAATTCAAGAAATATTTTGAAAAAGGTTAAATTCATCGTAACTTCTAAACTTTTTGACAAAAATGAAATAGTTTTTAAGAAAACCACAGTTTATGAATGTCTGCAATAAGGTATCAAGCAAAAGTGTACCACTCTTTTGGTTTGCAACTTAGAAATATGATGACGTCGTATCCTCAAATGAGTTGAATTAAAAAATACGTCGCACTTTCGATTTGGAAGTATACTAAAGATTTCTTAAAATTCAAATGGCTGAATTGTAGATAAGTAGCTAAAGTTTCTTTGGAGAAATTCACAATAAAAAGAAATATATATATAAGTCAAATAATTTTACATCCACCTTGTCATACCCATGTAAAAAGACTGAAAGCTATGCTGGATTCAAGACGTAAAAACAGCGTTTATCTACTTACGTTTTTGCTCCGCGAGTGACACGCCCTTCAGTATTCGCTACCATTGGGGGCTTGGTGGCCTAAAGAGAAGAAACATCAAATATATGCACATGATAACGTAACATGTAATCACCCTATTCTTTCAAATGATTTGCTTCAAGGAAACTCTTAGTAATAATTTGCAATAGACCTGGTCGGCATTTTTAAGACTAACATTATTTCAAGAACAACCACATTTTGTGGTCTCCTGCCAGTTTAGAAGTCGCGATGTTGGCATATAGCTAAATCGTAAACCATAAAAGCTTCAAGCATTTTAAAACCTTGTTTAAGAACTCATATCTTCTTCTTATCAATTTTTGTCAATCAGTACATAATTTGTCGTACATTTAATGGTTATCGAAGCTTTAGACTGCGTTCACATGATGCCAGCACATTTTGAAAATGGGAGGAAATTTGAAGGTAAAAAACTCGTTGCAAGACTTCGATGCCAAAGAAATTTACCTGCATTCTAAGAATCGATCAGTCTCGTTCCAAAAGCGTCGAAAAATGTTCTGCTTTCATCATTTTCGAGTATTCACGCGATACCGTTCCCAAAATATGGTGGTTCGTGTTCCGCTTTCAAAATCTACCGACATCAAAATCTTCCGGGAAAAATGTGCCGTTTTGATGTGAACGGGAGGTCTGTTACATTTCTTACCGTTTTCAAAATGTGCCCGCATTGTGTGACTTAACTGCATGTGAAAAAACCATTACTTACTCGCGTTTTTCTAGCAGTTGCAGTTCTTCTAACAGGGCCTGTGCTTTGCGGCACTGACGAAGCTACGGAAGAATATACAGTCCATGAGAATTTGAATCTAAAGGAAGGAAGCAGTGCAGATCCTAAGTGGGGCCAGGGGCCATGGCCCCAAAGCGGTAAGAGTTCTCTTAAAACAATTGTCTTTTATGAATAAACGAATAAGTTTCAAACCTTTTCTTCCTAAAATAACCATGACATAGTTACAAGTTAAGCCAGCTAGCTGCGGGCAACTCTCGTGAACTTATAAACAAATTACAATTGATTAAAAAGTATGAAAAAGATACGAATCCGAATGAAAATATCATTGTGTGGAGATCAAAATTGAAAACCATTTGTTCCATTCACTTTGTCAAAATAGCGGACTGATTTAGGATCTTTTAGTGAACTTAGCTGTTGAAGTCTATGTATGATAAATTTCGTTCTGTTGATGATAGTAAAGACTCATGTCTTCTTTTGAGATAAATATGAAGTGTTAACATGAGCGATATGACACCCAGTGTGTAGCAATTAAATTTATATCCGTAGCGAGCCACCTTAACTTACTGTTTTTTTGTGTCTTGAACTTGTTTTTACTTCGTACACAACCACCTTAAATTACGAAACATTGAAAGTTGGTTTTGTACGCAGTAAAAACAAGTTCAAGACACAAAAAAACCATAATGTAAGGTGGCTCGCTACTGATATAAATTCTAACTGCTACACACTAGGTGTCCTATCGCTCATGGTGTTAATCAAATAATTTTAATATCATTGGGGAGCACAGTTTATTGCTCAATAAGTTACTTGCTACAAGCTACACTTGTATTATAAACTGTGCGCGTGTAACAGAGACAATAATAATGATTTTATCAAAAAATAAACTAAAACCTCATCAAACTCAAAGGACAAGTCCGGGGTTGATAAAATTATTGTTAAAAAGCAACCTTACCAACTGCTGAACACCAGTTGTGAGTTCTTTCCAAGTTTTTGTGCCTTGAACATTCATAAATTTTACGACTAATCTTCGTAAGTTAGGCCAAATATCGTCGCCATTTTGTATTCTGTGCGAGTGTGCGAAGCAACGAGAAGGAGGCTAGCATAATGGGTGGTAATATCCAACACATTTGGCAGCCGCGTTCAGGTCAATGTGAAGTGACGTCATATAAAATGACGTAATCTCGCACTTCTTGGCAGATTGAAATATGTAGTTTTGCAGATCAAAAGAGAAAATAATTGAAAAAAAGGACTACACACCATTCACAACATTGTAATCTCTTGAATAATCAACAATTATACCAACCCCGGACTTGTCCTTTAACAGAAAAAAAGAAAAGAAAAACGAGACCGTTAAAAGTCCAAACGGTTCAATCTAAAATCTTCCTCAGTGCTTTGCAACCAGAATCAGCCAAGTATTTATAGCTAAAAACATATTGACATTAACATTGTATAAGTAAACTCCAAGGTATTACGTGAAAACAGAACATTTACCAAAACCTTAATTGTCTCTTGAATTGAAAATGCATGGCAATTTAAAGGAATAATTATTATGTTTATTAAAGGTTGTTTTTCATAAAGCTTAGAACGTTTTATCAATCGACAAGGGACCACAATCCACGTTGTTGAAACCTGGACACCGAATAATTTTATCATTATGTTTCTGAGAGTCTTCTGCTGCTCACAGCAATGATCATTATTCACTCCTATGTCAAACAATCAACGCAAACAAGCCTTGCATGATGAAATTCCCTTGAAAGAGTACATGAAAGTATGGAAATACAAATATCAACTTACCAGACGTTGTACTGTTTGGTTCATGAAAGAAAATGAAATGCTGAAATTAGATATCTTAACAAAAAAACATATCAAGTAGGGGTTAACTGCAAACTTGACCATATCTTGATACCAAAACCTCGCAGTAGCAAACAAATCATTGAACTATTTGCTTAATAAATATCAAATCAAGCGTCTACGACAAGACAATATCGGATGACTCAAAAATAACTTCATAACCTAGATTAAGTCTGAGTTCATAGAAGCATGGAAGAAAACGTTATGAAAACATATACGATATCATCATGTAGCTGACTCAGCTATCCTTCGGCATGTTACTTGGTCACTTTAAAGGGAACCGATAAAAGCCGGCCCAGGCCACGTTAAAGATGGAGTCTAATTGTATTTGACTACTTTGAAACTTGCCGTTTAATTGTATAGCAAAGTAACAACGGATGTGTGGGCGTTTCAGTAGCTTAGTTTTAGTGGCTACAAGATGTACATAATTTTAGAGATATTGTACATCCAATGAGCCCAACGAATGACGGCATTGAAGATGTGGAGCACTTTTTGCTGCTTTGCCTTCATTTCAAATTCAACGACGAGATCTTCTCGCAACGCCGAGATCTTCTCGCTGGAGTTTCGGAACTATTACGATCATTTGTCCAAATTGACACCCTTCCAAAAACAACGTTCTGATAGAATACTTACTGTATGGTGATAAAAATCTTATTACATTTACTCACCTCGAAAGAAATCACAAGATCAACAATCCCTGAAAAGTAATTTGGCGTTCGATCTACTTGCCAAAAAATATATTTTGAAGATCGGCCTTATGACCAACTTTGGTGAATTTTCAAACAGAATTACTTTCTGGGGCATCCGGTATGAAGGCTAATTCTCTAGATAGCTCTACGTCGCGGTCAATATCACTTGAAATCAGGGAGCGCCGCTTGAAACTGACTTGCATTGGCCTTGCCTAGGAAGAGTAAATTAATAGCATACCTTTCAAATGAAACAGTTGGATCTTCAACAGAGTCGGCCTGATAATGGGAGAATATGAATAAAAGTTTACCGTTAACTCTACACAATGTCAAAAATTATCAGGCCACATTGATATCCACGAGCACATGAATACTGCTTGCAGTCACAAAGTATCATTATACATTGGTTGCTGGTACCTCTTTTGCACTTTGAGTGCTCTGATTGCAGGCACATTTTCCAGGTCATTTGCTTGCAGGCACAGAATTTTTCTAATGAGGCCTAAAAATCATTTTATCCTTTGGAACACTGATCAGACATCTAATGTCAGAGAGAATCTAGCACAATATTTTTTTTAAATCGTCAGTATTGTAGCGGTAAGTTAGTTTAAAGTTGCATGTCTTTTCATTAGCCATTGGGTAGTCATTATCGTTTCGCTCCCAAAAGTATCATTCCTGTAGTGTAGTAGAGTCATCATATGTTTGTATAGAAGAAAGTGATATTGTTATTGTAATGATTTATATGAAAAAAAACCTGATCCAACGTTATACTGTAAAAACAAGGCAATGAAGATATGAATTGAACTTTTCAAAATGATGGGCCAATGTTTGCCATAATATACCATCATATGGTGGATTTTACTTAAAATGTTCCATAGAGCACCATTCCAGTGTTACAAGTTATTTTGCTGTGGAGTTATTATTTAACGTACTAAAGTGACAACTAAATATGTTGGCAACATTTGTCCCAAGTTTTAGCCTAAAAAATAGAGCATGGTCTTCCTCCAAGGAGCAAAAACTAATGACAAACATTTTCCTCTCGCAAAGCAGCTACTTGATGCAATGTTTGTTGTATCAATGCTAAAACAAGATAAAAATTGATTGTAATACTTGGTATTCCTTGGGACTCTTCAATAATAGCTTTCAACCAAACTTGCCCATAACTCTCGAATGATAATAGTAGTACACCATTATTAGTATTTATCATTATTATTAGTTATAGTAGTACACCAGTACACCAATAGCAGTGAAATAAATTCATTCATCTGATGTAGCTTTTTTCTTTAAAGATTTTTTCGTGGTGGTTCAAATTACTGCATAGTGCTTGACTACACAGCATAGGGCTCAAATCTTCCAAATCTTTAAAAAGGTGGGTGTAAAATTGAATCATGTTTTTTTGTGAATTAAAGTGCTTGAAAGAAACTTTGCGTAATTTGCTGTAAATCTGTCGTGGCAATTTTTTATATCTTGATTATTTTCAAAATGGCGGCATTTTGATTATTTTTGCAAAAATTCATCAAATATTGTGAAGAAATTAAAATCATCGTAAATCCTAAATTACTTCAGGGAAATCGATACAATCTTCAAGAAAACTATAGTTTATGAAGGTCTACAATATGGTTGCATTCAGAAATCTGTAGCTCTTCTGGTTAAGGATTTAGAAATTTGATGACGTCACAGCCTCAAAATTGATGAATGCCGCCATTTTGAAAGCAACTAAAGTATCATCGAATTGCCACGGCAAATTTACAGCAAATTATCCAAAATTCCTTTCTAGCACTGTAATTCAAAGAAAAACGTAACAG
Source organism: Aurelia sp. 3 sensu Dawson et al. (2005) (assembly GCA_964020215.1). NCBI lineage: Eukaryota > Metazoa > Cnidaria > Scyphozoa > Semaeostomeae > Ulmaridae > Aurelia > Aurelia sp. 3 sensu Dawson et al. (2005). The sequence goes on along the minus strand of OZ026583.1, from coordinate 1,932,768 downwards.
AATTTTACACCCACCTTTTCAAAGATTTGAGCGCTATGCTTGACTACACAGTTGCAAATGCCAGTACCTCATTTTGGAACACAGAGTAGTCCAGAGAGTAAAGCTGTGTTTAGCTTACCTCATTCAAAATAAGTGTGTCCATGTCTCCACCTGCCTCTGAAAGGAAATGAAGAAGTAGAATCAGATGAACTGCACCTCATTCATAGCTGCAAGTTAAGAAGTCAAGATTTTCAAAGTATTGCTTTTCCGTTTAGTCCCCCTTGGCACAAAACACAAGCATACGATGTACAGTGTCCAGCTGGAAAATTTAGTTGTGCAAGTAAAGTTTTACCCAAGGAATTAAGCTTCAACACCAGGAGGGATCACCAAATGATTTTGAGTATCCACATGATCCCACCCCAACAAAAGTCCTTTCAAGGGACTTATCTTTAGATTGGGAAATAGATCTTAGATGAATTACATGAATTTTAGCATCATGAATTGTTATATTAATCATTCAAAATGCCTGGATTTGAATACACTAAATGTATCAGGAATAACCCTATTGATGAAGGGTGATGCTAGATCCATTTAGTATTTCTAAATCCAGGCATTTTAATTGATATTTACATAAATTTATGTTTATTTGCTGAAAATAGTGCCACAAGTCACTCTTCAAGGTTTCATTAAAACAATGCTTCATTTACAACTCACTCAATGACTGTACTTCTAGTAAGCATCTGAGCTGTTCCGATTTTGAATAAATGATCATTTAAGACTGATATTTTCCTAAAGCTCTCAAATTTTGTCACATTAGGTTACTTACTCAAGAAGTCTGTAACTTTCATTTTTCTTATATCCTGAGAAAAAGAGAAGTGAAAGTTATGATAGCTATCTTGAAGTTGCAAAATCAAAAAATATTCTGCTAGTACAAGGATTCTCAAAGGGTGGCAACAATAAGACTTCAGAAAATCTACATCAAGTATCATAACAGTCACGACTTTGCATCACAGAGTGAAAAGGTGCTCCATAAAACAAGTTTAACAGCTGAAAATGCTTACTAACACCTTTCTAAAGTAGTAAAGAACGGTAAGAAGCGAGCTAAAATAAATTTGGGCAAGCCCAAAACAATGATTGCTCACATTTAATTTTGGTAAAAGTTTTACGCTGGGAAGAAAAGTTTCCTTTTGGACCGCAACCCTGCTTTAACTTGTTCCATAATGTGAAGCAATGAAATAGTTTTTATTATAGTTGTTAATGGTCTTTTAGTTATGTTTTCATTTGTCATAGTTTTGATTGTTCGTTGGCTTTCCTTTTTGGAAATTGTGTGCCTTAATTTGTAAGTCCCACCTGCAGTGGGAACTAGGTAACTGTGTGTCTTTTCCCGCTGTGGATGGGACAAATAATGTGTAGTATATTTAGTGTAGGGTTTACTTGATAAAAAATCTTTCTGACAAAAGCTTCAAATCTGACAAGAAAAACCTTTGCAACTGAGTCCTCAATTAATCAGAGAAATGGTTGCTATTTGTACTAAATGTTTGATTTTTTCACAAATTTGATAAACGTTGACATCTTCTTGAGATCATCAATAATACATCACAAGACTTTAGCAAAGATATTTAAAGTTATCAAAAGTTTGCAAAATAGTCTTTACTGTCGACCACACCTAAACAGTCAGGCCACATCAAACCCTGCAACCTTTTATGCCTTAACTGATGACAATTATGACATCATTCACAGTATCTCAAATTCAATGTCATGCAATATCTGCAATAATACCGAAATTAAATACCCATCCAAAATATTGAATATGAGTTGATTACAGACTGTACTCATTGCATGTGATTTAACATAGCCTATATATAGTAGTTTTTTCCCTCTATACCTACTGCCCTCAGGGTGGTCAGCCTTTTCCTCCTCCAGGTATCATTCCTATAGTATTGTATAGTAATTTTGCAAGGAGTAGTATAGCTTCCAATAAGTTGTTATTTTTAGTGGAATATAAATGAAAATTATGAGCCAGTCCAACACTGCCTAACTGCAGTTGCAAAATACAATTACCTTTTCTCACCTACACCCTTATTTGTATTAACTGAACTGCTGGTAAACGGATAACTTTTTGCATGAAAATACCATGTGCAACTGCTTTGCCTATTTTGTCAACCATAGTTACTCTAGCTCTATTTTCCATTCAAAATGAATTCCAAATTTTTATGGTATTTTTTGAAATCCTGTGTCATTGTGTTGTGACATCACAAAGAAGTTAACAAGAATCTTTTGAAACAATACTAGTCTCATCAACAAGTCAGGCCTTTTCTTGAGGAAAGTTGCATGAGAACACCAAAGCGCTCGTGTAATTTCGTTTGTGTGAGCGATCGCTCAGGCAAAGATTCAAAAGCACCTTTTATACCTTGGAAAAGCAAGTTACAGTAAAAACCCATTTATAAGAACCTACAATTGATAAATACAATGTACAATGAATCTTGTATCATTGTCAAATGAGAATGAATCGTTAGAACACTAAATGTCAGTCATATTCAATCAGATGGTAAGCACGGATACCATCATTTATTTTCGTCTTGTCTCATTGAAACCAATGAATCTTTACTTTCTATCTTCTGTTTCCGGGGGTGTGTTTGTTCTTACTATTTATCAACTCTGAACATAGGGCAGGCAATTTTGTTGCTCCATCTTTAATTTAGACCACAATTTTATCCGCCCTAACTCCGTTAAGATATGGTGAACAGTATGATCCTCTCACATCAAAGGACTTTAAGTGGGAAGAAAGGTTTTGCATTCAATGATAAACGTAAAGGATTCATGGATGTTGATTGATGAAATGACGAATCTGATGTCTGGCAATCATATTTGTACCATCGATGAACCTTCTGCTACAATGTTGATTCCCCATTTTTGGTTTCTATGAGGATGATTCCTTGTCTTCTTGGAAGACTTACACTTTACACAAAAAATCTTAGAAAGTTGGTTCCCTTCTATTAGTGTTTCAGGCCCCGTTCACGATGCTGGAGTTCTCTAAATTTTATTTCTGTTGCTCTTAGAACCAATGCTGAATGAAATCATCTCCGCTACCAATCACAGTAAGATACTTTTAAGCTTTAACTTTGAGCTTATAATGCAGTTATTCCAATATCGGGTTTCTATCGCATGTTTGTACTTCAATATATGTTCCCGAAAAGATGTTTTCTAGAAGTATGATCCTGTCCATTAATTCTGCTTTTCACAACTTAACAGAAGATTTGTCCATTGATCAAGGAGGATTTAATCCTATTGTAATTCACCAGAAATTGCTGAGAGCGATTTCCCCTAAAATTGGCAATTTCACGAGAGCGATAAAGAGCTTGCATGATCATGCTTGTACAAGTGCTGACACGATTCCAAGCGATCGCTCGCATAAAAGGAAAAGGCCTGACAAGTGAATGATCCCAGAAAAAACTCTCCTGGTAGACTCTAGCGGACTTCTGGTATGTTGTAGAAAAAGAGATTTTTCATTGATTAATGAGAGATGTCAACTTCATGCCATTTTTCTGGCATAATTTATGTATGTATGTATTATGAATATTTTAAGAGGATATACATTTCAGTTTAATAAAAAACTGCTATCAACACGTGTCCTTACTGGCTGATGAGACGTCATTGTTCCAATGGATTCCCATAAAATTCATTGTGATGTTACAACACAGTGACACAGAAGTTTTACAAAATACCATCAAAAGTTAAGATCTGCATGAAAATGGATCTGGAGTAACTGATGGTTACAAAACAGGCAAGGTAGTTTCCTGTAGTATTTTCACACATAAAATGCTACCTTATTACCAGTGATTCAAGCAAAACAAACAGGATGCATCACAAAACACAAAAAGTAATCTGCTTACCTTTGGAATCTTTAAAAGCTCCATCTTCAGCAGATTTCTTTGATCAGTTATTGCCTTGTGCATCATTGCTCTTAGATGTGAAATTTTATTTTGAACTGTTCAGAGAAAAAACAGTTTTAAAACAGACACAGATGTGCAATTTTCAAAAATGATACCACAGCACAAAAAGCAGCCATCCAGTTGGCAAACTCCAAGGTCAATGATGACCAAAGCTTTAACGTAATCTTCCAGACCTTTCTTTAATTGTAAATTCATTACTTGCTCCAACTCGAAGAACTTCCATAAGTTGTTTTCAACAGGCTGGTTAAAACATATGTCCAGTTAAATTTCATGAAAATTTAATAAATTTTATGCCATACCCAAGGGAGAAAGCTGTCTTTGGATGAATAGATCTTTGCCATGGAAATCAGAATTCCAAACCAATAACCCATGGCATATATGCTTGCAGATACAGATACAGTAGTGAGAGTTCTGTTGCTAAGCAACATGGAACCCTACCCTTCAGATTATTGAGCTGAACTGAACTGCTCAAGCTCATTTGCATTTTGGAACAAAATTTGCCAAATTCTGAATTTTAATCGATGGATGTAAAAATGGAAAAGTTGAATCAAGGACTAGTGGTTTCCAGAATGGTGTAATAATAAGTACTAACAAAATGATGGAATGGTGGAAGCTGTGAATGTGAAGTGAAGTTGCGTTTTTCAGCGCCAAGCGCTGGGATCGCAGAAATAGAGCAGACCTAATCGAGTCTGCGACCCCTTGTCATGACGCTCAGGTGGTGGGGCCCTACCGGGACTCGAACCCACTCCGCCTGACTGTTCTGGCTGCAATGTCAGAGGATTACACCACGGCGCCACAACAGCTGTGATGGTGACTGAATGATAATGCTGAAATGACAATTGTAAAATGATAGATAATCAAATGAGAGTATTGTGCTTCACAGATGAAATGTATTAGAATGTATTTTGCAATAAAAATTGGAGCATGAAACATCAACAAATTGAGCAATGATGGAATCTGGGAGGATCCAGAAGTAGAATCACGAAAGTAGAACATAGTTAATTGCCTCATGTTGCATTTGATTACACTGTATGGAACTTTTTGATCATTTTCATTCACGCGCTGTTTCGCAGCCCCTTTTCTTTTTCTCCAATATGGGACTAAAACATGATATCCCATAGCGCATGCAAGCAAACAGATTTGCAAGAAAAGAGAAAGACTGGCACTGTCAGTCTCAAATGAATGTTGAATTGTTCCATACACGCTTGCAAGCCTTCACTGCACAGCTTGCAAGCTATTTTCACGAAGTAGACTGCAATTCCATCATTATGTCTCGTTCAATTCCTACCCTGACTATCCCCCTGGGACAGCCCCAGGCATTTGCACAGAAAAAATTCCCGGCCCCCGGGCATTTGACAGTCAATTTTTTCCCGGTCCCCGGGCATTTGACAAACCCAGGGATATTCAAAATGTGTACAGTATTTACTGTATATGAGCATGACACGTGCATTACAGTTGTTTTGGAAAAACACTTCTGAATTTGAACACGGGAGATCTCAGCATTTTTGGTTTCCAATTTCAGCATCAAAACATGGTCTTTGGAAGCTTACTTGATATCCTGAATGATACAGGGTTTGGGAGCCGTTAATGTTTGTTGAACGATATCCGAGACTTCAGTTTGCGTCTAGGGTAGTATTTGGAATGCAATAGGCTACTGTACATCGTTTTCTAGATATTGAGGAAGGCTGAGGAAGAGCCTTGCAGTCGCAAGAACATTCTTTTGAATTACCCAGTTGTATTGAACAAGAAGTTCAGTTTTGTTCTTTTGGAAGTTTCTTTAATTGTTACAGTTCTGTTCCAGTTGTTATACCTGTGAGTTTATTTCTCTGAAACACATTCTTGACAAATTTAGATTGTATTATATTTCTGAATGTGGATCTTCTATTGCGTCGTTTGAATTAGCAATATCTTAGAAAGTGTTAAAAGTATCATAAATTCTCCGTGTTCCTCCAGAATACCGAATATTAAAGCAATTAACAACATCGCTGACTATAACTTTTATATTTCAATGGCAAGGCTGAAAGCAAAATTGCCCACCCCCGGGGCATTTGACAGTCAATTTTTTCCCAGCTCTCGGGCATTTGTGCACAAAAATTTTGTTGACCCCTTGGATGCCTGAGGGGGGATGGTCAGGGTAAGGATTGAACGAGACATTACCAGATCCTCCATGCCGCCAGATCCATGGGAAGTTTCTACAGTTTCTACTTTATCTAATGGCATTGGCATGATGGCTGAGAAGGCAAAGCTCCACAATAAAAAGATTAAATGGAAAATGGAAAAGATTGAGAAGCCTCATTGTGACAATATCCTTAAAATATCACAAATAAAGACAGTTTTGAGGATTTTCCGTCAATCTTGATGAATCACTATGATGAGCGAACTGGTGCCCTCCCTATGTGATGCGATACTAGCCTAAACCACCACCAGCTACAGGATACTTGAGAGGTAAGAGTGCTGCTGCTGCCTGATAAATTCCACCAATACCTTGGCTGTTACAAGAAAGATCAGAAATTAAGTCCACCGTTTGACATCATAGACATAGTTTAAAATACCACACATATTATCAACATAAAAGCAGGACAGGTGTACCACTGAACTGGAATTCTTCGACGATCCGCGCCACAATTTCTTCTTTAGATAGCGGTGCTTCTGATGTCATACTGCACATTGAAACATCGCTAAGATCATCTGCTTCTTTTGCTTTTGGCATTTTTGGTCTCCCTGCCCTAGTTCGCTTCTTCCTTGGCATTTTGATTATCTTTTTCTTCACAATGATATCTTTGTCGACAAATTTTTAGGCCAGCCTGAAATGAAACGCTCCCGCCAATTTTAGAAATTGTTGTTGTACGCATGCGTCAACCAGTAAAAACAATGCTCCTTCTCCTTTCTGGAGGGACTTGTGTAATGAGTCTATCGAATAAGAATAAGATCGTTATGATCGAATAAGAAAAACTGTTTGGTTTCACAAAACTTTACCCTGGATCAGAGTGCTTTATCGTGGTTTTCAAATTTGTTATTTTCAGTTTTTTATTATTTTTCAAAAAGCAAAAAAGTTCCCTCGATGATCCAAGGTGTATGCCCGGTGTATGTTGCTGCGAGTTGCCACCATTTGCTCCTTCGCAGCTCACATGACTAGTCACATGATTTCGTTTCAGCCTTTCAACTTTTTATCGTATCTCGCTGCTATCTCGCTGCGTCAGTGTTCTTGCACAATGTCGATGGAGGCTTTGAAGGTGCTAGTGGGTTTCCTCTTGCTTTTTGGGTGCATTAGCTGTCAGGTTAGTATTCTTTTATGATTCTATTCATTGTGCGAGGATTAGTAGTGAAAGTCAAGCTTCTTTAAGGCCATCCCATTGGCATTGTCAATCGAATCGTACATGGTCTAGCTCTAGGCTATTTAATTTTATTTATTTAGCTAGGCCAACCCACCCTCCAGCCCATGTTTTGTTTTGGGTAGGTACCTAAGTGTTAGCCCATTCAAATTTCGCATGCATTCAGTTTTGGCTCCCTTCTTTTATTTTTGCTCCTTCAATTTTGGCCCCCCATGTGCATTGTTTCACTCCCTTTAATTTTCACTACCCCCTCCCCCCCCGGCCCTTAAGTTTCGGCATGTATTTGCGTAAATTAGTTACAGGATAAAATGACAGCCTCAGATGTTTTGGGTAATGACATATACCAGTGTGGAGAGTTCTTTTTTGTTACACCAAAGGTTTAAGCCACGCCAATTGTCCAGACTATAGACGGCAAGTGTAAAACACAGGTTGACAGGTTGACAGGTTTAACAGGTTTACAGGTTCCAGGTTGACAGGTCACCAGGTTTACAGGTTACCAGGTTAACAGGTTGACAGGTTACAGGTTGGAGAAATAGCAGGTTGACAGGTTGGAGTACAATATGTAACTTTGGAAAATTTCTGCAAAACCGTGAAATATTTTTTGAGGAATATATTTTGCAAGAATAGAATGTAAATGAAAGAGTCAAATTTCTGCATTGAGAATTGCGCATTAATCAACATAAAGATTTAATTCAAAAAGTTTCTTACACCAGATATTTTATCTATTGCAAGGGGTGATGACTCCATTGTCATACCTAATCGAATTGTTCCACCTAGTGGAATTGCATTTCAGATTCACGGACAAAGTTAAACATTTTCCAGTGCTAGAGCCTCTCAAACTTTTGGTGGTATGGCAGTTTCTAGTGAAAAATAGTCTTATTTTGAATGAAAAAAGCATAGGAAATGTCTCAGAATTAATCAGAATTTTCAAGAAAAGTCTATTTAAAATTGTTTCTGCAGAACCGTCTGTGCCACTCTCCATCAAATGCATGTGGCTGCTGCTGCTGATGGCTATCTGTTGCTGATAATCGTAATATGACTCTTATTGTTTGGCCAAGGTTTTGTTGCATTCCAATTTTGCTTTTCCATTGTCTTATTTTCACCATTTCATGTCTTTGTCACATATTGTTTGTGACATATTGTTCCAACATCTGATAAGTGAACCTGTAGAATTGTCAACCTGTAAACCTGTAAACCTGTAACCTGTAAACCTGGTAACCTGTCAACCTGGTGACCTGTCAACCTGGAACCTGTAAACCTGTTAAACCTGTTAACCTGTCAACCTGTGTTTTACACTTGCCGGACTATAGACCTTTTGTTCTTCTCTATTGTTCTTGATGTTGCTCCATACCAAGGGTATTTGGCGTAACATGTTTTCTAGTGCAGGTCATATACCAACAGAATAAGTTGCTTTGCAACTTTTCCTTGAATTACAGAGAGGCGCTTTGGAAGCTTTCCCAGAAATTTGAAAGCTGGCAAAATGAGCAAATTCCAGGGAAAAGCTGGGATTCATTGATTTGCACTTAGATGAGAATATTTTGTTTGGTCAAATCACTCATCATTTGGGTCCCATCCACACGTATCCGGATATTTTTGAAAACGCATTTTTTATACGTAATAAAAATATCCGCATCCACACAAGGAGCATTTTGAATATTTTCCTCATCCACACAAAAACCCTGTTAAATTTGAAATCCAAAAACAGATAAACAAAATGCCCTTGTGTGATCCCCAAAGATCCAAGCACATGCTCTGAAGGGTTATAAATCGATGATGTGACAGCGTTTTCAAAAAGCTATGTGTTCACCCATCCACTTGACAACAGGTAAATGGTGTTTTCAAATAGATCTACCTTGGAGAGTATTTTTGAAAAGCATCATTTTCGGTGACTGCAAACACCATCTCCTTGTGGATGCTATCCCAAAACAGATAAAAAGATGCTTTTTCAAAACTATCCAGACACATATGGACTAGCCTGCGTGCAGACTATACCACCCCCCTACATATGGACTGGACAGGGCCTTAGACCCAGAAGTAAAGGCGAATTCCACATTCCATGCCATTCCATAATTACGTAAATGGCATTGAATTTGAGCTTCAATGCCGCATAAATCATGGCCCAAAATAGAATGTGGAAATCTGGATTCCCATACAATTATTCTAATTTGGGTCTTGTGATCTTTAACAAAATTTTATGATAGATTGACATTTTGTTTTTGAATATATATTTGTCACATATTTTTTCATCCCATAGCCTGCCAAAACGCGTAAACTTTTTTCTGACTCACCCAGTAGTTTGAGTTTAAAACTACTGTATTACAGTTATACTGTTAGGATTAGGCTATGGTAGAGCAAGAAAACACTTTGGACTTTGGCAGGGCTTGCAAAGTAATTGAAAAGGCCATGGCCAAATCTTTCACATTGGTCAGAAAAGGAAAAATGACATGAGACATTGAATTCATTACTTTTTCTTGCAGGACTTGAAAAGTTGTTCTCTCGATGCATACCCTCCACCAGATGAGTAAGAAACTTGCCTTTCTATTCCTAAGCAATGACAATTGAGGGTTTTTCATGCACCATAGAAATCAAATAGACAGTCATGTATATACAGTTTATAGCAGATAAAGCAAAAACGTAAAGGGAGTGGACGCACACCATGGAAATTTTGTATATATAGCATGCACAAATATCTTGCAGGCTCAGAAACTTAAGCGGTTTTCAATCTTTTGCCATTGGCAATAACAAAAAAATCCATTGTTGTAGCATATTATAACTGGCCTAAACTGCAAAAAACTGTCAAATTTCCATGAAAATCTTACCTAGCCCAACTTAATTTGCATGTGCAACAAACCACCTTTTAAGTCTGGGCACACATTGATTATCAGGTTCCTTTTGTGAATGCGCTGAAAATTAATATCTTGTTGAGTGTCAAAATTTTCCTTGTTTTGAATTACCAAGGTCTACCAAAGCCACTCAAATAGTAAAGTTTGTAAAACAACTAAAAATGCCTTTATTTAATCATAGTACAATCATCAAAGATGTAATTGTCAACCTTGACCAGGCTCCAAAAGACAGATGGGCTCATTTAGTGACACCCATGAAAAATGAGGTATGTGGATGCTTGAAATATGAATTTGATTTCAAACAAAGTGCTGTAACATGTCATGTGGGAGGTTTGTGTTGTTGAATTTTGAATGTTGGGAAAAAGAGAAGCACTTGGTTTTCATACCCAGGTTTCGTTTTGCTTTCCTCATCATCATGATGTGTAAAGCTATCGGATGACTCAGAAAAACTTGAAGGACAAAGGATGAATCAGTTACATCATAACCAGCTCTTTCTAGAGCCATTGACATATGTTTTCATCACCGTCTCATTGAAAGGCTTTTTTTTAGTATCTTTGAGATGCTGCATTGTCAATTTAAGCTTTATGTAAATGCTGTTCTAGCAACCAGATTGAAAGATAGTTTTGAGTCCTACGTTTTTAATTCAAAATGAAATAATTGCTATTAATATTGTATTCAGCCAACATTTTATCAAAGCTTAATGTAGAGATGTATTTGGACTCTAGAGCATTCTGCAAAAATCTGTTGTTTGCAAAATACCTACTGTTTGTTCCTTACCACTTTCTTCCTCCTTGGTAAATCTGGAATTCTGCTTGAAAGCATGACTACAAATGAACCAAAAGACTGGGAAATGGGTTAATTATATACCACATTTTGTAGACCAATTTTCAAAGGGTAGCTGGCTTCAACTGACCAAACAACATTTCAAAGCCAGCTGATTACCTTGTTTATATTTGTTTCTCAAAGCTAAGCATGATATACATAGCTCGTGAATTTCTTTGGGTCACCCGTAATTTGTTTTTCAGTATACTCTGAATCACCTCCTTTTTGAAAAAAGTTAATGGTATTATTTGTTTGTGTCGAATAATCCTCTCAATTTTTTAATTCGCTAGGAGGAAAAATGAATTTTTTGGGCATTGTATCAGTGCCTTCACTGAAAATGCCCTTCTTAGTGTCCAAAGCTTGCTACTTCTGAAAACTTTTTCCTCAAATTGTAGCTTAAAGCACTCATTGGTCAAATCAAGAAACTAGTATCTACAAAAGTTCTACACATCATTGACACAAGTTTGGTAAGTAAAGGGTCCAAAGAATGCCATATCTTGTTTTAATAGTTAAGACAAGAGAGTTTGAGGTCCTCAAACTCCATGAGAGTGTATGGAGAACATTACCAGAGCAAAAATGTTGAGTCCCAAAATGATTATCGACACCAAGCAGGTAGACTTCCCCTTATATTTTGTTTGAGAAACAAAAAATTCAAGAAAGGATGACATGTGTGTAGCAGTGAAGCCAGTCAAAGCTGAAGAAATCTGAATAGACCTTGCATCTTCAGATGGAAAGAATTTCTACACATAGGCTATAAACTTCCTGATATTCATGCAAAAGGTTTTGGAATTCCTGAGTATTCTGTCATACAAATGGGTCCTTTTGTCAAAGCCAAGACACAGGTTGAATCATGGTTACAATAAAGTAGTTGCCCCAGGCTGAGACTGTATTAACTGCTGTCTCTCGTAATTATGTTCAATATTTAGACATATTTGTTTCCTTTTTCATATAACAGGAAGCAATAGTTTCAAGGTTGCCTCAGCCATTCCAAGATGAAATGAAAGGAATCTCCACAGCAACTGGGATTGAACTAGGTACAGTATCTATGGTATATGCTGTATATATATTGACTTCATAGGTTCCAAATCTTTGAATTGGTGTAAGAAGGTGGGTGTAATATTCCATGGCCTTTATCTTTTAATTGAATGGCTTGAAAGAAACTTACAGCCTCTTGGTTATATTTCTGAAAAACTTAAATTGCTACATTGTATTTCTGAAAATATTGAACATTTGAGAAAAGTCCAATATCGTAGAATTATAGCAAATTCAGGCCTTTTCTTGAGGAAAGTTGCACGAGAGTGCCAGAACGCTCGCGTAATTTCGTTTGCGCGAGCGATCGCTCAGGTAAAGATTCACAAGCACTGTTTATTCCTTGGAAAAGCAAGTTACAATGAATCTCGATATTATTATTGTCAAATGAGAATGAATCGTTAGAACACTAAATGTTAGTCTTTTCAATCATATGGTAAGCACGGATCGATCACGATGAATCTTTACTTTCTATCTTCTGTTTCTGGAGTGTATTTGATCTTACTATTTATCAACTCTGAACATCGGGCAGGGAATTTTCTTGGCTCCTTCTTTAATTTAGACCACAATTTTATTCGCCGTAATTCAGTTAAGATACGGTAAACAGTACGACGCTCTCATATGGAAGGGCTTTAAATGGGAAGAAAGGTTTTGCATTCAATGATAAACGTAAAGGATCGATGCACGTTGATTGATGAAATGACGAATCTGATGTCTGGCAATCATATTTGTACCATCGATGAGCCTTCTGCTACAATGTTGATTCCCCATTTGCGGTTTCTATGAGGATGATTCCTTGTCTGCTTGAAAGACTTAAAATTTCTTCCGAAAGTTGGTTCCCTTCTTTTAGTACTTTAGGCACCGTTCACGATGTTGAAATTCTTTAAATTATATTTCCGTTGCTCTTAGAACCAATGTTTAATTAAATCATCTCCCCTACCGATCCCAGTAAGATACTTTCCAGCTTTAACTCTGAGCTTATAATGTAGTTATTCTAATATCAGGTTTCTATCGCATATTTATACTACTGTATTTCGTTTTCCCGAAAAAGATGTTTTCTTGAAGTATGATCATTTCCACCTGAGGTCAAATCCATTAATGCCGTTTTTCACAACTTAACAGAAGATTTGTTCATTGATCAAAGAGAATCTTATCCTATTGCAATTCACAAGAAATTGTTGAGAGCGATTTCCCCTAAAATTGGCAATTTTGCGAGAGTGATAAAGAGCTCGCGTGATCATGTTTGCGCGAGTGCTGACGCGATCGCGAGCGATCACTCGCGTAAAACGAAAAGGCCTGAGCAAAATAGCTAAAGTTCCTTTGAAGCCAGTTTTTTCAAAGAAAACGATCATAGAATTTTACACCAATGTGTTTGAAGATTTGGAACCCATGCTGATATCTATTCAGATAATGACAAGCAGATTTAAGGGGTGGTATGTTGGGACAACTGCCCCCCTTCATGAAGGAAACCCAGCTTGGTGCCTCTTTTTTTGGCTACCAGTTTGTTTCCAATGTGCGCCTTCGCCACGCTTCCTTTCAATTATACTTTGGGGTGCCTTCTTTGGAGGCTGCCCCCAGGCTACCCCTCCTTCAACATTAGGCTGGATCCACCGTTGGATAATGATATATGTAAACTTCAATAAAGAAGCAGAGAATGATGTTCACCATTTTAAGTGCCATTCAGGTTGTAGACAAAGACATTCCAGGTTTAAAAACTGATGTTGAGAGAAAATCACAAAAATATTTCAGACTTTTGGTAGCCTGTGGACAGGCAGCCTGTCCACAGGCTAGACTTTTGGGTACCAACCAAACTTTGATTGACTTCAATATCTCAAGTATAGACCTTTTTACTTGCCCAAAAAGAGATTTGGATCAAGCATCCAATTAGGTAAATCTTGTGGTTGAAAACACTATCGTGACCCCCTTCTTAGAAGGAAAACTCCTTGCTGTGGCATGAAGTTGCTTTGGATCGATCAGCGCTTTTCAGAGAGATAACCGTTGATAATTTTACTCAAGGTGAGTTTGGAATGACTTAGTTCATACACAAGGACGTTACATTTCCCTTCTGGCCTCGTTTCTCGTTGTCTTCTTTCATTTTTAGCTTCCTCTTTTTGGTGTAACAGTTGCAGTTCTAAAGTGCGGGCATCCAATGGGTCGAGTGGGGTTTCATTTTGCGAGTTTACAGATCGAAGTTTGCTGTTTTCAACTGTGTATTTTCTGCATTGCCAATTTCCAAGCAATTTCCAGTTAATTTCTCTTTTGTCCAACCCAAATGTAACATGTTACAATGAACTGCATATATCTCTCTCTCCGCAGGCGAAGTTGTATTGTACAATATTTTCTATGAAATCTTTACTGTTTGCACTTCAATCGTTGGCCAAGATAAGAATGGTAAGCTGTTACTTTTGAGATAGCATATGTTTCCAGTCTTAAAATCAATGTAAAAGGCAGGTGCAAATTCTATCACCCATTGACAGAGCAGAAACTGCGAACGCATCAGCGAAAACTCGCAGCTTTGAGCCCCCCGTGCTCCTTGCAACCGATTCTGAAATTAGGCAACACTTGATATGTTCTTCCTTGGGCCCTATGCTCTTGATTGATCGTTTCAAAAAGCTTATCTTTCCAAACACTACCTTATCTCGGATCGCTCGATGGCATCATTTTACGCAGTTGCTGCTCTGTCTCGCCCATTTTGAATGAAGCTTTGGCAATTTATCTCTTTATCTGTAATTCTGGTTTTGGACTTTTCAGAAATCTTGAATATTTCTTCAAAATAGACCTTTTAGTTATTCAGCAAAAGAGTCTGGATCGAGCGTTATCTTTATACATTTTTATACACAAGGTTCGATCGAGTGGCGTTAGAGCTTTTATCACTGTTGTGCACATTCGAAAATTCTACAAAATATAGCAAAGTATCGTTCGATTGAGATTCTTTTTCAGAATAGCTAAAAGATCTACTGTACCGTATTTGATATTTCATTCATTGGAGGATGTGACTTCATCAAATTTCTAAATTATAAACCAGACGAATGACTCACTTTCGCTAGATATCATATTGTAGACATTTCGTCAAAAAGCTTAGAAGTTTCGGAATGATTTAAGTCTTTTTTAGAAATCTTCTTAAATTCTTAATACAAAGAAAGCACCCTCAATGGTAGAATTACAGTGAAACAGTCAAAGCTTCTTTGAAGCCATTCAGTTCGAAGATATAGGTCATAGGATTTTTACACCAAGCATTTCAAAGATTTGGAATCGATGCTTTTTGAGATTCAAGAACTCATTTACTAAATACCAGGAAATTGTGAAAGGCTGCAGAGTGAGTAAGAAGTTAGCCTGTGTGCAGACTTTCATGTTCTGTTCAAATTTTTTGTATGGCTTTGGAAAAAGGTATCGTTTCCTTAATGAAGTTGTTACTAGTTTATTCTATATATATAGAATATAACACTGCCAGCCACCATTGTACTGTACACACCCTGGACAGAAAGTTGAATTTAGTAACTTTAAGGAATAACAGAAAATTTTTTCAGTTGCATTTCGTCTTTTAGCAGAACCTGCTAAAGCTTTAATTTGATCCCCAGTGTTGAATCCAAGAATGTGCTATGTTTTTGTGTGTTTGCCATGTATTTCAAAACACTATAAATTTTTTGAGATCTGTTTTTGAATGAAGTCATTCTCTTATACAATATTCTTTCACGTCTTTTACTAATGTCAATGTCTCAAATTGCAGGAAAACTTTATCATGCCAGAAATCTTGATTTTGGATTACTAATGGGGTGCGTATCAAGTATTCTGCAGCTATTAAATTGCTGTGTATATCTCACGAAAGTTACTCCATCAACTAAGTTGACAATGACAAGAGACATTACACCTATCCTGCAGAAGATTGTGGATCGAGCGAGCAACGTTCTGCAATTTTGTTCGAAATTAGTCAAATTTGCGAATATGTACATAAAGCTCAACTCGTTTCAATAGAAATATGGGAAATTGTTGTCTAAATGTCATTGTATGTGTGCTGGAAAATCTAAGTTTGTTCTTATTTTTGTTGGAAATCCCTCCAGGAGCTTGAAATTTAGCTTGCCTAGATTTCTTATGCCATTTTGCCTTAATGCTAGTTTCCTGTTAGCGAAGTTTTCCCAGGTTGGCAGAATCCTACCGAAGTTTACCGGTGGTTGGCAGAATCCTACACCATCAGAAATCAGTCTTGCATATATTTTTATGCAGCTGAAGAGAGACACATTGTATGTTCTTTCTTGTAACCGACAAAATTTTGCGTGCTCGGAAAATTCCGCTGACTTGAATTTAGTGTATGAAATTAATTTGTTGAAAAGACTTCTATTGATTGATTTTTGTTACCCTAGTTGGGATGTGAAGAACAATACTTGGGCAATCAGTGAGCTCCTTCGACCACTCATTGTGAACGTTTTGTATCAGGTAGTCACTTCATATTGCATTTTTTACTGTATTTTGAACCCCATTTTGCAACTATTTTTTATTTAAAGGCAGTCGTTCACGCATCTGATTGAGAGATAATGACAATACCAAGAATAGGGCAATTGAATGGCTGCTGATGGTAGGGATCCGTTGTGTTGAGCTCTGAATTTATTGCAGCCAATCAGATAGGTGACAGACTTAGGCCCTGTTTATAGGAGGAAAAACACCTCACCTGCCAGACCCGGGGCTGAGAGGCGAGGTAAATTTCAGCCACCGTTTTATATGAGATTTTTCATCTCACCTGTCAGCCCCGGGGCTGAAAGGCGAGGTGGAGTAAAGTCTCTCTTCCGTGAAATCAGAACGGACTGACCAATAAGAATCAACAAATAATTTCAATTCTCCTCACCTTACCGCTGGTGTTTCGTTTATATGGAAATATTGCACTTCACCCAGGTGAGATTCCACTTCTGGTGAGGTGGGATTTCACTATACCGGTGGTGTTGCGTTCGTCATGTGAACGCAAAATGAAAATATATACAAAAGATTCTATGGGAAGGTGGAATCTCACCTCTCAGCCCCGGGTCTGGCAGGTGAGGTGTTTTTCCTCATATAAACAGGCCCTTAGACTTATGACCTGGAGTCCCTTGTTTCCCTGTGCTTCCTTGACTTGATGATGGTGCTTCGGTCAACAGAGACTTGTGACATTGTGAAAAACCTGACCATATTTAGTCCTGAACTCTGCACCGTGATCCATTAGGCCCTTTTTATCAAATTTAAGCCAAAAAATAAAGTTCCAAATCCTTATAAAATTTTAGACTTTTGACATGAACCATAACCTAGGGGTTAATACGCTGCAAAAATTTTCAAGATCAGTCAACCGAAAGCGAAGATATTGAATTTAAAGTTGGGCCTAAATCAGATCTTTGTTTATATGAACGGAAGAGGCATGACACTGTTTTTACAGCAAATTACAATTCCTTGTATCTTGGCTCATATTTGACCGATATTTTTCATTTTAGTCTCATTCTGATCCTCTAAATGTGTTCTTTGAGGCAATGTTCAGCATACTCAAATATTTTGCCTTTTTAGGACCGTTTTTAGACCATTTCTCAACGGTACTTTTCTAAAAACTTCTTGTCTTCAAAAATCAATCCTAAAATTGAAAGCTAAAGACAAAAAAGTATGTTTCGCTATGCTCTTCAAAATAATTTCAACAATTAGAAACACCTTTCTAACAAGTTTCTACCAAAGGGCTGGTGCCAATTCGCCTCCAAAAAATTGTAACAAAAAATTGAATTTTACAAGTTTTGTACATGATTTTAACATTTTTGCACATTTCGTGACGAAAAATTTGATAAAGTGAAACGGAAAGCTTTGCATTTGTTTTAAACCGATGCAGAGTCAAAAGTATGCCATTTACTTGTCCTTTAAGCCTGCTTAAGCCTCGAGTCAAACATTTTTAAGGTCAAAATGATATTTTGCAGCCATGTGTCCCTAAAAATATTCATAATTTTTAAATTTTGCAAGAATTTTAACAAATAAGCCTTGCAAAGTGTATCAAATGTTAGTCATTATATTGTTTTAACATGTACGTAAGGTTTGGTCACCTTTGGTCCCTTCACTGGATGTCTGCTAAAGTTTAGTGGCTATTATATGCAAAAATCTTAGATGTCAAATTAAAAACATGTGAAATGAAAATAGTGATAAAAGATTTTTTGGTTCGAATTGGCACCAGCCCTTTGGTAGAAACTTGTTTGGCAGGCGTTTCTAATTGTTGAAATTATTTTGAAGAGCATAGCGAAACATACTTTTTTTGTCTTTAGCTTTTAATTCTACAAT
The DNA here is from genome assembly GCA_964020215.1 of Aurelia sp. 3 sensu Dawson et al. (2005). Taxonomy (NCBI): domain Eukaryota; kingdom Metazoa; phylum Cnidaria; class Scyphozoa; order Semaeostomeae; family Ulmaridae; genus Aurelia; species Aurelia sp. 3 sensu Dawson et al. (2005). The sequence continues at coordinate 1,914,540 of OZ026583.1, read as the reverse complement.
TGATTTTTGAAGACAAGAATTTTTTCGAAAAGTACCATTGTGAAATGGTCTAAAAACGGTCATAAAAAGGCAAAATATCTTAGCTTGCTTTACAGTGCCATAAAAGACACATTTAGAGGATCAGAATGGGACTAAATTGAAAAAGATCGGTGAAGTCTGAGCCTAGATACAAGGAATTGTAATTTGCTGTCAAAACAGTGCCGTGCCTCTGCCGGCCATGTAAACAAAGATCTGATTTAGGCCCAACTTCAAAAATCAATATCTTCGCTTTCGGTTGACTGATCTTGAAAATTTTTGCAGCACATGAACCCCTAGGTTGTGGTGCATGTCTCGAGCCCAAAATCAAGCAGAAATCTAAAACTTCAAATTTTGGTTAAATTCGATGCTCTGGATCACAGTGCTCTGAGCTTCCTAAAGTAACAATCAGATTGCGAAATTTGTGAATTACTATGGTTACGGCAAGTGTAATAGAATTTTCAATTCGATGAAGAACTGATAACATTCCCTCGGGATTGGAGATTCGCAGCCGTGATTTCATCATAATTCGATTGCAGCTGTTACACTGTTTCATTATGAGTCCCTATTGAGCACAGTTAACTGCAGTACAAGGCAATGGTGAAGGTGAAGGTGAAGTTGCGTTTTTCAGCGCCAAGCGCTGGGATCGCAGAAATAGAGCAGACCTAATCGAGTCCGCAACCCCTTGTCATGACGCTCAAGTGGTGGGGCCCTACCGGGACTCGAACCCACTCCGCCTGACTATTCTGGCTGCAATGTCAGAGGATTACACCACTGCGCCACAACACCTTCAATCATCGTCATAAGTCGGTGTCAGACTGCCTTTACGCAAAAGGAATTATAGTGCAACGCCATGGCCTCAAGCAATTTCTTTTTGGTGCATTGGATCATTTCTTCGCGCCTGCTCGGCATTTTGCATGGTTTTTTCATATTTCTAATTGTCCTTGCAGCATTGTTAAATTAATTCTTCCGATATGCTAGGCATTTTACATACTTTTTTCTAATGACTTTTTCGTTTTTATCGTTTAGAAACAGGGAAAAGTCCTCTTCAAAGGTGTTCACTTCATTGGATATGTTGGTATCATTACAGGTATTAAACCGGTGAGTGTGACCTCTGTCAAAAGTAAAGTAGATGTTGAAACACACGACGTTTCGAGCATGTTCTTGTTATCAAGTGGCTCGAAATCAATCGAGTGAGTAAATAGAAGACAAGAGACGACAAGAGGGGGAAATGAAATGAGACACATCGTCACTTATCCTGTGCAGGGAATAGGGGGAATGTAAGAAAAGAGTAGGAAAGAAACTATTGCAGAAAAGTAAGTCCATTAGGATTAAGAGTTTTCAGGCTAAATGATTTTAGTGTTTCTCAGAGGTCTTCTCTTTCGATGATTCGATTGATTTTGTGTCATTTGACAGGGAGCACATGCTTGAAACGTTGTGTTTTTAACGTCTACATTGCTTTTGGTCCTGAAAGTACTTACTTGTCATATTGTCCTTTAATGTTTATAGTATCACAAGCAACAGCCTTACTTATTTCGATCGATATGACCTTCGCGTTAATGTCTGTTGTGAAAGCTCGGAAACCCCCTTTGAATCATCCAATGTACTGGTAGTATGATGTGCTCAAGTCAAGTTTTACTCCAAATTGGAATCTTTCTTATAGACAGTGTAAATATTTACCCAAGGCACTACGAACGAGCTACCATACAACACTGCAAGAACAATACCAAGTGAAACAAAACACATGACTACCCTCTGGTTTTCGCTCAAAGAACACACACCTAAAATACAACTTTATAGATATGCAGTTACTAAATCCTACTCATGGACAAATGGTTGGACCGGTTTCACATTAGATGTCACTTCTAGGTTTGTCTCCAATAAAACATATTTCTCTTCTTTAGGGTGTCTTCACACTAACAGTGAATGAAAGGTTCTCCTTGGATGGTGGATATATTGGTATGTTTCTTTGAATTGTGTGTTTTCTCTGCTTTTTCTCTGCTGCTGGTTGTGCTCTTTTGGTGTGGTATGATTTGGTGTGAGCGAATAGAATTTTAACAACAAGGGCAGATTTTGTAATACAATAGCATCAGTCGCTTTGGTTCACACCTCAATTCAAAGCGATTAGCGAATGCAGACAAAAGAAATTATCTCAAGCAGAAATTAAAAACAAACGAAGCCGCAAAGTTGCCCGGAAACCAGTACGGCAAACTCTCGTTTGGTGCGGGCGAAGGGAGGTTTTTAAGAGAAGTTATGTGCTTATAACGAAAGAAGAAGGGTAAATCTAAAGTTCTGTCTCGCGGATTTTGTTTATTTTATTCAGGAACCGAACAGAGGGCATTACAATTTTTGCATATTCATTGCTCAGATGTACGCAGTCGCTCCTCAGCTCCTGAATCAATTAAACAAAATCCGCGAGACAGAACTTCAGATTTACCCTTCTTCTTTCGTTATAAGCACATAACTTCTCTTAAAAACCTCCCTTTGCCCGCACCAAACGACAGTTCGTCGTACTGGTTTCAGAGCAACTTTTCCGCTTTCGTTTGTTTTGAATTTCTGCTTGAGAGAATTTCTTTTGTCTGCATTCGCTAATCTCTTTGAATTGAGGTGTGAATCAAAGCGACTGATGCTATTGTATTATAAAATCTGCCCTTGTTAATTTTAACAATTTAGGTGTTACTGCAGTGGTCTACTTTAACAGCCATTGCCTAAGGTAACTGACAGTATCAGTGACTAAAACGGCTTTGCGTTGAGGAGAATGCAGAGGGGTCAGAGAAATTTAGGCAGGACAGAGAAATTTAGGCAGGAGAGCAATGGCGTTTGTGCTGTCGTAATTCCGCACAAAATCCTCAAGCACATTACCTTACCTGAACCAAGGCAGGAATATCTGCTTCTCTGTCATGCCAGTTTTGGCAGCTAATGAAAGAGATGCAGAAACTAAAGGTGTATTATGAAATCTAAGGAGATGATGCGACCTTTCTTGGCTGAGTTCATGAAGTCATGGAAACAGCATAGGTTCCAGATATTTAAATTGGTATACAAAAGGTACACGTAAAATTGTATGACCTAACAAATTTTGTATATACTTATTGTAAATTATTTATCATCGCAATCTCTTAGCATTCCCCCCTGGAAATCAGTAATTCTAACTGGGGCTACTATGGGAAAAAAGATAAGATCAAAGTCAGTCAATCAAAGAAGCTTTTACATCTCTAGTCTGAAAAAAATTTTAATAACCGTTCTTTTGTAGGCTTGATTGAGTGGCTCCTTGGGATGAATAAGGCACGGTGGATGGGATTCCTAACTCGTGATGTCATGGAAAATGCTAAGAGCTATGATGAAGCTAAAAAGAGTCTTTCTAATAGTCAATTGATTGCTCCAGTTTACTTTATTCTTGGAGGTACTAAGTCTGGACAGGTATGTTTAATGTGAGATTATGAAGTGTGCTAACTGCTCCAAGAAATTAATCCAGTATTGCCGTAAAGGCATGATTTAATTCCCCTCTCTTTGAGACCCCCCCCCCCCCGCCCTTATATCAAACATCAGAATTTACCAAAGATGTTCCATTTATTTGGGTAAGCAAATTTGCATACAGTCATGGACTAACTGGTTTGAGACGAATTCAAACTTTAATATGTGACAATTGAAGATCCCCTCCCCCCTTCTTCATTGTTCTCAGCGTGTCAAGGAAGGTGTCACAGCTTTCAACATTCATTTAATTGGGAACGGAGGAAAGGAAAGATGCTGAGGAGGTCAAAACGTCGGGAAAAAATACTTTTTCTCATAATTCATGTCTATTGTTCTGATTCTGATATGGTTTCAGATAAAACTGTGTCATCAAATTTGTTTATTTGACTCTTAAAATTGTATGTTCATTCCGCTAATTATGGGGTAAAAAGACTGAAAAGGTGACATCTATATCCTTGTCATTCGAGTTCGTAAATAAGCCCTCCTCTCCATTAAGCCCCCTCTGGAGTCTTTGAAAATAGATAAGCTTTGTACCAAACTATAAAAGATTGCTTTATATTTTGGAGAGTTGTTTCAGGATGCTAGCTATCATGTCATACTTTCATAATGCGTCATCTTTTCCAGGAATGATTAGTATTTGAATTTCCTGTCACATTTTAATTTGAGAATTCCACATAGCATCTCAACCCTTGGATATTACGTAACTGCTAGTTCATGTTTGTTGTGATGTTATTTCTACTTGCAGGAATGTGTTATAACGCGTTCTAGAACAAAGACACTCGACACAATGAGGTAATATTTCACAAATGCACACATATCGCGCATTTTAAGTTCAGCCACTTTTAACAATGTCAAATGTTTTCAAAGCTCTTTGAGGTCTAGGAGGGGGGTTGTTCGGTAAGATTTCGGCCAGAGACTTATTGGAACTAACTTTACTTCTACCCGAAAAGTAAATATGAAGAATCACAGGTCCAAAACAAGTATAAGTCAGTTCTCTGTACCCTCAAAAAATTATGACGACTTTTTGAAACCCAAATTACAGGGCCGTAGGAAGCACATCAAATTTGGGAACACGACACCTCAAGGGCACTTTTCAATTAATCTAAAGGATCCTTGCCTGAAAACGGAAAGATATTATTGCAAATCTTCGGGGGGGGCACGTGCCTTTAGTGCCCCCCGGTTCCGATGGTTATGCCCCCAAAACAAGAGCAGTCTCCTCAAAACCCGAAAAATTTAACAGTTGAATATCAAATATCAGAACTATGAAATTGCTTAAATTTTAGAAAATAAGATGAAGAATAACACAATACCAAATTTCAAAACCAATAAAAATTGACACGAAAATCTCTGTTTAATTATTGCGAATTGCCTTCTGGAACTGAGGTGTTGCTGCTGTGAATGCCAACCATGAATGCTTAACGTATCTGTCGCCAAAGATTATATCTGTCGCCAAAGATTATATTTTTCAAGGTTGCGTTGGAAAGCCATTTGATTTCTTCACTTGTCAAAGTCATTTCGTATTTTGTTCTTCTTGAAGCATGGATCCAGCAAAAGGAGAATGGTATGTGCTGGAGACAAACTATGATCACTGGAAAGCTCCTCTCTTCATTGATGACCGTAGAACACCGGTATGTATACCAAATCTATATTTAAGTTACTTTATTGCGCAAGAGCACTAAGACCTAAATTGGTCTGTTGTTTGATCCACTGGTGTACTCAGTGTTATTTGTTCTGTGTCCAGATTCAGAATGACACGGTTGAGCCGGCTTTTTATGAATCTGGTTAAATATCAGCCAATCAAATGAATTCAATTTTTTGGACTGACCAATTAGAATTCAGTATTGGTTAGCGTAGGCTTAGTTTATGCTGGCTTTACTTGCTACTGTTCCCGGTATCGATGGCAAAGAAGCACACTCTGGTGCTAGTCTTACCTTGCGTTCCTTTGACGATCAAATCAATCATGACTGTATTGTTTAAGATTTTAAGATTGTTTCATTTCAAGGCAATTAGATCCAGCTGGCAGACTTTGAATGAAATCTTGATTGTTTCGATTGCCAAAGGAACGCAATGATAGTATTTCCATGTCAAGCAGTGAGCCTTTGCAAGTGACAAACAAGTACATTTAACCATAGCGATGTTGCATTGTCAGCATGGCCCTCCAGAAAGCTTTACTGGGAGCTTTTCCTGTTTGAAGATGAAAGGTATCATCAAGTCTTTGTAGCCGAGATACACTTTGAAAGAACGAGACTGTAGAAGAACAGTTTTGCAGTTTTTGCCTCCATGAAAGGAGTTGATTTCTGCTGATCAAGAAGGAGATCTAGTTTGGAAAACATTTGTTTACTGAGCGGCACGATATACGTGATAATAGACCACTTTCACAATGACGTCAATTCTTTTGAAATACTTCCATGAACATCACTTGCCTCGATATCATATGGATCTAAATCTCAAAAGCGTGCATTGCTCTTAGCAACGCATAAAGTAGTTTTGTACGTGTCTTTGCAACATGATGATATGATGTAGATTTCTTGCTGTACAGGGAATCACATCTCTTACCTCGAATTGAATTTAATTGTGAAATTGGAAAATGAAAAAATGTTTCTACTTATAGCCGTTAAGGTATGCATCCCCAAAGGTCCTCAGAGATTTGTTCACGTATCAGTTGTACATTAAAAAGCCACTTATTAGAACCTAGTAGATTAAAAACCTATCGATTGAAATCGTTGAATTTTTAATAGTTTTATATCTCAGAACCAATTCATTATTAAAGAACCCAGGCTGACTTGCAAAATTACAGGTTATTATACTGACGTCCCCAAAGGGGGATCGTTGGAGCCCTGGAGTCTATCATCTTGAAAGCTTGGAGCCCTAGAGCCCAAACAGTTCACAAGGTGGTTTTCTCAAATTTCAAGAGATGGAATCTCTGGAGCGCTGAAAAGCATGTAATGGAGCCTTGGAGCACTACAAGTTTGCCTTTGGGAGTCTGGAGCCCAATGAAAGTATGCCCTGGAGACTCGGAGCCCAAGACCCCTTAGGAGCCTCTATACTAGGGTTTTTACTGTACCTAAATATCTGTCTTTGAAAATTTTTTGATGCTCAACGTTTTTCTTTCTTAGGCGCATACTTGTATGAAGAATACAACACAAGCGGTAAGTTTGTGATTCCTTATAAGAAATATAATCAATTCTTCATTTCCTTGAACATATAGAAATTCCTGTGTAGCGGGTGCACCAAAATAAGGTTTAGGCGCTTGCAAATCATAGTACCCAGATTAGTGATTGGCTTTGAATGATTGGTACTTTGCTTGATAACGGAAGTATTTTTGCATTTTTCTCAAAGTTTTAAGCCTAGAAACCTTAGATAAATTCGACTGTACGAAAATTCGCTTGTTTTGAAATTGTCGAAAACTGGTCTGAAACACTCCAGCAGATCATAAGTAATCTTTCACGCGTAACAAATAAAGGATATTTGGTCTCTCGAGAGAGTCATAGCAAATGAATTATTCACAAATACTAATGATTTTAGATCCAATGGCAGTACATATGCAGACAGTATCCGATAATGCCCTTGTGAAATGCTATAGCTTTTGCTCTGTTTGGTATGAAAACTCTCTTTTTGAATTGATCAAATGTTTTAGGCTCTTTTTCAGACATATTGCAAACAAGAGATTTTGTAAAATGGAATATACTTTTATCATCTGTGCTCTTAAAAACACAAGACACTTGTGCCCATAAAGGTGTTAAGGCGCAGAGAGCTTTGTCAGTTCGTCAAAATTGCGTTTTATTAAGAACCACTCATACCTGTAGGTTCCATATGACTCCTTTAGTTCCGGTGTAAGATATTGTAATGATGTCCCACAGCCTTTTTACAGTTTTTGCGGAACTTCAATGTTCGAATTTCAAAAAAAAGTGTGCCACAAGGAAATCATTACACTTGCAGTTCAAATCAATTTGGGGAGCGAGGAGTGAGTGGGGCTGGGGACCGGGAAAGATGACACTATAACGACTTATTTCCACTCAGTAGAATTTTCCGAGCAGACTGAATTTTACACAATAAGATGTTATTCACACGTGACATTCTATTCCAATTCAGAGCGACATTTTATCAGGTCAACAAAAGATTTCCTGTCCAAATGGAAAATTTGACTGAGTGGAAATCAGCGTTTAGTGTCATCGTTCCCGAAACATGGCTGTTTTAATACGCAATACGATCCTTGACAAATGATGCACATCTAATCACTGTAAGACAGTTGAGTAGTCGCAATCGCGCTGTGTACCTACCCACCCTAGATATATCGTTGATACTAGCTGTTTACTGGTATAAATAGCGAATTTTCGTTACATTTGAGGCAATCAAATAGATTTAAAGGCCAATTTCTCGAGTCTAGAAGACTTACAAACTAGAATAGATGTTGGTATGACAACATTTTGTTTTTCTCTGATTTTACAGGGAATGGGATTCAAGGGACTGTTCAATGTTCTGTCATCCAAACCAGTGTTGAATAAGGTATTTGTTGACTTTAACTCCTTTAAAACCTCATGATCACATGTGTATTCCGTGATTGTACTGTAAAAAGTAGTGGAATGAAAATATTGGGACGAATGGACTAGTAAAGCCATTATTGTTTTTGAAAGCTCTATTCTTGTTGTGTCAGGATACTTGCTGAAATTTAGCTTACCACATTTAGCAAAATCTGAACTTCTTCGAGCCATTTATTTTTGCTAAATTTCAGATTGAAACTCACTGCAGACAAATGTGAATTTAATACAATGCTAATGAGCAATTTATTAAGCATAATCCACAACGCTTCATAGCACATCACAGAATGCCTAACGTATGGACTTCCCAAGATTTTTATCTTACTTTACGGGTGAATCAAAAAAACGTTTACGTGTTTTTGGGGGATGTGGCATCAAAAATATGCAGCCGGTATTCAAAACTGAGATGAGGAAATTTTGTTTGGTAAAATCACACATCATTTAGAACCAGAAAATTGGAAAATGATAGTAAACGGCAAATTTGGGAACGAAGATTCCACCATTCTGGCCCATGATTTACTTGCTATTAGAATAAAAATTCTATTTCTGAAACTGACAATGTAAACTTCAATGCCGCATGAATCATGGACCAGAATGGAACGAGGAATTTTCGATTACCATAACAAACCCTTTACAGACAATTTTCCAATTGTTGGGTCTCAAAGATGTGTGATTTTACCAAACAAAATTTCCTCATCAAGTAGCCTTCGACTGATAGATTAACATTTTAGTTTTGAATATCGGCCTCATAGTCTTCATTCCACAGCCCGCCAAACGCGTAGACTTGTTTTGACTCATAAGCATGCATAGATACGACTCATAACTATTTTTATGAGTCGTATCTATGCTTGCTTATGAGTCGTATATATGCATACTTTTGTTGACTCATAAGCATGCACACATAGTGCAGCAATAGCACAAATCATAGCGAACGGCATTTCAATTATCACTACGCCTTGATGGCTAGCCTTCTTCGAGGCACTGTATTGGATTGATCAAGAGCAAGGACGCTAAAGAAAAACCAAATGACTGCCATATGAGACTTAGACAAGAAAATCTGATTTGTAAGTACTTTCAACGAGATATTCTATCTAAAGTAAGATAAAGGTCGTGGTATGTCCATGCGGTAGAATATTGGAAGGCCCCTCATTACAATACGTTGGGCCTCCTTTGAGTACATAACATACGTTGTAGGCCTTGTGCACATTAACATGACAAGAATTCTTTGCATTATGGTAAGAATTGTTGAGCGATGTTATTGTGTGCAAGACCCGTGCTATGAACCAGCCAGTTCCTTTTGCCCCAATCCATATTTTCAAGATAAGAGGTGCGAAAGCAAAAGTCTTTTCATTTTTGGCATTTTTTTAGGTTAACATCTTGTTCTGCGTACAAAGCTTTGTAATATCCATATTTTGATATTCATATATGTTTCCATTTCGAAATTTATGGCGATATAAAGAATTTGAATTCCTAAGGGCTTTGACCGTGAAATCAAACTTTGATTCCACGGTCAAAGCCGTTATGACTGTAAATTCTTAAAATGGCGATAACTTCACAATTAAGACAGATACGACTGTAAAAATTTGGCCTTTTACTAAACTTTATACGCAGAGCAAGAATTTTTGCCTCACAAATTCAAAATCTTAAACATGAAAAGACTATTGCTTTCGCACATCTTATCTTGAAAAGGTTGATTTAAAGGGAATGGACACAGCTATATCTCGTAGCTGCTATAAATAGTCCAGAGAAACGCCCACAAATCCATTGTTTCTTTAGCCACACAATGAAACCGGATACGTCTAAGCTGTCAAGTACAATAGATTATATTTTTGACCTGGCCCGGGCCAGCTTTTAACTATGTCGATTCCCTTTAAAATCAATTTCTTCATAAAGGAGACATAAAAGTATCCTCCCTCAGAGTTCTGATCCAGACATGAAGGCAAAATTTGCAGAAGCAAAGCTTCCGCTCCAACGATAGAAACATGTTGGCTCTCTTATTTTACTAACAGCATGATATTGTTATCCGTAGCTCACTGTTTACACAGCCCTGATGCAAGTGGATTCTGGGACCCTGCAGACCTACAGAAGATACTGCAAGGATCCATGCTGGCCGTGGTAATGACCACTAAACGTAAATAACGTAATTTGGATTTGTCATCGAATGATTTATAAACGAAATATGAAAATAGCATTTGGCTCGTCGAGATTACTGGAATATACTATGTGAATGCATCATTTAACAAAATCAACCATTAATTTGGAGTTCGTTGATGAGCTTGTTCATATCATTGAAGAGCGGTTTGTTGTTTGACAAACACGAACTATTTTGTATTAGTTTTACAAAATATTGATCTATCTCAGAAACTATTTGTTAGCCTAGCTTAATATGATAAATCCATGATAAATCTATGATAGATCTTTCTCTTAAATTCATCTTACTAATACACTAGTTCACAGTTTCAAGAACTGTCTGTGTGCGCAGTTCTTTTGGCAAGAAAACTATTGTATTGCAAGTAGAGCTTGCATCGTTTTTCTTCCCAGAATTCGTGTGCCTACATAGGTCAATGGTAGCAGGCTGTTTCCCCGAACTGTGAAACGGTGTATCTTTACTATGAAATCCCCGAAGCCTTGAAAGTAAATCTGGCGCAGAAACAGATGCAGAAAATTCCACATAGGCATGTAATATTTGTAACATACGGTAAAGCTATCTGTTGAGGCCGTATTAGACTCGATTTTCTTGAGATTACATTCAGGACTTGGCCAGTAGTACCAGCCACAGATAGCCTGCGTGCAGACTCAACTGGTTTCTTTTCAGAGAGGTTTCTCCTCTAGTAAGAGTCTGCGAATCAGCGACACAAAGCAAGTCTGCTGATATCAGCATTGGCATATTTTGATTGAACTGGTGTCTGCATAAACAAACCCTGCCAAAAAAACCCTTTGTGTGGGGGTGTTTCGATTATCTTATTTTTAATCCTACTTATTACCCCCAATTGAATCTTATTCAATGAGAATGATTCCCTGAGGATGTTTTTCAATCAGTTAGACTAAAAGAGAACAACAGAGATCTCTTTCCACCAATAAGACTCGGTACTTCGGGCCTGGGGACCGCACGTGACTTAGGACAGGATATGTGTCGCTGATGCGCACTCTACTGGAGGAGGAACCTCACTTGTCTTCAGGGAATCAGTTGAGTATGCACGCAGGCTAGCCACATATCACTAATTACATGCGTGTGTATTTTGCTGTGGATTATAAATCAATTTAATTGAATGTGACTTCGAATATTGTCGGGCCACTTTCATGGCAACGTCTTGATCGATAAACAAATTCAGGTAACGTTCTTATAACCACTGTAGACTACGTGATTGTCCTCTTGAGGAACTGTCTTTTCGTTCAAAAAGTACCACGAAAAGCGTGGTGTGAGTGTATCACTCTATTAACCGATAAAGAGAAAATTTCCCAAATGAATGTTCGCTAGGCCTCAAGTGCGTATAAACCTGGTATCAACAACTTAAGCTGAGTTTTGTTTGTTAATATGGATATGAAACTTTCAGCATGAGGATTTTGCCCGGAAAGGTTTTAACCTTTTCCCTATGGTCCTACTGCAAAGTCCAGTACTAATTCAAAGAAGATGAAAGATGATTCTTGACAACTTCCAGACTATATCGAGCAAGTTAGAAGAAGACAACTTGGAATAAAATGAAACTCCGCAATGAAGAACACAAATGCCATGAAAGTGGCTCATATCATTTAACAGTCTAATTTATGAGAGTGCCTTTTGATAGTAGTGTTCATTTCGTAACGAGCATTTTCCTCCAATCAACGTTGGTAGCACTTATTGAATATTTTTGCATCATCAAAGTTGTTTGCTGAATCATATCTAGTTTACGTTTTGCCTCGTCAAATCACAGTTTACGTGCTAGCCCGTGGACGGGCTTCAAAGTGATAAGCTCCCACATAGGACTGGGCTGTTTGAGTGGCCCCCTGGAAGCCTATTTCCTTGAAGCAGACTGATTGATTTCCAGGGGGCACAGAAGCGGTTCAGCTAATGGAACTGGTTCAATCCAAGTATGACCTATCATTTGTGATGCTCTCGATCGACAAAAGCAATAGCAAAAAAAATTGCACGTATCAACATTTTGTGGTATGTTAGAACCAGATCGATTTGCCTCCGTTGTTGAATTCAACTGCGACAACCCATCTATTTATCAACTATAGCAAGAAGTGCATGCTCTGAATGTAATCATGAAGGTATGTCTTGTCACTGAATATCATTTTGTGACAAAAGTTTTCGAAATTTCAAGTTTGTACTGTTTCAGAAAGACTGCATAGAAATGTAAAAAAATTTGTCTTAATCCTATTTTGGTTGGGGGGGGCAAATTCCCCTCTCCCTAGTAGATTTTTTTTGAAAAACTCTGTTAAGAGAATTTTATGGCCATGAAACTTTTTGACTTTTTGCAGCTACTTGTCGTGCAACTTCTCAGAAATTTCATTGAAACGTTTTAACAAATGAGGGGAAGGGAGACAACTTTCCGGGATTGGCCTTGGAAATATCGCAAAATCTCAAATCTCAATCATCGCGAAAAAAGTAGCGGAAAAAGTAGCGAAATGTCAATATTTTGCAAATTTCTTTCGTGGTGTAGCGTTATTTGATGTATTCTATCATAATTTTGATATTTGGATGGAAATCGTGCTCCTAATTAATCTCATTGCAATTTTCCTGATTTTCGCCAATTTTGCCGCTTTTCTTGACCACACGAAGGAAAATGCTGATGTGAGCAAAAGTGATGGCTAATTCTAGATTAATTTTTACAGTTTCAGAAAGTACATGCTTGAGGCTATTATTAGCACACCAAATTTGGTTGCTCTCCCAATCACCAGTCAAGAGTTAGATAGGAGGGCTCTCCCCCCCTCTCCCCAAACCAAAATAGGACGTATCAGATAGCCCAACCACTAGAGGGTTAAGAAACGTTTCAGAAGAAACTTTTTTGAGGAAAAGGCCCCGTTTACACCATACCGTTTTCATTCCATATCGAATTTGCTTTCTGTTGAAATGAGACCGTTTTCATTTCATATCGGATTGGCCTCCTGTTTACACGAGAATGCACAAATCCAATAAGCTTCAGCGTTTTAGCGTTTTCAAATGAAAGCGTTCTGAAAGTGGCATGAAATTATATTTTCTATGATGAAACAAATACGATATCGTGTAGTGAATAACAATAATAATTTACGAATATTTCAACAGGTTAATTATCAATATTTACAAAAACTGTTATCGTTAGGGTCCTGCTTGCCATGTTACAATGATAAAAAGAGAAGAAAAATGTCCATTTTAGGGAGCTGTCATGACGTATGGAACAGAGGGGGGCGGAAGGGATTTGACAGGGTCACCAAAATTATTGGATGGAAAATGTTGGGCTAACAAACTACTGCAAGTGATAACATGGGCCATGAAGCTGTACTTCTTCGGATTTGTTTTCAACATTTTACAAATGTTTTAAACATTGTCAGCGTCACTTTTTCTTCTCTCTTGATCATTGATGTTGCTCTCTCTCTCTCTCAGTGTCTGATTTAATGGTATCTGCAGGTACCTCCCTGCCTTCTTAAATTGTTATACTGGATCCCACAAATACAGTATTGGCAGAGTTCATTTTGAAGCCCTGGTGGGGTCATCAAATCATTTTGCAGATGTTTAAGGGGCTATGAAAACAGTTTCTGTTTCTTCCATCGGGCTATATGATTTTACAAAAAATTTTGAAATCCCTTCCGCCCCCCTCTGTTTCATTCTTTATGACAGCTCCCTTAAAGCTGAAAAAATACAATCAAAGTAGGGTACAAAGTTTGATGATATAGGCCTAGCAGATCACCACCAAGTTATGCACCTATAAGGGTACAAGGAGAGTGCACTGCGCGGTACAATGCGCCGAGCACGGCATTCTTCACTCGTTTTCTTGTCACCCTAGAGTTTTCACACGCACTTTTAGTTAACTCGGCGTTACCTCTGTGCTTTTGTTGCAGTAATCTCACCCAGTTTTGCTTCTTGCAGGTAAGAATAGATGGATTTCACTTCACATCGGTGCCTCCTAACCGCTGTCCGGAACAATTTTTTTTTGCTGAAACCCCGTAAAACGCGAACTTTAGGGCCAGGCCTAGCTCCACTGTCCTCGCAGGGACATGGCCACCCCCGAAAATTTCTGCAAAAGCACTCAAAGTTTGATAATGTTGTAGCTGTGAGGCTGTGAGGCAGGCAGGAGCTACTCACTGGTGGAGCTACTGTCAATCACGCAAACCGAAACTGAACTTTGAGCTCTGTACTGGGGCGAGCGCGGTCAATGTCAGGGGTCAATAATTTTTGGCGCGAAAGTTTTTCAGTTTCAAAGCTGGTAGGAGACGTGACAGACGTGATCTTGTCGGCATGAACAAAATACAAGAAAAATACTGCAAACCTGGAGGCCTCTCCCAATTATCCAGATAGTGGGGAGTTTGGAAGAAGTTGTCGAAATACTGATAGTCTTTAACGGTAAGATTTGAATTAGTCAGACATTGCATATCAACAGTTGGGAAGCAAGTCCCTCCAGACTAGGCCATGTCCACACGTGGTCATGTTGTACCGAATTCAGCCAGCTCTCTGGAATTGAGTGATTTGATTGCTGAAGTATGGCAGAACGAGACAAACGGCCAGCCACTGAGTGCGACTTATGTGAAGAAATTGGCGAAAATTTGATGATTTCAACTCTAAGTGGAAGATTTCCAGGGGCAAACCTTTCGCACAAATCGCCGTCGCTTCTTCTCGATTCGATATGGGACTGGATTAGATACAAGACTGGAGAGTGCAGGACTGGATTCGTGAACGTTTGCCACAGGAGAGAAAATAGCCAGGCAATGAATGGAATTACCAAGTTATCAAAAGATGATGGCACCCTGAGCTTGTATTATGGAGGTGAAGTGAGTGAGATATAGATTTATGGATTCTTTCGCTTCTTGCTTGCTTTAAATGCCTTTGTGGGAGGGATTTGTGATGAAAGTATGATGAGCAACAATCCGAGGAAGAAGCTGCATTATCCAGTTCCAGTGAAACGATTCAAGTTACAAAACATTCTTGGTCAATTCCATGTAACCAGTGGATGAATATAGGACAAACTTTATGCGTGAAATCAACCCATGAGAACAGAGTAGCAAATAATTTGTATTTATCAGACAAACAATATTTGGATTTAACGATTCAACGCCCCTCTAACATTAATGATTACAAGGCTTCCTAGAAGATTTCCAAGCTGAT
Organism: Aurelia sp. 3 sensu Dawson et al. (2005); assembly: GCA_964020215.1. NCBI lineage: Eukaryota > Metazoa > Cnidaria > Scyphozoa > Semaeostomeae > Ulmaridae > Aurelia > Aurelia sp. 3 sensu Dawson et al. (2005). Next base: position 1,899,240 of record OZ026583.1, on the reverse strand, counting down.
TTCTTGTAGGAGAAAGGGGCACAGACATCTACCCCTAATTTTTTCCCATTCTCAATTGGCTTCAAATAAACCATGTTGTAAATAGGAGTTTCTAGTTTTTCGATCCAGTAATACAGATTCTCTCAATTCCTTGAAATTTCAAATCCCTCAATGAAGCTGAAAGTAGGTGTCAAAGCAGACTTAGATTCATTCAAGCAACAGCTGCAGCTAAAATCAAAATTTTTCTTTAAGTTGTACATGATTCCATTGAAGCACTTGAGAAACTAACTATTACTCTTTTCTGATTATATTTGATCTATTTCAACCTTACTTTACATCAAGACAAAGCTATAGTTACACTCCAAACGTTTCTTTCAATTGCACAAACTTGCAATGACAAACATGAGGAAGTGGCTATAGCTGTCTCTTTCATGATTGTCTTTAATAGATTTGCTACCTTAATTTAGATCAAGAGAATGCTCTAACTACTATCCACATGTTTCTTTCAATTGCACAAACTTGCAATGACAAACATGAGGAAGTGGCTATAGCTGTCTCTTTCATGATTATATTTAATAGATTTGCTACCTTATTTTAGATCAAGAGAATGCTCTAGCTACTATCCACATGTTTATTTCAATTGCATAAATTGCATTGAAACATATGAGGAAGTAGCTATAGCTGTCTCTTTCATGATTATATTTAATAAATTTGCTACCTTATTTTAAATCAAGAGAATGCTCTAACTACTATCCACATGTTTATTTCAATTGCATAAATTGCATTGAAACATATGAGGAAGTAGCTATAGCTGTCTCTTTCATGATTATCTTTAATAAATTTGCTACCTTATTTTAAATCAAGAGAATGCTCTAGCTACTATCCACATGTTTATTTCAATTGCATAAATTGCATTGAAACATATGAGGAAGTAGCTATAGCTGTCTCTTTCATGATTATCTTTAATAGATTTGCTACCTTATTTTAGATCAAGAGAATGCTCTAGCTACTATCCACATGTTTATTTCAATTGCATAAATTGCATTGAAACATATGAAGAAGTGGCTATAGCTGTCTCTTTCATGATTATCTTTAATAGATTTGCTACCTTATTTTAAATCAAGAGAATGCTCTAGCTACTATCCACATGTTTATTTCAATTGCATAAATTGCATTGAAACATATGAGGAAGTAGCTATAGCTGTCTCTTTCATGATTATCTTTAATAAATTTGCTACCTTATTTTAAATCAAGAGAATGCTCTAACTACTATCCACATGTTTATTTCAATTGCATAAATTGCATTGAAACATATGAGGAAGTAGCTATAGCTGTCTCTTTCATGATTATCTTTAATAGATTTGCTACCTTATTTTAAATCAAGAGAATGCTCTAACTACTATCCACATGTTTATTTCAATTGCATAAATTGCATTGAAACATATGAGGATGTAGCTATAGCTGTCTCTTTCATGATTATCTTTAATAAATTTGCTACCTTATTTTAAATCAAGAGAATGCTCTAGCTACTATCCACATGTTTCTTTCAATTGCATAAATTGCATTGAAACATATGAGGAAGTAGCTATAGCTGTCTCTTTCATGATTATCTTTAATAAATTTGCTACCTTATTTTAAATCAAGAGAATGCTCTAGCTACTATCCACATGTTTATTTCAATTGCATAAATTGCATTGAAACATATGAGGAAGTAGCTATAGCTGTCTCTTTCATGATTATATTTAATAAATTTGCTACCTTATTTTAAATCAAGAGAATGCTCTAGCTACTATCCACATGTTTATTTCAATTGCATAAATTGCATTGAAACATATGAGGAAGTAGCTATAGCTGTCTCTTTCATGATTATCTTTAATAAATTTGCTACCTTATTTTAAATCAAGAGAATGCTCTAGCTACTATCCACATGTTTATTTCAATTGCATAAATTGCATTGAAACATATGAGGATGTAGCTATAGCTGTCTCTTTCATGATTATCTTTAATAGATTTGCTACCTTATTTTAAATCAAGAGAATGCTCTAGCTACTATCCACATGTTTATTTCAATTGCATAAATTGCATTGAAACATATGAGGATGTAGCTATAGCTGTCTCTTTCATGATTATATTTAATAAATTTGCTACCTTATTTTAAATCAAGAGAATGCTCTAGCTACTATCCACATGTTTATTTCAATTGCATAAATTGCATTGAAACATATGAGGATGTAGCTATAGCTGTCTCTTTCATGATTATATTTAATAAATTTGCTACCTTATTTTAAATCAAGAGAATGCTCTAGCTACTATCCACATGTTTATTTCAATTGCATAAATTGCATTGAAACATATGAGGAAGTAGCTATAGCTGTCTCTTTCATGATTATATTTAATAAATTTGCTACCTTATTTTAGATCAAGAGAATGCTCTAGCTACTATCCACATGTTTATTTCAATTGCATAAATTGCATTGAAACATATGAGGATGTAGCTATAGCTGTCTCTTTCATGATTATCTTTAATAGATTTGCTACCTTATTTTAAATCAAGAGAATGCTCTAGCTACTATCCACATGTTTATTTCAATTGCATAAATTGCATTGAAACATATGAGGAAGTAGCTATAGCTGTCTCTTTCATGATTATATTTAATAAATTTGCTACCTTATTTTAAATCAAGAGAATGCTCTAGCTACTATCCACATGTTTATTTCAATTGCATAAATTGCATTGAAACATATGAGGAAGTAGCTATAGCTGTCTCTTTCATGATTATATTTAATAAATTTGCTACCTTATTTTAAATCAAGAGAATGCTCTAGCTACTATCCACATGTTTATTTCAATTGCATAAATTGCATTGAAACATATGAGGAAGTAGCTATAGCTGTCTCTTTCATGATTATCTTTAATAGATTTGCTACCTTATTTTAAATCAAGAGAATGCTCTAGCTACTATCCACATGTTTATTTCAATTGCATAAATTGCATTGAAACATATGAGGAAGTAGCTATAGCTGTCTCTTTCATGATTATCTTTAATAAATTTGCTACCTTATTTTAAATCAAGAGAATGCTCTAGCTACTATCCACATGTTTATTTCAATTGCATAAATTGCATTGAAACATATGAGGATGTAGCTATAGCTGTCTCTTTCATGATTATATTTAATAGATTTGCTACCTTATTTTAAATCAAGAGAATGCTCTAGCTACTATCCACATGTTTATTTCAATTGCATAAATTGCATTGAAACATATGAGGAAGTAGCTATAGCTGTCTCTTTCATGATTATATTTAATAAATTTGCTACCTTATTTTAAATCAAGAGAATGCTCTAGCTACTATCCACATGTTTATTTCAATTGCATAAATTGCATTGAAACATATGAGGATGTAGCTATAGCTGTCTCTTTCATGATTATCTTTAATAGATTTGCTACCTTATTTTAAATCAAGAGAATGCTCTAGCTACTATCCACATGTTTCTTTCAATTGCATTGAAACATATGAGGATGTAGCTATAGCTGTCTCTTTCATGATTATATTTAATAGATTTGCTACCTTATTTTAAATCAAGAGAATGCTCTAGCTACTATCCACATGTTTATTTCAATTGCATAAATTGCATTGAAACATATGAGGATGTAGCTATAGCTGTCTCTTTCATGATTATATTTAATAGATTTGCTACCTTATTTTAAATCAAGAGAATGCTCTAGCTACTATCCACATGTTTATTTCAATTGCATAAATTGCATTGAAACATATGAGGAAGTAGCTATAGCTGTCTCTTTCATGATTATATTTAATAAATTTGCTACCTTATTTTAGATCAAGAGAATGCTCTAGCTACTATCCACATGTTTATTTCAATTGCATAAATTGCATTGAAACATATGAGGATGTAGCTATAGCTGTCTTTTTCATGATTATCTTTAATAGATTTGCTACCTTATTTTAGATCAAGAGAATGCTCTAGCTACTATCCACATGTTTATTTCAATTGCATAAATTGCATTGAAACATATGAGGATGTAGCTATAGCTGTCTCTTTCATGATTATATTTAATATATTTGCTACCTTATTTTAAATCAAGAGAATGCTCTAGCTACTATCCACATGTTTCTTTCAATTGCATAAATTGCATTGAAACATATGAGGAAGTAGCTATAGCTGTCTCTTTCATGATTATATTTAATAAATTTGCTACCTTATTTTAAATCAAGAGAATGCTCTAGCTACTATCCACATGTTTCTTTCAATTGCATAAATTGCATTGAAACATATGAGGAAGTAGCTATAGCTGTCTCTTTCATGATTATATTTAATAGATTTGCTACCTTATTTTAAATCAAGAGAATGCTCTAGCTACTATCCACATGTTTCTTTCAATTGCATAAATTGCATTGAAACATATGAGGAAGTAGCTATAGCTGTCTCTTTCATGATTATATTTAATAAATTTGCTACCTTATTTTAGATCAAGAGAATGCTCTAGCTACTATCCACATGTTTATTTCAATTGCATAAATTGCATTGAAACATATGAGGATGTAGCTATAGCTGTCTCTTTCATGATTATATTTAATAGATTTGCTACCTTATTTTAAATCAAGAGAATGCTCTAGCTACTATCCACATGTTTCTTTCAATTGCATAAATTGCATTGAAACATATGAGGAAGTAGCTATAGCTGTCTCTTTCATGATTATCTTTAATAAATTTGCTACCTTATTTTAGATCAAGAGAATGCTCTAGCTACTATCCACATGTTTATTTCAATTGCATAAATTGCATTGAAACATATGAGGAAGTAGCTATAGCTGTCTCTTTCATGATTATATTTAATAAATTTGCTACCTTATTTTAGATCAAGAGAATGCTCTAGCTACTATCCACATGTTTATTTCAATTGCATAAATTGCATTGAAACATATGAGGATGTAGCTATAGCTGTCTCTTTCATGATTATATTTAATAAATTTGCTACCTTATTTTAGATCAAGAGAATGCTCTAGCTACTATCCACATGTTTCTTTCAATTGCATAAATTGCATTGAAACATATGAGGAAGTAGCTATAGCTGTCTCTTTCATGATTATATTTAATAGATTTGCTACCTTATTTTAAATCAAGAGAATGCTCTAGCTACTATCCACATGTTTCTTTCAATTGCATAAATTGCATTGAAACATATGAGGAAGTAGCTATAGCTGTCTCTTTCATGATTATATTTAATAAATTTGCTACCTTATTTTAGATCAAGAGAATGCTCTAGCTACTATCCACATGTTTATTTCAATTGCATAAATTGCATTGAAACATATGAGGATGTAGCTATAGCTGTCTCTTTCATGATTATATTTAATAGATTTGCTACCTTATTTTAAATCAAGAGAATGCTCTAGCTACTATCCACATGTTTCTTTCAATTGCATAAATTGCATTGAAACATATGAGGAAGTAGCTATAGCTGTCTCTTTCATGATTATATTTAATAAATTTGCTACCTTATTTTAGATCAAGAGAATGCTCTAGCTACTATCCACATGTTTATTTCAATTGCATAAATTGCATTGAAACATATGAGGAAGTAGCTATAGCTGTCTCTTTCATGATTATATTTAATAAATTTGCTACCTTATTTTAGATCAAGAGAATGCTCTAGCTACTATCCACATGTTTATTTCAATTGCATAAATTGCATTGAAACATATGAGGAAGTAGCTATAGCTGTCTCTTTCATGATTATATTTAATAAATTTGCTACCTTATTTTAGATCAAGAGAATGCTCTAGCTACTATCCACATGTTTATTTCAATTGCATAAATTGCATTGAAACATATGAGGATGTAGCTATAGCTGTCTCTTTCATGATTATCTTTAATAGATTTGCTACCTTATTTTAGATCAAGAGAATGCTCTAGCTACTATCCACATGTTTATTTCAATTGCATAAATTGCATTGAAACATATGAGGAAGTAGCTATAGCTGTCTCTTTCATGATTATATTTAATAAATTTGCTACCTTATTTTAGATCAAGAGAATGCTCTAGTTACTATCCACATGTTTATTTCAATTGCATAAATTGCATTGAAACATATGAGGAAGTAGCTATAGCTGTCTCTTTCATGATTATCTTTAATAAATTTGCTACCTTATTTTAAATCAAGAGAATGCTCTAGCTACTATCCACATGTTTCTTTCAATTGCATAAATTGCATTGAAACATATGAGGATGTAGCTATAGCTGTCTCTTTCATGATTATATTTAATAAATTTGCTACCTTATTTTAGATCAAGAGAATGCTCTAGCTACTATCCACATGTTTCTTTCAATTGCATAAACTGCATTGAAACATATGAGGATGTAGCTATAGCTGTCTCTTTCATGATTATATTTAATAAATTTGCTACCTTATTTTAGATCAAGAGAATGCTCTAGCTACTATCCACATGTTTCTTTCAATTGCATAAATTGCATTGAAACATATGAGGAAGTAGCTATAGCTGTCTCTTTCATGATTATATTTAATAAATTTGCTACCTTATTTTAAATCAAGAGAATGCTCTAGCTACTATCCACATGTTTATTTCAATTGCATAAATTGCATTGAAACATATGAGGAAGTAGCTATAGCTGTCTCTTTCATGATTATATTTAATAAATTTGCTACCTTATTTTAGATCAAGAGAATGCTCTAGCTACTATCCACATGTTTCTTTCAATTGCATAAATTGTATTGAAACATATGAGGAAGTAGCTATAGCTGTCTCTTTCATGATTATATTTAATAAATTTGCTACCTTATTTTAGATCAAGAGAATGCTCTAGCTACTATCCACATGTTTCTTTCAATTGCATAAATTGCATTGAAACATATGAGGAAGTAGCTATAGCTGTCTCTTTCATGATTATATTTAATAAATTTGCTACCTTATTTTAAATCAAGAGAATGCTCTAGCTACTATCCACATGTTTATTTCAATTGCATAAATTGCATTGAAACATATGAGGAAGTAGCTATAGCTGTCTCTTTCATGATTATATTTAATAAATTTGCTACCTTATTTTAGATCAAGAGAATGCTCTAGCTACTATCCACATGTTTCTTTCAATTGCATAAATTGCATTGAAACATATGAGGAAGTAGCTATAGCTGTCTCTTTCATGATTATATTTAATAAATTTGCTACCTTATTTTAAATCAAGAGAATGCTCTAGCTACTATCCACATGTTTATTTCAATTGCATAAATTGCATTGAAACATATGAGGAAGTAGCTATAGCTGTCTCTTTCATGATTATATTTAATAAATTTGCTACCTTATTTTAGATCAAGAGAATGCTCTAGCTACTATCCACATGTTTATTTCAATTGCATAAATTGCATTGAAACATATGAGGAAGTAGCTATAGCTGTCTCTTTCATGATTATATTTAATAAATTTGCTACCTTATTTTAGATCAAGAGAATGCTCTAGCTACTATCCACATGTTTCTTTCAATTGCATAAATTGCATTGAAACATATGAGGAAGTAGCTATAGCTGTCTCTTTCATGATTATATTTAATAAATTTGCTACCTTATTTTAGATCAAGAGAATGCTCTAGCTACTATCCACATGTTTCTTTCAATTGCATAAATTGCATTGAAACATATGAGGAAGTAGCTATAGCTGTCTCTTTCATGATTATATTTAATAAATTTGCTACCTTATTTTAAATCAAGAGAATGCTCTAGCTACTATCCACATGTTTATTTCAATTGCATAAATTGCATTGAAACATATGAGGATGTAGCTATAGCTGTCTCTTTCATGATTATCTTTAATAGATTTGCTACCTTATTTTAAATCAAGAGAATGCTCTAGCTACTATCCACATGTTTATTTCAATTGCATAAATTGCATTGAAACATATGAGGATGTAGCTATAGCTGTCTCTTTCATGATTATCTTTAATAGATTTGCTACCTTATTTTAAATCAAGAGAATGCTCTAGCTACTATCCACATGTTTATTTCAATTGCATAAATTGCATTGAAACATATGAGGATGTAGCTATAGCTGTCTCTTTCATGATTATCTTTAATAGATTTGCTACCTTATTTTAAATCAAGAGAATGCTCTAGCTACTATCCACATGTTTATTTCAATTGCATAAATTGCATTGAAACATATGAGGATGTAGCTATAGCTGTCTCTTTCATGATTATCTTTAATAGATTTGCTACCTTATTTTAAATCAAGAGAATGCTCTAGCTACTATCCACATGTTTATTTCAATTGCATAAATTGCATTGAAACATATGAAGAAGTGGCTATAGCTGTCTCTTTCATGATTATCTTTAATAGATTTGCTACCTTATTTTAGATCAAGAGAATGCTCTAGCTACTATCCACATGTTTATTTCAATTGCATAAATTGCATTGAAACATATGAAGAAGTGGCTATAGCTGTCTCTTTCATGATTATATTTAATAAATTTGCTACCTTATTTTAAATCAAGAGAATGCTCTAGCTACTATCCACATGTTTATTTCAATTGCATAAATTGCATTGAAACATATGAAGAAGTGGCTATAGCTGTCTCTTTCATGATTATCTTTAATAGATTTGCTACCTTATTTTAGATCAAGAGAATGCTCTAGCTACTATCCACATGTTTATTTCAATTGCATAAATTGCATTGAAACATATGAGGATGTAGCTATAGCTGTCTCTTTCATGATTATCTTTAATAAATTTGCTACCTTATTTTAGATCAAGAGAATGCTCTAGCTACTATCCACATGTTTATTTCAATTGCATAAATTGCATTGAAACATATGAGGATGTAGCTATAGCTGTCTCTTTCATGATTATCTTTAATAAATTTGCTACCTTATTTTAGATCAAGAGAATGCTCTAGCTACTATCCACATGTTTATTTCAATTGCATAAATTGCATTGAAACATATGAGGATGTAGCTATAGCTGTCTCTTTCATGATTATCTTTAATAGATTTGCTACCTTATTTTAGATCAAGAGAATGCTCTAGCTAGTATCCACATGTTTATTTCAATTGCATAAATTGCATTGAAACATATGAAGAAGTGGCTATAGCTGTCTCTTTCATGATTATCTTTAATAAATTTGCTACCTTATTTTAGATCAAGAGAATGCTCTAGCTACTATCCACATGTTTATTTCAATTGCATAAATTGCATTGAAACATATGAGGATGTAGCTATAGCTGTCTCTTTCATGATTATATTTAATAAATTTGCTACCTTATTTTAGATCAAGAGAATGCTCTAGCTACTATCCACATGTTTATTTCAATTGCATAAATTGCATTGAAACATATGAAGAAGTGGCTATAGCTGTCTCTTTCATGATTATATTTAATAAATTTGCTACCTTATTTTAGATCAAGAGAATGCTCTAGCTACTATCCACATGTTTATTTCAATTGCATAAATTGCATTGAAACATATGAAGAAGTGGCTATAGCTGTCTCTTTCATGATTATATTTAATAAATTTGCTACCTTATTTTAGATCAAGAGAATGCTCTAGCTACTATCCACATGTTTATTTCAATTGCATAAATTGCATTGAAACATATGAAGAAGTGGCTATAGCTGTCTCTTTCATGATTATATTTAATAAATTTGCTACCTTATTTTAGATCAAGAGAATGCTCTAGCTACTATCCACATGTTTATTTCAATTGCATAAATTGCATTGAAACATATGAGGAAGTTGCTTTAGCTGTCTCTTTCATGATTATATTTAATAAATTTGCTACCTTATTTTAGATCAAGAGAATGCTCTAGCTACTATCCACATGTTTATTTCAATTGCATAAATTGCATTGAAACATATGAGGATGTAGCTATAGCTGTCTTTTTCATGATTATATTTAATAGATTTGCTACCTTATTTTAAATCAAGAGAATGCTCTAGCTACTATCCACATGTTTATTTCAATTGCATAAATTGCATTGAAACATATGAGGATGTAGCTATAGCTGTCTTTTTCATGATTATATTTAATAGATTTGCTACCTTATTTTAGATCAAGAGAATGCTCTAGCTACTATCCACATGTTTATTTCAATTGCATAAATTGCATTGAAACATATGAAGAAGTGGCTATAGCTGTCTCTTTCATGATTATCTTTAATAGATTTGCTACCTTATTTTAGATCAAGAGAATGCTCTAGCTACTATCCACATGTTTATTTCAATTGCATAAATTGCATTGAAACATATGAGGATGTAGCTATAGCTGTCTTTTTCATGATTATATTTAATAGATTTGCTACCTTATTTTAGATCAAGAGAATGCTCTAGCTACTATCCACATGTTTATTTCAATTGCATAAATTGCATTGAAACATATGAAGAAGTGGCTATAGCTGTCTCTTTCATGATTATCTTTAATAGATTTGCTACCTTATTTTAGATCAAGAGAATGCTCTAGCTACTATCCACATGTTTATTTCAATTGCATAAATTGCATTGAAACATATGAAGAAGTGGCTATAGCTGTCTCTTTCATGATTATCTTTAATAGATTTGCTACCTTATTTTAGATCAAGAGAATGCTCTAGCTACTATCCACATGTTTATTTCAATTGCATAAATTGCATTGAAACATATGAGGATGTAGCTATAGCTGTCTTTTTCATGATTATATTTAATAGATTTGCTACCTTATTTTAGATCAAGAGAATGCTCTAGCTACTATCCACATGTTTATTTCAATTGCATAAATTGCATTGAAACATATGAAGAAGTGGCTATAGCTGTCTCTTTCATGATTATCTTTAATAGATTTGCTACCTTATTTTAGATCAAGAGAATGCTCTAGCTACTATCCACATGTTTATTTCAATTGCATAAATTGCATTGAAACATATGAAGAAGTGGATATAGCTGTCTCTTTCATGATTATCTTTAATAGATTTGCTACCTTATTTTAGATCAAGAGAATGCTCTAGCTACTATCCACATGTTTATTTCAATTGCATAAATTGCATTGAAACATATGAAGAAGTGGCTATAGCTGTCTCTTTCATGATTATATTTAATAGATTTGCTACCTTATTTTAGATCAAGAGAATGCTCTAGCTACTATCCACATGTTTATTTCAATTGCATAAATTGCATTGAAACATATGAAGAAGTGGCTATAGCTGTCTCTTTCATGATTATCTTTAATAAATTTGCTACCTTATTTTAGATCAAGAGAATGCTCTAGCTACTATCCACATGTTTATTTCAATTGCATAAATTGCATTGAAACATATGAGGATGTAGCTATAGCTGTCTTTTTCATGATTATCTTTAATAGATTTGCTACCTTATTTTAGATCAAGAGAATGCTCTAGCTACTATCCACATGTTTATTTCAATTGCATAAATTGCATTGAAACATATGAGGATGTAGCTATAGCTGTCTTTTTCATGATTATCTTTAATAGATTTGCTACCTTATTTTAGATCAAGAGAATGCTCTAGCTACTATCCACATGTTTATTTCAATTGCATAAATTGCATTGAAACATATGAAGAAGTGGCTATAGCTGTCTTTTTCATGATTATATTTAATAGATTTGCTACCTTATTTTAGATCAAGAGAATGCTCTAGCTACTATCCACATGTTTATTTCAATTGCATAAATTGCATTGAAACATATGAGGATGTAGCTATAGCTGTTTCTTTCATGATTGTCTTTAATAGATTTGCTACCTTATTTTAAATCAAGAGAATGCTCTAGCTACTATCCACATGTTTCTTTCAATTGCATAAATTGCATTGAAACATATGAGGAAGTAGCTATAGCTGTCTCTTTCATGATTATATTTAATAGATTTGCTACCTTATTTTAAATCAAGAGAATGCTCTAGCTACTATCCACATGTTTATTTCAATTGCATAAATTGCATTGAAACATATGAGGATGTAGCTATAGCTGTCTCTTTCATGATTATATTTAATAGATTTGCTACCTTATTTTAAATCAAGAGAATGCTCTAGCTACTATCCACATGTTTATTTCAATTGCATAAATTGCATTGAAACATATGAAGAAGTGGCTATAGCTGTCTTTTTCATGATTATATTTAATAGATTTGCTACCTTATTTTAGATCAAGAGAATGCTCTAGCTACTATCCACATGTTTATTTCAATTGCATAAATTGCATTGAAACATATGAGGATGTAGCTATAGCTGTCTTTTTCATGATTATCTTTAATAGATTTGCTACCTTATTTTAGATCAAGAGAATGCTCTAGCTACTATCCACATGTTTATTTCAATTGCATAAATTGCATTGAAACATATGAGGATGTAGCTATAGCTGTCTCTTTCATGATTATATTTAATAGATTTGCTACCTTATTTTAAATCAAGAGAATGCTCTAGCTACTATCCACATGTTTATTTCAATTGCATAAATTGCATTGAAACATATGAGGATGTAGCTATAGCTGTCTCTTTCATGATTATATTTAATAAATTTGCTACCTTATTTTAAATCAAGAGAATGCTCTAGGTACTATCCACATGTTTATTTCAATTGCATAAATTGCATTGAAACATATGAGGATGTAGCTATAGCTGTCTCTTTCATGATTATATTTAATAAATTTGCTACCTTATTTTAAATCAAGAGAATGCTCTAGCTACTATCCACATGTTTATTTCAATTGCATAAATTGCATTGAAACATATGAAGAAGTGGCTATAGCTGTCTCTTTCATGATTATCTTTAATAGATTTGCTACCTTATTTTAAATCAAGAGAATGCTCTAGCTACTATCCACATGTTTATTTCAATTGCATAAATTGCATTGAAACATATGAAGAAGTGGCTATAGCTGTCTCTTTCATGATTATCTTTAATAGATTTGCTACCTTATTTTAGATCAAGAGAATGCTCTAGCTACTATCCACATGTTTATTTCAATTGCATAAATTGCATTGAAACATATGAGGATGTAGCTATAGCTGTCTCTTTCATGATTATCTTTAATAGATTTGCTACCTTATTTTAGATCAAGAGAATGCTCTAGCTACTATCCACATGTTTATTTCAATTGCATAAATTGCATTGAAACATATGAGGAAGTGGCTTTAGCTGTCTCTTTCATGATTGTCTTTAATAGATTTGCTACCTTAATTTAGATCAAGAGAATGCTCTAGCTACTATCCACATGTTTATTTCAATTGCATAAATTGCATTGAAACATATGAAGATGTAGCTATAGCTGTCTCTTTCATGATTATCTTTAATAGATTTGCTACCTTATTTTAGATCAAGAGAATGCTCTAGCTACTATCCACATGTTTATTTCAATTGCATAAATTGCATTGAAACATATGAGGATGTCGCTATAGCTGTCTTTTTCATGATTATCTTTAATAGATTTGCTACCTTATTTTAGATCAAGAGAATGCTCTAGCTACTATCCACATGTTTATTTCAATTGCATATATTGCATTGAAACATATGAAGAAGTGGCTATAGCTGTCTTTTTCATGATTATATTTAATAGATTTGCTACCTTATTTTAAATCAAGAGAATGCTCTAGCTACTATCCACATGTTTATTTCAATTGCATAAATTGCATTGAAACATATGAGGATGTAGCTATAGCTGTCTTTTTCATGATTATCTTTAATAGATTTGCTACCTTATTTTAGATCAAGAGAATGCTCTAGCTACTATCCACATGTTTATTTCAATTGCATAAATTGCATTGAAACATATGAGGATGTAGCTATAGCTGTCTTTTTCATGATTATATTTAATAGATTTGCTACCTTATTTTAGATCAAGAGAATGCTCTAGCTACTATCCACATGTTTATTTCAATTGCATAAATTGCATTGAAACATATGAGGAAGTGGCTTTAGCTGTCTCTTTCATGATTGTCTTTAATAGATTTGCTACCTTAATTTAGATCAAGAGAATGCTCTAGCTACTATCCACATGTTTATTTCAATTGCATAAATTGCATTGAAACATATGAGGATGTAGCTATAGCTGTCTTTTTCATGATTATATTTAATAGATTTGCTACCTTATTTTAGATCAAGAGAATGCTCTAGCTACTATCCACATGTTTATTTCAATTGCATAAATTGCATTGAAACATATGAGGAAGTGGCTTTAGCTGTCTCTTTCATGATTGTCTTTAATAGATTTGCTACCTTAATTTAGATCAAGAGAATGCTCTAGCTACTATCCACATGTTTATTTCAATTGCATAAATTGCATTGAAACATATGAGGATGTAGCTATAGCTGTCTTTTTCATGATTATATTTAATAGATTTGCTACCTTATTTTAGATCAAGAGAATGCTCTAGCTACTATCCACATGTTTATTTCAATTGCATAAATTGCATTGAAACATATGAGGAAGTGGCTTTAGCTGTCTTTTTCATGATTATCTTTAATAGATTTGCTACCTTAATTTAGATCAAGAGAATGCTCTAGCTACTATCCACATGTTTATTTCAATTGCATAAATTGCATTGAAACATATGAGGATGTAGCTATAGCTGTCTTTTTCATGATTATCTTTAATAGATTTGCTACCTTATTTTAGATCAAGAGAATGCTCTAGCTACTATCCACATGTTTATTTCAATTGCATAAATTGCATTGAAACATATGAGGATGTAGCTATAGCTGTCTCTTTCTTGATTATATTTAATAAATTTGCTACCTTATTTTAGATCAAGAGAATGCTCTAGCTACTATCCACATGTTTATTTCAATTGCATAAATTGCATTGAAACATATGAGGATGTAGCTATAGCTGTCTCTTTCTTGATTATATTTAATAAATTTGCTACCTTATTTTAGATCAAGAGAATGCTCTAGCTACTATCCACATGTTTATTTCAATTGCATAAATTGCATTGAAACATATGAGGATGTAGCTATAGCTGTCTTTTTCATGATTATCTTTAATAGATTTGCTACCTTATTTTAGATCAAGAGAATGCTCTAGCTACTATCCACATGTTTATTTCAATTGCATAAATTGCATTGAAACATATGAGGATGTAGCTATAGCTGTCTTTTTCATGATTATCTTTAATAGATTTGCTACCTTATTTTAGATCAAGAGAATGCTCTAGCTACTATCCACATGTTTATTTCAATTGCATAAATTGCATTGAAACATATGAGGATGTAGCTATAGCTGTCTTTTTCATGATTATCTTTAATAGATTTGCTACCTTATTTTAGATCAAGAGAATGCTCTAGCTACTATCCACATGTTTATTTCAATTGCATAAATTGCATTGAAACATATGAGGATGTAGCTATAGCTGTCTCTTTCTTGATTATATTTAATAAATTTGCTACCTTATTTTAGATCAAGAGAATGCTCTAGCTACTATCCACATGTTTATTTCAATTGCATAAATTGCATTGAAACATATGAGGATGTAGCTATAGCTGTCTTTTTCATGATTATATTTAATAGATTTGCTACCTTATTTTAGATCAAGAGAATGCTCTAGCTACTATCCACATGTTTATTTCAATTGCATAAATTGCATTGAAACATATGAGGATGTAGCTATAGCTGTCTTTTTCATGATTATCTTTAATAGATTTGCTACCTTATTTTAGATCAAGAGAATGCTCTAGCTACTATCCACATGTTTATTTCAATTGCATAAATTGCATTGAAACATATGAGGATGTAGCTATAGCTGTCTTTTTCATGATTATATTTAATAGATTTGCTACCTTATTTTAGATCAAGAGAATGCTCTAGCTACTATCCACATGTTTATTTCAATTGCATAAATTGCATTGAAACATATGAGGATGTAGCTATAGCTGTCTTTTTCATGATTATCTTTAATAGATTTGCTACCTTATTTTAGATCAAGAGAATGCTCTAGCTACTATCCACATGTTTATTTCAATTGCATAAATTGCATTGAAACATATGAGGATGTAGCTATAGCTGTCTCTTTCATGATTATCTTTAATAGATTTGCTACCTTATTTCAGATCAAGAGAATGCTCTAGCTACTATCCACATGTTTATTTCAATTGCATAAATTGCATTGAAACATATGAGGATGTAGCTATAGCTGTCTTTTTCATGATTATATTTAATAGATTTGCTACCTTATTTTAGATCAAGAGAATGCTCTAGCTACTATCCACATGTTTATTTCAATTGCATAAATTGCATTGAAACATATGAGGATGTAGCTATAGCTGTCTTTTTCATGATTATCTTTAATAGATTTGCTACCTTATTTTAGATCAAGAGAATGCTCTAGCTACTATCCACATGTTTATTTCAATTGCATAAATTGCATTGAAACATATGAGGATGTAGCTATAGCTGTCTTTTTCATGATTATATTTAATAGATTTGCTACCTTATTTTAGATCAAGAGAATGCTCTAGCTACTATCCACATGTTTATTTCAATTGCATAAATTGCATTGAAACATATGAGGATGTAGCTATAGCTGTCTTTTTCATGATTATATTTAATAGATTTGCTACCTTATTTTAGATCAAGAGAATGCTCTAGCTACTATCCACATGTTTATTTCAATTGCATAAATTGCATTGAAACATATGAGGATGTAGCTATAGCTGTCTTTTTCATGATTATCTTTAATAGATTTGCTACCTTATTTTAGATCAAGAGAATGCTCTAGCTACTATCCACATGTTTATTTCAATTGCATAAATTGCATTGAAACATATGAGGATGTAGCTATAGCTGTCTCTTTCATGATTATCTTTAATAGATTTGCTACCTTATTTTAGATCAAGAGAATGCTCTAGCTACTATCCACATGTTTATTTCAATTGCATAAATTGCATTGAAACATATGAGGATGTAGCTATAGCTGTCTTTTTCATGATTATCTTTAATAGATTTGCTACCTTATTTTAGATCAAGAGAATGCTCTAGCTACTATCCACATGTTTATTTCAATTGCATAAATTGCATTGAAACATATGAGGATGTAGCTATAGCTGTCTTTTTCATGATTATCTTTAATAGATTTGCTACCTTATTTTAGATCAAGAGAATGCTCTAGCTACTATCCACATGTTTATTTCAATTGCATAAATTGCATTGAAACATATGAGGATGTAGCTATAGCTGTCTTTTTCATGATTATCTTTAATAGATTTGCTACCTTATTTTAGATCAAGAGAATGCTCTAGCTACTATCCACATGTTTATTTCAATTGCATAAATTGCATTGAAACATATGAGGATGTAGCTATAGCTGTCTTTTTCATGATTATCTTTAATAGATTTGCTACCTTATTTTAGATCAAGAGAATGCTCTAGCTACTATCCACATGTTTATTTCAATTGCATAAATTGCATTGAAACATATGAGGATGTAGCTATAGCTGTCTTTTTCATGATTATCTTTAATAGATTTGCTACCTTATTTTAGATCAAGAGAATGCTCTAGCTACTATCCACATGTTTATTTCAATTGCATAAATTGCATTGAAACATATGAGGATGTAGCTATAGCTGTCTCTTTCATGATTATATTTAATATATTTGCTACCTTATTTTAAATCAAGAGAATGCTCTAGCTACTATCCACATGTTTCTTTCAATTGCATAAATTGCATTGAAACATATGAGGAAGTAGCTATAGCTGTCTCTTTCATGATTATATTTAATAAATTTGCTACCTTATTTTAAATCAAGAGAATGCTCTAGCTACTATCCACATGTTTATTTCAATTGCATAAATTGCATTGAAACATATGAGGAAGTAGCTATAGCTGTCTCTTTCATGATTATATTTAATAAATTTGCTACCTTATTTTAAATCAAGAGAATGCTCTAGCTACTATCCACATGTTTATTTCAATTGCATAAATTGCATTGAAACATATGAGGATGTAGCTATAGCTGTCTCTTTCATGATTATATTTAATAGATTTGCTACCTTATTTTAAATCAAGAGAATGCTCTAGCTACTATCCACATGTTTATTTCAATTGCATAAATTGCATTGAAACATATGAGGAAGTAGCTATAGCTGTCTCTTTCATGATTATATTTAATAAATTTGCTACCTTATTTTAGATCAAGAGAATGCTCTAGCTACTATCCACATGTTTATTTCAATTGCATAAATTGCATTGAAACATATGAGGATGTAGCTATAGCTGTCTCTTTCATGATTATATTTAATAGATTTGCTACCTTATTTTAAATCAAGAGAATGCTCTAGCTACTATCCACATGTTTCTTTCAATTGCATAAATTGCATTGAAACATATGAGGATGTAGCTATAGCTGTCTCTTTCATGATTATATTTAATAAATTTGCTACCTTATTTTAGATCAAGAGAATGCTCTAGCTACTATCCACATGTTTCTTTCAATTGCATAAATTGCATTGAAACATATGAGGAAGTAGCTATAGCTGTCTTTTTCATGATTATCTTTAATAGATTTGCTACCTTATTTTAGATCAAGAGAATGCTCTAGCTACTATCCACATGTTTATTTCAATTGCATAAATTGCATTGAAACATATGAGGATGTAGCTATAGCTGTCTCTTTCATGATTATATTTAATAGATTTGCTACCTTATTTTAAATCAAGAGAATGCTCTAGCTACTATCCACATGTTTCTTTCAATTGCATAAATTGCATTGAAACATATGAGGAAGTAGCTATAGCTGTCTTTTTCATGATTATCTTTAATAGATTTGCTACCTTATTTTAAATCAAGAGAATGCTCTAGCTACTATCCACATGTTTCTTTCAATTGCATAAATTGCATTGAAACATATGAGGAAGTAGCTATAGCTGTCTCTTTCATGATTATATTTAATAAATTTGCTACCTTATTTTAAATCAAGAGAATGCTCTAGCTACTATCCACATGTTTCTTTCAATTTCATAAATTGCATTGAAACATATGAGGAAGTAGCTATAGCTGTCTCTTTCATGATTATATTTAATAAATTTGCTACCTTATTTTAAATCAAGAGAATGCTCTAGCTACTATCCACATGTTTATTTCAATTGCATAAATTGCATTGAAACATATGAGGAAGTAGCTATAGCTGTCTCTTTCATGATTATATTTAATAAATTTGCTACCTTATTTTAAATCAAGAGAATGCTCTAGCTACTATCCACATGTTTATTTCAATTGCATAAATTGCATTGAAACATATGAGGAAGTAGCTATAGCTGTCTCTTTCATGATTATATTTAATAAATTTGCTACCTTATTTTAGATCAAGAGAATGCTCTAGCTACTATCCACATGTTTCTTTCAATTGCATAAATTGCATTGAAACATATGAGGAAGTAGCTATAGCTGTCTCTTTCATGATTATATTTAATAAATTTGCTACCTTATTTTAAATCAAGAGAATGCTCTAGCTACTATCCACATGTTTCTTTCAATTGCATAAATTGCATTGAAACATATGAGGATGTAGCTATAGCTGTCTTTTTCATGATTATCTTTAATAGATTTGCTACCTTATTTTAAATCAAGAGAATGCTCTAGCTACTATCCACATGTTTCTTTAAATTGCATAAATTGCATTGAAACATATGAGGAAGTAGCTATAGCTGTCTCTTTCATGATTATCTTTAATAAATTTGCTACCTTATTTTAAATCAAGAGAATGCTCTAGCTACTATCCACATGTTTCTTTCAATTGCATAAATTGCATTGAAACATATGAGGATGTAGCTATAGCTGTCTCTTTCATGATTGTCTTTAATAGATTTGCTACCTTATTTTAAATCAAGAGAATGCTCTAGCTACTATCCACATGTTTATTTCAATTGCATAAATTGCATTGAAACATATGAGGATGTAGCTATAGCTGTCTTTTTCATGATTATCTTTAATAGATTTGCTACCTTATTTTAAATCAAGAGAATGCTCTAGCTACTATCCACATGTTTCTTTAAATTGCATAAATTGCATTGAAACATATGAGGAAGTAGCTATAGCTGTCTCTTTCATGATTATCTTTAATAAATTTGCTACCTTATTTTAAATCAAGAGAATGCTCTAGCTACTATCCACATGTTTCTTTCAATTGCATAAATTGCATTGAAACATATGAGGATGTAGCTATAGCTGTCTCTTTCATGATTATATTTAATAAATTTGCTACCTTATTTTAAATCAAGAGAATGCTCTAGCTACTATCCACATGTTTATTTCAATTGCATAAATTGCATTGAAACATATGAGGAAGTAGCTATAGCTGTCTCTTTCATGATTATATTTAATAGATTTGCTACCTTATTTTAAATCAAGAGAATGCTCTAGCTACTATCCACATGTTTCTTTCAATTGCATAAATTGCATTGAAACATATGAGGAAGTAGCTATAGCTGTCTCTTTCATGATTATCTTTAATAAATTTGCTACCTTATTTTAAATCAAGAGAATGCTCTAGCTACTATCCACATGTTTCTTTAAATTGCATAAATTGCATTGAAACATATGAGGAAGTAGCTATAGCTGTCTCTTTCATGATTATCTTTAATAAATTTGCTACCTTATTTTAAATCAAGAGAATGCTCTAGCTACTATCCACATGTTTATTTCAATTGCATAAATTGCATTGAAACATATGAGGAAGTAGCTATAGCTGTCTCTTTCATGATTATATTTAATAAATTTGCTACCTTATTTTAAATCAAGAGAATGCTCTAGCTACTATCCACATGTTTCTTTAAATTGCATAAATTGCATTGAAACATATGAGGAAGTAGCTATAGCTGTCTCTTTCATGATTATCTTTAATAAATTTGCTACCTTATTTTAAATCAAGAGAATGCTCTAGCTACTATCCACATGTTTATTTCAATTGCATAAATTGCATTGAAACATATGAGGAAGTAGCTATAGCTGTCTCTTTCATGATTATATTTAATAAATTTGCTACCTTATTTTAAATCAAGAGAATGCTCTAGCTACTATCCACATGTTTATTTCAATTGCATAAATTGCATTGAAACATATGAGGAAGTAGCTATAGCTGTCTCTTTCACGATTATCTTTAATAAATTTGCTACCTTATTTTAAATCAAGAGAATGCTCTAGCTACTATCCACATGTTTATTTCAATTGCATAAATTGCATTGAAACATATGAGGAAGTAGCTATAGCTGTCTCTTTCATGATTATATTTAATAAATTTGCTACCTTATTTTAAATCAAGAGAATGCTCTAGCTACTATCCACATGTTTCTTTAAATTGCATAAATTGCATTGAAACATATGAGGAAGTAGCTATAGCTGTCTCTTTCATGATTATCTTTAATAAATTTGCTACCTTATTTTAAATCAAGAGAATGCTCTAGCTACTATCCACATGTTTCTTTAAATTGCATAAATTGCATTGAAACATATGAGGAAGTAGCTATAGCTGTCTCTTTCATGATTATATTTAATAAATTTGCTACCTTATTTTAGATCAAGAGAATGCTCTAGCTACTATCCACATGTTTCTTTAAATTGCATAAATTGCATTGAAACATATGAGGAAGTAGCTATAGCTGTCTCTTTCATGATTATCTTTAATAAATTTGCTACCTTATTTTAAATCAAGAGAATGCTCTAGCTACTATCCACATGTTTCTTTCAATTGCATAAATTGCATTGAAACATATGAGGATGTAGCTATAGCTGTCTCTTTCATGATTATATTTAATAAATTTGCTACCTTATTTTAAATCAAGAGAATGCTCTAGCTACTATCCACATGTTTATTTCAATTGCATAAATTGCATTGAAACATATGAGGATGTAGCTATAGCTGTCTCTTTCATGATTATATTTAATAGATTTGCTACCTTATTTTAAATCAAGAGAATGCTCTAGCTACTATCCACATGTTTCTTTCAATTGCATAAATTGCATTGAAACATATGAGGATGTAGCTATAGCTGTCTCTTTCATGATTATATTTAATAAATTTGCTACCTTACAGGTACATGTACCCCAAAAGCCACAAAAAAAGTGTGTGGTTATAATTTTCTTCCTACTAGTTGCTTTCAAAAATGGTTTTGTGTCAATGAAGGGCTGCAGAAAACGAGGTCTTCCCGTAGGGTATTATTATTTTTTACCTAGGATTGACCGAGTACTGATGTGACAAAGTTTCTTGTTTTTCACAATATGTACCCCAAAAACCGCACACTCAAAAACACGCAAAAGATTACAGCTGATGCACCTATCATTGTGATATTTGGGAAGAAGTTATCATTATAAATCAGTAATGGATAGAAAGTATAGCTGCAAACTTATTTTCAGTGGAAGTATCTAATGTACCACAAAACCCACATGGGGTGTACCCCAAAAACCACATTAGTTTTTCACTTATCAAGCCGTTTGCTGCATATCAATCTGCAAAAGCATTATTTTTCTTGATTCTGCATATATTTTGAAATCTGCTGACAATCCGATCTAACAGAGAGGAACTGTGTTATTAATTTACTAGCAATTACAAAGTGCATGTTTTTTTCCAAGTATCAAAATATTTGAGAATATCAATTTTCCTGGTAATTTTTTTCACAAATAATGAAAAGTTTTGATGTTTCTATTCCATGGATAAATTTTCTTTTCTTTCAATTTCACAACTGCATACATTTCAGAGTCTACCAGACTTTTAACCACCTCAGAGGTTTCATTTATCACCCCTAAAATGTTTGAGAGTAACCTCAAATGGTTTAACCTCAAAGTAACCTCAAATGAGAGTAACCTCAAATGAGAGTAACTTTCCAGTGGTATTCAAAATTAACGGAAGTCTTCTGAAGTGATTGGTTAGCTAATGATATCTGGACAGCAAATACCTATGTTGATTGACTTTTAGAAAGAAATTTTTTTCACTGTGTTAAAATATGGGCAATTTTAATTAACTGTGTGTTGATTGAGTTGCAGAAAATGTTTATTATTTTGTTAAAACATGTACCATTTTACCAACTGTATGTTGATTGTCTTGAAGATGTGTTTATTATTTTGCTGAAAAATGGAAAATTTACTTGCTGTTTGTTTACAGACTGTCAGGAAATATTTGTTATTTTGTTAATTTTGTTAAAAACTTGACCATTCTAGCCTTGACTTTCAGAAGAGATATTTTGTTATATGGACAAATACCTTATGTCAATTGTTTACAGAAAGTGTTAATGATATATAAATATATATGTGATTTTGCTGAAAATACATAATTTCATTTTGTTTCTCCGTGGCACACCCTGTGCTTGTATTTTCCATGTTTCAGTGAAATGTACCCCAAAACCACACAAAAAATCACCAAAGTCAGGATGCCCATTGAATACGTTCACTATATTGCAAGGTAACCATTGTGCTTTTCTGGCAAGAGGACACATGAAAGATCCTGAAAAACATTGGTTTGCAAACTTAAAGTAAGACTTTGCGACTTGCTACTCGTTCATGGAAATAATCTGTAAAATTTCAAGTTCAAATTTTTGCTTTTACACCTTATAATTTTTTTTAATCCAATTTATTCATGGCAAATCTACATTTTTAGGTAGCCTAGTTACCTAAGCATCATTGATCAGTAAGAGTTTTATGTTGTATGTTGCTCTTCTATAGATATTGCCTTTAAATTGACCTTGTGGTTTTTGGGGTACCTTAGTTTTTGGGGTACATGTACCTGTATTTTAAATCAAGAGAATGCTCTAGCTACTATCCACATGTTTATTTCAATTGCATAAATTGCATTGAAACATATGAGGAAGTAGCTATAGCTGTCTCTTTCATGATTATATTTAATAAATTTGCTACCTTATTTTAAATCAAGAGAATGCTCTAGCTACTATCCACATGTTTCTTTCAATTGCATAAATTGCATTGAAACATATGAGGAAGTAGCTATAGCTGTCTCTTTCATGATTATATTTAATAGATTTGCTACCTTATTTTAAATCAAGAGAATGCTCTAGCTACTATCCACATGTTTCTTTCAATTGCATAAATTGCATTGAAACATATGAGGAAGTAGCTATAGCTGTCTCTTTCATGATTATATTTAATAAATTTGCTACCTTATTTTAAATCAAGAGAATGCTCTAGCTACTATCCACATGTTTCTTTCAATTGCATAAATTGCATTGAAACATATGAGGAAGTAGCTATAGCTGTCTCTTTCATGATTATATTTAATAAATTTGCTACCTTATTTTAAATCAAGAGAATGCTCTAGCTACTATCCACATGTTTCTTTCAATTGCATAAATTGCATTGAAACATATGAGGAAGTAGCTATAGCTGTCTCTTTCATGATTATATTTAATAGATTTGCTACCTTATTTTAGATCAAGAGAATGCTCTAGCTACTATCCACATGTTTCTTTCAATTGCATTGAAACATATGAGGAAGTAGCTATAGCTGTCTCTTTCATGATTATATTTAATAGATTTGCTACCTTATTTTAAATCAAGAGAATGCTCTAGCTACTATCCACATGTTTCTTTCAATTGCATAAATTGCATTGAAACATATGAGGATGTAGCTATAGCTGTCTCTTTCATGATTATCTTTAATAGATTTGCTACCTTATTTTAAATCAAGAGAATGCTCTAGCTACTATCCACATGTTTATTTCAATTGCATAAATTGCATTGAAACATATGAGGATGTAGCTATAGCTGTCTCTTTCATGATTATATTTAATAAATTTGCTACCTTATTTTAAATCAAGAGAATGCTCTAGCTACTATCCACATGTTTATTTCAATTGCATAAATTGCATTGAAACATATGAGGAAGTAGCTATAGCTGTCTCTTTCATGATTATATTTAATAAATTTGCTACCTTATTTTAAATCAAGAGAATGCTCTAGCTACTATCCACATGTTTCTTTCAATTGCATAAATTGCATTGAAACATATGAGGAAGTAGCTATAGCTGTCTCTTTCATGATTATATTTAATAAATTTGCTACCTTATTTTAAATCAAGAGAATGCTCTAGCTACTATCCACATGTTTCTTTCAATTGCATAAATTGCATTGAAACATATGAGGAAGTAGCTATAGCTGTCTCTTTCATGATTATATTTAATAAATTTGCTACCTTATTTTAAATCAAGAGAATGCTCTAGCTACTATCCACATGTTTATTTCAATTGCATTGAAACATATGAGGAAGTAGCTATAGCTGTCTCTTTCATGATTATATTTAATAAATTTGCTACCTTATTTTAAATCAAGGAATGCTCTAGCTACTATCCACATGTTTCTTTCAATTGCATAAATTGCATTGAAACATATGAGGAAGTAGCTATAGCTGTCTCTTTCATGATTATATTTAATAAATTTGCTACCTTATTTTAAATCAAGAGAATGCTCTAGCTACTATCCACATGTTTCTTTCAATTGC
Source organism: Aurelia sp. 3 sensu Dawson et al. (2005) (assembly GCA_964020215.1). Classification (NCBI taxonomy): domain Eukaryota; kingdom Metazoa; phylum Cnidaria; class Scyphozoa; order Semaeostomeae; family Ulmaridae; genus Aurelia; species Aurelia sp. 3 sensu Dawson et al. (2005). Next base: position 1,873,814 of record OZ026583.1, on the reverse strand, counting down.
ATTGAAACATATGAGGAAGTAGCTATAGCTGTCTCTTTCATGATTATATTTAATAGATTTGCTACCTTATTTTAAATCAAGAGAATGCTCTAGCTACTATCCACATGTTTCTTTCAATTGCATAAATTGCATTGAAACATATGAGGAAGTAGCTATAGCTGTCTCTTTCATGATTATATTTAATAAATTTGCTACCTTATTTTAAATCAAGAGAATGCTCTAGCTACTATCCACATGTTTCTTTCAATTGCATAAATTGCATTGAAACATATGAGGAAGTAGCTATAGCTGTCTCTTTCATGATTATATTTAATAAATTTGCTACCTTATTTTAAATCAAGAGAATGCTCTAGCTACTATCCACATGTTTCTTTCAATTGCATAAATTGCATTGAAACATATGAGGAAGTAGCTATAGCTGTCTCTTTCATGATTATATTTAATAAATTTGCTACCTTATTTTAAATCAAGAGAATGCTCTAGCTACTATCCACATGTTTATTTCAATTGCATAAATTGCATTGAAACATATGAGGAAGTAGCTATAGCTGTCTCTTTCATGATTATCTTTAATAGATTTGCTACCTTATTTTAAATCAAGAGAATGCTCTAGCTACTCTCCACATGTTTATTTCAATTGCATAAATTGCATTGAAACATATGAGGATGTAGCTATAGCTGTCTCTTTCATGATTATATTTAATAAATTTGCTACCTTATTTTAAATCAAGAGAATGCTCTAGCTACTATCCACATGTTTATTTCAATTGCATAAATTGCATTGAAACATATGAGGATGTAGCTATAGCTGTCTCTTTCATGATTATCTTTAATAGATTTGCTACCTTATTTTAAATCAAGAGAATGCTCTAGCTACTATCCACATGTTTATTTCAATTGCATAAATTGCATTGAAACATATGAGGATGTAGCTATAGCTGTCTCTTTCATGATTATATTTAATAAATTTGCTACCTTATTTTAGATCAAGAGAATGCTCTAGCTACTATCCACATGTTTCTTTCAATTGCATAAATTGCATTGAAACATATGAGGAAGTAGCTATAGCTGTCTCTTTCATGATTATATTTAATAAATTTGCTACCTTATTTTAAATCAAGAGAATGCTCTAGCTACTATCCACATGTTTCTTTCAATTGCATAAATTGCATTGAAACATATGAGGAAGTAGCTATAGCTGTCTCTTTCATGATTATATTTAATAAATTTGCTACCTTATTTTAAATCAAGAGAATGCTCTAGCTACTATCCACATGTTTCTTTCAATTGCATTGAAACATATGAGGAAGTAGCTATAGCTGTCTCTTTCATGATTATATTTAATAAATTTGCTACCTTATTTTAGATCAAGAGAATGCTCTAGCTACTATCCACATGTTTCTTTCAATTGCATAAATTGCATTGAAACATATGAGGATGTAGCTATAGCTGTCTCTTTCATGATTATATTTAATAAATTTGCTACCTTATTTTAAATCAAGAGAATGCTCTAGCTACTATCCACATGTTTCTTTCAATTGCATAAATTGCATTGAAACATATGAGGATGTAGCTATAGCTGTCTCTTTCATGATTATATTTAATAAATTTGCTACCTTATTTTAAATCAAGAGAATGCTCTAGCTACTATCCACATGTTTCTTTCAATTGCATAAATTGCATTGAAACATATGAGGAAGTAGCTATAGCTGTCTCTTTCATGATTATATTTAATAAATTTGCTACCTTATTTTAAATCAAGAGAATGCTCTAGCTACTATCCACATGTTTATTTCAATTGCATAAATTGCATTGAAACATATGAGGATGTAGCTATAGCTGTCTCTTTCATGATTATATTTAATAGATTTGCTACCTTATTTTAAATCAAGAGAATGCTCTAGCTACTATCCACATGTTTATTTCAATTGCATAAATTGCATTGAAACATATGAGGAAGTAGCTATAGCTGTCTCTTTCATGATTATATTTAATAAATTTGCTACCTTATTTTAGATCAAGAGAATGCTCTAGCTACTATCCACATGTTTCTTTCAATTGCATAAATTGCATTGAAACATATGAGGATGTAGCTATAGCTGTCTCTTTCATGATTATATTTAATAAATTTGCTACCTTATTTTAGATCAAGAGAATGCTCTAGCTACTATCCACATGTTTCTTTCAATTGCATAAATTGCATTGAAACATATGAGGATGTAGCTATAGCTGTCTCTTTCATGATTATCTTTAATAGATTTGCTACCTTATTTTAAATCAAGAGAATGCTCTAGCTACTATCCACATGTTTATTTCAATTGCATAAATTGCATTGAAACATATGAGGATGTAGCTATAGCTGTCTCTTTCATGATTATATTTAATAGATTTGCTACCTTATTTTAAATCAAGAGAATGCTCTAGCTACTATCCACATGTTTCTTTCAATTGCATAAATTGCATTGAAACATATGAGGAAGTAGCTATAGCTGTCTCTTTCATGATTATATTTAATAGATTTGCTACCTTATTTTAAATCAAGAGAATGCTCTAGCTACTATCCACATGTTTATTTCAATTGCATAAATTGCATTGAAACATATGAGGATGTAGCTATAGCTGTCTCTTTCATGATTATATTTAATAAATTTGCTACCTTATTTTAAATCAAGAGAATGCTCTAGCTACTATCCACATGTTTATTTCAATTGCATAAATTGCATTGAAACATATGAGGATGTAGCTATAGCTGTCTCTTTCATGATTATATTTAATAAATTTGCTACCTTATTTTAAATCAAGAGAATGCTCTAGCTACTATCCACATGTTTATTTCAATTGCATAAATTGCATTGAAACATATGAGGATGTAGCTATAGCTGTCTCTTTCATGATTATATTTAATAAATTTGCTACCTTATTTTAAATCAAGAGAATGCTCTAGCTACTATCCACATGTTTCTTTCAATTGCATTGAAACATATGAGGATGTAGCTATAGCTGTCTCTTTCATGATTATATTTAATAAATTTGCTACCTTATTTTAAATCAAGAGAATGCTCTAGCTACTATCCACATGTTTCTTTCAATTGCATAAATTGCATTGAAACATATGAGGATGTAGCTATAGCTGTCTCTTTCATGATTATATTTAATAAATTTGCTACCTTATTTTAGATCAAGAGAATGCTCTAGCTACTATCCACATGTTTCTTTCAATTGCATTGAAACATATGAGGATGTAGCTATAGCTGTCTCTTTCATGATTATATTTAATAAATTTGCTACCTTATTTTAGATCAAGAGAATGCTCTAGCTACTATCCACATGTTTCTTTCAATTGCATTGAAACATATGAGGATGTAGCTATAGCTGTCTCTTTCATGATTATATTTAATAATTTTGCTACCTTATTTTAAATCAAGAGAATGCTCTAGCTACTATCCACATGTTTCTTTCAATTGCATTGAAACATATGAGGAAGTAGCTATAGCTGTCTCTTTCATGATTATATTTAATAAATTTGCTACCTTATTTTAGATCAAGAGAATGCTCTAGCTACTATCCACATGTTTCTTTCAATTGCATTGAAACATATGAGGAAGCAGCTATAGCTGTCTCTTTCATGATTATATTTAATAGATTTGCTACCTTATTTTAAATCAAGAGAATGCTCTAGCTACTATCCACATGTTTCTTTCAATTGCATAAATTGCATTGAAACATATGAGGAAGTAGCTATAGCTGTCTCTTTCATGATTATATTTAATAGATTTGCTACCTTATTTTAAATCAAGAGAATGCTCTAGCTACTATCCACATGTTTCTTTCAATTGCATAAATTGCATTGAAACATATGAGGAAGTAGCTATAGCTGTCTCTTTCATGATTATATTTAATAGATTTGCTACCTTATTTTAAATCAAGAGAATGCTCTAGCTACTCTCCAAATGTTTCTTTCATTTGCACAAATTGCATTGAAACATATGAGGAAGTAGCTATAGCTGCCTCTTTCAAGATCATCTTTAATAGATTTGCTACCTTATTTTAGATAAAGAGAAAGCTATAGCTACTCTCCCAATGTTTCTTTTTATTGCATAAAATTGCATTCCAAGACCTGACGAAGTGGCTATAGCTGTCTCTTTCTTGATTATATTTAATAGATTTGCTACCTTATTTTAGATAAAGGAGAAAGCTATAGCTACTCTCCAAATGTTTCTTTCATTTGCACAAAATTGCATGGACACTTATGCGGAATTGTCTATAGCTGCCTCTTTCAAGATCATCTTTAATAGATTTGCTACCTTATTTTAGCTAGAGGAAAAGCTATAGCTACTCTCCAAATGTTTCTTTCAATTGTACAAAATTGCATTGAACAACATGAGGAGGTGGCTATAGCTGTCTTCTTCATGATTATCTTTAATAGATTTGCTACCTTATTTTAGATAAAGAGAAAGCTATAGCTACTCTCCCAATGTTTCTTTTTATTGCATAAAATTGCATTCCAAGACCTGACGAAGTGGCTATAGCTGTCTCTTTCTTGATTATATTTAATAGATTTGCTACCTTATTTTAGATAAAGGAGAAAGCTATAGCTACTCTCCAAATGTTTCTTTCATTTGCACAAAATTGCATTGAAACTTATGTGGAAGTAGCTATAGCTGTTTCTTTCATGATTATCTTTAATAGCTTTGCTACCTTATTTTAGATAAAGAGAAAGCTATAGCTACTCTCCAAATATTTCTTTCAGTTGCATAAAATTGCATTGAAAGACCTGAAGAAGTCGCTATAGCTGTCTTCTTCATGAGTATCTTCAATAGATTTACTACCTTATTTTAGATAAATAGAAAGCTATAGCTACTCTCCAAATGTTTCTTTCAACTGCACAAAATTGCATTGAAAAACATGAGGAAGAGGCAATTGCTGTCTCTTTCTTGATCATCTTGAATAACTTTGCTACCTTATTTTAGATAAAGAGAAATCTATAGCTACCCTGCAATTGTTTGTCTCATTTGCACAAAATTGCATTGAAAGACCTGAAGAAGTCGCTATAGCTGTCTTCTTCATGAGTATCTTCAATAGATTTACTGCCTTATTTTAGATAAAGAGAAAGCTATAGCTACTCTCCAAATGTTTCTTTCAATTGCACGAAATTGCATTGAAAAACATGAGAAAGAGGCTATAGCTGTCTCTTTCATGATCATCTTTAATAAATTTGCGACCTTATTTTAGATAAAGAGAAAGCTATAACTACCATTTACATGTTTCTTTCAATTGGAAAAAATTGCATTGAAACGCATGAGGAGGTGGCTAAAGCTGTTTCTTTCATGTTTATCTTTAATAGATTTGCCACCTTATTTTAGATAAAGAGAAAGCTATAGCTACCATTTACATGTTTCTTTCAATTGGAAAAAATTGCATTGAAACGCATGAGGAAGTGGCTTTAGCTGTCTCTTTCATTTTTATCTTTAATAGATTTGCTACCTTATTTTAGATATAGAGAAAGCTATAGCTACTCTCCAAATGTTTCTTTCAATCTGAAAAAATTGCATTGAAACGCATGAGGAAGTGGCTTTAGCTGTCTCTTTCATGTTTATCTTTAATAGATTTGCCACCTTATTTTAGATAAAGAGAAAGCTATAGCTACCATTTACATGTTTCTTTCAATTGGAAAAAATTGCATTGAAACGCATGAGGAAGTGGCTTTAGCTGTCTCTTTCATGATTATCTTTAATAGATTTGCCACCTTATTTTAGATAAAGGGAAAGCTATAGCTACCATTTACAGGTTTCTTTCAATTGGAAAAAATTGCATTGAAACGCATGAGGAAGTGGCTTTAGCTGTCTCTTTCATGTTTATCTTTAATAGATTTGCCACCTTATATTAGATAAAGAGAAAGCTATAGCTACTCTCCAAATGTTTCTTTTAATTGCATAAAATTGCATTTCAAGACCTGACGAAGTGGCTACAGCTGTCTCTTACATGATTTTCCTTAAAAGATTTGGTACCTTCTTTCAGATAAAAAGAAAGCTATAGCTACCATTTACATGTTTCTTTCAATTGGAAAAAATTGCATTGAAACGCATGAGGAAGTGGCTTTAGCTGTTTCTTTCATGATTATCATTAATAGATTTGCTACCTTATTTTAGATAAAGAGAAAGCTATAGCTACCATTTACATGTTTCTTTCAATTGGAAAAAATTGCATTGAAACGCATGAGGAGGTGGCTAAAGCTGTTTCTTTCATGATTATCATTAATAGATTTGCTACCTTATTTTAGATAAAGAGAAAGCTATAGCTACTCTCCAAATGTTTCTTTCATTTGCACAAAATCGCATTGAAACTTATGTGGAAGTGGCTATAGCTGTTTCTTTCATGATTATCTTTAATAGCTTTGCTACCTTATTTTAGATAAAGAGAAAGCTATAGCTACTCTCCAAATATTTCTTTCAGTTGCATAAAATTGCATTGAAAGACCTGAAGAAGTCGCTATAGCTGTCTTCTTCATGAGTATCTTCAATAGATTTACTACCTTATTTTAGATAAATAGAAAGCTATAGCTACTCTCCAAATGTTTCTTTCAACTGCACAAAATTGCATTGAAAAACATGAGGAAGAGGCAATTGCTGTCTCTTTCTTGATCATCTTGAATAACTTTGCTACCTTATTTTAGATAAAGAGAAATCTATAGCTACCCTGCAATTGTTTGTTTCATTTGCACAAAATTGCATTGAAAGACCTGAAGAAGTCGCTATAGCTGTCTTCTTCATGAGTATCTTCAATAGATTTACTGCCTTATGTTAGATAAAGAGAAAGCTATAGCTACACTCCAAATGTTTCTTTCAGTTGCCCAAAATTGCATTGAAAAACATGAGGAAGTGGGTATAGCTGTCTCTTTCATGATTATCTCTAGTAGATTTGCTACCTTATTTTATATAAAGAGAAAGCTATAGCTACTCTCCAACTATTTCTTTCAGTTGCATAAAATTGCATTGAAAGACCTGAAGAAGTCGCTATAGCTGTCTTCTTCATGTGTATCTTCAAAAGATTTACTCCCTTATTTTAGATAAAGAGAAAGCTATAGCTACTCTCCAAATGTTTCTTTCAATTGCACAAAATTGCATTGAAAAACATGAGGAAGAGGCAATAGCTGTCTCTTTCATGATCATCTTTGATAAATTTGCGACCTTATTTTAGATAAAGAGAAAGCTATAGCTACCATTTACATGTTTCTTTCAATTGGAAAAAATTGCATTGAAACGCATGAGGAGGTGGCTAAAGCTGTTTCTTTCATGATTTTCATTAATAGATTTGCCACCTTATTTTAGATAAAGAGAAAGCTATAGCTACCATTTACATGTTTCCTTCAATTGGAAAAAATTGCATTGAAACGCATGAGGAAGTGGCTTTAGCTGTCTCTTTCATGTTTATCTTTAACAGATTTGCCACCTTATTTTAGATAAAGAGAAATCTATAGCTACCATTTACATGTTTCTTTCAATTGGAAAAAATTGCATTGAAACGCATGAGGAAGTGGCTTTAGCTGTCTCTTTCATGTTTATCGTTAGTAGATTTGCTACCTTATTTTAGATAAAGAGAAAGCTGTAGCTACTCTCCCAATGTTTCTATTAATTGCATAAAATTGCATTTCAAGACCTGACGAAGTGGCTACAGCTGTCTCTTAGATGATTTTCCTTAATAGATTTTGGTACCTTCTTTCAGATAAAGAGAAAGCTATAGCTACTCTCCAAATGTTTCTTTCAATTGGAAAAAATTGCATTGAAACGCATGAGGAAGTGGCTTTAGCTGTCTCTTTCATGATTATCTTTAATAGATTTGCCACCTTATTTTAGGTAAAGGGAAAGCTATAGCTACCATTTACATGTTTCTTTCAATTGGAAAAAATTGCATTGAAACGCATGAGGAAGTGGCTTTAGCTGTCTCTTTCATGTTTATCGTTAATAGATTTGCTACCTTATTTTAGATAAAGAGAAAGCTATAGCTACCATTTACATGTTTCTTTCAATTGGAAAAAATTGCATTGAAACGCAAGAGGAAGTGGCTTTAGCTGTCTCTTTTATGTTTATCTTTAATAGATTTGCCACCTTATTTTAGATAAAGAGAAAGCTATAGCTACCATTTACATGTTTCTTTCAATTGGAAAAAATTGCATTGAAACGCAAGAGGAAGTGGCTTTAGCTGTCTCTTTCATGTTTATCGTTAATAGATTTGCCACCTTATTTTAGATAAAGAGAAAGCTATAGCTACCATTTACATGTTTCTTTCAATTGGAAAAAATTGCATTGAAACGCAAGAGGAAGTGGCTTTAGCTGTCTCTTTTATGTTTATCTTTAATAGATTTGCCACCTTATTTTAGATAAAGAGAAAGCTATAGCTACCATTTACATGTTTCTTTCAATTGGAAAAAATTGCATTGAAACGCAAGAGGAAGTGGCTTTAGCTGTCTCTTTCATGTTTATCGTTAATAGATTTGCCATCTTATTTTAGATAAAGAGAAAGCTATAGCTACCATTTACATGTTTCTTTCAATTGGAAAAAATTGCATTGAAACGCATGAGGAAGTGGCTTTAGCTGTCTCTTTCATGTTTATCTTTAATAGATTTGCCATCTTATTTTAGATAAAGAGAAAGCTATAGCTACCATTTACATGTTTCTTTCAATTGGAAAAAATTGCATTGAAACGCATGAGGAAGTGGCTTTAGCTGTCTCTTTCATGTTTATCGTTAATAGATTTGCTACCTTATTTTAGATAAAGAGAAAGCTATAGCTACTCTCCCAATGTTTCTTTTAATTGCATAAAATTGCATTCCAAGACCTGACGAAGTGGCTACAGCTGTCTCTTACATGATTTTCCTTAATAGATTTTGGTACCTTCTTTCAGATAAAGGGAAAGCTATAGCTACTGTCCAAATGTTTCTTTCAATTGCACAAAATTGCATTGAAACAAATTAGGAAGTGGCTATAGCTGTTTCTTTCATGACTATCTTTAATAGATTTGCTACCATATGTTGGATAAAGAGAAAGCTATAGCTACTCTCCAATTGCTTCTTTCAATTACACAAAATTGCATTGAACAACATGAGGAAGTGGCTATGGCTGTCTCTTTCAAAATTATCTTTGATAGATTTGCTACCCTATATTAGATAAAGAGAAAGCTATAGCTACTCTCCAAATGTTTCTTTCATTTGCACAAAATTGCATTGAAACATATGAGGAAGTGGCTATAGCTGTCTGTTTCATGATTGTCTTTAATAGACTTGCTACCTTATTTTAGATCAAGAGAAAGCTATAGCTACCATTTACATGTTTCTTTCAATTGGAAAAAATTGCATTGAAACGCATGAGGAAGTGGCTTTAGCTGTCTCTTTCATGATTATCTTTAATAGATTTGCTACCTTATTTTAGATAAAGAGAAAGCTATAGCTACCATTTACATGTTTCTTTCAATTGGAAAAAATTGCATTGAAACGCATGAGGAAGTGGCTTTAGCTGTCTCTTTCATGTTTATCTTTAATAGATTTGCCACCTTATTTTAGATAAAGAGAAAGCTATAGCTACCATTTACATGTTTCTTTCAATTGGAAAAAATTGCATTGAAACGCATGAGGAAGTGGCTTTAGCTGTCTCTTTCATGATTATCTTTAATAGATTTGCTACCTTATTTTAGATAAAGAGAAAGCTATAGCTACCATTTACATGTTTCCTTCAATTGGAAAAAATTGCATTGAAACGCATGAGGAAGTGGCTTTAGCTGTCTCTTTCATGATTATCTTTAATAGATTTGCTACCTTATTTTAGATAAAGAGAAAGCTATAGCTACCATTTACATGTTTCTTTCAATTGGAAAAAATTGCATTGAAACCCATGAGGAAGTGGCTTTAGCTGTCTCTTTCATGATTATCTTTAATAGATTTGCTACCTTATTTTAGATAAAGAGAAAGCTATAGCTACCATTTACATGTTTCTTTCAATTGGAAAAAATTGCATTGAAACGCATGAGGAAGTGGCTTTAGCTGTCTCTTTCATGATTATCTTTAATAGATTTGCTACCTTATTTTAGATAAAGAGAAAGCTATAGCTACCATTTACATGTTTCCTTCAATTGGAAAAAATTGCACTGAAACGCATGAGGAAGTGGCTTTAGCTGTCTCTTTCATGATTATCTTTAATAGATTTGCTACCTTATTTTAGATATAGAGAAAGCTATAGCTACCATTTACATGTTTCTTTCAATTGGAAAAATTTGCATTGAAACGCATGAGGAAGTGGCTTTAGCTGTCTCTTTCATGATTATCTTTAATAGATTTGCCACCTTATTTCAGATAAAAAGAAAGCTATAGCTACCATTTACATGTTTCTTTCAATTGGAAAAAATTGCATTGAAACGCATGAGGAAGTGGCTTTAGCTGTCTCTTTCATGTTTATCTTTAATAGATTTGCTACCTTATTTTAGATAAAGAGAAAGCTATAGCTACCATTTACATGTTTCTTTCAATTGGAAAAAATTGCATTGAAACGCATGAGGAAGTGGCTTTAGCTGTCTCTTTCATGTTTATCTTTAATAGATTTGCTACCTTATTTCAGATAAAAAGAAAGCTATAGCTACCATTTACATGTTTCTTTCAATTGGAAAAAATTGCATTGAAACGCATGAGGAAGTGGCTTTAGCTGTCTCTTTCATGATTATCTTTAATAGATTTGCTACCTTATTTTAGATAAAGAGAAAGCTATAGCTACCATTTACATGTTTCTTTCAATTGGAAAAAATTGCATTGAAACGCATGAGGAAGTGGCTTTAGCTGTCTCTTTCATGATTATCTTTAATAGATTTGCTACCTTATTTTAGATAAAGAGAAAGCTATAGCTACCATTTACATGTTTCTTTCAATTGGAAAAAATTGCATTGAAACGCATGAGGAAGTGGCTTTAGCTGTCTCTTTCATGATTATCTTTAATAGATTTGCTACCTTATTTTAGATAAAGAGAAAGCTATAGCTACCATTTACATGTTTCTTTCAATTGGAAAAAATTGCATTGAAACGCATGAGGAAGTGGCTTTAGCTGTCTCTTTCATGATTATCTTTAATAGATTTGCTACCTTATTTTAGATAAAGAGAAAGCTATAGCTACCATTTACATGTTTCTTTCAATTGGAAAAAATTGCATTGAAACGCATGAGGAAGTGGCTTTAGCTGTCTCTTTCATGATTATCTTTAATAGATTTGCTACCTTATTTTAGATAAAGAGAAAGCTATAGCTACCATTTACATGTTTCTTTCAATTGGAAAAAATTGCATTGAAACGCATTAGGAAGTGGCTTTAGCTGTCTCTTTCATGATTATCTTTAATAGATTTGCTACCTTATTTTAGATAAAGAGAAAGCTATAGCTACCATTTACATGTTTCTTTCAATTGGAAAAAATTGCATTGAAACGCATGAGGAAGTGGCTTTAGCTGTCTCTTTCATGATTATCTTTAATAGATTTGCTACCTTATTTTAGATAAAGGGAAAGCTATAGCTACCATTTACATGTTTCTTTCAATTGGAAAAAATTGCATTGAAACGCATGAGGAAGTGGCTTTAGCTGTCTCTTTCATGATTATCTTTAATAGATTTGCTACCTTATTTTAGATAACGAGAAAGCTATAGCTACCATTTACATGTTTCTTTCAATTGGAAAAAATTGCATTGAAACGCATGAGGAAGTGGCTTTAGCTGTCTCTTTCATGATTATCTTTAATAGATTTGCTACCTTATTTTAGATAAAGAGAAAGCTATAGCTACCATTTACATGTTTCTTTCAATTGGAAAAAATTGCATTGAAACGCATGAGGAAGTGGCTTTAGCTGTCTCTTTCATGATTATCTTTAATAGATTTGCTACCTTATTTTAGATAACGAGAAAGCTATAGCTACCATTTACATGTTTCTTTCAATTGGAAAAAATTGCATTGAAACGCATGAGGAAGTGGCTTTAGCTGTCTCTTTCATGATTATCTTTAATAGATTTGCTACCTTATTTTAGATAACGAGAAAGCTATAGCTACCATTTACATGTTTCTTTCAATTGGAAAAAATTGCATTGAAACGCATGAGGAAGTGGCTTTAGCTGTCTCTTTCATGATTATCTTTAATAGATTTGCTACCTTATTTTAGATAACGAGAAAGCTATAGCTACCATTTACATGTTTCTTTCAATTGGAAAAAATTGCATTGAAACGCATGAGGAAGTGGCTTTAGCTGTCTCTTTCATGATTATCTTTAATAGATTTGCTACCTTATTTTAGATAAAGAGAAAGCTATAGCTACCATTTACATGTTTCTTTCAATTGGAAAAAATTGCATTGAAACGCATGAGGAAGTGGCTTTAGCTGTCTCTTTCATGTTTATCTTTAATAGATTTGCCACCTTATTTTAGATAAAGAGAAGGCTGTAGCTACCATTTACATGTTTCTTTCAATTGGAAAAAATTGCATTGAAACGCATGAGGAAGTGGCTTTAGCTGTCTCTTTCATGATTATCTTTAATAGATTTGCTACCTTATTTTAGATAAAGAGAAAGCTATAGCTACCATTTACATGTTTCTTTCAATTGGAAAAAATTGCATTGAAACGCATTAGGAAGTGGCTTTAGCTGTCTCTTTCATGATTATCTTTAATAGATTTGCTACCTTATTTTAGATAAAGAGAAAGCTATAGCTACCATTTACATGTTTCTTTCAATTGGAAAAAATTGCATTGAAACGCATGAGGAAGTGGCTTTAGCTGTCTCTTTCATGATTATCTTTAATAGATTTGCTACCTTATTTTAGATAAAGAGAAAGCTATAGCTACCATTTACATGTTTCTTTCAATTGGAAAAAATTGCACTGAAACGCATGAGGAAGTGGCTTTAGCTGTCTCTTTCATGATTATCTTTAATAGATTTGCTACCTTATTTTAGATATAGAGAAAGCTATAGCTACCATTTACATGTTTCTTTCAATTGGAAAAATTTGCATTGAAACGCATGAGGAAGTGGCTTTAGCTGTCTCTTTCATGATTATCTTTAATAGATTTGCCACCTTATTTCAGATAAAAAGAAAGCTATAGCTACCATTTACATGTTTCTTTCAATTGGAAAAAATTGCATTGAAACGCATGAGGAAGTGGCTTTAGCTGTCTCTTTCATGTTTATCTTTAATAGATTTGCTACCTTATTTTAGATAAAGAGAAAGCTATAGCTACCATTTACATGTTTCTTTCAATTGGAAAAAATTGCATTGAAACGCATGAGGAAGTGGCTTTAGCTGTCTCTTTCATGTTTATCTTTAATAGATTTGCTACCTTATTTCAGATAAAAAGAAAGCTATAGCTACCATTTACATGTTTCTTTCAATTGGAAAAAATTGCATTGAAACGCATGAGGAAGTGGCTTTAGCTGTCTCTTTCATGATTATCTTTAATAGATTTGCTACCTTATTTTAGATAAAGAGAAAGCTATAGCTACCATTTACATGTTTCTTTCAATTGGAAAAAATTGCATTGAAACGCATGAGGAAGTGGCTTTAGCTGTCTCTTTCATGATTATCTTTAATAGATTTGCTACCTTATTTTAGATAAAGAGAAAGCTATAGCTACCATTTACATGTTTCTTTCAATTGGAAAAAATTGCATTGAAACGCATGAGGAAGTGGCTTTAGCTGTCTCTTTCATGATTATCTTTAATAGATTTGCTACCTTATTTTAGATAAAGAGAAAGCTATAGCTACCATTTACATGTTTCTTTCAATTGGAAAAAATTGCATTGAAACGCATGAGGAAGTGGCTTTAGCTGTCTCTTTCATGATTATCTTTAATAGATTTGCTACCTTATTTTAGATAAAGAGAAAGCTATAGCTACCATTTACATGTTTCTTTCAATTGGAAAAAATTGCATTGAAACGCATGAGGAAGTGGCTTTAGCTGTCTCTTTCATGATTATCTTTAATAGATTTGCTACCTTATTTTAGATAAAGAGAAAGCTATAGCTACCATTTACATGTTTCTTTCAATTGGAAAAAATTGCATTGAAACGCATGAGGAAGTGGCTTTAGCTGTCTCTTTCATGATTATCTTTAATAGATTTGCTACCTTATTTTAGATAAAGAGAAAGCTATAGCTACCATTTACATGTTTCTTTCAATTGGAAAAACTTGCATTGAAACGCATTAGGAAGTGGCTTTAGCTGTCTCTTTCATGATTATCTTTAATAGATTTGCTACCTTATTTTAGATAAAGAGAAAGCTATAGCTACCATTTACATGTTTCTTTCAATTGGAAAAAATTGCATTGAAACGCATGAGGAAGTGGCTTTAGCTGTCTCTTTCATGATTATCTTTAATAGATTTGCTACCTTATTTTAGATAAAGGGAAAGCTATAGCTACCATTTACATGTTTCTTTCAATTGGAAAAAATTGCATTGAAACGCATGAGGAAGTGGCTTTAGCTGTCTCTTTCATGATTATCTTTAATAGATTTGCTACCTTATTTTAGATAACGAGAAAGCTATAGCTACCATTTACATGTTTCTTTCAATTGGAAAAAATTGCATTGAAACGCATGAGGAAGTGGCTTTAGCTGTCTCTTTCATGATTATCTTTAATAGATTTGCTACCTTATTTTAGATAAAGAGAAAGCTATAGCTACCATTTACATGTTTCTTTCAATTGGAAAAAATTGCATTGAAACGCATGAGGAAGTGGCTTTAGCTGTCTCTTTCATGATTATCTTTAATAGATTTGCTACCTTATTTTAGATAACGAGAAAGCTATAGCTACCATTTACATGTTTCTTTCAATTGGAAAAAATTGCATTGAAACGCATGAGGAAGTGGCTTTAGCTGTCTCTTTCATGATTATCTTTAATAGATTTGCTACCTTATTTTAGATAACGAGAAAGCTATAGCTACCATTTACATGTTTCTTTCAATTGGAAAAAATTGCATTGAAACGCATGAGGAAGTGGCTTTAGCTGTCTCTTTCATGATTATCTTTAATAGATTTGCTACCTTATTTTAGATAACGAGAAAGCTATAGCTACCATTTACATGTTTCTTTCAATTGGAAAAAATTGCATTGAAACGCATGAGGAAGTGGCTTTAGCTGTCTCTTTCATGATTATCTTTAATAGATTTGCTACCTTATTTTAGATAAAGAGAAAGCTATAGCTACCATTTACATGTTTCTTTCAATTGGAAAAAATTGCATTGAAACGCATGAGGAAGTGGCTTTAGCTGTCTCTTTCATGTTTATCTTTAATAGATTTGCCACCTTATTTTAGATAAAGAGAAAGCTGTAGCTACCATTTACATGTTTCTTTCAATTGGAAAAAATTGCATTGAAACGCATGAGGAAGTGGCTTTAGCTGTCTCTTTCATGATTATCTTTAATAGATTTGCTACCTTATTTTAGATAAAGAGAAAGCTATAGCTACCATTTACATGTTTCTTTCAATTGGAAAAAATTGCATTGAAACGCATTAGGAAGTGGCTTTAGCTGTCTCTTTCATGATTATCTTTAATAGATTTGCTACCTTATTTTAGATAAAGAGAAAGCTATAGCTACCATTTACATGTTTCTTTCAATTGGAAAAAATTGCATTGAAACGCATGAGGAAGTGGCTTTAGCTGTCTCTTTCATGATTATCTTTAATAGATTTGCTACCTTATTTTAGATAAAGAGAAAGCTATAGCTACCATTTACATGTTTCTTTCAATTGGAAAAAATTGCATTGAAACGCATGAGGAAGTGGCTTTAGCTGTCTCTTTCATGATTATCTTTAATAGATTTGCTACCTTATTTTAGATAACGAGAAAGCTATAGCTACCATTTACATGTTTCTTTCAATTGGAAAAAATTGCATTGAAACGCATGAGGAAGTGGCTTTAGCTGTCTCTTTCATGATCATCTTTAATAGATTTGCTACCTTATTTTAGATAAAGAGAAAGCTATAGCTACCATTTACATGTTTCTTTCAATTGGAAAAAATTGCATTGAAACGCATGAGGAAGTGGCTTTAGCTGTCTCTTTCATGATTATCTTTAATAGATTTGCTACCTTATTTTAGATAAAGAGAAAGCTATAGCTACCATTTACATGTTTCTTTCAATTGGAAAAAATTGCATTGAAACGCATGAGGAAGTGGCTTTAGCTGTCTCTTTCATGATTATCTTTAATAGATTTGCTACCTTATTTTAGATAAAGAGAAAGCTATAGCTACCATTTACATGTTTCTTTCAATTGGAAAAAATTGCATTGAAACCCATGAGGAAGTGGCTTTAGCTGTCTCTTTCATGATTATCTTTAATAGATTTGCTACCTTATTTTAGATAAAGAGAAAGCTATAGCTACCATTTACATGTTTCTTTCAATTGGAAAAAATTGCATTGAAACCCATGAGGAAGTGGCTTTAGCTGTCTCTTTCATGATTATCTTTAATAGATTTGCTACCTTATTTTAGATAAAGAGAAAGCTATAGCTACCATTTACATGTTTCTTTCAATTGGAAAAAATTGCATTGAAACCCATGAGGAAGTGGCTTTAGCTGTCTCTTTCATGTTTATCGTTAATAGATTTGCTACCTTATTTTAGATAAAGAGAAAGCTATAGCTACCATTTACATGTTTCTTTCAATTGGAAAAAATTGCATTGAAACCCATGAGGAAGTGGCTTTAGCTGTCTCTTTCATGATTATCTTTAATAGATTTGCTACCTTATTTTAGATAAAGAGAAAGCTATAGCTACCATTTACATGTTTCTTTCAATTGGAAAAAATTGCATTGAAACCCATGAGGAAGTGGCTTTAGCTGTCTCTTTCATGATTATCTTTAATAGATTTGCTACCTTATTTTAGATAAAGAGAAAGCTATAGCTACCATTTACATGTTTCTTTCAATTGGAAAAAATTGCATTGAAACGCATGAGGAAGTGGCTTTAGCTGTCTCTTTCATGTTTATCTTTAATAGATTTGCTACCTTATTTTAGATAAAGAGAAAGCTATAGCTACCATTTACATGTTTCCTTCAATTGGAAAAAATTGCATTGAAACGCATGAGGAAGTGGCTTTAGCTGTCTCTTTCATGATTATCTTTAATAGATTTGCTACCTTATTTTAGATAAAGAGAAAAAAACTATAGCTACCATTTACATGTTTCCTTCAATTGGAAAAAATTGCACTGAAACGCATGAGGAAGTGGCTTTAGCTGTCTCTTTCATGATTATCTTTAATAGATTTGCTACCTTATTTTAGATATAGAGAAAGCTATAGCTACCATTTACATGTTTCTTTCAATTGGAAAAATTTGCATTGAAACGCATGAGGAAGTGGCTTTAGCTGTCTCTTTCATGATTATCTTTAATAGATTTGCCACCTTATTTCAGATAAAAAGAAAGCTATAGCTACCATTTACATGTTTCTTTCAATTGGAAAAAATTGCATTGAAACGCATGAGGAAGTGGCTTTAGCTGTCTCTTTCATGTTTATCTTTAATAGATTTGCTACCTTATTTTAGATAAAGAGAAAGCTATAACTACCATTTACATGTTTCTTTCAATTGGAAAAAATTGCATTGAAACGCATGAGGAAGTGGCTTTAGCTGTCTCTTTCATGTTTATCTTTAATAGATTTGCTACCTTATTTCAGATAAAAAGAAAGCTATAGCTACCATTTACATGTTTCTTTCAATTGGAAAAAATTGCATTGAAACGCATGAGGAAGTGGCTTTGGCTGTCTCTTTCATGATTATCTTTAATAGATTTGCTACCTTATTTTAGATAAAGAGAAAACTATAGCTACCATTTACATGTTTCTTTCAATTGGAAAAAATTGCATTGAAACGCATGAGGAAGTGGCTTTAGCTGTCTCTTTCTTGTTTATCTTTAATAGATTTGCCACCTTATTTTAGATAAAGAGAAAGCTATAGCTACCATTTACATGTTTCTTTCAATTGGAAGAAATTGCATTGAAACGCATGAGGAAGTGGCTTTAGATGTCTCTTTCATGATTATCTTTAATAGATTTGCTACCTTATTTTAGATAAAGAGAAAGCTATAGCTACCATTTACATGTTTCTTTCAATTGGAAAAAATTGCATTGAAACGCATGAGGAAGTGGCTTTAGCTGTCTCTTTCATGATTATCTTTAATAGATTTGCTACCTTATTTTAGATAAAGAGAAAGCTATAGCTACCATTTACATGTTTCTTTCAATTGGAAAAAATTGCATTGAAACGCATGAGGAAGTGGCTTTAGCTGTCTCTTTCATGATTATCTTTAATAGATTTGCTACCTTATTTTAGATAAAGAGAAAGCTATAGCTACCATTTACATGTTTCTTTCAATTGGGAAAAATTGCACTGAAACGCATGAGGAAGTGGCTTTAGCTGTCTCTTTCATGTTTATCTTTAATAGATTTGCCACCTTATTTTAGATAAAGAGAAAGCTATAGCTACCATTTACATGTTTCTTTCAATTGGGAAAAATTGCACTGAAACGCATGAGGAAGTGGCTTTAGCTGTCTCTTTCATGTTTATCTTTAATAGATTTGCCACCTTATTTTAGATAAAGAGAAAGCTATAGCTACCATTTACATGTTTCTTTCAATTGGAAAAAATTGCATTGAAACGCATGAGGAAGTGGCTATAGCTGTCTCTTTCATGTTTATCTTTAATAGATTTGCCACCTTATTTTAGATAAAGAGAAAGCTATAGCTACCATTTACATGTTTCTTTCAATTGGAAAAAATTGCACTGAAACGCATGAGGAAGTGGCTTTAGCTGTCTCTTTCATGATTATCTTTAATAGATTTGCCACCTTATTTTAGATAAAGAGAAAGCTATAGCTACCATTTACATGTTTCTTTCAATTGGAAAAAATTGCATTGAAACGCATGAGGGAGTGGCTTTAGCTGTCTCTTTCATGATTATCTTTAATAGATTTGCTACCTTATTTTAGATATAGAGAAAGCTATAGCTACCATTTACATGTTTCCTTCAATTGGAAAAAATTGCACTGAAACGCATGAGGAAGTGGCTTTAGCTGTCTCTTTCATGTTTATCTTTAATAGATTTGCCACCTTATTTTAGATAAAGAGAAAGCTATAGCTACCATTTACATGTTTCTTTCAATTGGAAAAAATTGCAGTGAAACGCATGAGGAGGTGGCTATAGCTGTCTCTTTCATGTTTATCTTTAATAGATTTGCCACCTTATTTTAGATAAAGAGAAAGCTATAGCTACCATTTACATGTTTCTTTCAATTGGAAAAAATTGCATTGATACGCATGAGGAAGTGGCTTTAGCTGTCTTCTTCATGATTATCTTTAATAGATTTGCTACCTTATTTTAGATATAGAGAAAGCTATAGCTACCATTTACATGTTTCTTTCAATTGGAAAAAATTGCACTGAAACGCATGAGGAAGTGGCTTTAGCTGTCTCTTTCATGTTTATCTTTAATAGATTTGCCACCTTATTTTAGATAAAGAGAAAGCTATAGCTACCATTTACATGTTTCCTTCAATTGGAAAAAATTGCACTGAAACGCATGAGGAAGTGGCTTTAGCTGTCTCTTTCATGATTATCTTTAATAGATTTGCCACCTTATTTTAGATAAAGAGAAAGCTATAGCTACCATTTACATGTTTCTTTCAATTGGAAAAAATTGCATTGAAACGCATGAGGGAGTGGCTTTAGCTGTCTCTTTCATGATTATCTTTAATAGATTTACTGCCTTATTTTAGATAAAGAGAAAGCTATAGCTACTCTCCAAATGTTTCTTTCAATTGCACGAAATTGCATTGAAAAACATGAGGAAGAGGCTATAGCTGTCTCTTTCATGATCATCTTTAATAAATTTGCGACCTTATTTTAGATAAAGAGAAAGCTATAGCTACCATTTACATGTTTCTTTCAATTGGAAAAAATTGCATTGAAACGCATGAGGAGGTGGCTAAAGCTGTTTCTTTCATGATTATCATTAATAGATTTGCGACCTTATTTTAGATAAAGAGAAAGCTATAGCTACCATTTACATGTTTCTTTCAATTGGAAAAAATTGCATTGAAACGCATGAGGAGGTGGCTAAAGCTGTTTCTTTCATGATTATCATTAATAGATTTGCTACCTTATTTTAGATATAGAGAAAGCTATAGCTACCATTTACATGTTTCTTTCAATTGGAAAAAATTGCATTGAAACGCATGAGGAAGTGGCTTTAGCTGTCTCTTTCATGTTTATCTTTAATAGATTTGCCACCTTATTTTAGATAAAGAGAAAGCTATAGCTACCATTTACATGTTTCTTTCAATTGGAAAAATTGCATTGAAACGCATGAGGAAGTGGCTTTAGCTGTCTCTTTCATGATCATCTTTAATAAATTTGCGACCTTATTTTAGATAAAGAGAAAGCTATAGCTACCATTTACATGTTTCTTTCAATTGGAAAAAATTGCATTGAAACGCATGAGGAGGTGGCTAAAGCTGTTTCTTTCATGATTATCATTAATAGATTTGCCACCTTATTTTAGATAAAGAGAAAGCTATAGCTACCATTTACATGTTTCCTTCAATTGGAAAAAATTGCACTGAAACGCATGAGGAAGTGGCTTTAGCTGTCTCTTTCATGTTTATCTTTAATAGATTTGCCACCTTATTTTAGATAAAGAGAAAGCTATAGCTACCATTTACATGTTTCTTTCAATTGGAAAAAATTGCACTGAAACGCATGAGGAGGTGGCTATAGCTGTCTTCTTCATGATTATCTTTAATAGATTTGCTACCTTATTTTAGATATAGAGAAAGCTATAGCTACCATTTACATGTTTCCTTCAATTGGAAAAAATTGCACTGAAACGCATGAGGAAGTTGCTTTAGCTGTCTCTTTCATGTTTATCTTTAATAGATTTGCCACCTTATTTTAGATAAAGAGAAAGCTATAGCTACCATTTACATGTTTCTTTCAATTGGAAAAAATTGCACTGAAACGCATGAGGAGGTGGCTATAGCTGTCTTCTTCATGATTATCTTTAATAGATTTGCTACTTTATTTTAGATAAAGAGAATAGCTACTCTCCAAATGTTTCTTTCAATTGCACAAAGTCTAATGAAAGATTTAAGGAGTGTCATAGATATTTGTGTTGTGATCATCTTTTAGGATTTTTCTTTTATGTTTCCCGTATAGAGAAAGCCATAGCTTCATTCCGATCAAGTAACTTTATTTTTACTACTATTTTCAATATATTTTTTAATATACTTTCGATGTATGGAAGGCTTGAGCTATGCTCCAAATTTCTTATTTCAAAATTTGCCTTCAAAGTTTGACACAAAAGAAGGATATAGCTGCACTCCAAATGCTTTTACTATTTAAGCACAATTGCATTGGAAATTTCGAAGAGGTACATATAGTTACTTCTTTTATGACAATTCTTTAGTAAATACTCAAGTTTTGTTTCATTCAACAGAAAGTTCACAGCAAGAAACATCTAAATTTTCCCATAGTTTTTGCTTGGAAATTTAGGGAAAACGGACAATCTTCTTTCGGAAATTGAAGGGAAACGGAAGTTTCCATTTCCCTCATAGGAAACTGTTAGGAAAGTGTCCGTTTCCCCAAAATTTCAAACACAAAGAACATTGGGAAATTTCACCATTTTTTGCAGTGGTTAAACATTGCATTAACACACATATTGCATTGGGACGTTTGAAGAAATACTCCTTACTGTTTCTTTTATTATTGTCAACTTTGGAAAATCAGCTGGCTTACTTTCCGTAAAGAGAATGCTATAGTTCTTCCATAAGCACAAGATTGTTATTCCCGGGGGGGGGGGGTAGTAAATGACTTGCGGATGGACGGGGGTCTGCCGCCCGGTTTTCAGAGAGGTACCCTCTTCTAATTACCGAAACTTGCGGACATACCCACTTTTATGATGAAATTTGGCGGAAAACCACCCATTTTTTGCTATTTTTCGCCAATTTCTGGATAACCCACCCTTGTTTAAGGAAAATCTGCCGAAAAAGGGACCCTTGTTTAGAGAATTTGGGGCCCAAAAACCCACCCATATGGGCGGCACATACCCGTACCCTCAACATGTTATGTACCCCCTCCAGGTTGTTATTGCTATTTTTATTACTAACTTTTAATTCCCTTTGTACTCTTTTATTTTGGATCTCCATGTAAGAGCTTTCCTATAAATTGTTAAATCGCAAAATCTTTTGAACAAACCTAAGTAACAATACTCTATTTTGAAATGTCACTATGATCGTTTGTTAACTAACTTGAAATTCTTTAACCTTTGCTCACTACTGGAAATTTGTTGAGAACCGAATGGCTTCCCACGTGGGAAACGAAAGTGCCCGTTTCCTTTAAATTTGCTAGAGGAACTTGTAGGTATAAACATAAAAAGTGTAGGCTGTACTGAAGTTTCATGCAGATAAAAAGGAGAAAATTCGGTATGGTATTTTTTCTCCATAAAACTTCATGCAACAAAACAAATGTATATGCATGGTATAAACAAAAAAAGACTATGGTATCAATGAACCCCGAAAATGTATTTTAACGAGCCTTTGTGTGGTCAGCGGTAGCACAAACTTTTGTTGTCATAGTTACAAAGCCCGCCAGAAAGTGAACATGGAGACGGTTTGATTTGCAATCCGAAATATTCACGGAAAACAATAACAAAATTATAGATGAAACGAAACAGTTAGACAATTTGAAATTCATGGTGAGTAAACAGATGTTCTTGTAGCTTTTCTAAGTTCTGAGCACGCAAAAGAAAGCAGCAAATGTATTAGGATGGGACTGCTTCATTGAAGCAAAACTGATGAAGTGGCCTAAAAACATTGGAAGAGTCATCTCTTGTCTATCTTGTGGGCTTAATGTTTTGGAGAAACCTTCATTTGTTCAAAGGAAAACAATTGTGTTGGTGCCTTACTTGCCTACAATGGAAGTCGTTTTTAACAAAGAGTATTCCTCATTTTAAACATTTCAATTCACAAGAAACTCGCAAGAAACTCTGTAAAATTTTTCGGTACCCTAGGCCTACCTACTAGGGTAGGGTAGGCCTAGGTAGCAAGTACGCAAGTAAGGCACCAAATATGTCCTGGCTTACTAAAATATTTATCAAAACTGAGAATGAAAGGATGGATTTTTAGAGGAGTCAAGAAGACAAAAACAAGAAAGTTAATGGAATATTTTAGCTCTTTGAAAGTTACATCCCTTCTTGAATTACAATGACATCATATTCCATAATATTTCCAAAGATTCCAGTTATCTTGCCTGAAAAATGAACACAAAATTGGAACCAAAATGAATTGATGAGATCTTTACTTTCTCTTTGTTTCAGATGTCAGCAAGAGGGTCAAAGAGCAAGACCCCAGAGGAAGCTGCCTTGAGCAGAATTCCAAAGCTTCCTCCAATACAGCAATTTGTCCAAGCATCTTCAAGATTTGATAATAGTCCTTTGCTCAAATACAGAAGGAGCAGTGATGTGCAAGATCTGCTTGGCAGTATTGTGTATGTACTATTCTTGTTGACTTGTATTTCATTCACATTATTATTGACAGGGGCAAATGTGCATCATTCTGAATACTCAAATTCTATTGTCAGAAGCATAGTGTACTGCACTGGACGAATTTTCATCAATCAGCCTTTTCCAGACCAAAATCTTGCTCAAGCAAAAATATTGATTAACGATAGACTTCTCATTGCGCCGCCCTGTAGATTTATCTTTCCAATGGAAACATGATATGGCATATGTTCAGATTGGATGTTTAATTGGGGGTCCCATACATGGATGTGAGATGCACTACTTGCAATACACTTAAATGAGCTATAATGCAAGCACAGATCCAGCAATTTTGGGTGATCGGTTTGTTGCGCCAGAGGCGTCCCTGGAAAATTTTTTGGGCCTTGCCCATTTAGTTTCTGAGAAATGCCCTTTTTTGTTGTGGAACACCTTTTTTTAAAACAAAATACCCAATTTCAATTAATCCTGGCACAAGAGCCTCCACAACAACATCTCTCTCCACATGCTTTATACTTCCTGTCATGCCTTGACCTGCTGAACGTTATCAAGAAAACCAACATAATTTCTTCCTCTAAAAGTTCCTTGATTTCATGAGATTCGTTCTCAAGATTTCTAGATATTTAGCCATCTTGAAAATTGTAAGGCAATGCATCTCACAGCCATATCTTGAAATTGTCAAACTATGAGCATCCATTGACTTCCAGAAGAATATTGTACACAGTGTTTGACTGCAAGTGCTGTAAAACCTAATGGAACTTTGTTGCACAACTTAGAAGCTCAAAATGAATGAGTGACCAGGTCAGAATTTCTTCCCTTGCCCAACACTAAATTCCCTTCTGAGGGACAATACCAGGGGCGGCTGGGACTAAAAATATTTAGGTATTCAAAATTAGGAAAGGGAGCCTTCCCAGGACAGGGGTCCGGAGCATACTCCCCTGGTAACAAAATGTTTTTAAAACATTCTAAAGTGTTGCAGAGTGCCCTTCATAACTTGTTCATGAGAAAAATCATCTTCAGCAATCATCATACAACAGATATTAATAACGTGTCAAATGTCAAAAGTTGTTAAAATCTTCTAAGACATCTAACCCTTCAAAGTTTGGAAAAGACCAGTAAAATCCTTGTACCTGTGAATCCCAGTAGCTACAAGTGCACAAGACGAAGAAAAAGGGCCTTGGGCTTTAAACCGTGAGGGTTACCGTTATCGTCAAAGATCAGATTGCAATCAAAACTCGCGGAGACTTGCCGCCTCCAGAAAGCCACCAAAAGGGCAAGGTAGTTAGTGTCGAATTGTCGGTTTTTTTAGTCCCGCTCGCATTTCATGTTAAAATCGATCTTTTAAGGTCTTCCGAATCAAAATTTAATGCAGAATCCAAAAATCAATGTTTCCAAAAAATATTTTGCAGCGTTTTCATGTGACGTCATTATTCTGATGACGTTCCATGACGTCATATTCCCACATCCTATATCATAAATTTCTAGCTAATAAAACATTTACCAGTTATTGCTCGTCTTCTAAATATATTTTTTAATGATATTACATCATTGCAGATACAGATTTCATTAACTTGGCCAAATCTGTCAAGAAATACGTAAAAATGACGTCATAGATTTAATGCAATGTTCTTTGTGAAACGTGGCTCTCATCAAAACTGCTAAGGAAACTTTCTAAAAGGTGTATATATAACGGTTGGGCTCAACTGACATTAATATACTTATGGAAACTACTATTGAGCCCATAATAGCCGTTTATTCAAGCAAAAGGTATTAAAAGATTATTTCAATGAAAACAATAAAGTTCTACTATCAGTCCTGCTGAATAGAGTAGAAAACTATGCGAAAAATCGTCGCTTTTTCGTATAAAGCGTGAAACTCAGCAGAAAAATGCGATGAGCCTTGCTGATAGCTATATCTGATGCATTGAGCCAACCAATTCAAGGTGTTTATGGCGTCATCATGATGTCATCATGACGTCACTACTCTCCCCCCTTTTTGTCAAAATGATGATCAAGACTTTGACTCTAATCAGAGTTTTCAGTTGCAATATATTCAAATTCATTCAAAATTTGCAATTAACATCAGTTTTCAACAAATGAAGAATTTCATTGTAAGTTTAACTTCACAGTGACGTCAAAAAGACGTCATTATGACTTTATGATGAAATAAGTTAATTGGTTTATTTAGCAAATGGGCGGCACATACCCGTACCCTCAACATGTTATGTTACCCCCCCCCCCGGGGGTCTTTCCTCTTTCAGCGAAGAAACACGTCTGATCATACTCGATGAATGTGTGAAATGCAGTTAAAAACTTTGCTTTTGGGGCCGATTGCGGTATGGGTGTTGTTTAATGGTAAGTAGCAAAAAATTATGCCTGTTCCAAATGCAATCCACAATTCTCATGCATTCATCTTGGCAAAGGAATGCACAGCGATGATTACTGAATCTGTATCGACAGTTCTTACAATCATCCTGTCAATCGCATAGTAAACTGCTTCTGCAGTATGAATGAGCAGTCGAGCGTCAGCTTCTTCGTGTAAATGTGCGTGGTGATTATACTCATCACATAAGTCTCAATAGTATCGCTATCTTTTTTATTTATCAGATTGAAAATAATGAACGAAAACAAGGAATCACGTCGTCAGTCAACGTGGTGATATTCTTGAGTGATCTCTTGTGATTGGAAGTTACGGCCGTGTGATTTGTAGTAGATACGATTATCTTATCCGCGAGATCTAATTTGGCAGCCTCCTTTGCCAGATACGCAAAATGCTCTTACTTTCATTAACTGGAAGAAACGCCTCAAAATTACCAGGGGTCGTGAAATCAGGAAGAACGCGCCCTCGAACGTCCTTTCCCCATTTGCTCCTTGTAACTGCTTTCAAACAAAGTTGATATATCTTTCCCAGACAACATCAATCTTCAGTGCATTCTGCAGCTGCAGTTTGATGTATGGAATGAAAATTCGATGTGAATATTGCAAAAAAGGTGCAATCTTAGCTTCAGCGTTCATGATTGAGGCACCGTCAATAGCTATTGCATCTACAATACAATGCGATGATCTTCTTGAGGTGAAGTGAGTTGCACTGTTATGTCTTATTCTTTTCCACTGCAAATCTGGCCAAAGCTGTGATAGAGATTGTGGGCAATGACAGTTTTCATGTTTGAAAAATTCTTCAAAATTTTCACCTTGCGCCTGACAGGCGATAAAACGTTGCGATAATAACTGACAGTCCTCGTTCAACGAGCTAAGCTGACATTTCTCTGGAGATATTCAACTGCGTCGGGCAAATGAACATATGAAATTGGTTCATTTCTTTTTGCTCGAATATAGACGTGGTTCTTTTCATCAAGCAATCTTTTAAGAATTCCTCAAATTGCCGTCTACCCATGTTTTTCGTTTGAGCGTCGTTGAGATGACATGTTCACCAACGATATTTTTGCAGTCCAAATCCAAGAAATCTTGGCTCGTTACTTCAAAGCGGTTCCCTCTTTTCAGCAGATACCTAGCACCTTTCTTAACAAATCTTTCTTGCATCCCCTTGTTCTACTAGTGGTGGCGGTATATAAATGATTTGTCCTTTACTATACATCGTAGATCCTGGTTGTCTCGCTCAAATTCCTGGGTGACCCTTACTATCCTGGGGCCTGCAATCATCCAGCGGCAAAATTATCCAATGCACTTGGTCAAGCCAATGATGCATCAGACTTGTTGTTTTCTTCTTGATTGCCAAAGAGAGATTATTTTACATTCCAGCCTTAAATTTATCATCCTGAAACTCAAATTCAACCAGCACAATTCTGCATTTCATCCGCAATATGTCTCGAGGGCTCTTTTTCTTGGCCATATGCGGACAGGCAAGGATCCCTGGCTGCAAATGCAACCCTGGCCCTCAAAATCTAGTACAATCCGGGCTCCTTGCCTTAGAAATTTTGAGATTTGTATCGAGATATTTCTGTGAGCAAGAAAATAACAGGCAACCAAATATTAGTATGGGTGTCAGAATAGAGATTTGTTAGCATTCTATGATCAATTGCCAGATTTGGCTGCATCTTATAGGCACTGTTATTCTGCGATCGCTGTTTCTCCGATAAAAAGCAGCAGGCTGATGCAACGGGATACTGGGAAATTTCCCGGCGCAGTGTTTGCCTAATGTCTGTAAAGCCTTGAAATTTTACAAAGTATAAACAGTTTGCTACAAACCCAAAAATTCTAAGTCGTGTATACCGGATATTCATTCTAAGCAAACGTAGGGTTGGCATCCTTAAACATTTTCCCAGATAAAACTATCACAGAATTTGCAAGGCTTTCATTCTACAGTTTTGAAAGGGCTGATTTGTAGAAAACCGTTAAAAGTGATCTGAAGCGAAAATCTTTATTGATGCAGATGAGTAGCACTGTTGAACGATGAAGAATGTCATTAAAGTTTTTTTGATACTTCGTTTCATCTTCGAGTTATCTACTAATTTGTACGATTGGCTGATGACGTCATTTTGTTTGCAAAAAGTACGAGAATATATTCAAGGTTGAGCACGTTTCCAAGGAGAAATAAAGTCAACGACCTTTCCTTCCAATGAGATGCCTTTCTAAAGGTCACATCAGTCGATGAAACAATGTTTATTGCATTTATTCTGCTCAGCCGAGGTGTCTCCAAAAACTGTAACCTTCCAAAGATCAGATACAGCTTCTTTCCATATAGAATGTTAAAGATCCCTGAAAATCTCATTTTGTGACGTCATCGTTGCCAGATATTTTGAAAATATATCCTTATTCTCTATTTTTAAGGATCGGGATCGATTTTATGCCATAGCTGGTCGTGTTTGACCCTGATAAACAACGAAGAAGTATCGAATTAGTGAAAAATTCATATATACGAGTATGGAAAGGTGACGTCACTACACGTCATCGAAATGATGACGTCACGCGTAAACGGTAATGAATATTTTTTGGAAACATTAATTTTTGGATTCTACATGAAATTTTGAATCTATTGGTACGAAAATATCGATTTTAACACGACATGCGAGCGGGATTACAATTTGACTTTGACTAAGGTATTGAGATTTAGACTTGAATACCACGGCCTCTCAGAAGGACCTCATCTTCTCATAAATGCGTTCGCATCTGCATTCTGAAGGTCGCTGAAACATTCCTTGGTACTAGTAAATGTTTTACAAAGTAAATCGCGTAGAATCAGAAAGTTTTTTTCATTCAAGATGTTAGAAATTTGAATTAAATCAAGGACCCCTTTATCGATGGGCATTTCAATCCCAAAAATCCGTATATCTTTAAGAAAATTATTTTGTTTTCAAGGGAAATTCCTCAAAACCCGTAAAAATCATTTGTTTTAAGAAAAGATCTTGCACGCTTTTCCGAATGAGTGACATTGCACCCTCGCCCTTTGTAACTTACAGGATAGCCATGGAGTACACTCTGAAACATTGCTTCTTCAAGGTTAAAAGACACCTTCTAAAACTTACCTGGACGCTGCTCGAGAGTGAACTGATTTCTCTATTTTGATCAATAAAAGGTTGTTGAAACACCCCAACGATACTCATTTCCCAAAACCCAATCCTTCATACACAATGGCAGTCGAAAGTGAAGACACAAGGAAACCTCACCGTGGTATTCAGAATGAGAACTGAATATGTTCAGTTCAGAAAACCTTTGTTGTCTTGCTGAAAGTTCAATGGCAGTCAACGTCACAAAGGGCCATGGAAACAAAGACTTAGTATTCAGGATGGCCTCTGAATACCTCACGGCCAACGGGGCCGTAATAATCCCAGATATCAATATCCACTATTGACAAAATTCCTCAATGGATTAGCGATCTATTATCCACTTTCTTTGAGACAAAAAGGATGGTAAATATAGTCTGTGCATCATTTCCGACATCACAAAAGGGTCTTTTCATCAAACCCGGCATCTCCTGGAGAGAGGTTTTCTTGTTGGAAAACTTATTTTCGAGGGTCAGAAAAATATAAGAATTTTTTTGCAAAAAAATAGGTATTCAGTGAATACCTTGAATACCCCTCAGCGCCGCCCCTGGACAATACTCATATTGAAATAACACATGCCAGCTTGGTGACTGCTGTATATCTTTAAGATAACTTGCATTGATATCATTGATAAAATCAATGAAATTCGATATTGCGCCTTTGCAAGTGCATAGAAACTTACAAGCTGAAGCTGATGGTAAATGCACATTTCAAGCAGAAGTTAGAAGTTTAGAGACTTTGGAGACACAATGAAAATATTTATTACTCTGAAAATCTGACCGGTTTGTGCAAACCATACGACCCAGTCTAGGTCCGGACTGTAATATAACAAAGTCTGTCTCAAATGCAAATTACCCAATATCACTATTCTCAGTGATTTCATGTCATTTAATCTGAGACAGACTATTGGTAACTTTTCAGTTTACGTTAGATTATTGTGATGAAAATAAGGATGATGATGATGATGATGATGATGATGATGATGATGATGATGATGATGATGATGATGATGATGATGATGATGATGATGATGATGATGATGATGATGATGATGATGATGATGATGATGATGATGATGATGATGATGATGATGATGATGATGATGATGATGATGATGATGATGTCATATATAATCATAAAGAGTGAGGATATTAAAAGTGGCACAATTTTATAGAAGCTTCTTGTAATTCTTCTGCCAAGTCAGTGGCGGACACTGTACCTAATATTTTGGGGTCAATCCATTGTTTCATTAAAAAATTTGTTTTATCTATTGTTTTCAAACAAAATAACTTTGTTCTAGCCAACATTGGGTGATTCCGCCCTCTTGTCCTCCAGTCAGCCAGTGCACAAAACAAGGTCACAATATCATCAATAAAATCAAACGAATGTCATCATTCCTCAACCCCGGTATACTTTTAAAATTAAAAGGCTTCCTTAGGGATATGGCCCTGTTATTACTTCAGTTTTTCATTGGACATATTGTTTGTAAAATTTGGCATAGTACTTTGTTTAACGTTTGGCCTTTTTGCAGGAGGGAAAGAGCAAAGAATGCAAAAGAGCACACCGAAGACTATTTAAAGAAAAGACCAAAGTCAAAACCTGCCCCAGAAATGCCATCGCAGGTAATTCATGTGTGCACTTCTATGCTTATTATCTAGTTTGTGCAGATACTTTATTTTTGGAGGTACTGATTGGAGTGTCTGTAGGGGTGTACCGGATCACGATTTTCAGAATCCAGCTGGAACTGGATTTACCTGACTTTTTCATGAAATCCGGCTGGATTTTCCGGCTAGATAATCCAGTCTCATTTTGCCGGATAATCCGGCCGGAACCGGATAAAATTTTTCACTACTCATCCAAGATGATGAGGAGGGACAAAAATGAAAAGACAACATGCTTAAAGAGACATCTAACAGTCTTGCAGGCTCCTGCTGCTGCGAACCTACATTTTGACGTTTCAAAGCATAACAAAATGAACATATTGTCTTCTTCATAAAAGTGCCAGGATTAACTTTATAAATAAACCTTAACGGGACATTTGGCATTTTTAACAAAAAGTACCTACTTTCAAGATTTTTGCAAGAGTACAGATCATGATTTGCTCTTCTGTATGTTTCATTCATATTTTTACTACTGGTTCTGCCATCTGCTGCAAATGTTTTCATTCTGAATGAAGTTCTCAAAAATCCGGTAGCTGGCTGGATTTCAATTGGGAATCCAACCGGAACCGGATTTTTGAAAAGTCGGCGATCCAGCGCCGGGTTATCCGGCCACCCGGATATCCAGTACATCCCTAAGTTTCTGCCTTTGAAATTGCTTCAACTTGATAAGAGCTTAGAAAATGGTGTCATTTTGTTCTTCTATTTATGTTAGATGATGTCCAGAGAGAGAAGAATCAGAGTAAGTCCTTTTTCTTTCAGTAAATCATTTTAGCAAGTCCTCCAACTTTTGATTGCCAATAGAGGATGAGATCCATCTCTGATGTGTCACTTCTAGTCTCAACATATTTTGAACCAAGCCCGTAAGTATATGGGAGGCAACAATCTAGGGGGGCTGCCTCACAGAAAGGAAAAATTTTGCCTGAGTTGGGCTGATTTTAGAAAACTCTTCCAGTGATCAAGCCAAAATCCAACTTAAAATGGACATTTTTTCAAATGTATTGAAAATGTTGGCTTCTCTGCAACGAGTAAATTGAAATAAGAGGTACATGGTGACACAGTAATAAACTTCTGTATGCACTGTGGCCTATCTGAGAAACAGGTTGCGTTTCATCTGCTGCTTCATACCTATACGCGAAACACAACCTTGGTAAGAATATAAGAAATTTGATATAGAGAGGTTCGATGATAAAAAGATGCAAGGATATATTTCAACACATTGAAGTCTTTTGGACTTGTGTTTTCATCGGCGCATGATTTTGAATGAATTTTAAAGGGGCAGCGTCACGTAATGTAAACAAACTTCTTTCGAAACGGTGATTTTCCAGGATTTTTGATAGTCCATATCACAGAGATTTTCCACTACTTTTCTCAAAATATAGGTGTTATTTTGAAGATGGACTCTTGAATTTTCTTGAGAAATAAACCAAACACTCATGCGTTGCAGGATTGCAGAGATATTGGCGGATTTTTAGAAATAACTTTATTGTGGATTCACCCCATCCACCAAAATCTGAGCGGAACACAATGGCCACGTGTGGCCAACAATATTGATTATAGAGATAACAGGTTTGTTTACGGTTACGTGATCCTGCGCCTTTAAGGCCCCGTTCACACTGCTACGTTTTCATATGAAAACGGAGTAAAACTTCTCCGTTTTTGCCCTGCGTTCACATTGCTCCGCTGTGAAAACGGGGCTTTTCGAAAACGCTAATGAAAACGCATAAATTCGAAAACGGTGCGTTTTGAAAACGATCCGTTTTCAGTGTGAACGCCAAAAACGGAGACATTTGAAAACGCTGCACATTCCTTTGTTAATAGACTTTTGATTACAATGCCATTCAAAGTCGCGATTGGCGCCTTGTTGACAGCTATTAACAAAAGGCTTTGTTTTGAAAAGGGGATTAACAACACCGTTTTGCTGGAGCAATGTGAACGCCTATCGTTTTCATAGCGTATCTATTTGAAAACGGAGCAATGTGAACGGGCAGCGTTTTCATCAACAAAAACGGATAGAAATGAAAACGCAGCAGTGTGAACGTAGCCTAAGTATCAGAATATGCGTTTTTCAAAACATTAATTATCTTGTACTAAATAACTCATCTGCTTTTATGTTTCGAAGAAAAACTATTCAGAAAAGGGTACCGCCTCTTATAATCTAATTTAAATATCTGCGTCATACCTTATAATTTCACCTCTAGAAGTTCCCTGTAAAAGCTTCTATATGCAGCTTGTTGATACATTAGAGTCGTTTGAAATCACTCTCTGATGAAGTTGGTTAAAACATGTCTCAGTATCTAGTGTCATCCAACTTCTCTACAAGTTCATATGCGTATGTCCCTTGATTTTCTTGGCAGTTTGTTCATTTCTTACTAAAGGGAAGTTCCTGTAGCGTAAGCATCGTTTATAAGCGTGTTTTCATTTGTCATTTTAGCTAAACTATCAGTTTCTAAAGAAATGCGTCAGTGAAGGTCCTGTTTCACCAATGCCTGGGGAATGGTGGACACAGATATTGTCAATGATACCAGAAGATTTGGTCAAGGCACCAGAAATGCAGCCTTACATCAAAGAACTTTACGAAGAGCTGATGACAGAATATGACAAAAGCATGAGAAAAGCCATGGGTTAGTTCCTCATCCTCATTATTTGAATTATTTCATTGTGCAAAAACCATTTATTTCCCCCAAAGCTATGTGTTTGTTATTTCATTCGAAACTTTGAACCCTGTTTTGAAAAGGAACAGCATCAGGAAGTGCGTTCCACAACGCTGGCCCTCTAAATGCTAGAGTGTCTCTGTCTATCTCTTTTAAAGGTCTTATAACTTCAAACTTATTTGCTGATCGTCCATTCCTACTCGGTTTAGATAAATTCAGCAACCTGGTTAATGACCGAATTCGCATTTAGCACCCAAACTTTAGTCTAACTGCAAGTCTTAATGCTCCCAGCGGTCGTAATGTGAATTTTATGGCGATGTAAAGTTTGAAAACTGTAAGTGATTTGACCGTGAAAAATGACTTGCAGTGTACAGTTTCACCCTTAGCGATTTTGCATGGTTAAAGCCTCTATAAATTTCTCAACTTTACATCGTCATAAAACCAGCATCACAATTGCCAGCGGTTTAAAAACACGTAACGAGACTAAGGCCCCGTTCACACAAGAACGAAACGGAACGGAACGATAAGGAATTGTTCCAGAAAACAAAAGAATTTTTGCAGGTGGTTCACATGAGAACGACTAGAAGCGTTCCGTTTCGTTCCGAAAAGTGGACGGCTCTGAAAAATGAGCTGTAAAATGGAACGGAACGGAACGGTACGATTTAGCCCTCGTGTGAACACTTTTTTGGAGCGTTCCGTTCCACTTTGCGGACTTTTTTCATACAATTTGTACGAGGTAACTTTAAAGCTCCAAACAATAGGGTCGTTTACGCATAAAGATGGGAAAACTTAAAGACCCATTGCTAACCATGATCCTTTGTGGCGCCAAAGGCGACTTTCGTGTTATCTGAAAGTCTTTTTTGGCCTAAGTCCCCTTTGTCTTGCTTTTCAATCGGCGCACAAAGGATCATGGTTAGCAATGGGTCTTTAATGGCGAGCTTAGAAAACCTTAATCTCTTAGGAGGAAGCTATCAACACTTCATATCGATCCATTGCCGTGTGAAAACCCTCCAAAAAGTTCCGTTCCGGTCCGTTCCGTTCCGTTCTCATGAAAACGATGCTAAAGTTTGGGTGTTAAATCCGAATCTGAGCTGAAAATTTTCATTTGGAAAGAAGGAAAAAATGTTGATTGATTAATTTCTAAAATGAGACCGCTTAATGTAAGATGTGTATTCATTTTGTATGGTGACAAAAAGTAAATCATTGACAATGAGAAACTACTCGAGGCAACCCTCATATTCATTCATACTACAGAACGCTTTTAATGTTCCATCTCTGCAACCTCCCATACGTTAGATCCTAATTTTTGTCAGCTGACTTTGTATTTTGTTCTGTGGTCGTAGGGTTGGATTAGACTCGATGACGTCGTAGTTTCGCTTTTTTGCTTAAACTGATATTGCTACCAACTACGACTCATTTCCCTAGGCTTGTTGAGATGGCGAATCTCCGTACTGATTCTTTATGAAACCTTTCAGCTGCTCTCCAAAAATTTCGATTAAGAAGTGTTGGACTTTCTATCACTATTGTGTACGTTCGAACCTTCTACAAAATGTATTTATCTGTTGTTCGATTCGCATTCTTTTTTAGAATGAAGCTGAAAGATCTATTGGGCCTAAATCATCTGACTTTTTTTCTCACAACCACTAGGTCTAGAGTGCCTTAAAAATCAGTTTCTAGAACTGCTATACCATAAAATCAGGTGTTCGTACTTCGGTAAAAGATCATTCTTGTCACAAAAGCAGAAACCGACTTCCTCTACGCCACGCTCTGACCAGTAGACGACGGGGCGACAGAATCTCGTCGCTGATTGAAATTTTTTGCCATTTTTACAGCTCTATGGGAATAAAAGGCCTTCAGTGGAGCGAAAACAATAACAACAATGCAACTCAATGAGATGAGCGTAACTTGAGGGTCCTTATGTAATGAGGCTAGGGTTGGATACTTACTACCATGTTTCCTGCTGTATCGTGATTGTTGCTTGTCCTTGTATTTCTTATGAGAATGTATAGAAAAGTGATTCCTTTATGTGAATATTTTTCTTATCTGTTTACAGTTCAGTACACACTTGTGAAGCCAAAAGTCAAGGGTGTCGAACTTGATGAAGATATGCCTGATGATGAGCTGTAAGTAATTCATCTAAGCATAGAGCTTCAGTAAAATAGTTAATTTCAGTGTAATTTATGTTACTGTAAAAATTAGGGTTTGTTTGATAGGTACCAATTCTGAAAACTGTAGACTTGGTAGACGTGGAATTTGTGTTCGATTGACTCCCAGATTCCGAAAACGGCAGGTTTGGCTTGTTCGGAAGGCCTGCTGAACCTTCTGTTTCAAAAGGCGAAAAGTTTGGCTGACTTTGGAGAGATTCTCATTTTCATTTTCGGAAGTCTGAAAATGAGGCAAATTTGGTGGTAACCGATATGGGAAGCTTGCTCATAATTTTAGCTTTTTTCAAGGTTTCTCGATGGAAACTTTTTTAGCAAATCACTTGCAGAACCTGAACGGCCTGAGTGAACCTGAGTGGCCGATTTCAGCCACGAAAAATTCTAAGAATAATTAGACATGTTGGCTATGCAATCTGCCATTGCGAAATGTCATTGCTTTTGTACTCAGGGAGCTTTAGGCCGCTCAAACGCCTGGCCGTTTTTGACTCAATCGGTATAAATCTCTTTGGAACGGTGATTACAATTTTTCAGCATTAAGAAATTATTGGCATGTCTAATTTCACCAGCAGCCATCATTGCCAATGATCTTGTGGGGTTGGATCTCGTGCCATTCATACTAATTTTTGCTTGAATCAAGGTACCATTATTTTTAAACATGCTTATTCTCAGACCAGGACATAAAGCTTTTGCATCGCTATTAAAATTAGATAGATAAATGGCTAGCTTTACAGTAATGCAATGCTTTTAGGCGTTACTGCATTAGGTTGGCACTACCCTTCACTTCTGTCAAACCTATGATCTTCTGTAACTTCAAAACTTAACAATATAAACAGGCCGCTTTAACACCAGACGAACAGAACAAAATCCAAATATCTCTCTTTTTTCTAACAGTGGCCTGGATTTTTCAAGTACCTGGAGGGACAGTTTCCTTGCTGCTAGAGCACTTATGCGACGCAATCTACACATTCTGCATCCATCTCATCAAACCATTTTGAAGATATGCAATAACAGGAATTATTCAAAATTGCTCTTGGTTGATTTGTCTGATATCAGGTGAGCCGAAGGCTTTGTGACACATTTTTTAGCGAAGCGAGACGATCTCATTAGTTATTACTCTCTGACTAAACTTAGGCCCCGTTTACACGATACCGGTCTCATTTCATATCAGATTGGGGATGGCAATCCAATATGCAAATTTTGGCTGTTTAGGCGATACCGTTTCGATTTCATATCGGATTGGGGTTCTGTTTACACGATACCATTTCGCTGTGCACTGCAATTGTTTTACTATATATATACTTTTGGGTCTACTGTTCATTTTGCGTAGCGCCCCAGGTGAATTGGAGGCTCGTTGAAGTGATAATGAGGTTCCGTATTGAGTTGATACCGGATTTGACCGTTTACACAATATCGGATTGGTTTCATGCCACTTTCCAGCGTTTTCATTTGAAAGGTATGAGGTGTATCGGAATGGAGCCTTTTCGTGTAAACAGAAGTCCAATCTGGTATGAAACCAATCCGATGTGAAATGAAAATGGTAAGAACTAGTGACAACGAAGAGAGTGATCACTTTTTTATCGTTGAAAGAAGAAAGATCGCTAAGATCGAATTTGTAAAGGGTTAGTCAACAAAGCTTGGGGCGTCCGCCTATTGTATTTTTCAATTTTGTTAGCAAATTCGTTTCTTCGAAGAATTCGTAGCCTGCGTGCAGACTCTACTGATCCCTTTTCAGACAGGTTCTCCTCCCGTACTGGAGGAGAACCTCTCTGAAAAGAAGTCAGTAGAGTCTGCACGCAGACTAAGAATTCGTTGAATAGGAAAAAAGTCAGTCAAGAAAGGGGATCAAAGATATTCACCAAAATAACCAATAATTTGTATCAAGAGTTATCAAATTGATAAGAATTTAAATCAATTTAAGGGTGGGAGCTTATTTGCAAAATAACATTTTTTGGATGGTATTTTTTTCGAGGAGAGGGGCTCATTTGAAGGTGTTGGGTTATTCGAGGACTTGCAGTATTGTTAAAGCTCTACTGCAGCAGTCCTTGTGGACTTCTGCATATTGGACTTTGTGAAGAAATTCTCTGACAAAGCTAAAGCATTCTCTAAACCTGATAAAAATTTCCCTATATTTCCGTTATTCTGAAATATATACACTGTGCGATCTCAAGTAGGATCTCTTGTCGATTAAGCGTTTCCTTGTTGTGGTCTGTAATGTTCTTCAAAGGTCAGGCTCATATGTGAGCAAGTAAGTTTATTGTTTGGCAACTCCAAATGATACACATATCATTAAACGTTTCTTGCAGATGATATTGTCAGGATAGCATTAATTTCCAACTGTTTATATCAAAGAGATCGATTGGACAATGAGCTACAGAGCATTTTACCACTTGCAAACCGTCTGTAATATGCATTCCTGCTAAGCAACGGTATGGTCAACCCTGGTCTTTTCAAAACATCGAGCTGTTTGTTACATTTTCCAGACACTTCTATTTCGGAAAGGCCGTGTTTTGAAGAATGAGTCTTTCAAAAGCTCCAATGGACCCCAGGCCACGCCACAGAGGAGGGACTTTGCTAAACCACCACATTTGCAGTAATTAACTTGCGTTGTCTTTCTTGATTTTTAGAAAGCAAGGACCAATAGAATGTGAACACCTGAAGAACAATTCTCAGCTGGCTTGTGAAAAGATTGAAGAAAAGCTGATGCATAGGTTTGTACCGCAGTGCGAGCCTACATGACTGAACTTGACTGAAAGGGGTTGGATGAGAAATATTTAAACAAATCCACGGTTTGTGCAACAAAAATGGTATTTTGAAATTATGAGTTCCCCTTTGATTTGCCAAAGTAAAGGGAGAAATCTTTATCAAGCTATAAGCGTATCTTTGGGTGTGAAGGACCACATTACGCACTCGTTGGAAATCCATTAAGATCTCGGAATCCGAAGAGACATGGAGATTCTATTTGTGTTAGAACAAATCTCTAAGATGAACTGTTCATCTTGAATTTAAGCGAAGTATTTTTGATGATATTGATCATTAAGAATTGACAAATCAGAAATTTCTCAGAGGATTTCTTGTCCAGCCCTTTTAAAGGGAGCGCAATGACCATCATGCTTGGCACGAAATCAACATTTTGCTCTGCACAGCTTCAAGAATAGCTGACTGACGAAATTCGCAAAAACAACATGAATGATAGCAAAGCCTGCTGGTCTTTGTTCTCCCTTTAGTATGAATTAAAAGTTCTGCAACCATCTCACGGTGTATTCTGGGCTGGAGAATATGGAATTTTAACTGAATAAACTAAGAGATACAACTCCTCAACATAAAAGATGAAATGGTTGAATTCTCCTTATTACTTCTATCATGATGCCACGGTTGTGCTTTATTGCCACAGCTTTCTTCTCTTGCGGAGAAAAACTTCACCTACTCCACAGGTAGGTATAAATTCTTCCCCCCGCAGGAGCATATATGCTGAAACTAACTGCGTCGTCCAGTTACCAATCTGCTTCTATCTTCTCTGGAATTATTTGGTGAATATTAAAGTTTGATTGTGAAAAATCCATTTCTCACAACAGTTGGTATCCAGAAATTGTGAACATATTCGTGGACACAGAGTCTTTCAAACATCTGAAAGATGACCAACAAGATTCCTTTCACAACAGCGTTTCAACTCTCATTTCTAACCAGGTCAGTTTTTTCGCCCTTCCTCTTTTATTTTATTGGAGTGGAAAGCTTGATTATTTTCCTACACACACTATTTTGCTATCTTGCGCAAGCAAATAAGGACAGATTTTGTAGCGCAATGGCATCTGTTGCGTTAATTGACACCTCAATTCAAAGGAGTTTGCGATTGCAAACGAAGGAAATTCTCTCAGCCAGTAATTCAAAGCAAACAAAGCCGCAAGAGTTGCCCCTAAACCAGCGGGGCAACCTCTCTCCTTGTACAAGCGAAAGATGGTTTTTAAGTGAAGTTATGTGCTTAAATCTAAGAATCTGCTTGGCGGATTTTGTCTATTAGATTCAGGATCCAAGCAGAATCGTTGTAAACTCGCGTATTTAGGACTCAAATAAGCAATTACTACTCAGCTCCTGAAGCAAATAAACAAATCCGCCAGACAGATCTTTAGATTTGCACTTCTTCTTTCGTTATGAGCACATAACTTTTCTTAGAGACTACCTTTCTCTTGCAAAGGCAAAAAGTTTGCCCTACTGGTTTCGGAACAATCTTTGCGGCTTTGTTTGTTTTCATTTACTGGTTGGGAGAATTTCTTTTGTCTTCATTTACTAATCACTTTGAACTGAGGTGTCAATCAAAAGCCATTGGTCCTTTGTGTTACCAATCTGCCCCTGTTCACGCAAACTGTTCCCTTGGCTGATCGTGCCCATACTGAGAGATATAACGAAGATCTTCATATTTTCCTAATCTGCAACCCATTTACCGAGGTTCAAAACATTTCTGAGGTCCGGTTCAGGTGATTTGCTTCTTAGTTGTTACATGAATGAAATCGCAGGGCTCTTGTGTTCGACACAAATTACATTTCATCGAGAGAACATTGCTATCTCACGGACACTTGTCATCTCATCGGAAACATCTGGTCTAGATCTTTTCTGATAAATTTATTCAAGTAAGTTAGTATCATCTCATGATAGATCGTTGAATTTAGAATTGCCGACTGCTTCAAATCTAACTTTTTATGTAATGTCAAATTAATGCTGTCTGAGGATTGATTGTGAGGGGAGAAGAAATTTCTGCTCGACTAAGCGGACTTGGATGTTCTACGCTCTGCAACAAAGGCCTGCATAAAAGAAGCCCGCGGATCAACAAGTCTCTGGCTGATTTAAGGTCACGTAAGCTCCTTCTGGACAAGAGGTACTATACAAATTTATAGGAGGCACTTCAGACTGTTACAGATAATCACTTGTTCTTTTTATGTGAGTTTTT
Source organism: Aurelia sp. 3 sensu Dawson et al. (2005) (assembly GCA_964020215.1). Lineage (NCBI taxonomy): Eukaryota > Metazoa > Cnidaria > Scyphozoa > Semaeostomeae > Ulmaridae > Aurelia > Aurelia sp. 3 sensu Dawson et al. (2005). Next base: position 1,833,347 of record OZ026583.1, on the reverse strand, counting down.
ACCGTTCTGCAAGTACTTTTCTTTCAATGATAAATAAAAAGACATTATGAATTCTTTTTACAGCTCAAACAAATCATATTGCGAACGTTGAAGAAATTCACATTGCTATTTGATGAGAAAGATGCTACTCGGTTGCCATTGTTCAAAATGGAATTGATTCTTGACGATGATGATAACATTCAGTTTTACCCTATGCTTGAAGATCTGGAAGATTCTATTCTCTCAGTTGTGAATAGTATCACTGGAACATTGCAGAATGTGCAGTCTGTTCAGGTAATTATCTTCAGTGTTTCATTGTGTACATTGAGGCTACAAATCATTTATTTATCTATTGGCTCGAAACAAGGAAAGCTAAATTACAGCTAATCGAGGCCTGCTACTGACAATTTTACAGTAATCAATCTAAATAAGAATTCGAAGTGAAATGGTCAATTTAGCAAAGAATCTTCGATTTAAATCTGACAGAAAATTTGTTTTCATGCTCAAAGATAAGTTTATCCTTTGCACCTTGATTCGGATAATGGTTTTATAACAAACTTGGAAGGCTTATAGCTACCTTTGCTATGAATTTACTAGTTGAATTTCTTTCTTGTGTAAAGAATCGTTGATGGAGTTTTGCTTCTTTTTTCGTATGGCAAAACCTGTGACTTATGACTCACGCATCGAAAAATTAGCTTGCTTTCTCGTTTCATCCTTTTGTACATTTTAAATCGAGTTTGACTTGCCACATCAGTTAAACTTTCTTTCTGTTATAGTCGTGGTTGAGTGGTGGACCAGTTTCTGTTAACATTGATGCAAAAATTGACCCACCTGTTGTTCAGGAGGTTGTCACGTTCTTGAAAGGAATAATCTCAGGATACTTGGAAGGCCCAAGGAAACATCTTGCATCTTTTGGTAAGCCTCTCACTGGTAGCCTCTTTTCTACATTCGATTGCAAAGCTACAATGTAGTATACTTATAGCACTACCTAAATCATTCTATAATGCTACAATTATGATGTTAGGAGCAAATGGTAGTTCTGAGAGTGATGTGGGCTACAGTTTTGTTCATAAATTGATTGAAGCTCACAAACATGGAGTGAATGTCTTTCAATTTGTTCTGCACCGGCGTGATGAATAGCAACAAGGCTGTCATCACATTGTGGCAATAGTTGAACCTAGAATTAATTTTGCTTTCACAAAACTAGGAAAAGACGAGAAAATCTTCGGAGATTTTTTAATTTGCTGTTTTCCCTTATTTCCTTAATGCTCTATTTTGCTTAATTTTTCCATCAAGTTTCATAAGAGCCAACTTCATAGGACAAAGGAAGAGAATTACTTTTCATCAACACAAAGACTTCACTGAAATCATTGTCTTGTCTAGCTCTGCCATCAGAAACATCGATCGTTGTTTTTTGATCGATTTAGGCTGTTTTCAGACCAAACGTTTCATAAAGTAGCTTATAATGCGAGAAGGAGGCGGCGGCAAGTCAGAAAAAATTGTTGAGTACAATTTAGGTTCTCAGTTGGAGATTGAATCATGGATCCTTAGAATCACCTCAGGGTGCGATTTTTATGGCATTTCAAAATAGACTTATGACGGTGAGTCCCTTGTGTCCCTGCGGTAACCCTTGCTCAGGAGAAAGTTCGCTTTACCTGTTGAGTGCAAATAAGTCTTTCAACGCTACATACCAGAGAAATCTTCAGCCACCTGCCGTAGCAACTTTGTTCAAAATCTAGTCGACTGCATCATTCGAATCGAAAATTCGATATAATTGTTCTCTGCCAAATCTCGCAATCTGATTGGTACTGGAGGAATTGCAAATTTTGTGCGTAAACAGGGTCAGGTTTTTCAGAGTAATACTATGAGTCTCTATTGCCCGAAGCGCCATCTTCAAATCAAAGAGAACTAGACAACAAGAGACTCATTGTCATAAGTCTACTTTCAGAATTGTATAGTTTTTTTGGCGTGCCAGTAATGTGTTGTCTTTTTCAATCTTTTGTGCAGACAAATACAGCATGTTGGTTGATGGAAGATCGGCGACTGAACTTCAAGAGTTCCTTGAATCCGATCACAGTTTTGAGGACTACACAGTTGTAAGTTTGCTTTTATACTTAAGTCTCTCTCAAATTACATGCTACGTAGGAATTGCGCAAAATTGTTCATGCAAAGTTTTGAATAATTTTTGTTCGTGGGCATTGTCACGTGACGTCAAATTTGAGACAGGCTTTTTATACTTGCTTCGAGATCTTGTTTATACCTTGTTTACATTTGCAAGATAAGCTTAAACTAAACTAGGTTTCGAATGAGGCTTTCTAGCTGGTCAATCCGACAAATTGAATGCATTTGATTGCCTGAAAGTTAATCCGGTTTGGATAAAGCTGATTTAACTTTGTCAGTGTGAAAGGGGCATTATTTTATTATAAAAGGGGAATGATTTCACTCGATCTCTGCAAGGAATTAATCCTGCGTGGGAGAAACGATTCCTTTTCTCTTTCGTACTAACAGCCTGTTCTCTACACTAGTTTTTGACACTAGAAAAAAGACCTTAGAGCAATTCCACTTTGATGATAAATATAGGTTTCTTGTGCTAAATGGCACTTGCTTGGTGTAGATTTATATCCAACATTTGAAAACTGAAATTGAGCTTAAATATACGATTTTGTTGCCGTTAAAAGAAGATGATTTAGCATTGCATTAAGTAACGGGTGTCGTTTTCCCTTTTGAATGGAAATAAGAACAAAACGATAAGAATCCTTACTCTCCGAGTGCATGGCTAAATTTATCAATTTTCAATTTAGAAGCACATACCTTGCATTGGAAGGTCATCCGCCAAACACCGGAGATACAAGCTCGCAAAGTCAAAAATTACAGTGTGCCCAAAACCAGAAGTTTTGATAAAGGGCCCAGTAATGATTAGTATCATTGGCATTTTACAAAGCACCTGTAAACTTCAGTTTTCAGTTTTTTGCTTTTGAAAAGAATAAACTGCTCATGGACACTCGCCTTATTAAGCGAATGCAACAAAAATGTGGCAAGAATGTTAAATCGTTCCACATCTCCAAAATAAGGGCGCATGTGCTCCCTTTCCTCTTCTTTGGTACAAATAACACTTGGGATGGAATGCAATGCAAATACTAACTCCTTAAATGTCAGCAAAATGTCGTGCTTAAGCAGCAAAAAAAAAATACTTGTTTCTACCATTCTTTTTCATTAATTCTTCCCTCTTTTTCCTATTTTTCGCTCTGTATTAATGATGTTTTGTATATATTTCAGAAACAAAAATACTTTTTAAGAATATATGATGCATAAGTGAGTTTCCATGATATGTAAGCCATTCCTTTGAGTAAGGGGTACTTGGCTCGTCAGCCCTCTAGGGTTTCTCAAGGGAATAACTCCGGTTCTTGCCTTGAGTATCCAAGTTTCCTGAACAACTGTATTTTTTATTAAAAATTTTTTATTGCAAACATGATTGTAGTAGTAGTTAAAGAAATGTTGTTGTTCAAATGAAATTGAAACTTGAAACTTGAAATTGACAAACTGATTGCTCAAGGGAAAAGTCATTCCTAGAATAACTGAAGCATTTCAAGGCGTAATTTTTTTTAAAAGAAAGAACTAAAGGAAAACAGTGAAATTCTTTTTCAAAATACCTTTAATATCATTTCATGGCCAGGCCCGTTTGCAAACCTCTGTTTTCAAGTACACTCCAAATTTGGACTTTTTTAATTCATATTGCCGGTGCTTTGTGGACGATTTGAAAATGCCAGCTATGTACATTTAAGTTGAAGAGCAACAAACGTAGCTATGAGTTAAAAAAGTCCCGATATTGTTTCGTTGTGCCCCCTTGCTTAGTCAAATGGGGGTACTTTTTTGAGACACCCGGTACTTTGTTTGACCTTACAAACTTTGCAACCTTTGCATTTTTTGGCACTCGTATTAAATCTTTAGTTATGTTATAAAAGGTGTAATTCGCTACATAAGTTTATAATTACGATGAAGGTTTCATTCCAGTAACGTCAGTATTTACAGTTTTAAATACTCCTTTGTACTTCACAGGAAATTGAAAAATACCGAACTGTTGCACGCGAAATATCGAGTTTAGTCACAGTTGCCCGTTTCGACATAATGAGACTGGATTGCGATGATTTAAAGAGAGGACTTGCAAGCAAAGCACATGGATATGCAGAGAAACTTCTTACAAGACTTGCTGAAGACCACAGGAAAGATAGCCAACGGTATGACTTACTGAGCTGGATATACTGTGCGTTGAATATTAAGTAGCCTTAACTGATTGAAAATATCGATCAACTAAAGACAGCTATTTGTGATAGTAACGAAATTCTTGGAAATGACACGGAAATTGGAAATCATACTGGCTGCTTTCAGTTCCACGAATAGTTGCTCAATTCTTGTGCTTTCCATGATTTTGAAATCATTTTGATGATAAAAGGACTAGTTTTCTACTTGTCCCTTGAGGTTGGTCTATTCGGAATTTGATCGATATTTTCTTGATTTGGGCCGTTTCCAAGCGATTAATTTTAAAGAAATCTCTTATAGCTCTTAAAGTCGACGAAAATTCCGAAATCATTTGAGATCTCGACTAAATGCTGTAAAAGCTCTATTTATGCCCCTACCTATTAAGCCCCCTCTCTAATAAGTTTCAAATTTCAAATTAGCCCCCTCTCCAAAAATTTCAAATAAGCCCTCTTCTCTTGTAAGTCCCCCACCTATATGAAATTCCAGAAAGTGCTGAAGATATTCCCTTATTTACTGTAGCAAAAATAAGGTTGCATTTTGATTTTGATATGGTTTGTGATAAAGGCTGTGTCGAATTTATTCATTTTACCCTTAAACTTCAATGTTGAATCTGCAAAATATGGAATAAAAGAATTAATTAGCTATCATTTGATTTTGTAAATAAAGCCCCCTCTCTTTTAAGCCCCCCTCTGGAGTGTCCGAAATTAAACAAGCCCACCAGGGGCTTTATGAGCTTTTACGGTAAAGGCCTCTTTAAAAATGCTCTGTTGTGGCTGTGAGCCAATGGTTCGGAAGAATCTGCCGACAATCGAGGCTCTCTGTGTACTATAAAGGTGCTAAGAACGGCATTCTCATATATGAATGAAAAGTTGAATATCAAGTTACCAATCGTCAAAATCAGCCCGTTGTATGATTTTGCAGGACTGTTAAAAGTGGATGCTTTTGCTGCACCCGGTGGTGTAGTTACTTTTGTAGTTCTTAAACTGGTTCCTTTTTGTTACAGAATCTGTACAGCGTTCGAATCAATGAAAGAAAATGCTTTGCGCCAACCGAAAGATACCAAAGAGATGATAGACCTGCAGAAATATGTAGAGGAGGCACAACAGAAAACATTAATCAAGTTGAAAGCAGATATCAAGGTTTGTTTCACGGATTGTGAAAGTATTGAATAAGTTCTTGGGTTGTTCTGAATAAACTTAATTTCATAATTTAAGGTATTTCAAACCCACGTGCAGTACGTTCCCGCATGTAGGAAACTCAAAATTTTCAATCAGGCTATGTTGTTTCTCATATGCAAGGAAATATCACAAAACGAGGCTAGCATATTTCTTGTATATCCTATCGAACCTTTGGGATGTCTTTTACATGCCAAATTGTATTTTTAGAATTCAGGACCACACTGAATACAACCTTGATACAACGGCCATTACTCCTGCGTCGATAATGACCCTTGTACGGATTAGGCTAATTCGAGATCTGATTGGCTGTTCAAAACGAGGCTTGTTTGTAAAATTACGTCACAATTCGCATAAATTAACTTTTTCAAAAAGTTTTGCTTCCAGAGCAGCGAGACCGCGAGAGAAACTGTTTTCAAACAAATGTCTGAAAAATAACTGTAGTAAAAGAAATTGTGGCAGGAAATTCGCAGTAAAGGAGTGTTAAAATTATGCTAGAAATTGAGTGTGGTGCAGCAGAATTTTGAGGAATACATAAAAGATTTTAGAGCACTTTAGTTGGGAAAGTGGTCAAAGCTAAAAGTTCAAGACAAGAATCCTGGTTTTTCTCGCTTCTAGAAAATGCAAAGAATGTAGAATAACCTTTGAGTCGTTAGTAAACTGCACGTATTTTTTCTATAAGAAACTAAGAATTTGGACTAGTACTGAAAGTTTCTGAAAGCTATCAGATTTTGAGTACTCATAGTTTCTTACGAGTTTCTTAATGTTTCACGGCACGACAATATTCTTCAAAACAATGAATTGACAACTTTCCGATGTTTAGGCATCACTCAAGTACATTCCGAGCAATACAACACAGAAGACAAGTGAAAAATAAAGTAAAATATGTCAAGGGTTTCCTTTGTTAAAAGTAAACAGTTTCTGAAGTTATATTTTCACAGTACGGGAGTTCAGTTTAATAATTTTTTGTCGATCTGGGAGTTGAGTTTCTTATAAGCATTTTCTTATAGAACATACGTGTAGTATTGAAAGGATATTTGCTTTAAGTTATCGTACATTTTGTTAAAAATGAAACCAGTGCGAGGAGGCTACAGAAAATCAGATTTCAAAATCTTTCCCGGTCTTCGTTTGACCACAACGCAAATATTCTAAAACGATGAACTTTAACGACGATAGGCATTCCTAGAAATTAACCTCTGTAACTGCCTACTGTACTGCAACAATTCATGCAAAAATCATCCAGCTTCTGCAATCTATACCCAACACCAAAGCCGCAACCGTGTTGTCACCACGTTGTCACAAAGCAAATAAAAAATAACAAAATATCAATATTTTCAGACTCCAAAATGTGCGGTTACGACAGGCAACTTTTGTGAACGCAGCTAAAAGAAAGACTGAAGACATTGCAACTTTATTCCCAAAAATGTTCAAAAAAGCCACAAGAACAATAAGTGAATTCAAGGCCAAGCACAATTAGACGAGACTAGTTTCTACAGGTGAACCCTCAATGGCACTTAAAGTATGAAACGTCCACATCAAAGTTAAAAGTTCGAACCTTCGCTTCCCTTCAGAAATATTGTGGAAGAAGCCGGTCAAAGCAAAGTGATTTGCAAAGGAGAATTCGATCTTGTAGCTACCTGGCTTCGTGGCTTGCAAGAAAGCTGTGCGAATGTCCAACAGTTGTTAATGGCTTGTTTGCAGCCAATCTCCCTCCTCTTTTTCGACATTTCGCGTGTCATTTTACCAAGATTTGTAAATGTTTTGTGGAGCTTCGCAGCTCTGGGCATTGATTTATTTTGAATTTCTCGCAACTCTCATTACTGAAAATGCTTTAGTAAAATCACGTGACATGTTGTCTGGCTGAGTGTGTTTCATTGAGTTTCAGTTGGGGAAAGTGGTTATCTCCATGGAAATCACAGCCGGCTGCATAAATTAAAAATCCATAATGGTTGCAAATATTGCCACGAATCGGGAATCCGTACCAGGGCCCAAATCGGTCGATGGTTGAGATTGCGAGAAGACCGTTTGGGGCCTGGGAACGAGGTTGCACTGAATATGGTAAATTCAATAAGTTCGGATACCCCAGTCTTCGAAGGGTCTTGTGAATTTAAGGCTGAAGGATTTAAACTATATATACACCGTTAAATGTGTGGAATTTTGTAAGATTCGAAGATAGATTTGAAGATACTTTTAACATTGCAATAAAACCTATTTCACCATTTTCGTTATTGATAAGAAATTTGAAAAGCAGGTTGTCTAATTTCTTTAAAAGAGAAAATGTTTGCTATGAAGGCAGGCTACAGTTGTGTTCGTTTCTTATTTGCGGGGACTGGCTGTAGTTTCACTAAAAGTAACTATACCATAAATCAATATCATCACTTTAAGGTTTGCTTTATCTGGCCTTTTGTGTTATTTTTATAAGTGTTTCAGATACATCATTATGCTCATTTGTCTACGTTCACATGATGCCGGAAAGATTTGAAAACGGTAGGAAATTTGACGGTGAAAAACTCACTGCAAAACTTTCATGCCAAGGAAATGCAATGCTCCCTAAGAATGATTAAGTCTCGTTCTGAGAGCGTCGAAAAAAATTGTTTTGTTTTCATCATTTTGAAGTTTCAAGACGATGCTGTTTTCAAAATGTGCCAGTTATTGTTCTATTTTCAAAATCGACTGGCGAAATATGTGCCGTTTTCGTGTGAACGGGAAGCCTATCTGTCACATTTTTCACCGTTTTTAAAATGTGCGGGCATTATGTGAACGCAGTCTTACTGTGGTTCTTTAACTTTTACCTTTGTAGCTCAAGCTAAATAAACGATTCCTACCTGGGTAACTAAACTTAGACCGCAAGCACATTTCAATGGGTTTATTCTGCAGTGTAGCAACTTCTGTTTTACGAATATATACAACTAAATGATATTTAATGTTGGCTGTCTCGTAGCTTTGCGACCTTTGTAAGTATTGATGAGGTTTCTCCTTTCCTAGGGAGGTGAAGACAGGCTCGCTTACTTGCTTGAACATTACAATTTCCAACCGGATGACATAGCACTGAACAGCACGGTGCTGAACTGGCCAACGGATATCAACCCTGTCTTCGACGAGAGTGATGAGGTAATTCTTTTGCTCGTTCTTTTCGGCATTTCCTGAAAACGCCCAGGAGGGCACTCTCTATTAGTGGGTGAGGGAGGGGGGGGGGGTCAGACACTTTTTGGGTTTGCGAAAAGTTGTCTAGTATTCCTAAATGTAAAAGGGGGGGGGCGAAAAGAGAGAAGACAATAGTTAGAGAATAAAATTAGTATATTTTTGGGATTGCTAATGAGAAACTTTGACAAATTTTTGGCTGAGTTTTCACCAAAATATTGCAGCGCAGTTGCCGAAAAAGCTATGAAACCTCTAGGTTTTATGCACCATGTAGCAATGAGTATGTTTTTGGGGTCTAAAAATTTCCTAAATTTAATACATTTTTGGGTTTTTCAAAGATTTCCCGTGTCTGACATACCACATCACATACCAGTAGAAGTTCCCCCTGGGTGAAGACGGCAACGTTGGCAGGAACTGCTATAACTCTACCGAAAACGCGAGACTTCGCAGACTTCAGATTATCTCTTATGAAAGCTCATTCTTTTGGTGACCTTGTTTTCGTTAGAACTCCGAGAGATTATTGACGTATTCTTTTGGGGTTTACTGAAAACCTTGAACCTCCAAGAGATCGCAAAAAGCCTTGCTTCGTGAACGAAAAAAACTTTGCAAAAACATTTGAAAATAGAATGAATGAATGAATGAATAACAAAGGTACAATACAGTGTAATGGTCATTGGACTAAGAACTCTTCCTGTTTCAGAAGTTTCAGAAGTTTCACTTTTTGGGGCCTTTCACTGCGAAGTCTGCGAACTCTACCGTCCTCAGTATAGGCATTCTTTCATCCCTTTCTCTGCGATCTCACTGATCTCTTCTGTTTTCGGAATACAGATCCTTTCTGTGAATGAGATTTTTCTCTGCGAAGTCTACCTTTTCAAACAACTTCCGACACTTTAGATGGATTCATGACGATTCGGCTTCAAAACAGAGGCTACTTAGGCCCGATGTGTGGAATTTAGGGAGCATCCATTCAAACTGCAACTTTCTTACCGTGGTCAGACCACGTGCCAATTCTTAGCGTTTGATTGGCTGATTAGATCAAGGGTCGACTTGTGGAAGTGATGCTCAATTTGTCGTTCGACGTTCCAAGGATACAAGGCGTTCGACTTTTCTCGATTTTTTGGTAGGACTCATCTTTAGAATCAATTTGGTAGTGAGTTCTACTATGAGTGAAAGTGGAAGTGGTAGTGAGTTCTGCTATGAGTGAAATTTGAAGAATCAGATGTAAAACATTGATCGAGTGCAAGGAATCACGTTGTCAGTGTAGCATTGTGCAGGGACTGCTGTGAAATATTTTTCTAACGGAAAATTTCGTTTTTCATGCTTTACCTATATTTCATATTTACTTCCCTGTTCATATATTTTAAGATGGGCATGAAATGTGAGTAAATCTACTTCCTTCGTAGATAATTGTGGCCGCACAGAAGAGTGGAGAATCTGCGTTGACAGACAAACGAGAGAAAGTTATGTTGGATCTTGATCGGCTCAAAAAGTATGTATCAGGTTATTTTCTTCGTTGAATTGCTTCGTAAGGGAGGATATAGGGAGTAGTTGTCCCCTGAACACTGAGATATATGGGGTTCAAAATTATATGTCGATAACAAGCTAGCCATTACATGTGAAGTGAAGCTATACCAAAGTGCAATTTTTCAATCTCATCATGCAATTTTAGAACGTCCAATTGTTTACAAAAATATTTGAGTTTTGCAATTTGAGAATCTTTTCACCTTGTAAGTGACCTTGGCATCTACTTGACATAGTCGAGTAGGGGTAAATCGCCTGTATGGCTTGCATTTGTGATATATCCGCGCTTAGAATCCGTTTTTGTCTTATGTTTATCTTTCCTTGCAGGCAAGTTATGGAGTTTGTTGAGTTCGGTGACATGGATATGATGGTGCAATATTTGAAAGATGTCCAGGCTGTTCAAAGAAAACTTGCAGAACTCACAGAAACCATAGAATTCATTAACGAGGTAAACAGATTGTAACTGTTGATGACTGCTCAATTTATGGCTACGTAGGATAGATCTTGCATAGCAGTTTTCTTCTACGTTTTTGGTTCAATTTCTATTAAGAATTTTCAGATCGAAATTATTGGTTTTTGAACACGTTGTACCGCAGATACTTTCACTCGTTTGAAATCTTTGATAACCTTTAAAAGAGTACTGATGTTATATGAGACACGAAAATTCAGAAATTTTAATTTGAAACAAAATCTAAAAGGACATGTCCGGGGTTACTATGATTAACGCTACAAAAGAAACTTGGCAGCTACTGACGCGAATTCTTGCCTTTGTTTCTCATTCTGAGCTTCCCAACGGCCGTCAGTTCCTTGAATGTTCTGATACTTTAGGTTCAATCTGGTTGCTGTATCGCCATTTTCTTGCATGATGACACGATAAAGAGGCTAGCAACGATTAAGAGGCGAGAAAACAGTAGGGCAGCCTCGTTTTCGTTTGAGCGATGACATCATTTCGCTCATATCGCCTATTTTTGAATAGGTAATTTCACAAAGAGAATTTGAAAAGTAGTGGAAAAAATATGACACACCTTTTATAGCAGTATTATCCTGTATTTTGTCATCAAACATACCAACCCCGGACTTGTCCTTTAAAGCAATATGAGAAATAATTTAGCGAAAGAATCCAAATGTTTTACCCTTTACTGAGATAATTTAAGTGCAAGGGTGGCCTGCAGAGACAAGTTATAGTTACAAGGGCTACAGCAGCAGCCTATTCTTCGTCACTCTGTTTCAAAGTTTGAATGAACTTTTGATCTTTCGCTTCTTCAATATCTTAGTATTGTTAACCCACTCTATATAAATAGATTTTTATAGAGAGCCGTGCAAAAGTTAGTAAAAGCCTTTTTTGCAAGTTTTTGAATGAATGAATAAACGAATGAATGAATGAATGAATGAATGAATCAACCAATGAATCAATCAATCAATCAATGAATCAATCAATCAATCAATCAACTAATAAACCAATGAATAAATGAATCAATCAATCAATCAATCAATCAATCAAAAAATGAATGAATAAATGAATCAACAAATGAATGGATGAATGAATGAATCAATCAACAAATGAGTGAATGAATGAATGAATGAATGAATGAATGAATCAAGAAATGAGCGAATGAATGAATCAATCAATCAATCAACAAATGGATGAATCGACTGTTTAATTAACAATTAACATGTGCTCAATAAATGAGCACATGTGTGACTGGATCATAAATAGGTGGAACTGGCATTTAAAGTTGAAGTGATGCAAGTTTTATTATTTACGAAGCCCATAAGCTCAGTTCCAATCCATTTGATTTCTTCAGGAAGAAGACCTATTCAAATGGGAACAAACAACATATCCTGAGATCGAAATTCTGACAACAGCAATTGAACCATACTTGAAGCTTTTTACGTTGGTTGTGAGATGGCAAAAATCAGAAAAGAAGTGGATGGATGGTGCATTTGTAGATCTGAATGCTGAAGTAATTGAAGCAGAGGTAGCTATTATTCTTTCCTGTTGTTGCTGTTTTTGTAAAAATGTATGGGCCATCAGCGGAGCATGTGACTTGGATCTTTAAGAAAATCCGTGTAAATGGTTTTTATATCCTTTTTTGAGTAGAATTGCGTGCTAAGGAACTTTATGTAATTTGCTGTAAAAAATTGCTCTAAAGATGGTACGAGGATCCTTTTCCTACAGATTTTCAATTTCGGTGAACCAGTCGAGTTGGCACGCAGGCTATTCTTTTCGGATAAAAAATTTGATTGATGTGATAGGTCAGTCTGTCATGGAATGCAGAGGATCATGGTGCAAAGATTGATTTCTTGATTCTTGATCATGATTCTGTATCGCAATCGTCTACTCTGTTTGATGGAATTTTTGATGTCTTGATTCCTTTCTGAATTACAAGGTTTTTTATTACTTCTATGCTTCAAATGGTCTTAAGGTTATGACGTCATCAAAATGGTAAATCATCAGCTAAAAGGTGACAGATTTAGACTAATTACATGAGTCTCAGTTTTTCGCATTGAATTGGATTATGTTTATGGTTTAAACCGAGACTCATAACAAGACAGCTTACGGCGCAACCAGTGAAGTCGCTGCTTTCCCCATATGGTTAATCCAAGTGCCTATTCTTAGCTTTTGATTAGCTTATTAATTGAAAGTGCGACTTGTCGAAGCGAAGATACGTTGGAAGTGACGTTCTAAGTGATGTTCGAGTTTTTTCAACTTTCGAAGGATTAGACCAAGTTCTGCTTACCATCATGTTATAAACCTTCGTGAACTTTGACTTTTGTCAATCTTACTGTTTTTCTTCTTCCACTGATTCATGATTTAGAATGGTTTTGATTTTTGGAGGGATTCGTTTCATAGCAGTAACAAAGCTGTTATTTTGAAAACATAGGCTGCCAAAAATTGTGAAAGAATTATGATAGCTAAGTACGCAAGGTCCCTTTCAAGGCATCTGATCTGAAGAAAGATGTACTATCCGTTTATGCCACCTTTATCAAAGATCTGAGTCATATGCTTCTCAGCGAAAAATCAAGGTTAACATTGACGTATATCATTCTAATGGCTGCTTATTTTTTAGAGCTTTCAGAGTTTTTAGAAGCTAGGGTAATGTCTCAAGCTCAGTTTGAAAAAAAGATCATGGATTGTCTAGTCAGATATGGACATATGGGATTTTATCGCACGATGTTGAAATAAGTGCTTTTGTTTTAAAATCCGTAATAGCTAGCGATTTAAAACTTAATTTTGAAAGATATCATAGTTTATCTGTTCAGAAAAAGACATTTGAAATTATGTGTATCGCCAAACCTTCTGGATATATTTGATCTATTTCTTAAATTAGTTTCACTATCAGCTACAACACAAATCCACCTCCTTTGGTTTTGCGAAATCTAATTTCTTTATCTTAGATCTCGAAAACTGAATATTTGTAAGATCTTTGTGGTGAGCTTCACACGATAGTTTGATTGTAAATTAATTCTGGCTATTTTATTTCATCAAGATTAATTCAGAAAGGAATCCACTCTAAATTCTTCTTATAAATGTCAGTCGCATCCTCCACCTATTGCTAAATGTGTAACAACATAACAGCATTTCCGCTACTCATCACCACATTTATTTGCGTTGTTTAATGTATCTCGATGAGTCATCTATGATTTGTCTTTTCGCCTCTTTTCTTTTCCCTGTATCATTCCTCCTGGTTATATGCTTTGTGCGTCCAAAGAATCTTGGCTTAAGTCCTTTTACTCGATTTTAACCTTAATGGAAGTTGAATGAAGACTTTGCCTGGCTGATGAATGTGTGTTTTGCTATCAGGTGGAAGAATTTGGACGCGAAATTTATAAACTTGTGAAGCAATTTACTGCAATGGCAAAGAAAGGAGAAGACAGAGACAAAAGTGACGTCGTCAAGAAAAAGAAAAAGGCAGAAGAGGACGATAAACTAGAGCTCAAATTTGCACCATTGAAAGTGGCAAATACTGTCCAGATTCAAATCAGGGATTTCAAGGTATGGGATTAAATTTTAATCTTCATTCATAGATGCATTTTCTTTTGGTTGCAGCAGGTTTGGCCAAATTTCAGTCAAAAGTTTCAAGCAAATAGGACTTCACTGAGATCTGCAGCAGGATTCCAGTTGTAAATTTCTTTCTTGTCGACGTGATGAAAGGATTGGGTAAAAAAGTGTAACTAAGATTTGTGAAATTTCTATAGTGGTTCGTCCAGCAGACATGATATGTCCACGTGCCCATGTAGGCACGAGCAATGAAATGTATTTATTCTAGTTAGGGTGATAGGCATGGTGTCTGTTTCAGGCAAATCTTCAGTCTTATTTAAGTTTCTCCTATTTTATTGAAGATATTTGTCAAATTTCATTCGGCCTGAAATTTGAAGTAGGTTCTTATTAGTAGAGGTCATCAAATCAATTTAAAACTCTGCTCCAGTTGCTAAGTCATCGAACCTATACGAACTGATAATACCATATGTGCTATTGCAAGGAACTCTAAAAATGCATTGAGAGTTTTTCATTGGATTCTATGAAATTTCTGATTCTTCTACAAGCTGCTGCTGTTGCAAATAAAGACCTCATGAGCTCAAGTGTTGTGAACTGACAGTAAATAATAGGCTTGGATTTTGAATCTCTGCAAAAGAATAACTGAAAGCCCTGAATAAAATTAGAAACTAATTTAAGAACCTGAACGGCTTCTTTTCCCACTAGATATCCAATATGATATAAGAACCTAGTCAGGCTGACTTGCAAAATTGTAGGATCTTATACGCGGGTTTCTACTGTACAGTAAAAACCCGCGTATGAGAACCTAGTGATTAAGAACCTACAGGCTGAAATTTTGAAATTAGACTCCCAATATATAAGAACCCATTCAGCCTGAAATTCGAAATAGGTTCTTATTCACAGAGATCAACAAATTAGATCAAAACTTCAGTTGCTTTGTCATCGAACCTACACAGACTGATACTGCCACATGTGCATCTTCCAAAGAATCATAAAGGTGCTGTGAGAGCTTAATCATTGTATTCTGTAAAATTTTTGATTCTACCACGAACTGCTGTTGTAAATAAAGCCTCGTGAACTTGGGTGCCTCTGAACTGACAGTAAATAATGAGCTTGAAGTTTCAATCTGAACAAAAGAACTACCTAAAAGCCCTGCATGAAATAAGAACCAATTTAAGAACCTGAACAGCCTTATTTCCCACTAAATACTCAATATATAAGAACCTAATCAGGCTGACTTGCAAAATTGTAGGATCTTATACGCGGGTTTCTACTGTATACTAAAATGCTGTGAATGCGGTCGATTCGAAGCTAGGATTAATGCTTGGAGCTGCCTTTTGTTCACGTTGTTTTCTGATATAACACAATGTTGCTAACAATGATCCATCAAACATTTTTTTGATGGGAGTTCAATTTTCGCTGCAATGCTCAGTTTTAGCAAGGGTGTTAGGACACGGATGTTTTGCTTGATTATTTATTTACCTTGTTTAATCCCTGTGTCTTGTCTTGCTGTCTTGTTTTCTGTTCTGTTTCGTCTTCAACTGGCCCAACCGCTCTCAAGTTGTTTGAATAGAGCCCCCTTGTATTTCTGTGTCTTAGTGCGCCTTCGCACAAGATAGGTTTTAAGGCGCACTAAGACACAGACATACAAGGGAGCTCTATTCAAGCAACTTGAGAGCGGTTGGGCCTAACCACGCTCAGATGAAGACGAAACAGAACAGAAAACAAGACAACAAAACAAGACACAGGGATCAAAACATGGTAAATAAATAATCAAGCAAAAGATCCGTGTCCTAACACCCTTGGTTTTAGTTTCAGTTTACATGGCCTTAATTTAACTCTAACACAATACTGTTACCTCTGTAAAATGCAGAACTACACTTAAGGCTGGATGAAGATACAGAGAGCTAACTTTGGACTGAATTAAAGCGTTGACATTCTACAGTCGTATTTGGAATTAGTTTGTTTTCATAAAAGCCTGAGGGGGTCCACCTGGGAGAAAAATTGCAGGGATGTGCCTGCTAGAAGGAAATTTTATGACCCCGTCCTGGAGTTATTACTTGAAAACATAATACCTGTCCTTGATAACACTAGTCTCTTTTCTAAGATATTTTGATTGAATAAATGGGCAAATCCTGTCTCGGAATTTTCAGCCAAAAACGAGACGCTGTTGGCATGCACATCCACGGGTGCTCAATGTATTAAGTTAAACTCCTAGGCACGAACGTAATCGCAACTTTCTTCATTGCAGGAACACGTTCCCGTGATGAGTACCCTTTGTAACCCAGGCTTGCGTCAACGCCATTGGAATGCCATGTCGGAGTTGATTGGGTATGAAATCACACCTGATTCGAGCACAACACTACGCAAAATGCTGAAGAATGACCTTGCACCATTCATGGATGAATTTGATGGAATCAGTGGAGGCGCTAGCAAAGTATGTATTGTGGGGTATTAACGGATCCAATGGGAGAACTTCTACTGGTAGGTGACAGGGGGTCAGACATAGCATATGTTTGAAAAACCCAAAGATATAGGACATTTTTATACCCCAAAAATATACCAATTGCCTCATGGTACATAAAAACTAGAGGTTTCATAGCTTTTTCGACAACTTTGCTGAAATATTTGGTGAAAAACTCAGCCTTACACTAACCTTTTCAAATTTTCTCATCCGAAACCCCCAAAATATACTGAATATGCACCAAATAGGGTACCCCAAGGCTAGACAACGTTTCGGATACCCAAAAAGTGTCAGATCCCCCCCCCCCTCGTCACCAACTAATAGGGAGTGCCCCCCTTGGGTGACAGGTTTGTTTTGACTGCATAATTTGAGTTCTTTTTCAGATGATTTTGAGAATTACTTTTTTTGGGACTTATTTTTGATAACTGTCTTCTGTGTAGACATCTGAGTATAATGTATCTTTTACTTCTCGCAACATTTAACACAATGCTTCGACTGCCAATATTGAAAAGTGCAAATTCTCAGAGAAACGATTGTACATTGGACTAACTATTTTTTATTGGCTTATTTTTATAACAGTGCAGGTTAATGTCTACTTATTTTCTAGAAAACTAGCCCTCGCAATCAGGCTGGGTGAGTGCGTTTAGAAACAAAGGATAGTAAGGATGTTTTGAAACGAATTCACTGAAGCATATATTTGCAGTGACACAGAGACTCCTTGCGTTGTTGTATTCTGCATGCTCCTGTGATATGAGAAGTCTTTGCGTGTTGCAAGAGCGCCCTTGGTGTTTGCTCCGTTTTGCAACTCATAGTGTTCATTTGAACAGGCTAAGGGAAGCTTTAGTCTATCTAGATTAAGATACAGAATCCTATCAGCTCGCATTTTTAAAGAGATGACATGACCACGTTCATCACATTCAAATGATATAGGATTTTAGCTAGAGTCGCAAATAGAGCAAGTACTTTCATTTCTTTTCCTATAGGAATATTCTTTAGAGAAAGCCATGCAGAAGATGGTCGATGATTGGGACGAAATCATATTCAACACAACAGTATATCGAGATACTGGAGTTCCGATCCTTGCCGCTGTAGACGAAATACAAGCAATACTTGATGACCAGATCGTGAAGACACAAACTATGCGTGGCTCACCATTTATCAAACCATTTGAAGTCGAGATAAAACAGTGGGAAGATAGGCTACTCAGGATGCAAGAAACTATTGACGAATGGCTCAAAGTTCAAGCTCAATGGCTGTATCTTGAACCAATTTTCAGTTCAGAAGATATCATGCAACAAATGCCGGAAGAAGGACGGAAATTTCAAATGGTTGATCGAAACTGGAAAGAAATCATGAAGGCAGTTACGAAAGATCCTAAAGTGTTAGCTGCAACAGCGATCAGTGGACTGTATGAGAGACTGGTTGACAGTAATGGCTTGTTAGATCAAATCAACAAAGGACTGAATGCGTATCTTGAGAAGAAGCGATTGTTCTTTCCAAGGTAACTTGCCTCACTTTTTCGTCATGCTCTTTACGACCATAGGCCTGTTCATCGACGATGACTTACTATTCGATTACTTGTATACAAAATTGCCAATCATTCGATTAATTGAGGGCCTGAATGAAATGATTATGCCATAGGCACAAAGAACGAATAGAAAGTAGTAGCAATAGAATGGAATCCCATCAATAAGGGACCTATTATAGACAGAATAATCGAATAGTCGATCACTATCTTCAGTAGCATTCCGGTTTCTCTTCAAGATGGTCTGTGAAGATCGATTATTTCTGCAAAGTCGATTGTTATTCTACACTAATCGCTTAATCGGTTAGGCCAAATGGTAATCGATTATTTGGAATTTATCGATTGATCGATTGATTGATAGTCGATGGGCAGGCCTGTCCAAAAACGGGAGTGGCAACAGACACAGTCACTATGCTTTTTCAACAGAATGTAGACGCCGTTACGGTCTGATTACCGCAGTCTCAAAAGCCGCAAACATTTCAAATTTCTTGAGTGCCTTTAAAAATTTTGCTTTACTTTTTCAGTCTTGGCGTTCAAGAGCAGATATGAGCATATATCGAAAGATGAAGGATATAACTTAATAACTATGTCGATAATTTTATCTGTTTAACTCAGAAGCTGAGCAGTAAGTTTTTTAATTGGACCCACAAATACGAGAATCGAATCATCGCCCAATCGGCTTCTCTATCAAACCAAAACCCCGAGGCAGATGTTTAGGTCTATCTTATTTTTCTCGACATTTGCTCATGTTTTCTTTTAAAAGCCAACTCTATGATGCAGAAGGAACGAGCTAGCTACCTG
Source organism: Aurelia sp. 3 sensu Dawson et al. (2005) (assembly GCA_964020215.1). Taxonomy (NCBI): domain Eukaryota; kingdom Metazoa; phylum Cnidaria; class Scyphozoa; order Semaeostomeae; family Ulmaridae; genus Aurelia; species Aurelia sp. 3 sensu Dawson et al. (2005). The sequence continues at coordinate 1,814,484 of OZ026583.1, read as the reverse complement.
GGTTTCATAGCAATTTTTGCGGCCATGATTGTTTTGAATCACTGATTGAAAGAATTTCTTTCGTCTCCAGTCGCTGATCGCTTTGAATTCCCGTGTTAATCATAAGCGACCAAGGTTATTTTGTTGCCAAAGCTGTCCTTGTTGATGTGAACTTTGGTAAAGATTGATCGAGTCTGGCATCGTTTGAAAACTAATTTCAATTTCTTATTTCAGGTTCTTCTTCCTTTCAAATGATGAAATGCTGGAAATACTGTCAGAAACGAAAGATCCGTACAGAGTGCAACCTCATTTAAAGAAATGCTTTGAAGGAGTTGCAAAGTTGCAGTTCACACCATCACTGGATATCACTGCAATGTACAGTAGTGAAGGTGAAATGGTGAATCTCAGTGAAACGATATCAACCTCAGCAGCGCGTGGGGTTGTTGAAAGATGGCTGCTGCAAGTTCAAGATGTTATGATTGGCAGTATCCGAGATATTGTTGGAAAATCAACTGAAGCATACCCACAGACACCAAGAAAGGAATGGGTGAAAGAATGGCCAGGTTTGTCTGTAATTTTATTCATTTTATTTCATATTCGTTCAACAAGTCAGACACATCAGCCAAGAGGTTTTAAATGGCAATATGAAGATGGCCTAGTGCAGTGGTTTGCGTGCTTGCTTTCAATGTAGAAGATCTTTGGTTCGGGTGCAATGGGTGCTACTGTGAATAGTGCGAAGCGCATCTCATAGCTTCCATTTTATCAACTCCTCTCGAATAGATTTGTAACAATTAGAATAGATTCCAACTAAAAATGGTTGCCTTGGCTTCAGTGGACAGCACTTGGAAGCTATTCGAACAAAAGACATAATAGAAAAGAATGCACGGAATATTAAAGGACTCACAATGATGTAGATTGCAATAGTCAAAAATGGGATCATTTGATATTTTTTATTTCATCGTCTTGTTGAAGGACCCTGAAGGAGTCCATTAATGAAGACAACCAGATAACTCGTACTGGCAACTCATCCTAAGGACCGTGAAATTTTCTCCGAGGAGAAACAGGATTAATACAGGATATGAGAATACAGGAGATTACGGGACTAACATCAATTTTTAGGATTAGCTACCCCAGATGGGCAGCCAAAGGCTCGAACTCGTAACTTCCACCGCAGACGGCCAGAGCGCTAACCACTAGGTCAACATACCGCATTTCTGTAGAACTATTTATTACTGTACGTTTCATGATCCAAATATTCAAAGCATTAGTTCAAACCAATTTGGGGAATTTTTTGTCATTTAAAAATATTTACCCTGGGATTCAATTTAGTTTAAAAGTGAATTAAGTAACTGCTTTTCAATCGTCCAAGCAAACAAACAAAAAAGCTAATGAGGGATAAACCTATGTACGATAATAACTAATTACATGGCTACAAAACGTGAAAAGGAAAAATAAAGATGATGAATGATTTATTCATTAATAAAGGCGTTTGTTAGTTATCTGCCGAAATTTTGCTATGGAATCGCTAAGTCATTGATTGGTCTTCGTGATGCTCTTGTTCTTGTCTCAGATAATGTTGAAAACAAGTTGGTAACGTATAATTGGGGGTAGATCATTGACAGTTTTGGAACTGCTTTTACCGACAGGCTAAGAGTTGGACATTATTATTTAGAATGATCCTACTCTTCCTAATTTTTTGCAGACATTAAAGGGCACATGTTGCGTCAGCGATTGGTTAATACAACAAAGAAATTTGAAATGAAAGTTCATTGTTTCGTGACTTTTTATCTTTGCTTCATGAATTTTTACTGCCGTAAAGATTCAGCCTGCGCCTGGATCCTGTGCTTTGTACTAAATAAAACAGATGATTGTATTGCATTACCCAATCAGGTTCACGACATATGCCCTTTAAGATATGATCTTGATATTTTAGTTGCTTCTTCCGTGTTGTCAGCTCATTATCGAGATGCATAAAACTTAAATCAAGAAAGCAGGCCTTATTGAAAATACTCTGTGCCTTCTAGCAAATGATTGGGAAAATGTGCCTGCAATCGAAACACTTTTAGTAGAGTAAGACTACGTTCACACGATACTGACACATTTTGAAAACGGTGAAAAATGTTACGGTAGCAGATTTTGAGCTAGTAGCTTTCACACGATGCCGGAACAATTTGAAAACGGTAGGAAATTTGACAGTATATTGCAAAACTTTGATGCCAAAGAAATATACCTACACCCTTAGAATCGATCAGTCTCTTTTTTTGAAAAGTGTCGAAAAATGTTTTGTTTTCATCTTTTTAAGTGTTCACATGATGCCGTTTCCAAAATATGCCGGTTAGATTTCCGTTTTCAAAATCTACGATTTTCAAAATCTGCCGGGAAAAAATGTGCTTCATGTGAACGGGAGGCCTATCCAGCGCAATTTTCACCGTTTTCAAAATGTGCGGGCATCTTTTGAACACAGTCTTAAGGTGTGAGCAACTATTGTATGATGATTTTTTGTGCCTGCGTGTCACGGTACTCTTGCGCTTGCCCACATTGATGAGGCCAGAAAGAAAGTCAAAATCGATCAGCAGATACGATCCATTACAGACCCTTTACAAATTATACATATGATTTGTTTCATCTCTAGGTCAAGTTGTCTTGTGTACCAGCCAGATCTATTGGACAGCTGAAGTTCATGAAGCCATCAAAGGAGGAGTTCGCGGGCTTAAAGATTACTATGAAAATCTACAGCGGCAGCTGGAGGAAATTGTTGAACTCGTACGTGGGAAGCTATCAAAGCAAAACAGGGTGACACTTGGAGCTCTTGTTGTGATTGATGTGCATGCTCGTGATGTTGTCCATCAAATGGCAGAGTTAGGTGTATCATCCGAGAATGATTTCCAATGGTTGAGTCAGTTGAGATATTATTGGGAAGACAGTAACTGCAATGTAAAAATTATCAATGCAACGGTGCGCTATGCCTATGAATATTTGGGAAATTCTGGCAGATTGGTTATTACACCTTTGACGGATCGATGCTACCGCACTCTTGTTGGTGCGTTTCATTTGAATTTGAATGGTGCTCCGGAAGGGCCTGCAGGTACTGGCAAAACAGAAACAACAAAAGATCTTGCTAAGGCACTTGCAATCCAATGCGTTGTTTTCAACTGCTCTGATGGTTTAGATTACCTACAAATGGGAAAATTTTTCAAGGGTTTAGCAGCATGTGGAGCCTGGGCTTGCTTTGACGAATTCAATCGAATCGAATTAGAAGTCTTATCTGTCGTAGCGCAACAAATTTTATGCATTCAAAGAGCAGTTGCCTCGCATTTGGACGAGTTTGTCTTTGAAGGCACGAAGCTCAAATTGAATGCCAACTGTTACGTTTGTATCACAATGAATCCGGGCTATGCCGGTCGATCAGAATTACCGGACAACTTGAAAGTCTTGTTCCGTACTGTTGCAATGATGGTACCGGACTATGCCCTCATTGCAGAGATCAGTTTGTATTCGTACGGCTTTGTTGATGCAAGAAACCTGGCTGTTAAGATTGTCACAACATACAAACTTTGTTCTGAGCAGCTTTCCTCACAGTTTCACTACGACTATGGAATGCGTGCTGTAAAGGCTGTTTTAGCTGCAGCTGGTAACCTCAAACTGAAATTTCCTGATGAGAATGAGGATGTGCTTCTCTTACGATCTATCATGGATGTCAACAAGCCTAAATTTTTGTCTCATGATATTCCTCTGTTCGAAGGCATAATCTCAGACTTGTTCCCAGGAATAACGCAACCCAAAGCTGATTACAGCACGTTCCTGGGTGTGGCATTTGAAGTATGCAAGAAAGCTAACCTACAACCGACTGACTTCTTCCAAGAGAAACTCATACAGACGTACGAAATGATGATTGTGCGGCATGGTTTTATGCTGGTTGGTGAGCCATTCTCCGCAAAAACAAAAGTTCTTGAAGTGCTTGCTCAGACATTGACAATCATGTGTGAAAGTGGTTACGAAGAGGAGAAAGTCTGGTACAGGATCATCAATCCAAAGTCAATCACCATGGGACAGCTGTTTGGCCAGTTTGATCCTGTCTCTCATGAATGGACTGATGGTATTTGTGCCAATACGTTCAGAGAATATGCAGCTGATCAAACAGAAACGAGAAAATGGGTCGTTTTCGATGGGCCAATTGACGCATTGTGGATTGAAAACATGAATACAGTGTTGGATGACAACAAAAAGGTGCGTTAAAGTGCAACCACATCATTGTGTTGTTATTCATAATGTTACTCATTCGTTGGGCAATGTTTTACGCTATTGCCTCTCTTGTTACCTATTCGTATTCATATTCGTACTCACAGTGATTACGTCTCTGCGCTCTCTCTCCACGCGGACCCTTGCTGTAGATAAAAGTTTCATTTGCAGCTTTTTTGCCACCCTTGAGAAGGAGCGCTTAGATGGCATTGTTGCCAAATACAGTTCAAAGGGATATTCAATAGAATATTGATTGTGGAATTCAACGAATTTGAACTTTTCAGTGAGAATAACGGAAAACACTTTAGCTGGTGTGGTACTGGTTGAACATAGCTCAGTAGCTGCAAATGACATTAGGGTAGTCATTCTTTTTCGCTCCTCATCGTATTGTCCCTGTAGAGTTGTATAGTAACTAGAACAGTATCGTAGAGTGTAAGATTTTATCGTAATATTTTCATACGAACGAACAACTAGCTGCAAAATATTACATTGAAGGCAGTAATGAAATCCAGCTATTAAGAATTATCTCTAGACACACGTGTTTAGCCCGTTGACATCTTAAGCGCTATTTCTTATTCAGAAACCAGTAAGTATTATGTCTTGTCTTAGAAGATAAGTGAAGACCAAACCATTTGACAGAGATATTTTTTTTATTGACAGTTGTGTTTGATGAGTGGTGAAATTATTCAGCTATCTGGCTCAATGAGTTTGATATTTGAAGCCAATGATCTATCTCAAGCATCGGTGAGTGGAATTGCATTTAAATATTTGTTACAGAAAATGTAGGCATTTGCATGTAGATACCGAACAGTTCGATACAGGTTATGTCAATTTTTTCCACAAATCAGAGTGGAGAACAGTCTCAACATTTCTTTAATATTTTGACTTGATCCTTGCCGTCGATTGAACTATTTTTCTTATAACTTTTTTTGTTAAGTTGTGAATACAATCAGTTGTTACTCATACTTTATGATAACCGAGGGGGACTTTTAGCCTCTGTCGATGTATTGATTTGTGCCTCACATCTACTAGATTTTGTCATTTAAAAATTTGTAAGCTTTGCAGTCTGGTACACATAGCTAAATGGATGATTTGAAGCCTCCCTTCAAACCAAATAGTAATGTACCCTTGCGAAGAATAACTTGCATTTAAAATAAGTCTCAAAGTAACCGGTGAGTCAATAAAAACGCCCGGCGTTTGAAAAAAATCGTGATCCCCGAATATCAAAGCAATGATGTTGAAAACTGTCTTGTTTTATCCCCGATATGTCAAATTAGGTTCAGTAATTTATCCACCTTTAATCGGTCATTCCTTCCCGTCGAAATAGGAGATTTCCTGCAGCAAGCTCCTTTCGAAAACCTGCAAAAACTAGCGAAAACAGCAAGTAAAAATTTCCGTTTGTTCTCCTTCCTAGCAATAATGACTCTTCGATGTGCTCATGTATTTTGTCCTCATGTGAGAATGGAATCCCCCTGAATATGTTATTCACACTAGGGGGAAGACTTTTCAACCCGCCAAATCGAAAGCACGTGCTAAAGCGTGCTGAAAGTCATCGCTCTGAGGTAAACACATGAGGGATTTTCGCTTGTAATTTTAGCACGTTTTTAAGGTTTCTCAAAGGGATTCATTTTAGAAGATTGCCTACAGAATCTGAACGGAGTGACCGATTTTAGCCAGAAAAATTTGTAAAAATAATTGAACATGTTGTCTATTTAATCAGATATTGCAAAATATCATTGCTTATATATTCAAGGAGCAGTAGCCTTTCAAACGCCGGGCGTTTTTCTGACTCACCCGTTAAGATTAATGGAAAGTGAGATCCCTACTTTCTATTGTGCGACGCTAGTATTCTGTTTTTTAGAATTCTTAAAAACAAATCTTCAAGACATATTGCGTGCAGAAGTACTTGGCTTGTAATGAAGCAAGTGGAGCAAATTTTCGATGTTTGAAATTTCAGTTCTTATCCAAAAACCTTTTAATCGAATGGTAAAAGTCTTTACGTTACTTGCAAGACTTGTAATCTTCTTCTCATGTCATTAAAGCCAGCTACAGTTAGCAGATGTGGTATGATATACTTGGAACCAGCCTCACTTGGATGGGCTCCATTGGTTGAATCGTGGATCAATACACTACCAGATATCATCAAAGATGAACGCAAATACATTACTGGTTTGTTTCAATGGGCTGTGCCTCCATGTTTGCGCTTTTTGCGTAAGAGTTGCAAGGTTTGTTTTCCATAATGCATTTTTAACGAACACCATCTGGATTATGACATTTTACTAGCATTTCACTTGACACAGACTTTGAAAGCTCCCTTTTAGTTATTGATAACTTCCGAGCCTCCCTTTATTCTGTAGTTTTGTTTCAGAATAATACTTTCTCCCATTCTCTATGTCATTGCAACAACGTAACAAGGTTTATTTTGGCTAAGTTCGATCGGTCGTAATATTTGTGAGAAATGCTCATGTCTAACTAAAAGTTTCAAAGAGCAAAACTGCAAGCCACCATGTCTCATGCAGTTTAAGTGTCATCTTGTTATCTTATCTTAGGCCCGGTTCAGACGGCGTATTTTTCATGTGCCGAATATAATGGCTTGAATTAACTGCATGAAAAGTACGGCGTCTGAATCAAATAGCTACTGCAGTTATCATTAACGTCGACCCAAATCAATAAATTCGGCCATCCCAGTCGAATAAAACGACCTAAGCACGGCAGTGATTCAGACGGCGTATTTTTCATGTGTCGAATCAAGTGCATAAATTATGCTAATCCCCTTACTCGGTTTTCCTCGAGCAAACAATTACATTTACCACGGCGGTTTCTTTGAGTATCATTTTGATTGGCAGCGAATGTGCAGGGGTGCGTGCAACTGAAAACATTCATGAAGCTGGATTTTCTTCCGCGTTGTGGATTCTAAAGTTTCTGGGTGCTATTTGGGGCAGACTAAATTGCAAATTTAGCAACGATTTTGTCTTGTAATCACATGAATCAAGGACGTAGCTGAAGATTGTTTTCAAATGCACTTCTGTGCTAAAGTGACGAATGCATATTTCTGCAGAGATTTGCCTGCAGTTTGATGAAGACCCACGTATTCTTACGATTCCCTCATTCGTCTGGCTAACGAAAACGAAGGCAATTGCAAAGCCAGTTCTTGTGTGTGAGCAAAGCAGAACCAACAAAACGACGGGAAAAGACCGTAAGGGCAAGGAATGAAAGATGGAAAACATGAAGCCATGGGAAGGTCATCTCGAGCATTCGTATCACATAACGATCTTGTTTTGTTTTCCGATATCGATAGACAATATAAATCCTGCATTCCATAAACACCTTTTGTAACTGAACAAAGGACTTCAAAATAGTTTAGGAAACCACATCCAAACACTCAACGCCAAACTTGGTCAATTATATTCGATGCATGAAAAATACGCCGTCTGAATCAACAGGGGATTTTAACCGAATTTGAGTCGAATAAAATGCCTATTATATTCGGCACATGAAAAATACGCCGTCTGAACCGGGCCTTACACATACCGGGTGCCCCATAAAAGTATTCCCGTTTGAAAAATCACCGAAATCTATCAATCTTCAAATTTCTTTGCAAGTAGATAAAAGACCAATTACTCTTCCAGACATCGCTGATATTTTGAATTTAGCTCTTGTAAAGTGCTGCCTGGTTTTGAAGCATACTGCGAAAAGCACTGATGCTTAATTGAGAAATTCCTTTTGATACATTAAGCTTCAATTTGGTCATACGGAATGTCAGAATTAAATGCAAACTACTATTGTAGACTTGAAAGATAATGAAAAATTTCAAGATAATGACTTTTAGAGGCAAGATTAGCGATGTTGCTTAAAGAGTATAGCTCAGAATAGGGTTTTTCAATGCGTTATTTCATACCCTTTAAGTAATAGAAACAAACATTTATCATTATTAATCTATTTGGATCATTGAAAAAGAGATCGGATGGACAGTTTTATGATGAGTTACAAAATCGAATTTGAAAATTTCAAACGGGAGTACTTTTTTGGAAATCTGGTATCACTGTTGAAAATTTAGGAAAATTTGCAAGAGTTGCTACAAACTAATTTCATTAAGAACATTGATTTAGCCGTGATGAGATTTGTTCTCGTGCGCTGGAGATTTCTTTTCATGTTATCAGCTGGCGATTGAATTCTTTCTGGAGCTAAAATTTATTTCAGTAACTTTTCAAGACGAATCCCAATCAAATATTTATATTTTTTCGGACACCAAGGCCTGCTTGGATATTTGAATGTTGATCCGTAGTAGTGAGATTATCGTTGTTTTATTCAGCAAACTTACTCTGTTTGTAAACTACTGTCTTCTTTGATTGCCTATTAATTTTCTACAGGAATTCGTACCAACATCGGACAGTAATTTAGTGAGATCATTGATGACTTTGTTGGAAATCATGATGAAAGATATTCAAGAGAACGACCAAAGATATGTTAGAACTTGGCTTGCAGTAAGTCCTATCATTTGAGGTCTAATTGATGCCTATTTGCTTTCTGTCTGGATTCTATTAAAGTGGCAATAGACCTTTTCGCAATTTGGGGAAAGGGAGTGGGGAGAGTGCGGTCCATTCTGACAGCCTTGGTAGCAATAGGCATCGGGAACCCCCTTCACTTCGGTGGCAAGTGTTTGGCTTGCGTCTAAGTCGCATCTCCCTGCAAACTCGAGAGTTATTTTCGATTTAGTTGCACCTTTCAAGAGTTGCATAATACTTGCTTGGTATGGTAAGTGTTTTCTCTAGATTATTTTGGTGTCTTGCCATCCTTCCACCCATTTATGAGTTTATTTGAGGCTTTTTATTGCTTCTGTTCACTCAAGTTTTCATGAAAGAATTTTCTTTACTCTGGTGCTTAACTGTGGAATGATATACCTCTCGATATAAGGAATAGCCCCACAGCTCTCACATCTAAAAAAATGCTGAAGGACTACTTGCTAAGCATTTAACCCATAGTACGGTCCCTAGGAAGAGCAGCACTTACCTAATGGTTACATTTCCTATTATTCTTTGTAGATATGTAGTACGTTGTTCTTTTTCTTCTTCCTACTATTATCATTTTTTCAAACTATTAGCTGATAGGGATTTGTGGATAAAGATGATTAAATGAAATGACTTGTTGATCGATGGGGCCTAAGCTGAGCCGCGTCAGAGACGAAAATCCTAAAAAATACCATAAAAACTAAAATATACTCTGATCCAGCGTACATTTCATTGTCTAATTGCACTTAGTAATTAGTAATCATTTCTCTAAAGTTGTTTTTTTTTTGTTTTAGTAGGCATCAATTAGTTGTGTTATAACTATCTATACGCCTACTATAAAGACATTAATTTAAAAAAATAGCTGCTTGCAGATTCGCTAGTCTATTCACCTTTTTGGTGAAGTTATGTGAGATTTCAGCTTTAACCCTGTCCTTCCAATGCAAAGACATTCAAAATGATTCAATATCTTTTTATCCTTTTCCTCAGTCATGTTTCCAGTTTTCACTTGTGTGGTCGATTGGAGCTAGTTGTGATGGTGCGAGTCGTGTCAAATTCAGCATTTTCATCACAGAATTATTCTCTGGGAAAGATGAAGAACATCCTATACCAAGTGTTGTTGGAAAGATTGAGCATTCTATGCCTTCTGAGCACACAGTCTATGATTTCATGTTTGAGGTAACTTAAATTCGATGAATTATGTTTCAATGGACCATTTTGCTGTCGAATGTAGAGGCGCTCAATGCTATGCACCATGAGGTCGCATGGGGGAGTGTTTACGCGTCAAAACGCAGTTTTGACTAGGATTTAAATTTCATTTCGAAGCTACACCCGATCCTTAATGGAACATGAATAGTGCCTTTACATTCAACTGCAGAATATTTTTTTTGCCCTCTAGATAAATTTAAATCTTGTTTTGGTTGAAGTCTTTTTGATATGGTTTAGTAATTGGAGGCGCTTAGAGCAGTCGTTTTATTAGTGGAGAGCATAAATCTTAAAATGAGAGTCAAAGAAAATTTTAGTTGTTTGGCGAGCTGTGAGATAAAATGTACGCGGTCAATATTCAAAACTGAACTGTTAATTTATCAGTCAAGATCGAACTTTGATGTGAAAATTTTGTTCGGTAAAGTCACTCATCTTTTAGGGCCAGAAACTAAGGAAATGCTAGTTAGGGTTTTTTATTGGGACGAGATTTCCACGTTCTTTTCTGGTCCATGATTTCTTTGGCATTTAGATTTAAATTCAATATAATTGTCAGTTTCAGAAATCGAAATGAATTTCAGTGGTTATTAAAACATGGACCAAAGTAGAACGTAGAATTCTCGTTCCCACATAAGCCCCTTTACGGAATTTTCCTATAGAAAATTAAATTTTGTGCGTCAGAGTTTTTATTCACGTAAGTTACAAATTTGTCAACTTCAACACTACCAATAGCTACTCTTGATTATTGTTGTTTACATTTGTGTAATTGTCCTAACAGCGCAAAGGACGTGGAAGTTGGGGACTATGGACCAAAACCATTCATGATTCATCACTACCCAAAGGCAAGAAAGCCAGCGAGATAATCGTACCAACGATGGATACTGCTCGTTATTCACATCTCATGGAACTAATGATAGTGAACGAGAAGCCAACGTTGTTCGTTGGGCCAACAGGAACAGGAAAAAGTGTTTACATCAAAGAGAAATTGATGCACGGGCTGCCACCTGAAGAATATCTTCCAATGTTTGTCAATTTCTCTGCACAGACAAGTGCCAATCAAACTCAGGTTAGATAGTAGTTTACGTACCTTGTGTTACTGTTGATGTCTTGAATATTGTTTCAATTCTGCAAGAAGAGTGCAAGGTTTGGAGGTACTGATAAACTCCCTAAATAGTTTCAAAAATTTCCTGCATAACACCAGTTTACGACTTTGTCGTTGCTTAATTTGTCAATTTCGAGTAAAGAAATCTCGTTGATTAAATAGTAGTAAATGAAGAGCGTACCTTCGCAAAAGCAAACAACCCCTTTGCTTTGTTTGTAATCTCATGTTGGAGAACCTTAGGATATTGGTGTATTTACTGAAATATTTCCAATGCAATGTAACTTTACCGAATATTAACTTCCCTTCACTGTTTGGCATTTAGATTCGCCTAGATGGTCACTGTAAGCATAGTTTACATCTGCATTGCAGGCTAAAATTAGCTTTTTATTGCTTTCTTTGTGAATATTTTGCTTACAAATAGAATCAGAGCGATAGGAATTTTCAACTGCCAATCAGAACCGTTCTTCATGCTTCTGGCATTTCTGCATTATCAGCATTTTTTCTCTAGGATCTCATTATGGCCAAACTTGACAAACGAAGAAAAGGAGTATATGGACCACCAGTTGGCAAGAAGTAAGATGTTTTCCTTGTTTTTCTATCGGCATAGAGAGCATAGGTTTCAAATCTTTAAAATGCTGGGTGTAAAGTTCTATGTTCTATTTCTTTGAACTGGACGGTTTCAAAGAAATTTGAACTATTTTACAGTAAATCTGCCGTTGGACTTTTCTGAAATCTTCAATATTTTCAGAATTGCAGTGTTTTTTTTTAAGAATTCAAGAAAATTTTCGAAAAAAACTTAAAACTATCGTAATTTTCTTAGAGAGCGCGTGGCCGAGTGGTTAAGGTGTCTGACTCGTAAGCCAAAGGTCAGAACGGCCGTAGGTTCAAATCCCGCGCTGGACAGTTTGGTCGCTGTCCGTAACTCTAGCCCGGGTCGACCAGTGCCATGTGAGGGAAATCTGGTAGCTGCGGCGGGTAGCTGCGGCGGACTGATGGTAAAACATCCGTGGCCCCTGTTGGAAATAAGTCTCTCAGACTTTCACAGGCTAGCCACGTTAAATATTAATACCTACCTACCTACCTATTTCTAAACCCGTTGATAAAAGTTCAAATAATTTTCAAGAAAACCATAGTTTATGGATGCCTACAATATGGTATAAAGCAAAACTCTTTCACTCTTCTGGTTTGTGATTTGGAAATTTGATGACGTCACATCATAAAATGAGCTGAAATGTAAAATAGGCTGTAATCTCGAAAAATTATCAAGATTTTTGAAAAGTCCAGCGGTATAATCATAGAAAAATGGCCAAAGTTTCTTTCAAGTCATTCAGTTAAAAGAAATAGGTCATTGAATTTTACACCCGCCTTTTTTCGCAAATTTCAAGATTTAAAACCTATGCTGGCATAGAGTTACATGGTGCAACTCTCGTAAGAAGGCTGTACCATTCGTTTCTCCTGACATTACTGATCTGATGATAACGTATTGTTTGAGAACAACAGCCTGGACCCGAAAGACTTGGTTTCTTCTGTGCGAGCCTTTACGCTTCTCTGGTGCCATATTTTCATGCCATTTTATATTTCCTTTATTAAAGATGGTAACATTTATTTCCAGTAGTTTATTTTAAGGGTTCCTCTAACCTGAAGAAATTGTATGCAGTAATTACATTTGTGTAGAAACGGTTGTTTGTCGCGAATTAAAGGAAGCAAACATTTTTTCCAAAGGAATTTTAAATTTATAAGAAGATTCAAATGTTGTTAAAGTGCTATTTGAAACTGTTGGTAGAGAGGTAGCTCTTTAGAACACCATATTTCATACATCCATAGTTATAAGTAGGTGCGATTTCCTCAAAAATAATGAAAATTTTGATCTGGCCATCTGAAGAAGTAATGATGTACCTGCTTTTCAAAGTTTCGTAATGCTTTCTCTATGCAATAGATTTGTAACGTTGCCGTCTCCATGCAAAAATTTAAATGGTTGCAGGGAACCGTTGTTTTTTACCAAAAATCGAAGAACAAGGATTGTGAAGATTATCGTTTCATTCGTATTTCAGTCCTTCCAAATCATGTTCAGATTAACAAATCAAAAAGGAGACAAATTCAAATTGACATTTCCATGAGAATCGACTGATCCAGTTTTTTAATTAAATCATTTGAGACTCAGCCATGTTTTTTGACATTTCGAAGCAGTACTGTGCTTCATCTTCAGATTGCAAATTGCAAAAGCACGAGGCTAAATTTATACAGTCTCCAAGTGTACTTGAATATCATGTTGTTTATTCCCTTAGGTTTGTTATATTCGTCGATGACGTCAATATGCCAGCAAGAGAACAATATGGCGCACAGCCTCCAATTGAGCTCCTGAGACAGCTTTTGGATCATGGAGTTTGGTAAGAGGAAATTAAAGCCACTCTGAAATGAAGTGAAGTGCGAGTTTTTACAACCAAATAGTTTCTTGTATGATTTTTTGTCTAATTGTTTTACTTCTCGGATCTTAATTCGCTTTTAGATACAAGAAAATGCAGATGTTTACATGTTTCGAATAGCTGCCTCCTTATTAGCTTCTTTATCAAAGCTATGGCAGCAGCTAGACTGACGACTTGATTCCTTGTATTCGTTTAGTATTCTAGCCTTATTTTTTCATCTTCACTGATGAAGCCACAACCATAATTCAGTTCTATACGGACATTGCAACTCATGCAGTCCGTCTAGGCAGCTAAGTTTATGTTTAATGTCTTCAGTGGTGATTGCTTTATAACAATTCATGTTGCTACTTTAATGCTTTTATCCATTTATGCTGTTGTTCGGCATTCTTCTGCGTTCGTCGTCACTGTTTTTTGATAGTGCACATCTTGTCTAATACATAACATAGAAACCTATTCGCAGTCTCGCTACACTGAGCTGTTGTTTCATCAACTAACTAGTTTCAATGATTAATTTCTCGTTTGAAGGTATGACAAGAAGGACACATCACGTCTGACGTTATTTGGACTGCAACTTATCTGTGCCATGGGACCTCCAGGAGGAGGACGAAATCCTGTCACATCGAGGTTCTTACGTCATTTCAACATTGTCACAATTACCAAGTTTAGTGATGAGACAATGGTCAAGATATTTGGATCCATCGTAACGCATTGCTTCAGGGTAAAAATTTTAATATTGTTTTGGATTTTAGTAGGAGTTATACTGTGTCCATTTGAATCTCGATGAAATCTATGAATCATAGATTTTCTGCTGCCCTTTGAAGCTGAAAAAGTTTTTTTTGAAGATGGAATCTTGGATTTCACTGAGAATCAACAGAGCATTTCTAATGTTGTAAGATTTCAGAGAGCGCGTGGCCAAGTGGTTAAGGCGTCTGACTCGTAAGCCAGACGTCAGAACGGCCGTAGGCTCTAACCCCGCGCTGGACAGTTTGGTCGCTGTCTGTAACTCTAGCCCGGGTCGACAAGAGCCATGTGAGGGAAATCTGGTAGCTGCGGTTGGTAGCTGCGGCGGACTGATGGTAAAACATCCGTGGCCCCTCCTGGAAATAAGTCTCTCAGACTTTCGTAGGCTAGCCACGTTAAATATACCTACCTACCTACCTACCTACCTCGATAACTTACACTCGCTTCTCGTTGCATTTAAGGGGCTGGTTCACGTTACCGTAAACAAACGTCTCAAAACAGTGGTTTTGCAATTTTGCAGTTCATATCACATAGATTTTCCGTTCCCTTTGAAGATGAAAAAGTTGTTTTTGAAGATGGAATCTTGCATTTCACAGAGAAATGAACTAAGCATTCCTAATGTTGTAAGATTTCAGGGATAGCGGTGGGTATCTTAAGAATCGTATTGTGGATACACTACATTCACGCTAATGTGCGCAGAAAAAATAGACACGTGCTTAAAGCAATATAGATTATAGTGGTTACAGGCTTGTTCACGTTTACGTGACCCAGCGCTTTGACAAAATCTTCGTGGCTGTAGCTCTATTCGTATGACGAGAAAATTGCATCTCCATTTTCAAATTTAAGTACATTTTGTTAAAGTTTTATTCTCTGTACTTGCCCGTATCTTTTATCAGTATTTTAAGTGGGATGAAGGGACTTCTAGCTATTTAGAGGTAACTAGAGGCCCACCACGCATGCCGCAACCAGGCATGGGACCCCTGGTTTAAGGTCGCCTCCGAAGGACGGCGAATGATTTGCGATGTCAGGCCCCAGAGAGGCCACCCTTGTGGAGTTTGACCTTACCCGACCGAGCTTAACTTCAATCACCTGTCGGCAGGCAACTATATAAGCCGCTCGGTCATTCACCCCACCTTTGTACTCAATGTTTGAATAAATCTATTTTTATGCCTATGTTTAGACTTAAAACCATCTTTCCTTTCAATAAATTCCAGTTGAAAAGAAAGATTTCAAAATTGTGGACCTGTGCATTCATAATTTCAACCCGAAATTTGGACGTTTTAAGGTGTAATTCTTATGATCTTTTCTCAGGAAAGTGGCTTTCCAAGTGATTCATTCAGTATTGGAACTCAGATTGTCGCAGCAACGCTCGATGTGAGACTTTTATCTATTCTTTTCTGGTATCAATCAAATGCTAAAATGCTTGCAGTTAATAAAATGCCACCTATCTTGTTTGTGTGTTTATGTGTTTAGCCTTTATTCTATAGAGTGCACGCAGCATTTGATGTCCTGTCATTCTTCAATCCGGATTACATTAGAATGTCATTGTAACAATAAAATAATGTGTAAATATTGATGAAAGTGGTGCTAACAAGTTTTTTTAGGGATAGAGTGAGAGCTCGTTCAACCGATCATGACTAATCAAATTTATAGCCCCAAGTCGTTTCCACGAGTGTCATCACTTTCTTATCAAGCTCCGTATGTGTAAAATACCGGGTGAGCCAGAAAAAAGTTCCCACTTTTGAAAATTCATAGCACCGAGACTACTTCATGGATTTGAATCATCCAAATTCTAGTTAAAAGCCAACAGATCAAAGTATTTTAGTGATTTTTCTCGCTGTCCCACCAGCACTAGAAGTATTGGTAAATTCAATTTTATGAAAATTTCAGGGTTGGAAAATGACGGAAAAAAGGGCCTAAAACATTGATCGAATCGTAAGGACTCTATTCACACCGAGCAATAGACAATGGGGGTTTCACCTTCCTCAAGAGTTATATGACATCGATTTTCAAACAAATACGAAAGATTTTCGATCCAATGGCAATTAATGTCCGGAGGATATCTCCCACCCATGAGAAGTTGCATTTCCTTCATTACTCTGTGCGAGGAGTCATTTATGCTTTGATCGATGTTTTTTCGGCCATTTTTCAGTTATTTTGCAACATGAAATTTTTGTAAAGTTGAATTTACCTATATTTGTTGTTCTCGTACGGCAAGGAGAAAAATCACAAAAATACTTCAACCTTTTGGCTTTTAACTAGAATTGGAATCATTCAAATCTGTGGAATACTCTTGCTGTTATGAATTTTCAATAATGGGAACCTTTTTCTGGCTCATCCGGTAGATCGATGTTTTTCTGATCGATATAAGGCTGCTTCTGGATCAAGAATTGTCATGATATCGCTCATAATGCGAGTTGGTTGCGGAGGAAAAATTGAAAAATATTGCCGATAATTATTTAGGATTTGGACTAAAGATTAAGTCATAAAAGTCGACCTGGTGTACGATTTACCATGGCCTGTCAAAGTTGACAGTTTCTATTGATGCACCCTGTATTCCATCTTTTGAATTTTGATGTTGTTGATGCATTGCTTATCCATGTTCAATTTTGTCAATTTGCTGTTGATATTTTGGAACTGCTGAAACACTATTCTAACATTACTTTTGATACTAGATTTGTGACAAAGAAATGGGAATTTTGAAAAACTGCCGTGAGACTGAGTTTCAACATTCAGAAATTCAGGAAAAATTCTCACTATTACTGTTTTTTTGAATTGTTCATTGGTCGAAAAATATATTATCAAATTTAGTCCTTTAGAATATGCTCATGTGTTATGACTGCATTTCTTTCAGATATACAAGAAAGCAATTGAAAATCTATTGCCTACTCCTTTGAAATCTCATTACACCTTCAATCTGCGTGATTTTGCACGAGTGATTAATGGTGTGCTGCTCATCAAGCCTACTTCCCTCGAAGATAAAAAGACCCTGAAGAGGCTTTGGGTTCATGAGGTGTATCGTGTTTTTTACGATCGATTGGTTGATGACGATGATCGCAAATGGTTACATAGGTAATCTGATTTTAAATAGTAAGGTTCTCTTTGATGCCCAATGATCGCTGAGGGAGGACAGATTGTTGAAAAACCTGGCAAAGCATCTTGTAGCATGAGAGGGCAGAAGTCAAGTGACTTTGAGTGTAAATATGCCACTTGGTCCCTGGGACCAGTGAGTGCATGCATGCAAACGCCATCATCATCATCATCACCATCATCATTATCACCATCTTCATCATCATCATTATCATCATCATCATAATCATAATCATCATCAACATAACCATCATCATCATCATAATCTTCATCATCATCATCATCATAATCATCATCATCATAACCATCATCATAATCATCGTCATCATCATCATCGTCATCATCATCATCATCAGCATCGTCATCATCATCATTATCATCATCAGTCATCATCATCACATCATCACCATTTGTCTAGGTATGGTAGGCCATTCAGCAGTGCTTAGGCTATGAAATTTGGGACCTCAGAGCATAACTTGATCGAAGCCAAATGTCAAGGCGAGGGCGGCCAGCCAGTGGAAATAGCAATGCCATTCATGTCCACTACCTTTTGCAAAGAATCAGAGTGCGCTAAACACTAAGCTAACCATACCATCCAATCAGATGTAGTAGTGTCAGTTCAAGAGAGTAGTGTGTGCTCCGTGCAACACTTTGCAAGACTTTTGGTTTGAAAGAATTTACCACTATTGTTTCCCTTCTCTGTTTTTCAGAAACATCGTCGGTGACGTGAAAGAGCATTTTAAAGAAGATTTCGATGGACTGTTCAAACATCTTGCATCCAATCAAGTCAAGGTTAGATTTATTTTCTTTCAACTTTTTAAGTTTTTTTTCTGATTTGAGATTTGGTTTACGATAATACCAAATTAGACTTCGACCAATCAGTGCGCCTTGTTTTATGCCCTTGTTTGCTATACTTTATACTATGTTGGGACAATGAGTTATATCAAATATATATACGAAATTTACGGGAAAGAAGGACAAACCTCCAGGAGTGTGATCCAGCACATATGCCAGTCAGTACATGTAAACATCCTCTGAGCTTCGTCGTTTCGAGTGATCATCAGCCATTTGGTTGCAATGAAATTCAAAATCATTTTTGCGGTTAGTAAGGAAGATGATGACGAGAAGCTTATTGTTTCATCGTTGCGATTGTTTATAGTCAGTGTTGGACACACTTGGTGTGCGCAAATTTTGAAAGTCTATAATGTTATACAGGGTGTTTCAGAAAAGAAACGCAACCCAACAATAATTCAAAATCTTAAAATGTTGACGAAATTTGAGTAGATGTAATGTATACCATCTGAAAGTACATTCTTTCTTCTTGCTAATTATATGCAGTTTGGATACATTAATGGAATTATTTATCATTGTAATGATACTTTCTTAAGTCTGGCCATTTTCAAATGCAGCATGCTGCAAAAGCAAAATCCACCCCATTTTCCAGTCAAAAATTATGAAAAGAATTCATTCAAAATATAGAAGCACTTCAGATGATACTTTGAGGAGCGAAGAAGACCATTTCATCCTCATTAGATGAATTTTCAGATAATTATGAAACATGCTCTCACAAAGGTGGATTATCGTCTGAGTAAATTCCTAATCACTTTCCAGCATCTAAAATAGACCTTACTTACAAAAACGTAAATTAAGGAATGAAATATTCAATTAATCCACCCAACGTGGATATCATTGGAAAGAAGATAGATTGTACTTTCAGTTGGTATGCCTCAAATTGATTCAAATCTTATTATTTCCTGAAGAATCCCGAATGAAAGTTGGTTGCGTTATTTCTGAAACACGCTGTAGAAACGATTCAAGTTCTTATACCAGGTAATGTGCTTACCAATTTTGTTTTCATTGTTTGTCGAATTTCTTAGCAAAATATTTTGATATTCTTTCATAGCCATCAGAAGATGATATGCGAAGCTTGATGTTCGGAGACTACTTAGACCCAGAAGCTGTAAGTAACTATCCTTTGTACAATATGTTTGAATAGGTAGCAGATTGGTGGCATTATGACGACTTGTCCTTCTTTGTACCGGGTGAGTCAAAGAAGTTTACACGTTTGGCGGGCTATAAAATAAAAAGTATGTGACCGATATTCAAAGCTGAAATGTTAGACTGCGTTCACACGATGCCGGCACATTTTGAAAACGATGAAAAAAGTGACGGTAGCAAAATTTGAGCCAGCGTTCACACGATGCCGGCACAATTTGAAAACGGTAGGAAATTTGACGATAAAAACTCGTTGCAGGATTTGATGCCAAAGAATAGTACCTACACCCTAAGAATAGACCTGTCTCGATCCAAAAGTGTCGAAAAATGTTCTGTTTTCATCTTTGTTGAGTGTTAACACGATGCTGTTTCAAATTTATGCCGGTTACGGTTCCGTTTTCAAAATCTACCGTTTTCAAAATCTGCCTGCAAAAAATGTGCCGTTTTCGTGTGAACGGGAGGCCTATCCGTCGAATTTTTCACCGTTTTCAAAATGTACCGGCATCGTGTGAACGCAGTCTTAGGCCCTGTTTATATGGGGAAAAACGCCTTACCTGCCAGACCCGGGGCTGACAGGCGAGGTAAATTTCAGTCACTGTTTATATGAGATTTTTCACCTCACCTGTCAGCCCCGGGGCTGAGAGGTGAGGTGGATTAAGGTCTCTCTTCCGTGAAATCAGAAAGAACTGACCAATTAGAATCAACGAAAAATTTCATTTCACCTCACCATACCGGTGGTATTTCGTTTATATGGAAAAATTTCACCTCACCCAGGTGAGATTCCACCTCTTGTGAGGTGGGATTTCACTATACCGGTGGTTTTGCGTTCATCATGTAAACGCGAAATGAAAATACAAAGGATTCTATTGGAAGGTGGCATCTCGCCTCTCAGCCCCGGGTCTGGCAAGTGAGGTGTTTTTCCTCATATAAACAGGCCCTTAGATGAGAAAATTTTGTTTGGTAAAATCACATATCTTTAATACCCAACAATTAGAAATACGTCTGTAAGGGATTTGTATAGGAATAAAAAAATCCACGTTTCATTCTGGTCCATGATTTATGTGGCAGTGAAGTTTACATTGTCATTTTCAGAAATAGAGTTTTAATTTCAATAGCAAGTAAATTATGGGCTAGATTGGAATGTGGAATCCCTGTTCCCAAACATGGACCTTACCAGCATGTTTCTAATTTATGGGTCCAAATGACGAATGATTTTATCAAACAAAACTTTCTCAACAAAGTTAACTTTTTACTGATAGATTAACATTTCAGTTTTGACTATCCGCCTCATACATTTTGTTTCATAGCTCGCGTAAATTTTTTCTGGACTCACCCGGTAGTACCTCTTATCTGTGGAGGGTGGGGGGGGGGGGTGTAAGGTCAATCTTTTGAAATTTGTGGAAAATAGTTAATTTTCCACTTCCCATCATCCCAGCCAGACTTCTAACAAATGACACGTCATTTTGCTAAATCATGCTGTCCAGCATAGCAAGTATTCGAATGTTTTTGTAACCTCCCGTCATTCCTCTGTTTTCCTTAGCTTTGGAAATATAGGTAAGATATTTTTCGAAAATTTCTTTCCTTCGACATGTATGGAAAGAGGCCATAA
Organism: Aurelia sp. 3 sensu Dawson et al. (2005); assembly: GCA_964020215.1. Classification (NCBI taxonomy): domain Eukaryota; kingdom Metazoa; phylum Cnidaria; class Scyphozoa; order Semaeostomeae; family Ulmaridae; genus Aurelia; species Aurelia sp. 3 sensu Dawson et al. (2005). The sequence goes on along the minus strand of OZ026583.1, from coordinate 1,793,598 downwards.
AGCCTCGATCAAAGTTGTACAGAAACTCATTTTATCCCCCTCGAGAGTGAAGAATCAAATCTTTGTAATAGAAGTAATGTTTATTATCTAATATCCTTATAAAGGCAGTGATGTTCTAGGATCTGATACCTCTGTAAAGGTCGCTTTTTAACCCTGAAGGGAAAGGAAGTGTATTTGCATCTTGCTTCCATGAGGAGATTCTTTATATTCTTATCGAGCGGTTAAGTAGCCTGCGTGCAGATTATACCCAAGGAAAAGGTATATATAGTCTGCGCAACACCGCTCACTTTTGTGTAGCACGTATTTCAGCATTTACTTTGCAATATGTTGATGTTTTTCAGTTGGGAGAAGATCGAATGTACCAAGAAGTAACATCTATGGATGAGCTGTACAGTATTGTGGAACAATGTCTTGAAGAATATAATCAAACGCATAAGACACAGATGAATTTGGTCATTTTCAGGTATCTATGTGTTGCTTTGTACTTGATACTAAGGTCTGGTATTTAAAGGTAATGTGTCCATACAAGTAGACCTCTTGGAGAAAGTCATGTAATGAACTAAGGTTTGTTTTCAAGCATGGAATAAATTGTAGCTTTGTGACAGTTATTGAAGTTATTAACCGACATTCCACAAAACAAGGGATGGATTAAAGCAGCTTCTACCAACTGCCTGCAACGTTTCATGACTGTGTGATGTTTGGTAAACTTTGATGTAAACTTTGTTCGGATCAATTTTCTCCTCTATCATTTGACGAGTTAGAATACAATTAGGTCCCGCCTTCAAGAAACCCACTTTGTGACATCAGCCTATTGTTCTCCCTTAAATAGTCTATTGTTTTCCCATCGTTCTTGCAACAATTCAGTGTCTGAGTTTCTGATAAGGTATTTTCGTAAAAGTGGGATCTTACTGTATCAACAAGTCACTTGCAGGGAATTTGATGACGTTAATACGTTTGGTGTACGCTGTCCTTATACACGGACACATTGCCTTTAATAATTGTTCAATGCGCAAATAATACTTTGAGCATTGAAGTATGTAATAATATTAAGCATAGAGCATGAAGCTTGTAGTAGACAGTTTTTTTCTGTTATAATAAACCGCTCTTGTATTGCTGTCATACCTCATATAGAGGTAGTGCATTTGCATTTTTCATTATTGCCCTCATGGCGCCATGGTTCTCAGAACCAGAACAAATCTCACCAGGCAAAGTTATGTCAGCGATTTGTCAGCAGATTTGAGCTGGCATGAGAACGAGGAAATCCAAAATGAGGCCTTAGTGCTACTATTTTATTCGTTTTCCCAGCAAAGGATTGAAGCAGCCGTGAAAAAATCTTGCAATACAAAGATAAGGAAAACAAAGCGCCGACATTCTATCCAAATTCTTTATTTGGCCTGTTTGAACGCTGTTTCAAATTCGATTATGTTTCGACTTTTACTAGCATCGATATTAGGCCTAATCAGACAGGAAAATGATAAAGGCAGCCTAACAAATTCAAGATGTTGCATTCTTCTCTGCTGCAGTTGACATGAATTTCACAAACGTTTATTTCATCAAGATAAAAATTCGTACACAGCAGAGGACAGCAGATCTGCCACTTGGGAAATCATTGCCGTTGAAAGCTTGTAGGTCAGGTTTTGGTAATGGTTTCGAGCTGACGAATAGCTTCGATTACAGTTGGTCAGTTATATCACATACTCTGTGCTGCTCGTTATCATTTCCCTATCTTTTATCAGCACATTACTTGCTTTTCTTCTTTCTTTACTGAAGCAACCACGTTATTTTACAGGGAAAAGTTCCCGACTCTAAAAACATCTTTTACGATCCTACCTACATTTTGCCGGCAAACCTAGCAAGAGCTATTTCTAGTTATAATGCTCAAGTTAGTGGCAAATGCCGCTCTAGAATAAGAAAATTTTAATATCAAATGTCTCCTATGTTTTTATAGAGAGCTGCAGTCGCTATCGTTAATTGTCTCCAAGTCTATACTTGCATTTCGCAGTGTCAAAGGCTTTATGAAAAGCTAAACGCATGCATTGTAAAGATTGAAGCTATCTACAAATTGCCTATTCAAGTCTATGTCCCACGCGTTCTGTGAACAACTGACAGTCAAAGAAACAATGCTTTGTCTGAGCGTTCTTTTTGCTTTGTTTATTCGAAAACCTATTTACCATAATACACTCCATTTAAAAGCCGATCTGTTATTCTCGAATGACATTTATTCTTTGCAGATATGTTCTCGAGCATCTATCCCGCATCAGCAGAATTTTGAAGCAATCTGGTGGGCATGCACTTTTGGTTGGCATGGGTGGCAGTGGTAGGCAATCATTGTGTCGCTTGGCTGCAGCAATCTCTAATTTCCATGTGTTCCAACCTGAGATCTCGAAAAGTTACGGCATGTCAGAATGGAGAGAGGATCTCAAGGTTAGTTTAGGCTCCAATTCTTTAGAAATGTCGGTGTAAAGTTCTATCAACCATTTGTGTTAACTGAATAGCATTAAAGAAATCATAGCTAATTGACTATAATCGTACTCTTCGACTTCTCTGAAATCCGTAATATTTTAAAAATACAATTTTTGCTTCTTTTTTGAGAATTCAAAGTTACGAAAAAAATTAAGACCTTCGTAATTTCTAAACCTTTTGACGAAGCATATAATAGGTTGAAGTTTATGGATGTATAAGATATGGTGTGAAGCAAATGTTTGCCACTATGGTTTGCGACTTTAAAATTTGATGACGTCACGCTCCAACTAGATGAAATATAAAACATTGTATAATTTCGAAAAATATTTAAGATTTTTGAAAAGTTCGTTGGTAGAATTATAGATTAACAGCTGAAGTTCTTTCAAGCCATTCACTTAAAAGAAATAGGTAATAGAATTTTATATCCACCCTTCACACCAATTCAAACATTTGAGACGTAGCTATCCTGGCTGGTTGTCCTTTGTTGTCGGGTCTTTGAAAGGCGTAAATGTCATTGGCTCAAAAAATGAATGAAGAGGTGAATGAAAAAAGTAGTAACTATTCATGTTTAGAATATAAATAGTTATCATATTTCTATTTTCATGAATTGCTTGAAGGAGACTTTACAGTGGAACCCCCATTGGCGGACACCTCTATACAACGGACACCTCTATTCAATGGACAAATATTTTGTCCCAATTACATTGTGATGAAAGATTTTTCCTCCATACAGTGGGCAACTCTTCACAGTAACATTGGTCCTAGAGGTTTCCGTTCTATGGAGGTTTCACTATAGCTACTTTGACATAATCTTACCATTGGGAATTCTTTAAGTCTCGAATATTCTCAAATTACGGCGCATTTTATAACCAATGCTTCAGATCGTTTGAAGATGTGATGACATCATGAAATTTCTAAATCGTAAGCCAAAAGAATGAAAAATCTGCTCTTGATACCAGCTTATCTAAACCATAGTTCTGTTTTTGCTTTCAGACCCTTCTCAAATCAGCTGGTGCCCAGGGAAAGCCGACAGTGTTCCTTCTTACTGATACACAAATCAAAGAAGAATCATTCTTGGAGGATGTTGACAGTTTATTAAACACTGGTGAAGTTGCCAACCTTTTTGCTGCTGATGAAAAAGCTGAAATAAATGAGGTTAGAAGCTGTTGTGTTTCAGTTCGATTCAGTTTTTTGTACGGAACCTGATACAGTATGCGCTATGAGACCTAATACAACGAGGGGCAAATCACTTCTCAAAATACCGTACGTGATTTTTGTGATTTTGAAATCACATGATTTTTTCTCTGTGATTTTTGTGATTTTGAAATCACATGATTTTTTCTCTGTGGTTTTTTGTGATTTTAGTGATTCCTAGTGATTTTTCAGTAATTTTTCGGTGATTTGTGATTTTTGGTGCTTTCTGTGTGTGATTTTTCTTGTGATTTTGTGATTTTGTATGTGATTTTGTTGTGATTTCCAGGAAGGTGTACGAAAAAAAATTAGTGAATTGCCCCTCGTAATACAATACCTACTTAGCACAAGACGTCAAATCTAAAAAAATTGCACGAATGATTAATTTGTCATCCTTTGGATTTATTAGCGCAAAAGGATTTTCAAATACTTTTGGATCATGCTCATTGGAAGTCTTTGGTGGCTTGATCATTGTTGGGATCACACATGAAAAAATAATGTTTTCTAAGCTCCCTCATTGCCTTCAAAATGATACGGTAAATGTTGAAATGTAATTATGCTCTCTCATCCATACTGAGTACGCAGAATTCAAACTTTATGTGACAGTGAAAGGACCATTTTTGGCTGCTTTTTGGCAAATTAAGAAGCAGGATTTGTGGCTCGGTCCTGATTTCATAAGAAAATAACTCACATGAAATTATGAGACACGTCTCCAAAATTAAGTCGATGCCCTAGTAAGATGTTTAAATTGCCACACAGCTTCTCTATAGAATTCTGCAAACAATGAATACGTTTTTGTCTCAACAGTTTGTATTCTCCTGAGTTAAGGATTGCCATATGCTTTTTCGAATCCTTTCAATATTTCAACAATTACGAAATCCAATATTAAAGACCCTCTGCTAACCATTTGGCTTTGCGCATATTCTTTGTTATGGGCAAACAAACCACAGGAGACGGCACGTGCGAGGTATGGGAGGTATTTCCGTTGTTTAGGCCCCTTTTGAAATTAAAGAAAGAGAAATATCAAAATTTGGACTGTACACCTTTGTCTATGCTTAAGACTTATTGTCAAACGTGATCCTTTGTTCGCTGAATGAAAAGCAAGGCAAAGAGAATTTAGGCCAGAAACGACTTTCAGATAATACGAAAGTTGAATTTGGCGCCACAAAGGATCATGGTTAGCAGTGACTCTTTAAACGGCAAGTCCGGGGTTGGTACAATAAATGCTTTGAAAATGTTCTGATAATTCAGGCCACATTTGGTCTCTGTGTCACCATTTTCTTGCAAGTGCACACGATAAAGAGGCTAGCGATATGACGTCATTTCGCACAGATCGCTTAAATGAATACGTAATTTCACAAGGAGAAGGCGAAAAATAGTGAGAAAAGTTTGATACACTATTCATAGCAGTATTATCTTTTATTTTATCATCAATCATACCAATCCCGGACGTGCCATTTAAGCCAATCTTTCTACCGAATTTTATTTCAGGCTGTTCGCCCAGCAGCTCAAGCAAATGATAAGAATGCAGACTTTGCACCACTGGCTCTTTTCACTTTCTTTGTGAATCGATGTAAAGACAACCTACATATCATGCTTTGTATGAGCCCCATTGGTGACGCATTTAGAAACAGGCTGAGACAGTTTCCATCATTGATCAATTGCTGTACGATTGACTGGTTCCAGGTATGATCAACGTCAAGGAATGATTGTCTTGTCATTAACCTTCTTAGTTCAATTTCGTTTGCTATCTATGTGAGCATTCTATTATTTTTGGTCAAATAGACCTTTTTGCTATTCTACAACACCTCTTCTGTTCCAATTGCTCGAATTCTAGCACTTAGCTACTCGTAAAGCTCCGATAAGCGGTGTTGTTACAGCTTTGTCACTACTGTGCACATTCGAAAATGCGTCAAATTTCTGCACAGTTTATAAAAATGTTGATCGATCTAGACCCCTTTGGTATAGCCTGTGTCCAGACTCAACTGGTTTCTTTTCAGAGAGGGTTTTCCTCTAGTAGAGTCTGTGAATCAGGGATAAAAAGCGAGTCTGCTGATATCCGCATAGGCATATTTTGATTTAATTGATGTGTACGTAAACAAACCTAGAGCGAAACACATCCCGTTGTGTGTGGGGAGGGGGTGGGGTGTTTTGATTGTCTTGTTTAATTCTACCTATGGCCGCCTCTATCCACGGGGGGGGGGGGTTCTTCCATAGTAAAGGTACCTGGGGATGTGCCGCCCATAAGGGTATACTTTTTTGGACCTCTAGTCTAGCCAAGGGTATACTTTTTGGCAATTTTAGTCGAGTTTAATCTAGGCAAGGCTATGCCTTTTGGCAATTTTGATCAAAGAACTGTAAAACTTCGGTAATTTCTGTAAAAAAACCAAATTTTGAAAAAATTTCTGTCCTGAGAGTGCGAAAATTTGGCAAGTTTTGTCTAGAAAACGCCCTTTCAGGGCACTTTTAATGGAGAAATTAGACTAGGCAAGGGTATCATTTTCACGAAAAGTTGGTCTAGCCAACGGTTCAATGAGTATAATTACAAAAATTCCTTGAAGATGTTTATTGATCAATCAAACTGAAAGAGAACAATGGAGATCTCTTTCCACCAATAAGGTGTGGTTCATCGAGCCTGGGAACCAAGGACGAACCTCACTTCTCTTCAGGGAATCTGTAGAGTCTGCTCGCAAGCTTCTTTGGTAGAACGGCAAAAAGGTCTACAGCAACTCCATCATATGCATGCAAACAGGGTCCTTTATCGCTGATATTTGCTAAGGACATATTACTAAAGATAAAGGCTAGCAGGAGCTAGCTGGATTCACTCGAAATTCTGCACACTATGAGGGCTTAGGCATCAATCTTTATCAACAAGTCCATGTGAATGGCCATTTCATTCTTCTTGGGACTCAATGGTTTTAAGGGAACCTTAAGTTCCTTCTCTGCAATTCTACTGTGGCAGCTTATAGTATCTTGATGATTTTCAAATTTTTAGTTACGCTTTTTGGTCGCCCAGAAAGTATTTTTATGTCAAGTTTTTCTAAGATCGTATGAGATCGTACATGTTATCAACAGGGCTGTTATTAATAACAGTACTTTTGTTGTTGAAAAGGCAACCCTGTATAAATAAATGCTTCATTGTTATTATTATGTTCTTGCACTGGTTCTGTGCAGTATGTCAATATCATAATGTACCCCTTTTTTAATTCAGCCTTGGCCTGAAGATGCATTGGAAATGGTAGCCAATAAATTCTTGGAAAACGTTGAAATGTCGGATAATGAGCGCCAAAACATCGTACCAATATGCAAAAGTTTCCATACAACTGCCATTGATTATTCACACAGGTAACACTTTTATTGTTCAGTCGATTTTGTTTCAAATCTTCGATCTCTGTTGAAAATATCCCGCATCTCTATCTTGTGAGGGTTGTTGTTTATTACACTCACTTTTTGTCCGTCTAAAGATGTACTTGATTTGCCGCTGTCTATTGCGCAAAAGACGGTGGCGGAGATTTTTTGCTATTATCTTTTGCATATGAAAGGCTTCTGATTAACTTGATTGGTTTATTAACCGTGGAACGCAAGGAAACATGTTAACGCCATCTTAGTGCAATCGTCCATTGTTTTTACCTTAGACTTTCAAATCAAAGTGCCTTTCAAATGTTTTGCACTTGGATACATTTTTGTGAAAAAATATTTGAAGTTTCTCACTGCATGGCATTGACATCATCAATTGAATTTAGAAAAGGCAGTCCCACGCAAAGGCCATGTGGTGCCCTTTATGTGATGCTATCTATTGTTAGAATGAGCTATTTGAAATTTTCTTCGATGCAATAATCTGCGATGACTCTTACGTACAGCCTGCAAGGCAGACTGAGTTGAAGTATCAAGACTTTGGAAACGGACCTTTGGTATCGAGCTATGTAATTTACACGGATGTAGATATTCGTTGGCTGTGATGGCCGAGTGGTTAAGGCGTTTGACTCGAAATCAAATGGGATATTCCCGCGTAGGTTCGAATCCTACTCACAGCGTAGTCTCTTCACATTTTTATATCATGTAAATATTTGTTTGTTACTCAACTGTTGCATTCTCTTTCAGATTCTTGGAGGAGCTAGGCAGACACAATTACGTTACGCCAACGTCCTATCTGGAGCTTATTTCAGCTTTTAAAACATTGCTCAATCAAAAGCAGACAGAGGTATGTTGTCAACGTACTTTCACATCAGATAAAATAATTCCACTTCAGAAGAATACATGTTTTGAGCTTATCATCAGAACATTATATACGAGGGGCTCATCGCTCCAGTATCAATGCCTCAAAAAGAGTAAGAAATTTAGAGGACAACGAAAGGATTCCCATAAGATTTGCAAGATTTCTCGACAAAACAAAAGATATGATTGGAAGGAAAATTGATTGAAGAAGACCTGCGTCGTCGAAAAGTAATTGATTTACACCTTCTAACTTTCATTCCAGGTGCTCAAAAATAAACGACGATATGAGGTTGGCTTGGAACAACTTGCATTTGCGGCATCGCAGGTATGATGCAACAAAATTTTGATCGCTTTGAATCGGAATAACGATTTGAAGCTCATTTGAAACAAACAACATTTTGCAGACAAAGAAATAGCCGTTGTCATTTGTTGTAAATTGACAATGACAAGATTCATCAAAAATTTTATTTCATGAGCCAACATAGCTTGAGTAAAAATGTCTCAGAGTCTCTGCGTATTTTAATGTGTTTAGTTTGTTTTTGCCCAGTGCTAACCTTGTTTAACAGTTCCATTTCTTCAAGTACTTACCATATTTATGATGTAGCATTGCAAGGTAATTGGCGCTTTTGAACAAAAATTTATGGGTGCATAGAATTTTTAGTAGACCAAGCGAATGAAAATCGAGTTTATTTTAGTAAAATTTGGATGTTCTTTTACCTGGTTTGCCTCATGTGAAACTTTAGAGGAATAAAGCACTCTTCTTGTGGGAAACATGAATATAGAACATGAGCATGGACAACATAAGTATGGGCAACATAAATAAAGGACGCTTTCTGTTTTCACTCATTCTCAACCATATTTTTAGTCGGCTGAAAGTGTCTCTATCTATTTATAGCTAATTTAGGCCCACTACGCATATTGCATCTTGTTTGAAAGAAAGCGGAGTGAGTTGCTTGGTCAGGCATCCGAAAGGTTATTCTGTCTGGCTTTTACAGCACAAGACCGATTTTAACTTCAATCGCCTGCCGCTCGGCCACTCACCCTACAAAGCTATTTTAAGACTTTTTATTTGATTGTGTTGCATCAATGGTAGCCATTTCAAAATATGCCCAGCAACTAATGCTGCCTGTAACGTTAATACCGATTCACTTTGTAATATTTCAGGTTGCAGATATGCAGGTCGAGTTAGAAGAACTGCAACCGAAGCTTGTTGTTGCTTCAGAAGAAAATATAAAGATGATGGCAGTATGTATTTTATAAACTATGTACTGCAACGATTATTTGTTGTAGGCCCTTTGATAATCCATGATCATTTTTCCTGTGTGTCATTTTGCTTCGGTTCCGAACAAACCTAAGCTAATACTGTGCCCTAAACTGAGTTGATATTGATATGATTTTTTGGACGCTGTACAAAAATTTTCGTACTGTGCGATGCATATGCCTTGTTTGGGCAGATGAATGTGTTATTCAATGTTCGCCATATCATGTATGTGAATTCACCTTTACAACTGGTTTACTGCTGTAAAGGTGTTATCCATAATCATCATGTTTGCCTTGATTTTGTTTGCTTCAGTTCTATTGAAAGCCTAGAAATCTTTTCTGGAAGAACTGTGTTTGTGAACTGAGCATTTGTCTGCTTAGTTGGGTTGCCTAAAAACAGTTGAGGAAAATTCACTGCATTTCCCACATCCTAGAATAAGTAGTTTGGCCTATTTTAGCTCTAAATTGTTGTGATAGGTAGTGTTATTTTGTACTGTTTAGGTGATTGAGAAAGAATCTACCATAGCTGAAGCTCAAAGGGAAGTTGTCTGCGCAGATGAGGCAGTTGCAAATGAGCAAGCAAAAGAAGCCCAGTCCTTGAAAGATGAATGCGAAGCTGAGCTAGCAGAAGCAATACCGGCATTAGAAGCTGCATTAGCAGCCCTTGATACTTTGAAGGTATAACAGGAAATAAAACGAATCCCCCCTTATTTGAATAGTTATCGCAGCAGAGTAAAACAAGATTTTTTAAACTTTCAGTTGCTGATATTTAGAAGAAGTACTTTTTGTAAATTGTGGGCTATTTTATACAAGAATTATCTCATTTATTTTACACATACACCAATGAACATGGAAAATTTCAATCTGTGTGCTGTCGCAGGATCCTTTGTGAGCTAGTTACTGCTGTTTTTCACAGTCTAGAGGAAATTGATCTAATTAGATAGTTCTGCAAAAGCAAGTGGATTGGATACCTAATTCAGCTAAGCAGTCAGTTCTAAGAGATCGATCATAGTTAATTTGACTAACATTTGCTTGTAATCATCTCATGATTGAAATTGATGTAAACTATTAATTGCTATAAGTTGTTTGAATTCATTTTAGAAAGGTGAGTTCTTGCACTCGGGTGTCCTGTTTTGTGCCGAGTTATGATATCGAGTTATTAATTCATCAATGTATCAAGGCATTAAATCTTCTTCAGCCTGCTGATATCACGATTGTCAAATCAATGAAGAATCCACCATCTGGAGTCAAACTAGTCATGGCGTCCGTTTGTGTTATGAGAGACCAGAAACCGGATAAGATAAACGATCCAGCCGGGTCAGGACAGAAAATTCTAGATTATTGGGGACCATCAAAGAAATTGCTTGGTGACATGAATTTCTTGAATTCTCTGAGAGAATATGATAAAGACAATATCCCCGTAAGTGTTTATTTATTCTATCTTTGAATCAATTTGTACAATCCCGGTATGGAATAAAACAAATGCATCAAGTATTGCAAGAATATGGATCACAAAGTATCAGACCTTTATCTTTACTGGTGAAATTGTAATGGTCTCGTAGATTTTATGGCTTTAGGTGTTATAGTTTGTAACGATAAATGCTTTGCTCTTTATGTTTACGCCTAATCTTTATGCCTAATCTTTTTGCATTCATCAGAAGCAGATAGCAGCCCTGATCTCTCAATCATTTTGTTTTTTAATTCCGTTTCTGTTAAAGTTCAAAAAACAGATGTTCTTCCTCCTTGAAAGCGATGTTCGTAAAATATTCGGATGACAAATTTGGACGTAAGAGATTTCGGAGTGAAAAGTTGCTGTCGAAACTTTTACAGTGATAGACATTAAAAAGATGTTCTCTTTTTCAATGTTGTGAATTTCACTCATTTTGACCCTAGAACTTAGGATATTATACGATAGTAGAAGGAAAACGTTACAGTTGCAATCGCACCTTCTAAGAGTAGCATCGGCGTTAGTCTTTGGAGAGCTTTAAGACAATCATGTAAAATTTTATTGCCCGATTCTGCCAAATGAACCGCTCTTAGGGAATTTTACAGTCTGTCTCCAATCAGCTGTCACAAACAAATCCTCTCGAATAAGACAATGGGAGAGTTTTGCATTAATAGTTTTTGTGTTATTGCAAAGCTCAGTTGACATCTGATATGACACAGACTTTAGGTAATATCTTGTAATCACGTAGAGAGCATGTTTCAATTCATCATCATTTCAAAACTACAAATTTAATATCTATCCTTCAAATCGTAGACTTTAAGTTGTTGACCTGTTGTTATTGATGGAACAACTTCTTGATAAATCGTTTCTTCCTGCAGGTGCACACAATGAAGAAAATACGCACAGAATATATGTCAAATCCTGAATTTGATCCTGTCAAAGTTCGAGCAGCCTCGTCTGCAGCTGAAGGTCTTTGTAAATGGGTGCAAGCCATGGAAATTTATGACAGAGTCGCCAAGGTATGTGGCGAATTCAGCATAGGACTCGAATCTTTGCAAAAATTACAAGATTACTCCTGTAAAAGGTACCATGATCTTAGAGCGAGCATTTCCGATATCATCTTTGGTCTCAGAATCACTGATTTCTAACATTCGTGCTAGTTTTGAAGTTGTGATGTCATCAAATTGCTTAGTGGTAAACAATAAAGCTACTGATGTTTGCTTTATTCCATGTTATAGACCTTCAAAGACGGAGTATTTCTTGTGGTGTTCTTATTGATTTTCCCCAATCTGTTTAAGATTCATGGAGCTTTTAATACTTTTCATAGCTTCAGAAACCTCCTCTCATACATCCTGTCATGAAACCGCTGTAATTCCATAGATAATCATGATATCAAAAATGCTCTTTCTGGGATTATGGCCCATTACATAAACTACTCGTATCAGTTCAATCGAAAGAATGTGGCAGTTACATTCTAAACATTTCATTTAAATTTTTGCAAAGATTCGAGCCCTATTCCAGCAAATTTGGGTGATCCAATTGAAAGTTGAAACGCTTTCAAAAGAGACTAAAGTTTATTTTGTTGCCGATCAAGCAAATTACTTTTTATGCTGTTGTATGAAAAATCAAATTAGTTTATGCAGTGTTTAATTTGTAACACAACTCCATCATCTGTTTTAAATCCAGATATTTTTTTCAACACAGCAAGTGAACCCTTTCTTTCAATATATTCTTCATTTGACATTACTGATTAAGCAAATGAACTGCGATGCTGTTTTTTCAACTAAGGGCCTGATTACATGAGGTTTTTCAACCCCGGGGTTGAGTTTCAACCCACCTGACCGAGTTGAAATGAGTTTGCTATTACATGCATATTTTCACCACCGGGTATGAAAAAGCAAGCCATAACATTTCACCCCCGGGGATGAAAAAGCGCGCCATGCACAATGTGTCACGCATGCGTCAATAGCGATTCAACCCCGGGGTCGAAACAAGATTGCGATTACATGGAGATGCACACTTTGAAAACAATGGGGATTAATGCCTTAGAAATTTCACCTCGGCTAGCTCAAGGTGGGATGAAATTTCAGCCCCGGGTATTATTTTATCCCTGGGGTTGAGATTTCTCCATGTAATTGAAAGTTGAAATCAATAAAAAAATGAATGGAGGGATGGGATAGAATTTCAACTCGGCAAGGTGGGTTGAAACTCAACCCCGGGGTTGAAAATTCTCATGTAATCAGGCCCTAAGTGATTATTTCCAATTTCTCGTGCCATAGCATAAATAATCCACCATTTGTCAAATGGACTCAAACAGTGTCTTATAGGCTAAGTTGAGACCCATTCTATGGAACTTTTCATAAAACGGACCAAGTGAATTTACAGCTTCTAAACTTCAGCACACAAACAAGGAACAATTTTTCTGACACTGCGTACATTACAAGTGCCACAGTAAATATCTAATGGTAGCATCCCTTTCTCTGCTTCTTTTTATTATCACTTTGTAAGTTACAGCCAGGAAATAAGCAAAGTTTTGATTGTTTGTGTTTTGATTCACATTAATTGGGCAACTTGCAGCTAAATCTGGTACTATAAATCGTTTTTGTAAGACACCAAAATTGAATTTTGAATGTTGCTATAGTTTTATCTGCTGAAAAGTAGTCCTTATAGACTGACGGGGCTACCGTGCCTAAAGAAGTAAAAATAGATAGACAATTCAGAGGTATTAAGCCCTAGCTTTAATGCACCAAATTTCCGAATTTGTATTTTGACAGGTTGTTGCACCAAAGAAAGCAAAGCTGGCCGAAGCAGAGCGGTCTTTAAATGAAACTGTGAAAGTTTTAGAAGCAAAAAGAGCTGAACTCAAAGAAGTAGAAGACCGAGTTGATTCTTTGAAATCACAATTTGCTGAGATGACTGAGAAAAAGAAGCAACTTGAGATTCAGGTAATTTTATGTGTGCTATGCTTTTTGATGTCACAAAAATACTAGTATATCATACGCTAATGACATCCAAATATATCGAAATGAAGTTGTAAAATAGACTACATTACATACGTCCCTCTAACTTACGCTTGTTGTTGTTGTTATTGTTATCGCTTCAGTTGAGGGACTTATGTCCTTACGCTTCAATATTAGGCCAAGTCCGCCGCGTTCACGGCGTGACCAATCAGACCACTACTTTCTTAATATGGTCAACCCACGTGCCTATTTTTAGCGTTTGATTGCCTCATTAGTTCAAAGTTCGACTTCTCGAAGCGAAGCGACGCTCGAAGTAACCTTCGAAGGGACGTTCGAATTTTCTTTCGACGTTCGTAGGATGGAAGATGTTCTAAGTTTCTTCTGATTTTTCGTAAGATTTTAGTCCCTGTTTAGAATCCGTTTGGTCGTGAGTCCTGTGTATGAGTGAAATTAAAACATCAGATTATAAATGTTGAACGAATACAAGGAGTCATGTCGTCAGTTCAGGTGTAAAATTCTTTGACCTAGTTCTTTGAATTGAATGGCTTAAATAAATTTAGCCTTTTTCTGATGATCAAGCGCTGGAAGTGTCAAAATCTTTTTCGAGAATAGACGTTTTTTGCAGAAGAGCCTGAATCAAGCGCTATTTTTATGCATTTTTATACGGGAGGGTCGATCGAGTGGCGTTAGAGCTTCTATCACTATTGTGTACATTCAAAGATTCTGCGGAAGGTAGCAAAATATCCTTCGATTGTGATTCTTTTCTGATTAGCTAAAAGGTCTATTCTTTGAAATTCAAGAAAAGCTTTGAAAAGAGCTTGATACCGTCGTAATTTCAAAAATGTTTGGTGACACACATTTATTTTCATGCAAGTTGTAGCTTATGAGTGTGTCCCCAATATGATATCAAGCACAATTGTTTTATCCTTGTGGTTTAAAGTTTAGACATTTCATCACGTCACATCCACCACCGAGTTAAGATGTAATGTACATCGAATCCACCTTTTCAAGATAAGAGGTGCGAAAACGGAAGTCTTTTGTTGTTTGAGATGTTGCATTTTTGAGGCTAAAATCTTGTTCTGCGTACAAAGTTTAGTATAAAAGCGAATTTTTACTTTCATATCTATCTTCGTTTGGAAATTACAGCAATTTTAAGAATTCAAAGTTATAAGGGCTTTGACCGTGGAATCAGATGTTTGGACAGATTTTGTCCAAACTTTTGATTTCACGGTCAAAGCCCTTATGATTTCTAATTCTTTAAATCACTGTTATTTCCAAATGAAGACAGACATGGATGTGAAAATTGGTTCATACACTAAACTTTGCATGCAGAACAAGATTTTGGCCTCAAAAAATGCAAAATCTCAAACAACAAAAGACTTCCGATTTCGCACCTCTTATCTTGAAAAGGTGGATTTAAAAATATATTAGAAATTTTCTAATATTCTTAAGGTAGAATTATAGCAGAATAGCTAAGTGCGTTTCAACCTTTCAGTTCAAGGAAACAGAATCTGACACCAACCTTCTTAAAGATTTAGAACCTTTGCTAAACTACTGGTTTTGATCGACAAATTTGATAAGCAGGATGGAAATATTTTGTTTCAATTGAATTGAATTCTTAATTTTCTACAAGAAGTTCATTGCTATAATTGCCTCGTTCTACTCTATAGGTTGATCTCTGTGCAAAGAAGTTGGAAAGAGCCGAAAAACTGATTGGTGGGTTAGGTGGTGAAAAAGAAAGATGGTCACAGGCTGCTGCCTCACTGGAAGCATTGTTTTATAACTTAACTGGAGATGTTTTGATATCATCTGGGGTCATTGCATACCTTGGTGCATTTACTGCTGGTTTTAGAAGGGAGTGCTGTGAACACTGGACCCAGATGTGTGCTGTAAGTTAAACTTCTTCATCACCTTTTTGCAACATACCATCCATCGCCAAACAGAGGTACCCACCTGTATTAAATTTCCAAGATTACCCTGTCCCCCTAGCCTAAGAAGAACCCCTGATAATTACGTAGTTCTACGAAAGTGTGAGCCAACGTTTCCTAAACATAAGCGAAATCTATTAAGGCTCCTAAAATAATATAGTGGAGCCTCCATTAAGCCACAACTCTATACAATTGATACCTCCGAACAACAGACAAATATTTTCGTCCCAAAGGACAGTATGCGGACAGCAGAAACCTCTCTTCAACGAACAATAACATTGATCCCACACGTGCCCGTTATATCAAGGTGCCGCTATACTTTAATTTTGAAATATTTATCGGTACCACTAATTAAGACCCCGATTATTAACTTTTCAACTTTTTGTCCACTTTGCGAATTATCTAGACTAAGAGATGATTGAAATGAATAATATTGTGTTTGATAGCCGCAAGATTGAATCATCTTTGTTTTTCTCGCGTTTCAATGAGCCCTAAAGATATAAGTAGATTTGACTTCACGAAGGTTTCTTGGTTTGAAATACATGAAAAGGGACCTGAAACACGTGAAACACGCGAAACACGCGATGAAGTCGTGCAGAATCTCCTTCCACTCATGTGGTCACAAAAATTCTTCAATCCCTTAGTTATCAAATGTTTCAATCTCTTTAACATCAAGCAAAATTTGCTGATGCAAATTAATCCAGTATCCTTGGTGCTAAAAGTGGGAAATATTTTACGGCTCACTCAGTAAATTTAATTTCTTTTTCTGTAGAACGTTAACATTCCATGCTCGAATGAATTCATGCTTAGCAAGAGTCTGGGAGAGCCAATCAAGATTCGTGCTTGGAATATTGCTGGTTTACCAACTGACAGTTTCTCTGTTGATAATGGAGTCATTGTGACAAATTCCAGGCGCTGGTAATTTTTTAATTTATCTCTTCATTAGGAGAGAATCTTCACCCTGAAATCGAACGCTGCATCGTTTGGACCCCTAAGCCGTGTCTTGGGTGGTCAGGACCGTGGGTTAGAAGCCAAGCAGTGACGAGAGCGGCTGTTATCAATGTTGTTCTCTTGCCCGGGTTTCTGATTGTACATCATCATCGCCTATGTCAGCCTGATGTCCAATGTAAAACCGGTTTACACATTTATTTGTAAAATTTGGTATATGTAACATAAGGCAGTTGTATAATTAATTGTATAATTAGTATAATTAATATAATTAATGTGTGTTTAAGGCCAGGGGTTTGTCATAATATTTTGCTTCTCTTGGCATCGTCCTTCTAATGTTGTATCGTAGTTTTTAGGTGTTGTCTAACGTGTGTTTAAAAGCTTTGTGTATTGTATATAAAGTAAATTCTGTTGAAATTTCTGTAAATGAATTATGTACATGTCCTATTTTGTTTGCCTTCGATTCCAGTTATCATAATCAGCATTTGATCACTTGGGAAGGCTTATCGAGTGGAAATTATAAACATGTATCTGCTGTTTTAATATCATTTTGCAAAAACAATTCTGCTAACACCAAGGAGCCATTTGGCGAAATGTCATGTCTTTGTTTACCTGAGGCTTCTGATTACGAAAGTTTACTTCTCGTTTCACAAGAACCTTATCTCTCAAACAAAATGAACAGTGAGCCAACGATGATTTTCTTGTTTTGGGTTTCACAAGAAATTAAAAGCACGATTTCGACAAGAGCTTGCTGTATGCCAATATCAGTTACCAGTAGCCAAGAACTACAGTAAAAACCCGCGTATAAGAACCTACAATTTTGCAAGTCAGTCTGATTACGTTCTTGTATATTGAGTATTTAGTGGGAAATTACCCTGTTCAGGTTCTTAAATTGGTTCTTATTTCATTCAGTGCTTTCAGGTATTTTTGTTGTTCAGATTGAAACTTCAAGCCCATTTCTTGTCAGTTCAGAGGCACCTGGGTGCATGAGGCCTCATTCATAACAGCAGTCTGTGGAAGAATCAGAAATTTTACAGAATGCAATGGAAAGCTTTCAAAGCATCTTTAGAGTTATTTGCAATTTGCAGATAGGACAGTATCAGTCCATATAGGCTCGATGACAAAGCAGCTGGAGTTTTGGTATCTAATATTTGTATTTGTATCTATGAATAAGAACCTATTTCAACTGTCAGGCTGAATTGGTTCTTATATATTGGGGGTCTAATTTTAGAATTTCATCCTGTAGGTTCTTAATCACCAGGTTCTTATAAGCGGGTTTTTACTGTAGTTTCCTTTGTATACTTTTTGTCTTGCCGGATCCAGGATCTCAGATGTTTAATTGAATTATTTCTGCTCTCAGGCCATTGATGATCGATCCTCAAGGACAAGCAAACAAATGGGTGAAGAACTCAGAAAAGGACAACCAACTGAGTGTAAGTCTATCATCCATTTTACTTCGCAGTCTCGTTCATGTACAGAAATTGAAAAACGTCTCTACGCTATCTCATTAAGAACTTAATTCTTTGTTTATTTTTACTTCAAATCATCTATCCTATCATGTTGATAAAGTGATAAAATAACTGCCACTACTTGCATAGATGCTGTAAATGAATGATTGAACCTCATTTTACCAAGATACCAGACCGTACCTTGCGGTATTTTGAAACGCTCTGAAACTGTGTGCATTCAAATTTTAATTTTTGCAGGTGATAAAACTCTCGGATGCTGATTATGTCCGAACCCTAGAAAACAGCATACAATTTGGCACTCCAGTGCTCATTGAAAATGTTGCTGAAGACTTGGATCCAACGTTGGAGCCACTGTTATTGAAACAAACGTTCAAACAAGGTAAATGAGCATCTTTTCCTGTATACTGCAGACCATCGGTCTAGATCATCGTCAAAGTACTGGTTGTCACAAAAAAGGTGCTACCATTTGAAAATTTACCAAACTTTGATTACACAGCCGACCTTCAAATTTCTTTTTGTGTCAGGTAGATTAAGGACCAAATTATTTCACAGACATAGGTGATCTTGTAATTGGTTTAGAAATTGAGTGAACTGGGCTCTTTTTTAGGGCTGCCTGGTTTTGAATCATACTTCAAAAAATTACTTATGATTGTCAGATCAATTTCTTTGTGCATGTTAAGCGTTTTGTTTCATCATAAATGGCAGAGAGAAACGCGCACTATCCTTGGAGACTTCAAAGATAGTAATAAAATCTTAGAATTTTGACTCTTGGGCAAGATTGACTATTTCTCTTAAAGGCTTAGTTCAAAATAAGCAAAGTGTAATTTTTTGCCTTTAATCAACGAAAACAAAAATTTTGTCACCGTTAGATAATTTTGGGTCATTGACAAAACAAGTCAAAAAGAAAATTTTATCAAAGGATTAGTTCTCGATTTTTGGGGTGAGTTTTAAAACAGGAGTATTTTCTGTGGAATACCCAGTAGTTCCTGAAGAAGTTAGAATTCGTTTCCCTTTCGAATGTTGAGTCAAACTTCCTCGGTAATAGATGATTACATAAAAACGGATGTCGGGAGCGCATTCAGCCAAGATGCATTGCGTTTGGTGATATAATTTCTCTAGAATCACCGTTGGCTCCATCATAAAACGCAATGCACCTTGGTCAAATGTACTTTGACGCCATCTTTTCCATAATCGTATATTTTCCGAAATTAGAATTTGGAGAGATTTTGGTGAAACATGTTCCAGTTGTTTTACAGTAATAGTTCTATTAAGTCCTTTGGGGGTATTTTACTTCGGAGACTCCAAGGGGGGCAGAGGGACTTATTAGAGAAAGGGCTTATTAGAGGAGGGGCTTATCCACAAAGTCAGATGACCAGGATACGAATGAATAGCTTTTTATTTCTTTTTTCACCCAATATTTTGCGGAGTCAAAATACAACATTACGAGTCAAATACACAAATTCTTCACAGCTTTTGTCCGAAGCCATATCAAAAGTGACATGCAAATCTTTTTAGAAATTAGTAGGTGTTGCCTGCGTGCAGACTTTCTACTGCACAGGAGAAAGCGAAAGAAAAGGAAAAGTAGACTTTTAAAAGAAAAAGAAAAAGTTAAAGAAGTGACTTTTCCTTTTCTCTCGCTTTCTCCTGCGTAGTAGTAGTAAAGTCTGCGTGCAGGTTATAATAAGTGTCAAATCTTTGGTAAACTACAGTATGGCATTTGATGCACATGGAGGTGGCTTAATATCTTGTTCAATTCCTACCCTGACCATCCCCCCCGGGACACCCCCGGGCATTTGCATAGAAAAAATTCCCGGCCCCCGGGCATTTGACAGTCAATTTTTTCCCGGCCCCCGGGCATTTGACAAACCCAGGGATATTCAAAATGTGTACAGTATTTACTGTATAGGAGCATGACACTTGCATTACAGTAGTTTCAGCTTTCAGGTTTCGCTATTTTGGAAAAATATTTCTGAATTCGAACACGGGAGATCTCCGCATTTTTGGTTTCCAATTTCGGCATCGAAACATGGTCTTCGGAAGCTTACTTGATATCCTGAATGATACAGGGTTTAGGAACCGTTAATGTTTGTTGACGATATCCGAGACTTCAGTTTGCGTCTAGGGTAGTATTTGGAATGCAATAGGCTACTGTAGATCGTTTTCTAGATATTGAGGAAGGCTGAGGAAGAGCCTTGCAGTCGCAAGAACGTTCTTTTGAATTACCCAGTTGTATTGAACAAGAAGTTCAGTTTTGCCTGAAACACATTCTTGACAAATTTAGATTGTATTATATTTCTGAATGTGGATCTTCTATTGCGTAGTTTGAATCAGCAATGTCTTAGAAAGTGTTATGTAAAAGTATCAGAAATCCTTCGTGTTCCTCCAGAATACCGAATATTAAAACAATTATCAACATCGCTGACTATAACTTTTATATTTCAATGGCAAGGTTGAAAGCAAAATTGCCCGCCCCCGGGGTATTTGACAGTCAATTTTTTCCCGGCCTCCGAGCATTTGACAGTCAATTTTTCCCCGGCCCCCGGGCATTTGTGCACAAAAATTTTGTTGACCCCCGGGATGCCCGGGGGGATGTTCAGGGTAAGAATTGAACGAGACATAATGGAGAGAGAAAGGCTTACTAAAATTTTGGCTAAGAAGGGAGAGGCTTAGTGGAGAGGGGACTGAATAGAGCTTTTATTGTATGTGTTTTTTTTAATTTCAAAATAATCTTGAATAAAGTGCTGTTGAGGCTGACTACTGTTATTGCGTGTTGTGTGTATTCAACAGATGAAGCAAGCAGCTGGCGCACTTTTTGAATGTGCTTCAGACTTCCATTGCAATACGAAAGTTTTGCTGCTCACAGACGCTCCTGGTGTGCCTTTATCGGTTCAGATAGGAAAGTCCTGGCGCTTAAAAATATCCTGTGCCCTTAAAAATTGTTTTTATATGACAATTCGTATCTATGTATTTAGTCGTATTTTACTTGCATGTTCTTCATGTAAAAGTCATGATCTGTTGTTCGCCTTTGTATCTTCCTCATAGTAAAGTATATTGGTTCGTTAGTAGAGTCTTACGTAATTTTTTATTGTAAAATTTTACATTGGATATGAGAAAAAAGTATTATGTCAATCATCTCAAATAGCCGAATACTTTTCTGACAGGTGGAGTAATGTGCATTCGGCTTGGTGAAAACGTGATTGAATATTCTCAAGACTTCAGACTTTACATTACAACGAAATTACGCAATCCTCATTACCTACCAGAAATTGCTACCAAGGTAACCCTGGTAAATTTCATGATTACACCCGAGGGATTAGAGGATCAGCTTCTTGGCATCGTTGTTGCTAAAGAAAGGTGAGATATTCTTTTAAGATAGAAAGTATACAGTAAATCCCTGCATATGAGAATCTTATCAAAATTGTCTTGTTCTTTCTGCTTATCTTCGTTTCGTTCAAAATCTCAAATGATTTGGTAGAATCTTGTTTTGGCAGCCTTAAGGCCCATTTCCACTTCATTCGCAATTCGCAAATCGCATGCGATCCTTTGTTTGAAATTCGCATGCGAACGTTTGCAAATCGCATGCGAACGTTCGCAATGCGATTTTGACCTGTTTGCAATGTTTGATTTCTTGCGAACGTTCGCTTGCGAACCATTGTCTCAGATTGAAAGCAGCCAATCAGAAAACAACTTTACGAAACAAAGAGACAAAGGCGACACGCGCTATCAAAAGAAGACAGATTTGATTGGTTGAATAAACAATCGAAATTCGTGCGAATAAGTTTGAAGTGTGTATTGAATTCTCAGGCTTTTTGAATTCGGAATTCGCAAATCGCATCCGTTTTGCGAATTGCGATTGAAGTGGAAATGGGCCTTTAGGATTGTTTCTCTTTAGTTTCTTTGGCCGAGGTTTCTAGTTATAGGCCTTGAGAAATAGGCTGTTTTGACCATAAATAGTCTCTCGTGCATATGATACAAGTAATATTTCCTGTAAAAACAGTATATGTTTATTTCATTCCACTTTAGGCCTGAGTTGGAAGAAGAAAGACAAGCATTGATTGTCCAGAGCGCATCAAACAAGAAGCAACTGAAAGAAATTGAAGACAAAATCCTAGAGACCCTTTCTTCGTCAGAGGGTAACATCTTAGAGGATGAATCTGCTATCAAGATTCTAGATTCGTCGAAGGTAAAGAATGATTGATTTAAAAGAACCATTTCAACAGCTCTTTGAATGAACATTAACCGACTGTAGTTTTCATTCTCTGGGTAGAGATTTGTTGGTCTCAACTCATATCTTACTGCTACCAGTGCTTTCATGCTTTTACTGGTCAACACTTCTCCTCAAGTTGCATATTTTGACGCAGAAAGAAATCAACCAAAATATGTAGAAATAGTGCAACAGCCCAAGATAGTTACGCTGTTATACCAAATATTGAACTTGTGTAACTAAGGCTCTTGGTTTATGGATACCAGGTCGAATGGGAGAGGAAAAGTATCTTGAAGTGAGAATGAATTAATAAACAATTATGGAATAGAGTGGATACCTTCGGCAGTCGTTAGCAATTACACAAAATTTGTCGAGACAGCCAAAAATATGTTTATCCTCAAGATCTATGTTGTGAAATTTACTTTAGATCAAAATTTACCACTTTTCAAATGATCCAACATTGATACGGGAGGCAGTGTAAGAATGTACTGGTTATTCCTTCTTTTCAACGTTTTGGTCAAGGATTATGGTAATTGATCCACTGGTAACTGAGTATACCTACGATTAGAGACAACAAAGGAACTGGAATAAGAAGTAGACTAAATTATCCAAACTAAAAAAGTTATGCCAAATCAATTTTTACTGCCACTATTGCCTGCATCCGGGGCCAGTAACAATGCTGCTGCGACTTACTCTATAACAACAAAAATATCCGCAATAATTTTCGAATCTTCTCTTAAGTATATTTCGAAATGGTCACTTAACTACATTATGTTTTACCTCTCATTTACAGGTCTTATCAGATGAAATCACCAAGAAGCAGAAGGTAGGATTTCTTGCCAATTTGAATGAAAGCCTAATGTCCTTTTGTCTGCCAATGTCTGTTTCAAAAATCAGTAGAAACGTCGACTTCTCAATTGCAATATTCGTTTTATGAACCATTTGTCATGGTACTATTTTTAACTCAAAAGGAGTATCACAGTTGCATGCAAATTTTTCTGCTGTTACTACAGGAGCAAAAATTACATATTCCCTGGAATTGCTTGGATCACTAGAAGTGCTTGAAATTTGATTTTATTCCCGTAAGTGTTTTCTTTGATGTTGACTCTAAAAAACCAAACTGAATTTAGGTGATTGCAGTGCATTTGAAATGGATTTTGATACTCTTATCCCATTTGTTTCACAGACTAGGGAACATTGAAAAATGCACCAGTTCCACGCGGAATCCCATGCAATCTCAAGTGCATTCAGGCTACAATTATGTTTCTTTCTTGATAGGTTGCAGAAGAAACTGAAAAGAAAATAAATCAGTCTCGTCTTGGTTATCGTCCGATTGCAGCTCATTCGTCCGTCCTGTTCTTTTCCATTACTGATCTTCCTAACATTGATCCAATGTATCAATATTCATTGACTTGGTTCGTTCATCTTTTCATATCATCAATACATGACAGGTTAGTTGATGTCGTTTCTCATACGATGCTGTAGTTAAGGGTGCTGGATATAGCATAATCCTCCCTGCCTTGGTCTCGTGTCAAGCTGCTAAATATAAAGTATAGGTAGTGCTCTAAGTTGATGACGTGAAATTTGCTTTGAAGAATAAATATGTAGCTTCATTTTAGGTCAGTAATACTCAAATAACTTCTCATCATCGGCAAAAACGAAAAGATATTCTTAAAAAAAGCCTTGGATCTTGTTTATGTGTTAATTTTCATTGTGCGGCAGGAGATAAGAGCTTTTATCAGTTTCTTTACTTGCTTCTCCTCGAAGATTTGCAATGTTTTTAATTAAGACCATTAGATAGTGGTTGGGACCGTCTTGAATGCAGAGTCAACGTTTTCGGCTCAAGCGATATCCGAAACAAGGTGGTTAGTGCTATATGATTAATTGGTAATCAGGATGATTTGGTGATGTTTTTTTTAGGTTATGAAAAAGTATTGATTCTAAGGCAGAGTTGGCATATCCAATTGACTTTGACTTAACTGGCTCACATTTTCTATTCTAGCAATAAATCAAAGATCTTAGAGAGAAGACTGCGTTATCTGACAGATCATTTCACGTATAATCTGTATTGCAATGTGTGCAGATCCCTATTTGAAAAAGACAAACTGCTCTTCTCACTCGTGTTATGCTCAAATATATTGCTGTAAGTATCGTGTACATTGGTCTATCTTAGTGATATCGATAATGTTAAGGTCAAGTTTGTTATGATGAGTCAAGTCGTTCATTTCTTCTTTGTTATCGTCTTGTTATCATAGACTGATTGCATATGCGTTGTTATCGGTATTAATAGACTGATGGAGGCTTAAACTACGACTCATGGACTTTCACATTGACAATTGGTACCAAGCTTTCCCCTATCGATTTCATAACTAGATATGGAAACCATAGCAACACTGTAGGAACTCCAGGCAATGGCGGATGGGTCTATGTTGCCTGCTCGAACGTCCAGTGCTAAGACACCTCAAACTTCACGTTTGCAGTGATATTAGCCATGAACAAAAGCTGCAATTATCCAGATGAAATGTTTCCATGATCCAAGAATCAACAAACCTTTCACTGTGAACGAAGAGTTCCTCATTTTCAAGGCCATTAGCCTCTACGAACTTCAACGTAGTAATGAGAATTTCCAATTGTCGAGGGTGGCTTGCCTAACTGAGTAGCTGTGGGATCCATACTTGTAACATTTTTAAAGCAATCATGATGATAGTCATTAAGCAACCATGATGCACCTTCCTATATCTCCATGGCGCGATTCAATGCTCGTTTTCTAACATCAGTTAACTCATTTCTAACAGACCAAAGAAAGAGCTGGACTATGATGAATTTATCTTCTTCCTAACTGGCGGTGTTGGTTTGGAGAATAAAGTGAGTCTTGTGTTAAAGCTGTATATCGAAATGCATTATTTTTGAGGCAAGATTTTGAGTTTCTTTATATTGACACTCCTTTCTGAGATGCCTATTTCAAACATTGTTTTATCATCATTAAAACAATAAAAGCACAAAAAAATATTTTATTCTACTGTGCCATCCAAAGCAAGGAAGGACACTAGGTTACCTTTTCCCTACTTTGGATGACGATTACAAATCATGATACTTTAGTAAAATGAAATAGGTACAACCTAAGGTAGCTTAATACTAAATAAGAAAAAGACCCTAGATCCTTCAAAAAGTGGGATCCAATCTTGATTATGCGTCTCTAGGTTTGATTGACTATTTGGTACCAAACTACAAACCCTGCAATTCTTTGTATCTATACCAGGACTGATGAGCTGGCGAAAGAGATCTCCATGGATCAAGTCAAAATGTTGCCAGTGGTTTCCAAGATCCGAGCTTCTTGTGGCGGGACAGTGAAGCATTCCACTGCCATTTCCCCTTATCCCTGCTAAGTCTGCAGGTACGCATCTCTAAAAGTGGCGAGGGCACTTTGATTTGGACGATCAACTAGAAGTCTTCCCTTTAAGGAATCTTCAATAGCTTTTATAACTTTTGAGTCATAGCTTTCATGTTGATCCATTTTGATAAACGTTGAAGAATAATCGTAAGTTCTTCCTCTAGATTCCGAATCCTGATCCAAGCTGGTTGTCTGATAAATCTTGGGATGAAATTTGCAGGATGTGTGATCTTCCGGGCTTCAAAGGACTACGGTACGAATCTTTCTAGCATTTCTTTAATCATAATTTCAACATCATGCACCAATGAACACAAAGATTGCCTTAGTCATGTTGATAAAACTTGGCTACAACATCCTTTCGACAAAATTCCAAGCTTAGTCAAGTTTTGTGGCCACGGTAATGGATGGTGTTCACAGAAATCGTTTCGTTTTGTCACAACTTTTTAAAAGATTGCAAATTGTGCTCTGTTTGCAATTCAGTTAACGATTTTATATCCCTTTGAATTACTTGGGTTCATCCAAAGTTTCATAAGCCATTTCTCTTGGGATGCCTTAGGAAGTTGGAAATTTGCGACCGGTAAATGGCGATCTTTTGGCATTGAATGTGCGGATAATTAAAGGCAAAAGCCTTGTTTCCTCACAGGATGCTAACAGATGCGATTGTGTAACATAAACGTAACGTCAAGTGAAACAGAACACTGTAGAATGTTGTTGTTCTTTTTTCATCTCCAAGGCCTAGTCCATAATATTCCATGTTATGTGTGATCTCATGAAAAAGAGCATCCTAAAATTTTATAACAAAGAAAAGGCAACCCCAACTATAGGACATAGCGAGCCAGTGTACATGGAAGTTTTCCCCAGTCTATTGATACATGAATCCTTTCAAATATTTGCAATTTTTCTCTCTAACAGAGATAGCTTTATTGCAAATGTTGGAGAGTGGCAAAATATTTTTGATAGCAAGGAACCCCATAAGCAGATATTGCCAAATCCATGGAGTGAAAGTTTGACAGATTTCCAAAGGATGACTGTCATTCGTTGTCTTCGTCCGGATAAGGTATGTTCACGCAAATTCTTTCTCATTTGAATGCAAAAATACCCAATATTGTTTGTACCCAAGGCAAGACCACTTTAAAGTTATTTTTATGCAGTATGGGGAAGTCAAAATGGTACGCGTGTTTGTTGATGTAGCCCATCCTGAGTTTTCGTCTGTCATTTATTCAAGTTTTGAATGAAAGCCAATATATCTAGGCCACGTGATCAATGATTGTTGACTGCAATGGCCCACCTGCTTGTTACGACGTAAATGTTTGTTATTGAGCAGTTACTACGACAAGAGCTCTGCGATGAGTCGATATCCAGACAGAATCCAAGTGAGTATGTACGTACATGCAGTAGTCCGGTGACGCATTGCCGAACTCCACTCTGTTCGTCGTAATCGCTTCCTAGACAAATCGCTCTTCAAAAGGTAACTTTTATACTGGACGAGCCAGAAAAAAGTTCCACTTTGAAAATTCATAGCATCAACAGAACTGAATAGATAGGAATGAATCAATAATTGCTTGACAGTTAAGGATGGAAGTATTTTTGTGATTTGTCTCGCCTTCTTGCGAGTACTGGAAGCATAGGTATATTCAACTTTGCAAAAATTTCATGGTTGCAAAATGACTGAAAAAGGTGTAAAAAATAGTTGATCAAATCATAAAGGACTCCTAACATAGAAAACTAAGGAAAATGCACCTTCTCATTGGTGAGAGATATCCTCATCACATTGGAAATCTTTAGTATTTGTTTGGAAATCTTTCTTATAACTCTTGAGAGAGGTGAAACGCCCTTTGCGCATTATCCTTGATGAGGAGAAACTGTCCTTACGATTTTATCAATTTTCGGTCTTTTTCAGTCATTTTGCAGCCATGAAAAATTCAATTTACCTATATTTCCAGTGCTCGTAATAAGGGGAGAAAAATCACTTTCATCTTTGGGCTTTTAACCAGGATTTGAATCATTATAATCCGTGAAGTACTCTTGATGTTATGAATGTTCGAATGTGGCAACTTTTTTCTAGCTCATCCGCTTCCATGCCAGTAAAATTCGAGAACAGCACGACATCGTTATGGATAGGCCTTTCATTCATACGAAAGGACACTAATTGCACCGTCGCATTTTGAAGACGGCATCGTGTAAACACGTAAAGATCTTTCCATATTCAACCAACGCCGTAGGTCGCGATCAGTGCAAACACCTTCTATGCCATGCGCCGATGGTTGACCAATCTGTAATCATTACATTAATATCAACAGGATTTGCCTCAATTTAGTACCATTTGCCTTTTATTGTAGGTTATTCCACTGGTGAAGAATTTTGTTGAAGAAAAGCTTGGTCGCCATTTTATTCAGCCGCCTCCATTTGATTTAACGAAGAGCTACGCAGATTCAAACCAGTGTTCTCCACTGCTCTTCATTCTGTCACCCGGAGCTGATCCTATGGCAGGTTCGTCTCTGAAAGTTTAGTTCAACCTTGAAAGTCTTTCATCGTCATACTGCATAATGGACCTTTTTATTGCCTTTTCGAAGAGAAAGTTGAGAATTTTATCGACTCACACCGTCCACAACAGGACCCTTAGATCGAGCATCCTAGTGTAAATAAGAAGTCATTATCGTAAAACTTTCATAGCTTGACATATAGGGCAGTAGGTTCTACTCTAGCTTTTTTAAAGAGATACTGTATGCCCTAAGCACAGAATGCTCTTGTCGTTTATCAAAAAGAATTTCTCGTGAATGAGGTACATAGCGCAACAAACAGCATCGATAACACATTCGTAGCTCGGGGGAAGGGTGTACATGACTTGTTGATGGATGGAGGTCTGCTGCCCGCCATCAGAGAGCTACCATCCTTTAATTACCAGAACTTTCCTTCCTAACCACTTTTTTGAGGAATTTTAGCGCAAAACTACCCATTTTAGCTATTCTTCAGAAATTTCAGCAAAATCCACCAATTTTTAAGGAAAACCCGCCGAAAAGGACCATTGTTTGGAGAATTTTGAGCCCAAAACCATCCATAGGGGTGGCAGAGATAAGCGTACCCTAAACATGTTAGGTGCCTCCCCCGTGAGCCGTAGCTTCAAAATAGTCAATCGTGGTATAGCTATTTGAGAACAATGCTGTATCGCCAATTTTGATCGATGTCTAATCTACCATGTTAGACCAACCTGGCTAGATACGTCGTAACAGTGAAATAATTGACTGAATTGACTTTTCTGATGTTAGAATAACAGTTTACCCAGCATGTATCTATTATCTGATGCTCTTCCTCTTTTGCCATGTCTAGGTTTGATGAAATTTGCTGCAGACAAAGGATTCAGTGGTGATAAATTCAATGCTATCTCACTTGGTCAAGGACAGGTATGGATGATCATTGTGTATGATGACAACCAATATTTATAACAGCACTCTTACGTCTGGAAGCGATCTTTGCGTGGTTGTAATAGATAATTTGAACGATTTTAGATTATTACCAGCACGGTACTTTTTACCAGCATTGTCACCCATGCCAATTGTTACCAGCACTCTTGACTGGTGTTGTTGGTGCACCTTGAAGAAGAAATACGACATTTCTAGAACGTTTTAGATACATTGATTCCGTAATTTTCTCGCTTGGATGAGTCTGCGATTAGAGTATTTAGTCTTTAGAATATTATTTCTGATCTTGTGTCCAAAACTTGAACTTTCTGAAAAATTGTTTTCCACTATCCTCATCGCAGTATATGCAGCAGCCATTCTCATTTTATCTCTAGAATGCATTAGTCGTAGACTTGTTGTGTGTCTATTTCCCCAATTCTTCTGACTATTCTCCTGACAGTTGTTCCTAGATCTGCCACTTCAATCTCACGGAATATTGTAATGGGGAATTCAGGAAATAATGGAAAGGATCAGTCAGACGGATTTGAGGAAATAGGCTTGGGGCAAGCCTACTTTAATAGTGGCTAAAAGTTGTTAATAAACAGACCAAATTTCTTCTTGTCGATGAGATATTCCCTCCATCCTCCCGAAATCAATATTTTTCAATAGTACAACAGACACATACGTTTTTGAAGCAATTTGTGTGAGTATGAAGTACAATATTGTCTATGGGGGAAATGGGTTTTTAGTGCAGAAACTGGCTCGAACTAAGAAGAGACAAGATCTAGGCATCCTTTGAACAGTGTCTAATAACATTTTGACTACGACTGTTGGCATTTTTAGTGAGAAAGATCGTTCATTTCACTGGCTATCATATATACGCATTCGTTAATATGCTCATTACCTAATTGCTCATTCTTTTAGGGTCCCATTGCTGCTAAAATGATAGAAGATGCTGTCGTAAATGGTACTTGGGTTGTATTGCAAAACTGTCACTTGGCTGTTTCATGGATGCCACAGCTTGAAAAGATTTGCGAAGAGCTGACATCGGATACAACTCATGCTGACTTCAGACTTTGGCTTACTAGCTATCCGTCGGATAAGGTTAGTGCTTGAAGCAGGAAACTTTGAAACGTGCTGCTTCTTTTTGTGCCTAAGGAAACATAAGACGTTTCAGCAACAAGGACAGATTTTGTAACACAATAGCATGCCTTGCTTTTGATTGACACTGTATTTCAAAACGATTAGTGGTCGTATGCAAAAGAAATTCTCTTAGCCGGTAAATCAAAGCAAACATGGCTGCAAAAGTCGCCCCGAAACAAGTAGGCCAAATTCTGGCCTTGTGCAAGCGAAAGATGGTTTTTAAGAGAAATTATGTGCTTAAAACGAAAGAAAGATGCATCTAAAATTCTGTCCCGCGGATTTTCTTTATTTGATACAGGAGCTGTCTTCCAATTGTCTCATTTAAGCCCTAGATACTCGAGAATCAGAATGCCTCCTGCTCCGCTACTGAATTGAATCAACAAACTTCGCGAGACAGAACTCTAGCTTTACCCTTCTTATTTAGTTAAAAGTACATAACTTCTCTTAGAGCCCAACTTTCGCTTGTACAAGGCGAGAGTTTACCCTACTTGTTTCGGGGCAACTTTTGCGACCTTGTTTGTTTTGATTTACCGGTTGAGAGAATTTCCCTTGTCTGCAGTCATTTACCGCTTTGAATTGGGGTTTCAATTCAAAGTGACTGTTGCTACTGTATTACAAAATCTGTCCTTGTTATTTTCAGTTATTCTAAAACAAGATCTTAATCGAACGATGTTCCAGGGTGTGTTTGATTGGTAATTCTAAACCTACCAAATTCTGAACACGGCAGACTTCGCAGAGACGGGAGTACAGTTCCCAATCAAACAAAAATTTCTTCAAATGGTGGGTTCAGGTTCATCCTGACGAATACGAAGACAAGTCTGGTGCTTGGGAACAACAAGTAAAGTTACCGACTACCACCGTAGCAAAGCGAGCAAATTCGCCTGGTTTTCCGAGTTTTGCAAATGAAAACGAGAATCGCTCCAAAGTCTGCCAAACCTTTCTGCCTTTTGGAAGCAGTCCTTTCTAAACCAGCCAAACCTGCCGTTTTCATGATTTGGGAGTCAATCAAACACAAATTCCAAGTCTACCAAGTCTACTGTTTTCAGAATTTTTACCAGTCAAACACACCCCTAATGAACTTTGTAGAACTTTTGAAACTGCAAAATAGTGATAAAAGCTCTAACGCCATTCATTCGAACCTTTCGTATAAAAATGCATGAAATGTCGCTCGATCCCGGCGCTTTGTAGAACAGCTAAAATGTATATGGGTCCCTAAGCGTTTTCTTTGGCCTATTCATAGCCTCCAATCGATATAGCTTTGCCTATTTACTCCCATTATTTTTCTTTCTAGTTTCCTGTGACAGTTCTTCAGAATGGAGTTAAAATGACAAATGAACCACCAACGGGCTTGCGACAAAATCTATTACAATCATACTTGTCCGATCCAATTTCAGATGAGACATTCTTTTCAGGATGTACCGGCAAAGAGCTGGTGAGGAAACTTTATTTCTATCCCATATTAGTTGTAGATTACGATAATATGTGGTGCAAGGTGGCAGGTTGGTCCTCTAGCCTAGTTCTTAGCGCCCTCGCCTTCTGTGCAAACTCTATGAGTTTGAGTCCCAGGCTGGCGTTTATTCAAACACTGAAAAGAAATGTGAGGTGACTGGCCGAGCGGCTTACACAGTTTCCGTCAGGTGACTGAATGGAGCTCGCCTCTCATCCAAGTATCTCGGTATTTCTTGAGCAACGGGGACTTTCCACATTTTAGGGGTATTTTCAAACCGTTACGGAATTATTGGTGTCATTTTCACGATATCCATATATTTCACGGAATTATGAAATCCTCTTCAAAGATGATGTGGAATTATACGTCCCATTCTGGAGAGGGCTCGACAGATATATAGGAATTTCAGAAAGTTTTTTTTTCATAATTTCTGGAATTATGGCGCAGACTTTCTTTAGATTTGCGGAATTATGGCTTTAAAATTCTTCATGATTTACGAAATTATGGGTAGCAATCTTCGGCTAAATGGCGCATCTCCTTCAGATGATAGGTGGAGATCCCCCCCCCCCTCCGAGTTGTATGGTCAGTTTTGGCAATGAGCTTCTTGCTGGTGCTTCAAGCAAACGATACACTTCTAAAGAAAACCGTTGGCAGATCACAAATGTCACTACATTTGCCTCTTGTCAGTGAAGGAGTTCAGTATGCTTGCTTACAATTTTCAAGCTGCAATGTTATATGGTTTAAAGAAATTTTAATGCCATCTTTTGCTAATGAATTTATATCCGTATATTTTCGCTCAGATTCTCACGATCGTCAAATTTTAGGCCTGGGAAAAATTGTTGTATGGTTTGTGCTTCTTCCATGCTGTTATACAAGAAAGGACGAAGTTTGGCCCCATGGGATGGAATATACCTTATGGTTTCAATGAATCAGATCTCAGAATCAGTGTTAGACAGTTGCAGGTAAGTTAAACGATTGCAATTGCTGTGATTTTGTATGGCCTTTGATTGTATGGTCTTTGATTTTCTCGTTATTGAAGTTTCAAAAATGTAGCCCGGCAAACAGATATGGAAGATTTAGGCCCCGTTCACACGGGAACGCAATCGTTCCGTTCCATATCGTTCCGTTCCGAAAAGTGGAACGCTCAGGGGTTGCGTTCAGACGGGAACGCTTGAAATAACATCGTTCCGTACCAAAAAGTGGAACGATAAAATAAGTGATACAAAAAGTGGAACGATACGCAATCGTACCGTTCCGTTCCCGTGTGAACAGGTAATGAGGTGCAAGACTGGTCCAAAAAACGGAACGATAAGATTTTTGCCCTAAACGCATGCGTGGATGTTGTTGTTGCTGGAAAAACTGGCAAGGACTAAAAAGAAAACTGTGGAACGGAACGATTGCGTTCCCGTGTGAACAGAAACAAAAACCGATAAGCAATCGTTCCGTTCCCGTGTGAACAGTCAATTTTTGCGTTCCAGAAAGTGGAACGGAGATGGAACGGAACGATTGCGTTCCCGTGTGAACGGGGCCTTATAGTCAACTTTTTTTGGCCCTTTTCCTATTCATCGAGTTTTGGTGCTTTTTTTCTTACTGAGAAATATTTGAGACCAGATGATGCTGTATTGGTGTTTCCATGATATTAAACTATTAGATTATTAGGCTATCTATATTAGACTACGTTCAAACGATGCCGTCACATTTTGAAACTGTTCTAGCTCTTTTGATCTTGTTCACACAATATCGGCACAATTTGAAAACGATAAGCAATTCGACAATGTCAGTCTCTTTGGAATCTCTGTGACAAAGAAGTTAGATTTTGATGATGAAGAAATCATCTAGGCCTAAAGAATCAATCTACTTCATTTCGACTGTTTCGAAAGCGTTGAAAAAGCTCCGATTTCATCACTTCCAAGCGTTCACATCCCGCCGTTTTCGCATTCTGCCCGTCAGAGTTCCGTTTTGAAATGGTCCCAGCAAAATGTTCCGTTTTCTTGTGAATGGGAAGCCTATCTATAATATTTTAAGCCGTTTTAAAATTGTACCAGCATCGTGTAAATGCAATGTTAGTATGTTATGATCGCATAGACATGAACTCAGCAACCTCACATCATATCATTCTTGTACTGTTTTAAGCTTTTTAACTAATTGGACTCGGTTTTCTGTCCTAATAGATGTTTATAAATGAATACGAACAAGTGCCTTTTGATGCAATAACATATCTGACTGGAGAATGCAATTATGGTGGTCGTGTCACAGATGATAATGACAGGTAAATTTTGAAGTGATGGTATTTATACATTAGAAGTGAGAATAATTGATTTGATTCTATCCAGTGTGGAATCTGCATGAAACAGGCGCAGAACATCAAAATTCAACTGCGTGAAATGCACAAAAATGATTTTCATGTAATTACATTGTCAGTCCTGAGTGTGTTTTTTAACTAGTGCTGTGTCACATCGATTATTTACAGTGTATTTTTAATAATTTGTAAAAACTTTGTTTATTCGATGAAACGTTGTAATTCCTTCTTTCCTTATTCCCAGGCGTTGTTTGATGAGCATACTTGCGGATTTCTATCATCCAGAGGTCGTCAGTGATCCAAAATACAAATTTTCACCGAGTGGCACATATTACGCACCTCCGAAAAGTACATATGAAGACTATGTTGAGTTTATCAAAGTAAGTCTGAACATCTAATGCCCTTTTGTCCAGGTATACAAGGTGTCGAAAAAAATTGTGTGCCGTTTGTATAGCTGCAGTGAAGGAGCTTTACTTTCCATTGACACTTTCTTGATACAGTTGCATGGGATAGGCTTCAAATAAGTGTCTGTGACCTCGTTTCAGCCAATCGGACATAGGGCTGCTCATTCATGGTACAAGAAAGGCGAGGAGGTGACTTTTCACAAGTAACACTTTCTCTCTTCTCAAGAAATGCCAGAATTAAGTAAATACTGCCAGAAAGTGTTTATTGCTGTGTGCTGGAATTCTCTACTGTTTCAAAAGGGTTAATTGTCTTTTTGCTGATAACACAATAGCACTGGGCAATTTTCAAATGTAGAGAAAACGCAAATACGAAAAGAAGCCCTTTTCGAAATTTAGTTGGCTAGAGACGCTTAGACGGGAAGAACATTGATAGATCAGGGTATGTTCAGCAACCATTTATAGCAACAGAGGTTGGCATCTTATTCATAATATCTCTGATTTCGACCTACTCATTAAAGATCTTAATGCCTGTTTAAAACGTTTTTCATTACTTGTGAGATTATGCCTGTGATAGACAACGATATTTATGTGTTGTATTTCTTCTAGGAATTACCTATGACGCAATATCCAGAGGTATTTGGGATGCATGAGAATGTGGATATTGCAAAAGATCTGCAAGAAACGAGACAAGTAAGCTTGCTTCCTTCTACACCAAGCTTCATCTTTCTCATTTGTTTGTCTATCCATTGTTCCTAGACTGATACATCAATTTATTGGTAAGAATGCAACTTGGCTTTTAATTGTGGCCTAAGTCGAAGAAGTTATTCGTTTAATTAAGTTAGCAAAAATTTACATTTTTCGAGTCTTAGATTGTCCTGTTAGTCAATCATATCAAGATTGAAATTAATTTTGAGTAATCATGGCTCTAATGCATTCACAGGCAAAAGTTTATATAAGTCACTTCTTACGAACCTCCCTTTAGCCCCACTATATTTCAAGATGCTCCTTAGTTTTGACCAAAACGTCACAGATGATCCTACATTGGTAGTCACCTCTTAAGTATTATGCGGCAATCCCTTCTGGTATTTTCACTCATGTTGAGAATACCACTCTAATATGATTCTTTTTGTCGTTGTGCTTGCCCTCCCATTTATCGTGAGACTGCGATTTCTAACTGTTGTTGAAAAAGTTGAAAAGCATGAATTGAAATTCAGGTATCAGAACATATTTTAAGGTTTCTTTTCTTTAACAGCTCTGTTGAGTCCCCGGGTGGCTTGTTTCCATTTTGGTAACTCCGGAGAGGGAGAATGGAGGTTATTCGTAAATTCGAAGTAGAAAGCTGTAAATGAGTGGCGTTTTGGGTCTTGGTACGTCATATTTCGGAATTAGCATTCAACTTTGCCAGTCAAATGCACTAATTCAACGCAGTCTTAATCCAAACCATGTGAAATTTTGCAACGGAGTTTTTTTTAGCTAAATAAATGTAGAAAACATTTGGTAACATCTTGGATTGAATACTTCAGGGGCTTGTTCGAAAGGGGGATTATTAAAAATTTTTGCCTTGAAAGAAGGACCGTAGCAAGACTAAATAGTGGTCTTTCGGTTTCTGGTGCCAAATCTATGTTAAAGAATATCTCTGAAATCAATTGGAACCTGACGTAACTGCACAAAGAAACAACATTTGAATATTCGAATTGTATCGAGAAAAAACCACGATGGCAGGCTGTGCGTCGGATCTTCCTTGAATGAAAGATGCTTGCAGCGAAGAACGAGTGAAAATATTTGAAGACAGGAACACCACAATACAACGCGTAAGAAATGACAACTATGATTTGGATTAAATATTGATTATATGAGAGCTGATATTTCGCCTCGGCATACGAGGCTTCCTCAGAGTACGAAATTTTAACATTATATGTCGAAGTATTTTGGTGCTCGAACATAGGTATCTCTGTCACCGATTATATTTATATTCAAAATATGTGTTACTTTGATGAATACACAGTTACAGTAACCCATGCTTTCATCTCGTAGCTATTTGATTCAGTTCTGTTGACTCAAAGCCAAGGTAAAGGAGGAGGATCAGGGAAAAAGACAGAAGAAACTCTTCTTGAGATAGCAAGTGATATTCTCTCCAAGGTAAATTTCTCTCCTGTAATTTTTTCATTTACCACTATTATTGCGGCTCTTTCTATGTGATTTACGTGGCCTCTAAGGTGGCAAACTGCATAAGTTTGCTGATGACAAGTGGGACACTGAAATCGAGTTCAGACCATAGAGCTCAATACCTAGGATTCTTTGCAATAGAAAAGTGATCCCAAACTACACAACTTTCACACTGCTTTCACATTGAGAATGAAGACTTATGTTTGGAATGCTTACACTTCAATCATTTTTTCGATAAGGTGGTACTCTATCTAGTTTGTGCGTTTAGCTACAAACTTATTGCTTCTAATTCAATTAGTAACCGACCAATGATTGTCAAATCACTAAGAATGGTTCAAGGTTTAATCTTTTTCAGAATATATTGTCAGTTTTGAACAGTGGTTCAATCTACGATTCATCGTGGCGTGTCAGAAACTGATAAATTTGCCGCACCACCGTGGCAAAAACGAAAATGATACGTTTAAATTCATAGCAGAAGATACTTAAACTGCCATATGCAAACAAAAGTACTCCTGTTCCTTCATATTTGATTCTATGTTATGTACACCCACTTTGCTTTCATTTTAAGGAGGGAACCTTCAGAGTAAGAACTTTTATGAGCAACTTTCCCATTTTTCCTAGCTTCCAAAAGATTATGATTTGGAGACAGCGAAAGAAAAGTATCCTGTCTTATATGAAGAAAGTATGAACACAGTCCTTGTGCAAGAAATGGAACGATTTAACAGGTACAGGTTTCGTGATGTCATTCCTCACCAGGGCTCATGAAAATATTTATCTCCCTGGTAGCAAGCCAAGTACCTTCATTACTTTTTACACAATTTCTTCTCCTTTCCCAATATACAACCCTAGTCTATCCCTTTACCCTTTTCTCCTTTCTTTCCCCTTCCTTTCCCTTCTTTTCCTCTTTCTTCCGTTCGTTTTTCCTTTCTTCTTTCCTGGGTAATTTGAGCATTTCAGCTACCATCCTGGTAGCGCCGCTACCACGCTACTTCGTTTTTTTAGCCCTGTTCCTCATCTATGGAAGATTCCCTTATTATGAACTATAGGTTTCAGTTTTTACTCTTGATTCTGAGATTTGATGTTTGCTAATCATAAGGCTCCTGCAATGATTCAATAGAGGATTGCGCTAAAGATGGCGGCGAGGAATTTTTTACGGAGATGCATTGCGTTCGAATTACAAATCTTTGACGCTTCCAAAGGAATTCGATCAAAGAACGCAGTGCATCTCGGTAAAAAATTCCTCGCCGCCATCTTTAACGCAATCGTCTATTTTAGAGAAGTGAAGATAAGAAAGCTTAAAGTAACCAAAAGTAACTCCACATTGATTTTTAGGCTTCTTGGCGTGATTCGATCAAGTCTAGTCAACCTGCAAAAGGCGATCAAGGGTCTAGTTGTGATGTCATCAAGTTTGGAGCAAGTAGCTGCAAGTCTCATCGTTGGCAAGGTAATTTTCAGATAAACTTTGTCGTTTTGTATTTTAATTGAAAATATATCGTTTTCTTAACAGTCATAGTATTGCGTTTCTTGACGATGATGAAGTCATTGAGCACTAGAATCGTATATAATTAGAATTTAAAAGGACAATGAACATCCTTATGATGGATCAGAGACAAAGTGCTTAGTGTAGCCTCTAACCAACGCCATAGATTAAACGCACGAATTTAAGTGAAATTAAAGACTCCTTGCAACTGGCACGCATTGCGATCGTTTTGATATTTTTTCATGGAATTCATGGACTTCATTCATGATTGATATATCGGTTCTGATTTTAGACAAATGCTATATCTTTTCGTCATATTATAACCTTTCCTCTTCAAGATCAAACTCTAGTTCTTTGCCGCTCTATATTGACATTTTTCTTGTCCTTTAGGTTCCTGATTTCTGGGCAAAGAGCTCTTACCCAAGTCTTAAACCGCTTGGCAGCTACATCAATGATTTCTTGGCGAGGATCAAGTTTCTGCAGGTATATTTTGAGTTTGTTATGATTTGTTCTTATTCTTCTTCAATTTGTTTTGAGTGGGCTTGTCAGGATTTCTATCTACCGAAGCTAACTTAGGCCCACTGTGCATGCAGGC
Organism: Aurelia sp. 3 sensu Dawson et al. (2005); assembly: GCA_964020215.1. Lineage (NCBI taxonomy): Eukaryota > Metazoa > Cnidaria > Scyphozoa > Semaeostomeae > Ulmaridae > Aurelia > Aurelia sp. 3 sensu Dawson et al. (2005). The sequence continues at coordinate 1,755,190 of OZ026583.1, read as the reverse complement.
ATGGGACCCCTAGTTTAGCGTCCCTTCCAAAGGTTGACGAGGTGAGTTGTGAGGTCAGGCCTCCGATGTCACCCATCCGGAGTTTGACCTCACTCGACCGAGCTGAACTTCAGTTACCTGACGAAAACTGTTTAAGCCACTTTGCTACTCACCCCGTCCCGTAAGGCTTTAGGGCCGTATGCAGTAGTGGATCATTGTAAATCTATTGTTTACGCTACAAAATATCGATGACAATCCTTTCATGTTGTAAAATTTCGTCGCTTGGAGAATTCTACTGCGTTGAAGTCAGCCTTGAAGGGCAATCTCCACTAGATGATTTGCTGGGCGATCGTCTCAAAAATTCGCGGCAAAAAGTTATCTTTAACTTCCTCATGGTTTGATCATAAGAAGCCCAGGCTGTTAACTGAACAATGATAAGTTACAATCTAAAAATCATAAACTGTATAGTACCTTTGTGTTATTTGTTTCACTCCTCCACAGCTGTGTTGTATCTCATTGACTCCTGCACTGCATATATTTGTTCGAATGCGAGAGTTCGATATGAAATAACCTACATTAGAATGCCAGCAAGTTATTTCATATCCGAACAATTATGAAGCGCAGTGCAGAAGTCAATGAGATACAACACAGCTGTGGAGAAGTACAACAAATAACACACAAGGTATCATACAGTTAACGATTTTAAAATTGTAGACTTATTATTGTTCAGTAAACTGCCTGGGCTTCCTTTGGTTTGATTTCCTCGCGAGTATGCGAAAAGGAACTCTTGCTTTTAAAACTAGAATTCGAGGGAGGCTGGAGAAATTCTGCGATTTGGTAAAAGTATTCAGCGAACAAAATCGTCAAAGAAAAAATAGAAACCATCTCTACTTTTCGGCTAGCGAAATTTTTCGATGCAGTGATCAGAAATTTTCCACTGCGCATGTGTCGTCGCGAATTTTTATGACGATCGTCCAGAAAATCGTCAAGTAGAGATCGGTCTTTAGACCCCCAACGATTTTGAATAAAACATTCAAGACAATAATGGTACGTCAGAAGCTTTATTAAATATTTGTTATCTGCTGTTCTGAGAAGGAAGCCCATCAGTCTACTGCGATGTCCTGCCATCCTTTGGTACGATAATTGTCAAAGATTGTTTGACACTGCGGTGAAGTCAGAAAATTTGCTTTTTCAAATAGAGATACCCACGCTGCGATGTTCATCATGCGTCTAACATGACTGAAATTGCAAGGTAGAACATGTAGCAGGGGTCCATCCTGCTAGCATGGTTCTGGCGCTATCGTGGCTTGAAAAACTTGTTTTGACATCATATTTACTCAGAAATTTTAAGTAAAATATTTCCTTATAGTGGCTCTTAAAGTGTGTTCGTATTTATATGTTAAATGTTAATCACATATGATATACCGGCATTATTTCACTAATTTTTTGATTATCCGGTTTTGTTGTCATTCATTAATGACTGTGGTCACTTTCCTAAGAGTTTCCCACACCTTGCATAGTAAAACCCGCAGATAAGAACCAACTTTCTTCAAACAAGGCTGTTTTGGTTCTAATTCAAAGGATGAAATTCATGGAAAAGGCTATAGGTTCTTGAATTAGGCTCTTCATTTTTTTCAAACAAGCTTCTTAGGACAGCTTTACTGTGACTGCAGTCTTTAAGATATTTTTGCTTAGAATCAAAATACAATAATAGGAGGTGGAACATTGACAACATAATGGAACCAAATCTTGTTGAGGCCTTTTAGATCCCATTATTTTCGTTTTAAATCCAATTGATTTTACTTATTGTAACAGTTGCAAACTGTATCAATGCTTTCGTTGTACTCATCGGCATAAAGGAGTAACCACTGAAGTTTTTTAAAGCTGTGGGTTCTGAAGTGAGGACGATTATGTATGTATGTATGTATGTATGTTAGAATTTGCCACTAAAAATAATTTACAATGGTTAAAGAAAAAAGTGAAAATAAGTGAAAAAAATAATAAAATATTTACAATACATTTTCGATAGCAAATTTGATAGATACAAATTAAAACACCCCTAATCATAGTGGCAGGGATAGCGTTAAAAGATCGAGTTGACCTTATTTCCATAATGGTCCCCTTGAAGGTGATTGCAAAGAATCATAAACATCAAATTTGTATAATGATTCGTTTGGAAGATATGGGAGATTTTACTATATTGCTCAGCATTCGCCAAGAGTCTCATACACTTTTAAATCCACCCTTTTGCATATTAGTTTCTTCTGTATCTTCAGGACTGGTACGATCATGGAAAGCCGTCTGTATTCTGGATCTCTGGGTTCTATTTTACTCAGGTATTCTTATTCAAAGAGTTGGTTCACCACTCTTCGAACATTCTATATTTTTATCATTGAAATAGCCTTCATTGGGTCCTTAATGTTCATGCTGCTTATTTTTTTAAGGAGAAAATGAAGGATTGATAAAATGGACCTTCAATGTATTGTAGTTCAAACGAAATTTTCGGATGTGAGAAATTTTGTTCGAGTCTTTGTAGAACTTTGAAATCAAATGTGTGAAATCTTATTGCCTAATTCCTGCAACTGAATTGGTCAAAAGGACTTAGGTCATTCGCAATAATTGTAGAAAGAGCATTTTTGATATGGTCAACATCTTTAGGTTTACTGCATTTTCTTGTAGATGGACGAGGGTCTGCCTCCCGATTTTCAGAAAGGTACCCTGTTCTAATTACCAAAACTTGCCCTTGACCTATTTTATAACGAATTTTGGCAGAAAACGTCCCATTTTTTAATTATTTTTTGCGAATTTTAGCCAAGTCCATCCGTGTCTAAGGAAAATCTGTCGAACAAGAACCCTTGTTTCGATAATTGTGGATCCAAAAACCCACCCATACGGGCCCTAAACATATTATGTATCTTACCTGGGACTCGCTCCTACTGTTATGTGATTTTAGAAGTCATTGTTTCTGTTTCAGGCTTTCTTAACTGGTGCGAAACAGAATTTTGCGAGAAAGTACACCATACCAATTGATTTACTTGGATTCGACTTCGAGGTAAGTAATATCTTTGCTCGCTTCAAAGACAGGTTCTTTTTTCATAGTTTTTTTTGACAGTTGTCAGGTTTCAGTTTCTTCTGAAGCACAATTTTTAGTTCTCAGGATAGGCGCTAGCTTGTATGTAGCTTTTGTATTGGTTGTATGTAGCTTTTTGTAATCGTATATTTAATTTTAGTTTAGTTCTATGTCTTTTATGGAATGGCGTCGGGGTAGTCAGGGTATTATGCTCCCCGGGGTATCGTCTTTGTAGTGTAGTATGTTGTAAGTAGTGTCTTGGGTAACTGGTCTTTGTAAGATTTTTAAATTGAGTATAAAAAAAAGTAGGCGCTAGCCCTTATACCAGGCTAGTTAGAAAGATGAAACGAAACGTACAGAATTACCTATGCCATCAATATGTAAAATCCTAGTATCGTCATCTTATTGACGCTTTAACTTAGTTTCGAGATTTCTATCATAGTCTTAGATAGCATAGACTTCAAATCTTTAAAAGGGTGGGTGTAAAACACACTGACCTATGTCTTTAAACTGAATGGCTTCAAGATACTTTAGCTATTTTGCTATAATTCTGCCGTTGGACTTTGCTGAAATCTTCAATGTTTCCAGAATTTAGTGCTTTTCTTCTTTTTCGAGAATTCGGAGAAAATTTTCAAAAAAACTTAAAATCATCGTAATTTCTTAACTGTTTGACGCAATATGAAATAATTTCCCAGAAAACCATAGTTTATGGATGTCTACAATATGATATCAAGCAAAAGTCCGTCACTTTTGTGGTTCATGATTTAGAAATTTGATGACGTCACAACCTCAAATGAGCTGATTTACAAAATGCGTTTTCATTTTAAGAAATATTCAAACTTTTAGAAAAGACCAACGGTAGAATTATGGATAGGTAGCAAAATTTTCTTTCAAGCGATTCAGTTAGAAAAAATAGGTCATGGAATTTTACATCTACCTTTTTACGTGGATTCAAGATTTGGTACCTATGCTGTCTTAGATGCATTATTTCTTCTAAAATTAGGCATTGGCCAAGAGTCATGTTCGTTGGTAGGCCCAAAGATAACTACAAATGGCTTGTTCAAAATCATTTAGACTTTGACTTTTCATGGCCAGCATTGATGGGAGGCGTAATAACAATTCAAAAGTTACCATTTTATCAAGGAGCAATGCATGAGCCAAGAAAACGCCATTTTGCCAATTTGATAATTGAAACAAAGATCAACTTGAGCCAATAATTTACGGTATAGAAAAAGCCAAAAAGAGTTTGTTTTGGAGATTCTTCCTTTAGACTAAAATGCTGCATTTTGAATTATGAATGAATTCTCAAAATTTTAGTGAAACGCTCATCTACGCACATCGGTGGTAATGTTTCAAATTGTGTCACATTTTTGTATTGCAATTGTTCAAAGACTGTAGACGTATTTTGACTCATATGGTACTTCTTTGATTTGACGCTTTGAAATATTTAGCTACATAGATTTAACAGAAGACGGAGAGAAAAGGACTTGCTAACTGTTTGTCCGGTCCTTTCTTTCAGGTTTTACCGAAGGATTCAGCTGACGAAGGACCAGATGATGGAGTTTACGTTACAGGGCTATTTTTAGAAGGTGCCAGATGGGACAGAGCGAGGTACGTTCATCTTTCATTTCATTCTTTGTCGTATTTAACATGCATTAGACATACACATATACTGGAGGATGTACTAAAATTTTGTTTTTGAGAGAAGCACGCGATGATGTATCGTTGAAAGAAAGTGTTGGGTGTCCAAAAATGATGTAGGACGAGGTACCACGCTCTTTCCCAAGGTCCCAACGAGGTCCCAGCTTGAGAGTAAATTATCTTATTTACAGCACAACCGCAAACAGTAAGTAGCTTTGTCCGGGAATCGAGGATTGATGGACTTGCTGCATTCCACGCAGGAATTCAACTGCAGCGCGTTTGTAAAATGTTATAAAGCCTCAATGAAACGTTGCTCCTTCACAGCTCCACAGCAAGATTTCTCAGTACGATATCCCCTCCCACCCCCTCAAAACTCTTTAAAGGGGATGGGTCACGTAAACGTAAGCAAACCTGTTATCCTATTATCTCTAAAATCTACATTGTTGCCCACAGTTGGCCATTGTGTTCTGCACAGATTCTGGTGCATGGGGTGAATTCACTAAAACTTAGTTCGAAAATCCAACGATATCTCTGAAATCATACAACGTATGAATGTTTCGTTTGTTTCTCTGCGAAGTAAAAGAGTCCATTTCAAAGTAACATTTTCATTTTGAGAAAAGTAGTGGAAAATCACTGTGATATGACCTATCAAAAATATTGCCAAATCATGATTTCGAAAGAAGTTTGTTTACATTACCTGACCCTGCCCCTTTAAGCAATGTTTGAAAGCTTAATGTTGGATCTTCATGTCATTGAAATATTTTGTGGCGTAGCAATGATCTTGCTGGACTGACTTTACTACTACCTGCGTACTTGAGTACTTTTTGTTGATATTAAATAAAAGTACCTTTGAAAATAATATTTGATTCTTGTATTATACATGGCTCCTTTCCTGAAACTTGGAAAAGAGCTAACGTTGTTCCTATTCACAAGAAAAATAGCAAAAACCTTAAACAAAATTACAGACCTATTTCACTGCTTCCAATATTTGGAAAGATCTTTGAAAAACTCAGTTTTGATAGTCTCTACCAACACCTGAATGTCAACGGCTTACTCAACCCTAATCAGTCAGGCTTTCGCCCCGGTGACTCAACCATTAACCAGCTACTCTCCGTAGTTCATACAATCTCTGCTGCTTTCGACTGTAACCCTACACTCGATGTTCGCTCTGTCTTCCTTGGTATTTCAAAAGCTTTTGATCGTGTGTGGCACAAAGGCTTAATATACAAGCTACGTCGGTGTGGAGTTTCTGGCAATCTGCTATCCGTTATCCAAAGTTTTCCGGCAAATAGAAAACAGCGGACAATCCTCAATGGCAAAACATCAGAATGGGGTAATATATCAGCCGGCGTCCCTCAAGGATCTATCTTAGGACCTATCTTCTTTCTGATTTATATAAATGATCTGGCAGATAACATCAAGTGTAAAGTGAAGCTATTCGCTGACGATACATCACTCTTCACCGTTGTTTGTGATACTGAGCAAGCAGCTTTGGATATGAATCACGATTTAAGGATCATACAAGAGTGGGCGTACAAGTTGAGAATGTCTTTTAATCCTGACCCCATGAAGCAGGCTGTCGAGGTTATATTCTCTAAGAAACATACCACATTAAATCATCCCCCTATCTCTTTCAATGACACGCAAGTTGTAAGAGTTGACGAGCATAAACATCTTGGCATCATATTGGACTCTAAACTGACATTCTCTAGTCATTTTCAGTCAATTATTTCTAAAACCAGACAAGGCGTTGGGGTGTTACGCTTTATGTCCAGATACCTGCCTCGGAAAACGCTCAATGAACTGTATAAGCTATATGTTCGCCCACATCTTGATTATGGTGATGTTATCTACCATATTCCATCTAAAAAGTGTGACTTTACTAACAGCTATACATTGAATAACTATATGGAAAAAACTAGAGTCTGTGCAATACTCTGCAGCTCGAGCAATAACAGGTGCATGGAAAGGTACTTCCCGAAAGAAACTACTTGAAGAGCTTGGTTGGGAGACCTTAGATCTTCGGCGATGGAGCTGACGTCTTGTCCTTTTCTATAAGATTGTCAATAATATTACACCTGCCTATACCAGAGACCCTATTCCACATCTTCATGAACTCCCTTACTCTTTTCGAGCTAGAGCAGCGATTGGGCAAATATATGCAAGAACTGACAAATATAAATCAACGTTCTATCCTCATTGTCTGGCAGAATGGGAGAATATTGATCCAGAAACACGAAACGCACCCTCATTGGGTGTCTTTAAGGCAAAATTAAATAAGATTATTCGTCCCACTCCAAAACAAGTATTTGGTATTCATGATCCTAAAGGACTAGCCACTCTCACACAACTTCGAGTTGGGTTAAGTGCACTTAATTTTCATCAGTTTAGGCATAATTTCAATGACACATTAAACCCGATGTGTCCTATAAACGATGGCGTTGAGGACACGGAACATTTCTTGCTGCATTGCCACTCATACCATCTGCAGAGAAATAGTCTCCTCAGCCACGTACAAGCAACTTTGCTTTCATGCGGTTTGTCGAACCTTTCCAATGAGGATTTAGTTTCAATAATCTTGTATGGTGATGAAAGGTTACCCCTTAAATCAAATAAAGCGATCATTAAAGCAACACTTGAGTTCATCGAATCATCAAAAAGATTTTCTTTAAGTCATTTCAATGAGATTTCCTCTCTTCCTCCCAACCTTTGTATTATTTTTGTATCATTTCATTTCTTTTCGTAGTTTGTAGTTTATGCTGTAATATCTTGGTGTAAATGTTAAATGTTTCATGTTAATTGTTAAAGCCACAGGGTTGCAATTTATTCTCATTCTCCTTGTGGTATCATCTTGTAACCATGTTCTGTTATTGTAAGATTTTAAATTGATGTATAAAAAGAAATAAAAAAAAATAAAAGTACTTTCGTTTGTGGGTGATGAGCAAGAAAATAAGTATGAAAGACCTTTGAAAATGAGTATGTGATAGAACTAACTTTCTTTTAATTTTACTTTTTAGTGGAGTACTTGCCGAATCCTTACCAAAAGTATTGCATGATGCAATGCCTATCATTTGGATAAAACCAGGTAATTTTGACAATTTGTGTAAATGCGATATTTTGGTTGTAGTATTTCAAAAGCTATCAGCTGAAAATGTTTTACTTCTTCTTTTGTGATACACAGTAGACGATTACGCTGAGGAGAGCGGCTCAGAACTGTTGTTTGAATTGAAAGAAAGCCATGGCTGAGTGACATTTTATTGTGTGAAATTGTACTCGCTCGCAAAGTGCCGCTGTTTGGAATATGGTTTTACATTGTGTTATTTAATCGAGTTCCTACAGGATCGTTAAAAATTCGTAATTGGAACCCAATGGATCTTGGTAAAAAGTTTCTAGCCGCCATGTTTGATGCCACACCATTTTTTGAACGTTTCACGGTTTCAAACGCCCGAAAATTCAAATTTCCGAAACTCTGTGTGGTTAGATCGTTTTTATAGTCGTCCGAAAATGCTCTAAAATTTTTTCCGAAAATGATTTGCCTTAAAATTCATTCGTTGGAAATTATTTAAGTTTGTAACTCACAAACTGTAGATTCTATATGACATAGTAGCTATGGTGATTGGATTTGACAATGCTCAAAAGGAGTTCCTTTCTCTGTTCCATGAAGCGTCGAGATTTCATAGTTGTCAAATATAAATGATGAATCTAACCCATCAAAGTGATAAAAGATAACGGGTTCCCATAGTATGGGATGCTGAAACTGACTTATGTGAACAGTAGTATTTTTAGTTACTATAGTATGAGTTACTATGGCTCGTGCGTAACATCTTAAGTGACATGAAAGATGAAGTTATTTTGTTAAACTGTTTTTATCCATCCCATCAATCAAAACAGAATTTCCCACGTGCTATAACGTAGATTTCAGCTCATTTGAGTGACGGCTTGAAGCTAATATTTGAAGTTTGGTTTTGCCACGCATTTAAAAGGACCTCCTTTGCCTATTCATTTTGTCAGCAAAAGATTAGTGTCGTATCCACTCAAGATTGGCAGCTAATTACATTCATTGTGATAAAGAATTTTTGATACCCTTTGTAGTTCAGGTGTTGGTTTTTCTGGTTGTTTTTTATCCAACCTCTAGGCAATATGTATCCTCATTCCTAGCCAAAACCTGTAGCAATTAAAGATTGCTTCACTGGCAGTGTTTTACCAACTAAGGCCGTGTTTGATTGGTACCAATTCAAAACGGTAGACTTGGAAGACTCGAAATTTGTGTTTGATTGACTTCCAAATTCCGAAAACGGCAGGTTTGGCAGGTCTGGCAGGCCTGCTGGGCCTTCTGCTCCAAAAGGCAGAAGGTTTGGCAGACTTTGGGCAGATTCTCGATTTCATTTGCAGAACTCTGAAAGCGAGGCGACTTTGCTCGCGCTGCTACGGTAATCGGTCACTTTATTCTTTTTTGCCAAGCACCAGACTCTTCTTCGTATTCTTTAGCTGGAAACCTCGTCTTCGCCAGGATAAATCTGAAACCTGCTGCTTTGAAGAATTTTGTGTTTGATTGGGAACTGTGTTTCCATATTTGCGAAGTCTACCGTTTTCAGAATTTGGTAGGTTTGGAACTAGCAATCAAACACACCTTAAGTAGTGAGAGAAATGCCGTAAGGAAGGTCTGGTAGACACAGGGAGCTAAACACGGGAGAGGAATCGCGCATTGAGTTGCATTCTGCCAGGGAGCTAAACACGGGAGATGAATCGCGCATTGAGTTGCATTCTGCGATGTGATATGCGCCTCCTTCGCAGCGGATCGCGCACTTCGCAGTGAAACCAAGATGGAAACTGAAGTTTGGACGGATAAGTGCATCGCGTTTTTGGATTGGATTTCTACAACAGTGGTTAGCATTTTAGGCTAGTTTAGACATTCATGTGACTTTTAAATGTTTACCTTTCGATAGCGAGACTCGTTTAGCCGTTAGAAATCATGAATTAGCTGCAGCGGCTAAGTTTCTTCAGCGGTAGCTTAGGCCACTTCAACCTCTTTGTCACGCTCCAAGCACACACTCATAAAAATTTCACTCTGCCCAACCCCGCCCAACTTTGAGCAATCGAAGATGCTTTTGGATGACTATTGGCAATAAATCAAGCGAAAAATTTTTCTGAGATAGTATGAGACTCGCGAGATACTTTAGTTTTCTTTCGGGGTACTTGCACCGGTTCTGCTTTAGGCCCATTCTCGCGCTTCAACGACTTTCAGAGACGGCAACCGATTCGAAACTTTCGCAATTTCGAGTTATTCAGATCAATCGAATGGGAGTCGAACGGTGTATGAAATAGTGAGGAAAGTTGAAATCCTGTAAAACTTAAATGAATATATTTCAAATCCATCTGTGTCTTCTTCTCGGTCGTTCTCCACAGCAAAGATTTCGTTGCTAGGCAAACCTAATTATAATTGCTCCGTTGCTACGTCAATGGAAACGAGGTCGTATATCACATCGCAGACAGCGCCAGCAGGCGTTTCCATAGCCTGCATTCTGCGATGTGATATGCGCCTCCTTCGCAGCGGATCGCGCACTTCGCAGTGAAACCAAGATGGAAACTGAAGTTGGACGGATGAGTGCATCGCGTTTTTGGATTGAATTTCTACAACAGTGGTAAGCATTTTAGGCTAGTTTAGACATTCATGTGACTTTTAAATGTTTTATCTTTGGATAGCGAGACTCGTTTGGCCGTTAGAAATCATGAATTAGCTGCAGCGGCTAAGTTTCTTCAGCGGTAGCTTAGGCCACTTCAACCTCTTTGTCACGCTCCAAGCACACACTCGTAAAAATTTCATTCTGCCCTACCCCGCCCAACTTTGAGCAATCGAAGATGCTTTTGGATGACTATTGGCAATGAATCAAGCGAAAAATTTTTCTGAGATAGTATGAGACTCGCGAGATATTTTAGTTTTCTTTCGGGGTACTTGCACCGGTTCTGCTTTAGGCCCATTCTCGCGCTTCAACGACTTTCAGAGACGGCAACCGATTCGAAACTTTCGCAATTTCGAGTTATTTCGATCAATCGAATGGGAGTCGAACGGTTTATGAAATAGTGAGGAAAGTTGAAATCCTGTGAAACCTTAAATGAATATATTTCAAATCCATCGGTGTCTTCTTCTTGGTCGTTCTCCAAAGCAAAGATTCCGTTGCTAGGCAAACCTAATTATAATTGCTCCGTTGCTACGTAAATGGAAACGAGGTCGCATATCACATCGCAGACAGCGCCAGCAGGCGTTTCCTTGGCCTGGGTAGACAGTACCTGAACCGGCGCACTCCCTAGTGGAACCTCGATATTCAAGACACTCATTGAGAAGGAGCATAGATTTTATAGTGTACCCCGGCATACCCCAGAAATGTCGTGATCCACAGTACAGTGCCTCAATCCTCAGCTGACAAAATGAATCGTTGAGGCAAAACTTTTTAAATGGCTCGTAAAACCAAAAGCTTTGCTGATTGATGAAACTTTGATATAGTAAACAACTCTCCTCAACAAGGCTTTTAGATAATAACGGAATTATAGGGTATGATTTCATACCTGCTTCCATATTAACAATAAGACCTATGATGTTATATGCGAAATTTGAGCCGAATACTACCGGGTGAGGCAGAAAAGAAAGTTTCCACGTTTGAAATTCATGCTTCAAGAGTACGGGATGCATTTTCTTGAATCAATATTTGCTGGACAGCCAAGAGATCGGAGTATCTTTGTGACTTTTCTCGCATGCGTACCAGCAATATACCGGGTGTCCCAAAAAAGTTTCCCCGTTCGAACAGTTCCAGAAATATAACCATTGTCTCTTGTTGAGCGATGGAACGGCAATCTTTTGCTTAAAGGGGCAGGGTCACGTAACCGTAAACAAACCAGTTATCTCTAGAATTTATATCGTTTCCCACACGTGGCCAATTGTGTTCTGCACAGAGTTTGGTGGATGGGGTGAATCCACAGTAAAGTTACTTCTAAAAACCCACCAATATCTCTGCAACCGTACAACATATGAGTGTCTCGTTTACTTCTCTACAAAGTACGGGGGTCCATCTTCAAAATGACTCTTTCATTTTAAGAAAAGTAGTGGAAAATGACTGTGATATGGCCAATCGAATATACTGCAAAATCATCATTTCGAAGGAAGTTTGTTTACATTACGTGACCCTGCCCCTTTAAGGTCACGTAATGAACCTTGGACCTTGGATGTTACTTTTCCCCGACTTTTGCGCTCTTCAAAAACCTCCAAAGTATGAATTTTTTCAAAAATCTTATGCTCAAGGGACCCTTGATAAGGCGAAAAGTACAGCGATGGAGATATGTTCCATTCCTACCATGTTTACATCTCATGTTTGAAGGCATACCACCGCCTGTCAGTTTCATAGACTGGTATTCAAATTCGACAATATGCTCAAGTGCTAACCACGGAACCTTGTCTTGTGTGCTATACTTATTCTTTGGACATTAAGCAAAATCACGCTTGTTTCGGACCAAACAGAACAGACAAATAAGATTTTTCTTGGGTCCTGTTATGGAGTTCAAGGTCCGTATTGTTGGAATTCAGTTAAAATTAGAAGTTCCATAGATTTTGAGGTGCAAGTTTAACGATTTTATTGATAAACCGCGTTTAGCTTCTTCTTGAGCATTTTAGGTATCTCATTTTCAGGAAATGATTATGGAACGGCAATTCGTGTAGATACAGAAATAAAACAAATACTCAGATCTAAATTGGGCATTTTGTAACAGTTTTCTTTTATAATTTTTATCAAATAACATTGTCACACACACTTTTTTGTGACACCCGGAAGGTAAAGTCAGCGTTGCAAAATTTCATGGTTTCAAATTGACTGAAAAAGGCCTAATTGATATACTTGATCAAATCATAAAGGACTCCTCGCACAGAACAATAAAGAAAATGCGATGTCCCATTGATGAGAGATATCATTTGCACACACCCTGTATTGTTCTGTGTGAGGAAAGTCCTTACGATGTGATCAAGTGTTTTAGGCCCTTTGTTAGACATTCGGCAACCATGAAATTGTTGTATAGTTGAATTTACCTGTATTTCCATTGCTCGTAAGGCGGCAAGAAAAATCACAAAAATACTTCGATCTTTCGGCTTTTATCTATAATTTGAATCATTGAAGTTCGTCAAGTATTCATGATGTTATGAAGTTCGAGAGTGGGAACTTTTTTCTGGCTCTACCGGTTTGCAACTAGAAATGATCCCATTGTATAATCTCAATTTCTGCCTCTCTTACTATGGGAGCCGAACCATGATTTATTGATTTATATGGGTCAGGTTCGCAAAGTGTACTTAGCAGCCGTAGCCGTGAGAAATCTCAGTGCTTTATGCGTCCGGATGAAAACAGGTAGAAAAACCTGCAGTCCCTGATTTAGTAATAAATGCCTCTCTTTCATTGCTATATTTATTTACGACTCAATCATTCATCCTTAATTTTTTTTTTCTAATCATTGCAGGGAAAGCTGCTGAATTTCAAAAGAGATTGGCATATTCATGTCCAGTCTACAAAACAAGTGCCAGACGAGGAACGCTCTCAACTACTGGACATTCGACTAATTATGTCTTGCCAATCACTGTACCAACGAAAGATCCAGAGAGCCATTGGGTAAAGCGAGGAGTGGCATTGCTCTGCCAGCTTGATGACTAAGGTATTCATATAAAAAATAAAACTGTTGTATGAAGATTTGATGGAGCGTTGGTAGAAACTCGGTTCATGTTCGTGATCTGTTTGATAAGCAGTGAACCTTCAGAGTGTTTGTTGCATATATTTGTATAATGAATTTTCGCTTGATGTAAATATCATATCTGTATTGTCCTTGTTAAAAGTAAGCTTGATTTTTGTTTATTTGTCAGAATTTAGTTGCAACAGACCAGTTGCTAGATATTGGGAAAATACTTGTTTCACTCAGCGACGTCTCTTCCAGGCTGTTTTCTTCATGACATTGAAGACATATATTCTCTGTGATCCATGGCAGGGAAGTTTCTCAACGATCTGAGGATCTGCCTAACCTTTGATGTTATGCTTGATCTCTACTAAATCACCGATGGACACTCAAACTAGACTTGGAACATTTTTTATTTTCACCGAAAGTGTCCACTTTGGTGACATCAATGGCTGATACTTTTTGTAACTAATGTGGGTATAACTCTACGCAGGTAAGTATGCAGTATTATTATTATTATTATTATTATTATTATTATTATTATTATTATTGTTATTATTATTATTTGTCTTTTTCACAGGAGTGTTCTTATTTCCTGGTTCATTTGCCACGATAGCGGACCACACCCAGTGGTCTTTGGTATCTTGACATCACTTCTTTCCTTGGTCTTTACTTTATATCCAATACTTTACGTATTATTCTCGCTGTTCCAAGCAAACATGGTCTCTGTAACATCTCTACCGTAACATCCAATTCTAACTTTTCCAGCCATTTATCAAAATTCTTTGTCACTGTCCCTAATGCTCCAATAACTACTGGTATAACATCCACCTTTTTCATTTTCCATATTCTTGCAATTTCATACTTCAGGTCACTGTAATTTGTGCATTTTTCTTCTTCTTTCTTTTCAATACGAGTGTCGAATGGGCAAGATGGGTCTATTATTATTATTATTATTATTATTATTATTATTATTATTATTAAGAGAAACACAACTGTTCTATGTCAGACGTTTCGATTATAAAATCTTCATCAGTATAAAATCTTCATCAGTGTTATAAAATCTTCATCAGTGTCAATTATTATTATTATTATTATTATTATTATTATTATTATTATTATTATTATTATTATTATTATTATTATTATTATTATTGTACTCATTCACAGTGTTGTTGTAATTTACTGGTTTGCGTCCTACCAGCAGGCTACTTCCCGTAGCTTTAGCAGGTAGGCTTGTACTGTTCAACTAATCTTTTCTTGATGTTATCTCCTGTTCTTCTACTTTGTGTCCAAAACTTTCCTCAGTATTCTTGCTGATCCCAGAAGGCAGGTTCTTTGCACTACTTCCAAGTGAACATCGCACTTCAGCTGCTCTAGGTAACTTTTGAATCTTTTGGTCACTGAGCCTAACGCTCCGATGATAATTGGAATGATAAAAACTTTGTTGACTTCACCTTTATATACTTTGAATATCTCGTACTTCAGATCACCGTAAGCATCTTTCTTTTCCATTTCTTTTTTCTCAATTCTGGTATCGAAGGGACATGCCACGTCTATTATATAACATGTTTTTGACTTTTTCTCAATGACAACTATATCTGGCCTGTTATGTTCGATTTTAGACTCAGTCTGCATGGAGAAATCCCATAGAAGTTTAACTGCTTCATTTTCTAGTACAGCAATTGTGTTATCTACAAAGTGTTCATAGTTCTTTGATCCGCAAGAAAATCCAAACTTGTGACACAGATGCCAATGTATCACGGCAGCCACCTTATCATGACGCCATTTCTTGTACTCATTTTGTGCCAGCTTTTTACACTCCGAGAGAATGTGGCTTATAGTTTCATCCCTCTCCCCGCACAGCCGACACATTGCAGATCCTTGTCTTATTTATTATTATTATTATTATTATTATTATTATTATTATTATTATTATTATTATTATTATTATTATTATTATTATTATTATTATTATTATTATTATTATTATTATTATTATTATTATTATTAAGAGAAACACAACTGTTCTATGTCAGACGTTTCGATTTTCAAACGTCTGACATAGAACAGTTGTGTTTCTCTTAATTTTATTTCTGTTTTATTTTGGTGATGGTTTGAGTTTGCTTATTATTATTATTATTATTATTTCACTTGTTTTAAGAAGGGTAGCCCTTCAACAATGTTGATTTTCAAGGGGCCCTCCATTTATAAAACTTACAAAAAAATAAATAAATAAAAATAAAATCTAAAGCTAAATTAACCTAATGGCAATTCGAAATATACATGCTACTAAAACCCTATTAAAAACCCTATTGCTATCTAAAAATAAATATCTGCAATGAAAGAAAAGCCAAATCACAGTCACCTATTTACAATTAAACAAAGCATTGTTTAAAGCTGTACAGGGAGGATGCCTGCTTACACTCGGCTGTGATCAGAGTGTGATGAAGAGATCTAGTTAGACCACATTTGATTAAAGATTATTATGACTTCATCAGTGCTATAACACCGTTATTGAAATATTTTAGAATGACTTCAGCTCAACTGTTTTTCTTGATTTCAACTAAATCGACCATGCAGATTTTGAATCTGCCGTCAAAGAGGCATTCTTTTTACTCAGAAAAAAGGTTTTTGGACAGTGTCATTTATTGGACAGTTCCGGTGAAATTGAAAATGTTTTCAAGTTTGTTTTGAATCTTCGTGGTCGGTTTAGTAGAAATCCAGCGTAGAATCAAAGATTAGGCAGTACGGTGAATACACATTTCACAAAATATCTTTATAATCAGGACACCGGGCTGTTAACAGCCCGACGAAAAGCGGACAGCACAACTTTTTCAAAGGTGTTTGAAAACAGTGTACAATACGAAAACTTTCCTTCTGTCATACAAGTTCAGTTTTACATCTTAGATTAAGAGTTGCATTAGGAACTTGCTAAGCAAATTACTTTTTGACAATTTTTATAGTCTGACCAAAAAAAGGAAACACTTTCTGTGCTTAATCTTACAGGCTGTGTAATTTTACTTGCAATTCAAATCCATATAACAGCATTTGTAGTTATGGGTTGTTCTCGGTTTTCACCAAGTTTTTCCCATTTCGCTTCACGGAAGGGTGAACTGAGTATTCTATATGTCGAGCCTTCGAGCCTCGAGCCCTCGAGCCTCGAGCCTTCGAGCCTTGTATTTCGAGCCTCGAGCCCTCGAGCCTCGAGCCTTCGAGCCTTGTATTTCGAGCCTTCGAGCCTCGAGCCTTCGAGCCTTGTATTTCGAGTCTCGAGCCTTGCATTTCAAGCCTTGAAGCCTTAACGTTTCAGAATGAAATAAAAATCGAGGCAACATTATTAAACAAACGGTGCACATGAATTTCAAAAATTTTAACAGTAAAGTTTAAGTTGAGACTAATGGTGAATGGCATGAGAATTTCATTGGCATGGAGGAATGCATGCCAATTAATTGGAAAATTTAGATCTCAATTTGTCTCCCATTGAAACTCTTACATGCAACTTTGCCACTACATGCAACAGAATCATTACAAGCAAATGATAGAGGTACCATGAACTGTAACTTCAGTTACAAAAGCCAGATTGCCGAGTTATTTGCGAGTAATTGGCTAGTAGTGAGAGATCTCTCACATACACATGAAGCACTTTCCTGAAGTATTTTCTGTGTAGCACATTATTTGAAATCGGGCCTGTTCGGTCCTTGAGAAAAATATGTGATGTGGCAATTTTACAAATTCACATGGATCTTAGCTAGTGCCTTGAGCTTGAGTACTAATTGATCTTTGCAAAAAGAATCCTTGAAACTTGAATCCTTGATGTTTGCAAAAAGATGAACCTCAAAGATGAAAGCCTGCAGCTAAAAATATAACTCGAAGGCTCAAGGGTTCGAGGCTCGAAGTATGAACCTAAGGCTCGAGGCTCGAGGGCTCGAGGCTCGAAGTACAAGGCTCGAAGGCTCGAGGCTCGAAGGCTCGAGGCTCGAGGGCTCGGAGATTAGAAACACTCGGGTGAACTAGGGATTATGATTTAACTGAGCTTTCCCCCTGCATTAACTATTTCACTAAGCGATTGGCCTAGCGTTATAGAATTCCTTCTGAAGAAAAATGGACTATTGCGAATAAATTTTTATAACCATTTCTTTGAACTTGGCCCAGAGCTCTATGATGTATCTCGATATGCATGTTTTTACAGATCAAACCTTTCATTGGCCCACTTGTCACTTATTGACCTGTAGGGATGTAGGAAGCATCTCAAACCTTGGGGGGACACGTCACTTTGAGGGCACCGTTTTCCTTCAGAAAGGGGAGCCATTTTCAACAAATAAAAAAGGGCACTTCTTTGTTTATTGCAAACTCTTTGGGGGCACGTGTCCCCAGTGGCCCCTGGTTCCTACATCTATGTTGACCAGTTTGACCCAGAAACAGTTGTTTGATCTATTACACTGTCACTCTCTGAAGTTCTTTCTGACCCAGATCACCTACATTTTGTTCGTTCAGTTCCTGAAGTCTTTTTATTCACAGTATCGAAGTTGTTGATTGGATTACCCTTGAAATCATTGACTTCCCTTCCTGTACAACGAACAACATTCCCTGAGTGAAACATCGAATGAATCTATGAATCATTCACATAAAAATGGTGATCATTCACATAAAAGCCGGTCATTGCCTCGGGATATTCTGCACCCATATTGGGGGGATAAATGTGGGTCGGTTATTCACTGATTTGAACACAGAATAACCCTAGGAAATATTCCGAGGTTATCCAATATTACGAGGTTATCCAATATTTGTTAGTGTAAATCCCGGGAGAAGTCCGCTGCTTTATTCTCGGTCTTACTGGCTCATTTCAGTACATTAGCTAAGGCACATATTCATTGAGCAAAGATTTGCATCGCCCGGGATAAGCTTAAAGCAACCTTTCTTCTCAATATGAGTTATGGAAGCTCCCGTTCCATTTTTAGTTATGACAATAAAGGAAATAAAGGATGTATTACTAATCTGTCAAATCTGATCTATTTTTCTAGAAAGCTATGATTAACTGTGTTTCAACTTCGTGATGGGTTCTGAGAAATATTTCACAGTATGGGTTTTTGCAAATTTTAATCAGTTATAATATTGATGACATAGCTGACCCAAAATGAGGATTATATCTTACATAGTGTTATGCTGTGATATTCTTTGGGTATTTTATTGTTTTGGCTACTTTGCTTTGCATTGTTAATTCTCATGTTTTTAGCCGATTGATTCATCATTATTGCTGCTGTTCATTCCGCATCGTTAAGAAGGAGCAGAAACTGCATGCAGAAACTCGCAACTTTGAGCCCCCAAGCTCCCTGCAACAGATCCCAAAATTTGGCAACACTTGGTAATTTTATCCTTACACCTTAAACTCTTGATTTATCATTTCAAAAAGCTTTCTGTTCAAACGCTTCCTTATCTCAGATTGGTCGATGACGTCATTTTATGCAGTTTCTGCTCTGTTAAAAATTTAGAGGCTTTATTCACTCCACTGCAATAAACACCTCCACGGCTGCCGTAAAGCTCTGAAAGCCTTTGGGGAGGGCCCTCTTTTACTTCTGATATGGACTAGCCCAAGTCGTCTGACTTGGGCAATCAAAATTTTGGTTCAGAGGGGGGCTTTTTTGAGATTCGGGGGGTCACTTGAGTTTCCAAGCTACAGGGTTGTTCCATTCAAATCGAAAAAGTTACACCCATAAATCCGGAGACATTTCTGAAAAGTATACCCATAAGTCCGTTGTTGTTGTT